>CM068980.1:55941119-57274918 GCA_035357415.1 Ophraella communa | reverse complement strand
CTTGCGACTCAAGAAGTTAAAGAAGAAACTCCCCAAGATGAGGAGAGCATAGATGAAAAATCAACAAAACTAATTCCAGTTAAGGTACAAGAACAACTTTTAGAAACACCAGAAGAGTCTGAAATAGTCACATCTGCAACTGAAATAAAACTAGTCGAAAAGAAAGTCATGCCTAACGATGTACCTGAAGAAAACAAGGAACAGCCTGAGGAAGAAAAACAAGAAGAATTCCACAAAGATATTAATTTGAAAGTAACTTCTAAAAAAATTAAAAGAGAAAAACCAAAAACAGTATCCTTTGACGATAGTCACCCTATTCCAGAATTGGAAATAATTTCCCAGAAGAGAATAACAGAAACCATAGATAAACTACCGGAAGAAAATCTTACAGACGATGTGGAAATTCATGAGAAAACGACGCAAAAATCAGTTATTCAAAAAACTATTGAGAAGAGAGTCAAAAAGAAAACTGTGGCTCCTAGATTTATCCAAAGAGTTGAACCTGTTGTTGCTGAAGAAGGTAAACCTGCATTTATAACCTGTACAGTGGAGGGTACTCCCTTCCCTGAAATTGTTTGGTATAAAAATGAAAAAATATTCCAAGCTAATGAAAGAGTGGTCATTAATATTGTCGAAAATACAGTAACATTAGAGTTTGCTCGAGTTGAACCACAAGATGTCGCTATTTACTCTTGCAAAGCGACAAACTCAGCTGGCGCAGCAACATCTACTGCAAACCTTGTAATTTTAGGTATTAAAATTATCTGTAATATTTTGTGTTGCTCCATTAATATTGGAATTGAACGTGTTGCATTAACTACTATTATTGCTATGTTTTATGGCTTCGCATATTTTTATTTGAGAATTTGTTCGCTAGTTAAAAACTAATTTGGCTTTATTTTAAAGTTTTTATTTAACGTTACAGAAAAAGAAGAAATTGGCGAAGCTCCTCACTTCGAGAAGCCCTTGCAGCCTCAAATTGTCCAAGAAACGGATGTGGCTAAAATGGAATGCATAGTTACCGGCCAACCAACACCAAAAGTATCTTGGTTCAAGGAAGGAAAACCTATCAAGTCAACACCTGAACACCAACTGACATTTAATCCCGAAAGTGGTCTAGCGACGCTAGAAATATTAAAACCTACACCACTGGATGAAAAAGTTTATAGCGTCAAAGCTGAAAATAAATTTGGTAGCGCTGAATGTAGAGCAAATTTGGTAATTTCCAAATCTGTAACAGTAACACAACCAGTTGTAATGCAAGCACCGAAAATAACAAAACCTGTTGAAGCAGTACTGGCTCGATCAGATGAAGATATTGTTTTGGAATCTAGCTTCGAAGGTATTCCAACACCAGAAATTACATGGCTAAGGAACGGTACTGAAATTAAGCCCAATAAAGACTATAAAATCGAAACCAACGATCAAACCACCAAACTGACGATAAAGAAAAATGTTAACAAGAGACAAAAAGGTGGAAAATACGAAGTGCGAGCTAAGAATCCAAGAGGTGAAGCTAGATCTTCCGGTTCTGTGCAAATTGTAGAGCAAACATTTAACGCTCAGCCTCCAAGATTTGTAGAAGTAATAAAACCCCAAAGAGCTACACTTGGAGATGTAATTATATTAGAAGCGGTAGTTGAAGCAATACCTGACGCTACATTCCAATGGTTCCACGAAAGTACACCTATAGAATCATCCGAAGCCACTAGAATTTTCACTAAAGACAATAAATCAGTGCTGTTGATTTCTGAAGCTACTCCAGAATACGCTGGGTCTATAACCTGCAGAGCGGAAAATGTAGCAGGTTCCGTAACTTGCACCTCATCA
Source organism: Ophraella communa (assembly GCA_035357415.1). NCBI lineage: Eukaryota > Metazoa > Arthropoda > Insecta > Coleoptera > Chrysomelidae > Ophraella > Ophraella communa. The sequence continues at coordinate 57,273,088 of CM068980.1, read as the reverse complement.
ATAAGAGTGGTTGAAGAACCAGACTATGAAGAAACCACCGAAATGGAATATCCTAGATTTGTTAAAAGACTATCTCCTGTTAGAGTTATGGATGGTGATAAAGTTGAGTTTTCTTGTGTAGTAACAGGAAAACCCATACCAAAAGTGGAATGGTTCCACAAGGATATGCCAGTTAAAGAGGCCAAAGATGTTACAATTTATCAAGACACAGAAGGGGTTTGCACGTTAGCTATTACTGAAGTTTTCCCCGAAAACGCCGGTGAGTATACTTGCGTAGCTGCTAACAGGCAAGGAGAAGCTATTTGCAAAGCATCATTAATCGTTGAAGCATACGAGTACGTACCTGATTCTGAACTAGGACAAATGACTGGATCCGAGGAAGATCTCTTAGCCGATAAGGTAATTTGATGCAACAAGTGTTTCTTTTTTTTAATGTTTTATTTTAACTTTATATTGCATTGTAAATTGTAATGGCATTTCTTTTTTCTTTTGTAGACTCTTAGTGAAACTGACTACTTCCCTTCAGATAGCGATGTGGAAACTGCACCAAAAATAATTAAGAAGTTGCCACAGATAATTCAAGCTAAAGACGGCGAAGTAACCAGGTAATTTCAAGGCCATTATTAAATATGTTAAAAAAGTATCGCATCAACTATAAAATTACATATATGGTTTTCTCACGAAAGTCACCTTTTGACAAGCGACAAACAAATCTATTCTTTGGGTTTGAACGTGTCCTGATGTCATTGCAGATAAGCCTCTCCATAGTGATTGAGTATGAGTAACCATATGGCTTGATGAGTCTAGTAATGGGAAAATTGGTCCTTATTTTGTTGAAGACGAAAATGAACAACCCGGTCAATCAATAAGTCCTATACAGACATAATATTGTGACATCTTTCATCACAGATTATCAACCAATACTTTTTTAGTAACTTTTTCTTTGCCTCTTTGCCGAGTTTTCCTTTTTTTTATTCAATTTTTCTTCTAATGCTTGTAAGAATTTCAGAATGTTGTTCTATGATAAAAAACTGTGCTCCAAACTGTTTATTAAATTCTTCCAACTCCACTATGTGTAATTTTATGAATGATGCGGCATTTCTCTTTCTAGTTCACCGTTATATACGTAAGACAATATATTAGGTATGATTATTAACTTTTTGTAGATTTGAGGTACAAGCTGTCGGTAAACCTAAACCTGAAGGTAAATGGTTAAAACATGGAGAAGAAATCATTCCTTCTAACGAATTTTTCATTGAAAACTTTGAAGATGGAACGTCTATTCTGACCATTTCTGAAGTATTTCCTGACGACACTGGTGCCATCGTTTATGAAGCTACTAACCCACTTGGGGTAGCTGTTACAACCACCGAATTAGTTGTTGAAACCGTTGAAGGTAAAGTATAGTATTTTAAAAAGTTTTTTAATATTCTTAAAAAACAAAAGATTTTTATTTCAGCAAAACTGGCTTTAACTCCATTTCCCTTTAATTCCTTCTTTGATAAACACATAATTTTAACACGTTACAACTTTACCAAGCATACTATTTTCTTGTATTTTGAAGGACATATTTAAAATGCACAATTAAATATCTCCTTAAGCAAGACTAAGACATTGGTGACGCAAATTTAATAAATTTTAATGCATGCGGGATAAAAATGTTCCCAATGTCTGAGTCCTTGAGATTTTAAGATTTTAAAATGGTTGTGTCTCCACAGGGATTGTAGGCACTAAGGAGTATCGTAAACCAGAATGGGTAACCCACATGGAAGAATTATCAGCGGCCCTAAAAGGTAATAATTACAAAAACACCAGCTTGCAGCATGCTATTTCGTCCGAGTTATCAGCTGACAGTCTAGAAAACATACCAAAGCAAGGTAAGGTCAAAAGTGGAGATAACATCGAAGCCAGAAAATCATTTTATCTAAAAGAATCTTCTTCGGAAGTGCCTTTAACGGATGCTCTATCACACATTTCCGTACAAAGCGAACCTACCACTACAAAGCCGAAGAACACCAACGATTTCATTAGTACGACAATGAGTGATTACTTAAACTCACACAGACATTCCTTGAGTTCCGTCATGGAGCTCATCAATTCATCGTACACCGAAAAGATACCTGAGGGTTACGACACTGAAGAATACATTGACGCGGAAGCTAGCTCCTCCGAAAAGGATATTTCGATGGAACCCAACAACCAACCTGAACCTTTCTATATTCTTTCTCCCATTGAAGAAAAAAGTGAACCGTCTACAAGAAGTAGTAGTTTAAAAGGAAGCAATGGTTCTGAAAAAAGAAGATACACGTACGATTCTTTGAGCAAATATTCCACTTCTTGTAACGTAATATCTTCAGAACCAATGGACGGTAAATGTTTACCGGAGAAATACCAAACTTTTCCAAGAGTGAACAAAGAGAGTTATCTTAAAGACGAAGAAGACTACGATATCGCTGATAATAATACTATGTATCCGCTGGAACCACGAGAAATAGACCCCAGCGCTTTCTTCCAATTACACACAGCCGACAGTCAGGAAGAATTGCAGGAGTTTTTGCTGTTGGAAAGTGAATGTATGGGAGACAACGATAAAGGACTAGCTTCCGCGTTTCTTTCCACTTGTAGTGATTCGATTGCTGGAGATTCCTTTTCTTCCAAAGGTAACATCTAACCCCAGATTTGTGTGCTGTGCCTTAACTAATTTTTATGTCTGTCGTTGTTGTTTTTATGCATTTTGTTTAGATCAGTAAATATACCCTCAGGCATGGCGAGACAATGAACATTTGAAAACAAACAGGTAATTAATATTCCAAATTAGTTTAACTTTTTACCTCCTACAGGCTGGATATTCTTACTGTAAAGGAATCAAAGAATTCTCACAATCCAATAGAATACACAAATCAACAAAAGTTTAATTGTTTTGGAAGAAAATCCAGCTCAAATGTTTTGTGTTTAAATAAGATTTTGCTGCATTCGAAATGAATCCATCCCAGAAATTTATTTTTCAGTTTTCATATTATAGTCTAGTACCTCAATTGTAGATAACAAAATGTGAATATAAGTGATGTAGTTAAATTTTGTAGTATGCAAAAAAAGTATCCCAAGCTAGTGCATACAGAGTAACTAAAAATTACCGTGATACAGACGATAATAATACTTTGAAGGTTGTGACAAGAGGAAGAAAACAAATAATTTTTCAACAAAAACCGCACGTCTATAACTTTTCGAAAATATAAGTTAGTCTCTACAATTGTGGCACTAGACTTAAGTGTTTTATTACCACCATAGGTACCAACAGAACCAATTAAAATATACTGCTCAATAATCTATGGAATGTAGAATATTTAAATTAATGATAGTGGATAATGAAATAAAGTTTGTACCTACAACAATTAAAAAATGCCTCCACGATGAAAGTTTCATTGTCAGTGTAGTGTTACACGATTGTGTACCTCTAGGGCTGATTTAAAGTATTTTTGTGGGCGTGTTGTTGAGTAACGGGGTGGGGCGAAATTTAAGACACAAGCGCATCAGAGGGAGTGGCTATTAATAGAAGAATTGGGAGGAGCTATAGATCTATTGTTCCACTACCAACCATGTGGTTAAGCATAAGCTGCAACGAAAACCACCGAGAGTGATTCGAATAAAGGATAAGGTTTCAAATTGTCCAAGGATATCTTCACAGGGTGTATTACCGAGAAAGCAAAGAGTGAGATAAAGGTAATTTTTCTTTAGTTTTTTTAAGGGTGTTAGAGGCTGATACTCTTAGAATATTTCCCAATGTTTAATAGCAGAGTTCAATAAAGAATAATTTGTAGTCTAGAATTGGACAACTGAAAGTTTTGAAATATGTAGAGACGTGTAAAAGTGTCTACATGAAGAACGTATTATTTGTTGCTATAAGAACTATTATACGAATTGGACCTGAGTTGTAGCTTTTTCTACTTCTCCTTCATTTGTAGAGCAGTATAATTTAATAGAAAACTTAAGAATGATATTAATTTCTGGGTAAGGTTTATAATTTCGTCCATTTCTTTAATATAGAATGCGTCATTTGTCATACAAATTATTAATATAAACCTTTATTAAAATATATATATGTACCTTATATATATATATATACCACTATTATACTAGTACTAAAGGTATAAGATAAATTAAATATCCTATATTTATTGCAAATAAAGATATTTGAGTGGCAATAATGACGTTTATTCTATGTCTAACTACTTTTGAATGCATTTAAATTAAAAAAGACCATATTTATGTAAGATTATGATTTTTTGTAAAATAACACTTTTGAGAAACGTCCCATTCTCCAATACAAATGCATTGTGAATTAAACATTTTTCCCACTCCCCAAAAACGCCTTGTAAAATGTTAGGTACTTTTAGACCAACATTTAATATTGCTATTGAATGTTTCAGCTGCGCAAAGCCCCCCAACGTTTATTCATGAAATTACAAACATATTCACGACAGAAGCTGAATCTATCAAATTTGAATGCTACGTTTCTGGCACACCTCAACCAGGTAAGAATATTAGTGTGTAAATATGCTTCTGGAACAATATGCGCCAACGAAACGTTTGTTTTAGATGTGATTTGGTATCACAATGGCAAAAGCATTCGCAACACTGACCGTATCAAGGTAAAGATAGAGGACAACACTACGAGTGTCAATATTTCCGACGTACAACTCGAAGATGCTGGTACGTACGTTTGTAAAGCTGTAAGCGAAATAGGTGAGGCTGTAACCAAAGCAAATTTAAACGTACAAGAAATACCGGAATATAAAAAAGAAGAAATCAAACTACGTAAGGCGAAAGAACAAGAAGAAAAAGTGAAAAAAGAACGTGTTAAGATCCAGAAGAAAACGGAGCTGCGTAAACGAGTTACGACACAACTAACAGAAGAGGAGAAACCTCTTGATGTATCAGAAGTTCGAGCAATAGAATCGACTGAAGAAATACCAGAAGCAGATAAACCAGCTAAAGCTAAACCTATACTCGACATTAAAGAACCTCTTAAAACAGAAGCCATAGCTACAGCAAAGAAAATAGACGATCAAGAAGTGGAAGAAATATCTAAAGAAAAAGCTACAGAGCTACTTTCTCCGGCAGAAGCGACTTACGCCGAAGAAATCCTTACCGAGGAAATAATCAAAGATATCGAAAAGATCATCCCAAGAGTATCCAAGGCTACAAGAACCGTACAATCAGGCGTATCAGATGTTGTAGATATAACCGAAGTTAATCTAGAACAAGTAATCGAACGTTGTGAAAAGATAATCCGTAAGAGTGAATTGAAAATGGCCAAAGAAGTTTCGCAAATGCTTAAATTCGTGAAACCCAAAGAATTCGGACCTGGAGAAAATCCTCTAAGAGAAATAGCTGAAATCGGTTACTTGCTTAAAAATGGCATAACCGTCAAAGAGGTAACAGTTCTCTATGAAGAAGATAGATTCCCATCTTTGAAATCGCCGCAAGCCCAATCAGCCATGGTCAATGTGGTTGAACGCAAAGGATACGGTCCCTTAGTTTCTGAAGTACTTACAGAAGAAAGTACCGTGGATGAAACAGTACTTGCTGCGACAGTCGGATTCAGAGCGTTCATGAAGATGGTGGAAGCTAACTATGTAACCATCGAAGAAGTCATCACCAGCTTTACTCCTCAAGATTTTCTCCAACGGTTATGGGAGACAGCAGAAGTTACTGAGGTAAAGCAAAATAAAACAATCATACATTTATTGTATTACTATATTTCTTATTACTCCATAAACTACCAATAGTTCTTCTGTAAAAAGATTTATTGATTGAAGTAATCTCTTTTTTTCTAGGTTACTTCGAAATCTGTCACTGAAATTGTCACTTCCGGAAAAGAAGTTGAAATAATTGAAGGTAAGTTGTCATTTTTGTTTCATTGGCGACACCTACGGAGAATAAAATGTAATTAATTTTAGATTCAAGAAAAATAAGAAAGGACGTGATAAAGAAGAAAGATATTGAAGGTAAGATAACTTGATTGATAAATGTTATGCTTATATATCGATAAATTTCACAATGCACTGGTGGTTAGTAAGTACTTCTAGTGCATATCGGGATGCTTATATCTTGAAAATTGTTTACTTTTATATTGAATATATTGAAAGTAATTAAAAATAAATCGCAATGCATTAAATATTAAGTAGTTCTAATAATAAAATGGTAAGAAAAACTAACGCAAGCCTTTAAAATAATAAAATTTCAAGCAGCTTTCTTTCAAATAATTTTTCTTCTAAAGAAGCTTATGCGTAGTGACATAGAAAGTGTAGAAAAAGTGAAGCATGGCTTTCGTAGTGTTAACCGCTCAGCTAAGGTGAGTTCTACATTAACATGTTTACTATTCACGACAAAATGACTCCTAGTTCATTAATCTTAGTATAGCATTTCCACTTTTCGCCACCACCAATTGGGCTTTAGCTTAAGCTTCAGCCTCTACGCACATAACAGAACTAAATATATACTATTAAGTTGTCGCACAAAACACATACTGTCATAATACACTTTCGCAGAATCCCTAGAAGTGGAGGAAGCTACAGAAAAAGTCTTAAAACGCCGACTGCCTGATAAAAAACACTCTGTAGAAATCACCGAGATCACTGAATTAGAAGAGTCCAAACCTGTAACAGTGGAGGAGCTGAAACCTGCAACAGAAGAAATCAAAACTGAAGATACGGTTGAGGAAAATCGCGAGATCAAGAAAAGAATTAAGAAAATTAGAAAAACCAAATTAAAAGATAAAGACGAAGTAGAAATTGAAGAAATCGAAGACGAGATAAAACCTGTAATAGAAGAAATCAAACACCAAGAAACAGTGGAGGAGTTAAAAACTGTAATAGAAGAAGTAAAATCTGAAGAAGCGGTTGAGGAATTGAAACCTGCAATAGAAGTCAAACATGAAGAAACTGTTGAGGAATTAAAACCTGCAATTGAAGAGGCTAAACCTGAATCTAAAGAAACAGTTGAGGAAACACATGAAATTAAAAAGAGGGTTAAGAAAATTAGAAAAACTAAAGTAAAAGATAAAGATGGAGTAGAAATTGAAGAAATCCTAGAAGAAGTTAAACCTGAAGAAAAAGTTGAGGAAATGAAACCTGAAATAGAAGAGGTAATAACTGAAGAAACTGTTGAGGAACTAAAACCTGCAATTGAAGAAAGAAAGCCTGAATCTAAAGAAACAGTTGAGGAAACTCGTGAAATTAAAAAGAGGATTAAGAAAATTAGAAAAACTAAAGTAAAAGATAAAGATGGAGTAGAAATTGAAGAAATCGTAGAAAAAGTTAAACCTGAAGAAACAGTTGAGGAAGTGAAACCTGAAATAGAAGAGGTAATAACTGAAGAAACTGTTGAGGAATTAAAACCTGCAATTGAAGAGGTTAAACCTGAATCTACAGAAACAGTTGAGGAAACTCGTGAAATTAAAAAGAGGATTAAGAAAATTAGAAAAACTAAAGTAAAAGATAAAGATGGAGTAGAAATTGAAGAAATCGTAGAAGAAGTTAAACCTGAAGAAACAGTTGAGGAAGTGAAACCTGAAATAGAAGAGGTAATAACTGAAGAAACTGTTGAGGAATTAAAACCTGCAATTGAAGAGGTTAAACCTGAATCTACGGAAACAGTTGAAGAAACTCGTGAAATTAAAAAGAGGATTAAGAAAATTAGAAAAACTAAAGTAAAAGATAAAGATGGAGTAGAAATTGAAGAAATCGTAGAAGAAGTTAAACCTGAAGAAACAGTTGAGGAAATGAAACCTGCAATAGAAGAGGTTATTCCTGAATCTAAAGAAACAGTTGAGGAAACTCGTGAAATTAAAAAGAGGATTAAGAAAATTAGAAAAACTAAAGTAAAAGATAAAGATGGAGTAGAAATTGAAGAAATCGTAGAAGAAGTTAAACCTGAAGAAACAGTTGAGGAAGTGAAACCTGAAATAGAAGAGGTAATAACTGAAGAAACTGTTGAGGAATTAAAACCTGCAATTGAAGAGGTTAAACCTGAATCTACGGAAACAGTTGAAGAAACTCGTGAAATTAAAAAGAGGATTAAGAAAATTAGAAAAACTAAAGTAAAAGATAAAGATGGAGTAGAAATTGAAGAAATCGTAGAAGAAGTTAAACCTGAAGAAACAGTTGAGGAAATGAAACCTGCAATAGAAGAGGTTATCCCTGAATCTAAAGAAACAGTTGAGGAAACTCGTGAAATTAAAAAGAGGATTAAGAAAATTAGAAAAACTAAAGTAAAAGATAAAGATGGAGTAGAAATTGAAGAAATCGTAGAAGAAGTTAAACCTGAAGAAACAGTTGAGGAAGTGAAACCTGAAATAGAAGAGGTAATAACTGAAGAAACTGTTGAGGAATTTAAACCTGCAATTGAAGAGGTTAAACCTGAATCTACAGAAACAGTTGAGGAAACTCGTGAAATTAAAAAGAGGATTAAGAAAATTAGAAAAACTAAAGTAAAAGATAAAGATGGAGTAGAAATTGAAGAAATCGTAGAAGATGTTAAACCTGAAGAAACAGTTGAGGAAATGAAACCTGCAATAGAAGAGGTTATCCCTGAATCTAAAGAAACAGTTGAGGAAACTCGTGAAATTATAAAAAGGATTAAGAAAATTAGAAAAACTAAAGTAAAAGATAAAGATGGAGTAGAAATTGAAGAAATCGTAGAAGAAGTTAAACCTGAAGAAACAGTTGGTGAAATGAAACCTGAAATAGAAGAGGTAATAACTGAAGAAACTGTTGAGGAACTAAAACCTGCAATTGAAGAGGTTAAACCTGAATCTAAAGAAACAGTTGAGGAAACTCATGAAATTAAAAAGAGGATTAAGAAAATTAGAAAAACTAAAGTAAAAGATAAAGATGGAGTAGAAATTGAAGAAATCGTAGAAGAAGTTAAACCTGAAGAAACAGTTGAGGAAGTGAAACCTGAAATAGAAGAGGTAATAACTGAAGAAACTGTTGAGGAATTAAAACCTGCAATTGAAGAGGTTAAACCTGAATCTACAGAAACAGTTGAGGAACCTCGTGAAATTAAAAAGAGGATTAAGAAAATTAGAAAAACCAAAGCACAAGATAAAGAAGGAGTAGAAATTGAAGAAATCGTAGAAACAGAAATCGACCAAGATAAAAAAGCTGTTAAGAAAGAACAAAAGGAGCAAGAAGAAGTAGAAATTGAAGAAATAATTGACGAAAGTAAGGAAACCAAAAAGAAAATTACAATGTACAAACCTAGGACGAGCGAATATGACATATACGAGGAAGATCTAGGTCCTTTGGAAGACATTGAACTACCCTCTCAAAAACAAATGCTTTTAAGTTCCTCGAAAGTTGTCCAAGAAGCTGTTACTACAGGAGCTTTAGCTCACATAAGCGATATTGTAAACGAATCCAAAGCAGGAGTAGACATTCTTCCACACCTAGCGATCGAGGGAAAAGAAGTGCTAGCCAGTGAAAGCGAAAAAAGTTACGAAAAAGTAAATGATCTTTCCGTGACAGCTAAGACAAGTATTGACAATGTTGAAGCTATCCAAATATCGGAACAAACAACTCATAATATACCACAGCAATTTGAAGATACTTTTACACCTTCAAGTTCTAACGCTAAAGAAACTATACAACCTCATGAAAGCTTACAAGTAGAGGAAGTTAATGTAAGTGACAGTTCTGCAAAATATGCTGAACAGTTTGTTCCTGAGAACAAAGCTACTTTGTCTATACTTCCACAGGAAGCTAAGACTATTACAGAAACAGAAGTTTCATTAAAAGAAGAGGAGTTTGTGCCAGTTTCCGTTGAAAATGTTAAGCCACTGGAAATAAATATGTCTGCTATGTATTCCGTAGCTGCAAGTACAAGTGAAGTAACAGAAACGAATGAAAGTGTTGAAAAACTTCAAGCTACGGTAGATCTTTTACCGCACAATGCAGTTTTAGAACAAATTGTTATTGTGGAAGAGAAAGAAAGATCTGGTAATGAGTTCCAACCCTTATCTTCACTAGCTACTAAATCTATAGACACTGTAGAAGCTCTTGAGGTAACCGAAACTAACACTCAAAATTCTACTGTTGACTACGTTGCCCAACCTTCACCCAATCTTACTAGCGTTACGGCAGAATTTATTTCCAAAGAAAGTTTGGTTATTCAAGAACACAATTTAGATGACGGATTTAAAGATTTACTACAAACAGAAACTACTCAGGAACTAGTCAATGTTAATGTTTTACCCCAAGAAGCCAAACATGTTTCGGAGGTAGAAGTTTCTCAAAAAGAAGTTGAGTTTGAAGATTTTATAAGACCTAAAGGGGTTTATGCAGAAACTGCATTTTCTACTAAAGAAGGTATTAATGTTGAAGAAGTGCAACAAGGTATGGCGGAAGAAGGTCTAACTTTACCAAAACCAACAGCGGTAAAACCAAAGTACAATGTTGATACCAGAGAAGCTGTAACTGTAGAAGAAGTGTTGGCAGAAGATAAGCCTGGCAAACATTTCCCAGAAGCCTTTGTAGCTACTGAAATAGCTTCAAAAACAGTTATTACACAAAAATCTTTGTTGCAACATCAAACAGTGGCCCCTGAATTAGAAGGAGAATATGTTCCAGGAAGACTTCCTCCAGCACAATTAGCTCTGGTGAATATATCTGGCGGAGAAGGAATAATTGTATCAGAAACAGAAATTTCCGAGAAAGAAATGGATTTAGAAAAGTTCCAACAAGGTGAAACAGCCGAAGCTTTGGAAAATATTTCATTTTCCGAAGGAATCATCATTACTACGACAGATTGTCAACAACCTCAACAACAAATTTCTGAAGAAAGTATTGATTACAAACAAGGCACAGTTGAACTTTCACCTCTGGAACCTCTAGTTTCTCAAGACACTTTTGTCAATGAAAAGGAAAAACAATATGAAGAAGAACAGTTGTCTTTTAAAACAGCGGATACGTCATTTAATTTAATAGAAATCACTAGCAATACAATAACAACTGTTCAAGAATCAGAAGATGTGTTACCAGAGTACAACAAACCCACAAAAATACTAGCGGAATCTTCATTTTCTCCAAATGAATCTCTCACTGTTGAAGAAATAGAAACCAACGAATTGCCTGACACATTCAAGGATTATCCTAAATTTACTACTGACGTGGCTTCTTTGGACATAGAGACTCATGAAGCTACTCACATTACTGAAACTAACGCTACTGAAACTGATACAGCTTACGAAACTGTTGAAGCCGAAAACTTCAGTGTAGAGTCAACACTAACTAGACCTTTGCAAGAAGTAGAAATAACAGAATCGCAAATGCTAGAAATGGAGAAACAACTTGATAAATTTGAATTACCTGATACTCATAAAGTTAAACAAGTTCCTACAACGCTTTTGCCTACAGGAATCACTGAAGAAACAATAGCAGATGACAGTCTTGATACTCTTAAAGTACCTAAAACTGATGAGGGTAAAGCAGACTTTTCTCAAACGATACTCAATGAAATTATTGTGTCCGAGGCGCTAACTTCGGAGGACGTTGAAAAAATTAAAGATTTACAAACCGATTCAAAACAAGCTACACAAACATTGCTTCCTCAAGAAGCTTTAAATATAACAGAAACTACTTCGGAAGACAAAGAAAACGTCTACCAATCAGAGGAAATACCAGCAGGTGTTCAAGCTACCCTTGATATATCTGTACAGCAAGTAGCTAGTAACATTTTAACAGAAACGCAAGAAACTTCTAGTAATCTTAAAGTCGAAAAAGCTCAAGAAGCTACAGCTACATCAGAACAAGATAGTTTATTTACACTCCAAGTCATTGAGCATGAAACAGCTGAGAAAGAAAAGGAATATGTGGAAGTAAAACCAGAAGGTAAAACCGTAGCAGTAGATTTAACTGAAGTACATCTAGGAGCAAATGTCCAACAGGTGTTACTTAATGAAAAGGAAGATTTATATGAATCACAACCCAAGCCACTGCAAGCATTAGCAACCAAAGCTCTTGAACTACAAGAAGTGTTCTTAATTTCCGAAATGGAAAGTGTAGTACACGCTGATATATTAAAAGAACCAGAATTACTAACAGGTAGAGCTAAAAAATATACAAAACCTTATAACGAACTAATCGTTACGGAAACTAATGTAACAGACGTGGAACAAAATCTTCCCAAAGATCAGTCACCTTATTCAAAACAAGCAAACGTGGATATACTTCCAGATCAAGCTCTATCTGTAATTGAAACTGTTGTAGATCAAAAGGAAGCGGATCTGTATGTACCTCAAGTTGAAACTTCTTTAGCTTCTGTTAATGTTAACGAGCAAAATTTAGCTGTCAAAGAACAAGTGATTGCAACTGCAACTTCGGGAGAGCTGGAAGAAGAAAGTCCACAAACCTTTAATGCAGCTTCTGTACAAGATCTAACGATTTCTTTAATACAAACAGAAATTACAGCTGGAGAAAAAGAGGAGGACAAACTTCAGGATATAGTGCCAGATAGGAAGCAAGCTAATGTTGAAATATCGGAGACAGTAAGTTTAAATATAACAGAAGTAACTACTGACGATAAAGAAAATGTTTTATTGGAAACAAAACTTCCCGAAGGAGTTGAAGGTACGTCTTCAGTAGTACCTTATGTCAGTGCTGTTACTGAACAAATTTTATCTAACGAAGGTATTTCAAATTTCGAAGATAAACAAATTAATTCTGAGACTGCTACATCTGATTTATTGCCGGTTGACAGCTTAATAACAACCGAAGCAGTATCATACGAAACTGAAACACTTCTTTCTGAATTACAACCTTCTACTAAACAAGCTCAAACGGATTATCAACAAGTAGAAAGTGTTTCAGTAACAACTGTAACTACTGAATTAAAAGAACAGCCTCTAGAAGAACAAAAACTTGATTTAAAATCAGTAGATACAACTTTAATACCCCAAGATGTTGTGCAAGTTCAGGAAGTATTAGTACAAGATAATATTAAAGAATTTACAGATGAAGTTGTTGATTCCCACTTAGCAACGACATCGCAATTAGAACACCAATGCATCATAAACACCGAAGCTGTTATTGGTGAAAGAGAAGAAACATTTAAAGAAGATATTCAACCTTCACAGTTCAAGGCAGATGTTAACTTTGAAAATTTAAATGTGTCACAGACATCTCAAGTAATTCTGTCTGAAAAAGAAAGTGATTATCAAACCCCCGAAAGTATACAAGGAACTTCAGCAATTCCCTTAATGGATGTTCAACCAGTAGCTGAAACTACAATTACTCAAGTAGAAGAATCTACAAGTGCTGTTAAAGTTAACGAAACCATTCTAGTTAAAGCCGATATTGATCAGAGCACGATTGAAGCAGTGGTTCAATCTAAACCTTTAGTTCAGGAATCAGAAACTTATTTTGAAAAACTCGACCTACCCTCCAAGAATGCTGATGTATCATATACTGTTGATCAAAGTATAACAGTTACCCAAACTGTTACTAATGAAGTCGAGACTGAATTTAAACCAGAAACTCAACCAGAACAAAGAGCAGCTTCAACAGATTTAGAATCTCACACAATTCCTTTAAAATTGGAACATAAACTAATGGATACAATTACAGATATGAATGTCGATAAACCTACAGAAGTTAATGCGAACACAGAACTTACTAGTTTACCTACAGCTGTTAAATATGAAACAGTAACATCTGAAGTAGAAAGTAGCGTCCTCGAAACACAGAAACCTACACTTCAAGAAGTATCAGTTTCAATAGATGAAGGAAAATCTGTAACAGTAGAAACGATTACAGTACATGAACAAGAAACTGCATTTTCTCCCAGTCAAACAAATGAAAAATTCGCTGATACTAATCTAACAGACGCTAAAAGTATAGCTTCTCAGTCGCAACCTCTAACTGAATATGGTTTGCAAGAACTTCCTATCGAAAATTTACAAGAAACTAAAGCAACTGAATCAAACATACCTCACGATTATGTAGTTATTTCTGAACAATTAACAATGGATAATGAAACGGAACTTCAAAAGGAAACTAAAGAAACTCAGCAGTCAGCTTCTGTTAATTTTGAAACTAAAACCTCTTTCACCACGACTGAAGAAATATTAGGCCAAAAAGAAGGTTTACTGAAACAATTTGATTTACCAGAATTTAAGCAAGCTCATTCAGATGTAGATATAGTACATAAAATTGTCGAACAAAATGTCACTGACATAGTAGAAAATATTGGCATACATACAACGCTTACTACAGAAAAAGTTGTCGCTAAAGAAAATGAAGAAGTTTATAGTCCTGTGATTATAACAGAAAACATACCTCAAGAAAGCGAATCTGAGTTTACAGGCAAATTTAAGCCTGTTACAAGCGAAGCTAACATTAGTTTACAAGAAAAATCACACGGTGTAACTATAACTGAGTTAATAGTTCAAGATAAAGAAGATACTTTGGAAAGTTTTCCATCCCGGCAAAGTCAAACAGCTAATTTAGAAATAAGTAATATAATAGTACCAGAAACTACTGAAACGTATATATCAGATAATTTCAATAAATTAACAACTGTTTTAGAAGATTCTTCAAAAGCAAACGTCGAAACAATACCTTATCAACAAATTGTAGAAACATATCATCAAATTCAAGAGAAGGAAGGCGAATATAAAGCAAAAGAGGCACTTCAAAGACAAGCCGAAACAAAAATAGACATAGAAACAGCTGTGTCTGCTACACAAATTATACCTGCAGAGATGGAAGGTACTTTTGAAAAGTTCAATCAACCAGAGGCTGTTTCAGCTGTGCCTTACATTTTGGAAAATAGAAGTGCCGAAACAACCGAGATATTAACGCATTTACAAACTGGAGAGGTAAAACCCGAATCCATACAAACAGCAACTGCTATACCTGAATATAGTCCATCCGAAACAATAAGCCAAAGCCAACCACTGGTTATTGAAAACGTAGACAAGTTTGAAGAAACCGTGAAACCAAAAACAATGACAGCCGAAGAAAAACTCGATATTTTATCGGAACTAACTGTCAGTGAAACACATTCAGAAGCTATGGCTGCAGTATTTGAAAAATCTCCTAAAATGATTACAAGTACAGCTGATCGACAAATAGACACTGTAAAACATATAGAGTCCACAGAAGTCCTAAGCACGGAAAATATCTTGCATTTATCAATACAAGATATTCCGGAATCTGTTGCACAAATTCAAAGGGATACTCTAGAAGGCATTGTAGCTACGGAAAATATTGTACATGAAGCGGAAAAACAATTTACTCATACCCCCATACTTGATTTAAAAACCGCAAGTCAAATAATACCTCAAGTTGATAGCATAGGTGTCTCTGAAGTCATCGTAAGAGAATCAGAAGAACCTTTAGAACCAGATGAGATTGTAGAAAGAAAATCGGAAATAAGCATAGTACCATTAAAGGCTGTTACTCAAAGTGAAATAATTGCAGTAGACACGCCAGACAAATTCGAAGAAACTTCTACAGCAACAGAAAATGTTTCAGTAACTCAGGGACAACACGAAAGCATCATTACTTCCGAGGAACTTGTACAAGAATCCGAAAAACCATTCGAAGAAGAAAAAATTCAAGATAGAACTGTAACAATGGAATTCTTAACCGGAGAACATATTTCCGTAAGCGAAATAGTAGCAACGGAATTAGAAGACATTTTAGTAGAAAAACCAGTCGTAAGTTCATCTGCTGAAAAGACAATAATTCCTCAAGAAGCAGCGGAAGTAACAGAAACTCGAACGGATCAAAATATAACTGATTTGAGTATTACAAGTGCTGAAGAAAAATATGCTTCGAAAGATTTAGGTTTGTTAAATCCAGTTAATGTGATAGAAACAGTAATTACGGAAAAAGAATCTGATTTTGAGCAGATTCACAAAGATAAAAGAACATCTGTTGATGTCGGTTTAGAGACACCAGGACACACAGCACAAGTATTACAAGTTTTAACTAATCAAACTGAAGAACCTCTTAATGAAGATAAATACAATAAAGAGTATGCTTCTACTGAAATTATTGAACATATTGTAATAGTGGAAAAAGATATAAAAGCTTTAGAAAATGTATCAGAGTTACCTCCGCACAAGCAAGAAATTCCTCGTCAAGCTTCTTCTCAACAAGATACTCTACATGGTGTTACCGAATCAACCGTTTTGACACAATCAACCACGGAAAATATTATTACTGAAACACCAGATTCTAAAGTAGCCAATGAGTCGTTAACGCTTCAAGAAAGCATAACAGTCACAGAAGTATTAACGCATGGGCAAACTGGTGAAGAAATATTGGGATCTTCAGCTACAGAAAGTATAGCTAGTAAAGATATATCCCAAAAAATTTCTCTAGTTAATGAAGAAGTGATGACTCTTCATACACATGAACATTTAGCTCCAGATGTAACATTATCACAAAAAGGAAAAATGAACTACGCAGATTTTCCTCAGCATGAAATTATAATCAGTGATCAAATAATTACAGAAGACTTAGGAATCATAGAAAGTATACAACCAACTTCAAAGAAAGGCAAAATGGTTATGGAAGACTTAAGTCCCAGCCTACAGATAAGTGAAGTTTTGCTACAAGAACAAGAGGGTAAGTTACTTCAACTAGGTAAACCATATCATACACATAACACAATAACACAATTATTTAAAAAACATTTGTACTATATACACGATACTAATTACAGGAACACTGGATGTACCAGAATTACATAAAACACAAGCCAGACATACACGAACAAGTCCCCAGGACAATGTGGCAGAGCACATACAGACAAACATTCAATACCATACTGACACAGAGGAAACGAAAGAAATTATAACAAGATTTAGGTCAACACCTGATGGTAGTCAAAACATAGCAATAATAGAAAGAAAAACAACAATAAGGCAAAAGGGCAATGAAAATGAAGGTAATATAGTAATTGAAGAAGTTTTAGATGAAACACCTTCGCAAATGGAAAAACAAAACAGGGATTATCTTATAACAGAAATAAATATACCAGAAGAGCAAAATTCAGATCAGTTAACCACAAGTTTTGAATTTCCGGATAATGATCAAGACAAACCAACTTACATGGTCGAAGAACTTCCAGAGGAGGTAGTAACTGTTGATAGAAAGAGAAAAAAGAAGATTATAAAGAAACGAGTAATAAAGAAAGTTAAAGATGGCAAGGAAGAAAAGACAGAGATAGTAACTGTTGAAGAAGAGGGCAAACAACCAGAAACCACAGTGACTGTTGAAGAACAAGAAGCACCAGAGGAAACTGTTCCTGAAAAACCAACTTATGTAGTCGAAGAACTTCCAGAGGAGGTTCAAGAGTCTGTTGTAACTGTTGATGGAAAGAGAAGGAAGAAGATTATAAAGAAACGAGTAATAAAGAAAGTTAAAGATGGCAAGCAAGAAAAGACAGAAATAGTAACTGTTGAAGAAGAGGGCAAACAACCAGAAACCACAGTGACTGTTGAAGAACAAGAAGCACCAGAGGAAACTGTTCCTGAAAAACCAACTTATGTAGTCGAAGAACTTTCAGAGGAGGTTCAAGAGTCTGTTGTAACTGTTGATGGAAAGAGAAGGAAGAAGATTATAAAGAAACGAGTAATAAAGAAAGTTAAAGATGGCAAGCAAGAAAAGACAGAAATAGTAACTGTTGAAGAAGAGGGCAAACAACCAGAAACCACAGTGACTGTTGAAGAACAAGAAGCACCAGAGGAAACTGTTCCTGAAAAACCAACTTATGTAGTCGAAGAACTTCCAGAGGAGGTTCAAGAGTCTGTTGTAACTGTTGATGGAAAGAGAAGGAAGAAGATTATAAAGAAACGAGTAATAAAGAAAGTTAAAGATGGCAAGCAAGAAAAGACAGAAATAGTAACTGTTGAAGAAGAGGGCAAACAACCAGAAACCACAGTGACTGTTGAAGAACAAGAAGCACCAGAGGAAACTGTTCCTGAAAAACCAACTTATGTAGTCGAAGAACTTCCAGAGGAGGTTCAAGAGTCTGTTGTAACTGTTGATGGAAAGAGAAGGAAGAAGATTATAAAGAAACGAGTAATAAAGAAAGTTAAAGATGGCAAGCAAGAAAAAGACAGAAATAGTAACTGTTGAAGAAGAGGGCAAACAACCAGAAACCACAGTGACTGTTGAAGAACAAGAAGCACCAGAGGAAACTGTTCCTGAAAAACCAACTTATGTAGTCGAAGAACTTCCAGAGGAGGTTCAAGAGTCTGTTGTAACTGTTGATGGAAAGAGAAGGAAGAAGATTATAAAGAAACGAGTAATAAAGAAAGTTAAAGATGGCAAGCAAGAAAAGACAGAAATAGTAACTGTTGAAGAAGAGGGCAAACAACCAGAAACCACAGTGACTGTTGAAGAACAAGAAGCACCAGAGGAAACTGTTCCTGAAAAACCAACTTATGTAGTCGAAGAACTTCCAGAGGAGGTTCAAGAGTCTGTTGTAACTGTTGATGGAAAGAGAAGGAAGAAGATTATAAAGAAACGAGTAATAAAGAAAGTTAAAGATGGCAAGCAAGAAAAGACAGAAATAGTAACTGTTGAAGAAGAGGGCAAACAACCAGAAACCACAGTGACTGTTGAAGAACAAGAAGCACCAGAGGAAACTGTTCCTGAAAAACCAACTTATGTAGTCGAAGAACTTCCAGAGGAGGTTCAAGAGTCTGTTGTAACTGTTGATGGAAAGAGAAGGAAGAAGATTATAAAGAAACGAGTAATAAAGAAAGTTAAAGATGGCAAGCAAGAAAAGACAGAAATAGTAACTGTTGAAGAAGAGGGCAAACAACCAGAAACCACAGTGACTGTTGAAGAACAAGAAGCACCAGAGGAAACTGTTCCTGAAAAACCAACTTATGTAGTCGAAGAACTTCCAGAGGAGGTTCAAGAGTCTGTTGTAACTGTTGATGGAAAGAGAAGGAAGAAGATTATAAAGAAACGAGTAATAAAGAAAGTTAAAGATGGCAAGCAAGAAAAGACAGAAATAGTAACTGTTGAAGAAGAGGGCAAACAACCAGAAACCACAGTGACTGTTGAAGAACAAGAAGCACCAGAGGAAACTGTTCCTGAAAAACCAACTTATGTAGTCGAAGAACTTCCAGAGGAGGTTCAAGAGTCTGTTGTAACTGTTGATGGAAAGAGAAGGAAGAAGATTATAAAGAAACGAGTAATAAAGAAAGTTAAAGATGGCAAGCAAGAAAAGACAGAAATAGTAACTGTTAAAGAAGAGGGCAAACAACCAGAAACCACAGTGACTGTTGAAGAACAAGAAGCACCAGAGGAAACTGTTCCTGAAAAACCAACTTATGTAGTCGAAGAACTTCCAGAGGAGGTTCAAGAGTCTGTTGTAACTGTTGACGGAAAGAGAAGGAAGAAGATTATAAAGAAACGAGTAATAAAGAAAGTTAAAGATGGCAAGCAAGAAAAGACAGAAATAGTAACTGTTGAAGAAGAGGGCAAACAACCAGAAACCACAGTGACTGTTGAAGAACAAGAAGCACCAGAGGAAACTGTTCCTGAAAAACCAACTTATGTAGTCGAAGAACTTCCAGAGGAGGTTCAAGAGTCTGTTGTAACTGTTGATGGAAAGAGAAGGAAAAAGATTATAAAGAAACGAGTAATAAAGAAAGTTAAAGATGGCAAGCAAGAAAAGACAGAAATAGTAACTGTTGAAGAAGAGGGCAAACAACCAGAAACCACAGTGACTGTTGAAGAACAAGAAGCACCAGAGGAAACTGTTCCTGAAAAACCAACTTATGTAGTCGAAGAACTTCCAGAGGAGGTTCAAGAGTCTGTTGTAACTGTTGATGGAAAGAGAAGGAAGAAGATTATAAAGAAACGAGTAATAAAGAAAGTTAAAGATGGCAAGCAAGAAAAAGACAGAAATAGTAACTGCTATTGAAGAAGAGGGCAAACAACCAGAAACCACAGTGACTGTTGAAGAACAAGAAGCACCAGAGGAAACTGTTCCTGAAAACCAACTTATGTAGTCGAAGAACTTCCAGAGGAGGTTCAAGAGTCTGTTGTAACTGTTGATGGAAAGAGAAGGAAGAAGATTATAAAGAAACGAGTAATAAAGAAAGTTAAAGATGGCAAGCAAGAAAAGACAGAAATAGTAACTGTTGAAGAAGAGGGCAAACAACCAGAAACCACAGTGACTGTTGAAGAACAAGAAGCACCAGAGGAAACTGTTCCTGAAAAACCAACTTATGTAGTCGAAGAACTTCCAGAGGAGGTTCAAGAGTCTGTTGTAACTGTTGATGGAAAGAGAAGGAAGAAGATTATAAAGAAACGAGTAATAAAGAAAGTTAAAGATGGCAAGCAAGAAAAGACAGAAATAGTAACTGTTGAAGAAGAGGGCAAACAACCAGAAACCACAGTGACTGTTGAAGAACAAGAAGCACCAGAGAAAACTGTTCCTGAAAAACCAACTTATGTAATCGAAGAACTTCCAGAGGAGGTTCAAGAGTCTGTTGTAACTGTTGATGGAAAAAGAAGAAAGAAGATTATAAAGAAACGAGTAATAAAGAAAGTTAAAGATGGCAAGGAAGAAAAGACAGAGATAGTAACTGTTGAAGAAGAGGGCAAACAACCAGAAACCACAGTGACTGTTGAAGAACAAGAAGCACCAGAGGAAACTGTTCCTGAAAAACCAACTTATGTAGTCGAAGAACTTCCAGGGGAGGTTCAAGAGTCTGTTGTAACTGTTGATGGAAAGAGAAAAAAGAAGATTATAAGGAAACGAGTAATAAAGAAAGTTAAAGATGGCAAGGAAGAAAAGACAGAGATAGTAACTGTTGAAGAAGAGGGCAAACAACCAGAAACCACAGTGACTGTTGAAGAACAAGAAGCACCAGAGGAAACTGTTCCTGAAAAACCAACTTATGTAGTGGAAGAACTTCCAGAGGAGGTTCAAGAGTCTGTTGTAACTGTTGATGGAAAGAGAAGAAAAAAGATTATAAAGAAACGAGTAATAAAGAAAGTTAAAGATGGCAAGCAAGAAAAGACAGAAATAGTAACTGTTGAAGAAGAGGGCAAACAACCAGAAACCACAGTGACTGTTGAAGAACAAGAAGCACCAGAGGAAACTGTTCCTGAAAAACCAACTTATGTAGTCGAAGAACTTCCAGAGGAGGTTCAAGAGTCTGTTGTAACTGTTGATGGAAAGAGAAGGAAGAAGATTATAAAGAAACGAGTAATAAAGAAAGTTAAAGATGGCAAGCAAGAAAAGACAGAAATAGTAACTGTTGAAGAAGAGGGCAAACAACCAGAAACCACAGTGACTGTTGAAGAACAAGAAGCACCAGAGGAAACTGTTCCTGAAAAACCAACTTATGTAGTCGAAGAACTTCCAGAGGAGGTTCAAGAGTCTGTTGTAACTGTTGATGGAAAAAGAAGAAAGAAGATTATAAAGAAACGAGTAATAAAAAAAGTTAAAGATGGCAAGCAAGAAAAGACAGAAATAGTAACTGTTGAAGAAGAAGGCAAACAACCAGAAACCACAGTGACTGTTGAAGAACAAGAAGCACCAGAGGAAACTGTTCCTGAAAAACCAACTTATGTAGTCGAAGAACTTCCAGAGGAGGTTCAAGAGTCTGTTGTAACTGTTGATGGAAAGAGAAGGAAGAAGATTATAAAGAAACGAGTAATAAAGAAAGTTAAAGATGGCAAGCAAGAAAAGACAGAAATAGTAACTGTTGAAGAAGAGGGCAAACAACCAGAAACCACAGTGACTGTTGAAGAACAAGAAGCACCAGAGGAAACTGTTCCTGAAAAACCAACTTATGTAGTCGAAGAACTTCCAGAGGAGGTTCAAGAGTCTGTTGTAACTGTTGATGGAAAGAGAAGGAAGAAGATTATAAAGAAACGAGTAATAAAGAAAGTTAAAGATGGCAAGCAAGAAAAAGACAGAAATAGTAACTGTTGAAGAAGAGGGCAAACAACCAGAAACCACAGTGACTG
The DNA here is from genome assembly GCA_035357415.1 of Ophraella communa. Classification (NCBI taxonomy): domain Eukaryota; kingdom Metazoa; phylum Arthropoda; class Insecta; order Coleoptera; family Chrysomelidae; genus Ophraella; species Ophraella communa. Next base: position 57,251,072 of record CM068980.1, on the reverse strand, counting down.
TTGAAGAACAAGAAGCACCAGAGGAAACTGTTCCTGAAAAACCAACTTATGTAGTCGAAGAACTTCCAGAGGAGGTTCAAGAGTCTGTTGTAACTGTTGATGGAAAGAGAAGGAAGAAGATTATAAAGAAACGAGTAATAAAGAAAGTTAAAGATGGCAAGCAAGAAAAGACAGAAATAGTAACTGTTGAAGAAGAGGGCAAACAACCAGAAACCACAGTGACTGTTGAAGAACAAGAAGCACCAGAGGAAACTGTTCCTGAAAAACCAACTTATGTAGTCGAAGAACTTCCAGAGGAGGTTCAAGAGTCTGTTGTAACTGTTGATGGAAAGAGAAGGAAGAAGATTATAAAGAAACGAGTAATAAAGAAAGTTAAAGATGGCAAGCAAGAAAAGACAGAAATAGTAACTGTTGAAGAAGAGGGCAAACAACCAGAAACCACAGTGACTGTTGAAGAACAAGAAGCACCAGAGGAAACTGTTCCTGAAAAACCAACTTATGTAGTCGAAGAACTTCCAGAGGAGGTTCAAGAGTCTGTTGTAACTGTTGATGGAAAGAGAAGGAAGAAGATTATAAAGAAACGAGTAATAAAGAAAGTTAAAGATGGCAAGCAAGAAAAGACAGAAATAGTAACTGTTGAAGAAGAGGGCAAACAACCAGAAACCACAGTGACTGTTGAAGAACAAGAAGCACCAGAGGAAACTGTTCCTGAAAAACCAACTTATGTAGTCGAAGAACTTCCAGAGCAGGTTCAAGAGTCTGTTGTATCTGTTGATGGAAAGAGAAGGAAGAAGATTATAAAGAAACGAGTAATAAAGAAAGTTAAAGATGGCAAGCAAGAAAAGACAGAAATAGTAACTGTTGAAGAAGAGGGCAAACAACCAGAAACCACAGTGACTGTTGAAGAACAAGAAGCACCAGAGGAAACTGTTCCTGAAAAACCAACTTATGTAGTCGAAGAACTTCCAGAGGAGGTTCAAGAGTCTGTTGTAACTGTTGATGGAAAGAGAAGGAAAAAGATTATAAAGAAACGAGTAATAAAGAAAGTTAAAGATGGCAAGCAAGAAAAGACAGAAATAGTAACTGTTGAAGAAGAGGGCAAACAACCAGAAACCACAGTGACTGTTGAAGAACAAGAAGCACCAGAGGAAACTGTTCCTGAAAAACCAACTTATGTAGTCGAAGAACTTCCGGAGGAGGTTCAAGAGTCTGTTGTAACTGTTGATGGAAAGAGAAGGAAGAAGATTATAAAGAAACGAGTAATACAGAAAGTTAAAGATGGCAAGCAAGAAAAGACAGAAATAGTAACTGTTGAAGAAGAGGGCAAACAACCAGAAACCACAGTGACTGTTGAAGAACAAGAAGCACCAGAGGAAACTGTTCCTGAAAAACCAACTTATGTAGTCGAAGAACTTCCAGAGGAGTTTCAAGAGTCTGTTGTAACTGTTGATGGAAAGAGAAGAGAGAAGATTATAAAGAAAAAAGTAATAAAGAAAGTTAAAGATGGCAAGCAAGAAAAGACAGAAATAGTAACTGTTGAAGAAGAGGGCAAACAACCAGAAACCACAGTGACTGTTGAAGAACAAGAAGCACCAGAGGAAACTGTTCCTGAAAAACCAACTTATGTAGTCGAAGAATTTCCAGAGGAGGTTCAAGAGTCTGTTGTAACTGTTGATGGAAAAAGAAGAAAGAAGATTATAAAGAAACGAGTAATAAAGAAAGTTAAAGATGGCAAGCAAGAAAAGACAGAAATAGTAACTGTTGAAGAAGAGGGCAAACAACCAGAAACCACAGTGAGTGTTGAAGAACAAGAAGCACCAGAGGAAACTGTTCCTGAAAAACCAACTTATGTAGTCGAAGAACTTCCAGAGGAGGTTCAAGAGTCTGTTGTAACTGTTGATGGAAAGAGAAGGAAGAAGATTATAAAGAAACGAGTAATAAAGAAAATTAAAGATGGCAAGCAAGAAAAGACAGAAATAGTAACTGTTGAAGAAGAGGGCAAACAACCAGAAACCACAGTGTCTGTTGAAGAACAAGAAGCACCAGAGGAAACTGTTCCTGAAAAACCAACTGATGTAGTCGAAGAACTTCCAGAGGAGGTTCAAGAGTCTGTTGTAACTGTTGATGGAAAGAGAAGGAAGAAGATTATAAAGAAACGAGTAATAAAGAAAGTTAAAGATGGCAAGCAAGAAAAGACAGAAATAGTAACTGTTGAAGAAGAGGGCAAACAACCAGAAACCACAGTGACTGTTGAAGAACAAGAAGCACCAGAGGAAACTGTTCCTGAAAAACCAACTTATGTAGTCGAAGAACTTCCAGAGGAGTTTCAAGAGTCTGTTGTAACTGTTGATGGAAAGAGAAGAAAGAAGATTATAAAGAAAAGAGTAATAAAGAAAGTTAAAGATGGCAAGCAAGAAAAGACAGAAATAGTAACTGTTGAAGAAGAGGGCAAACAACCAGAAACCACAGTGACTGTTGAAGAACAAGAAGCACCAGAGGAAACTGTTCCTGAAAAACCAACTTATGTAGTTGAAGAACTTCCAGAGGAGGTTCAAGAGTCTGTTGTAACTGTTGATGGAAAGAGAAGGAAAAAGATTATAAAGAAACGAGTAATAAAGAAAGTTAAAGATGGCAAGCAAGAAAAGACAGAAATAGTAACTGTTGAAGAAGACGGCAAACAACCAGAAACCACAGTGACTGTTGAAGAACAAGAAGCACCAGAGGAAACTGTTTCTGAAAAACCAACTTATGTAGTCGAAGAATTTCCAGAGGAGGTTCAAGAGTCTGTTGTAACTGTTGATGGAAAAAGAAGAAAGAAGATTATAAAGAAACGAGTAATAAAGAAAGTTAAAGATGGCAAGCAAGAAAAGACAGAAATAGTAACTGTTGAAGAAGAGGGCAAACAACCAGAAACCACAGTGACTGTTGAAGAACAAGAAGCACCAGAGGAAACTGTTCCTGAAAAACCAACTTATGTAGTCGAAGAACTTCCAGAGGAGGTTCAAGAGTCTGTTGTAACTGTTGATGGAAAGAGAAGGAAGAAGATTATAAAGAAACGAGTAATAAAGAAAGTTAAAGATGGCAAGCAAGAAAAGACAGAAATAGTAACTGTTGAAGAAGAGGGCAAACAACCAGAAACCACAGTGACTGTTGAAGAACAAGAAGCACCAGAGGAAACTGTTCCTGAAAAACCAACTTATGTAGTCGAAGAACTTCCAGAGGAGGTTCAAGAGTCTGTTGTAACTGTTGATGGAAAGAGAAGGAAGAAGATTATAAAGAAAAGAGTAATAAAGAAAGTTAAAGATGGCAAGCAAGAAAAGACAGAAATAGTAACTGTTGAAGAAGAGGGCAAACAACCAGAAACCACAGTGACTGTTGAAGAACAAGAAGCACCAGAGGAAACTGTTCCTGAAAAACCAACTTATGTAGTCGAAGAACTTCCAGAGGAGGTTCAAGAGTCTGTTGTAACTGTTGATGGAAAGAGAAAGAAGAAGATTATAAAGAAACGAGTAATAAATAAAGTTAAAGATGGCAAGCAAGAAAAGACAGAAATAGTAACTGTTGAAGAAGAGGGCAAACAACCAGAAACCACAGTGACTGTTGAAGAACAAGAAGCACCAGAGGAAACTGTTCCTGAAAAACCAACTTATGTAGTCGAAGAACTTCCAGAGGAGGTTCAAGAGTCTGTTGTAACTGTTGATGGAAAGAGAAGGAAGAAGATTATAAAGAAACGAGTAATAAAGAAAGTTAAAGATGGCAAGCAAGAAAAGACAGAAATAGTAACTGTTGAAGAAGAAGGCAAACAACCAGAAACCACAGTGACTGTTGAAGAACAAGAAGCACCAGAGGAAACTGTTCCTGGAAAACCAACTTATGTAGTCGAAGAACTTCCAGAGGAGGTTCAAGAGTCTGTTGTAACTGTTGATGGAAAGAGAAGAAAGAAGATTATAAAGAAACGAGTAATAAAGAAAGTTAAAGATGGCAAGCAAGACAAGACAGAAATAGTAACTGTTGAAGAAGAGGGCAAACAACCAGAAACCACAGTGACTGTTGAAGAACAAGAAGCACCAGAGGAAACTGTTCCTGAAAAACCAACTTATGTAGTCGAAGAACTTCCAGAGGAGGTTCAAGAGTCTGTTGTAACTGTTGATGGAAAGAGAAGGAAGAAGATTATAAAGAAACGAGTAATAAAGAAAGTTAAAGATGGCAAGCATGAAAAGACAGAAATAGTAACTGTTGAAGAAGAGGGCAAACAACCAGAAACCACAGTGACTGTTGAAGAACAAGAAGCACCAGAGGAAACTGTTCCTGAAAAACCAACTTATGTAGTCGAAGAACTTCCAGAGGAGGTTCAAGAGTCTGTTGTAACTGTTGATGGAAAGAGAAGGAAGAAGATTATAAAGAAACGAGTAATAAAGAAAGTTAAAGATGGCAAGCATGAAAAGACAGAAATAGTAACTGTTGAAGAAGAGGGCAAACAACCAGAAACCACAGTGACTGTTGAAGAACAAGAAGCACCAGAGGAAACTGTTCCTGAAAAACCAACTTATGTAGTCGAAGAACTTCCAGAGCAGGTTCAAGAGTCTGTTGTATCTGTTGATGGAAAGAGAAGGAAGAAGATTATAAAGAAACGAGTAATAAAGAAAGTTAAAGATGGCAAGCAAGAAAAGACAGAAATAGTAACTGTTGAAGAAGAGGGCAAACAACCAGAAACCACAGTGACTGTTGAAGAACAAGAAGCACCAGAGGAAACTGTTCCTGAAAAACCAACTTATGCAGTCGAAGAACTTCCAGAGGAGGTTCAAGAGTCAGTTGTAACTGTTGATGGAAAGAGAAGGAAGAAGATTACAAAGAAACGAGTAATAAAGAAAGTTAAAGATGGCAAGCAAGAAAAGACTGAAATTGTCACAGTCGAAGAAGAAGGTAAGAAACCAGAAACAACAGTTACTGTAGAAGAACTTGAAGCTCCAGAAGAATCTATTCCTGAACAACCAACGTATGTTGTAGAAGAACTTCCTGAAGAGGTTCAAGTTACAGAAATAGTCACAAAAGAAGGAGACAAAAAGAAAAAGGTAATAAAGAAACGTGTCATCAAAAAACAAAAAGATGGTAAACAAGAAAAGACTGAAATTGTCACAGTCGAAGAAGAAGGTAAGAAACCAGAAACAACAGTTACTGTAGAAGAACTTGAATCTCCAGTAGAATCTATTCCTGAACAACCAACGTATGTTGTAGAAGAACTTCCTGAAGAGGTTCAAGTTACAGAAGTAGTCACAAAAGAAGGAGACAAAAAGAAAAAGGTAATAAAGAAACGTGTCATCAAAAAACAAAAAGATGGTAGACAAGAAAAGACTGAAATTGTCACAGTCGAAGAAGAAGGTAAGAAACCAGAAACAACAGTTACTGTAGAAGAACTTGAAGCTCCAGAAGAATCTATTCCTGAACAACCAACGTATGTTGTAGAAGAACTTCCTGAAGAGGTTCAAGTTACAGAAGTAGTCACAAAAGAAGGAGACAAAAAGAAAAAGGTAATAAAGAAACGTGTCATCAAAAAACAAAAAGATGGTAAACAAGAAAAGACTGAAATTGTCACAGTCGAAGAAGAAGGTAAGAAACCAGAAACAACAGTTACTGTAGAAGAACTTGAATCTCCAGTAGAATCTATTCCTGAACAACCAACGTATGTTGTAGAAGAACTTCCTGAAGAGGTTCAAGTTACAGAAGTAGTCACAAAAGAAGGAGACAAAAAGAAAAAGGTAATAAAGAAACGTGTCATCAAAAAACAAAAAGATGGTAAACAAGAGAAGACTGAAATTGTCACAGTCGAAGAAGAAGGTCAGAAACCAGAAACAACAGTTACTGTAGAAGAACTTGAAGCTCCAGAAGAATCTATTCCAGAACAACCAACGTATGTTGTAGAAGAACTTCCTGAAGAGGTTCAAGTTACAGAAATAGTCACAAAAGAAGGAGACAAAAAGAAAAAGGTAATAAAGAAACGTGTCATCAAAAAACAAAAAGATGGTAAACAAGAAAAGACTGAAATTGTCACAGTCGAAGAAGAAGGTAAGAAACCAGAAACAACAGTTACTGTAGAAGAACTTGAAGCTCCAGAAGAATCTATTCCTGAACAACCAACGTATGTTGTAGAAGAACTTCCTGAAGAGGTTCAAGTTACAGAAGTAGTCACAAAAGAAGGAGACAAAAAGAAAAAGGTAATAAAGAAACGTGTCATCAAAAAACAAAAAGATGGTAAACAAGAAAAGACTGAAATTGTCACAGTCGAAGAAGAAGGTAAGAAACCAGAAACAACAGTTACTGTAGAAGAACTTGAAGCTCCAGAAGAATCTATTCCTGAACAACCAACGTATGTTGTAGAAGAACTTCCTGAAGAGGTTCAAGTTACAGAAGTAGTCACAAAAGAAGGAGACAAAAAGAAAAAGGTAATAAAGAAACGTGTCATCAAAAAACAAAAAGATGGTAAACAAGAAAAGACTGAAATTGTCACAGTCGAAGAAGAAGGTAAGAAACCAGAAACAACAGTTACTGTAGAAGAACTTGAAGCTCCAGAAGAATCTATTCCTGAACAACCAACGTATGTTGTAGAAGAACTTCCTGAAGAGGTTCAAGTTACAGAAATAGTCACAAAAGAAGGAGACAAAAAGAAAAAGGTTATAAAGAAACGTGTCATCAAAAAACAAAAAGATGGTAAACAAGAAAAGACTGAAATTGTCACAGTCGAAGAAGAAGGTAAGAAACCAGAAACAACAGTTACTGTAGAAGAACTTGAAGCTCCAGAAGAATCTATTCCTGAACAACCAACGTATGTTGTAGAAGAACTTCCTGAAGAGGTTCAAGTTACAGAAGTAGTCACAAAAGAAGGAGACAAAAAGAAAAAGGTAATAAAGAAACGTGTCATCAAAAAACAAAAAGATGGTAAACAAGAAACAGACTGAAATTGTCACAGTCGAAGAAGAAGGTAAGAAACCAGAAACAACAGTTACTGTAGAAGAACTTGAAGCTCCAGAAGAATCTATTCCTGAACAACCAACGTATGTTGTAGAAGAACTTCCTGAAGAGGTTCAAGTTACAGAAGTAGTCACAAAAGAAGGAGACAAAAAGAAAAAGGTAATAAAGAAACGTGTCGTCAGAAATCAAAAAGATGGTCCACAGGAAAAGACTGAAATTGTCACAGTCGAAGAAGAAGGTAAGAAACCAGAAACAACAGTTACTGTAGAAGAACTTGAAGCTCCAGAAGAATCTATTCCTGAACAACCAACGTATGTTGTAGAAGAACTTCCTGAAGAGGTTCAAGTTACAGAAGTAGTCACAAAAGAAGGAGACAAAAAGAAAAAGGTTATAAAGAAACGTGTCATCAAAAAACAAAAAGATGGTAAACAAGAAAAAGACTGAAATTGTCACAGTCGAAGAAGAAGGTAAGAAACCAGAAACAACAGTTACTGTAGAAGAACTTGAAGCTCCAGAAGAATCTATTCCTGAACAACCAACGTATGTTGTAGAAGAACTTCCTGAAGAGGTTCAAGTTACAGAAGTAGTCACAAAAGAAGGAGACAAAAAGAAAAAGGTAATAAAGAAACGTGTCATCAAAAAACAAAAAGATGGTAAACAAGAAAAGACTGAAATTGTCACAGTCGAAGAAGAAGGTAAGAAACCAGAAACAACAGTTACTGTAGAAGAACTTGAATCTCCAGTAGAATCTATTCCTGAACAACCAACGTATGTTGTAGAAGAACTTCCTGAAGAGGTTCAAGTTACAGAAGTAGTCACAAAAGAAGGAGACAAAAAGAAAAAGGTTATAAAGAAACGTGTCATCAAAAAACAAAAAGATGGTAAACAAGAAAAGACTGAAATTGTCACAGTCGAAGAAGAAGGTAAGAAACCAGAAACAACAGTTACTGTAGAAGAACTTGAAGCTCCAGAAGAATCTATTCCTGAACAACCAACGTATGTTGTAGAAGAACTTCCTGAAGAGGTTCAAGTTACAGAAGTAGTCACAAAAGAAGGAGACAAAAAGAAAAAGGTAATAAAGAAACGTGTCATCAAAAAACAAAAAGATGGTAAACAAGAAAAGACTGAAATTGTCACAGTCGAAGAAGAAGGTAAGAAACCAGAAACAACAGTTACTGTAGAAGAACTTGAATCTCCAGTAGAATCTATTCCTGAACAACCAACGTATGTTGTAGAAGAACTTCCTGAAGAGGTTCAAGTTACAGAAGTAGTCACAAAAGAAGGAGACAAAAAGAAAAAGGTAATAAAGAAACGTGTCATCAAAAAACAAAAAGATGGTAGACAAGAAAAGACTGAAATTGTCACAGTCGAAGAAGAAGGTAAGAAACCAGAAACAACAGTTACTGTAGAAGAACTTGAAGCTCCAGAAGAATCTATTCCTGAACAACCAACGTATGTTGTAGAAGAACTTCCTGAAGAGGTTCAAGTTACAGAAGTAGTCACAAAAGAAGGAGACAAAAAGAAAAAGGTAATAAAGAAACGTGTCATCAAAAAACAAAAAGATGGTAAACAAGAAAAGACTGAAATTGTCACAGTCGAAGAAGAAGGTAAGAAACCAGAAACAACAGTTACTGTAGAAGAACTTGAAGCTCCAGAAGAATCTATTCCTAAACAACCAACGTATGTTGTAGAAGAACTTCCTGAAGAGGTTCAAGTTACAGAAATAGTCACAAAAGAAGGAGACAAAAAGAAAAAGGTAATAAAGAAACGTGTCATCAAAAAACAAAAAGATGGTAAACAAGAAAAGACTGAAATTGTCACAGTCGAAGAAGAAGGTAAGAAACCAGAAACAACAGTTACTGTAGAAGAACTTGAAGCTCCAGAAGAATCTATTCCTGAACAACCAACGTATGTTGTAGAAGAACTTCCTGAAGAGGTTCAAGTTACAGAAGTAGTCACAAAAGAAGGAGACAAAAAGAAAAAGGTTATAAAGAAACGTGTCATTAAACAACAAAAAGATGGTAAACAAGAAAAGACTGAAATTGTCACAGTCGAAGAAGAAGGTAAGAAACCAGAAACAACAGTTACTGTAGAAGAACTTGAAGCTCCAGTAGAATCTATTCCTGAACAACCAACGTATGTTGTAGAAGAACTTCCTGAAGAGGTTCAAGTTACAGAAGTAGTCACAAAAGAAGGAGACAAAAAGAAAAAGGTAATAAAGAAACGTGTCATCAAAAAACAAAAAGATGGTAAACAAGAAAAGACTGAAATTGTCACAGTCGAAGAAGAAGGTAAGAAACCAGAAACAACAGTTACTGTAGAAGAACTTGAAGCTCCAGAAGAATCTATTCCTGAACAACCAACGTATGTTGTAGAAGAACTTCCTGAAGAGGTTCAAGTTACAGAAATAGTCACAAAAGAAGGAGACAAAAAGAAAAAGGTAATAAAGAAACGTGTCATCAAAAAACAAAAAGATGGTAAACAAGAAAAGACTGAAATTGTCACAGTCGAAGAAGAAGGTAAGAAACCAGAAACAACAGTTACTGTAGAAGAACTTGAAGCTCCAGAAGAATCTATTTCTGAACAACCAACGTATGTTGTAGAAGAACTTCCTGAAGAGGTTCAAGTTACAGAAGTAGTCACAAAAGAAGGAGACAAAAAGAAAAAGGTAATAAAGAAACGTGTCATCAAAAAACAAAAAGATGGTAAACAAGAAAAGACTGAAATTGTCACAGTCGAAGAAGAAGGTAAGAAACCAGAAACAACAGTTACTGTAGAAGAACTTGAAGCTCCAGAAGAATCTATTCCTGAACAACCAACGTATGTTGTAGAAGAACTTCCTGAAGAGGTTCAAGTTACAGAAATAGTCACAAAAGAAGGAGACAAAAAGAAAAAGGTTATAAAGAAACGTGTCATCAAAAAACAAAAAGATGGTAAACAAGAAAAGACTGAAATTGTCACAGTCGAAGAAGAAGGTAAGAAACCAGAAACAACAGTTACTGTAGAAGAACTTGAAGCTCCAGAAGAATCTATTCCTGAACAACCAACGTATGTTGTAGAAGAACTTCCTGAAGAGGTTCAAGTTACAGAAGTAGTCACAAAAGAAGGAGACAAAAAGAAAAAGGTAATAAAGAAACGTGTCATCAAAAAACAAAAAGATGGTAAACAAGAAAAAGACTGAAATTGTCACAGTCGAAGAAGAAGGTAAGAAACCAGAAACAACAGTTACTGTAGAAGAACTTGAAGCTCCAGAAGAATCTATTCCTGAACAACCAACGTATGTTGTAGAAGAACTTCCTGAAGAGGTTCAAGTTACAGAAGTAGTCACAAAAGAAGGAGACAAAAAGAAAAAGGTAATAAAGAAACGTGTCATCAAAAAACAAAAAGATGGTAAACAAGAAAAGACTGAAATTGTCACAGTCGAAGAAGAAGGTAAGAAACCAGAAACAACAGTTACTGTAGAAGAACTTGAAGCTCCAGAAGAATCTATTCCTGAACAACCAACGTATGTTGTAGAAGAACTTCCTGAAGAGGTTCAAGTTACAGAAATAGTCACAAAAGAAGGAGACAAAAAGAAAAAGGTTATAAAGAAACGTGTCATCAAAAAACAAAAGATGGTAAACAAGAAAAGACTGAAATTGTCACAGTCGAAGAAGAAGGTAAGAAACCAGAAACAACAGTTACTGTAGAAGAACTTGAAGCTCCAGAAGAATCTATTCCTGAACAACCAACGTATGTTGTAGAAGAACTTCCTGAAGAGGTTCAAGTTACAGAAGTAGTCACAAAAGAAGGAGACAAAAAAGAAAAAAGGTAATAAAGAAACGTGTCATCAAAAAACAAAAAGATGGTAAACAAGAAAAGACTGAAATTGTCACAGTCGAAGAAGAAGGTAAGAAACCAGAAACAACAGTTACTGTAGAAGAACTTGAAGCTCCAGAAGAATCTATTCCTGAACAACCAACGTATGTTGTAGAAGAACTTCCTGAAGAGGTTCAAGTTACAGAAGTAGTCACAAAAGAAGGAGACAAAAAGAAAAAGGTAATAAAGAAACGTGTCATCAAAAAACAAAAAGATGGTAAACAAGAAAAGACTGAAATTGTCACAGTCGAAGAAGAAGGTAAGAAACCAGAAACAACAGTTACTGTAGAAGAACTTGAAGCTCCAGAAGAATCTATTCCTGAACAACCAACGTATGTTGTAGAAGAACTTCCTGAAGAGGTTCAAGTTACAGAAGTAGTCACAAAAGAAGGAGACAAAAAGAAAAAGGTTATAAAGAAACGTGTCATCAAAAAACAAAAAGATGGTAAACAAGAAAAGACTGAAATTGTCACAGTCGAAGAAGAAGGTAAGAAACCAGAAACAACAGTTACTGTAGAAGAACTTGAAGCTCCAGAAGAATCTATTCCTGAACAACCAACGTATGTTGTAGAAGAACTTCCTGAAGAGGTTCAAGTTACAGAAGTAGTCACAAAAGAAGGAGACAAAAAGAAAAAGGTAATAAAGAAACGTGTCATCAAAAAACAAAAAGATGGTAAACAAGAAAAGACTGAAATTGTCACAGTCGAAGAAGAAGGTAAGAAACCAGAAACAACAGTTACTGTAGAAGAACTTGAAGCTCCAGAAGAATCTATTCCTGAACAAACAACGTATGTTGTAGAAGAACTTCCTGAAGAGGTTCAAGTTACAGAAGTAGTCACAAAAGAAGGAGACAAAAAGAAAAAGGTAATAAAGAAACGTGTCATCAAAAAACAAAAAGATGGTAAACAAGAAAAGACTGAAATTGTCACAGTCGAAGAAGAAGGTAAGAAACCAGAAACAACAGTTACTGTAGAAGAACTTGAAGCTCCAGAAGAATCTATTCCTGAACAACCAACGTATGTTGTAGAAGAACTTCCTGAAGAGGTTCAAGTTACAGAAGTAGTCACAAAAGAAGGAGACAAAAAGAAAAAGGTAATAAAGAAACGTGTCATCAAAAAACAAAAAGATGGTAAACAAGAAAAGACTGAAATTGTCACAGTCGAAGAAGAAGGTAAGAAACCAGAAACAACAGTTACTGTAGAAGAACTTAAAGCTCCAGTAGAATCTATTGCTGAACAACCAACGTATGTTGTAGAAGAACTTCCTGAAGAGGTTCAAGTTACAGAAGTAGTCACAAAAGAAGGAGACAAAAAGAAAAAGGTAATAAAGAAACGTGTCATCAAAAAACAAAAAGATGGTAAACAAGAAAAGACTGAAATTGTCACAGTCGAAGAAGAAGGTAAGAAACCAGAAACAACAGTTACTGTAGAAGAACTTGAAGCTCCAGAAGAATCTATTCCTGAACAAACAACGTATGTTGTAGAAGAACTTCCTGAAGAGGTTCAAGTTACAGAAGTAGTCACAAAAGAAGGAGACAAAAAGAAAAAGGTAATAAAGAAACGTGTCATCAAAAAACAAAAAGATGGTAAACAAGAAAAGACTGAAATTGTCACAGTCGAAGAAGAAGGTAAGAAACCAGAAACAACAGTTACTGTAGAAGAACTTGAAGCTCCAGTAGAATCTATTCCTGAACAACCAACGTATGTTGTAGAAGAACTTCCTGAAGAGGTTCAAGTTACAGAAGTAGTCACAAAAGAAGGAGACAAAAAGAAAAAGGTAATAAAGAAACGTGTCATCAAAAAACAAAAAGATGGTAAACAAGAAAAGACTGAAATTGTCACAGTCGAAGAAGAAGGTAAGAAACCAGAAACAACAGTTACTGTAGAAGAACTTGAAGCTCCAGAAGAATCTATTCCCGAACAACCAACGTATGTTGTAGAAGAACTTCCTGAAGAGGTTCAAGTTACAGAAGTAGTCACAAAAGAAGGAGACAAAAAGAAAAAGGTAATAAAGAAACGTGTCATCAAAAAACAAAAAGATGGTAAACAAGAAAAGACTGAAATTGTCACAGTCGAAGAAGAAGGTAAGAAACCAGAAACAACAGTTACTGTAGAAGAACTTGAAGCTCCAGTAGAATCTATTGCTGAACAACCAACGTATGTTGTAGAAGAACTTCCTGAAGAGGTTCAAGTTACAGAAGTAGTCACAAAAGAAGGAGACAAAAAGAAAAAGGTAATAAAGAAACGTGTCATCAAAAAACAAAAAGATGGTAAACAAGAAAAGACTGAAATTGTCACAGTCGAAGAAGAAGGTAAGAAACCAGAAACAACAGTTACTGTAGAAGAACTTGAAGCTCCAGAAGAATCTATTCCTGAACAAACAACGTATGTTGTAGAAGAACTTCCTGAAGAGGTTCAAGTTACAGAAGTAGTCACAAAAGAAGGAGACAAAAAGAAAAAGGTAATAAAGAAACGTGTCATCAAAAAACAAAAAGATGGTAAACAAGAAAAGACTGAAATTGTCACAGTCGAAGAAGAAGGTAAGAAACCAGAAACAACAGTTACTGTAGAAGAACTTGAAGCTCCAGTAGAATCTATTCCTGAACAACCAACGTATGTTGTAGAAGAACTTCCTGAAGAGGTTCAAGTTACAGAAGTAGTCACAAAAGAAGGAGACAAAAAGAAAAAGGTAATAAAGAAACGTGTCATCAAAAAACAAAAAGATGGTAAACAAGAAAAGACTGAAATTGTCACAGTCGAAGAAGAAGGTAAGAAACCAGAAACAACAGTTACTGTAGAAGAACTTGAAGCTCCAGAAGAATCTATTCCTGAACAACCAACGTATGTTGTAGAAGAACTTCCTGAAGAGGTTCAAGTTACAGAAGTAGTCACAAAAGAAGGAGACAAAAAGAAAAAGGTAATAAAGAAACGTGTCATCAAAAAACAAAAAGATGGTAAACAAGAAAAGACTGAAATTGTCACAGTCGAAGAAGAAGGTAAGAAACCAGAAACAACAGTTACTGTAGAAGAACTTGAAGCTCCAGTAGAATCTATTTCTGAACAACCAACGTATGTTGTAGAAGAACTTCCTGAAGAGGTTCAAGTTACAGAAGTAGTCACAAAAGAAGGAGACAAAAAGAAAAAGGTTATAAAGAAACGTGTCATCAAAAAACAAAAAGATGGTAAACAAGAAAAGACTGAAATTGTCACAGTCGAAGAAGAAGGTAAAAAACCAGAATCAATAGTTACTGTAGAAGAATTGGTAGAACCAAGTGATAAAATTTTATTTATTCCTACTCTACATCAATCGAACAGTGATTTTACAGATGAAGAGATATTAAATATCCTCAAAATAGAACTTATAAAAAAACACTTATCTCATCCTTTGCCACAAATGCCTTTAGAACTTAATGTTTCATTGGGAAAATGTTGTGTTGTATTTGAGTATCCTGAAGAAGTCATAACGAGGGTTTCAAAAACAGGTGTTACAGAAATTATAAAAAGAAGGCCTCTTAAGAAGATAAAAGGTCGTAAACAAGAAATGATTGATATTTTTACCGAACATAATGAAGATAGGGAACCTCAAAGGAGTGTTACCATTACAGAGGGACCCAAGATAGAAGAAACTCGGTATCCAGTTGCCGCTCTTATTGAGTTGCCAGAAGATATTGTAGTTACTGAAAGCGGTACAAGAAATAAACATCCATTAAAGAAAGTTACCAAAAAGAGAACTTTATTGAAAAAAATAGGTCCCAAAATAGAAGCCACAGAAATTATTACGATAATAGAAGACAACAAGGAACCTCAGCAAAATGTTTACATACATGAATACACCGATGTAACTTCTATAGAACCTAAACTAGTTGTTCAAGAATCAATAACACCAAAAATTACACCACATACTTCAAAAACAATAACTGAAGTTTACACATCTGAAAATACACAGGATGTAGCAATAGGTAAGCTCAAATTATTTTTTTATATTATAGAACAAATAGTGGTTTAGTCAGATTTGGTATGTTGTCATTATGTAATGCAACGTCAGTTTATCTGGAAACATGTTAGTAAATAGCAACATAAAATTAACAACCTATTATTTTTTTTTTAAATTTAGCTCCTTATCTACCATTTTGACTAAAACAACCACTACTAGTTCTAATTAAAACATAAACTAAGGCAGTTTTAATATTTTAGCAGCTCCATCTATCGAATCAGACAAAGCTCAAGTAGAATTAGTACAAGAAGTCAAAGAATCTGTTCTTATAGAAACTGTACAGACTCAAAAGCCAATTGAAAAAATTCCTGAAGTGCAAAAACCCACTGAGGGTGAGTAAAAATCAACATTTAAATTCTCAATTCTTATATCTAACCTGTATATGTAAATGTATTTAAACAGTTACAGAAACTACGGAAGCGGAAGAAGCAGTAGAAACATTCGAAGAAGAAATTCCAAAGAAACGCACCATTAAGAAGAAGATAGTGAAGAAACCAAAAGGTGACACACATGGTACAACAGAAATTCTCTTTGTTGATGAAGAAGAAATACAACCCCAAACATCCTTGGTAATTATTGATGATGAAAAACCTAAAGAAGAAATTACATACGTTGAAGAACTGCCAGAAGAAGTTAAGGTACTTGAATCTGTAGAAGAAGGAAAAGTTAAGAAAACTAAAATTAGCAAACGTGTAATTAAAAAACAAAAAGGCACAAAGCAAGAAACAACTGAAATTTTAACTGTTGAAGAAGATGGGAAAACATTAGAACCTACTATTACTGTTACGGAAATTGAACTACCCGAAGAAAAAATACCAGCAATGGAAGAATCAACAATTGTAGAAGAATTGCCTGAGGTTATAACAGTTACTGAAGTAGACACTAATGAGGGTCCAAAGAAAAAGATCTTCAAGAAGAAAGTCTTAAGAAAACAAAAAGGCAACAAACAGGAATTAACTGAAATTCTAACTGTAGAAGAAGAGGGGAAAGTACCACAAACATCCGTTGTAATTCATGAAGAATCCCTCGACAACGAAGATATGAAACCAACTATTGAAGAGCTTCCCGAGGAAATTACAGTAACCGAAACTGTAGAAAATGGTATTCCTAAGAAAACAATAACCAAGAAACGTACAATCAAAAAACAGAAAGGTACCAAACAAGAAGTAACAGAAATACTCACTGTCCAAGAAGAAAACAAGCAGCCTGAAACTAGCATAACTGTTGTAGAAATTACAGCACCAGAAGAAGAAAAAGAAGATAAAGAAATTTCAACCGTAATAAAAGTTGTCGAAGAAGGTAAAGAACCTCAAGTACCAGTAGTTATTGAAGAAGATGTAAAGGAAATCAAAACAGTAAAGAAAAAGATCAAAAAGAAAGTGAAAGAGCCGGAGCAAAAGCTAATAACGGAAGACAACATTTTGTTTGTCCCGACATTAGCACGTAAAGAAACAACTGAAGGAGTTGAGGAGATGATTCAAATTGAGCTTCTTAAAAAAGCGTTAGCTCTACCAACCGTAGAAATTTCCAGAGATGAAAGCGAAGTTGTAGTAATCGGTCAGCCTGAAGTACTACAAGAACTACCAGAACATATTCAAATCATTGAAATGGAAGACGAAGAAGGTAAACCTCTGAAGAAAACTATAAAAAAACGAATTCTGAAAAAGAAAAAAGATGATAAAACTCAAATTACAGAAATACGCACAGTAGAAATGGAAGGTGAACAGCCGCAAACATCAGTTATAATTGAAGAAGTACCTAACGAAGAGCAAGTGGTTGATGAAGAACAACCCGAAGTTATGCCAATAGCGATGGTCATTGAAATGCCTGAAGAAGTTGAAGTTAGAACCGAAGATGACAAAAAGATTACAATAAAGAAAAAGGTAATCAAAAAACGCAAAGGAGTCAAAGAAGAAGTAACAGAAATAGTAACACGAGAAGAAGATGGTAAAAAACCTCAAACCTCTGTAGTGATACAAGAAATTATTGTACCAGAAGAAGACTTAACCGTCGATGAATCTGAATATGTAATAGAGCTTCCAGAAGATATAAAACGAATAGAGAAAGTTACACCAAAGGGTGTCGAAAAATCTACGGTCAAACAAAGAACTATTAAACACCGTAAAGGTAACAAATTACAAACCACTAACATAGTAACAAAAGAGGAAGCAGGAAAAGAACCACAAACTTCAGTTGTAGTAGAAGAGGAAGACGTTTTTGACGATATACCTAAACGCACGACGTTTGTAATACCGGAAATTGTCATCGAAGAGCTACCTTCTGAAGTAAAAATTATCGAAAAAGTGGACAATCATGGTATACCAAATAAACAGGTGGTTGAAAAGAGAACTCTTAGAAAACGAAAGGGCAGTAAAGACGAACTAATTAAAATACAAATCGTTCAAGAAGAAGATAAAAAACCTCTAGGTTCTGTAACAATAGAAGAAGTAGAGGTAACGGAAGAGACACCATACTTCCCATCTTATATTGAAGAAGCTCCAGAAGAGGTTAAAGTTATAGAACATATAGATAAACATGGGGTACCCAAAAAACAAGTTTCTAAAAAGAAAGTAATCAAGAAAATAGCTGGCGATAAAGAAGAAATAACTGAAATACTTACAGTCACAGAAGCAGGTCAGCTTCCACAAACTACAGTTACTGTAGAGGAACGTAAAATGACGATTGATTCTCCTGTAACAATACCTTCCTTACCGACATATATAGAGGAACTACCAGAGGAAATTATTGAAATCAAATCAGATGTTCATGATGGAGAACCAACGAAAAAGGTAACTAAAAGGATATTTAAAAAGCCCAAAGCGACAAAAGACGAAATAATAGAAATTCTTTGTATCGAAGAAGAAGGGAAGGAACCCCAATATAGTATAATAATAGAGGAAGAAGAGGAGATAGTGGAAACTCCTAAAATCAAAAAGGTTAAGAAAAAGAAACCCAAAGAAGAAAAACCCAAAGAGCAAAAAGTAGAATTGGAAGAGGTCAATAAAGAAGAAAGTATCTTAATCACTGAAGAATCTGAACCATTAGATGAGGCAAAAGAAGAGAAAATTAAAGAAATAGAAGAGGTTTCAGAAAAAGCAAAGGTAAAGAAAATTAAGAAAAAGAAACCCACAGAGGAAATCCTGGAGGAAGAAAAACCTTTAGAAGAACCTGATTTAGAAGAAGAGCAATTAGAAAAACCCAAAGTTAAAACTGTTAAAAAGAAGAAACATACAGAAGAAACCGCCATAGAAGCAACTCCAAAAGAAGAGAAACCTGAGGAAGCAAAAGAAGTATCAAAGAAACTTAGACGAGAATTATCTGTACTTATGCCCATTGAGAGAAAGCAAATTCATGCACAGAAAGTTAAAGTTGTAGAGTCCAAAGATGCCCCGCTGTTTGGAGAGATAAAATTAAGAAAACCCAAAGTAGTACAGAAGAAGGAAGATAAAGTTAAAAAACCAAAATTCTTACTAAAAAGCAGAATTAATTTTATTAAATTTCCTTCAGAAAGTGAATCGGAAAAGTTGCCGAGAATATCTATACTTGAACCCGTTTACAGAGATAACGGGGTTTTATCACGAAATGTCAAAGAAGCTGAAAAGATTCCTAAGACTAAAAAGAGAAGACTGAGAGACAAAGACATCGATCTAAAAGATCTAGAAAAGCTGGATCTTGAACTTGATGAACTTAAGAAAAAACAATTGGAAAAATTGGACGACGCATTTAAATTTGAAGCTAAACCAAAGTCAAAACCAACTCTAGAGGAAGAACCGAAGCAGATTATTAAAAAGAAAGGCAAATTGCCAGAAAAAGAAGATGTTGTTGAACAAGTTAAACTTAAAGCAGTACCAGAAAAACCTGTAGAAAAAGAAGAAGGCACTGATAAGCCCACAATTAAACAGGCTCCCACAGAGGAGAAACCTAGGGTGAATAAAGAAGAAGATAGTCGTGAAAAATTAGAATTTAAACCCTACGATATAAAAAGAGATGAAATTGAATTAGAAAAGCCACAACATTATGAACCTGAAAAAGAAACCACTGAAGAATCTAAACCAGAACCTAAAAAAGTACCGAAAAAGAAAAAGGTCAAGGTTCCACCAGAAACAGAAGAAATTACTCTGATTAAAGGAACTCCAAAAGAAAAAGAAGAACCCGAGGAGGAAGATATTAATCTCCATTACAAACAAAAACCCAAACCAGAACCTATTCCAGAAGACATTACTCTAAAGCCGTTCAAAAAAGATGAAAAGAAAGAAGAAATAAAACCAGAAATTGATGATACGCTAAAACTTCCAAAGATTTCTACTGTAGAAGAAAATGAAGAAGAACCGGTCAAAGAAAAACAACCTACCAAAAAGAAAGTTAAAAAGCTAAAACCAAAATCAAAAGAACTTCCTTTGGAAGTATCCGAAGAAACATCCACAGAAATTTTATCTGTTGAAGAAAAAGAAGAACTTCCTACAGAAGAAGCTGTTGAAGAGGTTTCAAATGAACAACCTGAAACTGATACTACTCTAGAACAAATAGTGGATGAAAGTCAACCAGAAAAGGAAAAGGTACCGACAGAAGAGGAAATGCCTGAAAAAGATAAAATTAAAAAGAAAACTATAATAAAGAAAAAGAAGCAAAAGGAGGTGGACAAAGCACCAGAAGAAGTTATAGAGGACACGAAACCTTTAATACAAGAAGAGCGACCCCATTCTCGAAAAGAAAAACTAGAACTGAAAGTAGAAGAAACACCTAGCCAAGTACAACATTCAGTCGTTACAACTCTTGATGAACCGATTAAACTAGATGAAATCAAATTGAAGAAACCAAAAATACCCAAAAAAATAGAACCGAAAACATCCAAAGTTCCCAAATTTTTACTTAAGAGTAGAATAATTCACGTACCTTTTCCATCCAAGGACGAAGCTTATACTCTTCCTCTAATTAAAGATCTTCCACCATGTTACAGAGATAACGGAGTTTTATCAAGAAATATTAAAGATGCAGAAAAATTACCAAAAAAGAAAAGGATAAAAGTTAAGGATATTGAAAGAGAAATTAAATCCTTAGAAGAACTAGATAAAGAATTTGAAGAATCGAAAAAAGGACTCGAAAAAGTAGATGAAGAATATAAAACTCCGAAAAAAGCAAAAGAAAAGCCAGAAACTCTAGAAGAAGAAACAAAGAAGCTACAAATCGGTAAAGGAAAACTACCAGACGTAAAAGACCAAGAGGAACCGGTAAAACTAAAGAAGACACCTAAAAAGCCTTCCGAAGAAGAAAAACCGGAGCATATAAACATCCCTAAGACAACTGAGGAAAAACCTGCTTCAGTAAAAATCCAAGAAGAAGAATCTCCAGTTTTAGAACCATTTAAACCGAAAGATTTTGATAAAGACGATATAGAACTTGAAAAATACACTCCACAAGAACCGAAGGAAGATACTGATGAAAAAATACCTGGTGCAGTTGTTAAAAAACCGAAAAAACTGAAACAAAAACCAGAACCCGAAACTGAAGAACGTCAACTAGAACTTGGAAAAGGTAAGCCAAAAGATGAAGAAGATACTCCAGAAATAACTAAGAAATATAAACAAAAACCAAAACCTGAGGAAACTCCAGATAAAATAACTCTTAAACCTTTTAAAAAAGAAAATGAAAACGAGGTTTACGTAGTGACCGTAGAAGAACCCAAAGAGCCACTTAAATCTACAGTAGAATATATAGAAGCAGAGGAAGAAGAAGAAGACGTTAGTGTAACAACAAAGAAAAAGCTTAAAAAGATTAAAAAGCCAAAGCCAAAAACTAAAGACGAATTACAACCAGAAGTTGAAGGTCCGGTAGAAGAAGAAACTGTAATTGAAACGCACATTCAGCCTAGTAAACCTGAGGAAGACGAAATAACGGTAAAATTAGAAGAGGTAGAAGAAACTCCCATACCACATAAACCTCAAGAGGAAAAACCACAACTTGAAGAGAAAATTGCTGAAGAAGAAGAAGAAAAAGAAGAGCCACGTAAAGTAAAGAAAAGTAAAGTCAAGAAACCTAAATTGAAAGAGAGTGATGTTACAGAAGATGAAATTATTGAAAAGGTTGAAGATGTTAAAAAGGTTGGGAAACCTGTTCGTTCAACAATAAAACGTATATCTGTGAACAAACCACAACAGCCTACTATAACTGATATTACTCCTGAGTTTGCCGAGATAAAATTAAAGAAAACAAAACCGGTTGTTCAAGAAAAGAAGCCTACGAAGACTCTACCGAAGTTTTTGTTAAAAAGTAGGATTGAGTTGATAGATTTTCCACCTCTATCAGAGATAGAGCGTAAACCAATCATTACTGAATTAGAACCAGTCTACAGAGAAAATGGAATCTTGTCCAGAAATGTGGAAGAAGCAAAAACTGTTAAACCTAAAAAGAAGAAAATTGTAAGAGTAAAAGAACTAGAAAAACTAGATAAAGAATTTGAAGAACTAAAGAAAGCCGAACCGGAACAAGTCGATGAAGCTTATAGGAAAAAACCCAAATCTATTAAGAAGCCCAAACCAGTTCTCATGAAAATTGTAAAAGTTGAAGTTATCGCTCAAAAACCAAAGATAATAGAAATAAAGGAAGAACCTATAAACCTTGCCGACATTAAACTAAAGAAATCTAAGGCTCCACTGAAAAAGGAAGAAAAAGGAGTAACTATACCAAAACTTAAATTAAAAAGCAGAATAAACTGGGTAGATTTCCCACCGCTATCAGAAATACTACAGAAACTGCAAATAACAGAACTAAATGCAATTAAAGAAAATGGTATTCTTTCAAGAAATGTTGAAGAAGCAATCAAATTAAAGAAACTAAAACGTAGAGTTAAGCCTAAAGAAGACAAACCGGAAAAGATTGAGTTGGAAAAAGTAGATCTAGAAATAGAAGAACCCGAAAAACCAAAACGTGAAGAACCTGAAGAACCGGCTAAATTCACTCGTACACCTAAAGCACAAGATACACCTGTAGAAGAACCTTCTGTTACTATAAAAATAGGAAAAGGTAAAGCTCCACCGGAACCTGAAACTTCAGAAGAAAATATTACCTTAAAGAAAGCTCCACAGAAAATTAAACTTGAAGAAGACGTTGATACGGTAAAAGCAGTACCAAAACCAAAAGATGAAGAAATAAAAGTAGAGGATAAAGAACCGAAAGAGATTAAAGACAAACTTGATTTCAAACCCTTCGACATTGATCGACCTGAAATCGAAACAGAAGAATACGTACCTCCAGAAGACGAGGAAGAAGACAAAGAAAAACCTTCTAAAGATAAACCAAAGTATGTTAGGAAAAAGAAGACAAAACCCCTTCCAGAAACTGAGGAATTCATTTTACAGAAAGGGGTTCCTAAAAAACCCGATGAAGAAATCCCGGAAGATGTTCAATTTAGAATTCCTAAAAAGGATAAACCAGAAGATACACCTGAAGATATAAAACTCAAACCATTTAAAAAACATGAAGAACAAGAGGTATTTTATACAAAAGAAGTAATACCAGAAAAACCTACACAATCTGTTATTTATATTAAGGACGATGATGAAGAATTTAGTGACATTGAAATAGATTTAGATAAAACTAAAAAGAAAGTAGTTAAAAAGAAACGAGCAAAAAAACCTGAACCTTCTGCACCAAGTGAAGATAAACCTGAGGAGGCAGTAACAGAACAAATTATAAGCGAAGAGAAGCCTGCTGAGGTTACCATTGAAAAAGAAAGTATTTCGGTTGAAAAAGAAACTGAACAACCAGAAGAGGAAACACCAATTGTTCTGACACAAGAAGATAAGCTTAAGAAAGATACAATCCCAGAAGTTACAGAAACGGTAAAAGAACCAGAAAAATTAGATGAAGTAAAACTTAAAAAACCCAAACTTAAACCTAAAGCTGTAGAAAAACCAAAAATAAAGAAAGACTTAAAGCCAAGGCTAAAGAGTCGAATAAACTTTGTAGATTATCCACCAACTTTGCATATTCCCAAAGTAACAGAACTCAATACAATCAGAGGAAACGGGGAAATATCAAGAAACATTAAAGAAGCAGAAAAAACATTGAAAACCAAAAGAAGAAAGCTGAAAGAAGTAGAAAAGGAACCTACAGAGTTAGAAAAACTGGATTTAGAATTTGAAGAATTGAAGAAAAATAAACCAGAAGAAGTAGACGACAGCTATAGGTTTGAAAAGAAACCAAAAGAATCACCGAAAGAACCTGAAACAACTTTACCTATAAAGAAACAAAAAGGAAAAGTTCCTAAAGAGGAAGAACAAATAGAAGAAATCAAACTAAAACGTAAACCTTCCAAAGAAGAAGAAGAAACTCTGGTAGAAGACACGGTTAAAGAAATAAAACCAACCCCAGAAGAAAGTAAAATTACCGAAAGTAAACCTGAAACATCTTCAGAAAAAATACCATTCGAACCATTTGATATTGAAAGAACATCTCCTGAGAAAGAAGAATTGGATCTTCCGGAAATTGAAAAAGAAAAACCACAGGAACCTAAGAAAAAGAAAACTAAACCAAAACCGAAGGATAAAGAGAAAACTACTGTGGAGCCAGAAGAACTCGTTATTGTTAAAGGAAAACCCAAGGAACCGAGTCCGGAGCAAGATACTGACATTAAATTTAAAATCCCAGAAAAAGAAAAACCAGAACCTCAACAAGAAACTATCCAAGAAATTAAAATTGGCAAAAAACCAGAAGATAGTAAAGTGGAAGAGGAAACTGAAGATAGTATAATTATTCCAGATACTAAACAAGTCGAAGAAACAGAAACTATAGAAACTGAAATAGTATCAGTGAAAATTAAGAAGAAACCTAAAAAGAAATCACCAGAACCTGCAGAAACGCGCACTGAGGAAGCAGTACCAGATTCACCTGTAGAGAAAACAGATGAGACAGAAATGAAAGAAGAGGTAACAATAAAGAAGAAAAAGACTAAGCCCAAAAATAAAGATGCAGATGATACAGAAATCTCTATGAAAAAGCTTATTCCTGCTCCTAAAGAAGAAGCTATCGAAGACGAACCAGTAGTAGCCGACATTATTATCAAACCGAAACCAGAAGAAAAACCAGAAATTGTAGAGGAAGATGTAGCATTAGAAGTAACAGTTACACCTAAGCCCGAAGAAACGAAAGATACGGAAGGAGTTACAATTAAAACACCAAAACTTAAACCTAAGAAAGAAAAGAAAGAAACTACAGACAAGAAAGTTGTACCTACACTCAAGGAAGAAACTGAAGACACTGTTGAAACGGAAATAAAGGTTACACCTAAACCAGAAAATAAAGAAGAAACTATAAGTGAAATACAAGTAGATTCTCAAGTAATTATTAAGCCAAAACCTAAAGTGGAAGAAAAACCAGAAACTGTTGAAGAAGTTGAGGCAGAAGTAACAATAAAACCTAAACCTGAGAAAGAAACAGACAAACAAGAAGTTACAATAAAGGCACCAAAGACTAAACCTAAAAAAGAAGATGAAGGTGCTGAGGAAGTTACAATTAAGAAAGTTGTTTTGGTACCTAAAGATGAAGAAAAGGAAGTGGAGTCTGAAGTTATTACACCCAAACCAAAAGTAGAAGAAAAACCAGAAACTACTGAAGAAGTTGAAGCAGAAGTAATCATTAAACCCAAACCTGAAGAAGAAACGGACAAAGAACAAGTTACTATTAAGGCACCAAAGGCTAAACCCAAAAAGGAAGATGAAGGTGCCGATGAAGTTACAATTAAAAAAGTTGTTTTGCTACCTAAAGATGAAGAACAGGAAGTGGAATCTGAGGTTATTGTCATACCCAAACCTAAACTAGAAGAAAAACCAGAAATTACAGATGAAGTTGAAGCAGAAGTAACAATAAAACCTAAACCTGAAGAAGAAACGGACAAAGAAGAAGTTACTATTAAGGCACCAAAAAGTAAACCCAAAAAGGAAGATGAAGGTGCTGATGAAGTTACAATTAAGAAAGTTGTTTTGGTACCTAAAGATGAAGAACAGGAAGTGGAATCTGAAGTTATTATCAAACCCAAACCTAAAGTAGAAGAAAAACCAGAAACTGTAGAGGAAGTTGAAGCAGAAGTAATCATTAAACCTAAACCTAAAGAAGAAACGGACAAAGAACAAGTTACTATTAAGGCACCAAAGACTAAACCCAAAAAGGAAGATGAAGGTGCTGATGAAGTTACAATTAAAAAAGTTGTTTTGGTACCTAAAGATGAAGAACAGGAAGTGGAGTCTGAAATCATTATCAAACCCAAATCAAAAGTAGAAGAAAAACCAGAAATTACAGAAGTTGAAGCAGAAGTAACAATAAAACCTAAACTTGAAGAAGAAACGAACAAAGAAGAAGTTACTATTAAGGCACCAAAGAGTAAACCCAAAAAGGAAGATGAAGGTGCTGATGAAGTTACAATTAAGAAAGTTGTTTTGGTACCTAAAGATGAAGAACAGGAAGTGGAATCTGAAGTTATTATCAAACCCAAACCTAAAGTAGAAGAAAAACCAGAAACTGTAGAGGAAGTTGAAGCAGAAGTAATCATTAAACCTAAACCTAAAGAAGAAACGGACAAAGAACAAGTTACTATTAAGGCACCAAAGACTAAACCCAAAAAGGAAGATGAAGGTGCTGATGAAGTTACAATTAAAAAAGTTGTTTTGGTACCTAAAGATGAAGAACAGGAAGTGGAATCTGAGGTTATTATCAAACCCAAACCTAAAGTAGAAGAAAAACCAGAAATTGTTGAAGAAGTTGAAGCAGAAGTAACAATAAAACCTAAACCTGAGGAAGAAGCAGACAAAGAAGAAGTTACAATAAAGGCACCAAAGAGTAAGCCCAAAAAGGAAGATGAAGGTGAAGATGAAATTACAATTAAGAAAGTTGTTTTAGTGCCTAAAAATGAAGAGTCTGAAGTACCTAGTGTTGAGTCCGAAGTTGTTATAAAACCCAAACTAAAAGTAGAACAAAAGCCAGAAACTACAGAAGAAGTTGAAGCAGAAGTAACAATAAAACCTAAACCTGAGGAAGAAGTAGAAGTATCTATCAAAAAAGGTAAGCCCAAACCTAAAGTTGAAGAAGCAGAGGAAGCAGAGGTAACAGTCAAAAAATATGTCCCTGGACCACAACCGGAGCCTGTAGAAGAAGTTAAAGCTTCAATTAAAAAGCCTAAATCAAAGAAAAAAGTTAAACCTGTGCCTGACAGCGAAGAAGCAAAGGTAACTATTGATGTTAAACCAAAAATGGACGAAGACACTGAAATTACTTTACAAAAAACTAAGGAAATTCCTAAATTGGAGGATGAGGGAGAAGATTCTATTACAATTAAAAAACATGTACCTGTGGATGAAGATGAAGGAACAGTAAAGAAACAAGAATCAGATGAAGATGAAGCCGATTTGAAATTAAAACCTGCTAAGAAAACTCCAATAAGTGAAGAAAAAGATGAAGTTACAGTGAAAAAGTACGAAGTCATTGAAGACAAACCTGTAGAAGAAGAAGAGGAAGAAACTACAGTTGTCATCAAAAAGAAACCAAAAGAAAAATTGCCCAAACCGGAAGATACTGAAGCTGAAATTACGCTAAAACCCAAAGAAATTCCTGAAAAAGTCGAAGACATTGTAGAAACGGTTATTAAAAAGCCTATTCGGAAAGCACCCTCTGTAGAAGAACAATCTGAGGAAATAACAGTTCAAAGATTGAAACCCATGAGAAAACCTTCTCAACCAGAAGTTCCAGAAGTAACCGAAATTGAAACTGTTACTTTCCGACCAAAAACAACAAAAACAAAAGAAGACGTTGAAACGGAATTCAAAATCTCCCTCGACCAATACGCCGAAGAAGAAATATCTCTATCGACAAGAGTAAAACTGAAAAAACAAAAACCAATGACATATTCCGAAGAAACGGCTGAAGATACTGTTAAAGTTACACAAGAAGTAGAAGATGACGGACCAACCATTGAAGAAATCATAAATGAACCAGATGAAGAAGCTCCTGAGGACGATGATGTTTCAGAGAGTTTCCACATATCTTTCAAGAGACGACCTTCCAGAAAGTACTCGGTCGTCGAAGAAAATGAAGAAGAAGTCAGCTTTAAGAAACCAATTAAGCAAGTCGACTTCGAAGAAGAGGGCGAGGGTAATTTTACTATCAAGCCGAAGAGAAAGGAATCTGTCATCTTTGACGCAGGTAATTATAACCCCTTCAACTTATTGGTTTTTTTTATTTATTTTAAATTAATTTGAAAATGTTTAAATATAGAAGCCGTTTCGCTAAGCATAACCAAAGAAAAAGAAACTGTTGAAGAAGTTATTCACGAAGAGGAGGTCGAAGTAGGGGATGTTTACTATTCCATTACCGTATATGAAGCAGAAGCTGATCAAGCAATCGATATGGTTGAGGGAGAAAAGGTGTACGTCATCGAAAACCCGGATTCCGATTGGTGGTTGGTTAAAAAACATTTGACCGAAGAAACAGGTTGGGTTCCAGCTAAAATACTTATGAACGAAGAGCAATATACCCAATACGTGCAGAAAAAATTAAATGAGAAGATTGATAAACTGCCTGTATTTGAAAGTAAGTTCATTCAGCTACTAAAATAAAAACAATTCTAATCAAATAATTTACTTCTTTTAGAGCCCAAATCTAAAGAAAAAGCTTCTGCTCCGAAGTTTATTAAAAAACTACAGCCAATAATAACTCCAGATGGATACACAGTTCAATTTGAATGTAAAGTAGAGGGTTTTCCTCGTCCACAAATCACATGGTTCAGGCAAACTCACATTATCAAAACATCACAAGACTTCCAAATGTATTACGACGAAGATAACGTGGCTACGCTTATAATAAGAGATGTATTCCCAGAGGACGCGGGAACTTTCACATGTGTAGCCAAAAATTCAGCTGGTTTTGCTTCCAGCACCACAGAATTGATCGTAGAAGGGCCATTATCATCTCATGGTTCTGACTTAACATCCATTTCTATATCCAGAAAAAGCTTATCGCGTACTTCTTCATTGGCTGATATTCTCGAAGGTGTTCCTCCTACTTTTGCCAAGAAACCCAAACCGCAATGTGTGCCTGAAGAAACCGATGTTGAAGTAGAAAGTACGCTGGTAGGGGTACCAGAGCCAGAAATTAAGTGGTATTGCAATGGTAAAAGGATATCGACCAAAAAGAATATAACCATCGTTTCTTCTTCTGAAACGTATACTTACAAAACCACTTTGAAGATCAAGAAAGTAGAGAAGAATCAAGAGGGAAGGTATAAGATTGTGGCTAAGAACAGAGAAGGAGAAGCATCGGTAGAGTTTACTCTTAAAGTTACTACTAAGAACAAAGAACCTCCCGAATTATTAACTCCGCTCGAATCTCTCACAGTCAGAAAAGGAGAACCTGTTACTCTTACTACTGTTATATCTGGAAATCCTGAACCGACTATTGAATGGTTCAAAGATGGCAAACCATTAACCAAACCCAAGTTCAACAAAGACGGAAATACCTACACTCTTACTATTCCAAAAACTACCTTATCTGATACGGGTAGATACACTGTCAAAGCCACAAACTCACTAGGTTTTACAGAAACAACTGCAAACGTTACTGTTGAAGGTAAAGTATCTACTAATTCTGTTTTTTTATGGATAGGTTATAATTTATATTTCGGGAATACCATCCATTCTTTGCTTCTTTGCCTGGAAAATCAGTTTACGGTGGAATTATTTTATTCTTAGATAGTGGATAAAGATTTTATATATCCACGTTCTCAACTTGATTTGTTTTATTAAATATTGACAATAAACAGGAAAAAATAACGTTTTCTGCGATTATCTAGTTTGCTACAAAGAAAAACCATTAATTACTTACTTTTTCTTTCTTTATTGAGGATTTCTACAGATGTCGCTGTCTTCCTTCTTTCAACCAATGTTTCCAATCATTTCTGTTCTGCCATTCTCCGTCTCTAAGGCACTTCTTTCCATGGCACTTCATCCCTCTATGATCTACGAGGTCTGCCTCTTCTTCTCTTTATAATTTGATATTTTTGATATCCATCGTATGTGATCTGCTCTTCTACATTGTCCATAGCAGATTAAACGTTTCTCTTTTACGTATGTCCTGTTGCAGTGACATTCTCCTCTCTTCGTTTCTAATGCGATCTAGTCTGGTAAGTCTGCAGCTTCTTTTCATTTCGGTTGCTCTAATTTTATTCTTGTGTGGCTTGTTCATCATCCAGGTCTTCTTCATCTTAGACAATTAACAATTAACCATCTGCACCGATACAGAAAGCTATTTCTAACTGGTATTTCTTTCTTCCTTCAAACATGTACAAAACAAGAGGCCGCGGGTCAAAAAATATCTATTACATCAAAAGTTATTCATATTTGTTATGGTGTTGCTAATTCCCTAAATATAAATAGTATAGTATAACTAGAGATCTAGTAACTACCACAAAACAGCAGGTAATTTATTATTAAAATCATAGTTATTACATT
The DNA here is from genome assembly GCA_035357415.1 of Ophraella communa. NCBI lineage: Eukaryota > Metazoa > Arthropoda > Insecta > Coleoptera > Chrysomelidae > Ophraella > Ophraella communa. The sequence continues at coordinate 57,221,763 of CM068980.1, read as the reverse complement.
CAAAACTGTCAACAATTTATTGAAATAGAGAGCCCTCAATTATAATATTTGAGGATCGCCGGCCAATATGATATATGAGAGTAACTAGATCTCTGGTTATACTATACCACTCGTATACTATCAGTTGCTTTTGCTTAATTATTAAATATGTTGTAGCCACGAAGCTATGCTTTAGGCCTTGCCGATGAAGAATAGAGATAGAAGAGTAGTAATAGATTTAGATGGCTTTTGCTTTTATAGATGCAATCAAAGAAGAAGAATCGCTATTTTCACCAAATTATAGAAGATGCTTCAATAAACTATGCTGCTAATAATAAAATATTTTGTATCCTAAAATTATTTCGTCAATTTTATTTGATGTTAAATATAAACATGGTTTTAGAATCGTTAATAGTTTCAGCTTATTTTCAGTCTCAACTTCTTTTTTATGTTGTCGGAGAGAGTCTGTAAATTGTCAAAATATATATTTTTCTACGAATTAAAGAAAAATAGTTGCGCTTTATGCAATACTTGCCAGTAGTTAGTGACTAATGCTCCAGCTGCGTTTTATAATTTTTTTGTCTACTCCAGACAAATATGCTTGCGTTTTTAACTATAATAAAGCTCTTAATATAATTTGCAGTATATTAAAATTATTTTCGTAGCTTTGATATAATGTAATTCACTTTTACGTAAAATGTATTAATGTCTTGTTCGCGGTTTACAGAGTTCCCAGAAAATCAAGAACCACCATTGTTTGTCAAACGTTTTGAAGAACAAACTGTGCCCCAAAAAGCTCCTCTAACTCTGACAGCTCGAGTTAAAGGCCACCCAACTCCAGAAGTGTATTGGTTGCGTAATAACGAACCCTTGGAACCGTCAGACAGAGTCAAGATAACATACGACGGAGAAAATATTGAGTTGAAAATTAAGGAAACTAATTCCGAGCTGGATTCGGGAGATTACAAGTGTGTAGCAGTGAACAGTGCAGGAAAAGCTTCCCACGGAGCTAAAGTTTCCATCGAAGTAGACACGGTGAAGTTCACCAAAGAACTAAAGGAAATTTATGAAACCGAAGAAAGGAAAACGCTAGAATTGGAATGTGAAACTTCTCATTCTGTTAGGACGAAATGGTGGTACAACGATACGGAAATCAGTGGAATGGATCATCGTGTCGTATTCCAAGATGGCCGGAATCACAAGTTAATTATCAAAAACATCACACAGAACGATCAAGGTAGTTACAAATGCACTGTAAAGAATCAAAAAACGCAGACAACAGTCAACGTGAAACAATGCAAATTAGAGTTCGTAAAGAGACTCCAGGACTTGGAAATAACCGAAAAAGATACAGCAGTTCTAGAAGTAGAAATAACGTCTGACACTGCTAACGTGGAATGGTACAAAGATGGTACACCTTTGAAGGAAACCGAGGAGAAATTCGAAACAGAAAAACTGGGTGGCGTAAGACGACTGCTCATTAGAAGTACTTCCATACACGACGAAGGTGAATACAGCTGCAAACTAGTTGATGAAGAATGCAGAGCCGATGTTACTGTTATAGAATTACCACCAGAAATCATCACGCCTCTCCAAGACCAAGTAGTGAACAAGGGCGACAAAACAGTCTTCGAAATTGAACTTTCCAAAGGGGACGCTTTAGCCAGGTGGTACAAAGATGGTAAGGAAATACAATTTTCCGAACACGTCCAACTATCTATTGACGGTAAAAGACAAAAACTCAAAATTTACAAAACAGAACTGGAAGACGAAGGTATCTATTCTTGTGAACTGGGAACGCAAACGTCTAAAGCTACACTTACTGTACAAGTTCCTACTTGCACGTTTATCAGGCCTCTGCCTGAATTTACAATTGTTCCCATTAACACCGATGCAGAATTTGAAGTGGAACTCTCTAAGGAAGACGTAGAAGTGACTTGGTACAGAAAAACAGAACGTATAGAAAAATCCTCCAGATACTCGCTTATTAAAGAAGGCAGGATACGAAGACTGATTGTACATAAGTCAACATTCGAAGATGAATATGAATATTCCTGCACGGTCGAGAAATACCAATTGAAGACCACGTCAAAACTGAAAATCGGTGGTAAGTCTTATTTGATATTAATTATTTTTTTATAGCTTGTCTCCAATCTTAATTTATTTCTTAGATTCTCATTCATTCATTCAAGGGGGACGCAGTTAATTAAAAAACAAAATTATTAAAACCGATCTAAGGGCTAAGGCTAAGGTTCTGCATCTTATACCAAATATTACTATTACTTGTGCTACATACGATTATATAATTTTAGATAAGCCGTCTCCTCCCAGAGGACCTTTAGAAATATCCGGAATGTCGGATACTTCCTTCACAATCCAATGGCAGCCGTCACAAGACGATGGAGGATCACCAATTATCGAATATATCATTGAGATGAAGGAAGCCAAAACCAAGAAGGAATTCAAGAAGATAGGCGCTTCTAAAGGAGAAATTACCAACTTCCCTGTCAGCTATTTGGAGAAAGGACACGGTTACAATTTCAAAATTACCGCTAGAAATGCTATCGGTGTTAGCGAACCATTTATCCCAGAAGATACAATTGTAGCTGGTTCTAGAATGAGTAAGTTTGATTTTTAATTGTGTATCTTATTCCATGCTAATTTACCATTGCTTATGCTTATGCCGCTTTAATGTTTTGCTTTGCTTTTTTGCTGTAGGAATACATTATCAGTTTCAAAAAACTGATGAAACATTATACTGCTTATTGGGCATATTTCCACCAGCTAAACTAGAACATAAAAGTAAGTAATTTGCTTAGCCACATTTAAAAATCATGAGCTCAATTGCTTGCGCAATATATGGAATCAAATTAGAATACTATTACTATCAATTTAGAACTTTTTGTTTGCTTATTTTATTTGCAATGTAATAAAAAAACATGTTTCTTTTTGTTTTAAAGCGCCTCCTTCTCCGCCAATCAACCTTAAGGTCAAGAACTTAACCAGCAGATGCGCCACCCTCACTTGGGAACCACCGGAAAACAATGGAGGAACAGAAATTACTGGTTATGTTGTCGAAAAGAAGTTAGAATACATGCCAAATTGGGAGAAAGTGTTTACTTTGGAGTCATTTTCTTTGGAATACACTTTCGAAAATCTGAAAGAGAAGAGTGATTATATTTTCAGAGTATACGCTGAAAACTGCGTTGGACTAAGTCCTCCAGGTACTTCTGAAGTAGTTCAAATGCGAACTCATGCCAGTAAGTATACAGTTAAAGGATTTTTATCCTGTCCAATTTTTATTCCTATCTTGATTTGAACTAATTTTATTTTCTTTAAGCTGTACCTTCCCCGCCCACACCACCACTGGAAATAAGAACAATAGGTCCCAATGCCATCGTCGTCGAATGGGGTATTCCTGAATCAGACGGTGGTTCACCACTTCTGGGTTACAACATCGCCATCAGAGATACCAAAAAGACCATGTGGATGGAAATCGGGCGCGTACAAAAAGGTGTTCAGAAATTCACTATTAGAGATTTACAAGAAGACCACGAGTATATGATTAGAATATTCGCCAAGAATGAAATTGGACTGAGTGAACCTCTTGAATCCGATGAGCCTTTCAAGGTTCTTCCATCCGGAGGTAAACTATTAATTAGAGTTTTTTATTTATCTATGTTATCACTTTTTTATATCTTTTAACCTAACCTAACTTAACAATGACGGGAGTAAAGCAAATGTGCTTGTGGGAAGATTTACAAATGCTGGGATATAAAAAGAAATCTCTTGTTTAAGACATAATGAAAGCACGAGTAACATTTTAAAAGCTCAAGCGCCAGAGCAAAAAAAACTAGGTTCATAAGTTGGCGGGACGTCTGCTTCAGCCGCCATCTTAAAAAACACAGTTTATCGAATAACTCGCTATATAATATATCCCTCTAAATATAGCTCACAATTGGTAACTGAATTTGTAGAGCATGGAATTCCTTATAAATTTTATTCCAAACTTTTTCCCGAAGTATTTATAGTTTAGGAGTAGCTTAATTTGTATATCTTGCAGCTCGTGCATTATCAGCGGCAATATTGCTCCAACTTTTTTTTAAATCACAAATATAGGAAAATACTTGCAGCGTTTGTAAATTTTAAGCGAGCATTTGAATCTGTCAATCAGGTTTTACTTTGGCAAAAACTGTACTCTATAAAAATGATTAAAACTTCAATTTGATCTACAATGAAAGTAAATGTGGGAGTTATCCAGTCCCTTTTGTAGTTGGGCAGGAAAATGCCACCTTTCTCCCATAGAGATATGGATGCTTTACAGTGGTTTATATAGCTCACCTTACATTACAAATTGTCCTAGTTCTGAACGTAAAGTATTCATTGTTTAAAAATATTTGATTCCAGATACCGACCAAGATGATTTCAAGGAAGCTACAGACAAAGAGCCGACATCGTACAGCACAGAAACTTCAACATCTTGGTTGAGAGATAACAGTATGGATGCGGACATCCATTCCTATTCCAAAGGAACTTTATTAAAGAAGGACGAATATTTCTTCCGCATATGGTGTTACGCTACCAAACTATTTAAATAAAAAGATTACCTTTTTTCTAACTAGATGTATATATTCACTGATATTAAGACTATTTTTAGAATTTTGATACTGAAAATGACACATATAAATATGTAAGAAATTGACTTGAAATAGATTTGTGGTGATTATTATTTTGCGAATTGCGAGCAAAGTACATTGTCGACTTATACTTGATAGTTCAATGGAACGTAAAATCTTGTTAAACAGAAATTGTAAATATTTAAAACAATGTAAAAATTTCTTCTGAGCTTTCAACTATAAAGTCTCCACTGTATTTATCTGTTAACCGAAAATCAGCACAAATCTATTCATGGGTCACCTAGGATACTGTGATACTGAAAATGATTCTGCGCATAAAGAGCAGTGAACCTATTACGACTATATTTATAAAGATTACCTATCAATAATTTTTTTTGTTATGTATCTATATATTATGCTATAAATGAATTTATGATTTAAGATTTTATGGGCAGTTGTTTTTGTTTGATTATTATTATATTAATAATGTTTATATTGTTTATGCTGTGCACTACTCGAGGTTAATATTTTATTGTTAATTTATTTTAAATAGTTCAATATAGTGAATTCACTGCATTTTAGAGAGAAAATATAGGTGCAAATTTGATCGATTTAATCGGTGATTTCATTATATTGATAAAATAAACGAAATTAAATAAATAAATTTGTTTTATTTCTTATCAGTAGGTATACTTCTTTTAGCCAAAAAGAAACTTAAGAAAACAAGAAAACAGAAAAGTTTTTCGCGAATATCTAATTATAATCCCCGGACCAGATGAAATATCATTTTATTGATATGACCACAAAGCACCATTGCTACATCCCCGGACCATATCAAATATTATTTTGGTTTATTTATCTAATGTGGGCGTGAGCAATCTATAGTATTGGTGCCACGAATACATATATTATAACAAGGATGTGAAACTCCTATGCCGAGCTATAAGCGCCCGTGGCTGAATTTACGGCTCCTATCTGGGAGGAGTCTAGTCCACGGTCGTTGCGTACTTTGTACTGCGCATCAGTTCGAACATCATAACTATTCGAAAACACATGCGATTGGTTATCTCGCTCGCACAAAGAAAAAGACAGCCTGTTGCGCAGTACGGAGTACGCAACGACCGAGAATTTAACCCTGCCCAGATAGGCGCCTTTTCTCCTGCTACCCTTTCCACTCGAGTTTCACATCCTTGTTATATGTATTCGTGATTGGTGCTTTGTAGTCAAGTGTATCCGCCTGCTTTCTGACAATTGACAAGGCGCGTTCAGAAAACAGGTGCGTTACAAATACACTGAATATCAACAATTAGTTAGATCCACTAATAATATTGCTAAAGAGTGTTCTATAATGAACGGTTTAAAAAAAAGGTTTCTGCATCCAACATAATCCTTACTACACCTTAGAGCCTACAAAAATTACTTAATAAATGTCGCAAAATCTAATAAATGCCAAAACACCTCTGATACTTACGCCGTTTTTTCTTCACGTCTAACAGCTGAGCTTCTCTATACAATTAAAAACATTGAAAATAAATCCTAATCTGAAATAGATGTATACAAATATGCTGAACTTAGAACTAGATTAACTAATGCAATCACTTTAAAAAGGGGATTTTCCGAGACAGCAATTCTAACTACCTCTCAAATTAAATTTTGAATGTTTATTACTGAACAAACCACACTCTACACAATATACGGTATCTGTGTGGAGTTTAATGGAACAAAATGGAGGAAAAACTTTAATCAAGCCAGGGCCCAAAAGGAAGTCATAGTTATGATAATGATGAACCATCTTGAAGTTTATTTTCCAAATTTTCTTATCTAATCCTTAAACGTTTCCATTCTGTCTTGTAAAATAACAATTAATTCTTTTTATTTTCTTCTTACTTTCAAAATTAGGAAAAAAAACACTTATGGAACATTAACATATTTATTCTCGATTATATATTGAATAAAGTGATTTATTATAACTTAAAAATTAATATATATTACAATTGAGTAGAAATATCAAATAAATGTGTATGGCTGCCTGTTGTTGGCCCATTTCAAATTGATAAACCAGCCTTTTGGCGACATTTCTGCATAAGAGCTCGAAGCATAAATTGTTTCCTAGACAAAGTCCTTACTTGTTTCAAAAATACATCCAAATCGATAACACCGCACCTCAAGGCTTCGCCCATGTAATAAATCGTGTCTTCCAGAGCGGCTTCTTCAGCAAATGCTGTCAACAATCTGAAAACCATAAGAGAATAGGATGAGGATAAATAACTTTAAACCTAGTTCGAGATTTATGGGGTATTTTATTGTAAAAAATTAAAATCTAGGAAAATTCGTTGTAATAGGGATCATTTTCTTAAAAATAAATTTTAAAAACATCACTAGTATAATTTTAAATAATCAAAATGTTTTCTATTCCTAATTATAATAGTAATTTCGAATGAATACTCACTAGAATTAGTCACTTATCACAGATTTAAGGTAATTAGTTTAAAAGAGAAGCAAAAGGGGTCCCAAACTGATCCCTGTGCACACCCAGTATAATAAAAAGCTTTTTTTCTGATGTATAACTTCATTTGGTTATTAAGGTAAGATTGTAAAAAGGATTAATCTAATGCCTGTTAATATAATAATGAAGTGTTCTTAATAATAAAGTATGAATCACCAAAATAAATTATTTTGACTGCCTCACATTTGTTATTGATATTTATGTAAATGAATGTATACTGCAGCAGCCAAATTGTTGTAAACTTACTGTTTATATAAGGGAGCAGTAGTTGTTACAGCATCATCTACATCTATAGTTTCCTGGTTACTTATTCTTTCTATTGCCTTATCTAATTCCTGTTCCTTGTCTTGTAGCATGGTTATATTTTTATCTAAATCATTCTAAAAGAAATCATTTTATTACATTAACACTAAAAGTCTTATAAATATATGACATACAAACCTTTTCTTTTTCCAAACGGCTAAGTATACTGTCTAATTTCATTCTTCCTTGTTTTAATTCCTCCTGAGTACGTTTTAGTGTCTCCAATTCGGCCTGATTCTGTTGGAATTGCTCTTTCATTCTTCTAAGAAGTTTTTCTTCTAGTGCAGTTAATAAAGATTCTCTAATATGTTCTTCTTTTATTGTTCCTGTTCCTGGCTGTGGACCAGGATGATTGTGAACAGGAAAAGGAAAAGTTGGTGGATATCCCTGAAAGGTGTTGGTAGTAGGAGGATTATATGGAGGGTAACCACCAAATCCTGCTGGAAATGCAGGAGTAGGGTAGGGAGGCATATAACCACCTGCTGGTTGGGGCATAAAAGCTGAAAAAGCCATGAATAAATTATATAATTTATAAGGGAAACAAGTATACTCACAATTTGAAGGATAAGTACTGTCTTTGACTCTAGCAAACACAGGTGGTTGTTCACCAAATGTAACAATCAGAACTTGAATTAAACCCAGCAAATCTGACTCATTCTACAACAAAAAATATTTAAAATTGTTACAATGTTTCTAGGTAGGAATAATGTCAAATTTTAAACTTTTATTGAATTAAGATAAAACATTTAAATAAGATAATTTAAATTACATAACATATTTTATATTGTAAAATTTGCTTACATACATTTATAAACATGTACATAAGGAAAATAAAGGTCTATTTTATTCCCACTAAAAATTATTCTGAATTAGGAAGAGATTACTAAAGTTTGTTTAATGAAATTTGAGAAAATCCAGTGAATCTGGAGGGGACATGAAGTTTAATCAAATGAAACAGATCAATACAATGATTGAAAATTTTTAACTCCTACAGATTGTTTTCAATTGGCAAGGTAGCTATATTAACTTTAACTTAATTTCCTCCAAATCCAATAACCTCAAGTTAGAACTAATAGTTTATGGTACACTAAGTCAAAAGCCTTGGAGAAGTCCTCTCTTCAAAGAAACACATTAATAATGATAAAGATTAAAAAATGAAAACATATATATATATGTTCATTACAAAGTACATTTTTAATTTTACTGTTTAAGTACATAATAAAAAAGCTGAATTTAAATAAATAAATCTGTTATACATTAAGAGATCAATGGTAAGTTAATATCTAAGTTATTTTCAAATAAAAATTGTTTATTTTGTTTATATTGCACCAAAAAATACAGTTAATAGAAAATGTATGTTAGGTATAAAAATTTAGCTATTCAACCACAAAAAATAAAAATACAAAAATACTTACTGGTACCCAATCATGTAAATATGGCAAATATATTTTTCCACTTTGATCTACAAACATTGATACATTTATAGACATGTCTGGTGTTGGTTTTACATAACAAATGGGAGCATTCTGAGGATGAGTGTCCATTAACCATATGCATATAGGGATATTATACAAATTACCTTTATAACGAACTGGAATGGTGCCACATAAATTAACAAGTTCCATTCTAGTTCCATCATTAAATGCTACAAACAATTAACTTGAAATTTCATTTCACGTAAAACTATTGTAATTAATTACTTACTGTAAGTGCTTTGTTCAGGATGTAACCCTTTATACTGTTGGTTAACACTCATTATGTCTCTGAATGATACATCTGGATTGTGATACTAAAAAAATATAATAAATAAAATCAAGAAACTTGCAAAAAAGGTTCACGTTTGGGAAATATTTACATTTTGTTTTAAAAACTGTTTTAGGCGTATTTCTAAAGGTTTTGTTTTTGCTATTCCTTTCATAATCTTGATACTAACAATACACTTATGGTATGAGATTGTTATATCTAATCAAAAACTTAATTAATAAATTATTTAATTTATAGCTTATCTAGCTGCGAATGATAACTTGACACTTCGATTTATTTGTTCTTTATTGTAAAAATAAACTATTAAAATAATGTCACAGTGTATTGAATGAAAAGTATGTTGTGTTGTGCTTAGTTAAAGAGGCTATGCTTTAAAATCAAAGCTTAATTATTACTCAAAAACTATTAATTCAAAAAGGTCTTACATTTGATAGCCAGTTGCTTAACCTCTCTGTATCCACCATATTAATTATTGATAAGTATGTAAGGGTTTACTGTAAGAGATAAATTCTATTTACTAACGATTCATACAAGAAATATTTTAGAAATGAAAAAATTGTTTAAAATAACAAAATCATTGACACTTTCATTATGAAGGTTGTGGTAAAAGTAGATTTGGCATTTATGAGTCAGTTCTTCCTTTTTAGAAAACAAATATGCCTTTTACTTAAAATTATTCAGCCAAAAATAAATCACGCATAAGTATTATAATTATTGTAACAATAATTTAATATTGTTATTATAAATGATTACAGTTTAACTACTTCCTGAAAAATCACTCAACTTTATCTTAGGTTTCCCTCCAAATACTCTCATTTCAACACCTTCCTTCCACAGAACCGGTTACTTTGCTTACTTATCTTATCAGCCAAATTAAATATATATTCAGTTATTCTAAAAACACCCAGAGCGGATGGAGGAAATCGGAGCACAATATATATATAATGAACATTGAAACAGGAGTAAGGTAGGACTAATAGTATATTTATACCAGCGGTGTTTAACAAAATATGCTACGAGACACAGTACTCTTGCGCTTTCTTATTTAAAAATTGTCAATCTAGTTCAATGTTTTACATTAGTCCCTTGGGAATAAAAATAGCACTTTAGACCCTGTTATGTAGGACTAAAGTAGTAGTTTTACTCCTTACTGTGTAAAAATTATATTTAGAACACATCTTCAAAAAGTGCTAGATTTCAAGTCACGAGGTTAATCCAATTTGAATTTTTTCCAGTTGGTAGTCGGATTTTCCATAAATTCTAGAGTTGATTAGGTAAAATTTAAAGGACAAGAGGCATAAGTATCAAATATGTAAATTGCCTAAAGAAAACAATGAATACACTTGTATAAAATTTTATTTTTTTATAAATAAAAAATACTAACAAAAATTTCATGTGATTGGCTGCTCTCATATAATATTCCAATCTTAGTTTAACAAAATTGAACATTAACAAAATACTTTTGACAAAAATCTAATGTTAAAAATATTATCCATGACTTCATGGACAAAAGAATTAACATGGAAATTATTAAAATTTAAAGTATTTAAAGAATAAAATTATACATGAAATATTACTGTAAGTAAACCGAAATACTACTTCTTCGTCGTTTTGCTGCTCTTCTATAGTCTTCTCGTTCCTTTTCATCATCTAAGTCTGAGCTAATGTTCTGGTAATTATTGGGATTGTACAACTTTCTGAATTTTTTCTTTTGTTTGGAATCAAGGGTGACTACATCCACATTTGCATCCAAATCTGTTGAGCTTCTTCGTCTTTTTAAATTAAATATATCATTTGATACATTATCAGTAATTTTCTTGGATGGAGTAAATGTTAATTTTTTTGGAGACATTTCTCTTGTAGTAGATGAATCTCCATGAAAAAAGTTTGGAGTAGTGTGATTATCAGTCTCCCTACTTTTTGGGCTTATAATTTTCACTCTCATGCTCTCAGATGATGGTTTTTCTGCAATTAATCTGATTATATCTTCTTTTTGTTTCATTTCTTCGTCATCTACAGTGGGTAATTTTTTAGGTGTTTCTTCATTAATATCAGGAAGTGAGAAAGGTGAAGAAACAACACATTTGTCTTTCTTTGATTTGGTAATCTTTGCTACATCAGAAGAATTTGATCCTGTAGACGCCCTTCTTCTCTGTATATAATTTTTTGCATGTGGTGAGAAATGAGCTTGCTAATGAAAAAGAAAACAAACTTTAGCAATCAATCAATCAATCAATGACAGTATATAGCATAAAATAAAAATAGTATAAAATACAAATGTGTATATGACTTAGCTTGACTTCTATTTTTAATTTCAGCTATACAGTTTTAATAAAAAGAACTTTGAATAGTGGACATTTGTTAATCAACAAAAAACAGTTTTTTTAGTTTCAATATAGTGAAATAGTGGAATTTAATAAAATAAAATTTTGCCTTGGATTAACTGTAAGTTGTAAGAAAAACAAAACTAAATGTAATATTCTTAGATGTGGACCTCAAAGAATTATACTTTTAATTTCAATTCTACTGTTTCAACAAAATGATCTGGAAATAGTGGACAGTTATTAATTCACTTTAATAAAATAAAGTACACATTTGTCTTGGACTTACTTTAATTCCAATTCTATAATTTTAAGATGGAGAACCAGAAATAGTGGATATTTAATATTCCACAAAAAGAATTATAGCTTTGACTAAGAAAATAAAAAAATAGATCTAATATTTTTGGCTCTGGACCTCCAAGCTGTTTCTTTTAATTATATCAAAGAATAGTGGACATTTTGTATTTCACTTGATTTAAAAAAATGCAAGTCTGTCTTAGACTTACTGAGATTTTTAATTCTGAACCTTTAAGACTTGTTTTTGGATTTTTCATTCCAATTATAGTTGTAAAGAAGGAAACTTACTAGTGTGAAGGCAGGGTATTGTTCTTCAGGAACTTTCATTTTATTGCTTTTACATGCATACACCCAAAGAACTGATAGTAAGTGCACATTTAATAATTTTGCTTTTTCATATGTGGAAGTTGATCCATCCTAAAATGATTTAAAAAGTAGGGGAAAAAGTAATATAAAATAAGGGTTATCTTCCAGTTTAACCATCCGCTAAAAATTCTCTGCGCATGTACAAAATTTGAAGTATCAAGGATAACTTTATTGGTTGATAAGGAGCGGCAAAGTTTAAATCTCGAGCTGCGTTGCCACATATTTATGAATAAATAAAGTGAGTGAATAAACATTGGAAAGACGAAAATTATAGACATTATTTAACAGATTGCGTAACTTAAGTTATGTAATCGCGAGTTAAGTAAATCTATGAAATAATGCATGTTGAACGTACAGTATGTACATTTTGCAGATAAAGTTAATTTATTATAAAAAGAAGATTCAATTATAGGATTGATTTTGGATTTAAATTTTATATGCATGTAAACATAATATGCCTTAAATAAATCAGAAGATAATATAAAATATTAATTATATATTATTTAATTTTAATATAATAAGCATTATTTAAAATGTTTTTCCTTATAGTTTCTACTGCATTTATTGTGGTAGTTTATATTTTTCATTAATTTAAAACCATAATAAATTAAAATCACAGAATACCATGAAAACGTGAGATTTTTATATTCGCATATTACAATATATTTAATTCGAAATAACGAAGGGAAGTACGTACCTACGTTATTATTCATATTTTCAACTGCTGTTCTTAGCATCTTAATTATTACTTATGAATTTTAGCAGTAACGCTCCTTATTAACGTGAGTTTTTTTATAATCAAATTTACTAAATCAAAACTAAACTATTCGCTTTCAGGAAAAAATGTTTGAACTGACAACACTGTGCGGCTCTCCCGCTGTAAATTTCGAATATTTTTGTACATGCGCAGAGAATTTTTAGCGGATGGTTAAACTGGAAGATAACCAAAATAAGTTGGGAGAACTAAACAAACCTTAAATATTACATGTGTAACTTCTTCAGTAAACTTTTCTTTTACAACTGCCCCCATATTAACTAAAATTGCCTCCAAATAATTCTTTGATCCTTTGTTGACATCTAAATAAACTTTAACACCTTCTAGAGGCTTGGTCAGATCTACAGAATGCACTAAGGGTTCCATAAGTTGATTAGATGTAGATCCACTGTCATGACTTTCAGATTCATTTTTTTGCAATTTTTCTATCCTAAGTTGTTCTAAGGCCCTTCTACGATAGAGAGCTGTTGGACTTTCATAGGTTTTTTCTGGTGTGCTGATCAAATGTAATAAATTTCTTTCCTCTAATGAGCGTTTATATGCATTTATACTATCCTTTTCGGATGTTACTATATCCATTATCAATTTTTTTTTCACAGGATCATTCATAAATTGCTGAAAAACTTCATCGGTAATTTTAACGGCTGAACATAATAAATCTGAGCTACTTGGATTTGGTAAGCTTCTCCTTTTCTTAGATTTAGGAGTTGAATTATCTGTATTCATTTTTTAGATTTTGTAATAATTCACTTTGTCTAATTTTTAAATAATTTAACTAACGTATAATTTATTTATCTAGGAACTGTCACTGATCTGTCACATAACTTTTTGACACATTACAAAACCCATAAAACATAAATCACAAACTACAAATATTTTGGGTGTTTAGTGAAAATGTATTTGGTTAGCATAGGTTGACCAACATATTGTTCCTGTTAAAAATTACTATTTTTTTACAAATTGCTTAACAATGGAAATTAACACATATGGAGAGCTTGACACACGATTTTCGGCAGAGCTGAAGAATTGGTTTAGCTAGAATGTCATGCTTCTAGGAAAGCTATTAACAGCTTCCTAAAGAGCGTCATTCCTTCTAGGAAGTTAAGATGTTTGCAAAACAATGCTTTACATTCGCAAAGTATCTATGTTCATCAATTTCCTTAAGGCTATAATATAATGGATGTAACGTAACCGTATCACATATTCCATACTTTACGTCCATTGTTATCGTTTTCCAAAAAGGACAGTTCTTGGCATTTTGTTCCCAGGCTTATACTTATACCTCAAAGAGGGCAGCATCTAATGAGAAAAATGTTGGTCAAATGTCCTTTTTGCTCATTTTGAAGAAATCCTTATTGCTTTTCTATCCTGTAATCCTGGCGAGTTCATGATTGAACCTGTTTTGGCTTGTTCGTAGAAAGCAGTCGGACCAAGGAATGCTTTTACCAGATTCCTGTTTGTTTGCTGGTTTCTTAAAGGATTTTTTTAATTCCCAGACTTATTTCAAATAATAAATAAAAGAACTATGAGCCTATAGAGAATCAACCAAAGCAAGAGAAGCTACTACTTCTACAGTTATATTCAGAAAAGCCAGCCATTATTGCAATGTTCCACATGGATTTAAACCAAGCTTATCTAAGAGGCTGTAGACTTTCAATAGAGTTACTTACATCCAAACAAGAATGTAGTAAAAGATTCCTGAAACCAGGAAACAATTTAGACTAGTGATCGATATTCTAACCGTTCACTGGGGTCTACAAAAATACTTATTCAGGATGAAAAGAGGCAGAAATCTTCCAGCACATCCTGTGTGAAGGTTCTCTCAATGGTGTCTACTGTTTTAAACCAGTAGGCTGGACGAAGAATTAAAGAATGAAGGACAATGAGGTCCAAGTGCGGATGAAGCATTTGGGCTTCACCATCCTCAGTTTTCAGATAATAGCTTGGCCTACTTGGCCATATTATGAAGAATGCATCAATTTTGCAAATCAACTAATTGTATAATTTGGGAAGTTGGTATTCCAATTCCAGAGAAGGTGCTTGGTGTTTGGTTGATGGGGATAATTTGGAACTTGATATGCTTTTATTAGTGAAAATAAGGTACATAAGATAATTGGTCAACAAGCTCCATTAGATAAATATTATCCCTGATTTTGGGTTAAGATGAAACAAAAATAAACAAAAAATACACTTTATTTAAAGCTGGTTATAGCATTGTAAATAAATAGTACAAAATAGTTTACATTAATTTTACTTAAAACAAAAAACAACTACATAGTACTAAACAACTTACATTAATTTTAATTAAAACAAAAAACAAAAATAGTAATTCTGAATTTTATAACAAAATCATAAATAAATAAATAAATGAAAATAAAATCCTTCAAACAACTGGGTCTAGCGTTAAATAAATAAAAGCGAATGATAAAAAACTTTGTACTGAGTGTGAATATACATTTATTGAAATAAAAAATTAAAATTAATCAGCCTTTAATCTACTTTACATACTTCTTTCTTTATGAAAGAGTAATTCAACTTAAAAAGTTATAGTTATGGTAATTAAACCAAGCAATCTGATAAAGTTATGTGGGGGAGACAAACATCAAAAACAGATTTAAAAAAGATAAGAAAATCAATATAACCAAGGAGTATTGAATGATAACAAGAAGCATAATTGGTTGATGAAAAAATAATGGCAAAAAATGAAACCAATTTACAAAAAGATTAGGAACTATGGAACAATATGGCCAAGGAATATGGAATGATAACAACAAACAGATTAAGCTGATGATATAATAATAATAGCAAAAAATGAGACTGGTGTTAACAAGAAATCAACAATACATGAAATTAAATAGAACTAGTTAAGTTTAAAAAATAGAGACAAGTTGGTGGGGACATTTGGTAATGGATGATACACCATTTGTTAAAATAATATGGCAATTAACAATTCTGAAAAGAAAGAAAAGAATATGAACAAGACAAGCGATGGATGAAGTTATTGCGAAAATATTGAAAGAAAAGGAGAAGACTTGGCTTGAAAAAAAAACCAAAACCATTCTAAGTTATAAGGGATAGGAAAGAAGGGGCAGAATGTATACATAAATAAATGCAAAGGCTGAGGTACAGTAACACATACTCTACATCATACTAGGGCAACAGGCTTTTTGATTATATAAATATTTATATATATAAAAAAATAAATACTCTATTATCAATTACGTCAACAGTAATCCTGTTTATCACAGAGAACAGAACCTACAATAAATAAATTTCAGTCTCCTAATAAATAATAACATTTATCTATAAAAATAACTTTCGAATGGAAGTTTTTGATTGAGAGTGATGCAATCTAATACCCATTGCTCTTTTACGCAGTAAACTCCCATACAATCAACATACTCCCCTATAATTATAGAAGCGCTTCGTGGGACATAAGTGATCTTCCCTTTACAATGTTCTATAAGAAATCGTAAATCCGATGTTTCAGGCACGGAACTTTGAGATATGTACATTGGTCCATAGTTTTCAAATAGATCCACACAAAACGAGGCACCGAAAGCTTGACGCTGAAGACGATTTGCCTGAAAAAAAATAAAACACGACCATCAGATTGCGCCGTATTTTAAAAAGTAACAAAAACGAATTTTTGTCATGTTAAATAATTACCTGCACAGCAGGACAAAAATCAGTGAGTTCGTAATCTTCTTCCGGAACCCATCTACCACGCTCCATTGAATCGTACATCTAAAATATAAAAGAATGTGTCATAGTAATTTTTTTCCTATATACTGAAATTACCTTTTTCAAATAAGTTTTCACTGTTCTTAGTTTAAATAAAATGAAATATGTGAAAGTTATTTGAAAAAAATAGCTATATAAAAAAAGCCAATTTTTGAGTTTCAATTATGATGTAGGTAATGATATAGCAAAAAAATGCAAGTAAACTCAATTGAATCCTTTTATGTGATATCAATTCCTGGACCAATTTATATTCAATATTACAACCACCTCAGAGATAAGGTCCTATACTGTATCAACGGAAGCAAATCCTTTTCATCTGTGTTTGTTGATGATGAAAAATAATGTTGGTAAAGTGATTCCTTTATATGATAACTTTTCCATACCAATAACCTATAATTTTTGTATCTCAAACATCCAAGATCATAACCACATGAGTGATACTTGTCCTGGCCCTAAGAAGTCAAATTCCTTCTAGCCACTTACCTATATTAGCCAAAATTGCACCTCTACCACCTCTAGAAAGTACAGTAAACTTCACATATACCGACAATTTCTGTCAAAACTACTCAAATACATAATCTCACAACTACAGACAAAACTTTTTGGTCTCTTGCTTAAAACCAATACCTAACAAATCCACTGATTTCTCCACTTGAAGATTTTCACATAACTGCAACTCCTCAAATGCATAAAATCACAACCACCTGATATATAAAATTTCCTGTCCTTCCTTCTTGCCTCTTACAAAAACTATTAGCCAAAATATCACCTATAGCTTAATTTATTGTACTAACTCTTACTCTGTGAAAGTTCCACCTGATGATTTTTCCATGGCCACAATTTCTGGTACATCACCCAAAAGCCCAAAGTTATAACTACCTGAGAGAAAAGGTCCTTTCTTTATTTGATGGACTTTTCTATCCACACTTAGAATTGATGAATTCTGGCAAGCGGTTCTGCAGTCTCCTTTATATGACTATACCTTTTACTACATCAAAGAATTGCCCAAAGTATTCATATTCTTTACACTTTCAAAACAAGACCATCCTTATATTATCACAAAAAAAAAGAACAGTCTTTGGGAATACAGTAACAAACATTATTTCTATGCCTAAGCTTACACAATTCTGCAGTAACTTGGTTAGGTATAACTCTTATTGACATGTCAGAAGAAGATGTGACATTAAACTAACCAAAGTAATGCAAAATTGTGTATTTAAGTAAGTGATGTTGATAACTCACCCAAGTTTTCCTAACGATCCAGCATCCCAGCACAATAGCCTTTAACATGTTCATTGTCCTCCTTGGTTGGCCAGCAACCAAATGAGTAGTCCTCTCAGTAACTTTTCTTTCATAATCGAAACGCCCAAGGATGTTTACGATCCGGCCGAAGACATAAATATCCGTCCGATGTAACTTCGTAGAGCCTACAGTTGGTTTTTCTAATGGTTTTAGTTTCAAACGATTCTTATTAGAAATAGGTGTAAATTCTAGGGTGCTCCTCCTATAGCACGATTGTGAGGGGCCTTGTTGGAGTCTCAAAGATTGTCTTCTTTGTGTACTACAAGGTTTTTTTGATAATCTTGTTGATGCTCGGGTCTTCCTTACCTTTTGGCTTGAATCCTGTTCATCGTCAGTTTCATCACTAGATTTTTTTTTGTTTGCCCTTTTCTTCGCGGTCCTTCTCTTGTTGTTGGTAGGTTTAGTAACAGTGTGCCCACCTTTCTTATTATTGTTGTCATCTTTATCTTGCGTCCGAGTCGTGGTTTCGGTTACGGTTTTCTTTTTTGAACCTCCGTCTTTATCTTCGTCGCCATCAACAGTATCTGAGTTGCTATTCAATTCCCTTATTTGTGTTTTGGGTATTTTTAAGACTGTATCATCGTCGGTATCCGATTCACTATCGGATTTATTGTCACATTCTTTTTGCATTTTCTTCGCCGATTCGATAGCTGCTTTAACCATTGATCTGGTTATTTCTGTCTTTTTGTTTGAGCTATAACCTTCATTTATTTTTTTTGCAGCGTCCCTCTTTTCTTGGCGCTCCTTTTCATCATTTGCGGGTGGGATCAGGTTGAGATAATTAGAAGGAGTATAAAGCTTCCTTAATCTTTTTCTGTTCTCTGATTTATCACCTTCATCTGAGGTGCTGTCACTTCCTAATACTCTTTTTTGATCACCATTTAACAACGACGACCTTCTGGTTTGTCTTCGGTTTTCTACAGTTGAGTTACTAGATGATGTTGATGGACCAATAGTATTTCTCTTATTTTTAAGAGTATTACGTTTTTTATTTTCATTAACTAAACTTCGGTTTGTAGCGTTATCTTGAGTGTTTCTATTTTGGTCTATAATGTTATGATCTAACCTATATAATTTAACTACGGAATTTTTTTCAAAATTAACTAGAATATCTTCTTCTTCGCTATCAGAGATGGTTTCTGGAGAAGATTGGACGTTTCCACCTGTAGTTTTTGATGATTCAGCATGAATTGTGGCGGCGGTAAGTTTCTTTTTTCCAACTACTATCTCTTCGCTATCAGAGATGACTTCTGGAGAAGATTGAACGTTTTTACTTGCAGTTTTTGATGATTCAGCATGAATTGTGGCGGCAGTAAGTTTCTTTTTTCCAACTACTATCTCTTCGCTATCAGAGATGACTTCTGGAGAAGATTGGACGTTTTTACTTCCAGTTTTTGACGATTCAGCATGAATTGTGGCGGCGGTAAGTTTCTTTTTTCCAACTACTATCTCTTCGCTATCAGAGATGACTTCTGGAGAAGATTGGACGTTTTTACTTCCAGTTTTTGATGATTCAGCATGAATTGTGGCGGCGGTAAGTTTCTTTTTTCCAACTACTATTTCTTCTTCGCCATCAGAGATGACTTCTGGAGAAGATTGGACGTTTTTACTTCCAGTTTTTGATGATTCAGCATGAATTGTGGCGGCAGTAAGTTTCTTTTTTCCAACTACTATCTCTTCGCTATCAGAGATGACTTCTGGAGAAGATTGGACGTTTTTACTTCCAGTTTTTGACGATTCAGCATGAATTGTGGCGGCGGTAAGTTTCTTTTTTCCAACTACTATCTCTTCGCTATCAGAGATGACTTCTGGAGAAGATTGGACGTTTTTACTTCCAGTTTTTGATGATTCAGCATGAATTGTGGCGGCGGTAAGTTTCTTTTTTCCAACTACTATTTCTTCTTCGCCATCAGAGATGATTTCTGGAGAAGATTGGACATTTTCACTTGTAGTTTCTGATAATTCAGAATGAATTTTGTCGGCGGTAAATTTCTTTTTTCCAACTTCGTCATCAGAGATGGTTTCTGGAGAAGTTTCGAAGTTTTCACTTGTACTTTCTGATGATTCAGCATGAATTTTGTCCTCGGTGAGTTTCTTTTTTCCAACTATTATTTCTACTTCGCCATCAGAGATGGTTTCTGGAGAAGACTGGAAATTTTCACTTGTATTTTCTGATGATTCGTTATGAATTTTGTCGGCGGTGAGTTTCTTTTTTCCAACTACTATATCTACTTCGCTATAAGAGATGGTTTCCTGAGAAGATTGGAAGCTTTCACTTTCTTCTTCGGTTTCTGGAGAAGATTGGAAGTTTTCACTTGTATTTTCTGATGATTCAGCATGGATTTTGTCGGCGGTAAGTTTCTTTTTTTCAACTACTATTTCTTCTTTACTATCAGAGATTGTTACAGTTGGAGGTTGGATGTTATCATTCGTAATTTCCGTTGATTCATCATCGGTTATTTCAACATTAGAAAAATGATCTTTGCTTATGCTTTTTTTTCTTAAAGTGACATTTTCATTGCAAGTAGTGTTTTGTTTTTCACGAGGAGCTTCTACAATAAACACTACAGAATTGCATGACTCATAAGATTCGTCGCTATTAGTATTTAAATTGGTTTGGGCTGCTTTTGGTGAATTATTTAAACTTTCAAAATTATTTTTGATTCCAAACGAGGATGGTGAATCACTTGAGGAAAACCTCTCAGAACTACCAAGGGAAGCAGCCAACATTTTTGTTATATTTTTAGTTGTAATTTTGGAAAAATCTTTTGTTCCTTTTGGTGTCGACTCAGAGACTTTCAGTTTAGAAGTAGATGTTCTGGAAGAACATGGTTCCGTTTTTTTTTCATAAATTTCATCCGAATAATGCTCTGGGGTTTTTATAATTTTAGATTTATTGTTTGGAGTCCTTACTTCGTAAATATTATCGGAATTGTTTTCTTTATTCGTATTGTCATATTGATCTATGTCTGTTAAGTCCATGTCTACAGGAGAATTATTCGTTATGGACAATTTATTTTGCGTACTACTGGCAATTTTTTTTATTTTGATGTGTTCTTTAAACAATTTTCTTCTATTTACCATCTGTCCATCTATATAAGTATCATCATCACTATCATCATCATCATCATCAGCAGAGGAACTTGGTACAGGGTCTATTGTAAACTTTGCTGGTTTAATGAGACTTTTTCTTTTATCTGCAACTGTTTGTATATGATCCAACGGACTACCTTTCTCTTTAATTTGTTCTATCTCCTCCTGTAGTACATCTTGATATTCATTCTGCATCTTCTATTGTGAAAAAATTGTATTAATGCCTGAAGCTTCAGTTACTATTAGTTTTTAAATTAGTTAAATAACAGAATATTTACAAAAAGTAAAAAATAATCCCGTTTCACTGAAAAGTATGTGGAAAACTCTAGTACTACTGGTACTTTGGAAAAAGAAACAGTGATTTCTGAAACATCATAAAATGTTGTTGAATTGTTGTCTGAATCAGATAAAGAATAAACAATATAACCTAAAAAGTACCATTACTGGACTTTAAGTCAAGAACACTACTGATCTAGTTGAAAAAATTACAACAGGACCTTTAGAAAAATTCTGCAGGAATCTCAATAGAAAGTATAAAGATGTTTTCAGTACTTTTGGAACTTTGTAAGAAAAAATAATGACTGTAGTTGTCAACATTGCTATAGGGAAGGAACAATAGTGGAAAATTGGACCTAAGAGCTGGCGAACCTATTTGGAAATCAGATTGCATCATTTTTTTAGACTCAAAATATACTCATGCTTTATAAATATGACATGCAGTTGGCCACAGAAAATTGTGTCCTTAATTCTGTGAAATGATGCAAATAATTATTTTTCCATCTTGTTGATCTTGCCATGCTAAATGCATATAACATGTTTCTTGTAAAAACAGGAAAAACTTTCATTTGCTTGAACATGTTTATCAGAAAAGTTGTTCAAAAAATGTTGGAGAATCATAGAACTCTAAATATTCCTAGATGGGGAAGACAAAGTATGTAAATAATAGATTTCTTAGCCATAGTCAATTTCATTGAAAGACATTCTCCTGCAAAGCAGAGACAAAGAATCAGTAATGTATGTCCCAAACACTTACCAAGGTGAAAAAAAAAAACAGAACTTGGTGTCCTGAATGTAATGTAGGACTTTGTATTGGCAAATGTTACAAAATTTATCACACCAGGAAAACTTTATGATATTTTAAAAGTATAAATTTATTTGGATACATATTTAATTTTATGTTGTGATATAGCTTTAAATGAGTAAAAATACATTTTTGAAATAATAATAACATATATAACCCTCTCAGATGCGAGTCTTTTTCAGTGGACCTGAACAGAAAACTGTGAAAATAAATCATCACACATAGAGCATTTAAGAATATCAGTCTTTGCATAATTTTTCTTTTCTTTTTTTGGAGTACATACAGACCAATTTTCGGAAATATACGAGTAGCTAAAGGGTTAACTACCTAAACAAAAGTTCAGTAAAAAATATTCCTGCAAATAACCAGTAAATTCATACTAATGACCATGATTTTAGTCAAATACTGGTGTTTTTAAAACATTTTTGCTATGTACTTGTCCTATTAGTTCCATTTTAAAAATATTATTAAATGTATTGATTTGGATGCTCATTTTAAAGTAATCCATTATATAATAAAAACATAGTAAAAATAAAGTATAAAAGTTGTGACTTACCGTACAAATTGTTGATGCGTTATGGTCAAATGTACCCAGAGCTGGGAATTTCTTTTCTGAAATTCTGGTGCAGCTTATTTTACAAGCCTCTAACCAAAGAACAGATACCAAATGCACATTTAATAACCTAGCTTTCTGGCAGGTACTATATGGTCCATCCTAGAGTATAGAATACAAAGTTAAAAAAATATCATTAAGCAAATATGGAGAACCTAACAAACCTTAAAAATTACATGTGTAACATCTCTGGTAAATGTTTCTTTAACAACACCACCTAAAGAACGTACACAAGCCTTCACAGGTTCT
This sequence comes from Ophraella communa, assembly GCA_035357415.1. Classification (NCBI taxonomy): domain Eukaryota; kingdom Metazoa; phylum Arthropoda; class Insecta; order Coleoptera; family Chrysomelidae; genus Ophraella; species Ophraella communa. Next base: position 57,198,754 of record CM068980.1, on the reverse strand, counting down.
GAGCGATCTAAAGTTCCACTTTTAACTTCTACAAAAGCAATAACACCTTTTAAAAGTTTGTCCACGCACACTGGAGATTGTATATAAGCTGGCTCTATGCTCCCGTTTTCTGAGATGTCTGAAGACTGTTCGCTTTTCCGTCGTTGTAGAACCCTTCTTCTATATAAAGCCGTAGGGCTTTCAAAGTTTCTTTTGGGAGAAGATGTAGGAGTAACTTGAAGCTTTTCCTTTAAGGTTTTTTTGTAGGCGTCTATTTTTTTATTCTCCGAAGCAACAATATTTAAAATCAACTGTCTCTTAACTGGATCTTTCATCAACTTCTCAACCACCGCGTCGTTTATTTCTAAACCGCCAAATTCACCACCCTCCCTTCTCCTATTACTTCGTGTGTCTTTTGTTTTAGACGGTTGGGATGTGCTAGGTTTTTGATCCATTTTTAAAATTCGTCATAGAATAAAAAAAATTAGTTAGTTAAATTTGATCAATTCCATTATAACAAACCATAAACGGATATCTAAGCCTTTGTAATATCCCATTACAGAGACAATCAACATAACTTGTCACAAACTAATGATAATAATTAATCAACACATGCCGCAGAATTTTAACTTTTAAACCCTTTAAAAATTAACGGATAACGTCACACGTCACACATCCATATTTCATATGTCGCAGTGTTTGGTATTTTGTTTTCTTGTTCTGTGATATTTCGCAAAACTAAACTAGAACACATTCAGTGCATGCGCACTTTTAACTTAAGAGCATTATTTCATAGATAACCGATAATTTATCGGCGATAAAAAATTTTACAACTCATTACATTTCAGATCTGGATGTATTCTGTATAGAAAAAGATAATTATCGTAAATCATATTAAATAAAAAATATAAATTATTTGAATATAGATTTATTTAAAACTTTTGGCTAAATATTTTTAGTGATACTTAATATTAATGTATAAAGAAATAAAAAAAATACTGTCGATCAAAAGAAGTGAGATGACTAGACATGACTGTTACTTCAAGTAATTGTGTTAAAAGAGGTTAAAAGCTTATTGTATATCTATGGTTCACAGACTGTGAACGTAAACCTTGTGAATCAACTAACGTGATTTTTTGTCTGTAAACAAAATTACAGTTGTTATTGACAGTATCTATAGTGACAGTTAATCAACTTTTTATTAAATTTGATTCTTAAAATTTCTAGTTTTTATAAATTTAATCTACCACAATGAATGAATACGGTACTCGTTTGTTGCCGCCTGCAAAAGAAACAAGTACTAGAGCAGCCTGCAAAAAGTGCGGTTATGCTGGTCATTTGACTTACCAGTGTAGGAATTTTATCAAAGTGGACCCAGATAAGGAGATAGTTTTAGACGTAAGCAGTACTAGTAGTGACTCGGATTTGGATTATCTTACACCATTGACAGAGCTTAGAGAGAAGGAGTTAAAGAAAAAATTGAAAAAAAATAAAAAGCATAAGAAGGAAAAAAGAAAATGTAAAAAAAGGAAACATGCTAGTAGCGAATCCAGTAGCTGTACTAGTAGTACTGACGATGAATTATGGGATAAGAAAAGTAAACACAAACGGGAGAAGAAACATAAAAAGAAAAAGAAATCTAAAAGACAATCTGAAACAGACAGTGACTAGTTAATTTAACATTTTCTAAATTTACATTGTTTATTTGTTTTAAATCAATCACATTGAATTATTTATTTATAGTTACACATGGTGTTTTCCCAAAGTAATTTTTGGAATTTTGTAATATGATTTATGTTTATCTAAAAAAACTTTATTATCTGGTACGGTAATAAAAATCATTTAAAAAAGATAATTAACATTTTTTTTGGGTATTATAATATAGTAACTCAAAGTTTATTACTTACTTCTCTTCAGCACTTCAGAAATTAGAATCCAGCAACTTCTGTAACTACTTCTGACGAAAGGTAAGTCAACCAACACTTTAAAATACCAATGAATGATCTACTACAGGAGAATTTAATTTTCTTGAAAGTTCAGTTGATTTAAAAATTGCATTACATGCAAGACAGCTACATGTGAAGTTTCAATAGTTGAGAAATGTAGATGTAGTCTAATTGTGTTAATTATGTGATTGTTTATGCTTTAAATAAAACTTAAGTTTTCAGTAAATTTTAATCATGTTTCATTTAACCCTCACAGTTAATCTGGTACCTAAATTTACTTCAAATTTTTTTTTCATAAAATGACTACAAGAAAAAAACAACCCATTCTTAGAATTTTTAATCAGACTGGTATTAACAAATGTTATTTTTTTAAATATTATAAACAAAATTACCATTGACATTAACTTAACCAAAAGTATGATCAAAATTGGTATATTATAAAAAAAATATAAAATTTTAAGTTGTTTCTAACTGTTCAAACATAATCTTCACACATCCTAAACATATAAGTGGACAATTTGTTGTTATTACTGATAATCCTAATCTATAATTTTCAAACGATGTTAATACATTTTTGTGTTTGAATGAAATAGATGAATCCATCTCAATTAGTACATCTCTTTGATAGCATACTGCTGTCTCAAATCACAAGTCTCATGTAGATATGAGATTGAGCATCTCATTCTACAAATTTTGCCAATATTTATCATCTATTATGTGCTTGGAAAGGCTCCTGGTACTTCTCAGAAATCATAATTTGATTTGATCAAATCAAAATGTGATTCTTTAGGTATATTCTCTTGAGACACTTCTTGTGAATGTTGAGATTCATCATTTAGACAGCTCCCAAAAGCAGATTCATAATTTGATTTGATCAAAGCAGTTTCTCAGATATATTATTTTGAGACACTTCTTGTGAATGTTGAGTTTCATCATTCAGTCAGTCCAAAAAACATATTCATCATTTGGTTGATTGAAATAAACTACTGGTTTTGTAATCTTTGCAGTCCTGGGACTGAAATGTAAATAATACCCAATACAGATAAAAGGTTTTCTATTACACCCTATGGTTTGAAAATCTATGCTAATTTCAAAGTTAGATTTTACCATTCTCTAATGGAAACTTGAAAAACTAAAAAAAAAACATGAAAACTAATGGGTTGTTCTCTTGGACTTACTATATAGGTAATGATGTAAGAGGGACATTCTGCATATTTTTCTGCAGGAAGAGAAGTAGGTACACACTTACCTTGTACTACAGACGACAATAATATCTAAACCGGGCTGTGAGTAGTAGGACTTCGTTTCATTTGCAAAACAATAAAGATAGTCTTGAGTATCGACTGAGGTTGAGCGTTTTCTGTTGAAATGTAATTCAATGTCCTATGGGACGTATAGCCCAGGAAGTAGTTGTTTTTCTTTAGAAAATGGTGAAGCCTGGTTTGGAAATTAGTAAAGAGGGTGTAATCTAATCTGATTAGTTAATTTGACACTAGAGATAGGAGGATTGAAAATACAATTTGTTTATAAGCAATTTATTCCTATACAGTACATTCAAAAACTTATAAATTACAATCCAGTAACCCCTGTAGGCACCTCTAACAGAAGCGCACATCAGATATAAGTACAATTAACATAACATTTTACAATGAGAAACCTACAAATTTCCTTAACTGTTTCTTTGGACACTTGCGCGATAGCTAACATCATAATATAAATCGCTTATTTTATTTAATTACATAATGAAATGTGTATGTTTCGTTATTTTATTAATTATATTTCAAAGAGAGTACGTATTATTTAATTATGTGCAGGAAGAAAAAAAAAATGATTGTTTTGGATGAGTTTCCACCACGTCACAAGCCAAACATGTATACATACATCAAACTTATGTAATGATTTCTCTGCATTGCTCCACGTCGTAGAATTTGTTCTGCTTTTGGTATTGTAATGATATTGTTATTTTTGTTTGATGTATGTATACGAAGTTCGATGTTGAACGGCTGTAGTAGGCAGTCTATTAGTAGCTATTGTATAGAATGGTTAGATTTCGGAAGTTGCTCGTTGTTCTTGTACCAAATAGACTTGAGAGCCGGGTACGGTGCTGGTGGTAACGAAAGTGCGGTGTTTGGCGCGGATAAGGTTGAGACTACTTTCGGCGGTTTCGGCACGATCTTCGGCTGCTTCCAGTTCCCTTTGGAAGCGGCGCACGCGGGTTATGCTTTGGCTAGATACACCCTCCTAAGAAGAAAAAAAAAAACATTTACAAACACTCATACTTACAGATAAGTAAAAAAATACTCACGACTTCTTGAAGCTGTCTCTTGAAAATGGAAATCTTCGAGTTGGCCTTGTCTAAACTTTCCTGCAAGAGAGCGATATTCTTTTGGTCCTCCTCGCATTGAATCATGACTTCCTTAACGGTACGTTCCTTCTTGCGTAAGATCTTGATAGTTTCGGCATGGCGTCTCTTCTCTTCATCTAATTCGGCTTCTATGTCTCTAATACGGGCTTCCAATTTGCTGATGATACGTTTTCCTCCCACAATGGCGTTAGCCTCGACTTCTTCCAATCTCACAGACAGATTCTTTACTTCAATTTCAAGACTCTTCTTAATGGCTTCGATCTTGACAACGCGCTCTTGTTCTTCGTGGAGGATTTCGACAGTGTGTTTGAGTTCAGCCTGAAAAAAGACAACCATTAACACATTCAGTGTGCACATAATGCATAAAAGCCAAGCAGTATAAATATTAATGGTGTTAATTATCACATAATAATTGCCACCAAAGATATAACTCTAGCAGTGGAAGATGAAATTGTGATGAACTCAAACATCCCACTGCTGCAGTTGAAGTGATTCTAAACTTGACCCCAGTACACATTCAGCTAGAAAATGTAAGGAAGAAAACAATATACAGAATGATCAAAAAAAGAATTATCAGGGAAAAACCTGAACCATCTTGTGGGATCAGCAGTAGCGCATACTTAGAAAATCTAAGAGAAGAAATGGAGAAGGAAAAATCCAAGTACTGGAATCAGCAGGAAGGACTGAGACAAGCTAAGATATTTCTGGGAAACTATGACCAGAAGATATCTCATCGGGCATTGTCGGTTAAGAAATCACATGAAGAAACTAGGGTTAGAAGATGCCCTGGCTTGCCGAATTCTAGGGCCAGATACCTAGGAGCATACGAAATAGAAGAGGGGAATCTACCTGATTTGAAGTCCGACAATGTCCTAAACTTTCTTATGAAAATAAGACAAGAAGAGCTGCTATAAGTCTGAGAAAACATCAGACTCATGGTAAGTAAGGGGGACACAATAGATCTTAAAGGTCGCAGTGTACTGATCACCCTTAATTTCATGCATACATAACAACCTTAAAGATACCATCATTGAAGAAGTTGAAGCGTTTTTTTCCTGGGAAGCTGTATAACATGGAATTAGTGGAAGTGGAAATAAGTCCACTTAGACATTAGGAGAATAGCGTCTCCAAATTAGCCTTGAAAAATACAGCCTCTTAACAAACAGACACCTCAGGAAAAAAAATAATCAAATCTTTCATTTGATGATCTGACTAACAGAAAATTTAAAATAGGAAAAATTGAATATACCCCTTACTAATAAAATAAATTGATATTTACCAAAAGGAGAAATTCAGAATGAACAGTTCTTTAAGTCTAGATGGAATACCAATAAGGTGCTGCAAAGAAATGCTTTCAAGTTAAGTAAGACTTGCTTGCTTTGGAATTACAGGAGCCAAGTTTTTTTTACATAACTTTCAAAAGCGCATTTTAAATACAAATTATGTTGTATTGGATTACTCATTAGACTTAGTTTAACTTGGATGCAATGATGAATGCGTGGATCGAAAAATGTGTAGCAAACAAAACAAAATAAAACGTGACCATATCACCCTACGGATAAAGGAGTCATTCAGAGTTTTAAATTACATCATAGGAGTACTTATTAAATACATTTTTGACTTGAGTCTCTCTAAGTCACAAAGAACGTTTTTCATTTCTGCAAGCGCGAAAGCTAGGAGGACCTAAGAACTATTTTCTGTTAACTGAAAACTTTGATTTGGACGAAATATTTCAAAATTATCTTAGTAAATACGAATATAGATCGTAAAAACACCAAATTTTTATATTTCCTTGAATGGTCGTTCCTATTAAGATAAAAAAAGGTGATTTACCTGTACACGTTGGTAACGTTCATCGGAAATACGTAGTTCTTTGGTGATTTCTTCATAATCGGAAATTACGACAGATAACTCTTGTTCAATCTTGCTCTTAGAAGAAGCAAGGTTGACGTTGATTGTAGTGAGTTCATTGATGCGAGTTCCAGCTTCTTCGGCAGCTTGTTCAGCTTGTCTCTTACCACGAAGAGCCTATAACAAAAACAAACATAACAATAGCATTTTTGGTTAATAAAATTTGGAGATTTCGTAAAAAAATAATAATAATAAAATGCCTTTATTTAACAAATGTATACACACTTGCACCAAGAAGGCGAATATTAGCTAGAGAGCTACTCATTAACTATTAACCTTCAAGGCTTACAGACTAATAATTAGTATTTTACAAACATGAAAAAAGACTTATAATATAAAATAAAGAAACGAAAAATAATACAGAAACTTATTAGCATTTACTGACTTTCCAGAAGAATTCTCCTTATATTTAACCTAAAACTGTATAATGACGGGTATGACATATATGAACTATAAGAGTTATACAATTTCACCAGATTATAGCTAAACGATCTTTCAAACATAGCCGATGAATGTCGTGGCATTGACAAAGAATTATGCCGAATGTTACGGTCATGAATAGATCTCCGAAAAATAATTTTCTCAAACAAATATCTTGGAGTTTGAGCTTTAAATAACCGGTACACAAACACTAGAAAGCTTAATTGAAACAAATTATTAAGATTTAACCACTTAATTTCCTTGATGTAATATGATATGTGATCATATTTCCGGAGGTTAAAAATATATCTACAACAAGAATTTTGTATGCGCTGTAATTGATTTTTTGAAACACTATCAAGGCACGGATAATATATGACATTACAGTAATTTAGAACAGAAAGAACTAAAGACTCGCAGAGCTTTTTACGCATTTTGAAATTCAAAATATGTTTGTTAATATAAAGTAAACGCATTCTTATATAACACTATAAAAAAATAAAAATCAAAAGTGCATGTCGAGCACATATCTATTTTATAAATGTACCATCTCAAAGTATCTTCACAATTTAATGTTTTATTATTTTTTTTAATGTAAATAATGAATCTACAGATCTATGAGTAAGTATGGACTTTGACAGTGTCATAAGTCTAGCTTTGGTCCAAATAATTAAACAAAATTTGCAAATACTGCTACAAAAACACATTGAACGGAGATACAGAATTTAAATAAATAAATAAAAAATAAAGAGAACATAAATAGCAACCAGAAATAGTAGACTGCCTTCAGAAAAGGAACTATAACAGGAAAAATAAAAAATGAAGGATTATTAAGTGGAAGGAAAAGAGCAGAAGAGGAATAGAACAGAAAATAAAAATAATGAAGGTTGATTGGGCAGTGGGAAAAAACCAAAGGAGGAAGAATAGGAAATAAAAAGATTAAAGTATGAAATTTATTGAACTAACCTTTACTCTATGGAAGTCCATCTTATTAAGAACAAAATAAACAAACGTTTAGTTGTTTATTGTTCTTAATCAAATTGAAGTATAATTAGCCAACAGACGGCCAGAAATGAAAGTAGAATAGGAAGGAAGGAAAATAGGAAATACAGATATGAAGGATGGTCACCAGCTGCAATGTTCCTATTATAGTACCTTTCGGTAGAAGCTCTCAAACGATACAAGTTATCCAGATCGGTCGAAGTAACTTATGTATTACATAGTGGTACTTACACTTTCGTAATTGCTCCTGATTTCTTCGGATTCAGCCGTAAGCGCTTGAACTCTTCTCTGAGAAACGCTGAGTTGATCCAAAGTAACTTGTAGTTGGCGTTGGATTTCGTCGTAGTGAGCTTGTAATTCGGTGAGCGAAAGAGATTGTCTTTTAATGGTCTTCTGGAGGTCGATGTTGAGTTTATTGGCCGAGTCCAAAGACATCTCCAATTCGGTGATTTGGATCTGCAACTTCTTCTTGATACGCGTGACTTCCGTCTTGAGTCTGGTCTCTGCCTCCACGACACGGGCATTGAGCTGTTCGATTTCGATGCTAGTCGCCTTACTGAAAAGAAAATAACAAAAATAAACATCATAACCAGTGCGTCGAATACTGAAGGTTTACAGCAGGTAAATGCACGGATTCTGGAAGGAGCAATAATTCGATTGTAAATTTAGATATTTTTATACTTAGGCGTCAATGCAACACCTACAATTCATGATACGGTTAAGCTGATGATAAAAGGACTTGATCCAAGAATTCTGCCTAAATTTTTGTTGAAAGCGCTGTGTTTACCAGCATTTTTATCAGGATAGAGAATCAACAGATACAGCTCTGGATAAAGTACACCAGAAGATAATTGCCTTTCTGTATATAGAAGTAATTGATCTCTAACCTTTACAATCAGTGGTTGGAGGCTAATGTGGGTGATATGGTGATTATTGTGAGACGTAAGTCGTGCCCAAAAATGCATTTAATAATGTTATTAGGTCCAACCACGTTGACGAGATTCATTAAAGATATAGAATTAGAATAGACCATTTAGGTCATAGCTAAAGAAGAGCCCAGCAATTATATGAAATGAACTATTGAGACTAGATGCTTTTACTTTGATATAAGTTATATTTAGATTTGTTTAACAATCTACAGATTCACCTTTCTTGAAACCGTTGTCAGTCTATTGCCTGAGCCTATTGTAGACTACAACGTTACTTATGATGGTGAATAAAAAACAATCAGTTCTGTTGGTGGATGTTGCAGTTCCAAATAATAACAATATAATAGACAAATATAAAAAGATAGCATAGAAAAAAGTGTTTCTTGTATAAGTTGTTTTGTAATCGATATTAATGGCAAGTAAAAACTTCAAAAATGCAAACCTGTTACTCAATTTGCCAAAGAATTCATATCATAATATAGTGAGTGTATGCATTATTTTAAAAACAAAGGAACATATGATTGCACAACATGTATGTGCATTCTAAAAATAATTTCCTGAGTGAAGTTCAACTCGTGTTAAGATGATGATGCCAATTTTATTTATGTACATACTTCTTACCAAGACTTTCGCAACCTAACGAGATGGATTTATTTAAAACAGCATAGTAATTTTAATTCACAAGAGCGTACCCAGCGCGAGGGATAAGAAATATAAATATTAGTTCAGTGTATTTTTACTTGGTGGTTAGTTTTAACAGGATTTTCTTAGTCTGGACGTTTATACTAGCTATTTAATAGATAATTTTAAAGTTTCTGAAACAATTATGTCAATCCGAGGAAAAGTTTTAACAAAATTAGATCTAAACAACGTTACTGATGGAGTTTTTAATCCATTTTATTTTATTTAAATCATGCTTACACATACAGGGTGAATAAATAGTTGGTGAATGGTGGGATCATGTTTGTTTCTTACTTTTTAGATTAATTTGATGAGTCAAAAATGAAACACTCTGTAGTTAAGATAAAAAACACAGTCGTCACCTTTTGTCCTCGTAAAAATGCGAGGATCGCCTGTCGAAATCCCTCAGTTCGACGCTAAGATTTTCCAGGGGCTGCTTAAAGCTCTCCTCCAATTGAGTTTGAATCCGTTCATCCATAAACTTGACGTGATTACGCATAGTGACTTTTTTCACAAACTTGCCGCTGGTGGATACCTGAGTGCGACTCGATTGAGATCTTTGGATGTCTTCTTCCACTGCTTCAGCTATGACTTTGTTACTTTGAGATAACAGCTGTTGTTCTATTTGCTTAGCAGATCTGCCCCTTAAAAATTTCTGCGATGCTTTCAGTTCTCTCTCCAAGTCCCTGTCCTTGTCAAGGTTAAAGGTTTCTAAATCCTCGTACATCCTGTCTTTCACTTTTTTGATGTCTCTTAAAATAGTCTTCTTCTTCCTGGTATCAGTTTTGACTTTCTGTGTGATACTAGCCGCCGACACTGACTTTTGTAGCACAAAACTAGAACTGGCATTAGATTTAAAATCTTTTAATTTCGTTTTGGCACTTGCCTCCGTTTGTCGGGAAATTCTCGATAGATCTTCTTGGGAATACGATTTGATTTTCGAGGGATCGAATTGATCCAAACCCAGTTCGTCCGTCCAAGGAAGGTGGGGCAAATTCGTCTTCCTTCCCCTACTCTTATCTTCTATGAAATCCACCATTGGCTGATAGAAATTAATGCCGATGCCGTAATTGTAATCGTAAGCCGATGTTTTCGGTCTCCATTTACTAGTAACGGCCATTTTGAATGTTTAATTAGCTACTGATCATTTTTATCCAAGCCTGAGGGTTTTTATATTTTGATATCTATTAGTAATGCCAACCAATCCAGTATCGACAGTTCAGGGTTGATTATTTATAGCCACAGCGTTATTTATTGGTAAATAAACGACATACATTCCAGTGGAATAGTTATTAGAATGCTATTTATATATTATCAATTAGTAGTGGGCCAATAACATTTCCTTTAAGGCTCTGTATCGAATCAGCAGACCGCCATTCCAATTTTATAAAACCTATCATTAACACTTCAATATTTTTTATCCTTTTAATTTTCCATGTGTTTTTGTTATTTTTCATAATTTGTTTGTTTATTTACCAGATCAAAGTAAAACTAAAAAAAATATATGTGCAATCTCTTTTTCTAAAAATTTTTTATTCTCATCTGTTATACTTGAAAATATAATATACAGTGTGAAACAACCAAATGATTAATGATTAATAAATATTTCCATTTATTTGTTGTGATCATCCTCAAAACTTATTTGGGAAGTGAACTCTGTTGTGTTTTGGCAACGCATTGGTCCGCTGTTTTTCTTTAAATTGTCACTACAATGTGTTGTGTAACTTGGTATCTGTGTTGTTGGTCTCTATCTAGTACTTTCTTTTAGAATGACTCTTTCTATGTCTTGTGTCCTAGCCACATGAGTGTTTGTGTCTTTACAAATTTATTTATATCGTCTCCATGGATGACTTTTGTTTCTTCACCAACACTTTTATGTAAAAGATATGGCTACCTAATTCATTAGCAATAGATTAATGAATCTAATCAATGATCGTTGATTTCAAAAAAGCATTCGACTCGCTATAACACGAGGCTTTTGTACTTTATGTCTGCGACATTGATTCCCAAATTTTCATGCTAAGAAGATCATCTCATTAAAAGTATGCCACGACGATGTCAAGCAATCATAAACACAACTTACTAAAAATTAGAATTTAAGTTTTTATCCTACTATCGATTCTATAAGAGTTTAGATCTTATTTTTTGGTTTTGTGTTTGGTTTTATAGTTTCATAAATCAAATAAATATTTATCTGAATACTATCTAAAAATTCTTACAAATCTTTTCAATTAAGTACCTTCTATTTATATTTATTTACAGTTAATTTTGGAAAAAAAATAACAAACAGATTATTCTGACATATTTCATGTATGTTCTGATTAATAGAAGGTACTCCAAATTATTGTTTATAATATATTTGACATATTTTAACAAAAAGTTTAATAATGTCAGGTAATGGATGTTCTAATATCCTTCATTTCTGTTATTATAGATTTTCTGTAGATAAAAACTCAAGATTCTCAAGATTCTGTAGATACAAACCCAAGTTAAAACACTTAAGTGAAATAACCCAAGATACTGTAGATAGAAACCCAAGTTGAAACATTTAGGGGAAATAACCAAAGATTCTGTAAATACAAACCCAAGCTGAAATACGTAGGTGAAATAACCCAAAGATACAAACCAAAGCTGAAACACTTAAGTGAAATAACCCAAGATTCTGTAGATACAAACCCAAGTTAAAACACTTAAGTGAAATAACCCAAGATACTGTAGATAGAAACCCAAGTTGAAACATTTAGGGGAAATAACCAAAGATTCTGTAAATACAAACCCAAGTTAAAACACTTAAGTGAAATAACCCAAGATACTGTAGATAGAAACCCAAGTTGAAACATTTATGGGAAATAACCAAAGATTCTGTAAATACAAACCCAAGCTGAAATACGTAGGTGAAATAACCCAAGATACTGTAGATAGAAACCCAAGTTAAAACATTTAGGGGAAATAACCAAAGATTCTGTAAATACAAACCCAAGCTGAAATACGTAGGTGAAATAAGCCAAAGATACAAACCAAAGCTGAAACACTTAAGTGAAATAACCCAAGATTCTGTAGATACAAACCCAAGCTGAAACACTTAGGTGAAATAATCCAAGATTCTGTAGATACAAACCCAAGTTGAAACATTTAGGGGAAATAACTAAAGATTCTGTAAATAGAAACCCAAGTTAAAACACTTAAGTGAAATATCCCAAGATACTGTAGATAGAAACCCAAGTTGAAACATTTAGGGGAAATAACCAAAGATTCTGTAAATACAAACCCAAGCTGAAATACGTAGGTGAAATAACCCAAAGATACAAACCAAAGCTGAAACACTTAAGTGAAATAACCCAAGATTCTGTAGATACAAACCCAAGTTGAAACATTTAGGGGAAATAACCAAAGATTCTGTAAATACAAACCCAAGCTGAAACACTTAAGTGAAATAATCCAATATTCTGTAAATACAAACCCAAGCTGAAACACGTAGGTGAAATAACCCAAAGATACAAACCAAAGCTGAAAAACTTAAGTGAAATAACCCAAGATTCTGTAGATACAAACCCAAGTTGAAACATTTAGGGGAAATAACCAAAGATTCTGTAAATACAAACCCAAGCTGAAACACTTAAGTGAAATAATCCAATATTCTGTAAATACAAACCCAAGCTGAAACACGTAGGTGAAATAACCCAAAGATACAAACCAAAGCTGAAACACTTAAGTGAAATAACCCAAGATTCTGTAGATACAAACCCAAGTTGAAACATTTAGGGGAAATAACCAAAGATTCTGTAAATACAAACCCAAGCTGAAACACTTAAGTGAAATAATCCAATATTCTGTAAATACAAACCCAAGCTGAAACACGTAGGTGAAATAACCCAAAGATACAAACCAAAGCTGAAAAACTTAAGTGAAATAACCCAAGATTCTGTAGATGCAAACCCAAGCTGAAACACTTAAGCGAAATAATTCATGATTCTGTGAATACAAACCCAAGTTAAAACATTTGAATACAAGAGAATGTTAGTAATTAGTACGGAGTTTTACCAGAAAGTGAACAAGGAAGATAAGATCCGCCCACTGTGTCAGCCAGTAATCTTACACTTCTGGCCAAGAAAAGAACAACCGCCCAATATTCGATAAAGACGGAATATTTTTTCATTACTTTGGAAACGTAAGTTTAAATCTATATGGCGGAATGTTTCTGTTCAATCAATGACAATTGGATGTTTCAAAATAACGACAACAAAATTCAGCAATTTTGACGAAAGAAATTCGTTACCATTTTGCTTGTTTCAGATGTTTCAGAAGTCCACGGCAAGTCTTTTTGGTCCTCTGATAAACTTTGCGGCAACCTAGTTTGTGCATTTTATTACAAATGTTCCCAACTTACCAAACAGTCCATCCAAATGAATAAAGTTAAAAATACTGTTGAAGGATTTACCCTATTGGTCAAAAATGCCCAAGCATCAATACTGAAACCTGTTTAATCGTATGTAAAGATAAACTTACCGGATAGCTTCGATTTCTTCGTCTTTTTCATGGAGACGTTTCTCAGCTTCGTGACGGAATTGAGCTAGTTCGGCAGAAAGACGTTGAGCGCGTTGTTCCTCAGCTTTGCGACCCTGTAATATTTAATAAAATAATAGTTGGTTACAAAGATACAAACTTAGTTATACTCACAGCTTCAGCTTCTTTGTAAGCTGCAGTAAGCTCGTCACGTTCGTTTTCCAAACGGCGAACTTCCAAATCAAGTTCATGGAGACGACGGGTGAGCTCGCTGATGGTGTTTTTGGAATCGGAAAGATCGTCTTAAACAAAAAAGGAAAACGAATGTTTATTATAATTCGGTCACTTTGGCTCAAGATGGTTTTATTTTTCAAAGTGCCCGCGTTAACATCAGAATATCTGCAGCTAAAGGAATGTACTTACCGCACAATTTTTTGTTTTCTCTGGCAAGTTGGTCCTTCTGTTCTCTGGTCTTGTCCAATTCGTGCACGACGCGCTGGAGCTCGGTGACTTTGTTGCGGAGGTCCCGCTGGCTCTGTTCGAACAGCTGAACGGTTTCATCAAGACGAGTTTTAAGATCAATGTTGATCCTCTCGAGTTGTTCAACGCGTTTCTGGAGCTCCCTAGCTGTGTTGTTGGCCTTCTCCAGATCAATAATGAGTACCTCGACTTCGGATTGAAGACGGGACTTTTGTTTTTCGAGATTGTTGACCTTTACCAAGAGAGATTCGATGTGTTCCTCTTGTTCTTGGATTCTGGCGTTGAATTTCCTGCGAAGTTCTTCGACTTCTTCGGCACGAGCGGCTACTTCGGTCTCGTATTTGGATTTGTAGACTTGAACTTCGCCTTGGGATTTAACCAGTTGACGTTCAAGGTCAAGACGAGCTTCGCTTTCTTCCTCAAGCTGGACACGGATGGACTCGAGTTCGATCTCAACCTAGCAAAACGAAATTTTTCAGTAGGTAAAGCTTGATTGTGTCTTTGTACAATGTTTCGTACCTGGTGGAGGTTGGCCTCCAAAAGGGAGCGTCTCCTCTCGTCATCTTCAGCGCGACGGCGGGCATCCTCTAGTTGGCCGGCGAGCTGAGACTTGAGGTAGATGGCGTTTTCGATGTTGACCTTAAGGTCTTGGACTTCCTTGGTGAGTTCGATGTTTTCCTGGGAAAGTCGGGTCTTGTGGGAAGTGATGTCTACGATTGTACGGTTGAGTTCTTCAATTCTGATGTTGAGTTCATTGACGGTGATCTCCAACTTCTCAACATGCTTGACAGCAACCAGACGTTCCTTGGTGACGCTTTCCACTTGGGCGAGGAGCTGATAGATTTCAGCCTGGAATTTGCTCTTTTCTTTCTCAGCCCTGGAACAAAAATCAAAATTAATAGCTTCAGTTCTATCTACTCTACACATAAGAAAAGGCAAGTGGGGCAAATTTTTGTTTTAAATGCGATCAACAATATTAATGGCACAGAAAAAAGATCACATAACATTATTATGGTTTTCCAGTATAATAGAACAATTTCAAAATGCAATATAAATTTTCAGCTAAAAATGCTTATTTGATACAGAAATAAGCGCAGTTACGTCAATGTCTTTGTTACAACTACTTTAAACGGAGTCATCATGGAATAAATAAAATATTTGAGTACCATACACGTATGTAAGCATCAAAATTTCAAAGCAAGGTGGATTGAGATATATTAAGTATAAATAATAAATGTTAGTGTCCAGGAGAGGCTCTGTACAGGCACTCTGTAAACATCTATTTTCTTTTACTTATGAGTCAAAGTTAGTTTGAGAATGTAAACAATGTCTAAAGAAACTGGCAAGAAACAATCACCTTGATGTGGGTGCCAGTTGACAAAGGGATAGTAGGAACTAAGGAAGCTAATAAACTCGCTAAAGAAGAGGTGAATACACTATTCCTTGGTCCGGAGCCCTTTTGTGGTCTCACAAAAAGCCACTCCCTTCCTGGGACCAGGATCGGCTAAGATTTCACTGAATGAATATGCCATATGGAGGTAAGAGCAAATAACCTCCTTAGAATGGCCAAAATATACATTAAGGACACCACAGCTCTTCTCACTGGACACTACTCTTTAATGCAGCACCTCAAAATCCCTATGAGTTGCTCTGATTCCTTATCAAATTAGGAATATGCCCTCTAGAAAGCTGCTCAGCTTTGCTAGAAGTATTGTTGTTCTAGAGTTTAATAATTAGAGTACATAAAATATTCTACTAGGTTGAAGTGCAGAGAAGTCTAACTGGCTTATATGACTTATGACAATCTAATCCGGTTGTGTCAAATAAGAAAATGCTTGGTCTAGGGTATGTTTTCTTCCCTTATAAAACGATAAAGACTGTTGCATTTTTTTGTTTGGCTAAAGATTTACATATTGGATTTATGAAGATTATTGTCGGCTGTTTAAAAAAACAATATTAATTCAAAATTTTCGTAGTTTCAATCTGAATGCAAATTTGAGATGGTTCTATAAGAGATCGCAATCTGGGGAATAATAGTGTCTTTATATTGTTAAAGCAGCAAGTTACTTGTTGAAACTATAAAGAATATGGGATAATATTTGCTAAATATAAGAAATAGTGTTTAGCAAAAATTTTTAGGAATTTAGTAAATGAGGGCATATTACTCTATTTTTTAAAATAGTCTTTAAAAATTAAAACATTGGATTTGTAAGAAAAAAAATATATTTTATAACACTAAAATAGTATTTTTAAATATATCTAGGTGTTATTAAGGTAGAGGACATACTTTTGCTTCATTGACAGTTTTCGTAACATTCCAGTTTGTTTTGTTCGTTTATTTTTACACGAACAAGTTTATTTTTAGTAACGCAAATGTAAGGTTTCAATAGTATATAAATATGTTTTTTATTTTTAAAATTAAGTACCTATTTTTTTAACAAATTCAAATTAATTTACTCCACCTGGAGATCAGTGACTGTCATTGTATACTGGATTATTTTTTTATACCTAGGAAGATAAATGCTATATAATTTTCTTCTATTTTAAAATATTTTAAAGTATGATTTATGTTTCAGTTTTATGAGCACTGGTAGCTTTATAGGTTTTATATTTTTATGTTTCCAATACCAACTTTAGTAAAACATAATATTTAAACTTCAAAATTTTGAAAGTATTCAGTGTAGAATGCTTTTTTTATTAAAAAATAAACCATAGAGACCGTAAATAAATTCGAAATTGAAAAATTAATGAAAAAGTGGCGACTCGTTCATGGTATATACAGAACGGTGTGTTTGCGCGAGTCAAATATGGCTGGGAGATGCAGAGAGTTATTTATATATCCAAGCGAATCGGGTCGCATTAACTGTTATCTAATCTTAAAAAAATATCACTTTAACTTTCATTAAATCTGACTAATTTTCCACGTATTGTTTTTAATAAGTACGAGGATCACTCGAAATGGTGTCAACCATATTTATTTACAACTATTTTGAATATTTTTCGGTAAATCATGATTTTTTACAGCAATATTTGGGAAATATTCGATGTTTATTTTATTGTAATTATTTTCAATGAAAAAAAACTTAAAGAATTTTACAGTTACTAGAAAAAGGTATATTTCTTAACAGGTAAAAACATTGAACAAGGGCTTCTCTTTAATAGAAGGTTGAGAGATCAAAATCTGTTGAATCTACTGATTTGAAGGATTATTTTTATAAATATCTCTATATGGGATAAAAATATAAAATTATACATTTTTGTCCAGATCTTGGCGAGAGGTTCTCTGAAAATATGTAATAGGAAGTATACAAATTAAAGACAGAAAATGTTTGACTCAGTTTCAGTGGTATTTCCTTTGAAAATAAATTAAATTTATTACAGTTAGGTATATTACACACTGATTTAAAACTTCCAGTTGCTTTAAATAGCACCAAGGATGACAGGAAATGTGTTAAACTTCAATTATTCATCGCTTACAGATATATTTTAAATTTCATACAGTTTGAAGATAGAAAAATAAACACAGAATATTTTTTTTTTGGATTGGACTTACCTTGTTTTTGCCTTGGCATATGAATCGATCTGTTCTTGGAAATCTACAACGATTTCCTGGTGTTTCTTCTTCAAAATGGCGGCTGTTTCTTCGGACTCCAAGTGTACATCTTCTAACAGTTTGCGAAGCTTCAGCAATTCTGTGTCACGTTTCTTGTTGATTTCGAACTAAAATTTTTGATGCGTTAAAATTATGCCGGAAAAACAGTTCAAATAACTTACTTGACTTTCTGCGCCGCCTTCGGCTTCTTCTAGACGTTCAGTCAACTGGATGACCTGTACGCTAAGATCAGCCTTCTCTCTTTCGATCTTAAACAAAACAAAAGGTTAATGCATGTAACTGGAACCGTTGGTGATGCTAATACCGAACAAAGTTAACACTACCACTACACCAGACACAGTTTTAACCAAACAAAAATTGTTGGACGAGAAATGGAACTGCTGTTGATGTAATAACAACTGATTTGGAGAAATTAAAACAAGGAAAATGTTCAAGTGAACTTCTATAATATTCTGGAGTTATTTGATAAAGTAACACACTGTAAATAAAAAATATGGTCATAAAAGTAGATTTTAAAAGATTAGAGTAGAAATAAGGTAGAGGGAATAATTGAGAAAAATTAAGGAAGTCAATAGAAATTATTGAAACATCTACACTACGGCTGTCCTGGAAGAATTTTGAACGTGTGAACGATCAAAAAGATAAAATTATCTTTAAGAATGTACATTTTAAAATTAATGAGGATTCATAATCAAAATTCCAATGCTCTGAGTCGAAAATAGCACTGCTTTTTAGAGCGGCATAAACAACGAATCAACACTTCAATAAATTGGTTTATCTCACACTTAGTTAAGATAAAAATATATGGAATTTAATTGGTTTTTAATAACAACAATTTGAGTTGAAGACTTGTTGTAGTTATGAGGTTGAAATAATAAGGTAGAGATTAACCAGCTGCGTTTATTGGGAAATTTATATATTTTTATTGGTTTTTATAAATTTCTACTTACTCTAGCTCTGAGTTCTCTTTCGATCTCGAGGTCATCCTGAAGTAGACGGATTTTATCCTGTAAAACAAAAGACAGGTCAACATTTATTTGCAAAAAAAGGTATAACAAGGTTTTTTTATCAAAATTGTGATATTAGAATGAAGATTATCATATTTTTACTAAAAATTACCTGCTTCAATTAAAATTGTGTATTTTTGTGGACATGAAAGATACGGATACTAAGATTTTTTTTCTTAATGTAAATTTAGGCTCTTACAATATTTCTATTTGTAAAATGTTGTCTATCGATTTTAGAATACCTACTTTAACTATTAATTTGGTTATTTTTAATACATGTTTAAATATATTTTCTGTTAATAAGTAATTAGAAAATGTTTAGCCTTCGTTTTAGTAAATATTTTCAAAAATTCCGTTGCCAATGTAATAGTATCCACT
Organism: Ophraella communa; assembly: GCA_035357415.1. Lineage (NCBI taxonomy): Eukaryota > Metazoa > Arthropoda > Insecta > Coleoptera > Chrysomelidae > Ophraella > Ophraella communa. The sequence goes on along the minus strand of CM068980.1, from coordinate 57,179,540 downwards.
TTCTTAGCCAACTTCAGTATAACTTGGTTTTGAGTAATGTTGAATGGTTGCCAAATTGTATTATTTTGAACAAAAATCTTCATAATCAACCTAAATATTAAAACAAAAAACCGAAAAATCAGTTTTTAAAGAAACTTTGTAGGAAACAGAAGAAGTTTTGCCGGAAATAAACAGTGGACTTATTAAAGGGGGTTAGTTTTATGGAAAAATCATTTACTTTGGGATTAGACCTGTCCACGGTTTAAGATTTAGTCACTCGATGTTGGCTTGGGGACGTGTTCTTAATTTAACACCGAAATTTGGCAACGTTGTAAAAAGTAGGTTAAAAATATATTCGTGTAAAAATAGAAAACTATAGTAAAACATTGTTAGCTAAAAGTCCGAGTAAAAGATTTTAAAAATTAATTTTGTGTAAAATTTTATTGTGTAACACTTATTTATAGAATGCTGGACAACATTCCTGGAATATTTTGAAATATTGTGACCTTACAATAAATTATTTGCGAGCCTAAAAAATTTTAATAAACAAATATTTTAAATAATTGAACAACATTTAAAATATTTAGGGAAAAATTTAAAAATATATAAATATTACAATATTAAGAATTTATATGACCCAATAATTCATCAATTTCATAAAAATTCTTATACATTTTTAAAAATACCCGAAAAATACCAATTATGGAATTATTTAAGTCTTAAATTACCCAAAAGTCTGCATATTTAACAAATTTTTGTAAATTTCTGTAAACATTGAAGAAAATATAACTTTTAGCAGAATTTTGGAATTTATTTGACTCAAATACTCCGTTTTTGTCCAAAAAGGTTTGCAAATTTCCCAAAATTACTAAAAAAACACTCAAAAATTCATTTTTTGCACAAAAAATGTAAAAATTAGGTTAAAAAAAATTGACATTAAGTAACTACATTTTGGTACATAGTTTAGTAAATTTCAACTAAAAAAAAGTAAACCTGAGTGGCAAAATTTTTTAACAGTGACTTAAACATATTTTTAAAAAACACAAATACCCTTTTGCAAAAATTGGTTAAAACTGCCCCATTTACTGAACGTGCAATTAATATTTAGACAATTTGAAAACTTTGGTGTAAACAAAAATTACCGACCAAACATTTAGTGGCTAATCCAAAAAAAAATCACTTAAAAAACCACTTCACAGATATTCACAGATCGAAAAAAAAATATCACAATCCTGAAACATGATCCCGATGACGACTTGGACTTATTTTTACCTCAAGCCTAGAAAGAGCTGTCAAATCCGCGCTGTACTCGATGCTGACATCAGCTGCACCACCTGCAGTTCCTGATCGGTACGAGTACTTGGAAGTCCTCGCTACTGAGGAAGAAGCCATTGTTTTCAATAAATTTTTCTTTTGTTATTTTTCTACTTAGTTAAATCGAGCCGTGTAAGCACTGACCGTCGAAAATTACAGAGTTGAAACCCGCGAGCCTTCGCCGCCTGAAAGTGGTGGCTGAGTCGTTCGTATTTGAGCGTCGGAACGGCCAGCGTCGGAATAAAGTCAACCTAACCGATCGGCACATGCGTTTTGGAGAAAATACGCGAACGGCTTTGCGCATCAGTGACTCATATTTTTTCGCTGGGTTATTTTTGACCGTTTTTTATGCATTTTGTGTGCATTTTCTTCTTCGGACCCAACCTGTGGAATTTACAGTTAAAATTCCCAATGCCCTCTCTAGAAAATGCACTTTCGTCAACAACATTTTCATTTGCATACAAGGCGTTATTTTCTTCACCAAATCTCCAATATATATGTCACACAAAACAAAAACCAATTTTTTTAAGAAAAAACTATAAATTCATACTCATTGCATGAAGGGTCAGTGATTAGTTATCAAGAAAATAACATAAAAATGTAGAAAGCAAACTATTAGAATACAATTTACACGACCTATAAATAAATTACATAGGGGTTCGATGAGATCGAGGTCTGGACTCTAAGCTGGCCATTTCAACACTTCTATACTTCATTTAAAAACTAAGAGGAGTAATTTCAAAAGTCTGGTTCAAAAGCTACCAGATTAGTTACTAAGGAGTGTGTTCCGAAAAAGTCGTGTTCAAAATCTATGAAATCGATTAACAACCCTCATGTACTGAAAATGATTCTGTAGATGTCGGGTTTAGATGAGATGTAAACAGCTATAACAAATATATTACATATGTCAGTGTTAGAACTGTCAATTATTATGAGATATCAAGTCCTGTTTGAAACTGGCTGCTATTTAATCAATCAGAGAACTCTAGAATTGCGAACTTAAATTTAAATTGCCCCTCCTAGTTTTTAAATAGAGTATAACAGATTATAATTTGGACTTATCATGATGTAGAATGAAAATAATATTTACAGCAACCGGAAGCACTTTTTTTTTGACAATATTGTTTGCAGTTCAGTAGGTATGTTTAAATATATTCCACCCCATACTACACAATAACTCTCACCTGTTTGCCTCATTATTGAGCTATAAACAGCCTAGAACCCGTAGTTGCTATTCATTGATTTTAAACTGCTTGTGTGGTGGTTGTTCTCTCTAGTAACATCAACAAATCTTCTTTAGCCATCTTTTGCCGTTCAGGATTTCGTTCAGGTACATCCTAATCTTCTCCTTCTTATTCTACCAATTACATCAACATTCATGTTAGCACACAAAAACCTAAAATGAATTTGATTAAAATAAAGGCAATCTAGACCAAACATGATTTTTTCAGTACAGAAACGAATAACGTAGGAGCTAAGAGCTGGAAGCAAAAAGGCAAACGGCCAGGGTTAACTAATTTATTATTTATAATTTGATGGTAAATAATTATTGGACTATTATGGGGTCCTGGGCCGCACGGTGTAAAAAATAGAGTATATACCACGGGTCTAAAGTGTCTTTTAATCCCAAGAGTAAAGTTTCTTAACCGAGCAGAGCGATTCTCTGAGGTACATCTTATATACCTAACTAAAATCGTGTTGATTATTTGGTTAATGCAAAAAAGACAATGTGGACTACAATAGACCTCAAGATATTGTAATTTTTTTTATGCAACTTATGTTGCAATTTCCTATGTTGGAATTGAAGTTGCTGGAAAAAACTGAACAATAAATTTACTTCTGGTCCAGATATTATATTCTCTTTAAAAGTATTTTTGTAATTTATATTACTTGTTGGACATCGTACAGACCTTAGTCTGCTCCCCATCTCCAGCAAAATAATTAAAAGACTACTCTTTAAAAGAATAGAAAATCATCAGCTAGAAGATCTATTGCTGAACTATCGGTTTGGATTTAGGGAACATATGTTAGGGACTCATCAAACTCGCTGCATTGGAAATCAGATAGCAAAGAGCATTGAAGGCAAAAAATAATGCAATGCAGGATTTATAGAAACCCCCCAGCTTTCACAAGCTCAAACACAAACTAAACCATAGCTACTACTTGCTTCTCAAATCTTATCTAACTGAAAGACACTATTATTAAGCACAAAGCAGAAGTCTCTACACACTATCCAATTAAATCTGGAGTTCCACAGGGCAGTAAGCTAGGACGCTTGCTGTACCTCATCTACACCGCTGATTTGCCTACCAAGGAGCACACAATAATAGCTGCATTTGCAGATGATGTAGCCATCTTGTCGAGACACGACAATCCAATTACATCCAAACATACAATACCATCTGAACTTACTAAATAAATGGTATAAAAAGTGGCGAATTAGAATAAATCAGTCAAAGTTCGTATATACAAGTTACATTCACCACCCTTAGACGTACTTGTCCTCTTGTAACTATATATGATATTGTTCAGATTCAGATATTCAGATTAAACGAAGGCAACTAGACCTCAAAACAAGGCAGATGTATTGGCTCGTAGGGAGAAAAAATCCTGACCAAATGCAGGTTCTGTAATAGGGAACCAGAAGCAGATATTTTGTCAGATTATGAGGCTAAAATGTTGAATCTGGAACCGTTGGCGAAACTGATACCGAAAACCGTTTACACTACCACTACACCAACACACACTTTTATATGCCTGACGCGCGTTTCGATAACCAAGTTATCTTCTTCAGTTTAACTTTCGTCTCTGAAGAAGATAACTTGGTTATCGAAACGCGCGTCAGGCATATAAAAGTGTGTGTTGGTGTAGTGGTAGTGTAAACGGTTTTCGGTGTAGATTGTGAGGCAATAAACTATCCAGCTTGTAGACAGAAGCATAATGCTGAAATTAATTGAATCAAAATAGTGGCAATGGAAAAAAATGTCTTCTTCGAATCATTTTTAATTTAATAATGAAAACGTCACTTTTTCCACGAAAATGGAAACTGTGTTCTGTCCATTTTAATATTAAATAATGTTACAAACAAAAACTTGTATTACTTTCGACTGAATTCAGTAAAGAGTTCCATAAGATTAGTCACAGTATCATGCTAGGCAAAAGTAGCTGTTACTTATGTAGCAGTAAATATATTGTATTGTAGTATTGTAATTTAATTATAAAATAATAACTTGAAAATGTCGGGTAATGGATTTAATCCACAGCAAAAAACCCGACAACTCAGAGAGACATGATAATGTATGGTATGTATCATGCAAGAAGCTTCAATCACTTCAACTTGGAACTTTTGTTTCTTTTAAAAAGCTGAGAAATCAGCAACGGTTTTATTTTTATACAAGCCTTGAAATAGTTTGGATAAGCTGTTAAATAGTAAAATCGAATGTTTCATATTGCTGTAAAAAATTAAGTTTAATTCACTTTGAAGAATAGGATAATTTGAAAATATTTTGGTATCCTTTGCATAAAAAGCATGCTTAGATTGATTGTGGAATTGAAGATCACACAAATAGTAGTGGGTCCAAGACGGATCCCTGCGGTACATCACTTAAAACTTCTGATAAAGAGACATCAGCTCTAACGCAAAACTTTCTATCTGTCAGAAAAGCGCCAATACATAGTAAAAGCCTTCCACGGTGGCCCAAGTGTTCGAATTAATTATAGCAGTGGTATGAAGTCAACGGGTTGCTTCCCGTCTAAAGCTGCAGACCATGTACAGAACCATGTTGATGTTGACTGCCAAGAAGAAACTTCTAAATAGAAAGGTTATGACGATCATACTGCGTCTACCATCCCTATTGTTTTGCAAATGAAAGGGAAGCAATACTATTTGCGACATTGTGCCGTCATCAGCGCCATTTGCAAACCAACAGGTCAAAGGTAACTGCTAGTCGTAGACAACTAATTCATGAAAAATAATTTTTATTATACGTGGGGCAGACACTAAAATAAATAATAATGCTTGCAATTATCTATTTAAAAGTAATTTGTGATGCTAAGAGGAAGTGGGTTAACAAATAACAGATATCTATGTCCTGTTTCAGTCTTTTCACAAAATCCCAATGAGCCCCTTATGAATTTCTGTGTATTTGGGTGTAAGATATTTATTCATACATGAATCAATTCAAAATGATTTCCAGATACAGATGTTCCGATTTGTGAATATCAGGTCGTATTTATAGTATAATTTAACTAAAAAGTTTTGGTATACGAAGATGATTCACTATCAAGCAGAAATAAACAAGAAAACGTTTCAAGCTGCGGCACAACGCTATAAATAGATAACACTACGCATTTTTTATCAATTTGAAAATCTTTTAAAATACATAGAAAACCTATCTTTATTCGAATGAGCATAATTAGGTTACTGTACGTTAAGGCAAACATTAAAAATGCTTTTAAAATAGGCTGGGACATTATGCTTGTTTGAAAATAGATTTCAATCAAATCTATATATAGAAACTTCACGTTTTATAAACTTTGTTCTAGTTTTTAAAAAAATTCCGTAGATATTTTGGTGAATTGGTAAATGTGGCAACGTCTCGGAACTGGCTTAAGACCGCTATGCCGAGAGGTGCTTAGCTCAAGTTACCTGTAGTGGGGGGCATCCTTTTATAGGCACGCGCGTTAACTCTGGTTAATAATGATGTGGAGGTGCTCACTTCAACGATGTACCTGGCTACGTTGCCAAACTCGTCGTCTTTCCCCAGAACAACAAAAAACAATCACAATTCTTATTAAAATAAAATATGATTATAATTTTTTATCTGATATTATTTTACTTAAAAAAAATAAAAGGTAAAATTTGATATCAGACATAAATTTTACATTACTACTGTTATAAATATACGAGTAAACAGTTTGGCAACTGCGCTATACCTGCTGAAATTTTTCCATGCCCCAAGTGTTTTATAGGTGTTTTGAATAAGATTCCATTCCACTCCAGATTTCTGGAAATAACTTTCACAGAACGTTCACCTGCTATGTAATTTTGGAATTGGAGTTGGATACTTTATAGCATTTTAATCGTTTCATATTCATAATAAATGTCCTCTCTAAGATATGTCAGTTACAATTTCAAGGAATTTTATAATACAATTACGACATTTGATACCCTAAATTCTGGACTTTTTTTATTTAAAGATATAACCGACACAAAACCGAAATGAAGTTTGAAACATATTTTTTGAGGAAGTCTGTAATTTTTTGACGTTTTGAGAAATTATTTACTTAGTTTTGCAGTTTATTGCAATATCCACAAAGGATCGTGTATCCGCAGATCATATCCTATTAAGAATTGTCTGGTTCCAAATCCATTTTCCGTATTTAAAACCGAAAAATGTAAATTATTTCGTTAGTCATAAAATTACTACGCCTTCTATATTTAGACCAACGTTACCTACTTTAAATTTTAATGATTTCTCACAAAATATTCAGACTGGAAACTATGCAGGTGGTCTCAGAAAAGCTTTTAACTAAAATATCTGCTAAATTGTTTGATAAATAAACAATTATACATATAAAGTTTTTTGTCAATATATTATTAAATTAAAAATAATATTCAACCATCATATATTCCTAGTCCCATATGAATTAAAAAAAACCACTTGTATTTGTTTATTGAAAAATCCTATTTGCGGCGCCATACACTGGGGTCAATATAAATGGAAGATACTCTTTACATGCCTGAAAATTGAGTACCACGTAAAAACTGACCGCAAAACATAAAAGATTCAGCAATATATAGAAATTAACTTATTACACACGGTAATATCTTTTTTAAAAAACGTTTATTTAATTAAAGAACAACTTTATTGATTTGAATTAGAAACAAGACTGAATAACAAACATTAAAAATATAAAAAGTAAAAATAACAATGTCAGCAAAAGATTAAAGTACAATGAAATAAAATAGATGACTAAACAGTTTATTTATTCTACACTAAGAAGTTTTAACTATGTAACACCTCCCCCTTTAGAATGAGGCTCCTTCTGGGAGTCGAACTTTTTCTGGTGATTCCAGTGGGACATCTTCTTTTCTTGATTTTGGCTTCTTCTTGATAAATAACCAAATTAAGGTTAAAGCTATACCGCTATATAAGATAACGGTCCAAACGCTGGGAATGTGAATGTTAAATTTTTCTTCTTGTATTGGTGTGAATTCTTGGGAAGTAATATCTTTTAGCTTCAGCTTTTTTAAATTTATTGCCATTGGTGTAATTTTGATTTTATTAGAGTATGTTTGAAGTTTATTTAGTACCAGAGGTTGACCAAATGTTTTTTCTTGAAAAATTAATTGTTGATTTCTAAAAATAATTTGACATGCTGTGTTTTTGATTAAGTAAATTCCTTTTAAAATTTTAATTTCGGTATCTTCTGAACATTTAATGATTAATTTTTCTTCTACTGGGAAGATGGCTAAATATTGATTGATTTCTGGAATAATTTCTAGGTGGTTTTCTAAAATTTTAATTTTTGTATACTCGCAATCGCTAGAGTTTCCAGTTAATAAGATGTTTTCTTCGCACAGCTGTCTGTTAGTGTTTTGAAGGTGAGATGAGCATTGAAAAATTTTGTTTCTCGTACAAATGTCATTTAGAGATATTAATTGGTTTTCAAACTTTAACAAATATTTTGAGCTCGGTATTATTGTTACAAATTCTGATTCTAATTTAGTGGGTATTGGTAGTAAATAAAATAATTCAAAGTCAATATTGTAGTCTATAGGTATTGATAAATAATATTCTATTTGATTTTTTCTAACTTTACAGCTTATATCTAAAATTGATTCGAAATCTAATATGTTTTCATATTTAAGGTCAAAAGGAAGTTGAAACTTATAATACGATGATATTTTTTGTAATTCTGTAAACAATTGTTCTGATGATATAATACTTGGGTGTAAAGTTCTTAATTTGCAAAATGTTAAGGAATTTTCTACGGTTTGCATAATGTCTAGTATTACGTTATAAATAATAAAAATTTCATGTGTCATATCTTTAAGGTAAAGGATATTCTCGTATCCGGTTTGAACGTCTACAATATATTTTATATCTAATAATTTTGATTTAAGCAATTTTTCATTTGTTTGAATGTCCTGAATAGTTTTATTAAAATTATTTATTATTTGATGACTTACACTATATTGCATTTTAATTTGATTTTCTAAGTTTGCTTGATTATGTTTTAAATGTTCTAAGATTGAATTAATTCTTTCTTCATCTTGAGAGTCAAGATTGCCAGTTATTGTTTTAATTATAGAACCAAGTCCATTTATTAACCCTCTTTTAATTTTATTTGTAGTTGAATGAATATTTAAATTGTTAAACTTATCAAGTATATTATTCTTAGCATTTTGAATAAGATTTATAATATTTTCAGTTTGTTCTATAAAAATTGTATTGTTTGCAGTTTCTCGTGTAATATTATCGAGATGTATATTTAATTTATTATACTCTTCTAATAATGGATTTAAATTAAAAATATGTACAAATGTATGGTATGATTTTTGTAATTTTGCAGGACCAAGATTAATTGGTAGAATTCCTAAATTATGAGTGATGTCTTTTATTTCTGTCCCTCTTCCGAGTGAGATGAACCTGTAATAAAAGTATACGGTTTTCGTTTAGGACGTTTTATATTAGATAAGTGAATATCTTCAGTTGTATTAAAGTGTCTTGTTACAATTTTCGCAGTTTTGCGTTCTTTATTTATGCTTTTAATTTGTTCAGGTTGATATTGGTTTTTTGTTTTACTTTTAATTTGTTTACTTTTAATAAAAACTTTTGAAGGTACAGGGTGTATCAAGTCTTCTCTGTTTTCATTGGCTTTTGATATAACAGAGTTTTTATTTTGTTGAATTTGTTTATTTATTTCGGAATAAAGTAGTTTTAATTTTTCTCTATGATTATGAATATAATTATTAACTAATTGTGTATCGATATCTAAGTCAAAAGGAGAGTTACTATCTAAGTGACCTGTGATAATTTCAAATGGTTTTAATTTTGTTACAGAGTGGATACTATTGTTGTAGGCCAATAGTGCATAATTAATTTTTATCTCTATAGGTTCTTTCTTAAATTCATTCTGATTATTAAGAAGTCTAACATGTTCAATCATTGTAGAGTGGAATCTTTCGGCAATGCCGTTTGATTCAGGATGTTGCGAAGTTATAAAGTGAATTTTTATTTTATGTGTACTTAGTAAGTCTTTTACTAGAGAATTTTTTAATTCTGTACCGTTATCAGATATTATTTGATCCGGTATGCAATGATGTGTAAAATATCTTATTTATTATTTACAATTTCTATACCTTGACTCGAGTTTAATCTATAGAGTTGTCCGTATTTTGAAAATGAGTCTATAATAGTGAGAAATTTTGTATTTTCTATCGTTATAGTGTCTAAATGAATTATTTGAAAAGGTTTGACGGCTGTTGGAGTAATGTTAAAAAGTGGTTTTAAAGGTTTCCTATCGTATTTAGTTACTTGACATATTTCGCATTCGTTTATATAAGTTTGAATAGATGATCTTTGATTTGGCCAATAGTATAACTTGTTTATATTACTTTCAGTTTCGTCTATTCCTCTATGATTTCGTTTTCCTTCATGGTAATTTTGAATAATTTCTTTAATTTCATTTAAAGGTATATCAATTAATTTTTTGTTACATTTAATGAATGAAATTTGTGAATTTTTAAAATATTTTTTTATAACGTTACTAAAATTTTCATATAAAGGATCTTCAAAATATATGTGATATTTAACTTTTGGTATTATGAATTCTTTCACAAATTTAATAACATCTTGTTCAAAATTGTTTTTTGAGAACTGTACTAAAATTCTTTGTTTAGTTTCAAATAATTTAATGATAGTTGGAGTAGCTGGGTTAAAATTTACTTGTGAGATTATTATTTGGTTTTTTTCCGATATTAACTGCGGATTCTGAAATTGGTATCCCTGCTATGGGGTTTTCTATGTTTGTGTGCACGGTATTATTTTCATCGTCAATTTCGTTATTTATTTCTTCAGTTTCTACAATAAGTGATTCGGTATCCATTTTAATTTCTTTAGAAGTACTTGCGAAAGAATTATTAAATTTTTCCATATAATCTATAAGGTTTTTTGGATTATTTTCGGAAGAGTTAACTTCATTAATGTTTAACTGAATTCGCGACAGACAATCGCTATTTGTATTTAACGCACCCTTTTTATAAACTATATCATAGTCGTATTCTTCTAGTTTTAGACGCCACCTAACCAATTTAGAGCTGGGGTCTTTTAAAGAGAATAACCACTGTAGTGGTTTATGGTCTGTTACGATAGTGAATTTTCTACCGAAAAGATAAGGGCGGAAATATTTCACAGCCCAAACAATTGCAAGGAGTTCCTTTTCAATTGTTGAGTAATTTGTTTCAGAGTCATTAAGAGTTCTACTAGCATATGCCACAGGTAAATCAGATCCAATTTTTCCTTGGCTAAGGACAGCGCCTAGAGCAAAGTTGCTTGCATCTGTCGTAAGGTTAAAAGGACGAGAAAAGTCTGGATATTGTAAAATAGGATCATTTATCAACATATTTTTACAAGTTTCAAAACAACTTACATAATCGGTATCACTAATATTAATTATTGCATTTTTCTTTAAACGGTTAGTTAAAGGTTTAGTTAATTTTGAAAAATCTTTTATGAATTTCCGGTAGTAACCGAGAAGTCCAAGAAAAGCTTTAATTTGTTTTGTATTTTTAGGTATTGGAAAGTTTTGTATAGCGCTTATTTTATCGGGATTAGGTTTAACACCTTCTGGCGTTACGATGTGCCCTAAATAAGCCACTTCCTTTCTTAAAAATTCTGACTTATCAATTTGTATTTTAAAATTAGACTCGCGTAACCTTTAAATACTTCTCTTAAATTATTAATATGTTCTTGTAAGCTTGTACTAAAAACGATAATGTCGTCTAGATATACTAGACATTTTTCATTTTGTATTCCCCGTAAGATGTTGTCCATTACTCTCTGGAAGGTTGCAGGAGCTCCCTTTAATCCAAATGGCATTCTCAAAAATTCCCAGTGACCATTTTCCGTAGTAAAAGCTGTTTTAGGAATGTCTTCTTCTGCCATTTCAATTTGGTGAAACCCAGAGGCAAGGTCCAGAGTGGTAAAATACTGACAACGACCTAATTTGTCTAATAGAGTATTTATGTTTGGCATGGGGTACCTATCTCCTAAAGTTATTTCATTAAGTTTTCGATAATCTATAACTACTCTAAATTTTTGTTTACCCGAAGAATCTAATTTTTAGGAACGACCCAAATGTTACTTGACCAAGGTGAACACGAGGGTCTTATAATATTTTGGTCCAACATACTTTGTATTTGATTTTGAACCTCTTTTCTATATATTTCAGGAAATCTATACGATTTAGAATAAATGGGTATTTCATTTGTAGTATTTATTTTATGTTTAATTTTACTCGTGAATGTTAACTGATTACCTTCTACGTGAAAAATATCAGAAAACTCTTTTATTAATTTAAAAATAGCTTCGCGTTCTTCGCGGTTCATATGATCTGTTCTGACTTTATTTATATCAAATTTAAATTTTTCTGCGTAAATTGCATTAAAATTTGGATTGAAGTTTTGTTCGTATTCATCGAACGTTTCTACTTCTATGGTATTACTTAAATCTACCTTAAAATACGATTCTGACGGATTTAAAATAGTGCATAATGCTTCATTATTTTTTGCTCTAGTGAGACATTCTGGGATTTCTAGTTTCCCTATTTTTGTGTATGGGATAATTATATCACCATCGATAATATTTTCAATATTTAATTTAATAATTTGTTCAGTTCTTGGAGGTACTACTATACAATTCGTACTCTCACAATTTATTTTAAAATAGTTTATTTTTATCTGACTATTATCAGTTATTAAAACATTATTTACTAAATCAATCGATGCTTTTAGTTTTTTGAGATTATCTAAACCTAGTAAACAATCGAAATGATTGTGAAACTTAAATATACAATATTCTAAACCTAATCTATTCTTTTGTTTAAAAATTTTCGAGCAGGGAATTACTGTACAATAATTTTGTTGGCTTGTGCCAAGCGCGGAAGATACTTTAAATGGTTTTTGTATAATCGACTTTGAAAAATATTTTTTTGCAATATCCGGAGTTACAAAAGATTTTGTACTGCCGGTATCTATTAGAACTCTTAAGTCTTGTTCTGGAAATATAATGTACGGTAATTCACTCTCAGAGTTAGTAAAATTAAATAGCTCTACGTTTCTTGGTTTTCCGAGGCTGGTTCCTCTAAAAAATCAGTTTTATTTCCATTAAGCAATTCAGTATCATCAATATTATGCAATTCTTCAGAAATAAAATTTTGTCTTTGACTATTAAAATGTCTATTTTGTGTACTATGTGGAGAATATGTATTTGCCGTAGTTATGCTCATTGGAGTAGGTTTTTGGAAGTTTTGATTTCGGTTAGGTCGAAAAACGTTTGTATTTTTATTTTGAAAATTGGTTTCTTTACTAGTACTAGGCTGATTATTTACGTTAAAATTTCTATTAAATTGCTGTTGAGGTTGGTTATTATTATCGTTAAAATTTTTGTTAAAAATTGATTTCTGATTTTGTTGAAAGTTTTGGAACTTCTGCGTTCCTTGTCTATTTTGAAAATTATCATTGGTTCGAACTGAATTATTATTTTGTAATTTAGGATTAATAAATGTTTTTGGTTATTGCTATTTAAATAAATTTGAAAGTCATTTGTTAGAACATTCAAAGCCATATTCATATCACTAGGGTTTTTTGTTCGTATTAAAGTGCCTAGTGGTTCTTTTAAACCCCGTAATAATACCCTTAATGCTAAATTATTAAAATAGTTACCTAATATAGTTTGCTCATTTAAATTTGAACGAGTTAATAGTAATGAGATTTGCAAATTTAAAAGATGCTGTATTCGGTTATAAAAATCGAATGGTGATTCGTTACCTTGTTTTAATTTTGACATTTCCAAACTTAAAGTATAAATATCCCTTTTATCTGCATAAGTGTTTAATAAAGCATCCTTTAGATTTTGCCAATTTTTTATACAGCATGATGAAATGTTTATTGCGGCTTTACCCTTAATTTTAGATAAAATACTTGACATTAAGTATTCGTTTTGAAAATCTCCTACATCTACGGTATTATAGAATTTATTAACTAATTTTTTCTGCAATTTCAATAAATCTAGGTAATAAGGCATTTTCTCCGTGGAATTCTGGAATCATGTCTAGATATTCCTTTTTAATTGTGGTACTGCGGTATTTGTAGTCATTTTGTATGTTCTATTTAAATTATTTATTTTACTTAAATTATTTAGTGAGTCAGTTTCTAAATCAGAATCAGAAGTTTCAGAGCTCTCTGAATTAAATGAATTACGTTTATCTCTATATGACATAAGGTACTTACATCAAAATTAGGACTGCTCCCTTCATTCGGTCGGGTAGATTTGGAATTTGCAATATTCACTTGGAATTCCTCTTCTTCACAGGCCAAATGTCTTCTAGTCGAGTTACTCAGTTCACTCAACTAAGAGTCCAAAATTTTCACAATTTAGGTATGTTAACAAATCGTTGGAACGAACCGGTAGTTATTTTCGCTAACGCCCGTTTAACATATCCTACTGACTGCGCCAATTAACTTATTACACACGGTAATATCTTTTTTAAAAAACGTTTATTTAATTAAAGAACAACTTTATTGATTTGAATTAGAAACAAGACTGAATAACAAACATTAAAAATATAAAAAGTAAAAATAACAATGTCAGCAAAAGATTAAAGTACAATGAAATAAAATAGATGACTAAACAGTTTATTTATTCTACACTAAGAAGTTTTAACTATGTAACATAGATGAAAGCACAGAGTACCAAATACCAATTTATAGTACATTTATGAACTATAAGAAAGCATTCGACTCAATTGAAATAAAGTTAAACTAGTTAGGTACACTAATTTTAATCCAGAGCATTATGAAAATGCAACTTTCCTAAAAGCTGGAAGAGGCGTCAAGCAAGGGAAACCCATTAGTCCAAAATTATTCACATTTGTCTTCAAATACCTTTTTTCTTTAAATCATTGATTGGACCACAATAGGTGTAATTATTGATAAGAAGATGCTAATGGAGCTAAAAGAAGAGATTGGGCCTAAAAAGATCCAGTAAATATAGTCATTGAAAACGAAGCAGTGAACGTTGCAGAATTAAGGAGAAGAAACAGAAGATCAATTATTAGGAAAACCTGAGTCTGCTGTATTTCTAATTTTAATTCGACAATTTGGGAGTGACCGATAGAAGACAAGAATTTTCTGAACTAATGATGTCCAGAATGGATCAGCTCATATCCAAAACCAGTTTTTCTGATGAAGTTACTCTTCATTTTGTTAACAAGCTGAACTGTACATATTAGCATGGAAAATCCTCATTGAATGATTGAGCTATCCCAAAACAATTTGTCTTGATTGGTTTAGTATATTACGGTATGCCATTCTTTGTATTTTTTCCAACTGTTGTTTTCTGATTTGATAATGAGACAAATAACTAATTTTTTATTAACTAGAGGCAATAAATGTTGATGATAACAAGATAGAGCTCCGTCTTATTTTACATTTACAGTTAGAGGTTTTTCTAAAAACACGGACTAAACACAAACTCAATTACGTATGAGATTAAGATAAAAAATTAAAAGCAAAACAAAGGATATAATATTCACCTTTATTTAAGATCTTAGGTTAGGTTCTATGTGAGTGGTCGTTTAATGTCCCTTCCACTGCGACCTGAAATATCTATTGTGGCTCACCTCTAGGTTATAGTCGTTCTATCGGCTCTATGCCTCTAATGAAGCTCATCAGGGTCGTTGGCGACACTTCCATGAAGTCATTGGGCTCGAGTTGATGCAGACCAAATTTATTGATCCTTATTCTCTCGAGCTCTCGGCAGTTACACAAGATATGCCGCCTGGCTATCGGAAATTATTTTTATAGTTTTGTTCCTGCAGTAACGCTTAAGCATCTCCTGCAGGCTTGTGGTAGTTGTATTTAGGTTGCATTGCATCTGGTACCATCTCCAGTATCGGATGATTTTTTATTATCTCTCCGGCTCTGGCTCTAACACTGCTCTGCCCTGGATCCTGACTTTTCACTAGTCTTCTGTATGCGCCAGCCATCGCCTCCCTTTCCATCCAGATATGGAGTGGAGGAAGATCTATCAAAATTTCGATGGCAGCGGTAGGAGTGGTAGAGATAGCTCCCGTTATGATTAAGCATGCTTGCCGTTGAAGCTTATTCAGCTCCTCCCTGGTGGTCTTTTGCTGACATTTAGCCCACCAGGCAGGAGTACCATACGTAATCATAGGCCTCAGATATAGCTAATACATTTGTTTGGGTTTCATTCCCCATGACTTGCCGCATACTCTACGGCATATCCAAAGGGATAGCTTTTTTTTGTGGATATAAATAAAAATAAAAAAAAATTAAGGAAATTGTTTGTTTTAATTCCGAAATTTTCATATTTTGGTAAGTGTTAAATTTAAAATATGTGGCTGCTCCACAGCCAGGTACACTTTTTAATTCCTACATTTATAAATCGGCGTTTTCTGGTAGCTAAAAACCGATTTTGAACCTGGCCGCATGCCAACACCCACTTTATTTTCAAATATTTAGGTTATGACTCAAATACTTTTGTCCTCTAGCAATACAGACAAGTTTATTATAAACAAATTAAAAAATATCAATTTTCACTCAATAAAATCATCAAAAAATGAATCAAAACATTTTATGCCGTTGAAGTATTGATATAATATTAAAATTGTAACATTCCTGGGATTCCCCTGTATGTTACACAAAAAGAACTGCATTAATCATACAAAATTGAAATTTTTATTGGTAAAAGAACATTAGAAACAATTCATTTAAGTATATTTAACATTTCTATAGTTTAAATTTACACAAATTTTAAACTTTATTATAATAAAAAAATCCAACCTTTCTATCAATCAAAAAATTTAATAAACAGCTTATTCAAATTCAAAATAAGCTTGAGGATATTTTTTTGGGTCCGCAGTAAAAAAAATACAAATATTATCAAAAAAATTAACAATTTTGAGACAAGAGATTATATCAAGGCCCATTAGCTCAGTTGGTTAGAGCGTCGTGCTAATAACGCGAAGGTCGCGGGTTCGATCCCCCCATGGGCCAGTATTTTTTTTATTTTTCATCAGAAAGCGTTCAAATTATTATTGAACCTTACTATAAGTTGCCCCAATAAATGTTACTCCTTTTTTTAAGATATATTTAACTTTAATTAAAAAATTGTCCAAAATCAATTTACAACACTTAACCGTATGCAACATCCAATACACCTACAAGTAAAAATGGTTGCATTAACTATCAGGAACAATATTATAAACGAATAAAAAACTTCACTTCGTTTACGATTGTTCAAATTACTTTTATTGAAGAATATTTAAATTTTTTAATATTTATTATTATTATTTATGTTTGTGTTTGTGGTATCTTGTAACGAACTGAAGTAAAAACTCACCTCTTGGATTGATGTCGGTGCATCTAAATGGTATGCATTAACGCCATCTAGTGCGAACAATCGCAGATGACATTCTTCATTACTTGGTAGACAGATGTCGCCTCGTTTCATATTATCCATACTGACAGTACATCTGTAAGCTCCCTTTGTCCTGTTCTGTGAAGTTATCTGGTTCTCCTTCCTTCATGAGTAGGCGTCTAGTCTCTCCACTGAGCTGCCATCTGGAAGTTGACAAGTTTTATATTATCCAGCACTGCCTCAGCCTCCTCTACATTTCCTGAAGTTTGAATTTGAGCCAAAGACAAAAAATGGAGCCATAAACAGTTTTTGGAGCTGCTCCAGGAATTCTTTTGATCCATGAAGAAACTCCACATATGCCGATGGTGTCTGGCTTAGTATAATCCAGACTGGCATTGGGAATTTATATTTTGTAGATAAAATCTGTAAAATACATCATTTAAATGACGGGTACAAATTGTATAATTTCTTTCAAAGACATAAAACAGCAAATAATGAAGTAAATGTAACTTGAACTGCATTCCTGGATTAAGTTTATATAGAATTAGAAACTAAAGAAGACTCCACAACTATCGAAAATATAGATGGAAGAGTGATTACGAGATGAAGTAATAAAAGCAAGATTACAAACCAAGAATATTGAAATGGAAACTGATCCAGAACTGAAGAAAATGAAAAATGGAAAGCAAGTTAAAGTATGGAAGGCTTAGAAGACAAAACAAGATACATAGGGTATCCTAGTATCAAGATATCCAGATAAAGAACACATTCAATGGGAATTGCCAAGAAATCCAAATAATTTACAGTAAAGATGAAGAACATTTGTAGGAAGAAGACAACACCTGATCTGTAGAGAGAGTATCCTAATAGTGTCAATATACAAAGATAAAGAAAACATTCAAGGTTGTGGAAATTGTCAAAGAAATCAAGATGATTTACAGTATGAAGATTTTGAAGAGAATCATTGAAAACAGAACAAAAAAAATAGAGATATATACCTCATTTTTATTAATCTAAAGAAGGTGTACGACATAATCCGTCGTGAAGAAATATAAAGATACAGGAGTAAGAGAAATGACAGATCTTTTCAAGACTATATGAGGGAGAGAAGATAGTGAGAAGGTTCCATCCTTGCACTAATGCCCTAAAGAAAATGAAAATTGGAAAGACAGAAGAAGTAGTAAAACATGATTGACATTATCTGTTACTTATACAACCCACAATAAGATGTGTAAAAATGGTTGTATACGTAGTTGTTAGGCATCTTGAAAAATATAATATTTTTCGATAATTTCTAAAAAGTTTTAAAACTCCATCCAGTTTCTTTTTCATCCAAATATTGATATTTTATTAACAATGGGCCAAAGAATAATCTTTTGATTGAATCTATTATTTTGACAAATTATTTATTGTATTTGGACAAATTATTTATTGCGGGATATCGATATTAAAAAAAGTCGTCATAAAACAGACATCAGTAATTTGGAATTTTGTTCTTTAAATAGGACATCGTGGACTGCCGATTCTTCTCGTAGACGTTCGCCGCCTAGGCGCCCAAGACGCTGAGCGTCAAAATCACAAAAATACTCAGACACTTCAACAGTAGTTAGAATAATGTATGACCTATACGGAATGTTCCTCAAAACCTTGCCCTTTAAATTTAATCAAAAATGAGTAAAAGCGTCAGCGCTACGTCTGATTGAAATAGATTTTCGCTA
Organism: Ophraella communa; assembly: GCA_035357415.1. NCBI lineage: Eukaryota > Metazoa > Arthropoda > Insecta > Coleoptera > Chrysomelidae > Ophraella > Ophraella communa. The sequence goes on along the minus strand of CM068980.1, from coordinate 57,160,861 downwards.
ATTAAAATTAAAATAGTCTTAATTGTTCATTTTTTTTGTATTATACAGTGGTAAATTTTTGGATCGTAGATATACAGTAGTTTAGTGTTTTGGTGTCAATTGGATGAAGTGGTTCCTTCTGGTAGTTTTTGAATGATGAGCGGTTACAGATCATATGTAAGTCCCCAAATATTTTTGTAAACATTTTAAAATTAAATTGTTTTACCAAATTTTTTTAATAATAAAACTATTGACAGTCGATTTAGTAAAAATAAAATAGATACCATACCATACCATTTGTTGGTATTTATAGTGTTTTCATTAATTAATGGAAATTAAAAATATTTCGTACTAACCTCGTTATCGGGCTGAGCTACGCTTCTGTGACATGTTTTGCAAACAAATAGCAAACATTTTCTGGAGACTTGACTCTTATGCGCTTCATTCAAACAAAGATTCCTGCTAAAATATATTTGAATATTCTCCATGTTGTCATTGATGTCTTGAACTCGTTTATTGACGAATATTATAAAACCGCCATAATTATTCTACTTCATAAGAATGGCTAGAAAACAACAACACAACTGCCTCTTATTTTTAAAACTCTATATAATTAAAGTTTGTCAGCTTCAGTGTTTTGTGAAATCGGCAAAGCGTTTGACTCGGTAAATCATGATGCATTAACAATTTTATGGTATTTGTGATACTCATTTTAAATGGTGAAAATTATACTTACCATGTAGCCAAAAAGCCTACCAGTGATCAGAGGTACCTCAAGCCTTAGTCAGGGAACCAATCCTTTTTACCTTTCATAAGAATAAATGGAAGACATCTTGTTCTCTGATGACCTGATCATGACCTAGAGTGGAGCAGCTATGGTAGCCCTACAGTTAACTATCCACAGGGATCTCCTTACTGCATACTCCTGGTCTAATTCCAATAAACTGTAGAAACATTGAAGTCATATGCTATAAACTAGCTTTGCAATTACTTAAACCACAACTAGCCTAATAAATACAATTTTTCAAGTTTCTGAGACTCTGATAAACAAAAATAGTTTCAGATTCCAATATTATAAATATTTGCAAAAAACTATAATCACCTTCATTTAAAACTGAATATGTACAATAAATGAAACAACTAAGTGATCTATTAAAGAATAATTAAATAACCAAGAAAATATTTTTTCTTGACGAAGGGTACTTAGCTGGAACGATACCGAAACGATGAAATAAAAAGTATTAAAAAAGGACTCTGGTTTAATTTCCCAAAACAATTAAATAAAATATAATTGAATTTTATATTGTACCTTTTTGATTTTATTCACTGGGGTTCGTCAATTTTAGTGTGTAGATTTCATCTTGCTTCTCGGCTCTATTAACAGCACGATTAATTTAACAAATTTATACAGATTTTGGTGTAGGAAACAAGGGGATTAAATTTTGAGGTTTTTGCTTAAATCTAATCAAATGCATATACATATAAAACACTTACAGTAAGCCACATATCACCTCTTTCTGGTTTGCAAATGTTCAAACATTTATATTCAAAACTCTCCTTTGTAGGTTATCTTCTTCTTTTTCTGATTTTACTGGTAGCTGTGGTATTCTTATTAAAGCTTGCAGGTGAGTTGTAGGCAACCAATGTAACATATGGGTCAGAAGGTTGTATAAGGAGTAGAATGAGTTATGAATACCCTTTATAATAGTTACTATTATTTATGACGTATAAAATGGAATTCAGTGCAAAAAAAACAAAAGTAATGAAGCGATTCAGATTATACATAAAAAACAACTATCAAAAACAAGGTTTTGGAAAATACCCTGAAGAGCACAGCAAAAAGAAACAAGGGTAGACAAACATTTTAAAACATAGAAAGAAGGAAAAGAAAAAAACAATGAAAGATTGTATTTATAGAGAAAACATGAAATGTTTATTGGTGGAGAGATGCGTGTTGTCTTGTGTTTGTACGCCAATGATTGGATATGCGATTATCATCTTGGACTCTTTAGATAGCTACATCCTCTTGCTGTTAAAAATGTTTGTAATTTGATAGATAGAAATAAATGTTTTAACGATATTCGATAAATATATTTTTGGATAAGATTATTTACATCAGCCTAGCTAGATCGACATCAAACTTTTATGGGCTATAAATATGGGCATTTTATTGGTTACATTGAAACATAACAAAGATCAACAAAACAATAATTAAGGAAACTGTGATTGCCAGATACCTATAATAAAAAAAAACTTTATAAGTGTAATAGGCCTTTTATAGAACAGAAAAAGAAAGAAAAAAATATCAATTAGCAGTTTAAAATTTATTGTAGGTGCATATTTAAGTAGGTAAAGGTAACATCTCTAGCAGAAGACCTGACTAAAGAACTGTAAAATTGTGCTGTTCTTGCTGCATTTTTAAAAATTTACAATTACAAGTTTGTATCATTGTAATAATCTAACATACAATGTCTGTAAAAAAAATATTTGTTCCACTATTTCAATATATCTATAGATTCTCAAATAGCAGGGCATCGACATTACAGTTTAAAGTTATAGCTTCCTTGACTTAAAAATACAAAAAATCCCACAAGGAAATCTACGGAACCGATCTTAATGCACTGTTGTTACACTGAAAATCAGCTAAAATATTCAGTAATTAGAATGAGGGTTTGATTATTTCCGCGCGGAACACTCATGATATTTTAGTAAATCTAGATCGAAATTAGAACGCATTGACCGGTTAATTTATTTACTTGCTCTAATATTTTGAAGTTGGGTCAACGTATGAAATTTTAAAAAGAAGAAATCGCATTAGTTGCCAAAATTTTCTAACGCGGAAGAATATAACGATGTTGCGAAACTTTTTATTTTAAGATTTGGGATGAGGTCTTTATACTTATACACATTCAGTAAAAAATAATTAGTAAATTAATTGTTGGATTTTGCATGGAGATACGTATGGGAAAAGAACATACACAGTATAAACCAGTCATTTCAGGTTGAATTTCAAAGAGTCACTAAGGCTCAGTCTAGGAGAATATGAAGGACCTTTATTGGGATAAATGTTAGTTCGGTCCAAGGACTTATTCCTGCTCTAATCAGTATAATTGAAGAGCTGGCAACTCAATTTAAATTGATCAAAGAGCTATTAAAAATCTGGTATGTTGGGATTAGCTAGTAATGGCTTTAATGGACCAAATCTAAATAGATAAGTGCCAAAACCTGTAGAAGATGGTGTATGTTTTCCTCTTTTTAATTGCATTATGGATAATTTTGCTTTATGGTAGTCAAAACAGAGAGCTATTAAAATATTTGGTTTGCTGGGATTACCTAATAAGGGCTAAAATTGACCAAATCTAAATAGGAAAGTGGTAAAATTTGCAGGAGATTGTGTACGCTTTCTTCTTTTTAACTGTAGTCAACAAAGAGCTATTCTAATATTTGATTATTTGTATGTCTATAAAAAATGCCTTGATGAGCCTTTAGGCGAGAAGACAGTGACCTTGTTGATCAATGTAGAACCAACATAACTTCTTAGTTTTACTTTTTAATTGTTAGTTTTAATTTTTGCATGGCATGGTCCTGGCACATACACCTCTTAACTTTAAAGTACTGTTTTTATTAAGTAAAAACTATCTTGGGAAATTAAAAATGATTAAACGACAGCTGACAGTCAAAGATGCAATATACTACTGCCCCTAAAATGTCTTTTGATCAAAATACTTCTACTTGTGTAGACATTTGTTTCAATTAGAACGAATTATACCTGATTTAAAATGACTTTGAGGTATTTCTCCACAGAAATATTGTGCAATGAAATAGAAAAACTTCGACGGTTCTTAATATTAGATGGGATCCAACAAAAATAACTAAAGAGCATCCGATTAAAAGAAATTGTTAACAACCGTTGACTGTTTTATGGACTGCTCAAGTGCTGGAAATAGAAAATGTATTTTCTTTAAGTCGACTCAATTTATTTCGAAGGCTAAAATGGCTTAGTTTGAAATGAATGTACGGAAGTGCTTAGTTTTTTATATTTATGTTTGTTTCTACGTTTCAAATAAATCTGCTCCTATTTTATTTGATGCAAATAGGAATATCAATATAAACGTGTTCTTTGTAGTTTTTAGGATAGGGGAATAATAAACGACTATTATTTCACTCACATTTTTATTTGTCGAATTCACAAATCATGATTTATTTGATTTTATTTTGCAGCAATAACAGGAACATTTTTCTTCTTCTCCAAACGGACATGTTAAATGATTAGAATTATAAGTTGTATAATGTTCGTTATGATTATTGACGTAATAACCAGGCAAAGTATTCCAAAAAAGATGGTTTGATTTTGTGGGTCTGAAAGAGCATCGTCTAGTTTCTTCGCCCAGGACATTTTTCTAATTTATTGCTCTTTTTAACTGGAATTTCGAAGATAAAATATTATAAATGAGCGACCAAAATAATTATTATTGACATTGACAGTTTCTTAAGATCTTAAGTATCGTGATCTGAGTGCTTAATACTTATAGATCAACTTAGAAGAATATTCATAATTCAAAATAAACTTTATTAAGGTCTTCCACAAGTAAAAGAAATTTATTTTATAAATACTTTCACATAGTAAGAGTTAGTACAATCAATTTTATTAGCGAAAAGTAGGTATTCAGCTCGCATATATATCTATGGTTCAAAACATAGAACTATTTCCCAGGGTAATATTTCAAAAATGTCGTTTTCAGTCATGTTATTTCTCTAAAGGGAATGAATAAAAACTATAAAATTAACTTATAGTCTTACTAATATTTAATTTTTATACAATATACTTTGTCTCTCTGCAATATTATTAAATTTATTATTTATGTTTTGATTAATATCGGACGGTCTCCTACTGAGACAAGAAACTTGGTGGAATAGCTCTGTCGGCTTTGGCCACAAATTATACAGAAAAAAAGAAGATTCGTGATTAGTGATTTTATTTAGATAAAATATAACAAAATACAACAATTCTATAATACTGCTTCAAAAACGTAAGCAAACAAAACCATGCACAAATGTGTAGGATGTCGATTTACCTCAAGATCATTCTTGGATTTACCTTCTTCATACTTCGCTGTTGGTGCGCTGTTGCCAATTCGTCAAATGCGAACAGAGCGCTTTAAACCACTAATTTATAAAGGAACATTTCGAAAATTATAAACAATTTGGCAGTTTCATCAATTAAACCTTAGTTTATTAAATATTAGGAATTGTTTAAAAGAATAAAATTATATAGGAGACTTCCTCATTGTTGTTGTAAGTCAAAACCAGACGTCTTCTTCTTTCTTTCAATGGCTTCACTGCGTGATGATTAGCCAGCTCAATTTTTGGATACCGCGATAAAGACATGGCTCTGGTCCTTAGAACAAAAAGAAACAGGAAGGAGTCTGTCATATATTGACAAGGAATATTTGCGACGGAAGTCGGCCATCTTGAAGCTCATTTTATGACGCATTGTTTATGTTTACAGTGTACTGTCAAAGCAATATTTGCATATATATGTCAAAAATTAGCGCATAGGCGTATCATTCGGTTATTATTAACACAATAATTTTTATTTTCTTACGGTACTTCAATGGAAACGGAAATTTACAATTGGCCACCTTATGCAAACTCCTTTCTGGTCTTAATGTCATTTTGCATATACTCCTTCCTGTTTCTTTTTGTTTTAAGCTCTGGTCCAATCATTCTCGAATAAAAAATTCATAGTTATTTTCTTCTTCTTTTTTAATCATCTTGGCGCTTATATATGCTAGTTATAAGGCATTATTAACCTATTTTGTGGAATGATTTCAAAATGAATTTAGTTAGGTACTTTAAATCATTTATAGAACCAAAAAAGCTTTGAGAAGGATCAAGTGTAGTAGAAAGATGAGTTGCTGAATGTAAACGCGGTCTTACAAGCCTTAAAGTCTATCAACGTTAAGTAGGTTAAATAATAATGTCAGTAATATCAGTAAAAATACAGGATATTGAATAGGATCGCCTAGTTACCAGAAGTAATTGCCGCATTTGCTAACAAAAAATGAATAAAAGAATATTTATGGGTGGATTTATAACATTTTAAGTACCAGTAAGGATAATTTGATAGTTAATAATATTAAACAGGTTCATTTGCTAGCGTCAGTAGTGTTGCTAGTTCTCAAAGAATAAATACCCCTTGTATAAATGTTTGTTGCGTGTGTTCCTGCCTTTATTTTTTTGTTCCAAAGATTAAAGAAGGTGTTGCAGGACTCAGAATTCATTTGGTGGATTAAAAGACAATAAATTAGCTTGAAAAAAACACCCGAACCCCAAATTGAAACCGGAAACGAGCAACAGGAAGTGACTAATAGAAATAATAATGTCTCAACGTCTAAAGGCATAAATAAAAGATGTTTTTAGCTGTAAATTAGGTGTAATCTGTCGAGGGCGTAAAATCTCTTAACTGGCACATGCCGAACGGTGAATATTTGGAATGTTAAGGGCGGTAAGACAATAATATACAGGACGTCCGAGTATAATACAAGCATTTTATCTATTTCTTGTATAATTGAATCAGTCGCTTCCGGTTTTTGAATGTCCGTTTGCCAACATTCCTTCCTACCTTTACGTTTAAGAGCCAATTTCTATTTTCAGGGATATCAAAGCCAACATTCCGGTGTTCTTTTTATTCGTATTAGGCAACCTCCGATACGCCGAAAATAGCCCCGCCGTCTTTGACTGTTTTGGATTCATCAAATATATGACATAAAATTCAGCAGTGGCTACTGCTCCGGCTAAATGGCGTTGTTATTTATGAATTTTCATGAACGATGCCCCAACGACCTTGGATAGAGGTATATCTGGCAAAACAATCTACTCCATTACACAAACAAACACCAAAATCGTAAAAATAAAAAATCGCTAATATAAACTGTGTCGGAGAAATCGGGTTTTGCCGAAAAATACTGTTTTCTATTTTAAAATTTGCGTTACGAAAGATTCGTACTAAAAGTGATTGGTTTTTTTTTCTTTTGCAGAGTCCATGGAATGCTAAATCTGGTTCGTCCACTTCTAGTTCGAATTATTCCGGAAAGAAAGAAGTCCCTATAGGCATACCGAAGGTATGTAGTTTTAAATCCATCAGGAATTCATTTATTAAACAAAAAATCTTACATAAGAAATTTAATTCCAAAATAACAAAGTTTGAGATCCCACTGCTCGATACTATACAGCCATTTTAAAGAAAATGTAGAGAATAAGAATAGAAAAAAAATTGTTGCCAGCTTTTAGTCTGCCGAATCACCAGGGGGTTGCCAGGTGTAAACAGGTATCTCGTTACATCTGGTAGAAAAACGCAGGAAACCCCAGTTAAGAAAAACATATTTCCTCCCTAATAGAAGTAGAATACACGCTTTTTATTTCTTTTATCCTAAATCAACAAACATTAAATATTCCATTGAGACTTCAACAGATCTTTATTTTATTTTGTAATAGTAAAATTAAATGTATAATTTTCTTCTTCAGCCTCTAGATATCCACTCTTAGACAAATACCTCTTCCAGTGATTTTCACGACGACCTTTCTTGATCGGTTTTTCCCTACCTACGTTAACAACACACTTTAGTTCTTCCTGAAATAATTGTCGGCCATGTTGCTGTTTTTGGCAATTGTATTGATTGACTGAATATTGGATAACAATAATGTAACAATTGTTTATTATATTTTATTTCTTTTGTCAATTTGAAATATAAATAAATATTGGTTGAATATTTTGTATAGATAGAGATAGATAAATCGTTATTCTCCTTTATGAAATCTCCAATTAATCCTACTTTATGACGTCAGATGTTCCGGCCGTGACTGACGTCAAAGGCTCCGCTCATGTTTTAATTTGATTTTTACGATTTAAAGTAGGTACTTTGTCCCTGTTGTCGGTCATGGAGCAATATTTGACACCAAGATTTTGTGTTTCAACAAGATGGCGCAGCATGTCACATTTCAACTAAAATAGTTGAGTTTCTAGTAGTAGTCTACTATGCCAAATATCGCATTGACGTGTATCGATACAAAATATCGATATATCGTATCCCATTATATCGATACACCGATATATCGATACGCATCGCGCATCGCTAGTAGTAGAAGGGCATCGAAGGGCATGTTGCATGCAATGCGGACATCCTTTCAGGACAATTTTTGAAGTAAAAGAATAGGTTCAAGAGTTATGGAATTTATAAAAAGACTTTGTCATGTACCTACTATAGAGCGGGTCACAGTTATTATGCAGCGTGGCCGGCATAGGCCAATGTAAATCTTATGGGCGAATATTCAACACTGTTGCCTCTTTGGTTACGGCTTGAACCACAATTAACTCATATTTTCCTTTAAACGCGTAAAATTTATCTAAAAGCATAATTATAAATATTCTTAATTACTCACTAAACGATTTTCAAATGAATAATTTAGTCAACATTTAAATCATAATAGTAACACAATGGCAAGTTATATTCCCGCGCCAGTTGGAACCAAATTCGAAGAACATGCCGATATGGCAACGCCGTCGTCCAATGCTGCATAATAACTGTGACCCGCTCTATAGAATAAGCAGAGATTTCCTTAAAATTATTTATTATGGGGCGATAAGGAAAACAATAACACACAGTAATTCACATATTTTGACCCTGCAAATCATACGATATAAGAAATACATTAAAAATGTTCTAGCAATTGCTTTTATTTGAATTTTTAACCTAATTACTGAATATTATGTTTGTAGAACAATTTAAATAGATTAGGAAAATGCCGTGTGGTTAATTTACTTATATTTTATTAATTTTTTTTATATTGCTCACCTTCTACATAAATAAGAACATTTACACAAAAATAATCTTTATTTTATTATTTAAATTTAATGACAATAGGTATTAGATACTCCATTGGGATTTCAGCAAATCTGCTGCTTTTTCCCCTATGGCATAGGCAATGGCGACAGTATGAGCTGATGGTGTTATGGGTACTACACTAGTATCAATAACTCTTAAATTTTGTATTCCGTGCACCTTTAAGTAATGATCTACCACAGCCTCATGATCAGAAGCAGGACCCATTTTGCAAGTGGATACCTGGTGATAGCAGCTGGCTGATAAAGTCCTTAAACCACATTCCCAGTATTCGTCTGAGTCAAAAGTATGATGCTCGCAGCCTGAAACATTGTTAAATTACTATTATATTTCTGGTTGTAAAAAAATTATAGTGTATAAGACAAGTAGTAAGATTTGATTTATTATATCTACACTAGCTGTAGATTTTAAGAAGCTATACATCCGAACGTCCAAATTGCTCGTGTTAGGAGTTAAATTCATCAAGGGAAGTGTGGAAATGGGTGCTTAAGAGTGTACGCGCAAAATTTTAACAGCCAGAGTTGAGATATCTACCCCATACCAATTTTTTAAAGCTCTACGGCATAACTACGCGAGGTCTGTTTTAAATTGTAAGAAAAGTGGGGTGTGACTTGTTTTCAGTCTGCTTATATTTCTTTCTATGATACATTGTTGTGATATATCACCGTTAAAAAAATGAAAGAAGGAATATATTAACAATTTTAATTTTCCAAAAATATAGATCATGGACGATGCCAGACTTGCGTGTATCACCCTGTACATTTAAATTTATGTTTAAAAAGTTCACATTTGAATTTCAAAGTTGACCATATGCGGTTTTCACACTGTATGTTCAAGTGAAATGTCTTATTATTTGTTAAAGAAGAAGCATTACTTCACTTTGTACGAAAAATGTTTGCAAGTGTGAAGAGTTGAGACTAACCTGGTATTGGTAAATTGCTTATTTTAGCACCAATTTTCTTTAAAGTTGGCATCGTATTTATCCGCTGTATTTCTCTGATTCCTGCAATTAAAGTCTTAATATCGTGATTTTCAGGATCTGAAAAATAGTTTGCGTAAAATAATGGTGCTCCTTCGGGATTATTTTTGTCTAGTTTCATCCATCCATGTGATTTTGGATGAAGCAATGCAGGTATTACCTAAAATTTTACAAATTTATATGCTAATTGTTTATAATAAAATTTTTATGTATGCTCCAAATTTAGTTAACAATCAACTGTTGAATAAAATAAAAAACCTAAAAAAACTTCTTTCCCAGTTATTTTACAACTATTAAATTTAATAGGGATGTTTTTATTAAATGTTAACCTTCTCAAAAGTGTCTGCCTTATTAATTTTTGTGTTTTATGTGATTTTCAATGTCAATTTTTTCTTGTTAGACTCTGAAGCAAAAATTTTGTTTAGGCACGTTTGTTTTACACCTTTCTCTTGTGCGCAGTAGCTTGTGTGCAGGTAGGGCAAGCTTACCTCCTTATCTATTCAGTAGTTAGAGCAACAAAACGTATACATTAGATTTGTTATAAAATAATGGGAAATCGGTTAAACAGTACTTTTTATTACCAGAAAAGTATTAAGGTATTTCCGTATTAAACTAGGGATTTTTGTCAAAAATATTCACCCTTTGCTTGGTTTATTTATATAAAATTTAAAACAAAAAATCTTGTATCCAATTAAATTCTTAGTTAGACACTTAAACATAGTAAAGAAATTGATTTACCTGATACACATTTTTACCAATTAATTGAGCAAGAAATTTGTCAAATACTTCTGGTGATATGTTATATATCTTTCTAAAGAGTAAACCGAAATCTGAGCTCAAATTTAAACCCATCATCAGTAACTCGATGTCTGGGTAATCAGATAAAGGGCTAGTTGAAATGTTTGTCTTCAAGTAACTAATAGCCTCGGCTTCTAAAAACGCCAAAAAATTGGAATAATTATTCAAATTTCATTAGAAATAATGTAAAACTAATTAGACTACAAACAAATCTTATCATACAAATATGAACGCTATAAAAAAATAATAATTTTGAATAAATACATTTCTAATATCAAATTTTTTTGTAAGTTGCCTGAAAATTTAAATAAATTTGAAAACTTAATAAAACCTTGAAGTAATTTTAATAAAAAACTACTGCGTCTATATTGGTTTATTGATTTTCAAAACACGTTTGACAAAATAAACTCACCTGAATACGTAAATGGTCCTGTTCCTGAACTTAAAAACTCAAAGTAGTTAATAGGGTTCAAAGTAAACTTTAACAAATTGGGAGTAACATCGCTATTAACTTCAAATAAAACCCCAGGAAAAATGGCATGATCATAAATCTTCTTACCTACTGGTAATTCTTTTATTAATGGTATGTTTAATTCCTTTAAATGATCCTTAGGTCCAATTCCAGATAACATTAAGACCTGAGGGGAATTCAGACACCCTGCAGATAAAATAATCTCTTTTTTGGCATTAGCTGTATACCTACGTCCATTTAGTAAATATTCCACTCCGTAAGCTTTCTTGGTTTTTTTATCAATCAGTATCTTAGTCACTTTGGAATTTGTTTGGATTTTGAGGTTATTTCTGTTTTTCACTGGTCGTAGATAAGCTTTTTCCGCACTGCAACGTTTACCATTTCTCATAGTACTTTGAACATACGAGACCTGAGAAAAAAACGAGAAAAAATAGTTTCCCAAATGGTAAAAAACACAGTCTAACTTACGCCTATCTGACGTTTTCCATTATAATCAACATATTCGTGTCCAGCTTCTTCTGATGCATTGATGTAGTAATGAACGATTTCCGATCTGTATGGAATGTCACTAACAGTCAATGGTCCACCTTTTCCTCGGTACGTCCAATCACTTTTTGCAACACGATCATCTTCCAATTTCTTAAAATAAGGCAGCAACTCCTCGTAAGACCATCCAGGATTCCCTTGTTCTGACCATGCGTTAAAATCGTGAGGATTACCTCTGACGAATAACAAAAAATTGATTAAACTGCTGCCGCCTAGCCCCTTACCGTGCGGCCATTCCATACGTCCGCCTGGACAAGCTAAGAACATCAGAAACCAATATTTATAAATCAATTGTTGTTTGTAGGTCTCCCTAAAAATCGCGGTTGGGTCCACCGATTGGGATAATTTTGACACTGAAATATTCGTGGAAGTTTAGGGAAGGTTTAAACCAGAGGTTCTCAAACTTTTTTTTCTCGTAGTCCACTTTAAAATTTTACTGGTTTCGGTGAACTCCCTGCTGCTACATTTCTACTATATTACCAAAACTCGTCAAAAAATGTGAAAATTAGATCTAACTATAGAAATTCGCGTCGCGGCTGAGTTCCTACCGTAAATTCGGAGTAAAAATAAAAAGAAAAATAGTATATTTTCTTGTGTTCTATTTATTAAAATAATATGATTACAGACTTAATAGAATTAAAATAAAACATTAATAACGTAACGTAACTTCAACAATGCAAATCAACAATTAAAATAAATAGTTATAATTTTAATGAGAGGGATGTATGTACTTGATCGACTGACAGCAAATTATCAATATTTGGCTTCAGTTTTGAGAGGAATAACCGAAATCTCCTCGTTCTGTGATGTTCAATCTGCTCCTTTTTTTGTTAATAGGTTTGTAACAACATTCAAACTTTTTTCGACAAGGTTTGACGAGGGAAATGCTATCAAAAAATGTCTCGCAATTTCCCACAACCCAGGATATTCTTCGGGTATTTCTACTTGCAGCCAGAATGTTTGATAGCCTTTTTTAAATTTCATCTTCAGCTCCTCATTGGTGCTAAGCTCGAGTAGTTCCTCTTGTAATATTACATTCGCCATTTCTGTTTCATCAAATGGATTTATGATCCATGGTGGTATTTCCATCGTCAGAATATCTTCAAATCTATTTTTGAAGTCATCATGCAGGGCATTTAAATGTTGAACGTATGTCTGAATATCCTCATCAAGACATTCTGCCTGTGACAAGTTTGAAAACTGGGAGAATTCGCTCAGACTAATATTTTGCTTCATAAATTTCAATTTTCCAAGAACAGCCGAAATTACACCCTTTTCGGACAGACCTCTACGTTTACTTTTCAAATAATCGTACAGGCTCATATCCATTAGCTCGAAAATGAAAGTAACTTTGCCGGTGAAGGTGTCATAATGGTATTCCAGCATATTTACAATGTTGGGATGTGTGGGAATTTTTCGGGCGGCCACTATTTCAGCGCGTTAAACGTTAAACGTTTAACGTCCGCGTATGACAGTTTCAAATGTACAGTGTCAAATTACCAAATTATTCGATTTCAGTTTAGGATATGAATCATTTCCAGTCTAAATATAAAGTGCTTGAAAAAATTGGGGAAGGATCGTTTTCTGATGTACTGAAATGCGAAAACCGATCAACGAAAATCTGTTATGCCGCCAAGAGATTAAAAAACACCTACAAATCGGAATCGAACATTAAAGCATGCGCCGAAATAGTGGCCGCCCGAAAAATTCCCACACATCCCAACATTGTAAATATGCTGGAATACCATTATGACACCTTCACCGGCAAAGTTACTTTCATTTTCGAGCTAATGGATATGAGCCTGTACGATTATTTGAAAAGTAAACGTAGAGGTCTGTCCGAAATGCGCGTCAAGTCATATTTGTATCAAATACTGAGAGGACTTGAACATTTACATATACACCCTTTGTTTTTATTCAATTTAGGATGTACCCTTGTAACTGTAAGTTAATGTCATTAAATGTTTTGTACAAATCTGTCAAATACGTGATGTTTGCTTTCAATTTGATCAGGTTTTCTTTTAAATCTGAATCTTTACTTTCCAAAAACTCTAAAACTGATTCAAAAAGTGAGTAAAATGTTGTTAAACATGCACCTTTCGACAACCAGCATACTTCAGTATGTAAAAGCAATCGGTGGAAGTCTTCATCATTTTCGTCGCACAATGGTGCAAATAAACGTAGCTCCTAAAAATTTTTAGCCAAAAAATCTAAATTAGCATCTTAATGCTTCAAAATGCTTTTTTAAAGTCTCACTACAACCATTTTTCAGCGAAATACAGCCTGTCAAAAATCACAGAAAAATTTGGAATTTTTTTTGCTCCCTTTTTTTGAGTAGTGTTATTATACCGGGTGGTGAATGGTCGGACGCACCATAGGAAATCCAAAGGAAAATCATAAACTCTTAAATTCCTGCTTCCCAAATCATTTTAGGTGAAAACTCAATAGGAACTTTTCTTTAAAGAATTAAATACTGCATCAGATGAGACTATTAAAAATATTTTTCAGCTTTTGGTAGTTGACAAAATTGACCAATTTATTTACCATTCTTATACAGCATCAAGACAGCAATAAAATGTCAAAATGACTAAAATATTTAGATGTCAAATCATTCAAATAGTCAAAAAAATAGAAAACAAAGTTATTTATTATTAAATAAATACAAACGCTAAATAAATTACAATAAATGCTCAAATAAACCACCGTTTTGGGCTAAACAATATCCTAATCTATCATAAAACTCTCGTCGAACATTTGCTAGAATGCGAGGCGTTATTTTTGCACTTTCTTCTCGGATGCCTGTCTTTAATGCCTCTAAATCTGGAAACCTTACCGTGCCGTAAATTTTGGATTTTACATCTCCCCAGAGATAAAAGTCATTTGGGGCAAGATCTCCAGATCTTGGGGGCCATTTAATAAGACAATTTGGTCCTATCACACAGTTATTAAAACAATTATTGACCAATTCTTTCACTTCACGGCTGTTGTGAGCAGGACAACCGTCCATTTGAAACCAAATTTCTTCTTCTTCGGGAGCTACTTCTGCGAGTGCTGGTAAAATTTCTTCTTGAAGCAAATCCAAAAACCTTCCTGAGTCTAGATTTTCCTCGTAGAAAAAAGGTCCAATAAGATGATGCCCCAGTATTCCTGCCCAAACATTGATTTTTTGGTGATATTGAGTACGAGTTTCCACAACAATTTCAGGCCTTTTAGTTGACCAAATTCTACAGTTTTGCACGTTGGGTTCATTGTTTAACGTAAACGTATACTCGTCTGTAAAACAAACATTTTTTAAAAAATTTCGGTCTGCATTCGCCCTCTCCAGCATCTCATAACAAAACTCTGCTCTTCTCTCATAATCTCCCTCAAGCAACTCTTGATGACATTGAACTTTATAAGAATGGAAGTTATTCTTTTTTAATATTTTTAATGCAGTTGAATTATGCATGTCGAACTGCTGTGCGATTTCTCGAGAACTTATTCTGGGATTTTCAATAACTGCAGATAATACATTTGTGGTATTTTCATTTTCAAACACATTTATTTGAATGTTTTGGTCATTTTTGTTACACTTGCATAAAGGAAGCAATGTGCCAGTGTTTTCAAATTTTGTGATTATTCTTCCAATTGTAGTATGGCTTGGAATCGGGCGGTTTGGATATTTCGCGCTAAATAAAGCACTTACCGTGCGCGTACTATTGCCGGAATAAAACATTTTTACAATTTCTACTCGTTCTGAAACGGTGTTCGACATTTTTTACGTTTATTGTTGTCACTAATTGAATAATAGAATGACAATCTTGATAATAGCTTTTAAAGGTAACGTCATCCTGACATATCATTGCTGTCTTGATGCTGTACAAGAATGGTAAATAAATTGGTCAATTTTTTCAACTACCAAAAGCTGAAAAATATTTTTAATAGTCTCATCTGATGCAGTATTTAATTCTTTAAAGAAAAGTTCCTATTGAGTTTTCACCTAAAATGATTTGGGAAGCAGGAATTTAAGAGTTTATGATTTTCCATTGGATTTCCTATGGTGCGTCCGACCATTCACCACCCGGTATATGCCTACATTGATAGGTAAAGCTAAGCCAATATTTTTGTCCTTTACTATCGAAACCAGATAAATTTTCGTGGACCCCCACTTACAACTTGTGAACCCCCATTTTTTTTTCACGCCAACGTAGACCCCCGTCAAGTCTCCCGTGGACCCCTGGGGGTCCACCTGGACCACTTTGGGAATCACTGGTTTAAACGATGAGTAACATTAACTGAAACATTAAAAAAGATAATTCAATACAAAATGTATCTAGCTGTGAAGCAAATGGGTCTTTTTAGAAACAAAAAAATTGTCAATTGGTTGTCAAATATTTTTGGGTGATTTCAGAAATATGTTGGTTTCTTTGGTCTGTTTTGTTTTGAATAAAAAAAGTTCTATATTCCACTCTTATTGGTTTAAAATACCAAGTTGAAGAAAGACTTGTGACCAAGGTGGTCGAAGTCAACGACCTACTTCACGTGCAAACCGCTCTGACGACCAGCGACGGACATATACTTATTTGTATGGCAGAATTGCGTTCTACGATGAGTAATAATGGAGTAGATAAGCTTAGAATGGAACAATGGAGGAAATGACAATCATTTGATAAAAGTCTAAAACGTTAATATACAGTGCTGGTGATAAAGCAAAATTGTCACACTTGTTTCCACTACCACGCTTATTAGTTTTTGGGATGGAAAATGGCTCAATATTCTAAATATATGCTTTCAGATAACGTCGTTTATCGCCACACTTATTGTACGAGGATTGCCTTTTATATTTCGGGATTAGAGAACAAAAACAAATATTAATCATCAAAAATCACTTTATTGTTTTTCAAAATATTCTCCATGAAGATCTATACACTTTTGCATGCGTTTGAACCAATTGTCGAAGCACTTTTGCCACTCTGATTGAGGTATCTCCAAAACATGCATTCTGAATGTAGCAACCGCTTCTTCAGGTGTCGAAAAACGTTGACCTCTCAATTTGTTTTTAAAAGAAGTCTTAAAAAGAAGTCTTTCGGTGCCAAGTCAGGACTATGCGGCGGATAACTCATCAAATCGATGTTTTGGGTGCTCAAAAATGCAGTTCTTTGAGCCGATGTGTGGGAGCTCGCATTGTCGAAGAGTGATCCGGCGGTTGGTTTTCCTGATTTTTTGGAAGACAACTGGCAAACAAAGGGTTGTGTACCACTCAAGGCAGACTGTTCTGCGTTGTTCTAGTGGTACGGTTGCGACATGTCCAGTTTTTCCAAAAAAACAGGCGACCATTTGCTTGGAAGTTGGATTAGGCTCATCTTGAAACACCCATACAGTCGACTGCTGTTTACTTTCGGGCTCATACGCGTAAATCCACGATTCATCACCTGTCACGATGTCATAGACCAACCATTTTTGGGCTGAGATGAATCTTTTAAGTTACTGTAGTAAACAACACAAAAAGCGCTCGTATGTCAAAACGTTCTGAGTACGTATAACCTCAAAAATGTCCTACGTTACGATAGAGCTGTCAGTTGCCAGATTGCAACACCAGGGTTGCCAAATCCCGAAATATAAAAGGCAACCCTCGTACAGGAAAATTGTAAGCCCACTTTTAAGATGGCATACTATAAATAAATTTCTGCACGCACCTATAAATATTTGACAACCAAGTAAAAATTTATTTGTTTTCAAATATATGTAAGTGTCACGAAGTTTACCGGGTGATATAGTCTTATAAATAAATTTTTATAAGAAGCAATATTTGCCCTGAATTAAACATCTTAAGAAAATATATATGATTATGGAGAATATCTACGTACCTTTGCAAAAACCTTCCTGGGGTTGGGTTTTGTAACCATAATTATATTTCGTGAACTGAAAGCCACCTGCTGCTATAGGAATATCTACTAAGGAACTAGCTTCTGGTCCAGCTTCCAGCAAGAGAACATTCACATTCGGATTTTCCGTTAATCGGTTGGCTATCACTGAACCTGAAGGGCTTGCGCCGACCACTATGAAGTCGTACTTTGTTTTATTGTCTAAAATATTGAAAGCAATGTTATTGAAGAACTGTACACTGTCTTACTATTTGACTTACTGGTAATTAAAGATTGTGGATACGATGGTAGCAACACAACGGAAGAGAAATCCAACAGAGAGGTGAGAAGATCGCCAAAGAAAGTATAGAGACGTCCGTGAACTCTCGGACCCGCTAATGCGAAAACTGTTATCAGTAAAATGTGCGACACCTGCAGTTGATAAAACAATATATTTAGGAAAGTATCGTTTACTATATTTTGAAAATTTAACATACCTTCATTGCGAACAATTTTTGTAATTCATGGTTGCACACTTTTATCGAAGGTCTTTTAAATAGTAATCGCTAATTAAAAACCAAAATATGCTACGATTCAGTGGCGTATCTTCAGGGCAAATGTAAGTGTAACAACAATAGAATTTCAATAAAGGAATGAAAATTGAATGAAAGTACCTAATAGTACACTGAGAAAAATGAGGCACTATAAACTATTGTGCATGCACACTTTTTTCAACAATCGTGCCTACACATAAAGTTATTCTGCCGTGGTGCACATAAAATTATGGTTCCTCCGCCAATTAACGACGTCACAAACTTATTTGCTGCTCGCACTATAAGATATAGGTCAAGACATCATATTGTATAACTCTAATGAACGAGAATATAAAGTGCAGTGTTTAAAATACGTAATTGACAGCATTTTATATTATAATGCATTCATAATCCTATTATGTGCCTTTGCATTTTACTTTTTGATGCGTACCAGGTCGTACCCTATAATATATCGTGCCTGCGCATGATATTATTTGCTGCTGGAAGCATATCTTTATATGCGACTGCACTAAATTTCATAGTGCTTTTTTAGCTGGGCATGATCCTTTTACGTGCCCTAGTATTTTTTTCCGCACTATTTAATATCGTGACGGGATTGATATTTTTCAGGATCAGCACTTAATCTCTACACGGTATTTTCGGACGATTAAATAAATAATAAAGGGTGTAAGAGACAACTTTCCGAAAACTTTAACAATGTCTTCAGATCATCGTCCTGATTTTTTTGTGGGAAACAAAAAAAAACTTTTGGCTCTTTATACAAACTGATTTGTTTTATTTGTATGGAGAGTCGATTTTTTTTTCGTTTTCGACAAAAAATTCTTGCTGTAGGTTGTTTGGGATGATGGCCTACTAAAGACATTGTTAAAAATTCGAAAAGCTTTCCCTTACATTACACTCTGTATAATCAAATAAAGTGTTCGGAGAGGTATTCTGTGTCAGTCAGAAAAGATAGGTAAAACAAAAAAATTTGGTAGTTTTTTTTGACTTCACCGAAAAATACTCGTAGTGAACGATTTGTTTAAGGAGAGTCAAAAAAACGCCCGATTTTTTGTGTAAATTTTTTTTTGTTTGGACTATCAATTTTGACTGAAGATACCTACCTGTCCAAAGACTAATCTGATTATGAATATAATTTCACCGTTTAGAAACACCGTGCAAATATTTGTTGCTAATCCTAAAAAATATCCACACATGTCACAGTACAGTGCAGAAAAAAGTGCTGAAATTCACATAGTAATAATCTAATCACACAGAGTCTAGAGCAGGTATATAATATGTACTATGTAGGTAATTTAAAAAATCTTAAAATCATACAAACATTTATTTTCCATAAGAAAGTTAATCTTAATCTAGATTAAACATAAACTTAATTAAATATAACTTTCTCAGTAACTCGTCCATTTCACACAACACAACACAGCAAAATTTAATATAGAAGTATTGAACGACACTCACGCGCGGAGGTCACAGCACAGAATGGTGTGTGGTGTTTGGTTGGATCCGGCGGCGCGGTGGTGTCGATGTCGGCGCGCGCGGGGGCAGATTGCCCCCCGGATTCCCCCGATTTGTTGCATGCATGTAATTTTTATATGCATACGCACCATATTTTTTTATGAATTCTCAAAATGCACGTAATGTTTAGTGCATACGCACAATACATTTTAGTGAATTTTCAAACATTTTTGTGCTAAGCAATAATTTTTTCAACCTGGCACGATTCTTCAACGTGCATACGCACTAAATTTTATTGTTCCTCAGGATTAATGTACTTATTATGCAAATAATCGGGAATGTCACTATAAAATTTTCTGCGTAGTTTTAAATATATACATGCATTGCATCGAATTTTATGGTGCAACTCTTTGCACCGTAATTTTCTATGCAAAAAACTATATTATATGGTGAATTTAAGACGTCATAATTTATTGTGCTTTGATCACTGTAAATTATGATGTTAAATCCATAATTTTACTATGCATAATAGTTCTTGCACGATAAAAGATACGACATTTGAACATAAAGTTTTGATAAGGTTTCTTGCACAATGAAGTTTAATGCCCTGCAGAATAAATATACATTCCTGTCACTATTTAGAGTAATGCGCACTATTTTATTAGTTGTAAGCAGAGTATTTCACAGTGTTTGCATAATATTTTATTACGTCGACTTCAATCCATTTTTCTCAGTGTAAACATAAAAAAAAAACCAAATATGTCCGCCTATTTAAGTAGCTTATTTTATCTCTAATTGTGGATATTTTACTTTTAAACATTAATATTAATAAACATCATTTATTATCGCTTTTTCTTATCTCTCCTAAAATAACATTCATAGAAATAATTGGAAAAAAACAAAAATTCTACGCATTTTACTAATATACCGCATATTCAAAAAAATAAGTTTAATGTTATGATAATTTTAAAACTAGAACTTTTACATTTTCTTTGTTTTATCTGATTTATTTAAATTTTTTCAGTATGACTCATCGCTGGGCCGAGCCAGATCTGATATCAAAAAAGCCGAAGATGATAAGCCCAGAGTCGGCTCAAGGTACAGCTCGCCCCTTTCTCCGGCTTACCATCGAGACGCCGTATCTTCAGGTAAAACTATTTCTTAAAAATTATCTTCTATATGACCCAGGCGTCCATTACATCTCTCCTAAATAAGCTTTCAAATTATTGAAATAATAATCAAATTTCAAATATATTGACAATATTTTTAAAGGAAAAACAACTACTCACAACACTGTAAGAGAGAGTCGTTTTTCCCTCATGGACTGCTACCTCTAAAAGAGACAGTTGTACAAACTACAAAAAATTTAACATCTGTTATTTTATGACTTTTTCATAACTTTCGTGGAACTTTCTACCACTGTTTTTGTATTGTTTTTTCGTTTGACTGTATATTCCAAAAAAAAAAAAAACGTGATGGTCACCTACCAAGTCCATGAGATCATCTTTTATTTCGCAAATAGAGGAAAAATTGCACCACATGCAGATTCACTGCAGGGTAGATGATCGTGCCCACTACCAACTCAATTTATGCAACTCTCTACTAAAATTATATCGCCAGAAAAGTTGCTAAACTTTCCTTTAGAAATATGGTCATAGCTATTCATAGTTGGAAATTTGATTTCAGTTTGACAAATGAAGACAGTTCATAAATTAGTAGTCCTAGAATAATTTTAAGTTTATACTTTGAAAGTCTACAGCCTTATGTGTCTTTCCATTTTTCTCTAAATAATACATGGAAGCGTGATTAGTAGTTTTTAATTCATTTTTCTATTAGAACAGATCTCAGCTTAAAAACACATAAATCAGTGTTTTACAATGTTTTTTAGAAATTTGGACACTGGGTCATGATAGTCTGCAACTTAAAATATTAAAAGCATTTTTTATCGCATTTCAGGATATTCCGGAAGAAGCGACAGTAGAGTGAAACCCTTATTAGACAAAAAAGATTCCAGTCATCCTCCAATCACCTACAGACCGTTAATAAGAACTGGTTCCAGATCACGCGATCCAAGCCCCGTAGAAAAATCCGAAAAAAGTGCCTCATCGTCTTCGGGATACAATTACAATAAATTGTATCCCAAACCTATTCAAAGATCCGTGAGTAGAGAACGGACTGATTCCATTAGTTCTTCTTCAATCATACCTAAGTTTGTTGGAAGAACGTCTATTGCCAAAGAAGAATCTCCACGATATGGAGGAAGAGCTTCTGTTGCTAAAGACGAAGTTCCAAAATATTCTGGACGTTCTTCGATATCAAAAGATGAACCGATTTCCTCTAGATATAAGATAGGAAGCAGGGCGTCTTCCAGAGAAGATCTGTCAGTGTCCTCTGGGTCACAAAAATATATAAATAGTAGATTTTTACCGAAAAACGCAGTGGAAAAGAGTTACACTGCTTATTCCCGACCATCGACTACTCGATCAAGTGAAACCAGCAGAAAAAATAGAGAATTACTTAACGTTCTGCATATTCAACAAGAGCAAGGTAGACTAAGCAGGTCTCCGAGCAGATGTTCTTCGGTTACTCCTGAAGATAGTCAACCCAAAAATGAAAAGAAGCCGGAAGTAGCCAAAGAGATTGAAATGGTGACTGTAAGTGTTGTCGCCAGAGGTACATCCCCCACCCAAATGTCTCAACCGAATAATTTTTTGCGCAGTCGAAGATTGGATATTGCCAAAACAGTGGAGAAACAGATAACTCGTCCAAAGCAACCGCTTCATACTATGGTGGACAAAGAAATACAGTCGGATAGGACCGATGATTCGACGAAGATGTCCCGGTTTGTTGGGGCTTCTAGGATATCTTCAACGCCCTGGTCTTCCTTTTTAGACATGAAATTTTCAAGTCCCAATTCCAAACAGAAAACCTCCAAGACTGACGAATCTGAAAGTCCAAAAAGCCTATCCAGGGATAGTTCTTCGAAGAACGTTCATCATTCGTGCGTCAAACACGATAATAAATCCCCTCCGAAGTCTAAACTTCCTTCCAAGCAAAAGCAGCTGCCGCCACAGATACCCAAAAGCGAGAGCCTCAGCAGCAAGACCAATTCTTTACATTCCAGCAACCCAGCGAACAAAGACTTCAGAAAATCTGTTCTTAATATGAATCCGGAGGGGAAAGTTAACAAAAAATTGGGTAGGCGCAGCCATTCGGCCAGTTCGGCTGATTCCGATGCAGCAGATCCAGACGCGACAGACGTTTCAGAAAATTTGGCCACGTGTAGGTCATACCACTCGAAAATATCCAAAGGTGATGGCGTCTTAAACAGAAGATCTCCAAGTTCCGAAGCCAGTGTTAGCGGTAGCGAAGACGAGACTAAAAGCAAGAAAGAAAAGAAGAAATTACATAGTGCGGGATCTTCCAGGACGTCTGTCAACGTTTCTTCGGCCGATGAATTGTCTTCAGATAAAAGCCCCAAGCCTCCGCAGAGTCCTCGAAATAAAACAGAAGCTGATGCTAAATCGTTTCTGATGAGAGCTTTGGCTCCCGTTACCAGTTTATTTAAAGCAAAATCATCGCCAGAAAAAGTTTCACCTGTAGAATTGGTTCCTGAAAGTCAACAACAAACTACAAACGTAACTAAAGTACCGGCTAAAATTATCATCCATCGAGTGGAATCCGGAGAAAGTCCCTGGTGGATGCAGGAAAACAGCGAGGAATCTAAAGCGGAATCAGAAAATCAAGCAGATAAACCAACCGATGGTTCGGTGAAACTGAACGTTATCAAACACGTAGAGTCTGGAGAACTCCCTTGGTGGCTGGACGAAAACGGTGAAATTCCTGAAGGTATAGAAACCTACCCCAATTGGGTAAGAGAAGACGGTACTACCCAAGATGGAAGGGTTATTTACAAGAAGAGAAAGAACGAATCCGACGAGAGTTCTTGGTGGCTATCAAGCAGTGAAAAAACGAACAACACAGACTCCAACAAAAACAATCTAGATCAACCTGTCAACGTTTTAGATGCTGAATACTTGGAACAACACAAATTGAGACACATTGATTCCGGAGAACGCGCTTGGTGGCTGAACAGCTCGGAAAATGTTTCAGAAATGGTGCAACCGCAAGAGGAAGTCCAAAAAGACCAACCCAAATTCGCCATACGTCACCAAGATTCCGGAGAGAAACCTTGGTGGCTGGAAGACAACCAGGATGGCCAACAGGATGATGATGTACCTCCTTTGGGTGACAGAGCTAGCCCCGAAGGTCTAGAAATGCCGAAAGGCTTAGAAGGTCGTCAAAGTCCTTACGATAATGTACCTGGAAATATGAAAATTGAAACTCCCAGACTGTTTATATCGAAACATACGAACATAGATGATGTACTTGGAGGTACTACTCAAGTATGGAGTCCGTTTTTAGATAATATGTACGGGTATGGAAATGACGTGACTTCAGGAAATAAATTGTAAGTACTTATATACCTATTTTGTGAATTTTAGCCCCTTTGTAACTCCTTTCTAATTTATGTTGCAGTTCTTACTCTTCTAGGTTGCATAACTGTGCTAGTAATTTACTTACATCGCCAAAATCCATGGACCCCCTTATATTTATCAAAATGAAACATTTGTATAATAAAATTATTATCAAAATTTGAAATAAAAATAAAAACCACTTTAGTGCGATATCAAAAATGCATTAATATCCGATGTGTCCTCCCCTGTTCTGTAGTAAGGTGGCCTATGCATGGAAACAAAAATTCCAAAAAATTGGAATGTTGTTCCATTCTTCTAGGGCAGCAAGTGTGAGTTCCTGGAGGGTGCTATGAAGATTAATTCTGTTTGATATTGCTCTTTCAACGAAATACCACATGTGCTCAATGTGTCATGATAATCTTTGAATATTTCCAACCTCCAGAGCATTGTTATCCATAAAAATGTCTTCATGGAATAGGAATAGGAATAAGCTGCGTACGAAGACCATTATGCCTCCCCAAAACATTACTGATCCTCATTGGTATGGAACGACTTTCCTTGCAAAAGTTAGTCTTTCTTGTCGTCCTGACCCTCTCCAAATTCTTTGTCGCCGAATATTTTTGACATTGAGTTGAAATCCAGTCTCTCTGTTCCTGTGTCGACTGTAAAAAAGAGCCTATCAGTGTCTGGCAAGTATCCGCCATATTGTGGTACTGGACATTAATCGACCAAACGTTCTTCTTATATGAGTTCGGACAACTGAGGCTGTTATTGTTCGATTCCGATGTACAGTCGGCTTTAGAATAGCATATACATGTTAAAGGTGAATTTCGTTTACCTACCAAAGTTATAAAAACGCCCTTCTTAAACAACATAGGAATGGCAATTTTTAAAACGCCTACATTAAATGGTTTTTGGGGATTAAGTTTATTTACAAAGGACAGAGAGACAGGCAATTTGTCAATAAAATACCTTATGCTGCAAACATTAAAGATGTGGGCGTGGATAACTGTTTAACTGATTTCAAATTTATTATTATTTAAACCGTGATTGGTGAAACACAATAAAAAGGCCGTCTATTCAATGTAACCGATCTGAGTTTAAAAATGTATATGCTATTCTGAAGCCGATAATACATAACCTGTTAGATACCATTATAATAATAATAATAATAATATATGTTTATTCACATGAAATATACAATAAAAGTACATTATGAATATTTAAAGAAAATATCTCAATATATAATATACAAAAGTAATAAATAAATCAGCATGTAAACAAACAGAATAATCACAGAAGTAGTTATGAAACTACTTGTTTTGTGATACCAAGACTAAAACTAGTCACATTTATTTTAATTTTTTAATTCTTTGCTACCAAGAATTATTTGTCCAATCCGGGATATGTCAAGTCCATGAATGCTGTGTCCGATTCGTGAGTTTTTTCTTACAAAATTTAAGTTTAAATTTAAACGACGAAAAAAAATAATACATATTATGTAGTATTACTGGGTAATCCTGTGATTTAAAAAATTACTAAAGAATATTCTTTCCTTTTTCATAATCCATTTTTTAATTTCGATTTTATAGCTTTTATAACGAATTATATTTTTTATTTCCTGGGGCACTATGGCATAAATTCTGGGTGCCAAATAATTAACAGTTCGTTGTCCAATAGTTTTTGAACTTCTTGGTAATAATATTCCGTCATTTATGCATAGCCACTTTTCTTGCTCTTTTAAATATTGCATAATTGCAGATAAAAACTAAACAGGCTAAATCAATATGAACCACTTTTTAAAAATGTGTATCTAAAATTATAAGAAATTGTTTTTGTCAACTTTTTTAGATGCCCAGCACTGGTGAAATAAATAAATAATTTAATGTACAAAATAACAAGCCATGATAAATATTGCGTTTTAAAAATTACGAGGGGGTCCAAAAATTTTGACGATGTGAGGTGGTATATGTTTCAGAATAAGTAACTCAGTATAACGTGAGGTATATTTCTATTGCAAACATAGTTGAATATTAAATTTCTAAAATTATAAATTTAAAGTGTGATTAACGGCCGATTTCATAAAGAAATCGCTTTTTAGACTTTAAATCTCTAGTGTCAATTAGCTATAATATTACACGTAAAATTTTATTTTTGTGCCAGAGCAAGGTTTGCTAGTTTTGTGTTCGTTTAATCGTTGATCATAATAGTAAAGAATAATTTTCAAATACCAAGTTCTAGTTCAAGTTGATCCGATGAAGAATTTATTTATATTAAAAGACCAAAAGCGTATAGGAAAATAACAAACTGTTTTGGAAAATATGCAAATAACACTTTCAGATTTTATGGGAGTATCTAGAAGTTTGGCTAGAAGGTGTATCTATTGCTGTTGCCTCACTAACCCGACAACACATTGGAAAAATGGAAAAAGTAGCTGAAACATTCTATGAAATAGCTTCATTTCCCAACGCCATCGGCGCAATTGATTTATTTATAAAGCAAATCAACCATGTTAAGAATAAATCAAGTAACATAATTTTTCCACAGCAGTCTACATGACTTCCTAATAAAATGATCAAATATGTGATTTTAGTTTCATATTTTATTGCGTTTAAAACCAAAGGCAGTATGAAAAAAAATATATAGTACTATACACGTCCGTAAAGTGATTATTACAGTACTCGATTAGATATTCTCGTACCGTAATAAGTCACTTCCCGGACTTGTAACGTAAATAACTATTATGAAACCAAACGACAGTAAAAGTTACTTTAAAGGGAACTTTAGTAGAAACTCTCCTTTTAGGAAAATCAACTTTAGCTATTTATTATGAAATCGGGCGTTAATCATTCTTTTGTTTGGTTAGCAATTTAAATTAGCTGGTTATCACTGAATACTTTATTTATTTAGATTAGGTATATGTGCGAAAATAATTATGAAATGAAACAGTTACCTACTTGAAACATTATCATTTAAGTTCTGTTTGTTAAAAAAACATTAATAATTATATTCACAATAAATAACTTAAGTAGTCTATAGTCCATTTGAAAAAGAGAGAAATTTACATAAATATTGAAAGGTATTACGAAGTAACACTCCTATCACCTGCAAATAGTCATTTTGTCAGTGATACACACCACTCTCAACCAGCAAGCTTTCAGAATGTCTACCATTTATCCGCAATAGTTGCCTCCCATTTGTGAGGTAAGAACTAAACCAATTCAGGGGAAGGCTACGGATGTCATAAAATTCCAGCTTGTTCATAAAAATCTTGTGGTTAACACACTCAAATTCTTTAACAAAATCACAAAAAATGAATTCGTGGAAATAACCTATACAATAAATAAGTTATTATAAATAAGTATATCAATGGTAAGGTTTTCTTCACTGTTGAAAACTAGAACTAACGATTTTGGAATAATTTAGAAATATTATATAATATTTTCGGATCCACTTGCCCCAACTTTACACTTGTACACTATTAATTGGTCAATATTGAAGTCTTAAGAATGGTAGATAAGATCTTCAAGATGGAGACAGGCGAAGGTACGACGTAAAAAGTAACAAAGTATTTGTTGAAACACAAATCACAAAATATAAGAAAACGTGTAGGTCTGCACACGGAGCCTATCCTTCCTAGACACGTATAATAAGTTTTCAGTTATTCAGTTTATTTGACTAGTTTTGCCTAAATCAAAAAAGATTGAGTCTGGATAATTTAAAACTCAATCATTTTTAAAATCGATAAATTTATGACCGCGTGATTGAAACACGTTATTTTATTAATAGGTTTTCTACTCTCTCTCTCTTTCAAATGGACTATCGCGGTTCCAGCGATGCTAAATCTATAGCTCTATATTGGCCAAGACGTTGATGGTTCCTCATCTTCGTTATATGAGTCTATTGTCTTTTATTTACTTTTTTTTTTATTTTATTTTCTGTTTCGGATTTTATGTTTATGTTTTTTTTATTATTGTTTTAGGGAACAAAAACAGTCGCAGCGTGCCAAGGTAAGTTTATCAATCGTTTTCACTTCTTATTTATATTATTTGATAAATACAGAGTGTTTTGGTTTTAATTGGCGCAATTAGTACGACGAAGCATTCTGACATAGTCGAATTTCCATAAATCGAGGACTGCGGATAAAATTTGGGCATTTTTATTGATAACCACCGCATATATTAACAAAATGAACTAAAGGTTGTTCACTCTCTTTTTGCGGTCTTAGCCAAAGACGTAGTAAAAGGATTTATGTTTATTTAAACATTCTTTATTGATTTAAGTGAATATATTATCAGCAGAAGATATGAATTTTTTTGTTGGAGGTTACGTTAAGTATATCCAATGTCAAGGATAATTACACATTCTAGAAACTGGAAATCCTCTCTAATAGTATTGTCTGGGATTATCAGGATGTTACGCAAACACGTTTTATTTTTTCGCAAAATTAACAGGATAAATGCTGTTAATCAAATTTAAAATACGCGAGGCTTCGGCAATTTTTTACGTTTTCGAAGTCATCTATTATTAGTTGTTTTGCTATACCGGATGTCTCCGATTAATGAAAAGATGTCAGAAGACCTTTAAAGCAAATTTTTGTAGTCTAAGGCAATACTTCCTTTTTTCTTTAATAATCGTATAAAGCTGAAACTGAAAAACTAAAGGTGATGAAAAATTTTACTTATGCATTTTAAAATAGGATTATAACAGCATTTACAATTTTTCCTGTAAAAGATGTACCTAGCTACTAAAGTAAACTAATGATTCAGTAAGCACCTCTCCAATCCTATTAAAAATTTCAGTAATCCACAAATTTAAAATAATTCCAAGGTTAATGATTTTGTGAAATTTATTGCTACTATATAAATATTTTAAAATTTAAAACTAAACTATTTAGAAAAACAACTCTTATTTTAGGGTAAAAACTTTCTATGAAATTAGTCATTTTTTGTGAATTCTAATATCTAACCGTTTTTTTCAAAAAATCTACCTGTATTTGTACATTAAGACGCCTTGCATAAGGCGGTAGACGTAAAGCTCTTCAATTAGGCCAGATACTGATATAAACTCTAGATAATTGTGTCAACATTTCGCCGGACTTAAGAATTATGTTTTATTGAGAGTTTATTCTCCACATTAATTTGACATTACATCGACAAAGTTTAGTATAAAGTTCTGTTTTATAAAATGAGAAAATCCTTACCTGTCAACCATTACATAATCCTTAAATCTTAATTTTACATGATCGACATTACCTTGTTAAATAACAAAATAAAACGCCGTCACTCCATTCAATTAATGCTGGTGTCCCTCAGGAAGTGTAATTGGTCCAATCCTCTATCTCATATCTACCAACTTTCTCTAAGAGTATAACAGCAACCCATGGTGATGATACAGAGGATTTGACAGGACACAAAAATCCAGTGGCTGTATCTTATGCATCTTAACAGTATAGAAAAATGGTGGACCAAATTTTGAGATCTTGACAGAAGAATGAATATTTTTACAAAACAAAAACAG
Organism: Ophraella communa; assembly: GCA_035357415.1. Taxonomy (NCBI): domain Eukaryota; kingdom Metazoa; phylum Arthropoda; class Insecta; order Coleoptera; family Chrysomelidae; genus Ophraella; species Ophraella communa. The sequence continues at coordinate 57,131,334 of CM068980.1, read as the reverse complement.
TTAGAGTTGAAGCTAAGCAAATTGTACTGGATTGTGGATTATTGGTCGAAAATCCAAAGTTTTCCTAGAAAATAAACTTTTAATTTTTAAAATTATTATACAAACCATCTGGGTTCATGACATACAGATATGGTACATTGCGTCAGAAATATTAGAAAGTTTTATTTCTTTAAAAATTTTGTTATTGTCAGATTTGCTAAGAAATATGTACTGATAATCAGAAATATCCTACTTAGGGGTTCATAGATACCTTTACGCAGAAGACGAAACTGTCTGCCAATGTCTGTAGGGACAATGAGCTAGACAGCTATCTGGGTGGATGTACAGATACTTTAGGCAACATTAAACTGAAGCACTAGGTATAATATGTAATGAATTGATAATTATGAAGCAGAAATGTAGGAAAATATAACATTGTCAAGGAAATAGCTTACAATATAAAAATAATGATTCAAATAGGTTCAAATAAGTTCAAAAAACTAGTTCCTAAAGTTAATTAAAGAATAAAAATAGTCAACGGTCAAATTTTACGGAAATACAGGTTCAGGAATAAACAGGTTAATTATTTCTCTAAAAATAAAAATCTGTTGAAATTTTAATAGAGATACTTTAAAAATATACTTTTATTTATTTCCGTATGCTCTCGCTCATTTACGATGCAATTTTTCGCTGTAGTATGCTCAAGGACCTGGTTAATTTTCCCGACTGTCCAGTCGGTTTATGCGCTACTCGTTTGAATTGCCGGTATACACCGACGACTTTAACCAACGAAAGAAGCAGTCTGCAGTCTCGTCGTGGTTGCCTTGTAAATAGGACGTTGGACCCTGAAAGGTAACCAGGCAAATTTGGTTTTTTTCTGTATTCGATTGAAAAAAAAACACGTTCATAAAAACCGGTGGTATCAGTGAGAATATTTTCAATGTTGAACATTATCCTTTAATAGTGTTTATTGTGTTTTGAAAAGGTTTTCATTCAAAATGATCGTTAGGAATAATTGTCAAAATAAAGGACGATGCTAGGATTCGAACACGAATTTAAGGTTATGTTCAAAAATTTTTAAATAGTCGATAATAACAACTTATTATTAAATTTTTACTATATTTTTAAACAGTATTCTTCGGTCGTATACGAATCCACTTTTAGATTTCAAAAAGCCCTAGAAGTTACTTAACCGAATGTGGGATGATGCGATATAACAGGTGGTAGCTGAACAATACTTGATATACTTTAACACGTCTACTACCCCTCTTTATATTTTTCTTTTGTTATATAAAAAAATGTACTGACAGAATCAAACATTCCACTTTGCGATCAGCTGATTTAAATTTTAAAAATTTAACGTATTCAGTAACCTGTTTCTATACCAACAGCACTGAACAAAGAATGGGTTAGTACATTATACTCTTTTGAGACTGTCTTTTAAAAGTATAAATTTTTTTATTACAAAGGAAATTACTCCTAATTACATAAAATACAAAAAGATTTTTTCTTTTTATTAAATTAGTTAAGTTTATGTTGTATAATATTTTTATTATAAATATTAGGAGATGTACATCCTTGAAAATAAGTTCAGGTTGAGTTTAATTTGAAGGGGGCTGGCGAAAGTTGAATTATATTACAGACATCCGGTATAAAGTAAAAACCCGAATGCGTTCTAGTTTGTTTACTTGCCATTATTCAACTTTTACACTCGCATTTAAATCTCTTGCTTAAATTTAATATTGTTATTTTTTATTATTAAAGAATTTTGTTCTCAAAATTCCCAATGGATCCTATTTTTTTTAATTTCCACTCTTTTTATATATAAAAATGATTACTTAACAGTGACAATTTTATGATGATATGTATTTATTATAATACATCAAGGATTCATTTACATCATCTTCATTTAATTATTTCTTCAAATACCGCAAACAAATTAATTGCTTACATTTATTTCATGGTGAATCAAGATAATAAAACTGTTTTCTGTAAATAGCATAAAAATATTGTGAAAATTGAAAAAAAATTATTACTTGCCATTATTACCTGAGGTAAATGACTTATGTTAATGTTTTTTTAATGTAAATTAAATGCCATTTATATTAATGTCTAGTTAGTCATAGTTGATAATGTAAAAGTGCAAATTTTAAAAAATGTACAAATGTTTTCAATACCTACTAATAAGCTAATTTCAACTTCTCTTAAAATGGAGAAAACTCATTATGATCCAATATGTGCAACAAAAGCAACATCAATTGTTATGTGATTCCTACTGCAATGTTTTCATTATTTTTTTGCTTTAACTTTGGAATTCTTTAGTAACTATAATTATAAGGATTTTTGCTTCCTATAGTCTATTTGTTCCATAGTCAGTTCATCATCAATAAATTTTTTGGTAATGGCCAAATTTATAATTTTTTTATTTGGTTTTATTGCAGCCTTACTACAGTCATGTTTAAAAAATGTAAATGAAGTTTTTTGAAGGGCAATATTCTGTATTGTGTTTTGAAATTTGTAGTATACCTATTTGGCTATTTGATTATTTTAAATTGATTTTATTAAACATAAATCCTAAAGTTTTTCTGAAAAATCTTGTTATGAAATACATCTTGAGGTGTCCGCCAGGAAAGATTCAATACAGTAAAATACTAAAGAACAGAAGAACTAAAGTCCATTTTTGTGATAGAGAGTAATAAAAAATTCATAATCCATAGGCGTGCCACTTCTTTTAGTAGGTATAGGGTTAAAATATTTAACAAAAAGAGGGTTTTTAAAATGTTCTCTGAAAAGATGTGAAAAAATATATTTAGTTTTGATTCTTGTACATGATTAAAAAGAATCTTTTGGGTGTAAAGCCTTTGAATAGCTAACAACAAAAAGTGTTTTATAGTCTGTTTCAATCGAGGTTTCATTTATCCGTTGACAGTAATCTAAATGTATAACGTTGTAAATGAATTGAAAAAAAAGTTTTCTTCACGATATTGCTCTAGAAAGAGAAAGTAGACAATCATTTACTTGAAATACGAATCTCATTAATACTTAGTTATTCAATATGCAAATAATCTTTAAACTGAAATGTAAACTGAACGCTGAAGCGTGTACAAGGTGGTTATAATAAAACTAAAACAAGATTGTTTATTAACGTAAGAAAATAGCGATGGACATTTTTTCCCGATTTGACTGCATCTACGGTTTCGTCAGCAGTCAGTAGAGAATGTACTTGACATTAATTTGAAGATACTACTAGAAGTTAAAAGTTATAATAAATCAGTGTGAAATTAAATTTGCAGATGAGGTAAATACGAAGGTTGAATACCCGGAGATTATACATTTATAATGTTTGACACTTGTCACGATTTTTTACAAAAATAATTTGTTTTCTCAGTACGTATTTTAATTTAAACATTCGAATAAGATCTTGTGGTTGTTTACAAAAAATAATAATAATAAGTTGTTTATTATTTTTTTGGTAAAATCTAATTATTGCTGCGAGTTATTCAATATGTAGACAGAATACCCGCAAAGTACTTTTCAATATAGTGGTCTAACCGCATTTGAATGATATACAGGCCTAAATAAATTTACGATTAAGTAATTTTATTTAACTTAAAAATGACTGCAACAGGAAATGGAATATATGCAAAGAAACAAAATTTTAAAGAAACGCTTAAGGTCCTTTATATACTAAATTTGTATATAGATAGCCTTCGAAAATTGTGCTGTTTTAAACCAATACTTACAACTCATTACCTAAAAAAGGTTGGTAAAATGATAAATAAGAGACACAAACTTGGAAGGAGTTGGAATCATTCAGTAATCGATATCTTAATCCTTGTAAAATGACAAGAATGGACAAAACTTTATTTGTGGATACTTATTCCACCATCCCAGCTGTTTATTTTCTATAATTTTCACAGTGGATTCTCTGTAGTATTTTTCTTGAAAATTATTATTTTTGAAATAACATATCTTTAAATTAGTATCTTACTAAATTAATATATTAAATTTTCTTTAAGAACAACTTTTTGACACATTGGTAAAGTGCCTGTCAATATAGATATTTCAATTTTTTTAATTTATTGAATAAAATATGTTTGCTTTCTGTGAATTCAATTGGAGAACAATTAAGAGACCAATTGATGACTGAACAGATAATTGTAAGGATATTTTTAAAAATGTACGTCAGTTTTTTTTGAGTTAATAAAAAATAATTCAACATAACCAATTTTAAGATCGCTTTGTAAAATCTTTGTTACTGCCCTATATATTTGGTTCATAGACAAAATAAGATCAATATGACTTTGAGGTAGGTATATTCGCTGCCTCTGCTCTTAGAAGCTCTCGAAATTGAACTTGAAATTAAATAAAGATTTAGATTTTAAGTTATTCCTAGTTTTGTATAGCAGAAACCAAATAAAACATAACCTAAAATTCGCATACATTTTTTACAATAAACGTACTAATTATTAAAGTGTGTTTTTCAGTATTAAATAGTATTCAAAACATAATAATCTGCTGAATTCATATTAGAAATGTAATGCAGATAAAAATTTACAAGCCAGAGGCTCTTGGTTACTGCAGGGACGCTTTCAGCTCATTGGCGTGTACACTGCCTATCTAAAAGTATTTTTTAAATATACATCTTCGGTTATTTTTAATCTCTTCTTTGTGCTTGTGGCTTAATGGGCTAATAATTTGTTGAAAAAATTCCCAAATCGTTTCTTTCAGTAATGGATACCAAGAAAAATCAATTAGTGTAAAACGTGGCAAACCTATCAGTTTAGATCAAGAGTCGATACTTGTTTACAAGCAGTGCATTTCTAATTTGAATTTGTTACCAACATTGATTGACACGAAATATTTTAAATAGGGTAGGTTTTCAATAACATGCATAACTCTGAATCAAACTTTACCAATAAGAACATTGATGGACAGTTAAGTGAAAACAATGCATAAAGTTTCGAATTGATAACTTTGGATATTTTTGTGATGTGCTTTTTGTCGCACGATGGCTTTAACGTGTCGAGTTCAATATTTGAACGACATAGACCCGTTTTCGTACACCACCAATTTTCCGGATCCAGCAAGACCACCGCTACATACTTTCAGTCTCACCTTACCTCTAATCAACCAGTTGGCGGCCATACATCGGTTACTCAAGTCTCCTCACAGGGTGAGTACAACTTTCTGATCCTAATAAACATTCTACATTTACTTGTAAGTTATATTAATGTAGATCATACACTAAACGAAATTTTATTAATTTGTTCCACCATTTTTTCTTTATATATAAAACAATGACACCTGTTTTTATTGAAGGAGCTTATGAGATGTTATTATCCTGGTATCTAAACACATCAAAATAATCTAGGAGACACCTATATTAATAGCTTTAAATCAATGTTAACTGCAAACACAAAAACAAATTTATGTTTTTAATATTCCTTCTTGTTTTGTCGATTATTGTACTAATGCTGATAATACTGGCTATAAAATATTTAATATAACTTCAATATGTGTTGGTTTTTTATTGTTATTTTAATTTGGACTCGATATTTGATACCTATGTGAATTTTTGTTGTGTTTTGCAATTGCGGTTAATGTAGAGGCAATTGCATTTAAATAAAAAAAAAACAGTGGCGTGCTATCGGGATGCTAACAGAAGTCAAAGAGTGGTTGCTGACGTCCTCCACACGAACAAAAGTATAGGTTTTAGATTGGGTTAGACGTGACTGGGCTTTTACTTTTTTCACAAATGAGTCCCGATCTGGATTGGCATCAGATTCATGAAGGACAATAATTTGGAGACGATCTGGCAATGCTGAACGATTAGCCACTATGGAGGAGTTTCATAGATACTATAATGAAATGAGGTGGTATCACTTTTAGTGGAAGAACCAATCTCGTTTGTCTGGAATGGTTTCTAGACTACTTTGCTGGGAGTTGAAGGGCAACAAAATAGTTTTTTTTATTTATTTTTGTTGTTAGCTTTTCCTGACTTGTGTAGTTCTCTTTTTCTAGGAGAAACGGTTCATTTTTCTTGTTTGTAACTTTTTTTAAATATTCCAAATACACTATTTGACACCCTCCTGTAATCTAGCATTTTATATTTGTCCCCTACAGCATTAAAAGGGTTTGTCTGCTCACCCATATTACTGATTCTCGTTTTCTTTTGACTAAGATATTATTTTAAAAATTTTCATAACTTTCAATTTCTCTAGCTTGTGAAAAATTTATAACTTTTCTTTTATATTAATTTACTTATCAAAAGTAATGGATAGCCAATAGATGTAGCTATTTTTTATAAAACAAGTATATATTACTGAAAAAGATTAAATCTTAGTAAAACTCAACACAATGAATAAAGCTCTGACCTCGAGAATTGGAATTGTAGAAATAGTTAATTAACATACAAATCAGTGTAAAACTGTAGATTCTTAAAAAATAAAATTAAATTTTGTTTCTAATTATAATTTATACAATAATTATTATATCATTAAAAGGTAATCATTCATTCAATTGTTTTACAAAAAGGTTCAATGTTTTATTATTTTTTTAAATCTATTTGTTATATATTACTATATATGGATTAAAAATCCTCTGTATCATTGAATAAGTTGTGTGGGAAATGAGGTATAGTTACATAAGTACCTATGTTTTATATGCTTAGTATTCATAGTTTTGAAAATTACTAAAATAGCGTCACTAAAACATTGTAACTTGATAAATAATGTATGGATTATCATGAAATTTGGACAATAAACGTTTGAAGGATGACGCTTTTTAAAAATAATGAATTTTCTACTTATAGTGCCTTTTCTTAGCAAAATTTAAGAATTTTTAGCCTTACTTGTAACAATGTGTGTTCACAGTATGGTGTACTTAGAAGTCTAACCTAAAAGAAAATTCTGAATATTTAAAATAACCTATTTATCTTTTTACAAACTTTTCCAATGAAATTTTTAATTGCATCCTTCTATGTCAAACCTTAATAGTTGAATGAAAATTTTAGTTATATTCTTTCTTCAAATTTCTTACAACTTTTGGCAGTTTTTCAGGTTATCTATGGACATAGTTTTACAAATTAATCTTTGGAATTTTCAAAAGAATATATTTATCGTGACAACAAGGATTAATTGTTAATTTGTTGACAAAGCTCACATTTTAAGTCGTAATCCTTTTTAACATTTAAATTGTTATTTTATTCAAATTTAAAACAGTTCATTGTAGACCACTTAATGACCAAAATAAACGGAAATAAAAAAAAACTATCTGATTAACAAGTCGTATAAAAACCGGAACTTTGAACTGCTAAATCCTCAGACAGATTCTTTAAATGTGTCAAAAATATGACCATAATAAATATTACGCCACTGGTAATTCGGTTGCTATAACTTCAAACCAATAGTTCTAGTCTGCTATTTGTTTTTTCAGTAATTTCTTATTAAATTTACATGATATAAATACTGGTTAAACATTAAAAACAACTTATTATAAAAAAGTAAACAATGTATTTTGGTGCATTTGTCGTTAAGGAAGTATTGGAAAGTTCAAGATGATCCAGTTTATTAATTCAAGGGAAAGTAATACTTCAAGAAATTAACTATCCTCAAAAACAATTAATAAATATCCATTAAGACGTTTATTTCGCGAAAAACCACTTTCTGTTTCTACAATATCGTTTTAAACTTGTAAACAACTCACTGTATGGTATCTTCATCACAGCTGACAAAAGAAAATATCCAATCTGGTTTTAAGAATAGATTGGGGTTAATATCGCATAACTGTGGCAATAACAAATTGTAAATATCAACCTGTATGCATATTCCGTCGGTCTTATAAGCGTTTCAGTGCACTGAATATTTTTTTAGAGATTTTTTGCTGTATAAACGTGATTTGTATCTTTGTATCCACACGATTGCGTGCATACCTAGTTTGTGAATGAAACTTACTCTATAATAGTCCAGTTTCTAGTTTACTATTTTGAACGCTGGAAATAAAATGGCGTTTGCGGAACTTTTGTTCAAGTTTCATATCTTTTTCTCAACAGAATCTGTACAAAGGGCTAACTACCAGTTGCTTCGAGATATGCATGTTGAGGCTGTTGTGCCCAATTAAAATACCTCGTAATGTGTCTTTTGTGCTTCAACAGATGCTTTGTTACTTTTGACGTCTAACCTGTTATGAATTCCTTCATTTATCTCAATACGGGAGTCTTCGCTGCGCCTTCTCAGGATAGCAATTGTGAGCTAGTTTTTGTTACCCACTTCTACCAAGGCTTTTATGCAGTCCAAAACCAGATTTTAATTGACCCACGTTGCATTTAACGCCCTTATGACAGTATGACCCTTATTACATACTCCTCATTACATGTGGTCCCTTCTGGTGGACGACCTGAGCTTGACAATCAGAGGATAGAGGTACAAGCTTACAGAGGTGATCTGGTGGTATTGGAAAGAGAAAAGCATGAAAATGTTATTTCTTTAAACTCGTTAGAGTTATTAGTTTCACCAGGTTGGATAAAGGACTTACATGGAACACTAATTTAGAGAACATTTGCAATAAAGCAGAGCCCTCCCTTTGGACATGCGGTAAGTCTTGAGGAATGAAACCCAATCAAATGTATTGGCTATATCTGACAGTAATAGGGCCTATGACTACGTATGGTGTGGTCTGTGGTAAACTCACTGAAGGGATACAGTTTACTCTGATTATTTTTTTACCTGTTAAAATATCAGTTTTGTGTTTTCAAATGAAAATGCATAATCTTCAATTATTTGAGCTAAATGCTAGCCAATCATTCCGTGTTACACTGATAAAACCACTTTTCTCTTAATATAATTATGTGAATAGGTATAAAAATAAATATTTATTCAAATTATAACTGTGTTTTTACAGTGCTCACGACGACTTTAACTTTCAATACTATCTAGTGTACAGGTTAAATCGTTAGGAGGCATTGGTTACGTCAATTAAGTAGCGCCTGTTAAAGAATGAAATAGATTTATAAAACTGTCAAAAAAAGAAAAAAGGAATTCATTCAAAACATTTGTTAGTTCTAATGCCAGCTTTCTTTGACTTTTTCGTGTCCCTTACCTCAGTTGCCCTCTTCTCCATAGTACATACTACCGAATGTCGTTACCCCTCCCATTTACTTGCCGTAACCTTGAGAAAATATTATTTGTTAACGTTATAGTACAATCAATTTAAATAATTATGAGTATTTTCTCTTAAAAACAATGTAATTATTAAATGTTGTTATGTGTAAACCCACTTCCTTTCTCTTGATTACTAATGTTTTAAAAAATTGGATCATTAGTAGGCAACATAAAATACACGCAAAGGTAGGCAACATAAAATACAGGTAATTTGAATTTAAATCTTCATCTTTATATACTTTTTATAATTAAAAATGCAGTCTAACAACGAAAATAGAATTAGTGAAAATATATTGATGAATTATTAAATAAAGTGGCTTTTGTATAGAATGGTTTAAAAAATTTTAATAGATAAATTTTAGGGACTCGTGGTATTACCTTTGAATATATCAGTAGTTGAATTCTCACTGCAAAAATCAATAATAATCTTCATTCATTGATAATTGTAGCACCCTATCTATATTAAACTATATTAAAATTATGGGATCGGGATATATCGAAAAAAAATTAATTAGAAAATGTTCTCATGTCGATAATGAATCTATTAACGTCCATTGTTTTCTTCTATAATTTATTCAGCAATACGTGTCTGTAATTTACTGCATTCACCCGTAATAAATAATCAACTATTTGGAATTTCTTTTTGTTTGCTTCTCGTATACGTTAATAAAAGGATGATGCGGATAGGAAAGATTTATAAATTTCCCACGGTTTTTTACTAACAAGGATTTAAATTGTATAAATTTCGTTAAGAGTAGAGGTGGGCAACAGTATAACTTTGGTAAATGTTTAAAAACATTTATTTATACACCTGTGAGAATAAACGAATCCGAGATGCAATAGATTGTTTGTAAATAATTAAATAATGGTCGCGCTTTAAAATATATGGATTACATCAAATGTTATTGATAATAAACTGGCAGTTACATAATTTTTAAATAAACAATGCTTTTAACTCATTGACATTAACAACTAGAGTGATAAATCTGTGTGTATAAAGTGTATAAATAAAGGAGAAACATTAAAATTAATTATGGTTACCACATATTTATGTAATTAATTAATTCGTCTCTAATTTTGAACAATTTCATCCTGTATTTAACAATTTATACCCCAAGTATCATAAGTCGTTGAATTCGGAGCAGGGTGTTCCATTGAATGTGTGAGACGTGAATCACCCTGTATATTTAGGTTTTCTTTCTAAAACATAGAATTGAAAACAAAAATCGACGTGTTTTAACGATTTTTATAATTCAGTAAACTAAGAACAAGATGGTTTTTATTCCATAACTGGTTTCCGGTTTCCACACTGTATATTATTTTCTTCTGCCATACTTCTATGAAATACTGTGGGGTTAGAAAAACCCTCAAAGCATGTTCTTACAATACATTCGTTCAAATGACATTAGTTAGTTTTGTAGATATATATTTTAATATTTACCATCATTAAGTTTACTTTGGACAAATTATGTATCGAAAATTGATGACGATAAAAATGAACCTGTCAGATGAAGTCACTACATTATTATCTGCGATTAAAGCTAACGCATAGTTTATCCTGCATCTTTAATCTCATTCATATTTAATCTTATGCAAATTATCACTCATCGAATATTCCATACATGTATGTATTAATAAAATCTAAATTCTTTTGTGAGTCACAACAATGTTTCACACACATACATTTACTATTATTCGTATTTACGAGGAGACGCCCAAAAATAGTTAGAAATATAGAGATTTTTACAGTGCGTGGTTCTATACGCTATCGGTATGCTACAGGGTGGAACAAAACAAGAGGAAGTAGCCCAAATCCCAGAACAATAATCTATATAGAAGCGAATCTTACTCGCGGTCCCTTTGATGTTGTAACCGGAATATTTTACATTGAACGTTATTTACAGAATTATATATACTGAGAAACAAGTACACTCACGGACTTAAAATTGGATCCATTCAAAATATTGATTTATTTAAAAATGCTCTAACTTCCGAACGCGGAGGCTGATTCCTTCGATTTTTTTTGCATCTTGTAGATAAAAAACTGTATTTTAAGTTTATTATTCTTACGTCTCAAAATAATTTCATACTCCCCTCATATACAGGGGAGAAAAGAAAACAATGTTTTCCTCTACTTTTGACTCACCCTGTAGGTTATTCTGCTAGTAGTTGTGCTCATATTGAACTTTATCAAGATGTCTGATTGGTTTCCAACACTTCGTTTTTTATTTACCCAGATATCTTGATTTGTTTGTGACGGTTTAAAGAAAATGAAACATTTTTAATTTTTTTATTCAATTTAAACAGAGTAATAAATAATTTTATAAACAAAGCATTAAAAATAATAAGCAAATCATAAACAAAAACTAGAAATTCGAATATTAATACCGGGTATCTCCCCCCCCGGGCGCGAAAAACCGCCTCAATACGTCGTGGCATACCCTCTATTAAATGTCGAAGTAAAAAATTATATCAGAGTAATTTTTTGGGATGGGATGGATGTTATTCGGATGAATATTTTTTAAACTTACAAAATTTACTCTTTTAAATATGCTAGAGACTACTAGAGAGTATTTCACAATATTTATCAAGTAAATCTTCTTTATTACAGGCTTGGACAAAAAACACACCTAATTCCGCTTTAGAAAGCATCACAGTCAATTAAATAATTTTCAAATAAGTACACAAACAAGAACTAAAATATTAAAAATTAATTTATATCTGTTCGAAAACAAAATGTCAGTCATAATTTTTGTTATGCACCGAAAAATCGTTTGCCATAATGTGTCCAAGATTCGCTTTTGTCTAGGTTAATATTATGTGTCCAAATATGTGTAATGTGTCTGCAAGTGTCACTTCTAGACTTTCAACAAGGTTTTATAAGTGATAGGCAGATAGGCGTGTATAGGATGTCCAAAAAAAACTACGGACGCTCGTTTCATCTCGTTTCATCAAAATGCCTGGGCAAAGAGAACCCCTGTCAACAACTAGGCAGCTAAGTAGTAATTTAATGACGACTTAATTAAGTATACTTAGTGTCGAGACGTCTTTTAAGAAGATTTTTCTTTCTCAAATACATACAACTGCAAAACTGGAATGGGCTAGAGCGCCCAATAATTGGAATGCAGAATGGCGTTACGATTTAGTAACCCAGATTTGGTAGCTATTCTGATAGTCTAAGTCCTGGAGTACGTAGAAATGTAATGTACTGTTTTAGGAAAGGGACAATAATGGTTTGGGGAAAAAATTAGCAACATTTTGCCAAATTTTTTTGCTGTTATAGTCCAAAATTTTTCGATTTATAGACGATAATGCTAAAGCGCCATCTCCTGATCTTAATCCAATGAAACATATGTGGGATTCAGTTGTTTTGTCGTATAAAGCATAGTTTTTAAAGTATTTAACGTTAAATATCCTGATTTCCGCACTTTAGTGCTTGCTTGCCTATATTCCGTGGATTGATGTCTATCGCAGTGTATCCTTGCCAAAAAACCTGTTTATTTAAACTAAGGAATATTTTTAAGTGTTAAATTATATTTTATTTTTGAATGTTTGTACAAGAAAACGCATTTGAAAAAGTAATAAATACCTGTAATAAATATTTAACAATGAATCGCTTACTTTCAGTAAAATCGACCTTTACAAATTAATATTAGATCATTTTTATTTGACTGACAGCGTGTTGTCCCTTAGAATTTTTCTTTGAAAACAAACATAATCGTAATCTAAATATATATTTTAGTTATAGTAAATGCAGACAAGTTGCTCATAATAACGAGGGCGAACAGGTGCACCGAGAAATATATTTTTTCCGTATCACCGAACTTACGAACAACTAAAAATAGAATTTGGAAAAGGAACAGGTCGATGTCCGGTTTGCTAGACCAGTCAAAACTAATATTACACAAAGAAACGAATTTTTTTTATTTGCAGAATGCATTTGTTTATAAAATCTACATTGTTTTATTGGAATTTGATGAATTCATTAATCAATCAATAGTTTATTGCCCATTAGACATACATGTCTCGTTACAAGTTTGATTTAAGAACAGTAAACAACTAAACTTTTGAACGAAAATTCCACTTTTTTTGGATTGGGTACTAATTAATTGATAAGTTTCAAGTAAAAAAAACAACTGTTTTGTAGACATTTTGTTTTTGTTAAGAAATATCAGTCTACATTTGTTTTGTTGGAGAGTACCTTTTTGGTAGGATAATTCTGCTAGAAATATAGTTGAATTATATGATTTAGGCTGCCAACATGAATGACCATAGTGTCATAAGTAAGACTGACCTTGGCAGAATAATGGGTTAAGGCCATTCTCAAAGGTTCGTGGCTAACAGAGTTGGTAGATGGCAAACCGATGCATCTCTTACATGAAACCGCTATCTCTTCCGCCACTTCCAAGAGAGACTGTAGTCTCCTGTCCGCTTTCCTTCCCTATATACCCGCCTTTTTCACAAATATCACTTTGGCCACCTTCCATACCTCCTGGAATATACTTAACATTAAAATTAATTTCCATTTATCATCTATTATTGAAATTATTTACTTGTTTTGAGGAACTAATAGACGAAGCTTGTTGATTTCTTAACAATAATTCTTGATTGTACAATTAAAAGCACATTTTCGTGGGTTATTGTCCTCCTAAATAATGATCATTTGCCACGGACTTAATTCTTAATTGTGAACCTATCAAAAACCGCTAGGTACGGTATGTTGTCGCAGATGATCATATAAGGTTAATTTATCAACAATTTCATGTTGATAAAATCCACCTTTTGTGACTAAGAAACTAGCTGATATATTTTTTTTATTTAACTAGGATAACTGCCTGTTGTTGTTTGGGAAAAAACAGTCGTTGCACCCATAGAAACGCACTCTACAGAGTGTTCAATATCGACCGACTCCCACGCTAAAAACTACAAATAATATTACGCCATTGTTTGTTTATACATGAAATGGTACCAATTACTTCAGCTTCGCGTTGTCTTAGGTAAAGATTTTTATATGAACACTTAATGAAGCGGCGGACTAGGAATATTTTTACGATGGGGATGTATTTTTAGCTGCAACAAATTGCAGATCAAATTACTTCCCATAAATGACATTATTATTGATTACATCTTTAATTTTTTATTTACTTTAATCATTAAGTTTAATGATCATAACATTCACCTACGTTTTATGGACGACATCCAAATTCAGTAAAATTTTATGGTACTTCGCACTATATTCCTCTATACCTTTTTGAAACACAGTAAAGCCTTTAAATTGTTATTTTTTATTCTTTTAGATTTTGTGTTTATAAAAACCGAATGATACGCCTATGCGCTCATTTTTGACATATTTATATGCAAATATTGCTTTGACAGCATACTGTAAACATAAACAATGAGTCATACAAGGAGCTTCAAGATGGCCGACTTCCGTCGCAAATTTTTCTTAAAGTTAATATATGACAGACTCCTTCCTGTTTCTTTTTGTTCTAAGATTTAGTAAAATCATATGCAACTTTAATAATCTGTCAATCTTTGATGAGTTTTTATTCGAAACAGCTGTCAATTTCAACTAAATGTTTTGTAAAAAAGGTTTTATATGCTTTCGTAACTTCCAAGTTTAATTCATTTTTTCAAATAAACTTGGAAGTTCCGTTAGAACGAAGAGTTTTTTATTGTTTTTTCTTATTATTATTTTTTATTACTTAGTGAAGTAAGTAATTGTAGGCGTTTTAAAAATTGCCACTCCTATTTTGTTGAAGCAGGGCGTTTTTTAAAGCCGACTGTACGTATATCGAAGAAACACAAGAAATTAAAATTTAAAATGTTTTGCAAAAAAAAATTAATCGCCGAAGAGTTGATTAACAATAGCGCGTCCTTGATATTTCAATTTCTTTCTGTATTGTTTAATGGTAAGGAAGCTAACAGTCCAGATTTATTGCCTTGTGATTTGCGCTCTTTCTTCCAACAAAACAGTCGGTACGATTTAAAAATAGTTTAAAATTGTTATTTTGCCAACGGATCCCACGTTTTTATGAGTCAGGAAATAAACACAATTACAAATTTTATGTTTTTTGCGGTAGTAAATTAGTGAAATGTTTTGAAAGGTAATTATTGTTATTTTGTTGTCAATAAAATCGCTTAGCAACTCTACGATAACAGAAGGTAATTATTTTCGTTTTGGTGTTCGTGTAAAAGAGCCCCCTTACTGCGAAGAATGGTTGGGTCTTTATGGAAATAAACGACTACTTGTTTCGTAATAACTGGAGTAAGTCGTGACAAAAATATTCGTAGAATATTATTTAAGTTTCATTGTCCTCTATTCCAAGTCCAGTATAGCTTGTATCAATGTGAATACAAAAAATGAGTACAACTTACAATATATCCAAGAAGTTTAATTATATTTAAAATCAGCGTTTTTTGTCTTAGAAAACGGACATTCCGTAGGTACCTTTCAATTTTTACGATTTTTCACCCATGACCTCGAATTGCTGGGTCGCTGAGCAGACAACAATGAGTACTGAATAGCGTCAACCTATTTTTATTTTCACGTTAACAAAATTATCAAGAATATAATATCGTGAGTACATTTTGATACCCGAAGGGTTCTCAAGGGATCCCTTCATTTCTTATAATTACTTGTCTAGTACAGAAGACGTGGGAACTTCGTCACGCCGAGGCGAATCTTTGATTACAATTTAATGCAAATTAGACAGTTTGATTCGTTCTAAGGCCAAGTTTACAATACAGGGTCGTTCAAATCCTCACAGAACAATATCACAGGATTTTTAAAATAGTTACATAAGAGTAGTAAAGTAGAATAATTTACGAATAAAAATATAATTTCAAATTTTCATTTTTCCTAGTTTTTGTTAACCACCTGTAGGTATATTAATTAAAAATGCTTAATCTTGTTTTTCAAATAAAAATATCGAATGAAAGTATCCAAATAATCTAAGGTCGATGTAACTGTAAATGAACAAAAACTTTTGGACATATCGTACCTATATACAATTTCATTGTATTCGGCTGTCTATCTGAATCATGGTCATTCTTTATTGAAACGCATAGAGAAAATCAGTGTCGCTACTTGGAAATAATGGAAAAGGAAACGACAAAATGATCTTTAGAAACGTTATGAAGCTTGTTTACAACGCCATTGTCAATTTGAACATAATATACAGTGTGGAAACCATTTGTGGGGTTAGTTTAGAAGATTATAAAAAACGTTGGGACCCGTCAACTTTGAGATTCAAATGTGAGCTTTTTAAACATAAATTTAAATGCACAGAGTGATACACGCAAGTCTGGCAACGTCCATGATCTATATTTTTAATGAAACACCCTGTATATTTTTATGATTTTAAAAGCTCCTTAACAATACGATCCCAACAAACTATACCATGTAGGGTCTATTATGAATTGAACAGGGTGAAATTTTGAAATTATTTATAATTTTGTTCAAGATAGTAAATACATAAGTACTTGACGTAATTGATTTTTGACATTAAATCAAATGTTCAAAACGTTCTCCTCCTTGTTGTTGACAATAACACAATCTCCTATAAAAGTCGTTCCGAACTTTGTTTAAAGTTTGAGGTGAAATGGCCCGTATTTCTGTAGTTATCCTTTCTTTGAGGTTGGCTGTGTTGCATATACTTTGTTCTTGAATTAACCCCACAGAAAAAAATCCAGGGGCGTAAGGTACTGGGATCTAGCTGGCCCCTCGACAGTAACTCAGGTCAACTTTCACATCATCTTCAATGAAGTGCGGTTTTCTCTTTAATAGTCTGACATGTCCAAGTTCTCTGAATTGTGCATGAATTTTAGACACAGAAACTTGTGAAATATTAGGCAACTGAGGTTACCTCCGATTAAATAAGTTTGCCACTTTAACTTGACTTCTGCAATTATCGCCGTAACCAATCATCATTAAAATTTCAATCCGGTGAGTCTCAGTCAAATATTTCATTATTACTTTGCAATATATTAGTTTTTGATTAAAAATTCACAATTACGATATTTAAATGTCAACACATCAATAACTGACAGAGATTATTTACCGATTTAGTTTAATTATATTGACGTATTGGTAAAAGTACTAGTCTGATAGGTCACTAGTGCTTTTCCCACGTGTTGCACACTATAATTTTGCTACGACTGCAGTTAAAAAATGAATTCATGTGGTAATACTTTATTTTAAATTATTAATAGTGGATGTAGAATAAATAAAACAATTAATTCATATTATAGTTAACCGGTTACCTCTGTAAGTGAAAATTTGATCCCTACCTTCAACCTGACAGTTACAACCCCCAATTTTTTAAATGAGAAGTATGGGCTTCTATCAAAAAATGTTATTGTTTTTAAATTTATTGATCATACACAATACCGTCAAAACGAGCGTCAAAAGGTTAATGGTTGGGCAGGAATTGAATACTGATGTATTTGAGTACATTTTCAATAATACAAGTACTCTAAGTACAAGTACAGTGGAACAAAAGTAGTGGAGTGAGTACTAAGGATACTGAATGAAGAAAACGGTGTGCGTTGTTTTCCTTTTTCTTAAATGCACACATTTCCAGAAAATTAACGTATAAATCATAACTGCAAGAGCCAATAAAGGCATTTTCAAATACCTATTACTGTATAACAAAGTAATGGAACATTATCCTTTATTGATATTTGGTAGAGCCCGCCTCTGCATAGGACCACTGCGGAAAAGTTGAAGTCAACGGTCTCCTGAAGGACACTGAGGTTAGGTGAAAGTGGTAGGCTGCATTGACTTTAAGAGTACCATTCAATGACTAACGAGAACATATTGTAATATTTCAATAAGATTCTAACTGCTTTATTAACTTCATTCAAAATCAATTGAACAGATGCAAAAAAGCTGTCCACAAAAATACGTTTAAGATGCATTAAATCATATAAATTAACAATTAACACGTGGGAGTTGTACGGGGGCGTTATGAAAAGTTTATGCAGAAAAATGTCCTATAGTAGAAGGATGTTGTTTCTGTTTAGCTTATTTTTAATATTAAACCACAGAGTGAAAGGTTTTGGGGATGACCCGCAGGGTATAACGTATTTCAAATCTTATTTTGTTAATTTAATGGATAAGAACGATCAGTACCTACGATATTATGTCAAAATTTCTGATTAATTAGCAAATTAAGTTCTTTAATAGTACGCGCAATCGCTGAACCGTAACATTTTGTAATAATGAAATGTACAACAACAAAAAATGTAGTAAATATTGCAAATGTAACCTTGAATATTAGCACCAACATTGTTTGTATTATCTTCTAGTAGATAGGTATGAACATTAAAAAGTTTGCAAGAATTCACTCTGACATTGTCACTGAAACTACATTATGTTCCTATACGAGGCACAGTTTCGAATATACTGTTTACCAATTATGCTATTAGCATGTAAAGGTTGCAAAATATTCGATAAAATTAAGTATTAAGCATTTATGTCATAAGAGCATGAATTAAATTCATCTGGCCCCTTTTTTAATAGGAGAATGGTCTTTTTTTTAATTTATATTTTAATAATATATATAAATATTAGGCGATTTAATATTTTTTATTATTTTTATTGATCATACGAACTCTAAATCACCAATAAAGTCAAAATAATAATCAAACGGTCGAAATTTTGCCGCACATAGCAAATGACGTCACGATTTAATTGGAAGGGGAAGAAAACAACACGGTTGCCATTTGTCAAAGTGAATCAGCAAATTTCATTAAGTTTCAGGAAATAATCACAATTGATTCTGAAATATTGATGTTTTGAACATTAATTATGAAGTGAACTACTACACTGTTATATATTCTCTCCAGATACAATGATGATGTGCTCATAATATTCGATATTTTATATTAAGCATTAGGGTGGTGATGAATACTTGATACTTGAGGATATTTAGCTTTATTAACGTGACAACATGGCAGCACACTTCTCAACCAAGAAAGAAAGAAAATAACATAACATGTTGCCAAATTTCTAGAATATTTAGAGTATGTTTTAAATGAGGGTCCCACGCGGCTAATTATTAGATAATCATCAGGAACGTGTCCTATGTCTATTGATGAGATGAAGTATTCATTTTTGGCATCAATCACTATTTTATGAAGACAAATTTCCGGTTAACTTGTTTTTAGTAGGTGATTTGGCAACATTGGATGTCAGGTGGAAATGGAACATCAACAGACCAATAAGGACACCCCTTCTTAACAAGTCAGGTCATCATGAATACAAATTGGCGTCTGTCATGGATTGTTTAAAATAGGTTATGAAATTTCATGATTTCGAACAACGAATAAGCTCATAAATCGCATTTATGATAGTTTTGATGGGATGCAAAAATTAATTACGGTCTTTACTTCCACTCAAAATACTTAATTTCTTGTCCCATGACATACTTTGTAACCATAGTTTTTCTACTCCATCTATACTAAAACCTATAATGATTGAGAGTAAAGCGCGTTGTCATATCTAAATTTTACGTTACCAGTTTATTGCAGAATCAAAATATAGTAAGCAGTAGAGTTGCAGGTTGTGACAAATTGTAGATAATACACAATACTAGTACGATTAAAAGGTATTATTTATGACAAAAATCAGTAATGAGTAATACTTATACATTTCTAATCAGTTAAAATTCATTATTTTCTGTGTAGTGTTAGGTATTTATTACAACTAGTGGCAACGCTGTAAGCAACGATATTTCTGTCTTTGTCACTTTACCGTAACTTCCATCACATCGTCGCAGGCCACAGCCGCAAGCACGAGCGTATCATTGGTAGCAACAGTGACGAATGTGAGGTTGAAGATTAGACGAAAAACAAAAAAAATACCATGAATTCGTACATAACAAGTTTTAAAAAAACAGTTTATTAATAAAAGAGCGTCACCTTAGTAATTGTTTATTTATTTCACAATTTAACCTTTTCGATTCTTAACCCTCTCAAAAATTAATGCGCACGCCCCCGATTTGCTGTCGACTGGGCCTATTTCTACTCTCAATCATTATTGGTTTGAGTATAGTAAAACCTCATCTTGGTTTTTCTACATTTGAATTTTTCAAATTATTTATCTTGTCCTTTTCAAATTTACATAATAATTCTGTGGTCCATATTATTCTTAGTTACATAATAATTAATTTTATCTTTGGAAATTTAAATTGAAATTGATTTTACTTCGGTGGCACAAATATTTCCATATATTCGAGTTCAAGTTTTACAGCTACACACTCGATAAGTTCAAGAAGGCATTTCTATCTTCCCGGAGCATAGAAATTGCAGGAAGTACATTGTTTCAAAGCCTTTCTTATTTTACCATTTGTGAGGTTTAATAGATTTATCTACCTGTATCTCTTAGATCAATGACAGATAATTACAGGTTGTGATAAAATTATAAATTTACTGTTTAATTAAAAATACATTGTAGAATTTTAAACGAAAATACTGTTTGGAATAATGCAACAGTGTGGTGTACCGGGTGTCCCAAATGTAAACAGAAAAATGTTTGGAAATTTCTTGTGTGCATAACAATAGTTTTATTTTTCATTTTATGCTTATTATGATTTTCATTCAATATCATTTGATAAAATATATCCTTGGGGGAATTATTTTTTAATAAAAAATTATTTTGCATGCGTAGATTTTCTATTATGCTCCCATGTTGTTTTTATGTAGATAATGATTTTCTTTTTAACTATCCTCGTATAATGGTGTTCCAGTAGTGAATAAAATTGTCCAGTTATTATTTAAACTAGTTTAAAATTTGGCAAAGTTTCAAGCGTCCAAACAAAAACTGACTCAAAGTTGTAGCGTGAATCGAATATATTGCTGTGATTTTTTTTTGGGTTAACTGCGATATGTCGAAATATTGGAAAAGTACCAAACGTTTGCGTGGGTAATATTTTTCACAGATGTGCCTTAATTCATTTGTAATGAGTTTATAAGCTATTATTAGAGTTCGAGTAACCCTATTATAGTTATAGATAATTTCGCGATGACCTAACCTTTACTCTACGTCACTGGTTTTTAAACCTAAACATTCCACCAAAAACGTATGTAAACAATCGAATACTTTCTAGAAATGTTGTTGGTGATAAAATTTGCCGGTAGATGTCGAGATCAAAAGGCTGTTTAGGTTTTTAGAATTCATCAGCTAGTCTAAATATGTGAGAGTGTGTCCCATATTTCACAGTTCACTTAAACAGAATTGCAGTAAGGTTTTTACAGTAATAATTGCAGATGCATATTGTCAAACCCACGTCAAGCGGTGAAAATCATTACCATAATATGTTACAAGACATCGTAAATAATGCAGAATTACGACATTCATTAATATTGAATTTCCCACTCGGAGGTTTACTGTTCAAATCAGTGGTGTTCGTAAAATCACGCAGGGACATATTAAAAATAAAAAAAAAATGAAAACTTTGTACCCTTTTGATAATATATGTAGCACGTCCCTGTATAAAGTGACCATAAATAGAGGATTTATTGAACTATTGAAGAAAAATAATAAGCATTTATTTTGTTACAGTTGGATGATGCGGCACTTCAATTGTACAAAGATGGTGACTATGGATCTTATCTTGACCTCGAGGCCTCCATCAGCGAACAACAAGAAGAGTTTGAGGGTTTTCAATCAAAGTAAGTACCATTATTATCAGCTTTGTCTTTTACAGGTACGGCTAAAGAGACACAACATGTTTTGCTGAATATAAATATTAAAATGATGATATAGTGTAGCTACACTCGTTATTTAATGTGAAAATTAATGAAAAAATTTAAAGGCACAACCTTTCCGGTAACACCAGTTTTATTTTTACGGCTATTTTTCTTTGAGTAAAGTAATAAATGGAGCCATAAAATGTTAAATTTGGCTTCTTCCTACGGGTGTTATTTTGAATTTTTATTACTATTCGGATACTGTTACAATGTAATTTGAGTTTAGTCTGTACCTATTACATAAACACATAAATTACATTATTTTAATAGAAAAACTGATTTAACTTGACGCGGCGCACCCTGTACATAAATAAAAAAATATGTATGTTGGCACAGTTTTATACTGAAAGTACTTTAAGTATAGGCAACTTTCTCTACTTATGGCTGTTATGTTGGTTGCATACAAGTGGGTTACAGTTTATTAGTAGTTCCAATAAAAAAAGTTACTAAAGTTTATGAATTTGTATAAAAGTTTTTGCTATGATTCATTTTAAAATGTTACATTTACCATGACCAGATTTGCTATTTTGCCAAATAATACTTATCCTTGAAATATACTTGGCGATTCGACAATAGTTTTTATTGTTAAACTTGTTTTTACCACATTTATGTAATTTGATCGCTTTGACGATATTAAATAATAGTTTTCAAGATCAAAGATTATACGAGGGAAAGGTAAATTTTAAAACAAGTTGAAGTGTATAAATTTTTATGATAATACCCTTGACATTAATTGACCGTTGTTTATTTTTATCAAATGAACAGTTAAATATCTATTTTGGATAGGAATGTACTATTATTGATATATTAAGATTTCTCCTTAGCGTACCCAAAAAGTAATATCGACTTCCTTTCTATAAGTTTAATAGCTCTTAATGTCTATACGAGTTTGAACTGTATCAAATATAGTACCATCAAAAAGTAATAAAGAATAATTAACTATAATGAATAGCTATTATCGTAGTTGAATTTCGTATATGAGTTTAAAATTCGTCAATCATTCGGTTAATTATAATTTATCTGTTTTAACGTTTAGTTTCAGTAGATTTATTTGATAAAACAATTTAAACAAGTATTCGCAATAGGAAATTTAGGTTTGCACAATATATCGATTGTCCCAACTTACCAACAAACTCAAAATTGTGGAGTATAAATTCTAATACGTTTTTAGTTACTTGGAAGCCCAGACAAATCTGTACCTTGAAAAACAAAATGTAACTTCAATATGTCAACCTGAAGATGCTAGTTTTTAGCGAAACAGCTGTCATTGAGTTAAAAAAGCAATTTTTTGAATAAAAAGAGGAAGTTTTGTCAAAAACTTTATTTTTAATGTTCTTAGTAAGATGGACTTCCACAAAGTAATGGTCAATACAATAAATTTCACTTTTTCTAAATTATTTGTAAGTCAACGACTCAAATGTAACTGATGGGAAACAACCAAATGAAAAATCAGAAGTCAATATCACAGAATTTTATTATTTATGATGGACTGAAATCTTTGCGACTAGTTTCGGCTTAACATTGAGGCCATCATCAGGCTATAAAAAAAGTTACGTTGTATAATGCAAATAATAAAAAGGAAAGAACATACCTTGGTGTAAAAAATAAATAGAAATATAAAGTTAACATTGTTGAGTCAAAACACTAGGATAAGCATTGCTGGGTAAGTAAAAAAGGGGTAAAACATGTACTATAAACTATAAAGACATTTTTTTAAATTTAATCTGTTGGTTTATTAAAAAATGTTTGTTGTTTTACACTTATTTATAGTATTTTGTAGCATTTCTGGGGTAATTTCTTTAACGGCATCAATGATAGTAATATTTAAACATTTTCACCTATAGGATACCCCATCCGTGGACACACTGTAGAAGCTGCTTGTCTGATTGCCATGTTTTGCTGACCTTGAACTATGTTCCTAGGGTTTTTGCAGGTTTGCTCCCACGCCAGGTATATTAACATCTGCATAATAATGTAATGTAGGGGTTGTCCATTGCGACCTGTGAGATCTATTGTGCCCCCTTACTTGCTTAGACGGTGGGTTTTCCCGTATTTCAAGCACAACCTCTAATCCTATCTTCTTTATGAAGGTTAGAATGTCGATCGGCATCAATTTAGGTAAGACATCCTCTTCTATTTCGTGTGCTCAAAGTTGTAGAGCTCTTGTATTTCCTAGGGCAGGACAAGCTGTGAGTATGTGTATGGAGTTTTCCTCCTCCATTTCACAATACCTGCATTCTGTCTTTTCCTCAATCTCCAGTCTATGTAGGAGTCCTCTTAGTTTACAGTGTCCCGTTAAGAATTCTTGGGTTATACTTGCTCAGCCCAAGACATTGTATGGGCTTTTTGGGGTTGTAAATACCTAGCAAGGCTTTTGCCTGCCTTATCCCTGTAGGTTCTCCCAATGTTCGATCTTTTCCATATTCTCAATGCCACTGAGTTCTTTGAGGATGGAGCTGTAGGCTATGCCACAGGATGGCTCAGGTCCCATTAGTAACATACTTGCTGCCCTTCTGGCAAGCTTATCTGTCATTTCATTTCCTTCTATTCCCGAGTGTCCAGGGAGCCATAGAAGTGTAACTGTGTTATTCATGTCCAGTTCGTTGAGTCTTTTTTTTTGCTTTTGATAATACCGTCTGACAGTTCCCTTCTTGTACTTCACTGTGAAACTAGCGCTTCAGGTAACTCGCTGAACCTCCCCTCTTTAGAGCTGGCTGAACCTCACCCCTCTGGTGAGTTTTGCTTAGGTTTCCATTCATCAGACATCTCGCGTTGGTCTTCCTCTTGTATTAAGTCCAGTTGTAATGACTACTACTGATATTTATACTTTCTGACTTTGGTCACTGGACGCCACTGGTAGAGTTAAATAACATTCGAATTTTCTGTAGTTTTTTGTTGTTGTCCAATCTCTAAATACACCTGAAAATACTACAAGTTGGCAAGGAATGCTTTTTCATATTCGTATTCATTATTATTACAGGTTTTATATAAAAGTTGGCATCCAAAGGAGATTTATTTTCGAATTTAGTGTGACCAGAATGAATTTTCGAATTTAGTCTATACGAAACAATCGACCCGAGTCTCGATGTGAATTTTTTGATAACGCAATTTTGTGTGTGAACATGGGATACCTAACGTACGATGTTTTTTCACCTTCGAGGTAGCTATAAATGTTTTATTCGAAATGTTATTCTAATAGTTTTGTTTTGCTTCCTTCCCTCTTTTATAATTTGCATCGTATATTGTGCGACAATTGCAGAAATATGATAATCGTTAATTTGAAAAATAAATATCCAAACGAGTAATTATCTTTCTGTGCGAGTTACACACTACACTTTTTTTACAACCACGTACTTGGCTGAAAATAAGAATCTCCCAAAAATCATCCACATCCACATAAATATAATTTTTAGACAATCATAACAAATTTGAAAAAAAAACTACAAAACATAAAATAACTACTTTCCTACGTAGAGCAACAACAACAATCTCAGTTTTTACAACAGGAAGGATTTTAGTTACTTACTAAACCTGTCAACAACTATTTTCGTTATTATTTTCGTTTTGTTTCATTGTTCGTATTAAAATGCATTATTTTTAATACTAATGTTCCTGTTTCAATTTAGTAAATAGCCACTCTTTCATATTGGATAGAGAGTCACTTTTAAAAATTTCTAGTTATCTTGACACCGAGACTTTCTGTAAGACAGGTGGTGTCCCATCGCTCACGTTTCGGCCTTTGCATCTATCTTGATTTGGAGGCAACCTGACGTAAGATTGGTTTTAATTTACCAATTCAATTATTCAAATTTTCGTTAGTAATGTGGCTCATGCCAAAAACAAGCTGTATATAGTATTTTTTAATGTTGCAATCCAAGTAATTAGTCCACCATCTTGTTTGTAATTACCATGGCCAGTAATTAGGTACTTTGTTTCAAGAAACTCGATATTTTTGACTACTTATATCACAATAACCCAGATACTATCACGCGAGTCGCGTATAAATACATCCAACTAAGGAAAAAGATCCTTGAACTCTAAACCAGGTAAAAAAAAATTCAAATGGTAATGGCAATCTGCGGTATTGTCCAAAATACAATTGTCGTTTATCAACCTGTGAATCGGGTTAGATACAATGGCTGCGATGAGAATTTCAGAGAAAGATCGAGTTAGATACTTTATTATGTTTTTGTTTTTTCTTGTTTGTAATTACTATTCTACAAGTGGGCTTGTATAAGTCTTGTGTGTCTTATACGGTACGTCCCACTGCGTATTTAACACAAATAATACCTCATATATTGACTACTTATAAAAGTATTACAGGGAGACGTCCCATGAATGATCCTCTCCTTAAAACTATAGAGAACGAAGGAATGAACGAATGTGTGCTTGAAATTTGGTGGAGATTTTGATTTTTTTCTTCTACAAGGGTTAAAAAATAAAAATAGATGAGCCCAGATTTAGGATTTAAGATCCTCTACAGTGCTGGGGTGGCGTTGTTTTTCTGTGGATGTCGTGTGGTCCTGAGTGAGTTTTGAGTGGAGGCTGGGAGATAATGACTGTATGGCAGAAGAGTGCCAGCTGGGGGTAGCGAACTATAGAGAAACTAATAGATCATTATATAAGAAGTCAAAATCTTGCGAAATTGCCGCTTTACAACAGACAGTTTGCCTATCAAACAGGCGAATCCAATACAATGCTCTACATTGCTTGACTGAAAGCATAGCAAAGACACTTTGCGCTTTTATTGACATAGAGGGTGCTTTTGATAACACCTCATTTATATCCATCAAAAGGGCACTGGAAAAAAGCAACATAGAGGTCACACTAGTACAATGGATAGAGTAAATATGTCAAGCTAATATAGATTAGGTTAGGTAAGGTTAAGACTATTACAGCTAATATAGGAGGAGAAACGGTAACCTTGGCCGCAGCGAAAGGATGTCCTCAAGGAGGAGTATTATCGCCTCTGCGGTTGTTCTTAGTTGTCGAGAATCTTCTGTCAAAGCTGCATAACTCTGTTTTACGATTCAAGGGTATGCAGATGATCTGGTCGTAACTATTAGGGGCAAGCGCGATCAAGTTATCTCAAACTTAATGCAAATTGCACATTATAGAGAATTGGTATCAGAAGGAAGGTCTTAAGATCAATCCAGGCAAATCAAATTTGAGGCTATACAAAGTCCACCAATGATATGTTGTCTAACCATCATCGTTTAATTTTTACTATGAACGCACAGAAGTTGCTGAACATTTTGGTTAAAGCCGATAAGATAATATCAAATGCTGATGAAATATTTTGGGAACCAAGTGCACTGTCAATATTACTGTAGGTTTTACGCAGAATCTCAGGAAGTTCGATTTGAATGATTGTCGTTTGCATCTTCTAACTTGTAATTTTTCAAAGAATTTATACAATTTAAAAAATTTAAAGGTGCGCTCTTGTTAATACGACCGGTATAATTTCTTCGTTTTCTCAGCCTCCGTCCGTTGTCGGCAACAGACCAAATTCACGGCAAATGTGGGTCTCCTAAATGTGTCATCGATGCACCATCTCAGCAAGCCGTGGTCAGTAATGCAACGTTGTCGGATGTACAATTTTACCTTAGTCATAAATACAAACGTAATTTTATTCAAAAGTAAAATGAAATATTTGAAATATCCACAAAATGTAAAAAAAAGAAGAGTGAATAGTAATACCACTAGTGATCGAATTTTCGCGATAAGTCTGTCGATTTACTTCGAAACTGACGAAACTGACTTGCTTGAGAACATCACTAGTGAAAATAATGGAAATACTAATGTGTTTAAACAGACCTCATGATACAAAAAGAGTTATCGCCACTGCACTTGTGTAAGATAATAAGTTAACAGTTTTATTACAGTCTAGTTTTGGGCATTGTAAAAATTAAAAATTTTGTTTAAAATATGCAAATTAATTATAAATTTGTAGTGCTGCTATTATAGATTTTAGTAAATATTATTTAAGTCAAAATTAATTGGGCCAAAGCATGTTAGGTTTAGGTTATCTGCTAATTTCTTTGATCTCTACTTTATTTATACAAAAAATTACAATATTCTAACACTTCACAGAAAAAGAAGCAATATAAAGTCCTTAGCATAACCCAAATAAAGTCAAAATACCTTAATAAGGTTCCCTTACTCAAAGTAGCTGTCAACATAAGGAGACATTTTCTAAAAAAGTGGTTTGCAAACAGGGTTTCTAACATTGCCGTGCTATTAGATATGGTAGGAAAATGCTCTGCGAGATGTGACAACGTTGGCTTAAAATCTAAGCAACTTCCATTCACGAACGTAGCAGACTGTCGGTATATTACTTCCTCTTCAGATTTGTTGACTTCGCCGCAGTGATAGTCAGTGGTTCCTTTTGCTGCTTTTTATTTCTGTTTCGCGACACGCGTTGTTGTTTTTGTGTATGTTCCGACGTTATGTGACCACCGCAGGTGGATTTGTTACATTATTTTTTTATAGTGACCGTTTACTAGGGGATGGTGGTTGAAAACTGGTTTGTTTCGATTCTATTACTAGAATTTTTTTAAGGGAACAGGGGGTGGTATTTGAGCCAGAAAATTACTTAACAAACTTTTAAATATTTAATTAATTTTTTTTGTCTTTTTTAAATTGCTTCAGCGGTCTCAATAATAACTAAAATTTATTAATATACCTGTTGGTACCAAAATTATCGCGTATTTTATAAATCTAATATAAATTGAATGTTAATACCAAATTTTTTTCAAAGTATTTTAATACCAGTGTAAGATTGTAAAAAAATTAGACTTATTCATCCAAAGTTAATCCACTTTTTGTTGAATAATAATAATAAAAAAAAAACAAAAAAGAAACTAATTGTTGATACATTTTATTTGTATCATTTACATTGGAAAATTTATTGTGTACAGTGGATTATTTTGAGTAAAAAATATTTAATGCAACTCTTAATTGAAAATAGACAATCTCAACAACAATCAGCTATTACATTATTTCTATTTTAACCAAAAATATCGTCTTTTACATTTGTATCCTTTGGTTTTTTATTACTTTTATTCTGGTTTATTTAAATGTTAAGTCCTACAAAATTATACTAGACTGGTGTCCTATGAGAGAACAGAAGTTTTCAATATGGCATCATCTAAGGGTATTTTTTTATAGCTTCTGGTAGGCCCAACAGCACCAAGCATTCAAAAATGAATCAATAGTATTTTTTTGGAGTCTTAGGACTTGTCAGTATTTAAATATATTGTTTATCCTTTGAAGCAGCAAGGAAAAAAGAATAGGATTAAAATTTGAGGTTAGAGTGGCTTTTATAGTTTAGAATCTAAACCATATTTTTTGTAGTAAAATAGTAATTTACGTAACAAGTCCGGAAAATACTTTTTCGGTCAAAATACAAAGAAAATTAAGTTATTTTTAGTTCAACTTTGAGCTTGAATAACTTTTAAGCAAGTGCATTTATCGAAAAAATTACCAAGACTTTTTTGTAGAGCATTAAATTTACTACAAAAATAATTGATTGCAGCAGCTTTGTATGAGCTGGCTGAGGAACAAAAAAATTGATTGCAAACATTACAATAACCCCATCTTATTTAAATGGGAAATCAATCGCCTTTGTGGCACGGTTTAATATTAAGGTTCGATATTTTTTTTTGGGTCATACACTAACAATTTTAGGGGCACTGCAAACCCAAAAATCAAATCGGTAAATAACGGACACCCTAACTTGTATGTCCTCTTGCTGTATTATTTGTTTGTTGAATGTAAGACTAAGAAAAATTTCGATATTTCAAAAGCTTTCTTGTTTTTTAAGTATAAATAAAGCTTTAATAAAGGACTATGGGTCAAATTATTGCATTGTATAAAGCACATTCTTTTATATACTTAGCTATTACGTGGTTACAATTAAATATTTCCATTCAATGTACTTTTGATTAATTCACTTCACGTGCCATGTAAGGATTTTATATTTTCCTGTTTCATCACACAGAAGTTTCGTATGAATGAAAACATCAGCATATGATTTTGTTGTTTCTCAATATACAGGAAGTTAAAACATAACGTTCCAATTCGTATAATGCAACTTATCGAATTTCTTCACGTGAGTTTAATTTTTAATAGTATATATACAAGGGTCATCGGTAAAAGAAAATATTTTTGAAGCCCGAGTAAGGATGGTTAGGAAATGACGTAATTTTATTGGGTAAATGTAAAAAAAAACTCTAATCACTAATGATTTATGCGTCCCATTCAAAAATTGACAACATAATGATGCACCAATTGACGGTATAAATTGACAAACGAGGGTCGCCAATAAAATAATTACGGTATCGAGAACAAGTTCGTCAACAATAATAATTGTTTGAATGATAATTCAGTGAAAAGCTGCTCCCGTTTATTATTA
Source organism: Ophraella communa (assembly GCA_035357415.1). NCBI lineage: Eukaryota > Metazoa > Arthropoda > Insecta > Coleoptera > Chrysomelidae > Ophraella > Ophraella communa. The sequence goes on along the minus strand of CM068980.1, from coordinate 57,101,022 downwards.
CGCCAATTTGCAGTAATTTTAAATGCGGTTAATGACAACTTTAACTATGGCTTACCATTTATGTTTTTTGTTTGTTAATTGTTTAGTGCAAATATTTTTTTAAACGCCTACAAGGAAGCCCATAAACTTGATTATGTAATTTATAGATTTTCAACACAAAATTTAATCCTATTAAATATTTGCATATTTACACTTCGTTCAACACGATTGCACAAGTGAAATCCACCAAAAAATAAATCAACTTTTAACACCTAAGTATGTCAATTGCGACAAATCCGATATTGCTCCTTACCATAAATATAAAATTAATCTTCTACCTCTTTGATAAAACCAAAAGTGGGGAGCGTATATTTTTCTGGCTTTAAATATGGAAATTACCGTTTCAAACTTTCATTGGAAGATATTCTTGTAGTTTCTGCTGAGGATGACAATCTAGAGCTAGACCAAAATATGGAGGTGTTTTTTAGCAAGAGCTTTTGACTCTTTTTTAGTGTCTAGGTAGTAGGAATAATCCTCAAACATGACAAGTTTTTTTTTTGTAGCTTAAATCAGGTTATAGATTTTCAAATGAAGTTAGGAACAAAATATGTAGTAAGTAAGTGAACGATCTTTTCTATATTTAAGTTTGGGATCAGATGAAATTTTAATAATCTCCTCAAATGGGTTGTGATGATCTAGACTGTCCAATTTCTAGGAACAATCCCTAAGTTTGTGTAAACTCAAAGTAGTTCGTTATTCTAGGACTCCGATTAGAATCTGGAATGCAACTTCTAGAGAACACCATCTTTCCAGACTTTAGTATATGTTCTACAGTGGTTTTTTTAGCCTCAAGTAGGTTCCAACTAGATTTAGGTAGCATCTAGTTTACATTTTTTTCTATGTCTAAGTTTTTTTAATCTTTTTAAACGGGTTGTGATAATCTAAATATTCCAGTTTGTCGGGAACACTTTCCAGAATTTAAATCTATAACCTACCATGATTTTTTCAGCCTCGAGTAGGTTCTAACTAGATATTGGTAATGATACCCCATGTCGTTAAGTCCTGGTTTCAAAATATTTACTTCTAGGTACTGAAGATGAAGATTTTGGAATTTCTGTTAGATCATTTTTAAGATAGGGCACTTGGTAAAGTTTTTTTAATCTACCCAAATGGATTCTGTTGAAATAGGTTTTCAAATTGAAACTTTGCTTTGAAATGTTGCTTAGTTGTGATTGGCGGGAATAAGTTATCCTAGCTCAAATAAGGGAGTTCTTCGAAAATCTTTCAAGGCACTTTGCTCTTCCAGGTGATATATTTAGAAACCTTTTAGCTTGCCTTAAACTTGGCATATAAATCTAGTAGGATCGTAGTTGATACTGTTCCCAGGGAAGTTCCATTTTGTGATTCAACAAAAGGTTTCCAGACTAATGAAAGGTGTAGTTGCCCCTTCTTTTCCAAATCTGTCAGCTTATTCATTTCCTAATATTGTGTCTTGGTACCTACATCAAGGTAACCTTAACATGGTAATTGTATCAACTAAATTTAGGTCCCATCACGCCCAATTGCAGCCCTTTCACCTACTTTGATTTGGAGCCAAACTAATCTAAGATTGGTTTCAATTTAACAACTCTTTTTTCTGTGACATGGAAACAATCAAGTTTAAATGTGCAAGAAACATTTTTTATTAATATTTTGTTCAAATTATAAATAAAAACTGTATTGAATGTATTTTGGTTTGATTCATTGGATTAAATACATGGTGGATGTTGTGTAAACTTTCACGAGTTTCAGAATAATTGAAATATTAGAAGATTTCAATGATCTAATGTTTCTTTTATTAAAACTTTATTTATTGGCGCCAGAAATTAGATTTCTAAAAGTTGAAGAATGTCTAGGAATGCGGTTTTTCTTGTAAAGTTTCGTAATAATTCTACCATTAATTGAATTAAGTAGTCAGAGATGTCATAAATATCGAATGCGTTACTTCATCATAAATTTTTTATTGCATTTAACATTTTACTCAACAAACTTTCAAACAATAATATTAATCAAGAAAAATTGATGGTGTAGAATGTTTGGTTCATTCAAACCTTTTACCAAGAATTTTTATTTTTTAGTTTTTTGTATAGGATATTATTTAAGTAAGATAGACATTCACTGGATTTTTGTAATAACTTTACCAAGGTTCGATAAATTTATGTATGTATACATCAAGTTCTAATTGTACCCAATCTATTCTTCATAGTCTTCAAGTTGTTTTTGTTTGTTATTCACACTATTCCACTATAGACTTCAATAAAGGTGACAAAACATAGGATGGGCCACATAATTGCATTTATAATTTCTTCTGGTTCTCGCATCCAAGTCAATGGTCGTACAACATCATCTTCATCGTCTCTTCAATCAAGTGGAATACAGGGTAGGATAAAGGCAAATAAGTTGTTAAGTTCGGAAATATAAAAAATCACTAAATGTGTCCACTTGGCAGTGATTTTTACGAGTATTTTAGAGTAAATGTGAACCGTTATTTAAAGTATTGATAATATGGTAGAATAATATTAATTTATTCAACTTTAGACCGGATCAAGTATTAAAGGAATAAGATATAACAATATTATCAGCCTCAGGAGATTTTAAGGACTCGTGGTATTTGAGAAGATTATTTTTTAAACAAAACCACATTATTTAATGATCCATCGATATCTTTAGTAGAAGGGTAAAAAACGTGAAGTCAGTAACCATCCATAAGTCATAAACAGAGTGAAGTTAGCTGGGCTGAAAAATTAAATATTTTTCGTGACGTGTAGTTAAAAATTATGCAGTATTTAAAATCTCAATTGCATTACGTTCTTATTTGACAACAACTTCCGGCCCAATGTTTTACGTAGTACTGTGTCAATGGTTCTATTTTAAGTTTTCTATGAACTCTTGCTATATATATGCTCCTTCTCTTCCGGAAAACATTTTGTGATTCTTCTAGTGCAGCTTCTATTACTCTTTTGTATTATTTTATTGATTATATCTTCATATATTTTCATATTTGTATCTAGAAGTGTAATTACATCATTTCCTATCCCTATATTCATAGTGATTTCTGCCAATTACAACCACAATGTCTTTATAGCAATTTATATATAATAAATTGTTAATAAAAATAAAAAGTCTACGTATTGATAACTTCTAACATTACTAATATGTACGACTTTTGCAAAATGGTATAATAAATATTTCTTGGCAAATTAGGATGTTTGTCAGCAAAATATTCATTGGCAGTATATTTTTTATTTTCTAGTAAGTGACTTTTTTGCTTGGTCATGATTTAAATACGTCCCTGTTTTTACTCATCATATTCATCTTCGCCTATAGCGCGAATATAGAACTAAACACCGACCGGCTGCGGTCAGTAGGTTACCTATGCCTTTAAGCTCTTCTTTCTTCCATCAGATCGACTGATACACAGACAATTCCAAACAGTACATTCATATGGACATCTGTTGCTCTTCTAGGCCAGCCTGAAACACGCTTACATTTACACAACAAGGAACAGCATATGCAATGCAATATTTAACAACATCGCATACAATCGAAGAATATTAAAATAATATTACATTTATACATATAAAACAATAATTATTTCATCTGCCGATATCTAAAGAATTCTTATACAATACCTAACTATAACGAGTTCTTTAACGGTGAATAAAATCTGTACGATATTAATGCTGTAAAGAGGAAACTATCATTTTCAAATCTTTTGCTTATATTAAGTTATAAAAAGAAACATAGAAGAACTTTACTCCGTATTTATAACATATAGTAATTTTATTGGGTAGATTATAACTGTCAAAATAAAAACATTTACATTATCTTGTCTATTGACTGGCCTATTTCGTTCTGGTGTTTTTTCCCTATTGGTAGACAGGTAATACAGAACCTGTTACAACCTGATTAAAACTTCACACAAGATACTTTTCATTTCAAATAAGTGTGTACTATAAAAACCATCTAGCTTTATAGTCTTTGGGCCTATGTCTAAAAAAACTGATCTGTTTAATTAATATTTTTTTTATATATTTGATGGTGCTTTATTTTGGTGTTACACATTATAAGCTATTTCTTGTTTTTGTGAAGTTTTACTTAACTTCAAAATATTTAAGTCAAACCTACCTGAACCCATGTCTTCCTTAATTTATAATCCTTTTAGAAGCTAAACAATTTACTGGTTTCTCTATTTATTATATAGTTAGTTTCTCTATATTATGCAACCATTCTCGACAAATATAAATATGGATAATTATTAATAAATCAACCTAAAAATTGTAAAATTATTATGCCTCCCTTATTCCATAACTCATTTAAAAATAATCTAGAGGTGTCGTCATAGAAAAATACAAACATAATTTTCCAATTTCAATACTACTTAGGGTGTGTTCGGGGAGCACGCTTTCGAGCTATGTAGCGCCAAGAGCCATATAACGCAAATGAGGAATAGTACTTGATAGCGCCAAATGGCGCAAATAGCGTGCTCCCCGAACACACCCTTAGTAGAAACAAGAATGCCCAAGAATCGTGCCAATGATTTACGTTACTAACTATAGTGGTATTCTTTCGTACCAATCTAACTCATCTAAATAAGTTCAAGTAATAAATCCTTGACTAAATCTTTCGGTTAAGATGAGTTCCCCACCATCTGACAAATTTTGATTTGACATCTCATCTTTCTCATACAACTTATCTAAATGAAGAGCAAGATTAGTTGGATTGGTTTCGACTTTCCTAACCTCAAATTTGTAGGTGACTGACTTCATTGATTCTGATTCAGTTTTATGGTTTGTTTTCATTGTTTATGGTAAGGATAATAAATGTTGTTAAAAGTGAAATAAAATGGATGTTTACACTCGCAATTTGATATTTCTGACAGCAGTGACAGCTGACTTTGTAATTTTGTTCTTTCGTTAAAAACTTAAACTAATCCAGTTTCGTTTAACCGTTTAGTTGTTTACTGTTCTTAATAAGATGGACTTTCACATATTACGGGTTAGTACAATAAATTTCAGTAATACAAATCATTGACTATGACAAATAAAACGTAAGATTAGTTAGGCAACTTAATATACACGGTCAAATAGGGTACATTACTTGTGTGGAATATGTCGCTTTCCGCCATAGTAAAGTAATATACTAGATCTGACAGCAAATCAATTTAATAAACACCGATAAATACCAAACTACGTCAATACGGTCATGTTACGTTTTCATCATACACGTTGTATTTATTAGTTTTACACAAAACGATGAATCGATTGTTTATTAAAAAATCGATTTTTTAATTGATTGAAATGATTTTAATTAAATAAAAGTATGTATATCTATGATTATGTATAAAATCCTGTTAAGTTGTCTTTACTGATTATAATACTTGATTCCTTTTGATTATTTTAAAATCTTATCCGTAGAACATCTCTCATATATCAAATTTCATAGATCAATAATAATCCTTATCAAATATATTAGCATATATTATATTATTATTGTTTAACTAATTTGTTACCTAATTTTCCATATCAACTGCCGATAACCTTCTGCAACAAATGGATACTAAAATTATTTTTCAGTTTTAACCAGTAGTTTCGATAATTAGAGCGTTTAAACAAACAAAGAAACTCTTCAGCTTTCTAGGTATTACCTAGCATTGATTGTAATAAGAGTACCTATTATTTTAGTCAAATTCAGCATCTATAAGTATTAGATTATTAAATAATTTTTATGTTATTTGGACATGAAGCAGAAATAAGTACCTTTGCTTCGGGAAGAAAGGTTTTCTGGAATATATTATAAAACAAACAATAGTTTAAGATATTCTTAGTATTTACTAAGTAACTCTAGATGATTACCTGTATGTATGTATGTATGTATGTATGCATGAATGAACGAGGTCTCTCGTCATGAACTCTGAAACACAAAAGTGATCAATGCTGTTACTTACCAAGACGCATGCTCTGGGTATGTCTACATTACTTACTTTATATATAAGCTTGGCTTCCCTACTTGCGAGTCCTCTCACCTGACCATCACGGACCCATGGTTCCTGGATCAGTACTAATCCCATTTGGATAGCTCGTCTATCGCTGCCCTCAGGAGTTGCCCTGCCGCCTCCTCCTTCAGGCTCAGGACCTTCCACCTTTCCGTGCTCAACCCCTCATTTTGGGCTTCTATCAGCTGAAGTAGTTTCTCAGCTGATATTCCTTTACTCCTGGGAAGGAAGGCCGTCACCATATGTGGTTTGGAGATGTCGTCTCCCCCACATGTTGTCAGCCTACCCTCCCATTCCTTCAATCGTGGCACTTTCAACCTAAGCCACTCCGCTGACTATGGTGTTTCACAGTCCACGATTATGTGGCCCGGTCTAAAGTGGATGCCGCCGAACTGGAGCTTGTGCTCTCATCCGGCGAACATTTCCTCCACGATTGCCTCCTCCACCAAAGTCTGTTGTTCCGAACTGAGGGTGTTCTCAGGGAACCCTTTGGGAAGGATGGCAACCTTCTCCGACTTCAGAGCGGCCGCATAGCTGCACTTTCCCGTCGTAGAGGTGGTTTTCTTTCCCACCTCTCCCTTCTTCTTCTACTTTTTTTCCTGCGCTGGGCTGATGACCGTCTCAACCCGCTTGCGTTTTTGGCTGGAAGGCTCTTGGGACTTGTGCTCCAAGGCCTTCCTTCTGGCTGTTTCAGGGTAATTCCCTGATTTAGGTACCTTAGGTACCATCTACAGCCTGCTCCGCTGAGCCCACGTCTCAGTGGGTCGTCCCTACCTCCAAGTTCTCCCAAATTGGGAAGTGGAGGCAGTTTCGAAGTTGGGGGCCTCTGGAGGGTTTTCCTCCTCTCAGATTCTCCTTTGTGGTGTGTTCCCACATTGAGTCTAAGGTATGAGTTCTCAGCTTCTCAGCCTCTTGGGGAGTCTCCCGAGAGACTGAAGAAGGGGAGTGACTTCCTCCTTCCTTCTTCTCCTCTTTTCTTAGTTTAGCAGTGTTTTCCCGCTGTTTTTTACCCTTTTTTTTGCTTATTTCTGAACATGGTTGTTCCCACGAGTAGAAAGGGAATGACGGTCCACTCCGGCAGAGCCCCGGGGAACGTTCGCAACCGCTTATACCCCAGTGGTCATCCATCCTTCGGCACGTTACCTTACACCTTGGAATTGGGGGGGGTTGGTCCGCGGTGCGACCTTGGGAATGACCAATCTGGCAATCTTGCAGTTATCAGCTGCTCATACCAGACCGCGCCACCCGTATAGCCACACACCCCCAGTTTCGCCGCTTCCCTGCTAAATTGCAGTTTTACCTGCTTAGGCAGTTCAGCGACTCCCCTGGGGATCCCCTATCCGCCACCTGGGGACGCGCCTGGTAGGCACCCAGCCCTCGGGATTACCTGTATACTTATTGCAGCATGCAGTTGTGGGTTTTGAGTAAATAAATAATAATTTATCAAACAAATACAAATATTTATTGTCTAAATAATTATAACACTACACATACATTTCTTTAAGTTGTCATAAATCTATTATAACATTAAAGAATAAATATCATTATTATATTAAGTATAGAATGAAACATTTAACAAAACAGGGAATTGAAATTATAAATCTGATATATCAAGGTTGACAAAATGTGCTACCCCTATTCGGTTCGTGTTGAACAAAGGAACGGGTCTTATGACTCTCGTTAGATTTCTTTTTTCCAACAGATCAATATATTTACTGGATAATACTTTGATTCCTCCCAAGTACACTTTTTCCAACCGAGTACAGTTGGTCAACAACATGCATAAAGTTTGACTTTCCATCAAGACCTGCTTGTTCTTGAAAGTGGTGTTGTCAACAACTAATATTTTTAGTCTCCTACAACATGTTGCAACTTTTCTTAGGATAAGGTTGAGTTCACTTTTACATTTGTCGTGTATTTCCAATGCTTCCAGCATAGGTAAACTGTTCAACGCCTCCCTAACAACTTTTAGTGGTGTATCACTTTCAATAATCACCGTCCTCCATAAACTGGGCACTAAAGACAAACCATGCCATCGTTTACATACTCCTCTAACTCGAAGGCTCAAATCTGTTTGCGATAAATATGAGAAAATCTTAATTAAAATTTCATTTGGCAAGCTATTTATGTCAACCATTTTAAAAACTTTAATGGTGTGATCATGACAACACCAATCGACAATCTGTTTAATCCAGATAACTTTGATCAAAATATTTTTGACGTTGGATTTAAAAAAATTTGAGTTTATTAAAGATGTCTGCAGAATGAGAAATTTACTTTTTAAAAATGCATTTTAAATTTTCCGCCAAAACGCTAGAATAGTAATGGCGTCTATCTATGACATCATCGATTCGTAAATACCATTTATACTACACTGCGACTCGTGTCATCTGTGGATTCTGTGGTAAAAACGTCAAACTTCAAACATTTTGCAGGTTAAAAGAGGATGGTTAAAAAATGTTATTTTGTTTTTACTTATTTTGTGCGATTATAAAAGTTATCATAGTCATGAATCCTAATGTGTATCGATGGTGTGCGGTTCCACAATGTAAGAATACATCAATAAAACTCCGAACAAGATATTTGTTTACGTTCCAATGTCAATGTCAACCATATTTACGAAAGTACGACGTCACGCTCTTCTGATTGGTGTTTCAGCTAATATGGCGGATTGTTAAACTTAGTGCTTATATTTTTATATATTAAAAAAAATTGGCGTAAAAACAAAATAAAAAACCGTACCTAATCCCCAAAACTACCCTACATGAAAGTTGGGTGGGGTGGATTATATTATAAAATTAATTATTCTTATGCCTTATAATTGATTCCCAAGTTTGAACTTTGTAATCAAAACTGCTTGGTTGTTATTTAAAATAATATAATTTTTAATTAACCCCTTTAAAGCGCTAAATCTCCCTTATTATTCGGTTTTGAAAATAGTATACATGAAGAAGTACCCTTATTTTGTGATGTTCTATCAGCTCTAGAAATTAATGTACATAATTCTGGACCACCCTGTATAATTATAACAAATCAATATTTTAGTGATTCTTACTTACTGTCATCATGCCTATTGTAAATTTTGAAGAAGTAAATTAAAATGAACAATGTTATTCCAAAATAATAATAATAAAAAGAAACATATTTATATAAATCTAATAATAATAAATATCTTTCCATAAATATAACGATAACCTAAAAAGTCCGCAATTTATATTAACAACACAATAAAAGTGAAGTTAGCTGCAATGTAATATTGTTCAGAATTCGCGAAAATCAATGACCACTAGATGGCGCTGTCAATTGTCAATATGGCCGCTACGAGGGTGAACAACAAAATTTTAGTTCATGCTTTGCATCTATCGTTGTTGCTGTGTACGTGTGAACTTCCTATTTTTTGTATTTGTATTATCTTAATACATTATACATGAGTTTTTCAACAAAAAAAATACATTACACTACTAGGTTAATGACATACTGATGTGTTGTTCACCCTCATTTGACCTTCCCAATAAATGTCGCGTAAGTTTTCGCGAATACGATTTTTAACCGCGCTGTTAAATTTGCTTTAACATTGCGATGTTAGTAACATCGATGTTAAATTTACAGCTGTTACGAATATTTGTACAGAATAACCCTATAAAAACTCTTTTTTTGCAAAAATAACATTTATTTTAGATAAAGTATATACGTGAAAACATCGTGGATCAGTTTTTAAAAATCAGTCATCATGCCTATTCTATCACAAACACAGTTTGACAGTTTCAACACACCTAACGTCGAATGTTTTGGTCGGCGTTAATTTAACAGCAAAAATGTTAAAATACATCGATGTAAATTACAGTAAGAGCGTACAGAATAGAATTTTCATAACATCTCTCGGCCTTGAAAGTTTACAGCGCTGTTACCGCTAACATTTTTGTACAGAATAAGCCCATAAATCAACTTGTCTAATTTTCGCTAGATTTGAAAGTGAAAAGTGAAATTGAAACTTACCAAATTTTTCTATTTTTTTACTTTTCTAATAAAATATCATTTAGTACCTACATCTATGTAAGTAAAATTTCTTAAAAATGATTAATATTAAGTTTAGGGGATTTTGAAATCTTATTTATCTGCAAGGACTAAAATCATGACCCTAAAAAAGGGGTTCAAATTTAAGGAAGAGACAAATCATTTAATACCTATTAAAGATAGGTAATTGCATGTTACAATGGTGTCTTAAACCAGTATTTAGTAGTAGTTACTGACTATACCAACTAAAAGTGTAGTACAGAAGCATAGAAGATCATATTTTAGGAATAGTATCACAAAAACAGTCCTAAATGCTAAAAACTTTTTTCAAACATATTTACAGTACAAAAGATATTTCTTAAATAATGTTTTTACTAGTAAATCACATTGCTGATATTTTTAAATTATGTTTCTATTAATATTTAACATTATATATTGTGTATAGAAGAAATCCAGAATATATTCAAAAACAAAGATATTCTTATAATAGGTATACTATATATTTTTTCTTAGCATTGCCTTAGTAACTCTAGGTGAATACCTACCTAGGTACATACTTATTCTAGCATGTAATTTTGGGTTTTAAGTAAATAAAAAAATTTCAAACAAATACAAATATTTATTTTTTAAATTTTTACACCACACATACATTTCTTTAACTTGTCATAAATCATAAATCTATTATAACATTAAAGGATACATATCATTAATCTATTAACTATTAAATGAAACTTTTAACACAACAAAGAATAGAAATTGTTATTGTGATGGACCAACTGAGGGATCCATTTTGACAAAATATGCTACCCCTATTCGGTTCGGGTTGAAGAAAGGAAAGTTTCTTGTAACTTGCCTTAAATTTCTTTCTTGCAACAGATCAAGATATTTATGGGATAATATATTGACTCTTCCAAAGAATACTTTTTCCAAAAGAGTGCAGTTAGTCAATAACAGGCACAAAGTTTTACTTTCAAGCAGGACCATTTTTTTCTTGGGAACGGTATTGTTAACTACTAATGTTTGTAGTTGCGTACAAGACCTTGCAACTTTGTTAAGGATGGCATTTAACTCACTTTTACACTTTCTATTTATTTCCAATTCTTTCAGCAGAGGTGAATGGTCTAGTATCTTCCTTACCGTTTTTAGTGGGGTCTTTTTGTTAACAACCAACTTCTTCCACAGGGTCGGCGCAAACGATAGAGTATTCCATCTTTTACATACTCGTCTAACTCCAAGGCACAAATCTTTCTGTGGTAAATGTGAAAAGATCTTTATTAAAACTTCGTTTGGCAAGCTATTTATGTCAGCCATTTTAAAAACTTAAATAATGTGATTACGTCAACACCAATCGACAATCTGTTTAAACCAGGTAACTTTGATCAAAATATTTTTGACGTTGGATTTAAAATAATTTGAGGTTATTAAAGATGTCTGCAAAATAAATCAACTTGTATAATTTTCGCTAGATTTGAAAGAAAACATTGAAATTAAAACCTAACAAATTTTTCTATTTACTTACCAAAAGAAAACAAATTGTTTCCGATGTCGTTGAGGATAGGTAATTAAATATTTCAATAGCGTTTTTATAGATCACAAAAGGTCTGTTCCAACCAAGCAGAGAACCGTTCTAAAATGGTAATTTTTGTGCGCAGTGGTGTACTGCGTTGCGCAGTGCACTAATTTGGTCTCGTGAGTGATAATATTACCGTTCTAGAACGGTTCTTTGCTTGGTTGGAACAAACCTATACTACTTAGGCTCTTAGGCAGTGCCTGCGATTCACGCTACAGTTCGACAATATTCCAATGGAGAATAACCATTTTGAAATTGTCAAAATTTTCGTTATTTATATTATTAATGCTATTTAAATTAGGATTATTTGTTATATGAGTATAGAAATATTATTAAATATTGTTCATACTGGTTCATATTATTATTTGCAAATTATAAATAGACTGTACGATATTGGAACCTACAAAAATTGATGCCAACTTGTGTGAAAATGGTACATAATATGGAATATTTAACTCTGCTCAAAAAGGTATACTGTAATAAAATGAGTACCATAAAATTATGAATTTGCTTGTCGTCCATAGGCGTAGGTAAATCTTATAATAATTAAATTTAATAATTAAAGTAAATTAAAAATTATTACTGGTGAAGCCAAATATCAAAAAGGTAAATAAACTTTTTTTGTTCTTTATTTTAAAATATCAATTGTGTTATTTTTAGATGTGACAATAAAACTACTGGAATCCCAATTAACTCATATATTTTCAAGCATGTTAGGTAATTAAATATTTCAGTATAATTTTTAATTATAAGGGCATATAGTAACATTGATCTCATTACTGTTGTATATAGTCGTGCGTGGGCCCAAGAGCTATTTCTATTTTTTTTTATTTTTGATTTCCTATGTGGTAAAGAAACAAAAATAAATGCTAAGCGACATGTGCTACAAATAATAAAAGAGCAAAATCTGCCTGCTAGAAGATATTTATCAGAATAATAATTGGTAGTTTGTGCGGTGAAAGCGAATCTAATTCACAACATATATAGAAAACGAAAAGAATATAAAATCGAGTGGAAATAAACTTTATGTGTAGGCGTGTCTACTAGAGCCGTTTTACAGGGCAAATAATTATGCCGAAAATTACTCTGAAATTTATTTTGAATATTTTGTCACACAATTATAACAATATTCTCATAAAACCTGTGTCACAGAGGGAAAGAAATCTTCGGAATAATGTATAATCTGAGATAAAAGTCTACTTGGAAATTAAGCCAGTTCTTTATTATTTTTTTGTTTTAAATATACTGAACAAGAAATCATTACTACCCAATTTTCGCGGTCTTTCTTGTTTCTTTTATTTTAAATATGTCCAAATTGTTTTTTATAAAGTTTTACTATACTTTTTTAATTATTGTCCAATGAAGACAAATCAATTTACACTTTAGATAACCCTAAAACTTACAAATCAAACTGTAATAAGTCGACTGTAATTAGTAAAGTACAAACTTATTCTAACCCTTTGTGTCACAAAAGTTGTGGTTGAGGCTAGTTGAAGCTCTTTTCGACATTTAGCCTTTAACAAAGCAACAGCACAAATAAAATTAATTTTAATACTTAAAATGATAGCAGAATAAATATAACCTGTTTAATATTATAAAAGTTTGTTAATAGACGTTGCATAAAATGATTCATCAAATGGTATTTGCTGTAAAACTATTTGATTAGAATATATTTTATGTTGCATGTATAATATATATATACCTTTTGGCTCAAAAACACCCCCTGGAAATAATAATGTCGATTGTGTAGTTCGCAATATGAGCACCGATTCCTTAGAACTGAATAAACATGAAAAAGTGAATAAAATTTGTTATACCAAAGAATCCGTCGATATCTTATCACAATGGCTGCACGCTCTGGAAACGAGATCATCTCTATTCTGGTTGCGATATCTTGGAGCTGCCTGTAACGAAGATGATGAGGAAGATCGTGAAGACAAAAGGGCGAATTCTCTAGGTTCGACATGCAGTAGTTTCAGTGACATTGATGGAGATTACGTTGAAGAATGGGAGGAGGATTTTTGCAACGACGTCTGCGCACTACCACCTTGTAAGAGTATAGCGCATAGAGAACCGGATTTGTTGGTAGCGCTGTCCGAGAATTGCACGTTCGGACCTGTGTGCTATTTCTGCAGGTAATTTAATTATTTTTAGGGCAACAAAAATAAACAATGAGCGTATCTCAATATTTCTTGACGTTAATTGTAGTTGGGTATTCACTGTTTTGAGTTCTTACAAAATTATCTATGCATGAAATAGTGAAATTAAAAGATATCTTGTTGTCCACTTACAAAAATATGCACCGTGACAATGAACATGGAAAATAAGTCAAGCACAAAACAGTTTTTTTTCTACAGTTACCAATCGGTTTCTCTTATTGAAGAAGAAACTGATTTTAATAAAAAAAATGCGGCTAAATCTTGGTAGGAGTTAGTAATATCTGTGCTAAAAAACTGTAAGGTTGATTTTTCCTCAAAAATCACAATTGACAATTTAGAGTATGAAAATATTATCCCCCTCCAGCATCCCTTGTTGCAATATACAACAGAAAATTTGTAATTTTTTCTATGATTATGAAGAAAGGGTGAATAAAACATTTATATGTAAAAAAGTGTACCTATTACTAATGTTACTTGTAGCTGCTGGTAAGTTAAAGTATATATTTATTATTTTTGTCAATATGCAAACCTGTTTATACTACCAACACTTGTATATATTGTAATAATATGTTCAAATGAATAAACATTATTATTTACAATTTTATTTTTATGATAATTGTAAAATAATATATATCAACTGCAACATATTATTATGGAGCATCTATCTAAATAGTAATTTAAGTTTGGCAATATCCCAGCAGCATTACTTTGATTTTTTGTTATAGAAAACAAAGGTGTAAGATTACATTCCCAGTAAAATTTTCTTCAAAATATATTTTCAGCTCAACTACATATCTATGTTACATAATGTGGCCGTTTTTCTGGTTTCAAAGTTATCATTCCAAAATGAATAGCAAAAACTTGTAGAAGAAAATGAGTCAAACATTACACTATTAAACTCTTTACTTTGATTGAGTCTTCATTTTATACATAGATAATATGTAATTGTAACAGAAATATATTAAGTTATTGTAAAGATCAGCATGATATAGTTTTTTCCTGGTTTTTCTATATCATTGCACAGTTATACTGATCTTAGAGGGAAATACATCCAGGATAATCCCTTAGGGCTAATAACATCTAGGCTTTAATATTGTTATGTCTTATTACTTCCATACTCTGTCTAGTCCTAACACTACCTACTTAACCCACATCAGGTAGTTACCTTGAAAAAATAAAATATAACTTAAATATGTCAAGAAGTGAATAATGGTGGTCATTTTGAACGTTTAATTTGATTGTAAAAATTCATTTTGTCAGTTATGATTGCACCAATTTAAAAAAAAACTTATATTACTGAACAAGTAAATTAAATAAATAAATTAACAGAGAGGGTGCTAGAGCGGAATATTTGTGTACTGTAAATTGTCAACTTAAGGATAAAAATCGACCTGTTTCAGAATTAATTCCATACATATGGTCCGCACTGTAGAATATTGGACGATATTACCTACTTTCAAGCATGTAATAAATCAATATTCTTACAATAATACTCGTCAAACGCACCAATATATCGTACCTTGTACCTTGATAAATAAATTCAATATTGGAAAAAAAAACACCTCAGTTTATGAGTATATTTAATTGATCATTAACGATAACTGATAATTAAATGTGTTGTGTGATTGTAACATCTTGAATGACATTTTCGAACACCGTAAATCAAAATAAGTTTTACAATCTTTGTTAGCTGAATTAAGCGGCTCACTCGTAATGCTGGGGCTACAATAGCGGGCTACGGCGAATATTCGTTATTCGTGTTAACACGATTAATGTGGCCGGGTACAACGCTCCATCATTCGCAGATGATGTAGTATAGAGGAGCGAATCAAAGGGATTTGTCTCGATATTTGCCTATATTTTTTGTATTTTTGTAACGAAAAAGATTTAGAGTGCATTCAAGTTTATGAAACGGAAAGTATCATACTTATGGAATCCTAATCTAAACAACGCAGTCCGGCAAGAATCTTCGCCCGCTAATGTAGCCCCAGCATTAAACACATCTCCGGGCAACATCTCTATTAAGAACTTATTTTTTTCTTCAACGGTAATCGTCAGATGGCATCTCAGATAAAATATGTCTATTTTATAATTTATTGCCGCTAAAAGTTTATTTCTTTTTATCTTTCTCTTTTTACAATAAATTTCCATGATTTTTTTATGGTGGGAAGTAATAAAACAAGTCATTGTCAATGCTGAGCGTAGATTTTGTTAGTTCGGAAGCTGGAGCGTAACAGTGTTCTTATCGTACTTAAAATAATTATAATTTATTCGCCAAAGATTTTATGTATCAATATATAAATAGTAATCCTCATAACTATATTTTCCAGTAATTTTAGTTAAACAGCTATTTATGATATGCATTTATTATGAATAGATGATTTGGAAAACAAAAAAAGAATTACTAAAACCACTGTATAATAAAGGAAATGTCAAGAAATTTTGACAGTAAACATTTGTAGGACGACACTACTTTATTTCTGTCTAGATACAATACTTTTATTTGCCTTGCTGGCTGACTATTTCCGTATAAAAAATGGTTATACAGAAGTGAATTTAAGCAATAACCTGTAGCCATTTAACGGTTGTTTTGAAGCTGTAAAATTGTTACTTTTTAGTATTATTAAGTTTGTTGATTTATATTAACTTATTTTAATTATACGCTATTTGTTTGTGTATCAGATTTCATTAAACGCTATTATGCATAATAAAATATTAAAATGATCAGTATTAATGAATGTTGTTTAATATAAAAAATTAATATGGTTTAAGCTTTTTTTTGGCTCATTCTAGCATCCAGATACATTCTAGATACAAAATTTTGTTCGTTTTGTCACTCATAATATTACAACAAATCCATTTATTTAAGAATACTGACATGAATTAAACATACATTTTTATTTAAAAATTACTGTAGTTTACTACAAAAATTAAACGTTTTGAAAAAGAATTACCTCGGAATACTGGTGCCTTTTGTCCATTACTCCATTATGATTGTCATCCTCATGAGCCGTTGCTATGCTTG
This sequence comes from Ophraella communa, assembly GCA_035357415.1. NCBI lineage: Eukaryota > Metazoa > Arthropoda > Insecta > Coleoptera > Chrysomelidae > Ophraella > Ophraella communa. The sequence continues at coordinate 57,084,241 of CM068980.1, read as the reverse complement.
TCGATGTACTTTGTTGGAGAACTGCGATATTTGATAGCTGTTTTTCGTGTATTATTGATAGATTCATCAATATAATTTTAAGCAACAGCTAATACTTCTACAATAATTATTCTTGCTACGCCAAAACATACAGTCTTCCATTAAAATAATCTTCTTGTAAATCCTTATTATTATAATTATTTGAAGTAATGAATGTATTCCAAATTACAGTGTCGCGATGCTATATTCTCCAGAAAGTATTTGTTGGCCTATGGTGAGCTTTAATAACACCCAGTACTTCTTTATGGCATACGAACACGACTTTTCAATAGGCAATGTTCCGATTTTGAGATCGTGAGAACATAGTTCGCAGACATAAATATTAATTTTTTTTAATACCTATGTATTGTATACTTTTGTGAAGAAAACTAGCTCAAATCTACTTATTGTATTGTTGTTCTTTACGGATATGACAATTTTTTATGGTAAAATCAATAATTTGGCCTAGTAAAACGAGGAGTTGTTGTTGTCACAAGTTTTCAGCGACAGACCGAGTAATGGTGAAAGGTACAAATAAAAAACTACGGAAAAAATGGGAAAAAAATAAATATGAACGCTTATATATTTTTACAGTCTAATTTTCAATTTATTTACAAGATACCGATTTATATGAATTCGAAATTAAAGTGTTCTTCTGCCTAATAGTATATTTTTGAGAATGTTAGGTTAGGGTACTCGAAAAATTTGGTTATTGAAGATTACTAGTTTATTAGGGGTTAAGAACAGTTTAGAAACTTGTGGAGGGTGTTTGAAAGACGTTATTTGAATTCTTTTGTTAGTTTTCAAAAGGCTGAAGTACAATTTTGTTCGTTTTAATGTAATGTGTCTTCGTTATCTTAATAAATATGCATATAGCTCCATACCTCAATACATATTTATCTTATTGTGACCACGTTGATTTAAAAGATTGCTATTCCAGGTATGTTTACATTGAAGTGGATCTAGGAAAAGAACTAGTGTTACCCATCCATAATTTTGTTAGCAGGAAATGCTGAAGCATAACTTAAGTTATTGAAGGTACTAAAAATGAATCTCCTAGCCAGAGAGGTGCTGAAGAAAGATTTATAGGTCCAGAGCTGTTCCTGGGCACAGCGTGGCCAGAGGAACAATATATTACGGGCTAGATCAGATTCTAGCTAGAGGGTTTAAGACACTCAAAAGCATTTGTAAGAGATGCTAAATATGAACAGACAGGACTACTGACCGGTCTGAATTACAGACTTCATAGTGTCACCAACGACCCCGATGAGCTTCGTTAGATACCTAACTATGTTAGAGCTTAACCCAACACTAACGCTCTGAAGGGCGGCGGAAGATTTAAAACGTATTGGAAATATCAAGAAACTATGTCATGAATCCCAAACTGTCATGTTTCGAGTTCCCAAAGGTGTGATTTGGAATATTTTAATCACGAGACATGCAGAAGGAATAGCATTAAGGATAAGATATTAGATCTTTTAAGGACCTAGTTAATTAAGAGCCTTAAGAACCTATTTTTGATGTCTTCAACATAATCAGGAGCATTTATTTTACGTGATCTATTTTTTCATACTCCCATGTCCTCCAATTAATAACAGGAAACTTTTTTATCGTTCAAGAATGTTTTTAAAAAATTTCCCATAACAACTCAAGCACTAAGGAGATTGTTTATTTAAATACTCCAACACTGTATGTTTTTACAAGCAGTGAATTTGGTCGAAAAAAATTAAGTATGGTCCACTAGAGATTTCAGTTTTGTTCAAGGTCAATTTCGTGATCACGATCACTTATTTCAAAACTTTTACTAATTACAATTCTTTTTGTTTGCTTTTTTTGCAGTTTTGTTCCACTTTTGTTTTTTTTTGCTAAATGCGAACGGGCGTGAGTTATGGTTTAAAACATCTGGGTTGAACGAATTAACGTGTATGTATGTATCCTAAAAGGCTCTTTACGTTTTTTTTTACGCCATCTTGTAGCGACTATCGTTAACAACTAATGGCTGTTTACTTCCTGACTTTCAGTCATTATGAATTATGACTGCGTGTTGAAATGTCATACGTTTGTACGTGTTTATTAACAATTAATGTCTCAAAAAAAAACACTTAAAATATGTATAAAATTTGTCTTTCACATGATTTAAAGCAACATCAACCCGGAATTATATGACATTAAATGACACTGACGCTCCCAAACGGCGAAAGATAAAACAACTATTCTTATTAATACTTAAAATGTGGGTAAGAACTGAATAATTTGAAATCAATAAGTTATTGTTTATCAAAGAGCCTTCGCGACCTACACAACATAAGTAGAGCACCTACCTTACTGAAACCACACACTTTTCCAATAGATTTATAACCATGTTCAGTGTATGTATCTATTTGCATTTGATTATTCAGTTATTTATAGAGTTATCATGTTTTATGGTCAACAGTGTCTCAAAATATTCATACAGCTCCCAAAAGCGGAACCTCAAGCCAGTGGCGTCAGATATACAGCGTGTCCACGGAGAGCTAGTTTTATGAAAACCATATGAATGTTTTCACTTCGGAAATTTTCATGAAATAGGCGAGCAACTTCCATTTGTGTTCGGGTAACCGTAACCAATCATCTGTAAAACTGTTATTTTATGCATTTCTGTTAATCTAACCATTTTTATGAATTGCAGTCAACGAAATTCAAACGAAAATCCCACTTATGTATAATAATTCTTATTTGTGAATGCAAAAATCGTAGTTTGCTATCGGCTAAATAGGAAGGAACAGAAATGCAAGTGGATAAAAATATCGGATAAATTACGTTACCGTAACAACGCTAGCTTTTACTGTTTATCAAGAGTTGCGCGTCAGTTTGACAATTTTAAATGTCAAAAACAGAAAGAATTAAACAGCATAGAATATTTCAAAAAGTATGTCGAGATTTGGAAATATTTGCGAGGCAGAAATAGTAAGGGAGATTGAAAAATCAACTCCAAAAAATACAATTTGGTGAATTTTGTAAACAACGAAACTTCAATTTGGACACCGAACAGTCAATGGAAAATTTGGCAGGAATATCGATGAGCTAGGGCTTTAATATGAAGAAACAGAATGGGGAATATTAATTAAGAGTACCTGGTGAAAACAATGTGCGAAAATGTTGCAAAGCATGTATTTCGAAAAATTTAATGTTACTTTCAAACTTTCAACCCTTTCACTGATTTGGAATTTAAGAAATCTCGTGATGCACGTAATTCTAAGCGAAAAAACTTACAGGGTAATTTAGAAAAACGTAAAAATAGTCAAACAGCATTGACTAAAAGTGAAATTGTTAAATTGGCATTAATATAGGATGAAAATAGTCCCATAGGTATTTAAAAAAGATTTTTTCAAATCGCTGCATATGAATTAGCTTGGCGAGGTGAAGCTGCAAATTGTAAATATTTTGTAATATATTTTTTCTTGTTCATTTTTACAATAAATTTAAAAACAATAACATTTTTGGATAGACAATGAAGAGACCTTTCAAACGATACATATCACAAGCCCAAACTTCCCATTTAAAAAATTGGGGGGTTGTAACTGTCACTCAAAGGGGGTTGAAGGTAGGAATCAAATTTTCACTATAAAGAATGTCAATTTATAATTTAAATTTGACGTGTTTCGGGATTTTCTATAAATAGGTACAGTAACCGAAATAATGAATGTATTCCATTTGGTGAATTCACACTGTATGTATAACACGGCCTGATCTAATATTTAAATTCTTCTATTCTTATTGATTGTTTAATGTCATTATAAAAGGCATTTGATAAAATGTTGAATTTAAAAATTCCCGTGGTATTTTAATTACTCGAAAGCCTAATTGGATTTAAATGTCAACAAATTAATGTACCTAAATAACTCATTTTTTTTTGTTTCAGTAAAAAAAATTCCATCGTTTTGAGGACCCAACTTTCAGTACGAGTTCACACAATTATTGGTAAGTATTGTTATTTTTTTTATCTTACACACGCCCCTGCCTTACAGCAAGGTCATAGTTTACCATAGTCCAATTGTGATCACATTTTATTTTAACCAATTTAAAAATGATGACTGCGAAGATAATAAATACGCCATTAAAGACTCGTACTCTATAAATATCCTTCTGATGATTATCGAATTGTTTTTTGTTTGTTTTATTCTGAAGAAAACAAGGGCTGATAAAAATCAGTGAGAGTCCGTCAAGAAACTCCATCATTTTTTTTTCAGTAAGAACAAAAACAGTAAATACGTGCTTATTATTTTCCGTAAATTATAGGTTTGGTCTAAGAGGCGGGGCAATTTTATCTAAAGCATGGATTTTTACATAAAAAAATCAAACACAAAAAGTTGTATTACTAGGTATACTCTAAAATACGAGTTACAGAATTGCTCTGTTGGAAGATACAACAAAAAGAGACGGAAATAAACCTCACTTTTAAAATTTCTAAAATTAACAAATTAAAATATTTTTTTAAATTGCCTGACTAAACAATATTTACAGGCGATCAGAAGGCACTTCAATGTTAACACTTGCCAGTGTTTTTTGTTCTTTGAATTATAAATACTTATAAACACAAAATATATTGTTCAGAATTAAGACAGTAGGACAGTATAAATGTTGAGTTTATTTTTTTATGTTTGGTACTAATACCAAAACTATACAACTATGCTCCAGAAGATGTGATTTAATATTATTTTTTTTTCGTAGAAAAATTGCTGACATCGGAAGGCCGGGAACTTCGACGGGCTCTGTTTTCCCTGAAGCAGATATTCCAAGAAGACAAAGACCTCGTTCACGAATTCGTACAAAACGACGGCCTGTCATGTCTGATCAAAGTAGGTTCCGAAGCCGATCAAAACTACCAGAATTACATTCTAAGAGCTTTGGGCCAAGTGATGTTGTACGTAGACGGTATGAACGGTGTTATGGAACACAACCAAACCATCCAGTGGCTCTACAGTCTCATCAACTCTAAGTTCCGATTAGTAGTCAAAACGGCTTTAAAACTGTTGCTGGTGTTTGTCGAGTACACCGAATCTAATTGCATGCTGCTGATAAAAGCCATTCATACAGTGGACTATTCCCAAAACGTACTACCGTACCACAACATCATGAAACTGTTAAAAGACTTCGATTCCGCAGATACCGAACTGCTTATTTACGCTATGACACTCGTGAATAAAATCCTTGGGGGTGTGCCTGATCAAGATACCTACTACGATCAAAGTGACGCGCTGGAAGAACAAGACCTGGAAACTGTTATCCAGAGATACATGTCGAAACCGGGAACCGATTTGGATCTCCTGCAACAGTTTCAGATTTACGAAGCTGTGTTGCAATACGAAGACGGAGACGAGGGAAATGTCCCCATTCGACATTTGGACGAGAGTATGCGAAAAACTATAAGGAACAGAAAATCCATAGTGGAATCTACGGAAAGGAGAAAAAGCAGGAGGCATTCCACTGGAAATACTCCAACCTATCCTGGTACAGTTAGGAATAACAATCACCTCATATTGCAAACCAATAGAGAAGATGAAGATGACGAATCATCCAGTTCGCAAAGTTCCGGAATTAACAATACCCAACTTAATGGTAGCTACAAGGAGAGTAATAAAGGTAAGAGACTTCCAGTTTAGTTTGGTTGCTTTTCATTTCTGTTTTTTGCTTATGCGTTAAAACGTTTTAAAGTTCCAACACTTACTGGCCACAGACACTTAAAATTTCATAATTTTTTCACTTTCATTCAAAAAATATCACATGACCTTCCCATCTGGTATATGTCTATTTAATTTATATACACCCGGTATATTAGTCCTAATTTATTTATACCACTCCGATCTAACACTATTTATATGCACTTATTTCGATGGTGACTGATTTTCCGCGCACTTGTGCGCTGTTAACTAAGACTGTTCTAGCTGATGACTGACTGCCTCGCGCGTGTATGAATATTGGGAAAACGGGTAGCGTTGAGATGTTCTCGTTCTGACGGCTGGATACCAACTGAAGCTCCGAGCATGCGCACACCAAAACATACGTGATCGCCGCGCACCTAGTGGCGTCAGACGGAAATGTTCTCTAGTTTCTGTAGCCCTCGTAGTACTCGAAAACCTTCTCGAATCTTCCTGGCAGAATATTCTGGTCGATATTATTTTCAAGAAAGGGGCAACAACGGTGGTTTTTCTTAAGGAGCTTTCTATTATTTCTTCTGACATTGACTTTATAACAGTACTCAACCCTTGCTACAATATCGTTCATTTTTTAACCTACCACCCCGGTCTAATCATTTTCTTTATTTACTGGAAGTGAAGTACAGAGAATTTACGAACACTGTTTTTGCTTTTATTTTAACGTAAGTGTTTTTGCTTTGCTTAGCTTTTGAAGCTGGCGTGACCCCTGCTTTAAAGCGTCGCCGAGAAAGGGCCGAGCGACAAAGGAGTTTCATGAAGGAGCAAGAATCAACAGGATTCTTCAGGAATTGTCTTCTACACGAAGGCAAGAACGAAAATGACAACGGTAGGTAGCTATACGCTTCTAATTTATATACCGAATGCATGGTACCTAGTTTTTGAGTATGCAAATCCTATTTTTTTATTTCAAGGAAATTACCCATTTCAACAAAGACTGTCGAACGGAAATTCCATAATGCGTAACACCAGCCGGAAGGATCTAACGCCTCTGATGAACGCCGTGAACATACTCGAGTCCGAAGAAAAACAACCGTGGATCTATTCCGTGATCCAAAACCAGGAAAACCTTGAAGACGCCGAAAACGGCAACGAAAACGATCGAAACGTCTTGCTGCAATTGAAACGAGAGAATACAGTGAAAGACATCACTCAAAAGTTGGCCAATCAGAACATACTGCACAGTCCTTCTCCGGAAGATAACAAAATAAACAGAATCGGCGACATGTCTGGATTGATATCGAAGGCGAAGGAAGGTTTGGCCAAAAGCAAATCCAAAGTTGAAGTAATGAAGAGTCCCACTAGCGAAAACATCGCCAAACAAGAAACGAAGAAATCGGAAAACGAACTGCGTTGGGAAGAACTGGTGGCGAACTTAAACCGGTCTTTGAACTTGTGCGATATGGATTTCACGGACTTGGGCAGCGAAGATGAAGTAGATATCCTCGCTCCGGTGGCAGTTGCCAACGGAATACCTCCGCCGCCTCCGCCGTTGAAAGATATTTGTACCGCACCACCTCCGCCGCCTAGACTCGCTCCTCCTGCACCAGCCGCACCGGCTCCGCCTATGTTTAATCTTCAACGACCTTGCAGGGCCGCCGAAACTAAGATACCGATCAAAAAGAACAAGAAGACGGTGAAGTTGTTTTGGAAGGAAGTTCGAGACGACCCGATCACTCATCTCAAACTCAAGACCGGTTTTATTTGGGACGAGTTGTCGCCGGTCAGCGTGGATACGCAAAAATTGGAACATCTCTTCGAATCTAGGGCGAAGGACCTCATCACGAAAGTGAGTCTTCATTTACTTTGTCTACAATATTCATATAATGTATTTAACAGATTAAATAAAGTCATCCGTAACTCGAATGTGGGTTGAATACAAATTAGGTTCAAAGAAACGAAAATATTCATTAATTTAAGTTACAACTAGTTTTGGTCTTGTAACACCATCTTCAGGCTGTAAAAATACAGTATGATTAAAGAAATGTACCAATGAAAGGACTCAATGAACTCTATACATCATAAAAATAACTGCACTTTCAAATTAAGAATTACTTGAAGTCATTTGGAGAGACTCAAAGAATTTGTAGTACCTAAAATTGTTTGATAGAAATAATTTTTAGAAACCACCGGTTCTAGAATGTTGTATTGTCCCAAGAAAGTTTCACAACATTAAATGACCATAAGGAAGGGTAAATTCAATCAATAAAAAGAACATTCAAAGAAAAAATAAGCTTCAATTAGATTAAGAGACAGTTATAGTCCAATAATGTTGAAACAAAAAGGTTTATAATATCCTATTTTATATGACAAATAGAAGAGTTTAAAAATTAGAATAGCATTGAGAGGTTAATTATACAGAATTATTAAGAAAACCTAGTTTCTATTAAACATTAAATATAGTGGAAATGTTCTCGTTTTTCTATAGTTTCTGTTAAATCTGAGAGATTGATTTAAACCATGCCCTATCTAAGGATGAGTCTTATTTTTATCCCTTTGAATATTTTCCTATTTCTGTTTAATGTTTCAAACATTAAAACCAGTCACTTTTTTTTTATTTCACTTATACTACAAGTTTCAGATCCAGGGAATTTTTTCTCAATTTTTGCCTTACCTTACAAGGATTATACTATAATTTACAATCACACTTTCCTTTCTTTTTCCATTGTATGTCCTATAAGGAACATTTTTTCAATATTCTTAATTTTTTCCACTATATCCATATCGGTCTAGTTATACTTAAATAATTTCATTCTTATAGGTATAATCAATACTTCATTCTTATAAAATTTAATTTATTCCAACTCCCACTTGACATTTAGTTTGTATTGTCCCATGAAGTAATAAATTGTCTAATGAACTCTATAAATCCTAAAAATAATTTAAGTTTCAAGTTAAGACTCAAATTAATATCTTTGCAACAAAAAAGGTAAATTCAATCAATAAAACAAGAGAATAAACAAATAATAGTGAAACTAAAAGGTTTATTTTATTTTTTTGATAGTCATTTAAGGTGTGAAACTTTTGTTAAGATATTGACTTGAGTTATTTTACTTAATTCTGTCTTTCATTAGTGTCTTCCTTGATTGATAGAAGCTTGAAGAAGATCTTACAAGATCAAATCTAGTTGCAACATTTATTAATAAATATTTGTCGGACTTAGTGTTTCCTCATACCTAATTTAGATTAAATAAATTTGTAAACATTACTAGCAGCGCTATATCTAATTGTCTAATGTATTTTATATTAATTAGATCATCACTAGATGTCGGTAAATGTTTTATTGTCTCATTTTTGTCTCATGAACTCTATAAATCCTTGAAATAACCTTAATTTTAAGTTGACACTATTATGAGTCACTTTGATAAGTAGAAAGACTGCAGTGTCTAAAATTGTTCAAAAAAATTTCCAGAATCTTAAAGTTCTAGAAGGTTGTTGGTCCCATTTTTGACTTATTGGCTTTATAAATCCTAAAAACAACTTTATTTTCCAGTTAAGACTTACTAGGAGTCATTTTAAGAGGCTTAAAGACATTCTAGTGCCTAAAATTGTTCTATAGAAGTAATTTTATGAAACTAGAGGTTTTAGAAGGATGTATTGTTTCATTCTTGTGTATTGAACTTCTATAAATCCATCTTAAATTCTAAGTAAGGACATAATATGAGCCATTTTACTTTTAAATCGAATTTTTAGCGGCATCTTGTGGTAAAAATATTTTATTTATCACATAGCGACAGTGGGCACTTAATTTTTTAAAATTTAATTTATGTTTAACATAATAAAAGAGAGAAAGGAAAACTACGTGGAGATGACAAAAATTAGTAAAGCAATTAATGCCAGTTAGTTGTTTTTGTCATTTATATAACTTTCTAACTAGTTTAATTCATTGCAGTAGAATGTTTCAAAAATGCTCACCCGAAATTAGAATCAATTATATAGTATTTAAAGGAGTATTTTTTTATGAAGTGGGGTTCGGTTTGTGGGCAACCAAAATTTTTATATATATTTTTTTTCTTTTTCTTTGGTGGTCTTCGCTACGCATGTGCGGGTTTCAGGAGGTGAGTTTTTGTTTCCGAATCTTGGTGATGAAACCCTCTATTGTACCTGCAACTCTTTACGAACCTGTTTTGTGCTAGTTGTTACCGCCTTCTACACTTCTAGACTATTTTTAGAGTACATAGAAAAACTAGTTTTTTGCTTGACTACTTTTTCTACTTTCTTTTTCATTCCGACTCAAAGAAGTTTTTCCATAGATGGAACTTATATAAAGAATGAAGTGATATAAGGAAAAACTAGTTTTAGAATATTTAGATATTTAATTTTGAAAAAAGTCTAAAAACTTCTTTGATTCGTATTAAGGATAATGAATAATGGGTCATGCATGATGATTGTACGCAGAGCATGACTGTATGGCTGCTATATCATCCCCCATTTTCTTAAACTCTTTAGAAATAAAGCATGTGTGTAGTAAGTATCGGTAGCTATTTAATTCGTTTTACAAAAAACCTTTGTGTGCGAAATATTAATTGTTACACCATATAACTTTGACTTCTTATTCTTTTAGAAACAACAAGAAATGAACAAAAACAAAGAGATAATCGTATTGGATCCTAAACGTTCTAACGCCATCAATATCGGCATGACGAAACTTCCCCCGCCTCGTTCAATAAAGACGGCCATACTAAAAATGGACGCGACCATCATGAACCGCGAAGGTATTGAAAAACTCCTAACAATGTTACCGACTGAAGAGGAACGTACCAAGATACAAGAAGCGCAGGCCGCTAATCCGGACATACCGCTTGGTAGTGCAGAACAATTCCTTTTAACTCTGGCTTCAATATCCGAGTTACCAGCTAGATTAAAATTGTGGGCTTTCAAATTGGATTTTGAAAATTCCGAAAGAGAAATCGCCGAGCCTTTGATGGATCTCAAACAGGGTTTTGAAGTGCTGAGGGTAAACAAGACCTTCCGGGGAATATTAAGTACTCTGTTATCGGTGGGGAATTTCTTAAATGGAAACGAAGTCAAAGGATTTCAGATCGAGTACCTTGCCAAAGTACCTGAAGTCAAGGATACTGTCCACAAGCATTCCCTGCTCCATCATCTTTGTCACATCGTCATGGAGAAGTTTCCAGATGCCACCGACTTGTACTCGGAGGTAAGTTTCATAAATACTTTTGCAGAACTAAATATACAATTTTACCTTCATTTTACCTACCTGCAATTGCAGCTTTTCTCTGCATGTATATCTTTGTGGCACATTACTTGCTTCTAGGGCTTCCCCGCTTTCTTCTTTCTCATATAGGTCCACCTCATGACTTGCCTAGGGAACCCCTTATTTCTGTTTTAATTTTTTACGCTTAATTCTTTAGTTTCCAATATACTCGTAGTTGTTCATCTCCCTTTTTATGTATTATGGTCACTTCTTTTATTTTATGTTAGTGCAAGAAGTTGTAGGATATTCACAGAGTACTCTGTGCAGTTATATACTTTCTTATCTATGCAAATTGTGATTGAAGATTTCCTCCTAATTTATTGTCCATGTAAGGGATTAAAGTTGTAGAATGAGCTGGTTACATATTCCTTTAAAATTATATCCAGTAGGTCCTGAGAATACACTGACGGAGAAAGTATTATAGGGATTCACTCAATATGGGAATGTGTTCTCTTTTTCGGATATTAGAGCCGCCTGTATGTCCATACGAAGATTATCGATACGAGACAGTATTTGTATGATCCCTGAGTTCTTTGTCTTTTGTATGAATCCATTGTTTATAAAGTTTTCTTGCTTTATTCTTATGCCTTTACACATATAGAATTTGTGACATATAATTTAACATTAACATGTATTTTTTATTGCCTTCTATGACATTTTTTATAAGCTTTCTTGGGGTTAACAAACAGAAGATAATATAGTTCTTAACCATGGTTTATTTTTGGATTACAGATAAGTAGTCTGCATATTTTTGTATAATTTCTCAATTTCCTTACACCACATTAATGTCAGATAAATTATCTTAATATATAATTACATTTGTCTAAAAATTATTTTGAACGCCCCTTAAAAGTGTCTGTGTTAAATAGTTTATATTATTTTAGATTGGAGCTATAACGAGAGCCTCAAAAATCGATTTCGACGAACTGGCTTTGAATATCCAAAGATTGGAATCGGATTGTAAAGCTTCGTGGGATCATTTAAAATTGATAGCCAAACACGATGGTTCCACTATGATGAAAGTGAAAATGTCCGATTTTTTGTCCGACTGTGCCGAAAGGATTATCTTATTAGGAATCGTACACAGAAGAGTTATTAACAGGTAATACAGAGCCCTGCATTAAAAAGATCGTTATTTATGTTATTTTTCACGAAAACGATAGATGGCGCTGTTAATACATACTGCAGGCTACGGCTGCTTAAAGTTTATTTTTAAGTTTTTGACTATTTAAATAATAAAAAAAACAGGCTGGCATTGACATCAAAGGAGTTTATACAGGTAAAAAATATCACAATAATTCAAAGAAGTCGGAGCAAAGTTTTCAGAAAAGCTTGATGGTTAACAGTGTCAAATGCTATAGAAAAATCAATCAATAATCCACTAAATCGAAATCAGATAATTATAATATTGTAAAGCTTCGTTGTTGTTGTATGCGTTAATTCTAATTTCTTTTTTAGATTTCACAAGTTTCTGCTTTGGTTGGGAATACCGATCCATCAGATTTCTGATACCAAACCAAACGAATTTTGCAGAATCGTTTCCGAATTCGCTTTGGAATACAGAACTACCAGAGAGAGAGTGCTTCAACAATTAGAGAAAAAAGCTAATCACAGAGAGAGAAACAAGACCAGAGGAAAAATGATCACAGATGTATGTTGATGAAACAAAACTAGAAGACTTTAAAAACGATACATTTTTTTTAGGTCGGAAAATTCAGGACGAAGGAAGATAGAGCTGACGCAGAGCTGCGTCAACTTCTCGGTAGCGATTTATCAGACGTAGAAAGCTTACAAGGAACTTTGCCGTGGAGAAGAACGCGCAGAGACTGTAATAGATCCTTTTTGAGTCCCGGAAACGGAAATTTGACCGACGGCGATGATGAATTGATCGAAACGTTAGTTAAAACTGCCACCAAAGCGCCATCTACTAGAACGGCGCCGAGGGAGAGGAAAAGAACCAGGCACGCTGACAGAAAATCTCGTTAGTACAATTATTATCAATATTCACAGAGTAATAGAAAACATGGGACACATTTTATGATATTTCGTTAACATAAGTTATCTTTTCCAACCTCCACTAAAAAATTATTTCAAAGCTGTTGATTGTTTTGCAAATAAGCATAAAGCTATTATATCAAGACTTTCAGTTCTATTGTTCCTTGTAGTTTTCTGGGAAGCATTCATTGTACGTTTGCTCCTCTGGATTATTGAGATATTCAATAAACTGGTACCTTTCCAGAGCTCAAAACCATATATCTATCCAGGTTTTATTATAATAGAAGGAATAAGCTTTACATCGGATTGCCTATTAGCCAAAATGCAGATCTACAAAATATTTAATTGCTTAATGGTTAGATGAAAATATGGAACAACGAAACAACCAAGAAATGTTGAAAGGAAAAAAAATGAATGGAGAATCCGATACAAGAATGACATCAATTCTGAAGAAGGACTCCGGTGGATAGGACACTGTAGAGGAAGGTCCATTATTGAGGAAACCAAGGTCCTTTAACTTTTAGATTGATCTGCTTTTGTCATCATTAGTATTTTGTACAAAACTGTAGATGTTTTAAAAAACTGGACAATTTTCTTTATTCATTTTAAATACTATATGTGGCTTGTGATTTTTATGTTAAAGTTATTTCATTTTATGTTGGTAGGATCGAAATAATGGTTCAATAACACTTCCTTGTGGAATAACTATTTTATAGATTTACTCTGGTGAACTCTGGTCATATCAAATCCTGCTGAAAACCTAATTGATATCTAGAAAAGTAACAGTACTATAACTATTACAAAGGTTCTGAATTGTTTTTGGAATAAAGATATAGTTTATGTTTTTGTGTCTAGCTTTTGTGAAGAAAACTTCCATTACATTCTTATTAGGTAATTATGTCTGTTTTTGTTTCCTTGGAATGTACCTTTATCTCTTTAAAAGAAAGGAAAGAAACATAATCGAAGAAAATACTAAATATATGGAATTGACAATAAATAGAGAATAAAAGCATATAAAGTATAATTATTTCAGTACTTAGGAAAGGAGACCAAATGTAAAGGACAATATCCAAGCGATATGGATGCTCCAAACAAGTTATTAAAAAAAACATATTTGGAAGGACTAACTAGATGTTGATTAGGTACTAATTTAGTAATATATTATTAAACATGCATGATGAAAAATCCAAGAAAATCATGTGAGATTGAAAAAACCTTAAAGAAAATACGGGGTAAGAAAAAAGACCAAATTAGATTGGAGGCTAGCAAGACGAAAAAGCTGAAGAGAGAGGATGGATCAGGAGATCAGGGACGGAATATTGAAAGAGGATCTTTGGTTGGATAGAGATCAGTGGCGGAAGGCATCGGAAGAAGTCACAGAACGTTCTGAAACCAATTTATATGTATATAAAAGACTAACTATAGAATTGGACCGGATATATGAAGAACCGAATATCTTACGTGTTAAAAAATTACCAAGATTAAGATGGTTGGGACATGTTCAAAGGAGATTACCTAAAATAATTTTTTTTAAGAAATTTATTGTACTAACCCTTACTACTTGAAAGTCCATCTTATTAAGAACGGTAAACAACTAAAAGGTTGAAGTATACTTTCACTATTTATTCTCAAAATATGAAATGCAATGACGGCCGTTTCGCTGACAATGCTATTTCTATAGCGAAACGGCCGTCATTGCATTTCATATTTTGAGAATAAATAGTGAATGTTTAATTCAAACTTTTAGTTGTTTACCGTTCTTAATAAAATAATTTTAGCTGTAGGAATAGAAGTAACAAGAAGAAAGGTAGACCAAGAATCAGGTGGAAGGAAAAGTGAAGAAAATCACAAATTGAAAAAATATAGCCACAAAAAGAAGAAATGAAAAACAATCTCTTGATCTTCTAGACTTGAGAGCTAATAGATTATTTTCTGTGATATTTTTGATTTCTAGCATGTTTGTTCCTCCATGTTGTTTGTTTCTATATTCTACTATTCTGTTGGCTTTGTGTATTTGGTTTTTTATTCCATTCCTGATTGAACTGTGTTTGGTTTTTATTTTGGGCTGAAACGTTTATTTTTAGTTTCTTTGCTGTTATTGAACTCCAATTGTTGGTGGGATAATTTCTGTATTCGACGAATATTATGTTGCTTATTTATTGAATTTCTATTGAATATTTCTATTGAATATCGTGAAACATTAATTGTGAATATTTCAAAAACATCTGAAAGGAGTCAGTTTTAGTGATTAAACGTTAAGATTTAGACATTTTTCCAAAAAATTCGGACACAACGAACGATTTTTTTTTATTTTGTAAATATACACGATGGTTGATGTACAAAAATGTAATTAATATTTAATTTCTTTATTTTGTGCATAGTTAAGCGGTCTAGAACTAGAGAGAACAATCCATTTGGTAGCAGAGATTCTCCGTGAGATCCATTCTGGTACGTGTGGGTGTATTGATATGTTTTTTTTTTCTTTTTTTATGTTTTACTGCGTTAAAAAATTAGCTATTAACATATTTTTGTGATTTGTGTCAAATTTTTGTTTAACTAACTTTTATTTTGTTTTTGTTTTAACCATACTTTTTCTTGTATACAAAAAGCGGGAATGCTTTTGCAGTAGGAAAGCAGATGGAGAGGAAAATGTTTAAAAATAACAATCCAGGGATAATTGGACTCACGGTTGTATTATTTTGTTTATTTAATAACTGTGTGAAACAAAAAACTTGTGTGATCCTTTTTAACTTTTTATTTTTATTTTCTTGCAGTTCGCCGAACGCTGAAAAACGGTTTGTCCGAGGAGGAAAAGAAGCACCTGTCAGCCTTCATAAAAGGATACTAGAAAATTCAATAATAATTATAATAAACGGTTTGTAATCAAAACGTGCTGTGCCCTATCGACATTTTATTTATTGCCAACATGAATATCGAAAATCAAAACTTGTTTTTTCTAAACAGATGCTGCTAAAAATAAAACCACCAATTAGAAGAAGGAAATCAATTTAAATTACCAATGAAGTCTTTTTATTATATAAATTACTACAAAAAGGCTTCTTCTTTCGCGACATTGTCAGCTAACATTAATAGGAATTAATTAATTAATTTTTATTAACTAAAATGACAGCTCAATTTCCCCATGGCTGAATTTTACCCCTCTGGGGAGAAATGTCAATTATCGTACTTTATTTGATAACGACGCTGAAAAGAGAGATATTAAACAATATTTAACAACACCATGAGTTTTTTATCATTGAAAATAATGCATCCAAAGTTTTTTTTTAGTTGTTCCTTTGGTCAATTCAGATTTTCTACTTGGCTTGTATATGTGCCTTGTTCCATCAATGTTTTAGACGGCCATCCATGAGTTGTAAATACAGTTTAAAAAAACTAGTTTCCTCTTATTTTAGTTAATATCTAACATATTTTATACAACAAATAAATGGCCATCTTATTCTTCTCACAGTTTTTTTGCTCAATTCTCATCAGCTGCGTGTCTAGCTACAGTCCAGCTCTTTGATCACTTTGGCCCACAGCTTGTTAAAGTTTTCCCTTTTTTATTGTCTTGACCTTTTAATTATTAGATACCTGTTTAGATATTTATTTTCCTCTTCTAATTGATGGTTCAATTAAGTCGCTTTTTAGATAACACAATCGAGTAAAAGCTGGAGTACTACTATGCTTTTGAATTGGTAGTCGAATATTACCGACAATAAAATTTAGTTTGCATACGAGGGTTAATCGTAATTTAATGCATTATCGAAAACCGTTAATTTTTTTTTAATTTGTGTTTTGTAATGGCTGTGGAAATGTTTCCGCAGCATCTACTAATGAGATGTAAACTGTTTTTTTATATACTGACTTTGTTATGTGATACTATTATGGCTGCTCACTCATCTCGTTGTTTTTTTATTACTATTATTTATGTGTATGTAGGTATATTTTTTTGTTAGTTTTTAAGGATCTAGCGTCTTATTTATTATTATTTTTTAAATGTAATGGACGAGGAACAGCTGTAACATTTTTTTTTTTAATTACGGAAATCGCTTTTCTTTTTTCACCATTTCTACACTCCTACAAACAGTTATTTGAAAGAATCTTCCAGTTTAGATCTTAGCTTTTTGTGTGGAGCTGTAACAAGCAAGTAACAAGTTTTTACTATGTTCGTTAACGTATTTATCATTCTGTCACTATTTAAGTGTATAGTAAATTAACTGCGACAAATTAGGTAGATTTATGAAAAGATAACAATAATGTCTGCCTCTTTTATAGTAGATTTGTTCTGTTTTTATTCAATTTCTTTTTTATTGCTGTGTTTTTACGTTATTTTCGAGTTAGTACATAATTGTTCAAAATGTATAATAAAATCAGTTTTTGTTAAAATTTGTCGTTTTATTCAAGCCACCGAGACAATCAAATTCTTATCACCTCAATCAATTGAGGAGAACACGTATTAGTTTTTTTCTACGCCCATGTCTGTAAATGCCTAAAATCGCACTGTTGACATTTCTTGTAAGACTGCAAGGGATACAAAACGTATAAAGGCGTAAAATAAGATATTAACGACAGTAACACTTATTTTACCCGAAGGTGGTAAGGTAAGTATATGTATATTTTAACTTTATATGTAATTAAAACATTTTTTTTTTTAATTTTTGCCATAATCTATCCTGTCGTCCAAATTTGATTAGTTTTTGGTGAGGAGATGTGTTACAATTTGGATAGACAGATTTTTAAAGTTTTCAAAAAATAATACTAGTTACAGTCGACAGAAGCAAACATGAGATCCGGAAAATATGCCAACTAAAAGAAAGGTTATCGCAACCAGGAAATCACGAGCTATTGTTAACGATTGTACATTAGTAATTGTAAATAGAATCGATATAATATGACCGAACACTACTTTTGGAAATTTTGACAAATTCTAAGTGATCAAATTGATGGCACTTATGGTTTCGATGTTTGGTTATCGATTCAAAATATCGATTGTAACTACAAAAATACAATTACAGCGACATGGATACTCCCACCCAGGGTTCATGGGCTGACGTTTATTTCTGTTAACTTTAGGGTAGGTTAACATGGTGGTCCGGTATGAAACCCAAGTAGACCAAGGGCCCCACCACTACCGTGAAAACCAATGGCTGCTGTTGATTAATAGCATGAGGCTCTTGATACGTACAAACAGGAGATCGGATAAGCTGTCAGAATGGGGCTGTCCCAGAGCAGAAAATCTTTTCTGGATAGGGCGTGGCAATGACAGAGTAAGTGGATCTCGACATCTTATACAGAAGTCATTGTGTTGTAGTATTCCTATATGTGCAGCGTGGCACCCTCCCAGCCAGTGTCCAGTCATGGGCATAATCTCGTTTCCAAGTTTTTGGAAAGATATAAAATTTATTTAATTCGTCGCCGGTCAAGGTGTGACCATGCTAGTCTTGACGATGTACAGGAAGACTCCATCTGTATAGAAAAGCGTCCCATTTGTCCTAATGAGGTTTACCGTCCACCTTTCTCTGGACAGGATGTCTGCTGACATCCCCCAGTCGATCATCGGGGTGGATTTTGTGTAGTCTGTGTTATTTAAGTTAAAGTTAAATTATTCCAGAATTTAGAGTGGTCATACCTTGTCTTAGGTCATGGTGATACTCCCTTGAAACAGTCCCATTGACTGCACAATTTAACAGTTATTATAATGAATTTTTGGTTATGTGAAAGGTCAATATAGTAAAATGGTTAGTTGTTCTCTTTCATGTAAGGGCAAACTTACACATTGCATGTTCTTATCTTCGACATACTTTTTTATTTTTCGTCAATTTTTGATAAGGCTCTAACAAGGGGATTTCCATCGACCTATTTAAGGTTAATCTACCATGAAGAAATATAAAAGTATAAACATTTGAGATGTTTCGTTTTCCTTTTTTACATAAATATGAGAAGGTCAGTTTAAAATTAACTAGGCACTAAACTTTATCGAGTTACATTTAAAAAATTGGTCTATAAATAAACTAGGTCAACACATGTAATAAATTCATTGAAGAATAAATAATATAAAATTATTAAGAAGTTTGACTAATCTATTTTTATTTGTATTCAAATTGACATCTTTATATGAAGACTAATTATTATCATAATCTTGTCACAAAATATAATTAAAATTTTGAAAATTATAATGAATTATCGTAGAATTAATTATTTATGATATTTATTGTTTATTTAATACTCAAGCTTGCACACAGATTAATTCCTAATTCACATATATTATGCACTTAAAGAATTCTTGTTATACTATACAGTTAAATAAAAGTATTTTTTAATAAAACTATCATTTAATTTAGAAATAGTGACAAAAATAAAAGTTAGCCAATAAGTTATTAACAATAATATCACAGATAAACTGTTATCACATTTTTTTACGGTTAGTTATCACAATAAATATCCAAAATGGGCCATCGACGTTTCTCATCAGATAAAATTACTTTATATTATTTTCTTCTGTATTGATTTGTCCACAACCGCATTCTGTGTGATTTGTGACTGTAATACTTATAATTTTCTCGAAGACTTTAAATTGCAGATCTATAGGGTCTTCTCTTTTTGCTTCACATATTGTTGTATACGTATCACAACAACCGGATCCTTGACATCTATGCAGAATAGTTACAGGAGGATCTATCTGCAAATAAAAATATATAAATAAATATATTGTACAAAGCAATAGTTTACCTATATTTAGAGAATTACTTTGATAACATTTTTATGAATGGAAGTTTAAATTATATTTATTATATTGTTTTGTGAGGAAGTATATCAATTTATTTTAGATTAAATCTTTATGTTTAATTTTGGATTAATATTTTATTTTAAAAAATATTTTTATTATTAAATTTCATACAGCAATAAACAGAACACAGTCAACCTATAAATGGGAAATACCTTTTATTTTTAAATTATCGGTCAACATAAGTGGGTTTAAATGTATTGAAATTAAAATGTTTTCCAACAAATGCATCATTCAAATGGCAAAATATATCAGATATATTGTTAATGTAAGAAAAATTATTAAACGAGGTAAAAAATAGTTTAAGAACAAAACTTATAAAATGAAAAATGAAGTTCACTAAGATAAATTAAATGTCTTATATTTAGTTCCGTTTGTCGCATAATTCAATTAAAACCTTAAGTATTTTAAATTTTCTATCAATTAGACAAATGAAAACGAGAGTGACACAGCCTTGGTATCAATAAATTCATATTTAAAAAATACTTACTGCTCCTGAAGTGTATGCTTCTTGAAAAGTCTCGTTCCAATAATCAGGTATTAAATCTTTAATTTGCAATGCACGTGGTTGCGGTGTATGGCATGAAAAATTGTACTGTTTAATGAAATTCTTGTGCGTATCCAATTTTATTAGAGTATTGACATTAGAACATACATTAATGTGCATCGTCACAAAAACAATAACTATCACTTTTAGATCCAACATTTTGAGATTTTTATTTCACAAAATTTAAAAAAAAATAATCACTTTCGGTAGTGCGCAACTGATTATCACAACCGTCGCGGCGTGGTCTGAGTTTTTAATTAAATGACTGGAACACATCAAACCGACCATTTATATGTATTTTCTTCGTTGGTCGCAAGTTTTTGTCGCGCATGTTATCATGATTAATCGAATGGGGAATCCAGAAACCATATCTTCTTCTTCAAGCACCTGGAAATTGTCGTGGCGCCCTTGAATTAAAATTGACACTAACTTTAAATTAGACTAGATATTACAAGATAAAAATAACCAGCGTTTAGTCAATAGGTACTGCTTTATAAAATTTGCGTTTCGTCTGTGACTTGACTATCTCTTTTTTATCACTAAAAGAATCTTGTTTCCCTAACCTGTTCTTAATTGCCTGCAGTCAGTGCAGTTAACGATTTTATACAGTGTGACACACTTTTAACATTAGTTCTTCCACGCTGCTTATTTGAATGTTTACATTCATTTCTATGTGGTCTAGCTTTAACCTTATTTTTTCTTTTTATTCGCTTATTTTAAAACCATTTTTATTTATATACTCAAATTAGTCTTATTTAACATTTTACAACCAAAGAACTGAATGATTGGAAATAATAAAATAATTATTGGTTTGACTAAACCTTAATTTTACTTACAAACCTATTAAACATTTAAAATATATTAACCTGTACCTAATCTAAACTAAAAAACAAACAAATATAAAAAATCAAATTTCTAGATTTAAAAATACAGAGTTTACTATAATTGTTCACAACTACTTCCTGAGTAATATTCCCCCTCCGGATATTGGATTACATTTCAATAGAAAACGTGGTGGCGATCGACCAAGACGATGCTTAAGACCATCTCTGCCGTTTTGCAAATTAAAGGGAAGTCATACTACTCGCAGACCCGTTTCGACATTATTGTGACGTCATCAGAGATGATCTTAAATATCTACTTGGTCTATGATCATAATATATCATATATGATCATAAATATCATACGATCACCACTTTGCATACGATCACCACTTTTTCTATTGAAATATAATCCAAAGATGGGACTGGAGTCAATTCAAAGTCTTCAGGCGGGCGTGAGGATGTCTTGCAAAGGCTAGGAGAGAGATTTACACCAACAATTCAATTTCTTTGAGGAGGAAAGTATTTGATTATCTGGAACATGCTATGCCGTTTGTGCCTTTCCTGGAGCCTAATTTTGTATTGATGCAAGATAATGCAAAATAATTCAGCGAATGGAGTGGCCAGCTAACAGTCCCGATTTAATTTCCATAGATCATCTATGGGATGTTGTCATAGACCTGAAAACCGTAATCTTGTAGATGCAGAATGGGGAAATATTCCTCAAGATGCTGTGAAAAAGGAATGGTTGCAAAATAACTGTATGTCAGTTTGTCAATGAAGGTCTTCAAGACTTATTTAGGCAAATAAAAGTTAAATTAAGTGAACTTAAATTACGAAAAGAAAAATCCATTTAAATTATCCGGTATGTGTAACATTGCGTCAACTTTTTTAAAGCAGATAAAAATCCGATGGCATAACTTTGCGAAATATACTGTCTATTGTAGGAATTTTTGACTTAAGGGTGAAAGACCTCTTTCGTAGTGATGAGGTAAGCATACCGGGTAAAACACTTTTTAAATGTCATTTGATTAAGATCTAGACTCAACCTATTTAATTGTAGTAATTATTAATGTTTATTATTCTAATTCTTTATTTTACGACATTGTAAATGAGCTGCACTGTAAATTGTGTTATTTTAAGGTCGAATGCCATTGTTTCAAAATCAATAGAATCATAGAATACAATCATAATCATAGTATGTTATCTTCTTACTTTTCTTTCAAATTGTGGCTGTGATGACGGAATTCATTAATTTTGCCACCGCAAGTTTGGTACCGTTACAAAAACGTATCTGATTTATAATCTGCAACATAATTATTGACGTAAGGTTGTGAAATGGTAATCTAACTTAAAGCAAATTTAAGAAAATCGTTGCATTGTTGTAAACTTTATCTTGGTTAGATTCAATTAATAGATTTGTATGTCATCAAAAATTCAATGAGTAAGAAATTTCAAATTATCGAGGTAAAATATATTTTTTTTTTCGGGTTGAAATGGGAAACTGACTGGGCATGGGTCAAGAGCAGGATATCTTCACAAGATTGAGAAAAGAGAGCTGGAGTGTGTGAAAGGTTCGAAGTGCAGTATGATGTAGGTCAGGCGTTTAAATGCTGGAGGAATGAAGAAGTGATGAATTTGGAGGTGTATTGGAAAATATGGTGGAGATAATGTTGAGAGGGAAGGGGAAAATGGATGGAGGTGAGTCAGGCAGTGGAGAGTATGGTTAGGAGAAGATAATGTTTATGAGTGGCAGAGGTGGTTTTGGTTGGTAGGAGTCATCCTAGCAAAGATGAGTTCAGCACTCCTAAAGCTCCTAAAGAGGACCCGTTCGAACATGAGTTTCTCCATCTCAGCCCAAAAAAAAATACTTTATAATAGAAACTTTGAAACCTTGACAAATATACTAAATTTTGGCATTCCGAAACATCTTCCAAAATTACTTTCGGTTTTAACCAAACAATACAAAATTTCTTTTTTGTAATTTAGGAGAATAGCATCAAAGAACATAGTGTATAAGTACATATTGCCAGAAGTTATTAAGGTATATATTGAAACATTTATTTACCAACTGTTACTGGATATGATGCAACATTCAGAGAAGTCCTTAACGATATACGTATAACAATATAAAAAATGATTTATAAATTGGTTGATTCAAAGTAGTAATTTGACCTTCAGTTAGAACCCCCTTTATAAAAGTTATTAGTTAAATATCCAATTTGTCATAAACTAAAACTAGTTTTACAAACATTTTAATGGGACACGTTTTTCAGCGATCAAGTACCAAATTGCAGGATTTCCGGCAATCAAAATCTTGAGAATTAAGAACATATTTTTACAGAACCAAGGAGTGGTTCTAATGATATGATATTTCTAAATTATCTTAAACATCGATCATTTGGGATTGCAGCAGCCTATTTTTACAACAAAAAAACCAATGGTGTCTGAAAAGTCTGAAAAGCACACAAAATTGAAATTTTTGAATCTGTTATTTAATTTTTCATATTTATAAAAACAGGTTTCACAGGTTTGGAGCATATACTGCGTTCTTTATCTTGTCACTTGAAGAAGTTATTGACTTAATCTAAATTTATTTTTAGTTGTATATCATTTTTTTTTCAAGGTTTACGTTAATTGATCAAAATAAATATCTATCTCTTGGTTGATACACAGCTGAAGTGCAAAGCAAACGTAAAAGTACTTTGAACTTATCTCAACGACAGTACAAACAGGTTTTAAACAAATGTGAATTTTAATAACGGTAATATTAATATGTCTCTTTCTGATGTTACTAGGCCAATCTCATTTTCGATTATTGATTTTTTTAAATGTACAGGGCAAACAATTGGAAAAACAATGATATCAATGTTAAAAAAAATATTCAGAAAGACTTTCTTGACGTTCACAATATATTAACAATTTTAATTAACTTCACTTATATAAGATTAAAATGCTTAATTAAAATACAAGGAAAATTTTATTTAAATAAAATAGGTATCAAAAAATTAACCACACTTTAAAAATATGTTGAAACATTACAAATTTGTGCAGACTTTTGCGCAGACAAAATTCTATAGAAGTATGTGTGAAAGTTGGTCAAAAAAGGAACCGAAAAAATTGGGAAAAAGTTAGGTTGAATAAGAAAGTGTCAAGTACAAAAGGTAAAAATCCTTGTTGTAGGGAATACGAAGTATTATCCCTAGGAGTACTTTTAATAATAAAATCAGTCCTCAGATGTGGGTCACTAATCTCGATAACCGAGTTTACTTCATACAGCTGGAAAAGTATTGAAGAAACAATTAAGAAGTGAAGGGAATATAGCACATAGGAGGAAGCGCATGTAATCTAAAATAAAAGTAGTTATTGTACGACATACTAAAATGGAGTAGATATCTCAAGTTAAAAGTATTTTAGAAGAAAGTTAGGTTAGAATTATGTAAACAAAATATCCGTATGTAAGCCAAGAAAAACATAATGTTTAGACTTTCAAGTAAATTAGTTCTTAATCACATTTCACACAATGGTGAAGAGTTCCCGTGAATGAAAGTCAGGAAGGATAAGATTAGCAAAGCACGAAGGAGAATTAAAATGTTCATAACTTTTATATTTTTTAATGAAACTATTAGGTATGTTCAGAAAGGCAAAATTCAAGTCTACTTCCACAATTACGACCGAATTACAATTTTTAAAATATTTATTGGTTTACTAGTTTATTACTTCACTTTAATTGTGAATGGAGTATAAACAATTATTATGAGCTAGGAGATCTAGCCTTAACGACGGTTACTAAGATGTAGCTCAAGGTAATTAGGTTCCATTTTTTCAAAACCAAATACGATCTTCATTCTCAGAGCTGGAACAGAGCACAAAATATGCTCCACCGTTTCGTTTTCATACTGCAGCTACCGGTCAATTAACATTGAAGATTCTGGCCCATATATTGTAAAAATAAAACCAATGAATCTTAAGTATTTTGGGTTATACTGCTTTGCATAAGTATTCTTGTAGTTAATTCATTTTAATGGTTCACACCATTTTCGTGTACAATAAGGTATAAAAATAAATGGATATTACGTTTTGCATGAGTAACACACCATTTAAGCAATTTTTATGTGAATTAGATTATCCATTAATAAAACGGAAGTTCATATGCCTCAATAACACAAAATGATGATTAACATCGGTAAATATATGATGATAATAACAATAATTATTGACAAATACTGCAAGGCATTGATTGAATCATCAAATCACAATATTTGTATAATTATAAGTAGTAATACTATTATTTGTTAACACATTTTTATCTCAATTTTTTACATAAAATACATCTTTTATTTTATAAATAAGAAACTAAAAACAGAAGATATACTAAGCTGACAATTTATTCATTGACATCGAGAATCTTTTTACCAAATATTAAAATCAAATTTTGAAGGCAACAAAATATTTATTAAGAAACTAAGGGACTGTTCCAATATGTACTAAAACCCCGCTTCCCTCACGATCCGGATGTGTGGCCCCTTTTCCTTCCATTCACTTTCTTCTACACCATATCCTGATATATCCTCTTCTTTTTCTCCATCTGTTCCATAAGTGGTGTGAAGAAAATAGGTTAGATCTTAATGTTTCTAAATGTAATATAGTAACTTACAGCAGAGGGCACGTTAGGTTTTTATAATCACTCATAAACTATAGAACGGTTTTCAACATAAACTACGAAGATGAAGTGATTCTTGTTGCTTACGCTGTCGATCTGGTCCTCCTGGTAGAGTGTAACAACTGGGCCGAGGTTGAATATCATTTGAGTTCTATAGCAACCGAAAAGTGTCCTTTTGGCTATACGCACAGGAGCTAGTAAAGGATCAAAATAAATTAGAGGTAACGGCTCTAAAAGCTCCTAGGAATTTCAGATCACCAGCCCAAATAAACGAGGCATGAATTTTAGTGCTCAGTTAAACGAACAAAATCAAAGCTGTAAGTCAGATTTTTCGTTCTTTTCCATACCAGCATATTTTTTCCCCAGACGTATTCGATCCTGAAGGCACTTCTAAAATACATTGGGGTCGATCGATTTGATTTCAGTGCCTGATGGGTTTCGGAAATGATTTTTATAGTGTTGTTCTGAAGACACATCTCTGTTGTAAAAACCTCTGCTTGGACCATTGTGGTTTATAACATTATTTATTTTTATTAAACAAATAAATGATTCTTAACCAATTGGTTTTTATTATTTTTTTAGTGCAGCTTCCTACGCAAATAGTATTTTCCTGAAAAACGGTAATTTTTATAATTAGAATAAGCGAGGAGTTTAAATTTACATTCTTACTGATAAGATTTCAAGATTTCAGTAGTTATTTCGGAATGGTCGGTCTTTCCCTGGTTTGGTTAATCCGTGTTTTACCGCGATCAGGATGATTAAGAACACAAGCACGGATTTTTTTGTACGAGGAGGCTCTAAAAGTTTATGCAGATTTTTACTTACACTTGATATATAAATTTTTTTTGTATACGGAGTTTTTCAGCTGATTTTCGATATGCAGGTAGGAAATATAACACAATATTTTCAGTGTCAAGTCTTACATACATACTTAAATGACAATTTTAGTACACGTCATTGATACTTATCCTTGGGATTTTGTAAAAAAATAAATACTGTTATATTCGCTACAACGCTATACTTTATACGACAAGAAATCTTTATTTGAACAACAGTGTTATAGGTACAACAGTGATTTGAAAGAGATAACGACTAATGTCCAATGCTTTATGATGTAGCTATGACATAACAATATTTTTTTGATGTTTTGCGCCATAGTAACCACAAATCAGCCATAGAAAGACTTTTTTAGCTGTTTCTATCTCCATCTTCCGAATATTCATACGAAACTACCTTTTTTCAAAAAATACATCCGTTTTTTCACCTCCAACTGTTCATTTTGGCTAATACCGTATATTTATAAGTACCTACTGTTAAACATGATTTCAAATTAACTTCTTGCCATTAAATCTTTATTCATAATTTATTATTCATTTTGTGACGAGTGCAGTTGGTTTTCTAGGTAATTTAAAATGCATCTATTTACTAAACCTAAAAGTATTTATGAATTATTTTGTTACTTTTATGTTTTTAAGCGATAAGAAATTGTTTTCTATTGAATATTAAATATATTCCAAATTGTTTACGAATTATTTTAATAAAAACGTTCATGCTCTATGCCAATGATCACTATAACAAATAGAATGGAAAATATTCCTGTTCAATCAAATGATAGAAAAAAGACCTACCAACAAAGAACTTTTCATAGCATTTCTGGACCTGAAGAAGACTTTCGACAATATTTCGTTGCAATTTTTATGAAATAGTCTAAAGAACGTTTGAAATTAACAATATATCGCAAAAACATGTTTTAAACTGTTTTAACAATTCTAAGATTTTCCAATTAAAGAAAACACTCATATTTTGCGATGTAGATATTATCTTTTGAACTTTGACACGACTTGTTATTAAATTTTAGCAACTCGCCAGTGTCGCAGGTGTATTTATAATTTTGTTATTAACAAATATATTAATTATTGTTCCTAACACAGAAGCAAACGCATCAGTATAATGAAACTTATGTTTTATCCGGCGTAAAATGCACTCACGCGGTAAATAAACCATTATTTCATCCACTGTAAGTCTTCGGGCTTCCTGTTGTCTTTGCTGCTTTTAATAATAAACTAATAGTAACAAGTTTGTAAGCCCTAGGTTTTATAGGTTATGGCGAAATTCTACAGCCATTGCTCATATCTGCTCAATTGGCGAGTCGGTTACATGGAAGAAGTTTATAAATTCTATAAATAAGTTAAAATACGCGGCTTTGTCGTTTTGCTATATTTTTTCAAATCAAACCCTGCAAAAATTCTTCAAAACTACACCAATGTCTCTCTCAGTTCACCATTTATACAATTGCATTCCAAAAATCAGCCATATTAATATCTATTTAAAAAATTTATGAAAAATAAATGTAAATTGTTCTGGTGCGCTACTGGTAATTTAAATATTAGTAATAAATAAAACCAATAATACTCTCAAAATATCGCATCTTTAACTTGATGCAAATTTGATTTTGGCGTTAATATGACCATATACAAAATATTTATTGCGCTATTCCTAGTATACCATACTGTATATGGTAACAATTTAGAAGATGAGTTTTTCGAACACGTCACTAGGGTTTCTTCGAATAAATTATCTTGTTCTATACCACAGCCAAGAGTTATAAATTTTAGGGAACTAACAAGCAATCAGTCATGGAGAGATACCTATACTTATAGTTACAAGAACGTAAGTAATTGTAATCATTTTATAAAAATATTTATTTTAAAATTTGTTGTTTTTAGATAATACCTTTTGCAACAGTTCTGCACAGATGCGAATCTTCTGGGTGTTGTAAGCAATTTAACAGTAGGTGCGAAGCAAGACAGTTAGAACAAGTTAGTTTAATATTTTTAGATACATTAGCCAACAAATTCCTGCAAATTGAGGCGACCAATCATACAGAGTGTGGTTGCTCATTAATATAAAACACCTTTAATAATGTTACTTTTAGTCAAAAATTAAATGTAAAAAAAATATTAATTTATTACAAATACCTAAATCATAAACCTCTCATAGTGATAACCAGACAGTAAAGTGGATGTTTCAAATTAATGTATAAATTAAAACAGTGTCTGATAAATTAACTAGTATGAAACTTTACAAGTGGATTCATCAATTTAGGAAATTCCATGTAGGTACTTATATATAATTAATCAGAGATAAATTTAATTCACCTTGATTATCTATTATACATTTTTATACAAGAATAAAAAAATGGCCAAATAACCTATAACACACAATAATAAATATATTAATACAATAAATTTGTTTTACTAATTTGTGGCTGAGTTTAAATTAGTTAGTCTAAGAGTTATGCAACGATCATTACAAGAAATATCTTGAAATCGCAGCTTGTGTTGGTTTTGGGTTTCACCTAACTGCAAAAACGTTAATAATTTATTAATCATTGTGAGGAATTATTTAAATTAGTTGAAAAAATATTTAGCTCCCTCTAGCAAATTATATTAAACTCGAAAGTTTTAAATGTTTATTTAGGTATGTTTCTATAACACTGTATACCATTTTTCTTTATTTAAATTTGTTCTGCTATTTAATTAGGTTCAATAGTGTTTGATTTGTCTTTAAAATGTTTACGCTTTGTTGATGGCAATAAAAAATATTCCTTACTCTCTCAAGTTCAGATTATATTAAGACGAGTTAAGTTAGGTTATACTGACAAGTAGTTTTTAATTGTTTTTCGCCCCTTAAATAGAATTCCACAGTTTTTAACTATGTATACTTCAAATTTATGTCAAAACAAACTTACGTTCATAAATGTAGGCTTTCTGTTTGAATGATAGTTTAAATCTTCATTTTATTGAACTAATTCTCCCCGTACGTATTAGGTACTCTCAATTGTACCTCATGATCTACCGGGGTAATGCGATAGTTACTGTAATAAATTTTCCTTGCTAGTGACCTTTTAACTTCTTGCATTATTTAAAATTATATTTTTAATGATAGTTATTTTTTGTATGTTGTCGGAATGTTTTCAAGTACAAGGTACGTTGATCCCCTTATCTAAAATTATGTTTGATGAACCGCGTTAAACTATTATATAACACGGGAAACAGATGACGTATTTGTTATCTTTTAAAAAGCCACATTTGACGTGTTTAATATGACTTGAATGATTTCCATTTGTGTGGTACACCTTGTGACGTACCAGTAATTGTTGAATCTATTAGCCCTCTCCAGGTCTGCAGTAAAACCCAGATAACACAATGGCATGTGTTTAATGTCGAAATACTTCACGGTCAATTAATTTAACAAGGAAATTACGGAATAATTATAACGTACTAATTGTGAGATAAACAACGTATTTTAAATTATATGTAGATATATCAGCAAATATAAATATGTAATCTTAACTCACAGGCGGCTGTAGCTTATAGGATAATGTTCAGAAATCTATTGGCCATAGGTTTTCTTGATGAAAATTATGATGGGACGTGAGTGGGTGTTTGAACAAACGTTGGATTGTTTTAAGAGTAACCCTAGAGGGTTAAAAACAGTTCAAAGGATTTATGGAGAATAATTATTGGCGAATTTCTTCTTATGGATGGTGAAGAACTGAATTTGGATTTTGGAATAGTGGTCTTTGATCATACAAATCCCTTAGGCTTTCTAGAGGATGTAATCCTAATTTTATAGAGAGTCAAAGCAACTCCTTCAGTCTTTACAGAACAATGCTATTGCTGTTTCGAAGAAAATATGGAAATTTTAATAAAAAACAATGAGTTTAATTCAAAAGTTTATTGTAAACCATTTGTATAAAAATGCAATACAAAAAATCAAAAATTTATATGCGACCAACCATTTTTGGTGCAAGATACATCACTAAAATTTCGTGCAAGTGCTCCAGATGAAACGATTCATTGAACTCGTTTTTATTAAGAGGGTGGTATTTCCTTTTCCATTCTAGTCAGCTGAATATTTCTATCGGTCGCTGTAGTTGGTCCAGTAAACTCTCCGGTCCTCAACCTGATCCTCATATCCAAACATCTGATGTCCGTCATCAGTCCTTGACCTTTGTCTAACAAATCCTTGTCTATTTTAATTTGCTGTTCTTCAAGAGTGTTGTAAGTAGCTTTTGCGCAATTAATTTTGTCTTGCAAAGATTTGCGAGTTTGGCGTAGCTGCAGAACCTCTTCTTTTATACCTTTCTCTGGATCATCGCGGCACAGCTCGACTCCAGGCCTAAAATTTTAATTGCAACTATTAAAGCTCTACAACCCTCCCATATGGTACCTACATGATTTGTTGCACTGAATTATTTCATTATAAAAGATTGGCAAATACTTCACTATCCAATATTGCTATTATCTGCCTTTTTGATTTTACAAAAAAAGTTATTAAATGTGCAGTTCATAGTTATCTAGGTTAACCAGCTTTTAAAAATGAAAAATTGTACTAATTTTTTTTGTAATCTGTAGCAACTCAAAATAATTTTTTTGGTTATAAGTTCATTGACATTGAAGATTTATAAGAAAAAGTTTGATTTTGAGGTAAAATCATTTTAATTCTTCTTACTTTAAAACAAAATGAAATTTCTTTAAATACTACTCAAGCTGTAAGCCACCATATTTATATGGCCTAAGTTTATTTGGATCAAATGACCTGTCTCAAGCAACAGTGAAGTCAAAATAATGTGGCTTGTTGCCACAGTCATTCGTGATAGTAGAAATTGTGACAGAAAGTGACACCTAATTACATACACTGTGTGTGAATTTTAACTCTCGCATGTTCAAGAATAAAGGATTCAGGTGTTAAACTAAACATATCAAGGGGATTTTTCAATATGATTAAACCTTTGAATTATTTATTGTTTGTTTAATAAGTTAATCAATCAATTCATTTATTCAATAACTGCATGTGGACATTCCCTATAATGAATAATTAATTTTTATTCTATGTTTATGTAAATTTTTTTAGCAGTTTTATCTATTAAAATTAGTAGTTGTTTAAGAAGCAAATATAAATTAGGAAATTAATGTACTAGAATTTTCGGCGATTCAAAATATTTTAATATTAAAAGATTTCTTTAACGTAAATATAATTAGTATAATTTAGTTGTGGTAAGCTATAAAATATCGTAAAGTAAATTGCATTGATTCATCCAAGAAAACCACAAAAGTGAATTCTACCACAACAAAATTTATTGAACTCAGTATGACGAACAAACTACAAATATCTAAAGTGTTAAACATTCTGCATACGTCTAAATAATTTTTAGTAAAGTTATTTTAAATATTCTCACCTGTAGGCTCTATTTTCCAAACGAGTTTCGGCTAATTTCAACGCGTCTGTTTTAGCTAACAAAGCCATTTCCAATTCTTTAATTTCCTTTAGAACCTTTTCCATTTCCTCTCTCATTTTCAGTTGTTGCCATTCTATCTCGTTTCTTACTCTTTGTATGTCGTAAATTCTTTTCCGGAGAATGAAGTCGACTCTATCTCTTTGAGCCAACATATCGTTACGAGCTCTTTCTCTAACAACGAAAAGAGATTCACGAAGCTTCAAAGTGTCAACCAGCTCATTATCTGCCAATTGCTTGGTTTTCTTAGTACTTTCTAACCAAGACTCATAAGGAACAGAACTAGAGTAAAAAATGGATTATTTAAATTATTGGTAAAAGATATTGTTACTACTGCTAATGTAGGGTCTGTCTAGGGAAACACTGGACACAAGTATGC
Organism: Ophraella communa; assembly: GCA_035357415.1. Taxonomy (NCBI): domain Eukaryota; kingdom Metazoa; phylum Arthropoda; class Insecta; order Coleoptera; family Chrysomelidae; genus Ophraella; species Ophraella communa. The sequence goes on along the minus strand of CM068980.1, from coordinate 57,051,822 downwards.
AAGATAGTGAAAAAACCAATAAACTCTGATAAGGAAGGGGATTTAAACTTTTTAGAAAAAGTACCATTAATTAGAATTTTTCCACCATTAACCATAGCATGTATTGTAAAGGTAAGTACCTATTGGTGAGTTAATTGTAAAACAATAACTAGATTAATAAAAACAACAATTTAAAAATCGTTACTCATACTCATAATCTAAGATAAAAGTAAATGATATCACTAACAATAAAGAATGTTTCGTGATCAATGATTAATGTCCTTAATTCTTACAGTAAGTTATAAATGATCACGCGATTTAATAAACATGTTATCTGATGACTGGGTTTCAACTATTTAAAGAAAAATACTTACTTTTTAACAATACGCAAAGGATCAATTTTGAATGTAATATTTGCACAATTCTTATCCAAAGTTAGTTGATCTTTGTCGATTTCATATGCTTCGCTTTTATCATTAATGTCAAGATTGAGGTAAAACTTGACTTCTTCCAGTTTATTCAGTTTTTCCCAAGCGGCCTGGCATCGCTCTACCAGCATTTTTTTCACATTTTCCACCAAACACAATTCCTAAAAAGCAAACAGCATACTTTTCTTATAATAAATAATCAGTAGGTACTGTTTTTTAACTTTGATCTAAAGAGCAGACTTTTCTTCCGATTTAAACTTTGTGCGACGGTAATGTGAGGTCACACAAATTTTAAAAGCAATGTTGATTGAATTTGTCCCGTAGAGCCGAGGTTGGAAAAGAGTTGAAAACAGGGCAAAGTACATTATTATATCCCCGCTTAAAATATTTTACAATATTAATATATTCTGCTGTAGATATTTTTATCTGAAAGCGAACCTATCTCAACTTGTTATAAATCCCAGTGTTATTTAAATAATTATTTACATAAGTTTTTATGTTATTTCCTTTAAACTAGTTTTTATAACTTAATGAATCAAATTAGATTTGAAATGAAATAACATGCAGCAATCTTATATAACGTTATAATCTTGAAAATCCAAATACATATACACATTAATTACTTATAATTGTCAACATAAATTAAAACATTGAAAGCAAACGAACCATAATTTTTTACAGTGAATTCCATCTTTTTTTCGATGGTTCAGAGGGGATAACCCCAATAAAAAAAAGAACTATTTTAATTGAAATTCAACTAGTTACATGGAAACGATGGCGCCGGCTTTTTAATTTATAAATAATACAAATTTAAAGTCTAATGACCAGCTGCAATGTTTAACATGTTATTTCTTTTTAAATAATCTTAAAAATATAGTCATAGCTTTATGAAGAGTTTTTTATAACACAGCGGAATGCCACAAGGATCTGTACTGAGCCCAATTCTACTCAACGCATAGAAATCTTCAATAAAATAACTCGTTCATTTTTCACCAACTTCCTTAATAGGGCTTTACTTAGTCATTTATATTTAGAGAACTAGCATCACTAACGACAATAACCCAAAAACATCCCCAGTGGGAAACTGAAGAAGAAACTTTACACAGAGAATTCAAGAATGGAGGTAATTTCTTTTCAGAAGGAGCACTATGGCTAAATAGATCCAGTCTGGCATGGAGATACATCCCAAAGGATTTTTTTTAATAATGGCGAACCACGAAGGCAAGGAGAGTTGGTTAATGCGATATTTAAAGGACTGGGGATTGGGAGGAGAAGGAAAAACATGAGCGGGCAAAGAATTCTACATTGTTGACACTCTGGGGATGAAGGATCTTTTGAAATGTTTAGTTCGAGGTGTTTCGAGCCGAACGTTAAAGGGATGCATATGAGACGAACTTCTTGTGGACCTTTCTGTAGTTTTAAGGAGGGATGAATGTTCTTTGGAGCAGAATCCGTGAAAATAGCGGTAGAAGAAACAGAGGTCGCCTAAGGCCCTGCGGTGGAATAGTGAAGGGAGCCTACAAGTAATATGGTGGTCATTTATAAGACGCGAAAGGCTTCCTTCTGGATGGAATCCAGGATTTAGAGGTTGTGGGAGAAGCAGCTCCACAAACATGGGAATTCGAGGTTTGACCGGACTTGAGGGACGTAAAGGGGAGAGAAATATTTTTGGCAGCAGAAGTAGCAATTGAAGACACGTGCTTGTGCCAGTTCAGTTCGCGATTCCGTCCAAGATGATCGCCGAAGGAATGTTGGACTTTTTTTGTGTTAGTGTACAGAGTTGCGTTTTCGAAGCTTTGAACTGCACAACGTTCCAGCTACCCCATTCCTGAATTGACTTCCAGTCTTGGTTAAGGGAAACTTGCGCCGAAGTTTGCTTACCTATTAACTCGTCTTTGTTGGATGCAGTTGGAAACAGAGGAAAGATCATTTATGTATAGAAGTAATAGGGTTGGGGCAAGAACTGAACCTTGGGGGACACCAGCATTAATTGGATATTGATTGGAAGAATGACCACTTACAACTATACAACTGACGATTAGTGAGGAAGCTTTTAATCCAGACACCCAGTTTAGAGGGGAGTCCATAGGAAGGAAATTTGCTTAGGAGGGCTGTGTGCTAGACTTGGTCGAAAGCTTTGGAAATGTCAAGGCACACGACGTAGGATTCGCCATGAAGCTCAATGGATTTGTTCCACGAATGGGGTGCAGAGGTTAGAAGATCTGCCGTGGAACGACTTCTGCGGAATCCATACTGTCTGTCATGGATGAACTTGTATTTCTTCAGATATTTTAGGAGTTTGGAGTTGTTTATACTTTCCATGACTTTGCTGACTATCGTAAGTAGCAAGATAAGGCGATGGAGAGAAGATTCTTGGAACCTTTGCACACGGGCAACTTTCCAGCTGTTCGGAAAGATTCCTTGGTCATAGGAGAGTTGAAAGAGACGCGTGAGAACTGGGGCAAGCTCGGGAGAACAGTTTTTCAGGATGATACCTGGTATGTAATCCAGCCCTGAGGAGTTTTGGGTGTTTAGATGACCCAAGACTTTCCGAACATCTTTGGCGATGAGAGAGATTTGTGGTATATTGTACAATACATCAGAAATAGTGGGTAACATAGACAAGCTTATATCGACCCGCTCCTTCGGTCTTTTACTTACAAAATGTGAAATAAAATGAGAAGAAACATTATCTCTGAACCAAGACACACTAGAGAAAATACTTTAATTATAAAATTCAGTTAAATTGTGTTTACTGCACTTGTCTCAATGATCTTTGTTGTTAGTTAAATTTAATAGAAAAAATAAATTAAAATGCTTTCTTACCTTCTTTAGTTCAGTATCTCCTTCATCATAAGTAAGTTCAGTACCTTGTCTACAATCTCTCATAGAAATACATTCCGATATAACTCCGAGAGGAATCCCAAGTGCATCTAATTCTCTCTCTGTATCAAACTTTTCGTCTTTTAGTAATTTAATTTCACGATTTAGTCTATCAAGACAAGCCAGTAAAACCTGTAAAATTCCTTCATTATTAGTTATGAATAAAAAATTATCAAGAGATGCTATTGAGAGACATATACTATAAGATTTTTAAATTTTTAAATTGGTTTGAGGCTGTGTTATTAAAAAGAAGTTAAGAAGTTGATAGAATAAATGCTTATTCTACTTACATCCCTCCATCTATCAATTTCTGTGATTCTGTCCGCCAATCTAATGTTGTTGTGGTACGTGTCCCATTCAGTTCGAATTTTCGTCTCATTTCTGAGTTGCCTTGACTCATGTCTGAGACAAAATGAATCGTTTCTTCTTGTATCGTTCGTCTGTTGCATTTGCCATTGTTGGGCATACCAATCAGCTAAGCTGATATGTTGCAAAGGTTTTTCAAAAGTTACAACGGACATTTTTACCTAGAAAAACAGTAGTACCGTACAAATGCATTTAACTATGCAAGCCCTTTTTTTGGATAAAATACAACATCCGATAAATGCAAAAAAAACTATCTCTAGATTATTTAATAATTAAAACATTATTTTTTGAAATAAACAACAATAATTAATGAAACACTTACCTGAGATTAAAGCGCGAGAAAATATATTTGTAAAAATAATTCGTCGACAAAATGTGTCAAAATATTTACATGTCAACTAGGAAACGTAAACAGAGACGTAGATACACATACCTACTATGTTGTTTGATCAATATTGTTTAGAGATAGATAGTATGTTTAGATTTAGAAACAAGTTGTCTTATGGATTAATAAAGTTAGGTTAGGTTTCATGTGAATGGTTGATTAACATCCCTAAAAGACAATCCTATTGCGACAAACCTTTCGTTTTCTTAATCCTTATACCTCTAATGAAGCTCATGAGGATCGTTGGTGATACCTACTTCCATGCTCGAATTGATGCAGACCAAAATATGTTTATGGCGTTAGGAAAGTCTCATCCAATCCACTCATTTAGATATTCTTCCTCTGGCTACTCTATTTGCTTTGTCAAGGAATGTGTTTCATTTTAGTTTCAATACCAGGCGCTCAACGTATGATTACTTCGCCTTTTGCGAACCTTATTGGGTCGTAAAGTTATTCCACACTTTTTTGGATCATATAAAAAGGTCTGTATGAGTGCATGAATCATGACTATGACCCCACTGGAAAGCTTGTTTGCAAAAAATTTGTTTAGCTTTAATTATGCAGTAAAGGATCTAGATTAGCTAATGTTTAGTATTCTGCAAACAGCTCAGCTATAAACTTTGTTATTTTTACTATATTAAGGTAGGCACAAAAGATGTTAGGTCAAAGGGCAGAGATTACTTTGTATGCTAAGAATCTTATATAAACTAATTCATTAAACATAGCAAATCCAAAAAAATTAAAACTATCAATATCTCTTGTTCTCTTACTTGTACAGAAAACTCAAACTTTTTTTAGTTTAAAAATAAACTCACTGTTTATTTATTTTCTTCTTAGCCACTCTAAATGTCTTAAGTTACTTACCAGAATTATTATTCAGTCATTATAGATGTCTCTAAAAAGACTAATGGAGAAGCAGTTGCTGTTTTACCATACAGAAACTATGTTTAAGAATCTTATCTACCTTTGGAGTACTGTGTATAGTTTCTGGTGAATTAAATTCATTGTTCTTAAGCGAGGTTGAAGGAATTAATTTATAAACGTTATTCAAGCCATCCATTATAATTGGTACCAATAAAATGCAAACTAAAGACATATTATGCAGAAGGAGGTAAGTTGAAGAATGGTTAGAATTATAGAAAAAAATCTCCAAGATATCTACAGCAATATGCCAACAAACTATATTGCACTGATACACCAAGGAAACTGATCCATAAATACATATTAGAAGCAAAAGAACCCGCTCCTTGTACAGATTACAAATTGGGCCGGCTTGACAGTCTGATACAGTGCGCCCTTTGCAGTTCTATATATTTTAAAGCACCTCATCCATAAATGCCCTTCTGATGGAGTTCATCAGCCTTGAAAGTGGCCATTTTATATAGCCTGCTGCTTCTGGTTTTCCTCTTCAAGTTTTAGAAACAGTATTTTTGGCCTACAGTGTCTTGTTAGCAGTCCTACCATCATTCTTACTGGCTCTTCGTGCGAAAGTGGGTCTGCTTTCCCGTGATTCTCAGACATGCCAGCATTTGAATAGTTCCAACCTGCTGGGATTTTTCTCACCAAACTTCCGAAGCAAAGGTCTTATGGCCCTCGTGTATAACCACATGTTAATCTTTGGGTTGAGTCCTCATGTTTTTTTACACAACCTTCTGCATCTCCCAAGGGCAGTTGTAGACTTTTATGGGAATCTTTGGATTTGTGGATTCCATGTCAACTTCTGGTCAAATATCATACTTAGGTTTAAAGCCTAACTTGGCTCCTTCTTCGAAGCTGGGCAAAATAAAGAGAAATTCCAGAAGACCTGGACATTAAATATAAGCTTTGTAAAACAGTTATGATGGTTCTTCTGTCACTGTTCTCTGCTAATACCCTACATGGTACATAATAAGAACAGCCTTTCTGCAGTTTGTTTCAAAATAAGATTAAAAAAAGATTTTTAAGATCCCTCTTTAACTTTTCTTACGATTGAATGAATTTTTAGACAAGATTTTGTAAGATATTTTATTTAATTGTATAAAAATATTAAATAATCTTGTTTACAAAGTTTTCTTATCAAAATTTTTAATAAAAATCAAACATTTCCAATAATTTTCTTTACTTTGATTGTATAAAAACACTTAATAACCTTCTTAATTCCGTTCTCTTATTTTAAAGAATATTTTTATAAATGATAAAACAATAAATAAACAACTTCAAGCTTTAATTATTTAAAAAAAATTCCATTTACAAGATTTAGTTTTTTAACTTTTCCTATGGTTTAGTAAATTTTTAAACGAAATTTTATCAAATTCAAGTAAGTTATTTTATTTAATTGTACAAAAACATTAAATAATCTTTTTTGCAACGTTTTCTTACCTTTACTCGAGGATTTTATAAAATTTTCAATAAAAATCAAATAATTTTCCATGCTACATTTAAAAATATTTCCTCAGCATTTTAGAGATTTATGTTCATCTTTTCTTATGATATATAATACATTTTTCAACAAAATTTTTGCAATTCTGAATTTCAAACTTTGAATAAGCAATTACCAATTTCCTTCTTTAGTTTAGTAGTTTGGAAATATTCTCTTAGCATTTTTAGATTTTTTATGATTTAATAATTTTTAACTTATCCAATTGCACTGAACATTTTCGCAGGTAAATATCACAAACCAAAACATTAAAATAAAAATCTGTCACTTTAGATGAATCAACTAATTTAATTACCATGAGTTTCTTATGACTAACGGTAAATATGAGACATTTTGTTATTAAGTATTTGTAGAAAATGTACAGGTGTCGCGAAATTTAAACATGATTAATAGCATATTGGAATTTTTGCATTCAGCATGATTAATATATAAAATCCTCGATTTAACCGTACAGCCAAACATTGGGGACGTTCGGCAGAAAAAAGCGATTGCAAGCGCTTTTAACTATAAATAATTATTTTAAAAAAATTAGAAATTGAAACATACTAAACGCCCCCATTGATTAATGACAGTCAAATTTAAACAATTAAATAACTAGACTTCTTGTTAGAAATAATGAAAACAAAATGATAAACACTGAAGATTTATTTAGCAATAATAAAAAAGGAAAACTGTCAAGGTTTATCTATAAACAATGAAAACAAAATGGTGAACTATCAAGATTTATTTAAAAATAATAATAAAAACAACAACAATATGGTGAACCGTAAAGATTCAATTAAAACTAATAAAAACATAATGGTGAACTGTCAAGATTTATAAAGAAATAATAAAAATAAAAAGGTGAACCGTCAAGAGATTCAATTAAAATAAAATTGTGAACCGTCAAGATTCTTTTAAAATAATAAAAATAAAAAGGCGAACTCTCAAAAATAATTTAGAAATAATAAAAACAAAATGCTAAACTGTCAATTTTCAATTAGGAACAAATGAAACGAAAACTTCCGGTCTTGAAGTTACACTCGAACGAATACCTAAGACGTTTAGAGTTTCTGCTATGGAATAGGTAAACGCCTTGTTTAGCATTTCGATACCAATCCACTTTTTTTCCAATGTGAACTGTCGAAACTGGACCTGTAGATATAACGGTTTCAGGTGTGTGGCTGATGTGCCAGTCCGTCCACAAAGCAATACCGTTGCACTCCAATTCCCTGAAAAATAATACAATAACGATTATTTATCTAATAGGTCTCATTCATATCTTGCTTAAAAACAAGAAATTCAGTAAAAATCTCGGTCTAATTAATAAATCTATGAAAATTACAAATAGAAGTATTTTGACTTAAAGATAAAAATCAAAAGAAATGCCGAGACCGAAGGTTCTCTGAAGACCGAAGAATCTCTGAAGAAGATAACTTGGTTATCGAAACGCGCGTCAGGCAGTTAAACGTGTGTGTTGGTGTAGTGGTAGTGTAAACGGTTTCGGTATCAGTTTCGCCAACGGTTCCAGATTGAACATTTTAATCAAAAGAAATGGTAAGCGTGGAGAAAATAACAAGTAGAAAAGAACATAAAGCAAAAGAAAGAATAAAACACAGTAAGGTGAAAGCAAACCAGAAATAGAAATAACCACTTGGGACGAGGAAGCCATAAAATGGTTTTGTACTATAAGTAATAAAACATTAAATCAAAATAAATTACCAAAATGTTGAGGAAAAAATCTGTCTACCCATTTATAAAAGAGGACACAGAATTTTGTACAAACAGATAATTTCTTTTTAGCAAGAGCATAATAGAATAACAATATCTTCTTAAACTATGGAAAATTTAGTTTGGAAAAAGCAAATGAATAAAGGAAAGTCAATAACGCACAATATGAGGAAAAACAATCAGAAATTCTTAGATCAGAATTCAACTAAAACAAGAATAGATAAGGGATAAGGATGGTCAAGAAGATATTGAAACTATTAAATGGAAAAAGAAAGAATATACTGTGAGAAACAAACAGGGATGGAAAAAGATAATTGACACTAGCATGATGGAAAGTTTAACATGAAGATTAAAACTACAAGAAGTGGTGACTCTGGAAATAGAATATTAAAAAGGGAAACGAGAGGAAGTTAAAGAAGAAAAGGTAATGGAAAAGGATTCTAGATACTACCATAATAGAAAATCCACACTCTAAGAAGTAAAAGGAATGAAGTGAAGAAGAATAAGTGATAGTTGAACATAGTTTAGTTCCTATTTTGCCCTTATATCTTTTGCTAGTTTTATTTGCAATACATATAAATGCCAAAAAAAAAAAACAAATGAACCGGATTCTAACTAATTGAGAATGTTTTTTTTTAATAATGTAAAATAATTCCTGTTTCCGATAACATAAAACAATTTTGAAAGAATGATTTTTACAAAGTTAAATTTAAAATATTTTTGCTGGTTCCTAGATTGTTTTAGTATAAAAAAGTGCTGCCCTGATAAACTACATCATTCATTCTAGTTAACACGAAGATTAAAATCACAATACTATAATATAAAAATATGCCAAAAATATGATATATTTTGGCAATTATAAAATCATGTCATTATCGGAATTGAATATTGGAATATTGACATGACCTACCATGAATTTGGTTGGTTGGTTTAAAATTATTTTAGATTTTTTTGTTCCTATAAGCCAATTAAAAAGTAAACATCTGCCCTAAAATTTGAAGGATTTCCTCAGGGTTCAGTGTTGGGTTCATAGCTATGAATCACCTAGTGTTTAAGATTCCCAAATTCACCAGCTGCCAAGAGTAAAATCTCATAATTTGTTAACAAGCAAAATAAAAAGTACTTTGCTTGTACTGCTTTAAACAAATAAGATTGATCAAGGATAACCTGTTTTGCGGAAATAATAATGATTGTGTTACAGTCCTTTGGCAGGGGGAAGTAATGCATAACAAAAAAAGAGAAGCTATGTTGCAAGATAACTGAACACCAGTTGCTAGGGACAAAATAAGTTCCTTACATAGGGAACTGAAAGAGTTTAATGCTAAACCAATTTATTGCGGACCAAATCTGGAAAAAAATCCATATCAGTATGGACACAAACAGGAGATGCAATGAAGATCAAGAAAGAAAAACAATGAACTTTAAGATATTTGAAGTTTTTTATAATCCCTGATGGCCGGTGTTCTTTGAGATACTTCCAAGATTAAGTTTTGTAGTCTGGGCAATACCAAACATATCACCAAAGGTAGATGTAGAAAATCAGAGTTAAAATCGAACTGGACTAGATAACTAGATAAACTTAGTGGAAAAACCAGCTCGAAAATGGCAAGCATAGCCTAAACAAATAAAAATTGTGCTCAAGTTGCTGATTAACAAACGATCAAGATTATCTAGTTTTTGAAATGCGAATTGTGGTGTGAACACCCCGTATATTTCGTATTTTTAATTAAATTGTTTATTAGAAATATCGATGGCCTAGACCACCGTAGTTTGTTTATAGTATGGCACGTCAAAGTCGTATCGTGTCTTTAACTAAGGTCGAATAAACAAAAGATAGAAAATAAATACACAGCAAGGCATAGACGACAGGTTCAATGTATGATATTCATGATCAAGTTCACTATGTTGCTGATACAGCATTAATATAATTTATTTATAGTAAGTAAGTGTTGTACTCTAATCCAGTCATTGTAAATATAGTTTAATGTCTTTAGTGTAAAAGTGTTTATTCCATACAACCCCCAATATTAAATATTACAGGATGGGACAGAGAAACAATCTTGTTATATCGGGAGAAAAAATTGAGTAAAAAGATTCGGGATATTAACGCCCGACTTAACCTATAGTTCATTTAGATGGATGGACAATTAGAAACTTATAAAGATAACAAAATCCAAAATAATTCGAAACCAACAAGAGTTTAAGTAAATTATTTAAACACTAAATCATACCCTTCCAACTCAAAGTTTCCCTTATACGTTGCTATATTGTCAGATGGATTGAGAATGTCAATAGACACGAGTTGTATGGGTCGACTTAAAGCATATCCTGGATATTCCCAAAGAGGTTGAGGTTCCACATCTTCATCGCAAACATTAGCTGCAGCCTGTTAAACAAATCCAACAAATTAATATGGCACAAATTATTTATTAGAATAATAGGGTACTTCCATAAGTTCAAATAATTATAAGTCGGTTTTAATAGACATTTTGAAGGCAACTGTTATTTGAAATAAAATACAATGGTTAACGTTAAAAATTTTGAAAATCAAAGTATATTTCAAATTTTTTGAAAACAAAGGAAAATACTCTATTAAACAATTATGGTCCAAGAGGAATCGGCTATTCCTTGTATTTTTTAACAGGATCCTCTTTAAATTACACTACATATATAATATGCATGCTGTCATTGAGCAAATCCCTACTAAAATTGTTTAAACAAATAAAATAAAAATTAGGAATTGAACCTTAAAAAAAAGTTAAGAATATTAATGTATAAACAGTACTCATAAAACCCTGGAAAATATTATGTATATTGCAATTATTTAAACAATTTTGGGTTTCATACAATCTATTCTACTAACCCTTACTCTACAAAAGTCGTACATGTTTAGATGACATAATTAGCAACAGTTTATTGATTTATTTCAGTAGTTTCATTCAAAAATTAATTTTTTTCCCTAAAAATAGCTAAAATTCATCATCAGAATAAAAGAACGAAGTTGAACTTCCATATCTAGCATTAATTGACATAGAAAAAGTAATTGACAGTATTTTTAGATCAATATGTTGTAACCGTTACAGTAGGGCGGAATAAAGGAAAGTAACAAAACCCACTGTGCTATGCTTAAATATCTAGGAATTTCAATATCAGAAAATTTAAAAAATTAAGTAGAAATGAACAGAAAAGAGAAAAAGAAACTCAGGAGCAAGAAGGAAAGGAAAACAAGTCAAGCAGCATGTAGAAAAGAATAGTCCGATAATGAATACAATATGAATATTAAAGAAATTCAGTATCTGATTGAAGAATCACTTTTAAGTACAGAATCAGATTAAATTGCAAATAAAGAAACTTTTTTTGTAAAACAAATTGTTAGAAATTTAATAAAGTTTGTTATTTTTGTTATCCTGAATGCCACTCATCGTTGACCAAACTGAAGAAACGAAATAAAAAGTAAATAGAACAATTTAATAATAACAAAGAGAAACAAAACATGATTGGAGCGGGAGAATTATGACAAAACACCAAAAAATAATAGACTAGTTTCACATACAGTTAAAAATATACATACTTATCATAACACTTTAGAATTAAATATCACAAAAAACTTGAAAGTTTTATATTATTAAAATGTGGTAAAAGTTAGAATAAATGTATAATACAGGATAAGTTAATTTAAAACAGAAGTAGACAGTTTAAGTAACTTTTTACTACTGCAAATTGTTAACTCAATTATGAATTGAAAGTCTACTTATTCAACAAATAAATAGACTCATCATGATAAAATAAGTTTAATACCATTCAAAATAAGCAAGAGTGACTAGAGACTTCCTCTAAAAGATAAAAAATCTATTTGTGTAATTCTCGTAAGTGTAAAAAACTTTAACATTAAGGTAAGTGAATTTTTTAATAACCACACATATTTCTTTTAATTCAACAGCAATACACGTAATAGAAAACTTACATTTAATAAACTGTTGTTTGTTGCGTCATCTCAAACAGTAAGATTAATTGATTTGCATGCGCCGGTTCCACCTGGATTAAAATAAAATAAATTGCACTCAATTTACAAATACTTGTAAATCATATGTACCGTCAAAACTTTTACAAACCTGAATTATGTCATCAAAATATTTCATCTTGAAACCTTCGCATGTATTCAATGGAGATCTAATCTTATATAGATCCTTGAAGTGCATTGCAAGAGCATAAATGATAACTTTTTGAGGGAATATATGTAAATTTGGGCCTAAATGTGGTTTAATATCCTTGAGTAAGTACATAAACAGTAAATTATCCCACGGTAAAATGCTTGTAGTGAAATATGGCTCGCCAAGAACAACATTAACATCAATTAAGTCTCCCGACTTTAAGTCTTCCATAGATGAAATGATTTCTATATTTTCGAAACCATTTGTTTTTATAAATTTTGCAAGAATGTGCTGTAATTGATAGTTCGTTTCATAAAAGTACAATTTTTTAACGCCCATTTTGATAGCTGCTAAAGCGAAGTAACTTGAATTTCCCAAAACCAAAACAGTGCTGTCTTGATTTAAATATTGTCGCATTACTTTCAAATATTTTTCATTTCTTAAATGATCGTTTATCTGTCCTATTCTATTCCTTGGTACACTGACGTGTAGACCACACTCACATATTGGTGGTGAAAAACTATCTACAGTGGTTTCAAAATTTGTACGCATTAACTTAAACCATAAAGAATACTCATCGTGTCCGCCTATTAAAAATAACTCTTCACCTTTTACAACACTCAGTTCCTCGGGTAAGTAATATATCGCTTGCATCCAGTGATCCCTCCATGGTATTTCGCTGTCCTCCCCCAGGTTTCCCTTGGGATGTGCCCACTTCGGAGCACAACTAAGAATGATTTTAGATTCGGCATCCATTTCAAGCTGCCACCACATGAAAATTACTTGAGCCACACCATCCGTCTCTGCCTTTTCTATTGTTAAAACTGACTTTTGAAAAGCTACAGGTGTTTGGCCTGACCAATCAAATTTAAAGATGGGTTTTGGTGACATTATACTGTTAAAGGCATTCATGGGGAATTCGCTCAGTTGCAAATCATGTACAGAAGTTGGACCAGGGCATCTATTTATGGCATCAGGAGTTCTAACCATGATTCCTTAAAAAAATGATTTTGATAATTCTAGTGTTAAATACAAAGAAAATAACTTATTTTGTAAATATGGGTAACAGGAAACTAACATGAATATAATAATCAAATACTTTCATCTCCATAACTAAATTGGCACACAAAGTAGTTTGCATTTAATTAGTCTATATTTCAATAGTTTATATTATATAGTTGTTTCTTATACTCTATTTAAAAACTAAGAGGAGTCATTTGAATTTAAGTTGGCAATTCTGTAAATTTCTGATGATTCAGATAGCAGCCAGTTTCAAACAACACTTTTTAGCTTATCATCTTATAACAATTGACAGTTCTGACTGACACTAACATATCTAATATATTTGTTATAGTTGTTGTTTTAGATCTCATCTAAATCTGTGATTTCATAGATTTTGAACACGACTTTTTCCCTCCATAAGTATGAACCATACTTTTGAAATTACTACTCCTAATTTTTAAATGAAGTATATTTGATAATGACAGTTTTCCATACTATAACACAGGAAAAGTGTGACGGTTGGTACTCCTGACATGTTTCCAATGAAATTTTATTCACAACTATATCTTCATAGAAATATTTTTAAACTCCAGTATCTACAGTATATTCGAAAATGATCAAATATCGATATCATATATGTGAAGAACAAGATAAATATATTTATATGAAAAATAGAAACAGGTGAGAATAGCTGTAAAATTCAAATGAAATATTGTGGAAAATAATTGAGGTTATGTGATTTTGGTGTATAAATGTGGATGATATTGATATTCAATTCTGCTATTAGGATTTTGAAGGAGTATGTTCATGCTAGTATGCATAAGGAAATGTATGAAGTAGATATAGGATATACTATCTAGAGACAATTAAAATATTGGAATCACTATTTTGAGATTAAATGTGATAGGGAATGAAAAGGCTTAAATGCCCAAGAGGACATAATTTACTCCAGAATTATATGAAAATGGTTTTGTTTTCACACTATAAACAATATACACATTCAAAAATTCACTTATGGAGATTAATATCCAATTTCATTGGAAACATGTCAGGACTACCAACCTGAAAATTGACGTCATGAGACTAGTAAATAGGTATTTTTTGTTTGGCAACAGCGCTTTCCTGCAAAAAAAATACGCCGTTAAAATTACTGAATCTTAAACAAGAGATATTTTTATTTTTTAAATATTGTGATTGCCTTTACAGATGGTAACAAAAATTAAAGCAAGGGAATAACCTGCTGACTGCTTTTTTTCTATTTTTAAACAGAAATAAACCATGTCATTTCAAAATAAAGAAGTTTATTGTAAACATTTTGTAAAAAAATAGCATTTAACTAAAATTTATTGTACTATCCCTTACTTGGTGGAAGTCCATTACACTTCAACAATTAAAAAAATAACTTGCAAAACAAAACTTCCATGGTTATTTAAAAAATTAACTTACACCTAAGCTTAAGGTCAGTATTAATGTGCAATGATACAGAAAACCCAGGAAAAAACTATATCACACTGATCTTTACAACATCTTAATGTATTTATGCTTTATCTGTATATAAAATGAAGGCACAATCAAAACAAACAGTTTTAATATTTATTTGCTCATTAACAACTTTAAATTGTTGATCTGCTAGCTGCTTTATTATTTCAAGTTCTTTTGTGTTCAAGTAGGTGTTTCCACTTGTCTGGTTGTTACAATCTAAGTGCTCTTAAGTATGAAGTTATGCAAAAAAATCTTGAACACAAAGACTCTCTCACACAAACTAAAGAAAAAGAAATACTACACATACTTGAACTAGCAGGTCAGCAGTTAACAGTTGTAAATGAGCAAATAAATCTTGAATGTTTCCACTATTAAACTGTTTACTTCTTCATTTTACATATAGATAAGACATAAATGTACCAAAAATGCATTAAGTTAATGTAAAGATCAGCATGATATAGTTTTTTTCTAGGTTTTCCATATCAATGCACAGTTAAAGTTTTGTTACAAAGTTATTAGTTTAGTGCTTTTAGCATTTTACAAATTCAAAATTTGAGAATAAATTAGTGATTCTAAGAAAACATCTATGCCAATGATTACATGCCCTATATGTAAAATTCAAGTAATTTTTTAAGTATATTAAATAATATTTAATAATTTTAATTCAACAACACTGAAGCAGTCTTGGTATATTAATTTAATTACTTACCTTTATCCCCTAAGCATTTATAAGAAAGTCATGCAAAAAATACTATTATTAAATTTTGACATTCATAAATCACAGAATAAAAAGTCTAAAAAACAATGAAATAATTTCTGTTCTGTTAGGTCAATAAATTTTTTAGAATATTTTTGTAACTTAGGTCATTTTAGTGTAAAATTTACATAGTTTACACATGTTAATAAAAAATTAATCATATACAGTTTGGAAGGCTCTCATGTATACTCTTCATTTGTACAAATAACAAAATACTTAATGTGTTTTCTTTAATTGCAATGTTCAAAAGAAATCTCCAACACAATTTTTATAATTTTTTGGGTCTGGGCATTTCAGTGCAAAATTTAAGAATAATTTTAAGACAAAAATAAAAACATATTACTAAAGCAAAACAGAAGAGGAAACCATTATAAGACCTACCTATTTGTATAAAACTCGCAGGATTTCAACTAAGGGCAGATGTAGAAAGTAAATCTATTTTTAAAGGTTTCTGTTAGCCATAGTTTATTTGCCAACATTAAAAAGGGAATACAGCACATGGCACTACCCAGAAAACACTATTCATGAAATTCATTCTGTAAAAAATATTCATAGAATGCATCAATTTCAATGGATGTATTCAGGGAGAAATGGGTTTTGATTTTTAGCTATAAATAGGTACAAATATCATATCTGTAATTGTAACAAAATGTGAAAAGAAAATATAACCAACTATCTAACTTATTAATGTTTTTATTCATTTAAGGTAGGTAAGTCTAATTGGCTTATAGATCTTAAGACAATCTAACTTAATAAATTTATGTTTCATAAAACATTGCTTGCTTTAGTATATGTTTCAGTAATCAAAAATATGTTTATATTCATCTGGCAACTTGTTAATTAAAAGAGAAATAGCCTCTAAAAGCTGTAGATTTATTTTTGCATGGTTTCGATATATCTCAGAATGAAATAATCAATATACAGTTTAATAATGTTTTTTTACTCACTTTCTTCCTCATAAATATCCCTGATATGGTTCCAATTTTGTGCCAAAGGACTATCAACAACTTGAATGAATATTGTTGCAGAATGTGGTATCACTATACAATCTTTTTCCAATAAATAGTTGTGGGCATGATGAAATGTGGACAAGGCACCTTCTCCTATTAACTCTGTGTCGAATATTTCGGTTATTAAAATATTGCACAATTCCGTCAAATCCTCATTGACTTTGATTTGGGTAGATCTTTTAGGAATAAGTTTAATTTTGTCTAAAAATCCGTTCATAGTAATAATGTCTTTTGCACAGTCGCTCATCGGCTTGAAACCCTCACAGGCTACTACAGAATCAGCCCCATTTCTTACTGCCATCATGCTCAGAAGACCGGTACCTATACAGAGAAAATAAAGTAAGAAAACAGTTTTTCATATTTACTAAAATAATTACCCGTTCCTATGTCTAAAACTCTAGCAGTTTTTCCTTTTGCGTGCATTTGGTCAATTGCTATCTTCAGTGCTTTATCATAAAGCTGATTTCTTTCGGTATCGTGTAGCATATCAGCAAATCCAGACCTAGCAACTTCTTGATGGTAATCGAATTCTTCGTTTTGAGCAACCCAGTCTGATTTCCCTGTCACTGGATTTAATTTGTGAATAAAAGCATCCATTTTTACAAATATTACAAATATTTTACAAGTATTAGATTCAAAAGACCTTATCCCTTCGATATACAATGAGGTTATGTTGACTACACTCACACTCGGACTAGGTTAGTTAAACATGTTCGTTATCGTTTGCGTTTACCTCACTCTAAATCCATAGAAACATAAAACTGTTCAAAAATTGATATTTTTATTGGACCAGTTGTTTAATAGCTATAGCAATGAGGGGTTATAATGATTAAACAACTGGTCGAATGAAAATTATTGATTTGTGAACGGTTTATGAGTTGTTCGAACCGTCCCAACAAGTACGTTTCATTAGTAAGAATATATTAAAACACAAATAACTTTACTTTAGCACCTTAAAATATAGTTTAATATAACAAATAAATGTATATGTAAATATTTTTTTAATTAATATTGTAGATTTACTTTAAAAATTTAATTCAAGACCGGTAAAATTTAAATTTCCCGCCATCTATTTTATGTTTAAAAACCGGAAACCCCCACTATTTTTCGGTTACCATACTGGATACGCAATCCTCACTTCCGTCCTCTTCCCATTTCATCGTCGGACGTCGTGTGGTCGCCAGTGTTAGTGAGCTCCAATGACTTTTTTAAAATAATGAATTCAAATATGGATATTAATAGTATGTTAAAGTTTTGTAGACTGTGTTTAGTGAAGGAAGACGTAAATATACCAATTTTTGAAGATCCAGGTGATATTAGGCAAATATTCTTGAAAATTAGTTCGTGTCTACCGGTGAAGGTAAGTTAGCGTCACCCGCCATGTTGAAAAAATGTTCTTGATAATTGATTTTCGACAGATTTTACGTTTTTTGACATCGGTTTCTTGGTTTACCGTACTATAATTCGATACTTGTTAGTTTTTACAAATAGTTTTGGTGTCTTTCCAAGTTTTCATCTGTAATTTTCTTAATTTGATTTAAGTACCAACAAGCAGAGATTAGGCGTTGGCCAAATGCTGGGTTTTTAGATGGGCATTATTATTTTCTATTTAACGATTTTAGAAATTAAATTTAAATTATGTTTGAATCATTTTTTTTTCTATAGTGATGGGTAGGGACCTTTAAAGTCATTTATGTTGGAAGATCGATAAATCACTTTATAATTGTCTCGTCAAAAAAAAATTTAATTGGTAATTTATAGTAAATATGTATAAAACAACTACTTATTTATATTTTACTCATTTCTGATAATTTAAATATGGCGCCCATAAACAAAAGATTTTATTATGGAATGTACTCGTTTATTTGTTTACATGGAAGGGATATAGGCCAGCCATTTTATAATGTATGCATACCATGACTGCCTTACATTAACTTTTATTTAAATCTGGGATATTATGTTTGATACTAACGTTAACCGGCCTGTTTAAAAATTCACTGTGCTTTTAGTTTTCATTTTATCGATTAATCATATCTTTTTTGCTTTTTAACATTCATTTCGCTTATACATAGCCCAATGCTTGACAACCCTAATTAAATATGATTTTCGTTGTTTTCAATTGGGCTTAAATAAAATAAACAGGGTTTTTCGCAGAATATTTTTATTTAATATCATATTCTGTAGCCCGATTCTCTGTACATTATTTACGTTTTACAAATTTATATACACGCGTTTCACAACTTAAAAACATGTCTAATACTGTATTTGGTAGGTGCGCTCTAGGATTTTCCGGCCATTTTACTTTTCTTTCCTTCATGAGAACTTTTGAAGGTTAGCCGATTTGCTTTTGTTGCTTTAATATACAAAATAAATTAATGGATTAAGTATGCAATGTCTATTCACCTGCATGACTCGTAAGGTGCCGGTACGCATTATCTTTATTCCTTAGGTCAAATAACGACTATGTCACTCCTCTTCAGCGAGTTGATTCCGGGGTGCTTGCTGTGTGACACCTCTTAGTTTTTGTAGGATTTCTTTGTCTCATCATATTTGATCGGCACTGTTTCGGTTCTTTGTTTTTTGCCTTAAACACATCAATGAGTTAATAAAGTCTCTCGAGATGAGGTCCGCACCAATCTTTATTCGGCGAAACGCCGAACGAGGATATTAGTTCTTATTCAGTAAGTTAACTTCTGGAGAGTTGTCCTGTGCTATCCTTATTTCTCAGTTTTGGGTCCTAATGTGGGTTTGTGTTGCTGGTTTGGATGTATAGTTGTAAATTTTGGTCGGTTTACGAAAGTTTTTGTGTTAATTGTAAATTTTTTGTTAAAGGTATCCCGGGATGACCAATTACCGAAAAAAATATGTGATGGCTGTTCCTACAAATTAGATATGTTATATGAATTTTGTAATACAAGTGTAAACGCCGAAAAACAATTACTGACATGGTTAGGTGAAGTGGGAATTCCATCAAAAATTACAGACACTACAGCTCAACAATTAAAACCGGCGGACGCCTTTGTGAAACAAGAAACGATAGACCCACCTGATATTCATATGGAAGATGACGACGACGACGATGCAGATGAGGATAAAGGCTGTTTAAAGAAGGAAGTAAGTAGTAGCTTTGATCAATCAATAAGAATTTTTGTTTATTAAAATTTTTTTTAACAGCAGTCTAATGTTGATGAAGTAATTCCTCCTAAACGGGCCAGACGTACTGCAGCGGTCAAGGCAGCTATTGCCCTTGATCAAAATAGTGAAGATGACGAGGATTCTGAACCTATGACTAAAGTAAGTTTTATTTTTTCAGGTTGTGATATTATTTCTGGTGTCTTTAAAACAATTATCAGGGAAAATATTTTTAATAAATGGTTAATCAGTAACATTTTCTTTTTTGTAGTTATTTTTTTACTCATCAGTTTTTAGCAATGATTCTATTAACTTTTTGACTTGTTTTAATTTGTCTGTCCTTAAGATCTCCAGTAGTATAATATTGTTTACCTTTTTTGGAAGCCTAGAATTTTTAAAATGGAACATTTTCTTTAGATTGTATTGTAGTAACTAAAATTTTAAATTTTTTGGTTCAAGTCATTTTGTAATTGGTCTGTTAATTTTTGTTGGTGATTGGAGGCAGTTTTCCATTCTGTTCTTTCTGTTTGAAAACATTTATTTAGTGTTTTCATTTATTGGGAAGAACAATCTGAAAATTTTGTTAAACCATACACTAACTTAATGACACAGTATATTTTTATCAATGGTTTCTTTACTTTGGGAAACTTTTGGTAAAAATAATTACAAAATGGTTTGGTTTTTTTTTAAATATTTGTCATAAATTAGTGCATTTAACATTGACTGTATTGAACTTGGCATCTACTTTTTGCTGTGTTTAATTTCAGGTATTTGTAAGTGCATTAATTTTTGACAATGTTCTTGTTATTCTCAGTACAATCTAAGCTTTAAAATTTTTAGCTAAATATATAACTAACGACAAGCTTCCATTTTTTTACTGAGCATTATTTAGTGGTTGTACTAAATAAAGTATATTCTATTTTTTTTGCAAACTTTGTTTATAAAATTCTATGAGTAGGTTAAAAACAATGGCATTAAATTTGCTAAAAGCATTTTATGGTACTTTTTATAACATAACTAAAAATGTAAACAATTACACATTAATTAATTTACAATTGGTAATGTTTTTGTTGTCGAAAAAAAAAAATTCCAAACAAGATAAGAAAACAATAAAATCATTTGTTGATGAGTAAATTTATAGATAAACATTAATTTATAACAAGTTGAGGTATTTAAATTGTAATATAGGTAGATAAGATTTTTGTGGAATTCCCTTATTGTTACTGACTTCCCATTAATTATCATTGTGCCAATATTTTTTATTCTTATTAATCATTAATTGATAAACTATGCATAAACATATCAAAGTAAAACGTTTTATTAAAAGTTTATTTATATCAGTATTTTTTGCTGGGTGAAATTATTATTAAACTGTCCTAAATTTGTAACTGCCAATGTTGGACTTAATTGGGAATTATTTTAAAGTAAATTATTTAATTTTATGCACTTTGGTTATGTCTTGACTACACTTAAACTACATGTAAATTTTTCTATGCAACACAATCTTAACTTGTATCTTTCACATCTATTTCCAACCCAGTTTCTGCTCATCTTATCAATCAATCCTTGTAGTAAACTTTTCCCAATATTTCTACTTCCCAGTATGCCATTTTGATTTGATTGAAAGAATTAACTTCCAACTTTTTTTATTTTAATGTATTTGTAGGGAAACACTTAAGTTACATATTTAATTGCCATATATTTTGTGAATCCTTTAATTGGTGTATTTGTAGAGCTATACTTTGGGTTATTACAGATTAAATATATCCTGGAATTCTCTATTTTAGGAAATTAATGAGAAATGGTCTTAAAAGAGAACAATTAATGTGAAGAAAAAAGTTTAGTAATTTAGTTTAATTACCATTTTTAAGTAAACCCTTCCTTTGTTTTACTTTAAATGATATAGTTATTGTTGAATACTTGGGCTTTTTCATTCCATTTCTTCCAGGTACCTCTTCTATCTTTTTCAACAATTCCTTTAGAGAAGGTACAATTAGTTGTTCCCTATTTAAAGAAATTAATGTTCTTAATATAGCACATGAAGAAAGATGTTTTTATGATTTAAAAGTCTTTAAGTTGTCAATTCCAAATTAATAGTCCATTTCAATTAAATTATATCTTCATGCCAGAAATTAATATATTTGTTGTTGGGGAATAATTTTTGGACTCTTTATTTATTCCAGATTTTCTCTCCTGTTTTCCCTTTAGTTTGTGCAATTAATTATTCCCTACTTAAATAATTACTGAGGTTTGAAAGTCCTGAAGTCTTATAATTGATAAGTTGGCACCTAAGTTTGGCTTCCAAAATATTCCTTGTAACTCATTCCAGTGATTTGCAACTATAACACTTTCCACTCCTCTAACTTTTGGTCTTTATAAACCTTTGCATCTTTGATTTTTTTGTCAATAATCTTCTGTGATACTTAATTGTATCTAAAATATTTATCCACTCTGATGAAATAATTATGCGCATAAAGTTAGCACAACACTTTTGGCAAAATTTAAAATTTATTTTTGCAGTAATTGCAAAAAACTAAGAGCTGCAAATTTTTGGTTTGCACTGCAAAAAAACGGTAATTACTGCAAAAATAAATTTTAAATTTTGCCAAAAGTGTTGTGCTAACTTTATGCTTGTGAAATAATTATATTTATAACTAAATAGTGGTTTTATAGATTTCTTTGTTCTTTTCATTAACTTCATACAATCGTTTTGTTTCTTTTTAAATAACTTGTTGGAAGTCTTCAAAATTTTGCAACAAATAAAATAGTTGGGAATAGATACATCATGGTGGTTAAGATTTTAAGAAAAATTTGTGAGTTTGACATATAAAAAGGTTGGGAAATCTATCTGCAACATCAATTCTAACATTCAAACTTGTGAAAACTAAGAGGAGGGAATATTGCCAGGGATAGCAAAGAACTTATTTTATCAGTACTCTTGAAAGATTCAGTTTTGAGTGTGTCATTAATGTAGTTATTTGGGTAAAATATACACCTTAAGCATTTAACAGAATAAAGTTTTATGGATTCAAATTTAGGATAAGGAGAGAAAGCTGTTGGCAATACTAAGGGGTCAAAAATCTTGTTTAGGATAGTAAGGAAATTTTTGTTGCTTGTTTGGGGTCAGTGTTAAACAAATTTGTTAAGATCAGGGTCATTTATTATCTGGTTTGATTTTAATAGATTAAAATATAAACACTTATTTGCTTATTCTAATGTCAAATTTAGGAAAATAATGATTATTAGCTCCTAGATATTTTTCTTTGTTGGACATCTTGTGCCACTTGCTTTTCTGTCTCAAAAAATTAATTCCAAGATTATAGACATTGTTTCTACACATTTCCAGAATATATCTTTTCATATATGTCATTCTTTTCAACATTTTTATTCCCCACACTTATGCTGGTTCTGCATAGTTTATTATTTAGCTGTAAAAATGTACTGGTGCCATAATTATAATTTCTTTATCTTTTTAACATTACTTTGGATTTTTTCACTTCCATCAAAGGTACTATTGTTTCATTTGTTAATTTATTTGCGTCAGAAAAGACTTTTTTGCGAGAACTTGACATTAGAAGATCTATTTGCTTGGGGCTATTTTTTGAGACTACATCAATAACTCAAGTTTTGTGATTAATGTCAACTCCTAGGAATTTAATTTAAACTCCCAAACCCTACTAAAACCTATATTTCTATGTGAGAAAATACTCTTGTAGGTATTATTTGAGAATACAGGTCCAGGTGTCCCAAACGGCTGAAATCCTCTTATAATCACTAATTTTTGATGGCAAAGTGTCCATCAAGGTCCTAATCACTGTCACTAATATCTCAAATCAGCTCATGACCTCAGTTTTTGGGTAATTTTGATTTCTCTTCTTTCTTTTACCCCTCGAGCAATAACTGGACAATTTACCACTGCTTCTCCAAAAGCTTGGTAAATTCCTCTGGCTAACACTGCAAATTGCATGATCTTCGCTAATTTCACATATCCGCCCCTTCTAGTGTGCATAGTGCTAGTTTATAGTTTTTTTTTTAAATATGTGGAGGGAAGGAGGACCAACATGTATAGGAATAATTTCTAAAATCTGTCCAGCAGTAAGGAGCAAATAGATGACACAAGAGTAGCAAAAGGGTAAAAGACAATGTGAAGTCAGTATACCCTTCATAGTTATGTAAACTTAGTGAAGTTAGCTGGGTTGGAAAATTTAATATTTTTTGTGACATGTAGTTAAAAATTATGCAGTATTTAAAATCTCAACTATTTACGTAGTCAAAAGTAATTTAATTTCGTTTCTTACTCTAACAATTCATTTTGATGTAGCAAATCATAGGACAAATTCTTTTCTACTATTTGTAACGTCCTATGTCACTTACTCTCGCTTCTGTGGCGCTACCAATTTGTTTCTTCTACCCTGCATATTTAAATATTTATTATAAATGAACTGCGAATCTAATGACCACAGTTTTCACTACCACTAAGTGTGTGTTGGTGTAGTGGTAGTGCAAACTATGTTGTGTTGCTAAAGCTGCATAGTTGACAATTAGAGACTACAAAACGAGGATAATTTTGGTGGGGATTCGATTACAATGATGGGTTTGTCTTGTTTACAGGTTGAAGATGACAGCGACGATAGTGATAACGATGATCACGAACCAGCCTTTGTTGATGTACCATCTACAAGTGCTGATGATCAACCCGGTCCTTCAGGTGTAGGGAAGGATGGAGTTGAAGCACCGTGAGTACTTGTTTTATTTTAAATCAAATTGTATTATTTTTGCCTGAATGTACATCAGTTGAATTGGTTTTGTCAATCATATATTGGTTTTTTTTGTACAATTTGTTATAGTTATTGTTAAATTTTTTATAGCTTTGAATGATTACTTTATGATACAGTCAAAATTTGTTTTTTTTTTATATAAAATGATAAAGTTAAGAATTTAGAGAGTAATTGAAAATTATGTGGCAAAATTTGACAAAACCAGTATTATTAAGTTTTGTTTTTGCAATAAATTTCATTTAACTTTCCGTTTTTATTAATTTAAGTACATTCAGGCGTCGTTTTTTTTAACCAACAGCAAATTAAATGGATTTTCCTCGATCGATTTTAAAAAAATTGAATTTTTATTATCTTAACAATTTAATTTTTTTATTTTTCAGTTCAGTAAATTTTGTATGTAAGAGGTAAATATTTTGTCTTCACGTTCTTTCACCTGTTCAAACATGATTCTTTTCATGTTTATTTTTGGCGAAAGAACATTTAAAATTAACCTCGAACATTCAAAATTACTAGCAAGGTGAGAAATAAATTTATTTTATTGTTAATGACTTAAGTTTTCATATAAAGTTTTGGACTATTTTTGAACAAATACAATTTCACGGGAACTCGATAATGCGATTATAATTGGATTAAATGTCGCATCTACTTTTTGCGGTGTTTAATTAAATTTGTTTGCATGTGGAGTGTCTATGAATTGTATTTAGTTAAATTTTAACTGACTGGAGAATCCATTTATAAATGTTTATTTAGCTGGATATTTTCATTTTAACTAATTATCATTAAAAATTGCTTAAAACAAACACACAAAATTTGCTGTTGGTGTTTTTGATGTGAAAATTTGTGATTTTGTTGTCCATATTTTTTTTCGGTATGCTTTAAACAAATTAGTCATCTAATAAAACAAGTACTGGGAGATTTTTTTTTTAATTAATTTGTTTGAAGCATGCCACATGTATTGTGTTTTATTCCTTTTCTATTTATGGTTAAATATTTAAAAACTTGAATTTTGTTTAAAAAGTTCTGTGTTATTTTACACTGAACTTAAATAATTTTACACTGAACTTGAATATTTTTTTTTACTGACTTGAATTATTTTACCTTCAAAGCAAATTTGTTTTGAAACAAAAGCCATTGAAATTTTTTAAAAGTTTCAACCCCAAAATTAATTATTTTCAAAATAGATATTTTGAAAGTAATATTACAACACTAAAAACAATTTTCCAATATTATATTTTAATTTTGGAATCTTAGTGCTAAAATAAAATAAATTTACCACGTTTTGTTCCTCAACCAATTTTACTTAAACTGTGTTTGTTGTTAAAAACTTAATTTCAGGTAAATACTGCGTTGGCTTGCTGCGCAATTTACATTTACTTTATAGCTAATAAAATAAATATTTTAATTCTGTGCCTCAAGTTTTCGTTTTGTTAACTTGTGGTTTTGTACAAATAAATGCTTAAATTTTAAGCTTGCATGTTGTGTGTATAGGCTTGTCAGTAGTGTTAATAAATGTGGTATGTTTTTGGCTTATTGTGGGGAATGATTGATTTTGGTTTATTGTGGGGAATGATGGATTTTGGTTTAATGCATGGTTAATTTTTACATCACCACCTTTTTGATTGATTTCACCTTCATTCACCCTTACTAATTAATATATTATTGGCCAAGGTAAATGTTAAAAATATTTTTTTTATGTTTATTATCTTTAGAAATACAAATTTTAATTTTGTTCAAAATTCGTATTTCGTAAGGTATTATATGTAATAAAAATATTTTGACATTTTTCCTAAATGGGGTTAACTAAGTAAATTAAGAAGGGGGGGAGGGCAATTGGGGTCTGAAAATCTTCTCTGCTGGAAGCCATCTTCTTCCCAAGTCCAACAACGTTCAAAGAAGCTAGAAGAGTCGTCCTACCATCATCATCCAGTTGGCCATTATCAATATTTTTTTCTGATTTTTATTGAAGATAGCTATGGACAATAATAAAAGATGTTTATTTATAAAATCTTTTATTATAATTATACCTATTATTATATCCTGAACAGTTTATAAAATGCAAACAATATTTTTTTTTTTTATTTAATCTGTAGGTAACTTTAATGTTGTTTGTATTAGCTTTTCTGATCCCTTCTGAATCCTTTTTATCCAAAGGTAAAATAATCTAATTTTTCCAAATTTATTATTACATTTTTTTTTATAAATTTATTATTATACTGATTATTTTACCATAAAAAAATTAATGCTTTTCTAATCAAACGACCAAGAAAAGCATTAATGTAAAGTGATTTGGAGGAAGCAGATAGGCCCATTCAAGGTGAGTTAGTTTTTGGTTAGGTTAGGTTAGATTAGGTTAGGTTAGATTAGGTTAGGTTGCCAACTAAGAATAATACAATTTGTTTTTCTAATGCCGAAAGTAGCTCAGGTTTGCTTTATACTGCTAAAGCGAAACCTCTAATAGGAAAAGTTTTGTTCTTCATACTGCTGAAGCACAATAATTTTAGTTTACAAACATTTTTTCTGCTAGGTTCGCGAGAAGTATTGGAGTATGACAGACGTAAAAATAGTACAGGCAAAAATTTAATGATTAAATACTTGACCAAATACTTAATAATAAATTCAAGGTGAGTTAGTTTTTGGTTAGGTTAGGTTGCCAATAAGAAGAATACAATTCGTTTTTCTAATGCCAAAAGTAGCTCAGGTTTCCTTTATACTGCTAAAACGAAACCTCTTATAGGAAAAGTTTTGTTCTTCATACTGCTGAAGCACAATAAATTTAGTTTACAAACATTTTTTCTGCTAGGTTCGCGAGAAGTATTGGAGTATAACAGACGTAAAAATAATACAGGTAAAAAATTAGTGATTAAATACTTACTAATAAAATTTGAATACTGTATCAAATTTTAAATATTTTTTGTAAATAGGGCAAATATCGCAATTATGAGT
Source organism: Ophraella communa (assembly GCA_035357415.1). Taxonomy (NCBI): domain Eukaryota; kingdom Metazoa; phylum Arthropoda; class Insecta; order Coleoptera; family Chrysomelidae; genus Ophraella; species Ophraella communa. The sequence goes on along the minus strand of CM068980.1, from coordinate 57,024,400 downwards.
GTTTGAATACTGGATCAAATGCTCTTCTAAGCAGGGTAAATATTGCAATTATGAGTGTTTGAAACCGAATCAAATGCTTAATTATAAAAGAATACGAAATCAAATTTAAATATGTTTTTTAAGCAGAGCAAATATTGCATTTATAAGTGTTTGAATACTGTATCAAATGCTTCATTCTATATAGCTCATCAATAGTGAAGTTTAATGTTGAACTAGGTATCACAATATTAACAATTTCATTATTTGTTTTTTCAACAATTAAAAGTAGGTCCTAGGATTTTTTACTATCAAACCGTGACATAAAAACATGTGTAAGTACATTTATATCCAAATAGATACAATATTTTTTATTACTAAAAATCAGTTGGCTAGCTAAATTTATTTTAAATATCGATGTTTATTTGACAAAGTGTTTCAATGATTGCTTTTAAATTTTATTTAGTTTAGTGTTCAGATTATGATTATATCCAGTAAAAGTCCATCAGACAGTAGTCAATTGTTTTTTTTTTATGTTGCTTAGGTAAATATTTAGGTATCTAGTTGTTTTTACTACCCAGTTAATTACCTAGTATTTCTAAAATCAAGTTCCTGATTTTTTGTGCTAGTACATTAATGAAAATTGTCCAATTCTTTGATAAATTTTATTATAACAAGTGGCCTGATAAACAGTGTTCCCAAAGAAGTGGTTGTTTTTGAGAGCAGAAGATAAATATTTAGCTGTACATGGATGGCACTATGGGAATTAAAGTACATAAATGGAGAAACACCTTACGGATTTTCATTTAATTTTTCTCTTGTCAGAAATAACTGAAATATTTAAATTTTCAGACATCTACTAGTATTTGAACTTAAAAATATAGAGGAAGTATCCAAAGCTGAAGAAGTGAAATTTTAAATAATTAACGAGATGAATCCTTTGATTTTAAAAGAGTTATTTTATTTTAAGAGGGTAACGAACCTCGAGGACGGCGAATGAGAGACTGTTTCCTGCTTAAGACAACATTATTTAAACAATAAATTAGTTAGTCTAAAAGTTGTTTTAAATTCGTATATATACGTATAATTAATTACGTTACTTTTTGGAGGTTTTATCTTGAATTATTTACATGAGTTAATAAATATTGTCACACACTGAAGATATTTGATTGAATGAAACTCTTTAGCTTTCACAAAAACTATGTTTCGATGAAAAATTCGTAGCACAGTTTTAAATTTAATATATTCATGTATTATAGTTTGGTTCACAAACCAAATTATTAAGAATACGATACAATATATTTTTTGATCAAAAATAAAAATATGTATACCAAATGTTAAAATTACTGGGACCAAAAGTATTTCTACTAAGAGTATATTTATGGTCTAATTGTAATACGTAAATATAGGATAAAATAAATATTTTATTTTAATTCAAAAAGTTGGATTTCCTATACAGAGTGAAACAATTAGGGAGACATACTCTTGTGGGGATGTAAAATTTTTAAAGAATTTTGTTAAAACATTGAAAACGTTAATTCCAGTGTTTTTACCTATGAATTCAGTCAAATGGTCTTTTTATAAAATTTAGTATTGTACTGAAATATATACAAGGAAGATCATATTACGAACGAAACCTGAGAATTTTCTGAAAAGTTTTTACCACTAAGAGGATAGAAATTCTCCATTAGTGTAATTTCGAAGGCGTGTGTACGGGTTTGGAAAACACTTTATTTTTTCTGATTTTCATAGTCTGATTTTAAAAATAATAAAATATGGCCAAGAAAATCATAAATAATAACGTGTTTTCAAAATCCATACACAGCCATCGAAAATACACTGACGAATTTCAGCTCTTTATATCTATCCGCTTAGTGTAAGAATTTTTCAAAAAATTCTCATTTTTTTGTTATCAATAGGATCCTCCTTGTATATATATCAGTACAATACTGAAAATAGTAGATTTTGTAAATTAAATAAATATATAAATCACTGTAAACTGCCTAGAGCTACTCACCTTTGCGAGGTTTTTGTTTTCAAGGTACTATATGGTACTATGGATTTGGAAGTCACCCATTTGCGTGGCTGTAGGATTTGAAAAAATCAGTACCAATTAACGGGGTAGTTACCAACTTTTTTATTAATATATAGGGTTAAGTTATTAATTTGGATGGCCAATTCATGGGTTTAAGGGTTAAGGAGTTAATAGGGGAAAAATGTGGAATTTAATGTGCATATTATCAACTTTTATATAGGGTTAGGTTTAATTTTAATGGGGTTAGGTTCAGGACAAATATTTGTTTGGATATATCATTTTTAAAACATATATCTTAATTTAGGCTGCCAAATTAGGCTATTTTTTATTTATATACAGAATGAAAAAAGTTGGGAAAGATTCCTTTTTTGATGGTTTAGGGTTAAATTTAGTTTGAATACCTTTTCTCTCATGGATAGTGTTAAGGAAAGGGGGATACAGAATTTAGAGGGACAATTATTGATTATATACAAATGTATTGTAGTCTGTTTCGGAGAGAAGACTTTGTGTAGTTTTATAAAAGTACATAACTGATATTTGATTTTGACTGGCAGGGTTCGTGACGAAAACTGCATATATGTTTGTGCCAAATAAATCATGCTCGAGAATTGTAAGAGAATAATTCGTTGTAAAATCAAATAATTAATAAATGCAGTAAATATAAAATATTTGGCCAAATAGAAATGTATTTCTTTTAGTATAAAATGAGGTTAACCGATAAAATGAAATTGTTTGACAGCTAGAATAATAATTAAAATAAATAAACTAAATGTAAATTGTCCACACAAGAAATATTGCAATATAACTTGTGTAAATTAAGTAGGCATTCTACAGAGTTATGTTAACATTATTTACAGTTTTTTTTCTAATCTATTTGTTCGTTTATCTGATTTTTAATTAGCTCTAGGAAATATATAAAATTTACAATAATTGCTTGTATTTTTGCAATTAACAGCACAACATTACATTTAAAACATTTTTGTAGAATGTGAGCATGATTTGACGAAACTTTGGCCACAGCGAGCGCTGTAATCGGTTCAGTTTTCCCCAACATATACTTACCCTATTGTCGGTATACTAGTTTAGCATAAAAAAATAAACTTTCAATCATAATCCTGAGACAATATAGTAATTGGGTATACATATTTTTAATTTATTGAATTAAAAACTAGAATCAGTAGCCAAATTTTGTAAACGCTTTCTGTTAAAAAACCTCCAAATTCAATGCACATATATGCGTTTTTGTTAGAACAACTTCTAGTATACATAAAATTTGAGAGGAAACACATTCTTTGTCCTAGTCTGCTTAAACAAAATTTAAATTCACGCGATTTGAAATTTAAAATTTCTCTTTCAGCAGTCAGCTTGGAACAAATAAGATTATCAAAGACTTGGACTTTTAATTTCTGGCATAATTTTATTATTAGTGGATTTTACAAGTCACATCTTTATGATAATTTTGTGGTGGTTCGTCAAAAAAGGTAATCAAAGTTGAGTTGTGAGAGAATATCATATGGTAGGTCGAGGAATGAATGATTAACACACACGACAAGAATATACACTCTATTATGGTAGCAGAATAAGTATTAAAATTCAGTTAAATTTTATTAATCAGCCGAAAAAAATATCTTTGCTTTGGAAACGTACAGGGTGTCTGCGTCGGTCTGGCAACGCTACAATAAGTATTTTTGGTCAAACTTTACTCTATTTTATTGACATGCTCTAAAATTATTAAGAATTCTACTCTATTTTGGTTGAAAGTTCCTAAGTGGTATTAGAATTTTAATTTCTCATTCAATTTATGTCTCTTTTGTGGACAGAATCGATAAAATGTTCAAAGGAAACGCATTTTGATAATGGTCTTATAAGACTAAAACAAGTTGCAGCGAATTAAATAATTAAGGGATTAAGTTTGTGTTTGAATCTTTTTTAATGTTTACACGAATATTGTCATTAAATACACTACCAAACATTTCTTAGAATTTATGCGTTAAATTCAAAATTTGGCATATTTTTTTTTTGAAAAAATTAAACTGGCAATCCGAATTGAAGAATATATCCAGAACCAAATTTCTCGAATTACTCTTAAAAAATTCTTTAATTTTTTAAATGTAACTTCCAGTATTTTCATTTTATTATTTAGTTTTGTTGAGGCAAAATAAGCATCCCGTTAGAGTTTTTAACTGTTTTGGAATATTTATTGGTAAACTAGAGAAAAGTTTGATATTTTTGATGTTGACAGGAATGACAGAGTGACACCCTGTGCATACTTTACCGAAGTTCCACTACCTTTTTTATACTATTACTATCATATTATTAAATACTGTCGTATTTTTAGATCATTGGATGCCTCTAATGACTTAACTAGCGTATTTTGTTCACAATGTTCAGTTTACTTCGGAATTGAACATCCATGTACAAAAACAAGTTTGATTTGTACCTTTTGCAAAGGTACGCTAAAAAAAATAGCCTTAGCTGAACGCGGATGTTTCGCGTCATTGTTAAAACCTGAATTGAACCAAAAAATAAGTGTAGGTGGTGTAAACATAATAAAGAAAAATGATGAAGGTCAAAATGACAGAGGATCGGCAAAAAAATGGAAGTATCGATGTGCAGAATGTAACATCAAATTTGAGAGCAGATATTTTCACAGGAAACATAAGTATCAAGTCCATAAAGTTACAAAGTACAAAATTTGCCCTCTATGTGGAAAGAGTATTGTTGGTCTAAGCCAACATTTGAAAGGGGTGCACGGGAATCCGGATAGCGTCAAATGTTCGGATTGCGATAAGACATTTTCTTGCAGTAAGCATCTGAAAAGACATATGCTCGTGCACAGTAATACATTCAATCATATTTGTACGACGTGTGGAAAAGGATTTAAAACTCCGTTTTCCATGAGAGTCCATATGAGATCTCACGACGAAATCAAACCGTTCGAATGTCCATTATGCTTAAAAACATTCACAACCAAGCAATGGAGAAATAACCACATGAAAACCCATCGATAAACTACCCTCTACAGCAACTCCCAAAGGTGTACATACTAGTTTTTATTTTAAAGTGTAATAAAATACTAAGTAGAGTAAATAAATTGTTATTGTATCTGATCTGATTGTATCAAAGGTGTTTTTATTTAACTTGTTACTATACTTCCAATGGAATTCATGGAGAAATTTTCTTCTGTATGAAATATGCATTAATAAAATCTAAAAATTTGTCAGATTGATCTATTTTTTAGAGCCTTATACCACTTTTGGTATGATAGGAAGTAATACACTCTGTATATTATGACACCTTTTATAGAAAGGATATTTTAAACAATTTGTAAGTTCTTTAAAAATAATTTCCATAAATTTAAGAAAGAGTGGAAGTCCATCTTATTAAGAACGTCAACTAAAGAACTTTTTAATAAAACGTTTATGGTTTACGTAAAAAATTAACTCAATTAGCTCAATAAAAGCTTTTTCGATATACTATCATCGTTAGATTGACATTTTGAAGTTAAATTTTATTTTTCGAGATAGCTAATGTTAAGATTGGACCAAGTGAAGTAATAAGACAACAATATTAAAGCCTAGATGTGATAGAGTATCAGTATAACTGCGCAAAAATAATATATCGTACTGATCTTGAATAACTTAATATGTTTGTGTTACATTGATGTTTTATCTATACAGTATGTCGCTAAGATATGGAAATAAATTCATTATTCCCAAAATTTCCAAAAAAAAACCAAAAACAGGTCAATTTTAGTTTTTGAATCGTCATTACATGATGTAGATGTAACATAAAGTAGCTCACTAGTATTAACGTAGTGATTAAATCGGCAATTTTTGTAAATGCAACCGTGTGTCTTAAGACACCTCCTTTCTAATCTTTACAACGATGAATATTTATTTCTACAGGGTCTAACTGTCAAGTACAAAACAATTAAATCACATTAAATGTTCAAACTGATAAAGTTCAGCAATAACGCAATGAGACAGTAAATTCGTCTCTAACGTTTACGAGAACTTCAGGCGTTATTTGTGCAATATCCGTTCTGATGAGCTCCTTTAACTCATCTATATCATTTGAGCGATTTTGATGTTCCAAGTATCCCCATAGAAAAACCTATGGGTGTCAATCTGGCGACCTTGGTGTCCATTCGATCTTTCCTCTTCTTCCTTTCCACTTATCTGGGCACCCCCACATTACGCATTTGATGTACGAACCTACTTAGCTACAAACTTTATTTCTCTAGATCATTCTAAGCATTTTTCGTACCGATCCACCAGCTTCTTTCACCCTTCTGCATAGCAGCTTGCCGCCTGAGAATTGAACCAGTTCAGATATTCTAAATAGCAGTACGTCCAAGTTGAGGACCTTTTCAGCCAGGTTACTGGCGATCAGATCACAGTGTTTGATCCACTTGTGAAACGATTTCATATGTATACTGGGTTTTCCACCCCGCTCTTGGCCATGCACATTGGTTCCGCCATTTTTAAAATCAATCATTGTATAACCTTTCCTTCGCTCATAAATTTTGGGTCCATAAGCCAGACAGCTTACAATGAATTTTAGCATCCGACGATCCTTTTGCACATAAGTAACGAATCATAGAATCAACGATTTTTGTGGCCATTGTTCTTTGCACTCACGGACAACACTACAACTTAAGAATCACAACAAATAACGCTGTAGTTTCGCAACGAGTACTACTGCAGTAGAAAAACTGTGTTCCCAAGCCCCAGAATTTAAATATAAGTAAAAGGCCCTGATTTTATGAACGTTCCTCTTATATCAATTTATACTAATGTTTTGGGTTTTACAATACCTTGAGTAAAAAATCATCATTTTTGAAAAGTGGATGAAATAAGCTTTTCTGTGACGTATTACTCAACCAAAGTTACTATTTAAAAAAATGCAAAATGGCGGCGATAGTGGGTACGATGACGTACAAACTTGAAGTATCTTGTAAAAAAATGTAGAATATGCCAATTACTATCCCAAAACTTAATTCGTTTGAAGATAAAGCCTCGTTCCCACATTTTTGCGCAACCCTGTATATTAAGTTATGGTAAAGATCAACACGATATAATTTTTTCATGGTTTTTCAATATTATTGCAGTTATACTCTTAGGGGGACGTACAGTCGGCTTTAGAATGGCATATACATGTTAAATGTGAATTTCGTTTACCTACCGAAGTTATAAAAACGCCCTACTTAAACAACATAGGAATGGAAATTTTTAAAATGCCTACATTAAATGGTTTTTGGGGATTAAGTTTATTTACAAGGGATAGAGGGACAGGCAATCTGTCAATAAAATACCTTATGCTGCAAACATTAAAGATGTGGGCGTGGACAACTGTTTGACTGATTTCAAATTTATTATTATTTAAACCGTGATTGGTTATACACAATAAATAGGCCGTCCTTAAAATTAATTCATTGTAAGCGATTTTAGTTTGAAAATGTATATGCTATTTTGAAGCCGATAGTACACCCAGGATAATCCCTTAGGGCTAATATCATCTACAGTAAAATTAAAAATAAAAGCGTTTTACATCATCATTTTGATGTTGCCATATCACAACTAGTAAGAAAAGTCGGGATTTATCAAGTTTAATAATTAGAAAACTTATATGGCTTGTCCAGTATAAATATAATTGCACGTCACAGCTGTCAGAACGAGACTGTGTTGACAAACATATAAAATAGTATGTATTAGAATATAGTAAATGTCAAACGAAGTTTCTATAACATTCTTCTTTTTATTTGAGTACAATATTAAGCTAGGTTAGTTATATTGATAAAAAGGTTATTTGTGATGATATCCCAAGCAAAATTTATTTTAATGTGATTTTGTTTAATAAAAGAATGTTTTTTTTGATGTTAATACCTGATAAACCATATTTAAGTGCGGCATCAGGGCACCATATTGCCAACATATAAACTATTTAAGCCCGAGTTATGTTCGTTTGAAGTCTATATTTTATTAGTCCAGGAGTTGTATTTGATATAAAATTAATTACATAACCTTTCTTAAAATATTTATTTATTATTTGTAATTACTTGTGGCCTACGAATTTAAGTATTTAGCAAATTTACAGTGAAAAAAGATACTGATTGACAGTAGCAAACGAACGAACAGAGCGATTTCTTCACTTTGATGACGTACACTTATATTTATACTGGATAAGCCATACCATATAACAGAAATGATTATACCATGGAACTGAAATAATTACATAAAGTTCCCGGATTCGCTGCGATGATGGCATATTTGTATCAATTCAATCAGTCTATTAAAAACCTTAATTATTTGGTTATTTTTAATCCAGTTGAAAATAAAAATATTTTAAAACACTAATTCGACAATGTCCGATGAATAAATACTATCTGGCCAATTTTATCAACAATAATGTAAATCATATTAAGAGCTAATATTTTGAAAATAGAAATATGTTCTGGAAATGCAAAATTTAAATTTTAATCATAAATGGATTGATTGGCACATCTAACAAAATTGAAATGAAACACACATGCAACAAAATTTTTGAAGGTTACCTTTTTTAAATTTAATACAGATGTCCAAAAGGCTGGAAATGCAAATTTAGTTAGGTAATACATAAAAATGGACAGCAAGACTAAAATAAAATAGAATAAAAATAGGAAAAAAGTTAATGTGAATTTGAACAACTGAGATAATTTTATATCGATATTATTTTGTTTGACAACAGCACTTTCTAGTAAAACAATACCGCTCTATATTTTTATTTTTTTGGCAATTTGTTGTTATCACTGACGAATGACGACAATGAAATCTATGACGTGCAACGCTTTTTCTTTTAATTCTACTGTAGACTTTAATATTGTTATGGTATTGTTACTTGCATACTTGGTCTAGACCTTAACAATAAGAATGTAACTTCAACATGTCGATCTGTCAATAATAGTTTGACAACTACTGTAAGAAGGAATTTCCATTGTTTTTTTGTACAATAATTCAGGTTTATTTAGATTAAAAACATATTAACTGATGTATATGGGGCATTCCATACCAACTCATCCTACCGACTGGATTTGCATCTCCGATTTCGCTGAAATTTGGTCAACTTTTCGTACCCTCCGAAAAAGGTTTTTTATGAATTTTTTCATATTTTTTCAATCAGCCAATCGAGAGATATGAATTTTCGAAAATTTCGGGTATATTTTTTAAATAGCCATAACTTGGTAAAAAATTTCGTGTTTTTTGAAAAATTTATGCAAAAAATTATTCATCATAAATTTGATTGTTTTTTTTTCATTCCAAAGTTAAAACAAGAATTTTAAGATTGTTTGTATCCTTCAAATTTTTTTAAAAAATTCTCAAAAATTCTACTCTTCAAAACACAAATTTTAAGCCTAGTCTAGTAATGAGATAATAATGGGTTATATATTTTTTATTTTCAAATTAATAATTTTTTTTCTGTTTTTTTTTTCACTATTTGTGTATTACTGGCGACTTTATTAGATGAGATTCGAAAAAAATCATGCATCCATATAATAAATAAAAAGTCAAAATTTCAATTTCTAAGGTAAATTTTATTTATAAATGTTTAAAGGTTTTTTTTAAAAAAATTTTTCTGGCGTTTGAATATTTTACAAGTTTTATTTGAGCAAGAAATCAGTTTCATTGTGAGTGATCCATCTGTTTTTGGTATAACGCATGAACTTTTGTGTACCTGTGATAGTTTTAGCTTTTGAATAATTCTCTGTAGCTTTTTTACAATCTGCAATAGTTGAATATCTTACGTCGATTTTTGGCAAGTTATTAAATTGCGCAGCCCATTGATACAACTCTCGGGGGTTTGAAATTTGTTTATTGAATGGTAACTGAAGACTAGCTCTTGCTGCACCTCTTTTTAGTTCCTCCTACACCGTCACAAGGTCCTTTGCCATATCTCTCGATTGACTGAATGAAAATTTATAGAAACCTTTTTCGAAGGGTACAAAAAGTTATCAAAATTGGAGAAACGTACATTTTATACGATTAAAACAATCATGATCAATTTAGTACTGATAATGTTCTCAAAATTTAGTAATCATTAGAATTAGGGGAGATTTTAGTTTAAGTGGGTGGACTAGAAAATAAACGTAAAGTACAAGATTTTGACAGGTTTAGTTGTTGCTATGGTGGATAATTCCGACTGTTTTCTAGAAAATATATGCCCGGTAAGAAATGCGAACATTGTCGTTTAGAATTCCAAACCGAGGACATACTCCAACAGCACATAGAAAACTTGGGAGCATTTTTAAAAGCTTATTGCAAAGGATGCAAACACTTCATAAGATTGGAAGAATCCAAATACCACTTGGACACTACGTATTCTTGTTCGGTGTGCAAAAGAATATTAAAGGAAAACTTGTGTTTATCCCATAAATGTTTCCACGATGATAAAACGCAAAAGTCCTCTGAAAATTTAAGGATGCCGTGTTACGTTTGTCAAGAAGTTTGTTTCTCGGAAAAAGATTTAGTAGCCCATATCACCGAAACACACTCGACGTTACATACGACAATTTGCAAATGTTGCTCGAGGAATTTCCAAGGAGAAGAATTATGTCAAGACCATTTCCGAACGGTTCATAAAATGCGCTTGCCGTCAATGTATACGAACCCCATAAAATATCTATGGAACAAACAAAAATCAAATGCTACTTTGAAATACAGGATTATCTGTAAATACTGTTTGTGCTATGGGTGTTTCAAGAGCAACAGCGATCCTCATGCAGATTGTCAAAAGTAAAATATTTGAACGTGTGAAGAGTGAAATTCAATAGAATTATTGATTATTTGCACTACTTGGAAAATCTGAAACAATATTCTTTTTAGTTTGTTGATAAATTACTTTTGGCTCCTCTTTTTCTAAGCTTGACTATTTTTTAAAGTTTTGTATAAAATAGTAAAAATTTGTGGTTATATAAATAAAAATAATCACAAATTATGCTTATTATGTTTATTGTAACACCTGTTTAAACAAACTGAGCTTTAATATCGCTCAAACTCTATTTTAAAAATATTAACATCGTAAATGGAGACTTCTAACATTTTATTAAGATTTTAAGGTAAGTGGTTATTTTTCTTAATAGGTTTAAATGGAAATAGAGCATACAAGACCCATTTTATAGCTTCCAGGCATTCCTTTGCCGTGATTAATTGGTGTTTAATAATTTTTTTCCATAGAAATAAGAAAAACTATGGGTGTATATATTAAATGTTAATAAAGTTTTTCTTCCATAGGGTTGTGTCCTGTAATACACCACGATTAGGACGTCACAAACGGAACCGGGTTTTGTCCCAGAAATTTCTAGATTTCATTAATTCGTCAAAACAAGGTAAATTTGATTTGCCAAGACCATTGAGAGATTATTCATACCAAAGAAAGGTGAAACCAAATAGACTTGGTAGACCGCCCTGTCTGAGTCGCAAACAAGAACAGGCTTTGGCTGACAGAATAATGAGACTAGGTGAAGTAGGTTTACCATTAACCGATAAACTGATTCGAAATGAAGCATGTCTGTTCTACAAGACAATTAATATTAAAAACGTGTTCGATACAAAGAGAAAAAGTTCAATAGGAAATAAATGGATGAGAAGATTTTTGGATCGAAATCATGAAATAAAAATTTATAAAGGTCCATTTGATAATAAAATGTCAAGGAAATGTTTTATGGAGATCGTTCAGAATCACTTTAAAGCTGTGAAAAATATTTTTACCAAGTTAGATATATTAAATCATCCAGAGCGTCTTTATAGTATGGATAGGAAGCAATGTTTATTAAACCGGAAATTTTTAGGAGAAAACGGTAAAATTCGTTTTACAATAAATAATATATTGGAAACCGTTATCACGATAATATTTGCAAATGCCTCCGGCAATAAAGTACCTCCAATGATTTCTTTTGAATGGAAAAAATTGCTTCCGCAATGTAGTGACAATAAGAATATTATCCCCAAAGGAAATTTAACCACTGAATTTCTCTTGGATGTAATAGAACATCTTGGCCAATACAAATCCCCTGGAAAATGTCTATTAATTTTCGATGCTGGTTTTTCTATTTTGGATGGCAGGATTTTAGATGCAGCTGATAAGCACGACATAGTGTTGTACAGCTTACCTCCTAATACAGAACATGTTCTACAACCGCTCGAAAGATATGTTAATAAGTCTTACCATTATCATTTTAATGAGGAACTTTCAATCTATGAATCTAAATATCCACATCGTAAAATGGGAAAAAAAATCTTTCTCAAGATTTTTGCCAAAGTATGGCTCAGCTGTATGACTGAAACAAACATAATAACCGGATTTAGAGATACTGCTTTGTATCCGTGCGATTTGTCGCTAGAAGATCAGTTGTCCATAAAAAATGTAAAAAGAAAAACCAAGAAGCTAGATGGACAGAAATCTGATGTTCCAGTCCAGTTGGAAAGTGAATCTGATGTTCCAGTCCAGTTGGAAAGTGAATCTGATGTTCCAGTCCAGTTGGAAAGTGAATCTGATGTTCCAGTCCAGTTGGAAAGTGAATCTGATGTTCCAGTCCAGTTGGAAAGTGAATCTGAACCAGCTAAACCCGATAGTTTAATAGATTTACAAATCTGTTCATCAGAAGAAGAAAACAGGAATCCGCAGTCTCAAAATTCAACAAACAGGGCACTAAAACGTAAAAATTCGAGCATGAACACTTCTGATTGTAACAGTAACAAACTGAAATCTCCATCAACAAGTAATTTACTAGAGAATCAAATTTTAAATATTGAGAATCCTTCTGACGACTATGAAAGTTATTTTGACGCAGATTTTCCCGCGAATTTGTTTGATCTACAAATCTGTGTATCAGAGGAAGAAGATGATGAAAAAGTAGAAGATGAAAATACACAGTCTAAGCAAAAAGTTTTGATAGACTTTAAAAGCAAATTAACTAACATCCCGAATACACAAGCAACTTTAAGTGTGTTAAAGCATAATGTTTTTGAGCTCTCTGAGAAAGTTGAAAAATCAAATTTTACTTTAACAAAAACTCCATCAAAGCAAAAAATTAGTTTTGAGCTAAAGATTGTTGAGGACTCTGATACCGTTAGAAATAGAATGAGGTTTTGTCTAGTTTGTGAAACGGAAAGTGCTGAAGGTATGCGCAAATGCAAAATTTGTTTGGGTTGGTACCATGAGGATTGCGGCACTTGGCTAATACGTAAGGGCAACTACGTATTCACATGCTTTACCTGCATTTAAAGACATTTTTTGGCTGTGTTTAACCAAAAAAAAATATTTTTAATGTTTAGTGATAAGTTTGTTAAAATGATACGGAAAATGTGATCTCAAAGTATTAGTTAAAGTGATATATATATTTTTTTTAAAAGTTTTTATATAGATAAGTAGCTAATATTGTTAAGGTTAAATTAAAGTTTTATACGTAATGTTTGTGATATTCTTAATATAGAATATCTGTGACTGGAACCCCAGGTATTAGTTGAGGCACATAGAATAACAGTGGTCCAACTCCATTTTTTTAAAATATCTGTTCTTTATTGTAAATACTTTATCTAATGTGTATCTTTCAGTATAAAGGTGGGCTATCTCCATATTTTGACTTTCTGCAAAAAGATGATATGGAGATAGCCCTCCTTTATACTGAAAGATACACATTAGATAAAGTATTTACAATAAAGAACAGATATTTTAAAAATGGAGTTGGACCACTGTTATTCTATGTGCCTCAGTTAATGAAATTAATATTGATTCGTTCTTAAATATGTTTGTGATATTTGCAATACCGAAATTATGGCTTGATCTTTAAGTATTAGTTAAAATGCCAAAAATCTGTGCCTTGATCTCAAAGTAATAGTTTAAGTAAATAAAATTGACTGATTAATTCTAAAAATAATAAAATTGATATAACAAAAATCTCTGCATTTATCTTAAAAGTATTCGTTACAGTAGTTAAAATTGACTGATTAATTGTTAAAATAATTTAGTATTATAGTAAATCTCAATCTTGTGGTTAATTATTAAATAACAAAAAATTGATGGTATTGGAAGTTTTAAACCTATTAATTTATTTTAAAATATTAAAATGTTAAAAAAATTGTTCGTGATATTCGAAATATCAAGAAATGTTATTTCTTTTAAAAAAAGTTATCTGTATAAAGTTGTTTGTTAATAACTTATTGATTGCTTTGATTATTTCGCTCATAAATAAATGTTTATTTAAACCAGTTTATTAATTTAAACCTCAACCACCTCTTTTTAATTTACAGCTATTTAAAATATAGTGGGTCTTATAAGCGACTATTTCTGCTTTTGCTCATTTCAATATAATATTATAAATTCTTCACTTTTAGATATATCTTGCTAAACTAAACATTTTCCAGATGGATAAATGGGTCCTCAAGCTGCGTAGACTGCGAAAAGTCATTTTGCAGTCACCAAGACCTGAAAGATCACATACAGAATTTAGACGCTCTGTTAAAAATCTATTGTATTAATTGCGAACGGTTCATTCGTAATGACGAAATAGATTATCACGCAAAACCGACATATTCTTGCGCTTCTTGCAAACTTATATTAGACGATGCATTTTTACCCACAGCTCATCAATGTTTTCACGAAGATCAAGCCCAAAATTTTGCTCACGACGCCAAAGTGCATTGTGCGATCTGTAACGCTGTATTTTTCTCCACAATAGACGTTGACAGCCATATGAAGGATAAACACTTTACAGAACAGTGTAATGATTGTAAATGCTGCAAAATGTTTCATGAAAACGAACAAGATTTGAAAGAGCATATTAGAGAGAAACACAACCGCATTGTGCCTTCAGAAATATCCGAAAGAAAAAGAAGACCGCATGTCATCAAGAGGAAACCAAAAAGTACAGATTCCACTCAAAAGAAATGCAGCCAATGCTCCTTAAAGTTTAATACGAAGAAAGAGTATCTGGCGCACAAGAGACGGGCCCACGAAATTTTTTTGTGTTACATATGCGGCATGAAAATGCACATAAATTTTCTGAGGACTCATTTGGATATGCACGAGAACAACAAGAGGTACAAATGCAAATTTTGCGACAAAAGGTTCCGGTTACCCGGTACTTTGAGAAACCACCAGATGATCCATTCCAGTGAGTCAAATTATCAATGCCAAGTGTGCGGAAAAGGATTTAAAAAAGCGTATAACTTGAAAGTGCATTTGAGGATACATTCAACCGTTAAACCTTTTGAATGTGTCATTTGTAGGAAAACCTTTACTACTAAACAATCGAGAGACAACCACCTAAAAACTCATAAATAAATTTTTATTGTGATATTTTGTTTTAAATGTAAGTTAATGTTAAATAATTTTATGAAAATTATCTGGTACAGCTGGTCAAAGTTAACTTTGCACCGCAAATATCAAAAATGTTTGACGAGCTGTTACAGTTATCACTGTGAGATTTTAAATCTTAATAATTATTGTTTAGCATATAAACATATTTTTCTACACCCACATGTATATTATCCATTTTCTGCAAGGTTCAGTTAACTGAACGGATATGATTTTCTAGATTTTTTCTTAAGTGGGTCGTAGAAAAAATATACTGTTCGACTCGTGTGGATTGTCCAACAAATCATATCCACACTAGTTGCACAAACTACTATTTTTACACTGCAACAGAGGGTTTTTTATACCTAACAATTGGCATTAGCGATTTATTAATCGGAAATGAGAATAAAAACCTATACTTATTCTAAAAATATGTTTTATTTATCATTACAAAATAGGTAGGTTTGTAGATACTCCAAGTGCTGTAATATTACAATATAGTTTCTGGTTCATGCAAGCTTAGTATTTGCTTATAGGTTTGTTCCAACCACGCAAAGAACCGTTCTAGAACGGTAATATTACCACTCACGAGACCAAATTAGTGCACTGCACAACTCAGTACACCACTGCGCACAAAAATTACTATTTTAGAACGGTTCTTTGCTTGGTTGGAACAGACCTTATATTTCTTTGAGATTACTTAGTTGTATGAAGATTATACAGTTTCAAAAAGGTACAACCATCTTAATTTTTTTATGTTTAAAAATTTTTATGTTCTAAATAATTGATGTCAGTTGGTTATCAATAGTTGGTGTCAGTTTTCTTTAAGTTAGTATTATTGGTTATGGAGGGTAGAAGGAAAGAGGACCAATAATGTCGAAAAACTGTCCAGCGGTAAGCAGCGAGAGTAACAGTATGGTAAAAAGACAACGTGAAGTCAGTAACACTCCATAGGTTATAAACAGAGTGAAGTGAGCTGGGTTGAAATATTTAATATTCATCGTGACTTGTGTAGTTATAAATTATGCAGTATTTAAAATCTCAACTATTTACGTAGTCAAATGTAATTTAATTTTAATTCTTGCGCTAACAATTTTAGACATGGCCGATCACAGAACAAATTCTTCTTTTCTGCTATTAGTAAAGTTCTGTGACACTTACTCTTGCTACTGTGGCGCCACGAATTAGCTTCCTTTCGATGGTAACTTTTTAATACATTGTGTTGGTTCTCCTTCCTTCTACTCTCCATATTGTTGGTCGTATAATTCAAGATCTTCATTTTTTATTTGAAGTCAACAGACATAAAACAGCTACCTTCACTTCTTCAGTTTTTTTTATTGCCACAGCATGATTACAATCTGCCAACGCTTGACGCTCTGTGTCCTGATACAGAATCTTGAGCCACTGAGCACCAAATTCCGAGGGACACGCTGTGGCTCTGACATCATCCAATAGTCTTTTTATCCGTATTTCTTCACGTCAGTAATGCTTGAACCAGAGGAGATGGTTGCTCTAGTATGTGTTATTTCAAATATTTTAGAACAAAGAATAAAATAAACCGTATAAAAAATTATGGATACTTCCAATTTATATCCAGCAGACAGGAAAAGGGATTTTTTATAAAGTTCTTCCAACAACTCAACAAAAACTTACGGCCAGCACTTGTGATTTATTATTTTATAGCTGTAATCGGCTAAATTATTATTCCATATCGCTGGTCTTTCACACAAAGTGTCCCGTGTGAAAGAAGCCTTAGTGTCATATGAATCAAAGAGCTCAGTAAACCTACTTTATTGTATGCTATTGGAAATCATCTGCTTTTCAGTCTTCAAAATAATTTGATAACTTACGTCACCTTAGTCGCCTTAGTCAGAAAATAAGTACAAAAATATGTGTTTCATTAGGAATAAGTTTAATTTACATATTTAATAATCATTAAGTAGAAGTATCTAAAAAAAATTCTTTATTAATCTATTTTAGATACAGTAAGTAAATCACAAATGATGAAATTTTCTACATTTTCTAGTCATTTTTTTTTACTCAAGAATCAAGCCAAACTAAATCTTGTACAGATTGGAAATATTTTTCTGTGTGAAAATCTAAAAAAAATGTAACATGTTTGTAAATGATCTCTAATAAAGTTTATTTCCGAAACAGGGGTATAATTGATCCATTCGCTTGGTTAGATTTACGTTCATAATTAAGTATGAACTTTTTTTAGATTGAAACGTTTCCAGTGTTTGAAATGCGGTAGGATATTATCTAGTGCCAAGACTTTAAAGAACCACAAAAGAATCCACTTGGAGAAAAAAATTAATTGCGACGAATGCGGGAAAAAATTTAAATTTAAAAGCACTATGTTGAAACACAAGCAATCGGTTCACTTGGCCGATTACACCAACGCGTGCGATCTGTGTGATTCAGCTTTCAAAACACCCTTAACGCTAAAACAACACATGCAACACGTTCATCTTAAACATTATAATTATGCTTGCGAGATATGCGGGCGAGGTTACTTTCTAAAAAAGATGTTGGATCATCACGTTAAAGTCGAACACGAATACGTTCGATTCTATTGCAAATTGTGTGACAAACCTTTTAAGACATTACAAGGGCTGAACTTCCACAAAGAGGGTCACGATCCAAACCATACCAGAAAAACCTTCAATTGTAAAATTTGCTTCGGCGTTTTTACATCTAGGTCAAGCTATGTGTCTCACATGAGGAAACATAAGGTGAGTACACAGGTTTTCTTGTCTTCATTTTTACCAAAGGGAATTACATTAAAATAAAAATACAAAAAGGAATCCAATTATACCCATGATACTTCATCACAATATTTCACATATATCGCAATAATTTGTGTTCGGTTTTCATCTGCACTACGATATCAAATTTGATTATTGATCAAACTGATTTCATTTAAAACTTAACTGATCTTAAATCCTGGCCGTGTAAATATAAATTGTCCTAAGGCAGAAGAATATTTCTGCCACGCTTTTTATAACCAACCACACGTCTTCTAGTATAGAAAATTGGAGGCTTACTGAGTTAATTCCTTAAACAATAGTTAGGTTAGGTTTTGTACCATCCCTATATGTTCTAAAACCGCAGTGTTATCAGGAATGTTTTTTGTATGTAGGTGGGAGAGGAAAACTACATTTGTGATATATGTGGAAAGTCGGTAAAGAAAAAGTCTAGCCTTAATAACCACATAAGAATCCATACTGGAGAACGCCCATTCGTTTGTAATGATTGCGGAAAGGCGTTCAGTACCAACAATCTATTAAGGACCCACATCAGGATCCACACCGACGAAAAACCTTATGTATGTCCCATCTGTACAAAAGGATTCAGACAGCGACCCGCGTTGAAGATACATCTCAGGTATCATACTGGAGAGAAGCCTTATTGTTGTGTGTTGTGTTCAAAGTCTTTTGTCAGTGGTACATTATTGAAGAACCACAAATGTACTGGTCCGGTACATTAGTTGCGCTTATGTTCAAATTTTACTTGTACAGAGATTATTTAAACAATATTTATTATACACTTTACTCACGGTAAATAGAATGATATTCACGGTTTACAAATGAACTGTATTTTCAAACTAATGTTATAAACATTTAAACGGATCTAATCTGCTAGTCCACCCCGTAGATCAATCAATAGACGTCTAATATTTATAAAACGCATTTGCGTATCTTAATGTTACTGTTGCGTAATTGAGGCTAATAGCAATTTATTAATTTTATATTGTTCTTTAAAAGAGTATCTGTGATTATGAATTTCATCTTTTACTTATATAATATATTATTTTTAGTATATTATTCATTTTAAAATATTTTAAAACTTTAATAAGTGTAAATATTTATTATACATACTTAACCATGACTCTCTTTTTAATTGTTGTATTTATAAATATAACCTTTATTTTAATAGAAAGTTGTCAAATAAGTGATTTTTTATTGTCCTAAAATTCTTTTTCTACATTTGGTTAATAGTAAATCAAAAACCATTTTGTTTAATGAGTACATCTGTATTTATGAAATTGATGATGGGTAAATTATAAAGCCTTCTGTAGTCTGTAACAAATATGTGCACATTGTTATTGAATACACGTGGGAAGAATAACGAAAGAACAACAAAATAACACTATGAATACAAAGGTTATAAGAACAATGGTATCAACATGCTAGGTGGTATCGTGGCCTAAAACATAAAAGGCTATACAGAGGAAGCTTTCAAAAGCCTTTAAAGGCAAGTAAGTCTGCTACGAGTTCAATAACACATACTTCAACGGAAGCTCTAGACGTCTTAAACTACATTAACAAGCAAACGTTGCAAAGAGGACCAATCCTATATTCTTACACAGCTAAGCGGTCATAAAAGTGTTAACAGCTGTGGCAAAAGTGGGCAACAAATCAAGGTGGATTTACTAGCCTTAGAAGGCACAGCGATGCCCCTTGACGGACAAAGATCCTCCTGTGGTGTAACAGAAACAATAATAAAGGTTCAGGAATAGTGGATAGGATCAGGATGATTGGGATAGGCGATACAAAAACTAACAGAGCATCTGTTGAAGGTATAAAGACATAAAAGGCAAATGCATTTGCTAAAATTGGTTAAAAGACCTTTTGTAGATTCTGTCAATAAGTAGAAGGAACCTCTAAACACATTTTATTCGAAAATATTACGAGCTACCACTAGCAATTAATGAACCGTTTAACAGTCTTTTGGAAAAGACCAAACTGGACAAGATATAGAGTAATAGATGGGAAAGGTGAGGGGAAAAGGCTTGTAGCTACACCATCTATTATAACACACACTGTTTTGCATACTTGAATTTTTTATCCCCCAACCAGTGACTGGTGTTATTGTATAAAGATAAACATTGGGAATAATGAAAAATGAATCACTTAAAATCAGTAATTGGTAGTATTTTCGCCCCTTGCCCTGAAATTCGATGTCTCATGCTTCCCACTAGCGTATTGACGTAATTTTGGTCTAGTCCATTCCATTCTTCTACCGCTACTACTCTAAGGTCTTGTAAGGTTTGTGGACGTTGTTGCCGATCCTGAATTTTTTCTTTAGCATATCCCATCCATGTTAAGTTCCGTAGAGTTGGATGGCCAATGCATTCTGATGATATTTTCGGTTTCCAAGAAATCTTCTACGTCTCGTTCGATGAGGAGGAGCGTTATCGTTCATGAAAATAAATTCTGAACCAACCCTCCTCACAGGTCGAAATATGTTATTCATATATAGAGTTATACATTCATGCTCCTCAGAAAGGAATTAGGGGAGTTTTATTATTTGTCATGATGCCACCCCAAAACATTATGCTGCCACATCGATATGGACTGTTTGGTGAAGTCTATCTTCTCGATTTGGGTTCCTCCAAACTCTAATCCGACGATTATCAGACACTACACCAATTTTGGTCTCTTCTGTAAAAGGAACTTTTCTCCATCAGTCTTCATTCCATTCTAAATGTTTCATGGCCCATTCCAGACGAATTCTTTTGTGTTCCAATGAGAGTTTGGGGACATACAACGGTCTTCTTGTAAACAAATTTGCTGCATGTAACATGTACTTCATCAAAAATAACGATGTTGTGAGCCTGCTGTGTAGTTCTGTTCTAATGACTGGGACAGTCATAATCCTGATATTTCTTACAATTCGAGGAACATCGCTTTGGTTAACTCCAACAAGAGCAGCAACGGCAGTTTGGGTGTGGCCTTCCTCAACCAAAGCAACAATCCTAGCACGATTGATATTTCTTGTCGATTCATTATAATCAATAAAATATATCAAGATTTTATTTAAGCACAAATGAAAAAGTTAAAAATAAATTATTCCATTTAAAAAAAAACCTCCAGGTAAAGTTTATCTATGCGGCTGTGTATTTGGCCAAGTCTAGGCTAAATTATTTATTATTGTAGGTTAGAAGATGGTAATCTAATAGACTACTCAGCTGTGTTGCATTGCCAAGCAGATTATCCAGGTTTTACATGCGAGATTTGCCAGAAACAATTTGCAACCATATCAAATCTGAGGAGACACAGATTATCCCACCAAGAGAAAACGTTTGTATGTGATATGTGTCCTAAAGTATTCCACCAAAAGTACAATCTTGAATACCATAGGAATTTCAAGCATTTCCGGAAATTTACGTGTAAATGCTACTACTGCGATCAAGTGTGCTTGAATAAGAATGGTCTAAAGCTACACATCGACAATGTACACTTGAATAAATACAAATTCCCTTGCGATAGATGTCCCAAGGGTTACAATTCGAAAAGTGAGTTGGAGAAACACGTACAGTTTGACCACGAAGGGGTGCGATACAAATGTTGGCTCTGCCATAAAACGTTCAAAGACAATAACCACTTCAAGCAGCACACCAAAACACATGATCCGAATTATACTAAACCCGAGTTTACTTGCTTGATTTGCAACAAGATTTTGTCGATTAAATCTTACGACAGACACATGAAGATGCACCAGGGCAATGTAGGCAACAACGTCGTGTGTGATATTTGTGGTGTTATGCTGTCGAGCAAAAGTCACTTAAACAATCACAGGCGTACTCATACCGGGGAAAAACCTTACAAGTGTGATTTTTGCGATAAATGTTTTGCGCGAAGCGAAACCTTGACAGATCATAGAAGAGTTCATACGAAAGAAAGGCCTTACGTATGCACGACTTGCTTTAAGGGTTTTACTCAAAAATCCGCTCTAAATGTACACCTTAGAATACACACAGGCGAAAAACCGCATTTTTGCGCTATATGCCAAAAGAAATTCACAACGAAACATCTTTTAAAAAACCACAAGTGTTTCGGACCCCTCGTTGACGAAGAAGTAAATGACGACAAGACTAAAATTGTCTTAACAACAGTCCCTAGTTTACCATAGATAGAAATTTTTTTTATTTGTTAAAGGTTTATTCATTGTTTATGGAAAATTTATTGTTTTTCGTTATTAAATATTAATAATAAATGCATGGTTGTTTTATTCCTAGTTGTTAAGTACTCCATAAAAGTTGGGCATACAAAAAAGTTTAAGATAGTTATTAGTATTAAGGGAAACAATTTTGTATTATGTATTCTTGATATTGTCGTAGCATAGGTACTTTCATACTTTTGGTAAATTTTCCCATATCTATGGTAGAAGTTGCCGGGACTCTTGCAGAGTTTGTGGCTGTAGTTGATGATCATCTAAACTTATTTGCACCATATTCCAAGTTGGTGAAGCGTCCAATAGGGTAGTTGACAATAACACCAATATTAAGATATTTTTGTGTTGAAAAACTTGATCATCAATATATCATCGTTCGAATTAATTTCAATCACCAAGCTAGAAATATACAGGGACTACATGACATAATGTGAGATTAACTAATGCAAAGACAAGATGAAAAAAATATTTTTTCTACGATCAACACAGAAAATGTCATATTCTGTACTATTATTTAAACTAGAAAATTGTAAATTCCGTACACCCGCTCTAAAATGCGCGGAATATTATTCCACACTGTCATTCCCGTACTCTTAGGTCAATTAAAAGAAAATAAATAAAACCTAATTTGGCCGGGATTCGAACCCGCGGTCAATAGACTGCTACACTAACCAAGAGACCATCTTACAATATATTGATTCCAGGTTTAATAAATACGTAGGATGTTCTAAAAAAGTTAAAATTAGAGTTCTTTTCAATGGATTCAGTAAAAATTTACCTGAAATTAATATTGAAGCTGCTTTACTATAAATAAACATTTTTGTAGTAATAATTAGGTATTATAATGGGTAAAATATGTAGTTTGAGGTTGAATAAATATATCTTTAATTTGATCGTAGAAAAAGTATAGTATGTTACTCTTGCAGAAAACCTATTCCACACTCGTGTGATTCACACGTATATCAATGTTATACTTTTTAATTTTTATAAAACCAATTGGTCAATAAAATGTTTGTCATAAATTGCGTATCTGCTCTTGTTTAAGATTTTACTGTATGCCCAACTTGTATGGAACATTTTATACTTTTTCTTTTCCAAAACTGTAATGATTATACCGAGAAAAATAAATGCTTGACTCTGCTGTTGTTTTCTGCTTTGTTCTTTCTTAATAGTTTTATTTTCTATATAATGCGTTCCTTTGCAGATCAGAAGAACCAACACAAATACAGTGTGGTATGTGTTCTCTTTTATTTACGAATAAGAAAGCATTTTTAGAACACTCGATGAAATTAGTCAAGGGACAATATGAGTGTTGTAATTGTTTTGAAACGTTTAACGACTGCATTAAACTTTACCAACACTACGAAACTCACAGGTTAGAAGGAAACGAGCTGGTCATCACTGAAGACATGGTTCTTAATTACGAAGACGTGCAAACGTCTGAAAATAGCACAAATGATCTCTTGTATGTTCTCGATGACAGTTCGTATGTAAATGAAGTGGTTATAGAAGAGGACCAACCAACCATTGGTGCTGCATCGAACCTATCCCAAAGAGAAGCCGTGGAGATCGTACATTTGGAACATGGCTACGTTGTAACCAATATGGAAAGCTTTGAAACTGAAGAAGTAGCAGAAGAACCTATTAATGTTTCTTACGCCCCCTCACGTCCTAGAAATCCCCAGCCTAAGAAAAGGCATGAAGAGCCAGATTTTACGGCCACTGATTACATGTACATACCGGCTAACGAAGAAGTGGAGATAGATCATTTTAAATGTTTGAGATGCGAACAGTTGTTTATAAACAAATTTGGTTTTTTCAGACACATAGAAAAAGGTAAATGTTATATAAACAATTGCGACGTTTGTATGGCCACTTTTTCGCAAAATGTGGATTTCTATAATCATTATGTAGCTGAGCATCCGGATCGGGCCGTTTGTAATTTTTGCTTTAGGACTTTTATGTATGAGAAAAATGTCAAAGAACACATGCTGCGTCACCTGGACCAATTTAGGCACAGATGCGAGGATTGCAATAAAGGATTTTACACCGTTAGGGAATACAGAAATCACTATAAGAACAGGCACATGGGAATCCGGCATAAATGTGACATTTGCGGAAGAAGTTTTGCCGATGAGTACTACTTTAAGAGACATATTGCCACTCACGCCAAGGCTAACGTCAAATCTGTCGTTGTTCATCAGGTTATTCAATGAACTGGGAACAGCCTTGAGTAAATGCTATTTAAATTTTTAATATAATTTTAAAATATTAATTTCTTTTATTATTCAAAAATATATAATTTTTGTTAAATAATATATAAAAAGTGAAAGTTCGTATCCATAATTTTTGTTTATACTGCTGAAATAAATGTTTTTTATTAGACAGGTTGTCCCAGAATGGTAATCTGGAAATTACTGCTTGGCAACTAATTAATCTAATTTTTAATTTATAACTCTGTAAACACTTTTATAAAAGAATAATAAAAAACTCTTCGTTTTAACAAAACTTCCACTATTTATTTAAAAAACTGTTTTTTTAAACTCAATGACAGCCGTTTCGCTAGACAACTAGCATCGTCAGATTGACATATTAAAGTTACTATTTGTTTGTTTGTAGACATACTTTGATTGAGTCTTCATTTTATACATAGATAAGACGTAATAGGCATGATGACTGATTTTTAAAAACTGATCCACGATGTTTTCACGTATATACTTTATCTAAGATAAATGTTATTTTTGCAAAAAAATAGTTTTTAAATGAGAAATTTACTTTTTAAAAATGCATTTTAAATTTGACGCCAAAACGCTAAAATAGTAATGGCGTCTATCTATGACATCATCGATTCGTAAATACCATTTATACTACACTGCGACCCGTGTGATCTGTGGATTCTGTGGTAAAAACGTCAAACTTCAAACATTTTGTAGGTTAAAAGAGGGTGGTTGAAAAAGTTTATTTTGTTTTTACTTATTTTGTGCGATTATAATATTTATCATAGTCATGAATCCTAATGTGTATCGATGGTGTGCGGTTCCACAATGTAAGAATACATCAATAAAAACCCCGAACAAAATATTTGTTTACGTTCCAATGTCAATGTCAACAATATTTACGAAAGTACGACGTCACTCTCTTCTGATTGGTGTTTCAGCTAATATGGCGGATTGTTAAAATTAGTGCTTATATTTTTACTAAAATAAATGTAATCACAGATGTAATATAAAAATGAGTAAATTCTTTAGAATCTCCGTATCTTATATAATTATAACAAATCAATATTTTAATGATTTTTACTGACTGTCATCATGCCTATTGTAAAACACAAATATATTAAGTTATTGTAAAGATCAGCATGAAATAGTTTTTTCCTGGTTTTTTTTTATATCATTGCACAGTTATACTGATCTTAGAGGGAAATACATCCAGGATAATCCTTTAGGGCTAATAACATCTAGGATTTAATATTGTTATGTCTCATTACTTCCATACTTGGTATAGCCTTATAACTACCTAATAAACATCAGGTACCTAGCTACAAACAAACAAATAGTAACTTCAATATGTCAATCTGACGATGCTAGTTGTCTAGCGAAACGGCTGTCATTGAGTTTAAAAAAGCAGGTTTTTATATAAATAGTGGAAGTTTTGTTAAAACGAAGAGTTTTTTATTATTCTTAATAAGATGGACTTCCAAAAAGTAAGGGTTAGTACAATCAATTAACTTTTATAAAACGTTCTAATCTCTTTATCTTAAATTAATTGCCGAATCAGGCACTTCTGTCAAATGACATTTTCATTCATCTGTCATTTTTCTTTTCTTATGTATTTATCAAAGTTCCAACCAGGGATATTCCTCAACCTTGTGTGTGAACGTTTAATGTTTTTACTTTTTCAATTGGTGTAAACTTTGTGTTCAAAGTACATATCGATGTTAAAACCCATGACTGTAGTGTATAGTGTAGTTTTCCTAGTAGTTAATATATATTTCTAGGGTTCTTTGAATATAGTTTATAATCTGTTACAGTTAAATTTCCAGAGTTATAAATAAAAAAAAATCTAAATATAACTTAATCGCGGACAGCTGTAGGGAAATCAAGTTATTCTGGGACCACCCTGTATTTATTCGTTATTTAAGTTTTGTTTGTTGTCTGTTTTATTTTCTTAAAACGTATATTTTGAATTTTTAAATGTGTGGTATAAGATATCATTTACGATTTACTGCCACTTTAAAATGCAGTATAATTATAGTTTAATTATTTTCATAAATTTAATATTTATTTCATTATCTTGTTTTTAAAGATGTACCTCTTTGAATAATTTTTATTTATTATGTACAAACTATATAAAATAATATATTCTATACTAAGCTGTTGTTCAATAATTGTTTTTTTTTGTATTAAGAAAATAATGAAGATTCTTTATTGCCCGTTTTTTTTTTCTAATTGCAATGATAACGACGATCGTGATAATTCTGTTAAGTTCACCTTTACAACACACTGTGAAACATTTTATGGTCTTTTTTGAAATAAATAATTGTTACCGGGTTTTTAAATGCGTTTAAGAATTTTACAGTTTTTCTGGTTTGTTTCATCTTTGAATACAGAAAGGTTCAGTTTTAGATAATAAAACATAGTGAGAAAGTGTATAAGTGCCAGTTGTTTTTTAAAAAGAAATTCTGTTTCAGAAATGAAAAAAGGGTGAAAGTGTAATGGTGACGGTAGTAGTGCCAAAATATAGTGAAAAAGTTTGCGCTTAAATTTCACGTACGTGTAACGTACTAAATTTTTTCTATCCCCGGCGGAGTGCTAATAATTTCATCACTCACTACTAAAATACATATTCATAGGTAAGGTTGAGAAAATGTTCGGATCATGATTTTTGTTACAAAAGTTGACAGTATAAATGACACTTTTTGAGAAAATTCTATAACGAGTTGTCAAAATTTAGGGGCATTTAATCTTAAACGTATTTCACTAACACTAAGCTTTTATGTTTTTCAATTGACTAAAATTATGTAAAGTTATACTTAGTCAAGTAGAAGAAGGTCCTTAATTGTTTCCCAATGTTGTTAGGTGTCAAGTAATGCCGCATTTAAAACACCCTATTTTACTTCAATTAACTTATTAATATAATGAATAACAAATCAAAGTAAACTATTGCATATCCCATTTTAAAATGATACCAAATATGCTTGAGTAAATTGGGGATTCAGACCTGGGGGTCTATTCTCGAATGTCGAACAAAATATGTCGCATTCGACATTTGTCGATGACAATTGTCGCACAACTTCAAATTGTGGTATTCTCGATTGGATTCGTCTTCCAATTCGCATGAGACATATTTTGTCGAATATCAGGAGCTGGCAACACCGATTTAACGATTCTCAAATATGTTCTATGCCAATGTAGGCTGTGAGTTTTGGTTTTTTGATAGTTATATTTGTTTGTATGTATCAATTTGTATTTGTGTGGTAGATTGGATTGTTTTTTGTTTGAGGCTCGTGTTTAAGGTGGATTCATGCAAGCAAAAATTAAAAAGCTTCATTCAAAACCAGCAAATTACAATTACAATTAGTACTTAGAATTAGTAGTAAAAGCTTGGCATATGACTAAACAATACTCATAACTTTTAAATTAGTGTTTCCATTTATACTTACAATTACACTTTAGTATTATATTGGTTAGATTAATAATATCTATATACCTATTATGATACAATCGGAAAAATACCTTTCTTCAAGAGATGTAATGCACTTTCACGATTCCCTTGTTCTATTAAGGGTTCTAGATTAATTATTAGTCTATACCTAATTCTTTAGTTAATTTGAACGTTTTAATAAACTTTCTATGAGATGAAAATAATGTAAAAACTTTTCTACATATTCCTCGTCTATCTCGAGGCCGTTAATACATTTCTTGATTTTCTAAATTTTCAATAGCAATTAATAAAACTGCCATTTTCTCTACAAAAATATCTGAAAAAGTACCAAACAAAATTATTGATAGCTTCTGTATATTCCTTATGGTGTATAATCATTTTATGTTTTTTTAACGTTGAAATAAAAACATAAAAAAGGATTGTGGTTTCATTTCCCATATAAATTAACAACAATTAACATATATATAATGATAAGCTACAAATTTCGCAATTAATGAAATTCTCGCATTCGACATAAATTGTCGGCTGCCTTTGACCATTCTACAATTTGTCTATCAAAAATTTGCAAAGGTGACTTTTGAGAATAAGGTTATTCAGATTTTCTTCGACAAAGAGGATTTCTCGCATGCGACAAAATATGTCACTGTTTGAGAATAGGGTCCCTGAGGAGATTTGTATCATTTGTTGTTCGTTTTGAAAGATAATCAGTGTACCAAATATTATGTAAACACTTTTCGGATATTTTTGGATATGTTTAATATAATATTTGTGTGAGATTTATGTATAGCTTTTAGGTTGACTTTTTGCTAATTTAGATATCTCATTTTGTAATATAATTGTCAAATGTATTCACTATTAAAAAGAACACATCGTTTCTGTATTAAAGCTTTCATTACTTTTCCCTCAGTACAATTCCAATTGTGATTTTTTATAACAAAAAAACAAATATGTATTCAGAAAAGTGAATTTATAATGAAACAGCTATTTGTCTTTAATGTTGCCTTTAAGTTGATAGGAAAAGATAGAAATCAGAGTATTTACGTCTTGTAATATACAGAAATTGACTCAGCACATAACGGTAATAAAAAAATGTCATAAGATTAGTAAAAAGCAAGAAAATCAAGATCGGAACATACAGTGTATTAATAGAATTTATCGGAAAATTTTAGAGTTACACGGTTGAGAAAAATTGAGGTTATTCTGGTCATAAAAAAGTAAGTTTTCACCAAGTTTTATTAAGATTGATGAATCCGTTCGCTGAATAAAAATTAAAAACGCAAAACCCGGTTTTTGGCATTGAGTTTATGTGCAAAAATGACCAAAGGAAAAGTTTTAGATTTTTTTCACGATCTACAACTTTTCTGTAGACCACTTTTTATTTGAATGTTAACTTTAGCCGCAAATCGCAAAATTTCTCGTTATCCCCAATTTTCACCCTTTTCAGGCGGCACATTTTTTTTCACGTCTTATAATCCCCTCTACAACCTACAACTGTTTGATTTCAGACTACAATTTTGCCGTCAAAAAGTACAGTTCCCTCGGACTAATATGGGAAAAAATATACTGAGTAATATTTTTGTTTATTTCATGTTTTAAATGCTAAGATTACAACAATATTTTTTTTTTAGGAAATTTCCAGCAAAACAAATTCAGTTAAAAGATTTCTCTGTAATACTGACCGAGTGTTTTTATAAAAATCCTGGTAAAAGGATTGAAATGCGGCCGCTCGGTTGTACAGATATAGATCGGAAACGAATGCACACTTGCTACGTCTGCATGAAGAAATATACAAGTTTAGAAGGATTGAATGAGCATAAACGAGAACACTCCGAATCCGAAGATGACGACGTATTTGAAGAATGTTCTTCGAAAGAAGCCGACAAAAAAGTTATTTCTTCGAAACAAGCAGTGGAATCTCCTAAGAAAAAAAGAAATATAGCCTTAAAGCGATGCTCCACAGTTATAAAAGACAACACAAAGGAAAACAATGAAAAGTCCAAGTCAAAAGATCTAGGATCTTCTAAGAGTGCTTTAACATGTGAAACATCCAAGACGGAACAAGCAAAAAATACTAAATCTGCATTTAAATGTGACACTTGCAAAGTTTTCTTCACAACACATGAAGAAGCAAAACTCCATATTCCCCCATCTGCTGCAAAATGCAAATTTACCTGCAATTTGTGCATAAGAAAATTTAATACGCTATACGCTTTCGTTGTTCACATGATGCAACATAAAAAAGATATCAAAAATCATAACCAGCCGAAATCTCTTTATTTTTGCAGTTTATGCGAGAAGAATTTTGCTGACTGTTTCCAACTTAAAAGACATGAAATGGCGGTTCACAAAAGAAAAACACTCGTCGAATCTGCCCCTACACCACCCACTGAAATAATAACCACCCAAGTGGATTTAGTAGAACCAGAAGGAAATGGAAAAATTACTTGCGATTTGTGTTACGACATTTTCAACAGTAAAATTGAACTTGAAAAACACATCGAATACCACAAACAATTGGAGACAACTACTGCTTCTCGTAAATATGACAACTACGAATCTTTTTGTATTGAAGTGATCGAAGATAAGGAGAATAAAAATCAAATCACTATTCAAGCGCGTCCAAATAATTCCGTTCAAACTAACGAAAACCTCACGGAATCTATTAAAGAAATGATTGCGCCCCAAAATTCAAAAACCAAACAAACGAAAACAATATTTATACCAAATATAGAAGATTTACACAAAACCCAAAAGACCACCACCCAATCCGATGATTCTACGCCTGCTTTACGAAAACAAAAAAGCCACATTTCGATTTCCTCACAGTCTAGTTCACCCAAATCGAATTCTTCCATATTAAATTCACCTGGATCAAAGTTTGTCATTAACCAGAACGCTGGCTCTTCAAGTTCAAATAATGTTATTTTAATCCAACCATCTGCTTCTAACTTTATTCCAATTACTCTTGGTACTTCAAATGAATATACGAATAGTTCATTTGTTAGTTCAGTTACTCCTACTCTCACAGCTCCTGTAGACAATACTCAGTTCGCTTACATCATATTACCCTCAGATTCATCAAAAACACTTTTGATGCCCCAACATTCTTTTCCTAGTAATACTTCCGAAAACACCGAAGCATCTTATACAATGCCTAGAATAGAAAGTGTAATTAGTTTACACGGAATGAAAGACGATGCTATTATTACTGCTCCTACTACCCCTAAGCCTATTTCTATTACTTCTACTCCCACTCCTCCTACTCCCCCTACTCCCATTACTAATGAAAATGCGTCAATAGTTATCGAAGATACTGATTCGGAATCGGAACTGGTCATAGACGACCGATTCGAAGAGGATGGAGAAAAATAAAAATAAATCTCCCGTTGAAATTTGATGTTTTCAAATATTTAGTTTTTGTTATATTTTAATGTTGGTATTTTTATTGCAAATCTATTAAAATTTCATTGTCGATGGCTTACTGGCAATAACTCGTATCAAAATTTCAACTAGGTTGCAAATGCAAACTTATTTTGAAGTAAATTCCTGTAAGGTAATATTTATATCTTGTGAATAATCAGATTTTAATTTTGATATTGTTAATTTGATATAGAATAATCCTTAAAAATAAGTAACTTGTACTTTTGAAACAAATTTTCCAAAGTATTGAAAAAGTTTAACTCACAATTAACTTTACTGTCTGTACCTCAACGATTGATTAATTTGAATCTCTTGTTCCACGTTCTGCTCCAATGTATATAGTAAAAGTTGGTTATATTATAAAAAAAAGATATGTGTTAAAAGTATTTGGCGTCATATAGGAAAACTTTAAGGGCCGGTGCAGACGGGCGACCAACGTCCATTTGGATGCTCGCGTCCAGTGACGCCAAGTGGACGTTACGTCCTCACTAAACACACAAATAAATTGTACAGTTCACATACGACTGCAACTGCAACATCACCGTTGCGTCCCGATGAAGTGGACGTAAATTCTTCAAAACGCGGCGACCACGCAGTCGCCGAGCGTCCTGGTAGTACTTGGCTAGAAATGGAACAGTGCTCACGAACGTTCAGTCGTCCAGCATCAGTAGACAGTGGTGTATTTATTTTTATTTTAATATGGAGGACGGAATTGATACAGAAATTTTAATAGCGTGCGTGAGAAATAGACGAGTTATATGGAAAACTTCTTTAGAAAAATATCTGGATAGAAATAAAAAGCAAACCGCTTGGGAGGAGATCTGCAAACTTTGAACAGAAAATGGAATTTCGTACAATAATGCTGCAGGTGGTTCAAAATATTCGAAGGGGCCATCCTTCACTTCCTGTAGGCACCCAGACACAATATGTTTATGGGGGATATTCACAACAGTCTTCCAATCTTTAGAAAAACATGGTCTTTCAACCTAGATGTTACTCATCACTCTCCGACCATGAAGTAATGGTGCACTCTCCACCATCTGAAGCATCTATGACGTTACTGACCACTTCGAACTATGGACAAGATGGAACATCATTTCTTAATCTTAAGTAGCTACACTTTTGTTTTTCTCTTACCAAATTAAATATTTAGTACCGTTGAATTAATTTGTAGTTAAAGACTTTCCTGAGAGTAACTGCAAGCATTTCTTGTGGTGATATTACAAGTCTCATATTAGTATCCTGGCCACGAATATAGTCACTTATTTTTGCACAAAGTTCATCAAACGATCTCAAACTCATTCGGAAGTAATTAAAAAACTTCATCTTCTCGAAGATCGCAAAACATCGTGGTGAAAGCACCTTTCAATAGACGTGCACTAATAAAGGGATGAACCCAAAGGTCTTTTGTAGTGTAATTTATAGAAATAGTATATTAGACAGATGTCTTTACGGCGACGTCTTACCCCGGCCATGTCATTTACTGAACTACTGCAAAAAAATAGCGTCCACTTTGTTATTACATTGTCGTCGGTCGCTCGTCTGAATTGAAACAAGCAAATGACGCGGCGTCATTGGACGCGAGCGCCAAATGGACGTTGGTCGCCCGTCTGCACCGGCCCTAAGTATTCTTGTTTCATTTATATAATAATATGGCAAGAAAATATATATTAGTCTTCTTTTATCACTACTAAACCTAGTCATACTCGTTCTTCCAATAGTTTATACAGTGATGACTGGTCAAAATGTTAAAATTAAGCAACTTCAGTTGCTTTACTGCATTACTAACTGAACATTGTTTAATAGTATTTTGGTCTTTTTGGGCTAAATATTCAAGTTTTAGAAATACTTGTCATTAAACTTTTACCTAGATTTTTTCTGATCCTATTCTGTTTCCAAAAATTTGTTGAAACTTACTTTCCTTGTCTTTGTATTTTTGTAATACATTTCGATGAAATACTAGAAGTTGTAAATGTTGTTGTAATTCTTCTTCTTCATCCTTTCAAAAAATTAGTACCTAAAATATATTCGTTGGTCCAATCGTCAAGAAGTTTCACGCTATGTGCCAAACTAGATAACTGACAGAAATAAATGAACATTATGATTTGAAGAAAGTTGATAATACGCTGTTTCCACTAAGCCATAGATATTAAACGAAACATTTTTTCTAGTCCCAAAACATGAATTATACCCTATATATGTTAAACCACATAATAAATATTTTATAGTTTTACTGTTGCTTGGGCCAACCTTTGTGCACAGACTGATTTATTTTCCGCTTTCCTTCAATATCTCTTAATCTGTATCCAATTATTTATAATTTTAATAAAAATTTTCATTTCAAGATGTGTTTTTATTATTTTTAACAAGATTCATATTAATATGTCAGAGGACCCATGATAATTTTAATAGCTTATGAACAGGTACGATGCGTTCAAAAAGTGCTCTATGTCAGGCTAGTATATTTTGATAAAAAATCCAAAACTGTTTGTGCCTGAATCCTCTGGGCACATTACTACTCTATGTTGAATAAACATAAGAGAAAATATTGATATAAGAAAATTTCCGAAATTTTTAGCATTGTTATTATAATTCTAATTATTTTTTTTTCTCAATAAAATGCCATTTACATCCTTTATCCCAAATAAAAAGATACGTAAGTATGCATAGTTTCTTTAACTAAAGTTAATCTATTTTTAGGGGTGGTGAAAAATCCGCCAATTTGGAGCTGTTGAAAAAGAATGGTTGCTTACGACAAGCCTACATCGATTTGCGGGATATGAAGTTAGACAATACGATTGAGTCGAGGTCCCATGCATCGGCAAGTGATCGAAAGAAAATTCACACTTGCTACGTGTGCATGTGTAAGTTTGCAAGTTTGGAACATTTGGAGATCCACAGGTACGTGCATACGGATTCAGAAGAATCGCAAGCCGAAGAAGAATATGATTGGCACGATAAGTATATTACTAGGATATCCGATTCTCAAATTATTTGTAAAACGAAAAGCAGTTTGAACGACTTGAATGACGATAAAAGCAAAGATACGACTGATACGACAGAAAAGAAAGAAGAAACTGTAGAAATAGGTAAAAATATCAACGAAGATTATTCCGCATTACCTGTGGAAATAGCCTCTTACAAATGCAACACTTGCAACTCTTGTTTTAACGATCCCTCTTTAATAAAATTACACAAAGTCGACTGCAAACTTTCCTGTTTGACCTGCAACAAAAATTTCAAAACAAAATGGAATATGCTTATCCACATCATCGATCATCTATATAACTGCATAGATAAAGAAGAAAACTACACCTGTAAATTATGCAAAGTAAAGTTGACAAGCTCGTTACAATATAAAAAACACATATGGACACACAGTAAAAACGCTATCGAGAAACTAGTGGATGCCGAAAAGAAACATGAGCAGAAGAAAAAAGAAGCCGACAATAATCCAGATGAATGCCATTTGCGTTTAGATGTGTCTAAAACCAAACAGGACCTGGAAGCCCAGACCAAAAAAATCGTAGAAGAATCTTCAACAGATATTTCTCGAAAATTACAACGTCCTTCTACTGCTCATATTAAAAAAATAACCGGAAAATCTTTATCAGAAAACAATATAGTGGATAATGAAATATCACGACGTCGCTCTGCTATTCAAAATAAGAAAAAAGACGGCCAATCAGGACATCTAAGTTTCTCATCTAATTACAAACTACCTCCGGAAAATACAACAAATGTTAATTTTAAACCCACAGTTCTCAAGCAATCTTTAACACAACAAGAAACATCCGATAGTAATAAACAATTTTCAGGTAATACAAACCTACCTTCTTCCAGCAAGTTAGTACCTTCCTGCACCGTAACTAGTAATAATTCTACAACAGTTTCTAATTTTGTCGACGACAAACATAGTATTGTCTTGGAGAATCGTTGTAATTTGAATAATTCTAAGAGCACAGTTAAAACTGCTACATCTCCCCAAAAAAATCATTCCCCTAAGTACCACCGTTCAAATCAGTTTTTTAATCATACAAATAACAGTCCCTCCCAAGAACAAGCAAGTAGCTGTTACACACAGAATTATAGCCAGTACAGTCCCACTTCTAGTCATTACTCAGATTATTCCACTACGCAAAGTAATTCTTTCCTTAACCAATCCACATCTTCACCCACAATTGCCACGTCGTGTGCTTCCACGAATATAGTTGCAAACAATCCTTTTGACGATACTTTTGAACAATCAGATAACAATTCTATGTTTGAAGATCAAGATTTCATTAGTCTGAATCAGTTTGAAGAGCTCTGCAAGAGTAAAGGAAAGAAACCATGTATTGATGAAAATTTATTAACCAAAGAAAAAGAGTGTACAGGTACCGAAAGGTATGCACTTTTAGCAGCTTCCACGGAAAATACAGTTGAACCTGTGATTCCAAATGTCGAAGTCCCATCGTCTCCACCTTCTCAAGACCGTAACGACTTACCTAGAGATAATAAAAAACTAAATACATTTACTATTTGTGTAAATTGTCAGAAGGTTATCGCTACTCAAGCTGACTTTATGCGCCATTCCCTTCTCCGAATGACGTGTACCCTTTGTCCAGCGGAATATTGTGATATTTCTCAAATAAAAAATCATTATTATTCACAACACAAGCTACTGTACTGCATTGCATGTGGATTCTTAGCACACAACGAACATGAATTTAACATGCACAAAAGCAGGTGCATTAATCGGTTTTATCCGACGGACTGAAAATAATTAACATTTTTGTTTATGTGTTTATCAGTGTCTTAGTTTGTTTAATTTTGATTTGATTAAAATCTTTGTTCTTTTGTTTTTGTTTTGTCAAGTGTCATGTTAAACAAAATCCAAACATATTAAGAGGCTACATCAGCGTGTTTCAAGATTGCAGCTTTTATTTCGAATATTTTGTTAAGAGTAATGGGTGCATTTTTTCGTTAGAAATGTTTTAAAAAAGGTAAATTATATGTTAAAAGCTATCGATTATTTTTTTTAATCAATATACATTACTTGGAAAATAAATGGATATGTTCTACAAACAAATTCAGAGAAGTAAACAACTCAGTTAAACCATGGACAAACTTGATATATCTGGCATGTATCATTTTAGTACCAACATAATTTAATGAACACAAAAAGTACGATTGAATAAGTTTATTTAAAAAACAAATATGTGCGAATTATAAAAAAATATTGTGAAAATTTTTGCCAAAATGATCATTTCAGTAATTTTATTTCTTCCTTTTCTTAATATTTTGCCTCTACTGTATAAAGGTTTCGTACTGTAAAAGTGTATTTACCGGACGTAACGAAAATACCTAGTCCTACACTTTTCAACGATAAAATTGCACCCAGTACTTTTTTGATTCCCAAATATTTGATCGGTTTAATCATCGTCACAATATTGACGCACATTGGTTTACAAAACTGTAGAAAAACGCTGCTGCTACTATATTTCGAATTGACATTGGTGACTGGCTGATGTAGGCTTTTAAAGGATTAGTTATAAATATAATTATTTTATGAAAGAGGAAGATCCGGTTTTCAGATGAATGTTGGTTTATTAAAAAACAGCTTTACATGTTTTCCGCAAAACAAGAAAATATTTAACTTGGAACAGCCTAAGTAAAGTTAATTTAAGAATTGTTTTATAAACGAAAAGAGTGATTTATAAACTTTAGTTGTTTCTAGTCATATTTTTTAAACCAAACTATTTACTTATATAATTTAGTAGTCTTAAAATAATTGCCAATATCTTAGCAAGGTCTTCTTCCAGAAAAGTTTATTTTAGCGGATTCTCCATATCAGTATTTTAATTGGTAAGTAGATATATGTAAATTAGGACAATCTCACGCATAGGCGGGTAAAATACTAGAAGTTGAAGATGTACATTTCTCACGCTCACATAGGTACATGATTCTCTTGTAAATATTTGACATTCCAAAAATCCAAACTAATTTATTTCATAAATATTAATTGTTTTTTGCCTAATTTCAATCATATTAAAATATTCTTGTCTAGGTACGTTTTAATATTTAACTTATTTATAATCACCATAAATTTTTACAAATACGTTGGAACAAAATATGTATGTACATTGCGATCCATATCCAGCTCATCATTGAAAATTTTAAATGAAAATAAATAATTTTTAAAAAAGTTGAAAAAATATTTAATCTAATTTAAATTTATATTAAAAATAGCGTAAACAAGAAAAAAATTTATAGCATTTTAAATTGAGTGTGGGGTGATTTCTACAAACAAGTGTTTGCTTTCATTCAAGAAAACCAAATCGCTTATTCTGGGGTACCTACTGGTAAAGGAAGTAGGACTAAATATTTCAATTTTTATATTGTCATCTGCCCTTAATAACTGTGCAAACTAAATCTTTAATGTACTAGTTTAATTCATAAGTAATTCTCAACTCTTTTTATATATATCAGAGATAGAGTTTACTTAACTCGCCTTATGTATTCTAATTCTAAGGCATCCAAGACATTTCTAAAATAAACGTATAAATTCATTTTCAATACTATTGCCAAACCTTGTATGGATCGCAGTATGTCATTATTAAAAAGCATTAAACTTTAAGGCAATACATAGTCCTCTTGAAGATAAAAATGATACAATGCCATCAAATGTTTAACCTAGAGTTCTTTCCCAACTCCGGCTTCAGAAGATAGCGCAAGATGGATGAAAGAAAAAAGAAAATGCCATATTTTTAGTGTTTAGTTAATCTGTACATTAAAACAATGTTCTATATTTTTATTTGTTTTTCTCTCTTTTAATTCTGACTATAAACTTTGGGATTTATATTGTGATAGAGAAGAATAAATGTCACAATATGACGTTTTTGCTGGTTGGCTTAAGGCTATTTTACAGGTCTGGCAATTTAATATCTGTCCATAGATACACCATAATCTAATAAGAATCTAATAATCAATAATCATCTAGTTTAACTAAATATTTATATAATTTTTTTATTATACAGTTTATATAATATTTATAACAAATTTTATGAAGAAAAAACTGAGCATTAAATGAGATTAAATTTATTGTAGTAAGCCTTACTCTGTGGAAGTCCATCTTAGTAAGAATAAAAAACAACTAATCTTTGAAACTTAACTTCCACGTTTAATTAAAAAAATAGCACTTAGGATACAATGACAACGATCATCTACAAGTTGGCATGTCAATTTGTTTATTATTCTTAGTTAAATTAGTTTGCTTACTAAGGATGTAGTTAGTATCTTGGCAAGATGGGTATTAGAACTATTACGAGCTGATGACAGGTATTTGTCTAATTTGTTTGATACCTTAATCCTGGGAACCTTAATCCTGGGAACTTGAATTTAACAAAACAACGTTTTACACATGTGTATCCAAACCATGACCGAACTGTATTATAAAAAGCCTGCCAGACCTCTGTATAAGTACTACTTGAATTATAAATGTGTAAATCTGCGCCTTGGAGCCTTGGAATGATCCAGTTGAAGTACTTCTCTATATCTTTCAGGTTTAGAGTAATTCGGTGGGTATAAAAAATTAATAATAGTTGACGTATTTATCTCTATTTGTGATAATAAGTAAGTACACCAGTACTAATAGTAAAATTTTTACTGTGAGATAAACCAAAGAATATTTAATTTTTTATTTAGAGAATATTTTTTAGACATAAATGTTTTATATGAGAGGTTTGTTAAGAAATGTTAAATTTTGCAGCCTTGGAGAGTCACATCATTTTTTTATGTATAAATATTTTTATTAATATAATATGTTAGTGAAAATAGT
Source organism: Ophraella communa (assembly GCA_035357415.1). Taxonomy (NCBI): domain Eukaryota; kingdom Metazoa; phylum Arthropoda; class Insecta; order Coleoptera; family Chrysomelidae; genus Ophraella; species Ophraella communa. The sequence continues at coordinate 56,985,194 of CM068980.1, read as the reverse complement.
ATTTTAAGCTTAGGTATTATTGGTGCTAAGGAATTATCCTGGGTATATTTTCCTTTAAGATAAATATAACTGTGCCATGTTATAGAAAAACAAGGAAAACACTAATGGTGAAAAACATCCAAGATTTATTTATTTTATTTGCTTATTTACAACTTTTAATTGCCAATCTAGTAGATGTCATTTGTATTTCTTAAATAAAAAAAATCACAATTTTTCCAGGTCTTCTTTGGTCATAAACTTCTCTTGAATAACAGGTCATCTTTGATGTTCTTACCATTATCCTATAAAACAGTATCTGAAAAACCCAAGTCTTCATTTTGTCCTTATTTAAATACAAACATTTCTCATTATTAATTTCAATCAAGGGAAAGATCAAAATGTTGGGTTTCCAAAGTAACCAAATATAACAAATGGAATTTAGGGTTGTTTTGTAATTAGGGATGTGAAACTTTCATCTGTATTCCTTGGTTACTTTGTAGATGATATGTTAACAGACCTATGGTTGACTTGCCTCAAAATTGTGGACAATGTGACTGTCCAAATTCGTGAAATTTAAAAACCTGCGTTAGTTTCTGTTTCTGATCAAACCTCGTACGTATAAGAGACTTAAATAATGAAGTATTGTAAATGTACAATGTATATGTCATGTATTAATGTACTGTGATTTTTTAAAAATGAGTTAAGTTTTTTACTATTAGGATAATGTATATACCAAATAGGTCAAAACAGTTGTTTGTTTATTTCCAATAGCAGATTGAAAGTGTCAAGAACTTATAAAAATTATTTTTCATGAAGTATTTAACAACGCAATGTTTTAGAAATAAAATGTTTGTGCATTATAAAACTAAAGTAGATTAACTCTCTTTTCATTTCAATTTCCATTAGAAGATCCACTTTATTATTACTTTGAAATATATTTGCATATACCTATAAATAATTCTCTTCTTCCTCTAAAATAGTTAGCAAAAATGAATCTACTGCTGTAGTTGGTAAATATTCACCACTGTTTTTTATTAACAATAAACTAAACATTTTTAATGAACTTAACTGTAAACAAACCATGGTTTTGATCTAGTATAGATTATGTCTTTAATGTAGAAGTCCTTTGATAGTCAATTTATTATTATATATTATATATAATAATATATATAATTTATTAAATGTTAAACTATAATTTATGCCTTCAAAGAACAAAACATCTGTCTGCTATAACCATCTTCCTTGGTAAAACCATTTTATATTAGGCTTATAAATAGTGAGGACTTAATATGTACCTACAAATGGTTTATACCAAAATGTAGCTTAAATTACAAATTTTATAAAAATTTATTTTCTGTTCTTAAAAACTCCTAGTTTCAAATGTTTATGTATGAATTAATACACCAATAAAGTAATGGTAACTAATGTTGTAATTTTACCTTCAACCTCTGTACAAAAAGTATTCATTAATTTCCTATATCCAAAAATCCACCCTTTATGTAGGTATATACACTTGAATCGCTGAAAGATTACCCGTGCGTCACGATTCAACGATCATATCACCGACACCTTTTCTATGTGCTGTCCTTTTCTATAAATATCAAACGATAATATTAAATTATAAACTGTTGTCTTCTCTTTCCTATTCGTATGCTTACATACAATGACGCACGGGTAATCTTTCAGCGTTTCAAGGGTAGGTATCTACATTTTTATTGAAACATTAAAATGTAAATTTTAACCTAATCTATCGCACCCTCTTTTCGAAACTTCTATTATCGTTAAATAAAAACAACATAAAAAGTCAGTTCTAAACTAGGTACACAATATAAAAGTAGGTTAATAAATTCGCAAATTTTTTATTTACGCCCTGTGTTTATACTATTATGTACTAAATTAAATTATCTTTTAAATAAATCAACAAATTTCCTTAATTCCATACATTTATGAACATATAAGCAAACTGACAAGTAAAATTATGTTTGTGATTCAACTAAAAATCACTATATTTGTATAAGTCTTTGGGTGTGTTCGGGGAGCACGCTATTTGCGCCAGTTGGCGCTATCTAGTACTATTCCTCGTTTGCGTTATATGGCGCTTGGCGCTACATAGCTCGAAAGCGTGCTCCCCGAACACACCCTTTATCCTAAGGTATAAACCAGTGTTTTGCATAAACACCTAATACTAGAAAACCAGTTTCTCATATGCACCTATGTGGCGCGCTCTATGATCTATGTAGCAAAATTGAAACGTCTTATAAATTATAATTTCCTTCATCCGAAACCATCCCCTTCCTGAACAGGAATATCTAAAAGTAAACGTATTTAATAATTTTACCAATAACATATATCACATAAATAAAATAATTAAAGTTTTTAAAATAATTTTATTACATAAATATGTGTTAATTGAAAATTAGTGTTGCTAAATTATACATTATGCACCTATGTAGCTCCATCTATCCTTCAAATAGCTAAGGTGAAACGCGTTGCAAATTATCATTTCCTATCATCCCTAAACCATAGAACTGATTATTTACACACATCGAGTGTCCGATATACAAAATTTTATTATTAAAACAACTCAAATATTTAACAATGATCATTTCATTATATACACCAGAGAACATTCTTTTTTAACCCCCGTTTATCAGCGACCCTCTAATGAATATAAAGAAATTGCCACTTGATCTATGAATAAACAACCACAATAACCTATAAATTTATTCGTTGGGATTTTTCCGTTGGTTTACAAGGTATTATTCTATAATAATTAAACACATGAACATCTTAAACAATAGTAGTTTTATATCACAGTAACAGTACTAGTAAAAACGGAAATAAGGTACATGTATTTATTATTTTTAGGTTTTATAAATGAATAACATTAATAATTTGTAGAAACAAACTAATTTGTCTGGTACATTTTCGAAACGGCATAGAACACGACAGCAGGTAAAGTATTAAGCTTCACTCACAACCAGTAAGTTACAATTAGTATATACTTAGAGTTAGTATTCAAATTTATATTAAAGAATTATGATCATTTACAATGTCCAATTAGATCCAAATTAGTTAACACCCAAGCACCTCATGTAGGTACATTTTTTTCATCATTAACCTAACCTCAAAACTTGGGTTAACATTTCAAAATTACAATTAGTGGTAAAATTTTGGACATTGCAAAGTACTAAATGTAAGTGTACCTAATTGTAAATATAAGAGGAAACACTAATTTAAAAGTTGTGAATGGTCATATGCCCAGCTTTTACTACTAATTCTAAGTACCAATTGTAACTACTGTAATTTGCTGGTTGTGAATGAAGCTTTAACTTAGTTATTAAAAATAGGTAATGTTTTAGAACCCACTGTAAGGATTTAAAATTATTTTAACGGATTAGTTTCGGTTTTTTATACAATTTAAGCTTGTGGGGAAAGAGGGATAGGTAGCCTGGTTACAGAAATATATATTTCTATTTTTTGAAGTTGATATAGATATGTATGTTAGAAAAACCTATTAACATTTTTTCTTTTTGTGGTTAATCAAACCACCATTCTTCATTATTTCTTCACACTATTTTTATCTTTATTTTGTTATTCTTATTCTTTAAAGTTTTTCATTGCTTCCATCTAAAGGACTTAAGCTTTGATCATACTGTGATATTCATTACACTATCTAGGTAAGCCATGTAGTTTGCAGCTCCAGCCCTTCTGGATTATTAGGTACCTTTTTGAGTACTTTCTAGCTTATTATTTTCAGATGTTATTTCTAAACTATTTATAGTTAAGCTGCTTAAGTCTTTCTAGATCCTTCCTTATTTTTAAGGATGGATTAAACTTCATTATGCTATTTTTATTTATTCAAGTTTTTCATTGCTTCCAACTAATGTACTTAAGAGTTGATCCTACTCATTCAGGGAAACATCCATTTTGTACCTACCTATTGATGTAAATTTTGAAGACCCCAACACCACAAAACAAAAACAAAGTAAAATTGTAGGTTATTTCACCGGCAACTCTTTCATCTTGACCTATTTTGTACTGATAATTTATCTTACCCATATCTGCTATTTATTCTTCTGATAGTGTACCTAATAATGATATTTATAAATACAAATTCAAACCTATCAGCAGGATAAGTCTGCCAGAACCTATACCCAGATCAGTCAAAATGAAATTTGACTAATTTCATTGCTAAAAAGCATAAATTAGGGGTGGCGCCACTGTAGCAAGAGTGTATATTTTTGAAAACACTCCATAGACTATGTGGTGAATTATTTTAGGTTAAGTAAATAGAGTTTGTCTATTTTTCACAAATATGTAGCCTGTCACTGATAATTTGTGCTGATGCAGATAATGCCCCGAAAAATGTAAAGATTATATCCATTTCAGTTAATCAATTTTTTATTTTGTTAGGTGAACTTGGTCGCCCTATTTTACGTTGTCTTTTTACCCTTTTGTTACTCTAGCGCTAACTACTGCTTACTGCTTACCGTTGGATAGTATTTATATGGAAGTTTACGCTACTTATCGATACTCAACATAAAATAAAGTTTTCACTGTTTAAATTTAGAAATTACTAATCTAGAAAACAACTGTCATTTTATCCGTTAAAATGGCGAATTTAACTTCACGATTAAGTACATTTCCATAAACTTACCTTCGCATTGGTTATTGATTTATTCTACAACCTATGGTGCACCGAAAGAAGAATTTGTTTTCAACTATAAACCATTGCATTGCTATTATTTATTTAAGTAGCTTAATAACCATAGATCCTATTTTTTTAATGAATTAGTTGACGTAATAAAGGAACCAATTACATGAGATTTTTTGATGTTTGACATTTGTCATTGTCAGAGCTGTCAGTTTTCTTGTTACGCATTAGCAGAAGTCGGTATTTTGAAATGTTTTACCTTTATAACTCGCTACTCACCTGTAAAAAGGTATAATTTGGTACTTCTGTAACTTTTTGTGTTCGTTTGATTGTAATTTTTAAATGTATTTGTTATCATAACGAGGTTTTTGTGCTCCTAGTTGCGAAGTTATTAGTTTGGAAACTGTGTTTAAGAAATTCCTGTAGACTTCACACCGTGTGATTTCGTGGTAAGTTATTTACTGTACCAAATAAGTTTTCCTTATTACACGTAAAAGCACGAGAGTTTGATTTATCGGATACATTTTTCTTTTTTTAAGAAATCTATTTTGCTAGAGCATTTGACGAGAACAAACTGGCTGATATATTTTGTATTTTTCGTAGATTTGGTAATGCTTTTTTCAACATTTGCCCAAAACTGTTCATTTCAAACACTCAAAGTTTTGTTGACACTGACAATTTATGTCAATTTGTTTCTATGTAATTTCTATACCACTGACGTCCGACGTCACTAAAGGCTTGGTCATAAAAATCATTCCAAATCATACGAGTGCGCGTGCGCGTAATTGTCATAACAGAGAATAGACTTTTCTCGGCTTTGCCTTGTGCTTACAATTTTGTCGCTCATGCGCAATTCACTCCTTAACCAAAGCGTTACGTAATATTGAATTAGGATTGTGTTATACCCAAAGTTCGTACCCGATAAAAATTTATTCTTCTTAAAAATTTGTGCAACCTCTGAAAGTAGCACTAACGAAATGTGTCGAAAGACGCGTAACATACGAGGTGCATTCGAAAATTTGATTTTGAGTCCGAGTAAAGTCCGTTGATTCATTAAACATCAAAATATTTTATATGAACAAGTTGTTCATGATTAAAAGATGCATCGAAATTTGAAGTCATCTAGGAGAAATTTTAATTTTTTCCAATTTTTTTACGAGGACATTTTCCTGATTTTTGTATTACTCTTTTTGCAACTCTACAAACTTGTACAGACGTGTAATTTTTAGATGATGGAACAAAAATAAGTTGCTTGGGGCTAGATCTGGCGAATAAGGTGGATGTTCAAGTAGTTCAAACCTTAATTTGTGGATTTTCATTTTTTATTTTTAACATCTCAAAACTTGAAAAAGAATTTATATGTGGGAAGTAATATTCTCGACAACAGGCTAAATTTTTTTCAGCAGTTAAACTGTAATAGATATCTGTTAGTTTCAAATGGTGGATAAGTCAGATAACAACGGGACAGCCCATAATACCACAAGATTCGTATCTAAACTTGAATGTTTTGTGTTCAATAACCTATTTTGTGTACTTAGAGAAGTTTTTGTATTTGTGCAGGAGGTGTATTACAACAACAAGAAGAGAAAGATATGAATAAGGGGAAAATAGGGAGCAACTTCACTCCTGAAGAAAGAAACGTACTGATAAAACTCGCTAATCAACAGAAAAAAAATTGTTGAAAATAAAAAAAAAAAACAGATGGTAATCCAAAAATGCTCAGAAGCAAATCGAAACAAGTTTTAACAGTTGCAGTAGTGTAAGAAAAAATCTGCCCAGGTATCAAACGGCAAGTTCCAGCATTTAGAGCAGCAAGAAGTATCAAAAAATTAAAATTGTTATCACAAAAAAAAAGTTCGTAACCTCTTCTATCACTCACTTTAATTGGGCTGTGGTGGGGATTTCCCGAAAATATTTTATATGATTTTTATAATATGTTTATAGCATTACTAGCATTAACTTGTGGGTTATATTAGAGTTTTTTCTACTTTTTCATTACTGGTTTACCAGTTACTTTATTTAGCCTATGTACTATGTGCTCTTCTGATTATAGTGTTTTATCAATTTAAAAATATCATGAGCTAAGTCAGGACTGAACTTTTCCTTACGGTTGTAGAAAATATATTTCATAATTTTTAGTTGATGCTTTAATTTTTTGAAGATACAACTTTCATATACCTATTGCATTGTTCTGTGGGGGATAATAACGATAATAAAGGATGGGTAATTTACAGAAAATAACCTACTCGGCCTCAGTTACAAGGTTTCAAAACGATCAGTGAAACCTGCGACCCGTTGAAAACAGTTTTAACAATTAGAGGCTACCTAGGTTGTAAATGAGCTAATATGTTTTGACATATTGTGTTTATAAAATTCATTTAATTTTAGGTTTGGCTAACATCTTTTTGAAGAACGCACTAATATTACAACGTCAACAATATCTACTTCAAATCCTAGAAAAATATGGAACATTCGTCTGATGAATCTGAAATCATTGCTGTGGATTACTTAGAAGATAAACCGATTAAAGTAGATCCTCTGAGAAAAATTAAGTTTTTATTACCCCCTGAGGATATCGATAGAGATCTCTTTCTGCTTTCAGCAAATCCAAATATTGAGGAGGCCCAAATAACTCTTGATGTAAGAAATAAAACAGTTCATCAACCTCTTTCACCAACTTCATCATTTAGTTATGATTCAGATTGCGATTTAATGCACACAAACATATCTTCAAAATCATTTTGTCATCAAAACCCCGTCCAAAATTCACGAACACACCCTAATGCTCATCCACCTCCCTCTAATATATCTCGAACACTCCCTAATGCTCATCCACCCCACTCTAATATAGCACGAACAGTCCCTAATGCTAATCTATCTCACTCTAATATAGCACGAACACTCCCTAATGCTCAACCAACTCGCTCTAATACAGCACGAACTCTCCCTAAATCTACCTCTAATACAGTACGACCTCTTCCGAGAACTACTGGACCTCCTACACTCATACCCATTGAAAAAGCAATACCAATATATAATAGCAATGGTAAACAAACGACTTTTTACATGGTTCCCGAAAAGGCTGGTGCTATTGAGATAAAAGGGGTAGTTTATGCTGTAGAGCCAAACGGATCATTGACTAGGGTAATTAATATTAATGACGTAAATAAAGCCATAAGTACCTCACAGCCCACTCCAACTTTCATTAAACATCCCATACCACTATCAGCTGTAGAACCCAACAATCCTGTTATAACAAACGTTAACCAATTCCGTGCCACAGCTACTCCTTCAGGTCAAACTTATCCAACAATGCCATTGACCAACTCTTTGCCTGGAAATTTAATGCTCTTAAATCCATCTGCTGTTGATCGTTCTTCACATCCAACACCAAAAGCTGTAAATGGAATGACACATGTTAATCCTCCAACTCAAGTTACCATTGGAGGTGTATGCTATGATTTAGTAGCACGACATCCGAATGGTACCGCCCAACAGCAAGCTGCTATTCGACAACAGATGGCGTTCCAACAGAATCTGAAGTGTCACAGAAAGCGACTAAACCAGAAGCCGAAATACCCAAACTCCAGTTTGGATGTCAACGCATTGAGGGGATCTTCAAATAAAATTTCCAAGGTAACATTAAGTAACAGAACGAAAAAGGCGATTGTAAAAGTATAGTGACAATAATTATAATACCAATAAATGTTTCTAGAAAAAATTTAACGCATAGAGCAGAATTGTAGTTTTTCCCTGATCTGTGTTTTGTGTTTTTACGATTTTAGTAATTTTACTGCCATGATATAAAGTTTAAATAAATATAAAGAGCAGGAGCTATTATTGCTTGTTTCATCATTGCTTTCTTCAATCTGTGATAGTCTCAGAGTAATAAGTAAACATAGAGTAGGCGTATTCCCTACTACTTGTCGTCGAGACAGATTTGTTTATCAGCAGAGCATTGCCAGACGTTGTGTTTTGTAAGTACAAAGTAGGAAACAAAAACGTAATAATATAATTTACAACAATTTTATTTTACGTTTAAGAGGAGATTTTTATTTAGAGAAAATATTATTTAAAACATTTTAATATGCACTTTCTTACCTTTCGATAATACTGATAAAAAAGCTCTGCAACAAATGTAACAAATACCCACACCGAAAATTTGGCATCAGTGTCTTTGTTTGTTATTGTCTAGAGGTGATTAGCACTTTGTTCGATTTTTCCTGAATGTTTGTGTATTTAAGTGAACTATATAGTGTTTTTATTTATTTTCAAAATTGAAAATGGTGAAAACCCGAAAAGCGTGTATAGTTTGTGGTACTTCGCAAAATGATAATCTAACCTATCACCGGTAAGTTATTCACTTCATTGGCGTAGAATTAGCAATTTCAATTAAAATTTATTACAAATAAAAAAATCAAATTAATAATGAAATACATATACTTTTAGATTTCCTTCTTTTTTTTTTCTTCATTTAATTATAAAAATTGTTTTTATGTGTGTGTAAATTATTTAACATTTATATATTACGGTGATACTCTAACCAATTACACGCCACTGTACGGCTGTGTTTACCTACACCTCTAGATGTCAATTTTATTTTCCATCTCTCTCAATTATAGGTTCATTGCTATTGACTACAAACTGTATGTTATTGTGGCACCTCTATGTTTACTTATTACTCTGAAGTGATAGTGATGAAGAATATTATTCCGTGTTGTTTGCTAATAGGCACAGAAAAAGACCAATAAATGGACAAAATGCCTATGTTTTTAGATTAAACCACAACATATACCATCCACAGTTTCTTGTATTAAAATTGACTGTATATTTATTCTAAATTGGATTTCTAATTGTAAATAAAAAGTCAACATAAAAATTTGAACAAAATACTCAAGGCCAAAGGCACAATCTATTGACACTGCGACTGCACCAGTGACGTTTTTTAAGTGCACTTAATCAGGGTCAATTTGCCCCATTGGAAAACTCTATTATAGTTTCGAACACGACACTGAAGGTCACAAGCTGGATGATTACACAATGACTTGAATAAATTAAATTTAAGACGCCGGGCGACTTGCTGGCAAGCGCTTCTATTGGACACCCTTATTTTTATGTTTTTAGAGGAGTGGTACAGTTATGCACCTGTTCATGAAAGGAAGGAAAGTGCCGATAAGCAGAACAGATTGAAATGCGGTTGTACTCTCGTTTTTAAAGACGTGGGGTGTTTAAAAAAATGTTTTTACAACCTGTTGAAAAAAATATTCTAACAATCCTATTATAAATACATTATTTTGCTTAATAAAGAATAAAATTGGCTATTTTGGAATAAGTTATGACAAAGAAGAGATTTAATTTAAAATTGACTTGATTGATTAATAAATAAAATAAAAATTAAACTAGCTGCCAATAAAAGATCAATAATTCATTGAGCCTTTTTAATTTCTGTAGATTGCTATAATAAGCGTAAGAAAGAACTAGCAATAATTTGATTTCACATAGTTATTATTTGTTTATAATTATACGAATTATGAGAGAAGTTTTAAATGTTTTTAAGAAAAAAGGAAATTATTTTCTTCTACAAAGGGCCAAAATAAATTGTTCTCTTTCACGAACAAAAGTTATTGTAGCGTCTGAAGAAATCATTTTCTTTTTCTTTCAGTTTTTATGCTAATTATTTTGAAGCTTGTCTAAAAACAACTAAATTTCTTACAGACGACCTAAGCGTTTTGTAAAACGCGATTCGGCTAGCTTATTTGGTGAATATTTGGATACCTGAAGACATTAAAAATAAAAATAAAAAATGATTGGAGCTGTACAAAAAATATTACTTTGAATTTGTTTTAATAGTTTTAACTGTTTTAGTTGAAAATTTGTTACGAACTTTTACAAAGTTTTTTTAAAAACATGATGTTCTTTCAAATTTTAAGGCGAAGTAAAGTATTAAATAAATATTAAATGTTAAATATTATGTTTTTATAATTTTATAGATAAATAAAATGGAAATATTTTTAAAACATTGTTTGTTTTATTACACTCTTACAGGGTGTGTACATGACGCAACCTAACTTAATAATTTTCTTAGAAAACAGTTTTTTTTTATTTTATATCTCTCTATAGAGGCAAAATATCTTGCTACGTCAAAGTACAGAGAAGCATAAGTGAACTAAGACAATTAATCTTCAAATGTCGTATAGTACTAGGATGCCAGGCACCTAATTGAAACAAAATAATTTTAGTTACTTTTCTGGTAACTATTTCGGTGTGGTAAAAGTACATTACAGTAACATAAAGGCAGTGGCTGTAATAATATAGTCTAGAGTCAGTAAACATTGCATTCACCCCAAATCTTGCTGGCCCAGTAACAAAACTATAAAAAAGGAAAAGAAGAAGACTGTAAATCTGTCTGTTCATAATACTCCTATAAGTTGGTAATTTTAATTAAAGAAACTTCATTAGAAAGTTCTAACTCAATAATTTCGGTGACATCGTTTATTTCTTTAATAAAAGTCTGTTATGTAAATTTTATCATTATAAACTAGATTAGCATTTTGTTTGATAAATTTATATTTATTTTTCATCATTAATCAAATTTATTCTGTGTATTTATTTATAAAATTAGAAACTAAAAATAAACAAGGTAAGATACTTACAATAATATAATAAAATAATTTGATATAGAAATTTGTTATATTCAATAATTTTTGGTGCTTGATTGCATGCTAGTTAGTGAGATTTGATTTTTTGCAATACTTCAAATTTAAAATTAACTATTAGTGAGTTACGTTCAGGATAATATTTTTTAAAAACAAACAAAATTATTTATTCAGAGAAATTAAAAAGTGAAACTATAACTTGTGTTAAAAACAATAGTCATTCCTTTATATATTAGAAAAAATTTAATATTTACCTTAATATTAACAAGGCTAAAAAACAAAAGTATCAATTTAGAGTTTAAGAAAAAGTCGCAATGTTTACTATTATAGAAATATTTCCCTTTGTTCCAGAGACTATAACTAGTACCTACAAAAAAACCAATATCTTGCATACAAATGGAACCTACACTAAAATATCAAAGATTGTATTTTTTGCAATTCTGCGGTTATTACATAAATTAAAAATAATAATTACCTTTCAAATGATGCGTCACTCAACCCCACTTGTTATTTCACATAAGATGTAGTTTTGTGGGGGCAGCAGGTGCTACAAATTGAATATATTAATATTCTCCCTAGGATTATGAGGGGATAATGTTTTAAATGGAACACTATTTATATTGTGATGAATTTATGTTTACTAATAATTCCATATTTATTTCCACAAGGTACTTTTATTTGTAGAATCCCAATTTCCCTTGTCCTCCAATAAATAATAGGGTAACAATTATAGCAGTAGGGTGACAATTTAGTGAAATAAATTATACTTATGATGTAAAAATGTTCAATATTGTATTTTCTTAACGAATTTAAGTTGGCCACGGTATTGTTGTTGAATTAATGTTATTTTTATTAAAGTCATTTTCTCTTATATGGGTTCTACAAAATTTAATGTACTTTTTTAATTTTAGTTGCTTTTATGACGATCGACTGTACTCTTCCTTTTCTATGGATTCGATATCTTCAACGGTCCAACTCCCAAGTTTCATGGACCTGGTAAATTCCCAAAAGCAACATTCTCTAACGGAAAATATTATGGAGACGTCAGTGGTGGATCAGTTGAACGATTCCGATGAGTTGATGAATCTGTTATCAACGGAAGAAAATTGTACGGCGATATTACAAAACATATCGACAAACGAACAATTCCAAAGGTTAATGAACGAAGAATCAGAGTTCGTGCCTACGGAAGAAGTCGAGCAATTAATAAACAAAATACAACCGCAAACCCCTCAACCTGTGATAAATATTATAGATTCTCGAGTACTGGACACGGAATCCATAGAAAATTTTGCTTGTAGTTTAAAAAATGAAATAGAAGCGGAGATTATAACTAACTCGAAAAAAGAAGTTCATCAGTGCGAACAATGTGGTAGTGTCTTATCCACTAAGAAGTTGCTCAAGAAGCACATGTTAATTCATACAAAAGAACGGGACTTTCCGTGTGAAGTATGCGGAAAATTATTCAGGTTCAGGTACCAAGTAACGGCTCACATGAAATCCCATAATAAACCTTCGTTCCAGTGCGAAATTTGTTCGCAAATGTTCGTGCACAAATCTCATCTAAACTTTCACAGAAAAAAGCATTTAGGGGAATACATAGCGACGTGTCGGGCGTGCAACATGAAGTTCAAAACCACCAAAGACCTCAAAGAACACAAAACCCGTTGTCACAACGGAGACTCCGTCATATGTGACATTTGCGGCAAAAAATTAAACAACTTATCGACATTAAAAGAACACAAATTGACCCACGAACCCGATTACGGCAAGGAAAAACCCTTCGGCTGTGAATTGTGCGGTAAAAAGTTCCTCAACCTGAGGAATCTCAAAGCGCACATGAAAATTCATTCCAACATAAAGTCATTCGTGTGTAGTATTTGCGGTAAATCAGTCAGCAGCAAGACCTGTCTTCTCACTCACCTCAAAATGCACACAGGCGTTAAGGACTTTCCGTGCGATATTTGCAACAAACATTTCGCATCCAAGGACTATCTCATGGTGCACAGAAGGACGCACACTGGTGACAAACCGTTTGAGTGTAAGATATGCGGGAAGAGGTTCACGCAAAAAACTTCTTTGACTGTTCACGTCCGGTTTCACACGGGACAGAGACCTTACAAGTGCGAATGCGGGAAGCAGTTTGCCACCAAGAGTCACCTTATGTCGCATTACAAAACACACGACATCGGCGGAGTGGATATAGAATACATCACGAATCACTTTATCTAGATCAATAAAATCTGTTTCCAACCTGTGTTTTAATATAATTTATAGAAATACCTTAGACCTTCCCTCTCCCTCTGAACTAAAAATCCTCGTCCACTTATCTAGGCACCAGGTGGCGCTATCTGTAATTCTGGAAGGGTGGGTCGCCCCACTGCACTTAGGCCACATTTGGCCCATTGTGCGTCCTTCTGAGGTTGAGCCTAACCTATTGCCTCGTCAACCATCCTACCTGTTTAAAGTAGGTGTCTCCTATTTACGTACATAAGCTGTGGGCCCGACACTCCCCGAAATTGGTGACGGGGTAAGGAAGGAACGTTTATGGGCGTGCCCTAGAGTTGGAATTCTAGTCTTTGTTAATGTTCGGTGGTAGAGACAACCAAAGAGACGGTCAAGTACATGAGCATTTTTGTTCGATTGTCCAATAAAATAGTTCTGCTAGCTCTATTCTTGTTTGGTTCACAAATATATGAAATGTCACATCTCTGTCATATTTTTGGAAAGTTAGCGCAGATGGCACTAGGAGCATGGGGTTTTCGACACAACGGCAAACCTTAGAACATAAAGTTTGTTTGGTATTCTGTGGTAAATGTGAAATGTAACGTGCCAACTGCCAAAGTATTCAGTCACCATTATTGTTTTGACGAGTTGTATTAACTGTGTTTTTTGTGGCGTTTTTGGAATAAGTTCAATAATTAGAGTTCTTATTTATAAACTGTGTAACAGTGGGTTGTAGAACAATTATTTTAGAATTTTGTTTGGTGATTAGTTTTTGTATAACGATAGTTAAAAAACGATGTGTTTTTTTATGCATCCTTTTAGTCTATATCTTGTCATTTCTTTGAAAAGTTAAGAACCACTTCCATATTCCACGTTCGGTATATTTTCATTGCTCCTGTAATTTGTCCAATAGGCCATATATTATGTCGAGGACCACAATAATGTTTATGTATATGATAACTATAGTATATTGTTTACATCATTTATGTTTTTTTAGTTTTGTATTTAATTTTTAGTGAAATAAATAAGAAAATAAACGAAAAAGGGTTTGCCCGCGCTTTTTTAAATTTCCCGAGAAGCGCGAGCGCCATCTCAACTCATTTTCCGGTTCTGGTGGACCAATTCATTACTGTAGAACAAAAATTTAACATGTACTTAAGCGTCTCTTGGTTGTCTCTGATATAGTCCACAAAATATCACTCGTGATGGAATTTTATCTTATAAGTGTGTCTTTTACTTCTAAACTCGACTGAATTGCTTCAAGAAACTCAACACAGACAGAATTATCGCTAAAATTCGATCACTAGTGTTATCACTATTGCCTAGTTTATTGTAATAGATCTAACGACATAAAATTTTCTGAATAAGAATTATGCTAAGCTTTGAACTGTACTTAAAAGTAAGTAAGTAAGTGCTATTGTCTGCCTTGTTTTGGTGGGTTGAAAATGAAGCTAACAGTGGATTTTTTTTAGGTTTATGTACTTATTGGGAGACCTTAGTGAGTTTCTGATGAAACAAGAATCGGGTAAGAATGTATTCCAATGTAGAGAGTGTCCAAAAGCGTTTACAACCAAACACTACTTCAAGAGCCACCTGCTAACTCACATAGGCGTATTCCCTTTTGAATGCGCTCAATGTCAGAAGAAATTCAAGAGAAAACAAGATCTAAAAAGTCACACTTTAACGCATAACTCCAATAGAAGCACTTTTACCTGCGAAATTTGTAAAAAAATCCTAACTACCAAGTCCTCTCTACTTATCCATCAAAAACGCCATTTGAAATTGTATAACATTTTCTGTAATTACTGTCAAAAAGGTTTCTACTCCAAAACTACATTGACTTTACACATCAACTCGAAACACGAAGGCAAAACGACATTCGTATGCGACATCTGCGGTAGATCTTGTTACGATAAAACGAGCTTAGAAAACCATAGAGCCAGACACGATGAAAGCTACGGCAAGGAAAAGAATATAGAGTGTCAACTCTGCGGTACTAAATTCATAGACCAGAAGTACTTAGCTGTGCATATGTACAAGCTACACAGCACCGACCATAACCATAGGTTCGTCTGTGAAAGCTGCGGGAAAAAGCTTTGCTCCAAAGTGAGCTTACAAGAGCACATGATTGCCGTACATCAAGGGCTTAAACCGCATAAGTGCGAAATTTGCAACCAGTCATTTGCGAATCGCACCACGCTTAAGCTACACGAAAGACGTCACACTGGAGAACGACCTTACCGATGCACGTACTGCTTAAGAGCCTTCACACAAAGTCACAGTCTTAAGATGCATCTGAGGTTACACACAGGAGAAAAACCCGAAGTCTGTAGCATATGTCAAAATAGTTTCACGTCCAAGAGTATGCTCAAATCGCATATGAAAACCAAGCATAAACTCTTTGACGACACGCACCCCAAGGAGGTGTTCTAAGGCCGTAAAGTGGATCTGGTAATTAGTATTGCGAACCTAAAGAATAGGCAGCTATTTTTTTGCAGATATTTCTAAACATTGACAGTTTTATTGAATGGCAAGACACTGTCTTCAGTATTTCTTACATGACAAACAGCTAACGAAATGGAGAATTTCTTTAGTTTTATATTACACAAAGATACTGTAATTTCTTAAGTTTTTTTATGCAATGTATCCGTGTTACCAAAACCATAAAAAAACATTAACATTTGCCTTAAAATCATCCAGGGTAACATTGCCTCAATAAAAGTCTCTGACAAGACTTACTACTTCTTCATACTATAGTACGTAGTCAGAATCAAGCTCCAAAAGTTTTTTGCCTTTGTAAAACTGATAGTAAAGATGCTTCCAATTGTTTTTTAGACTGGATTTAGTAATATTACCTTCATCTTCTTGAGGTGTTTTGTCAAAAACTGTAACTGTTTTTCTTTAATAAAATAGGAAATGGAACTATCCTTATTACTACTGAAATTCCCATAAATATTGATATTGTTTACTCTTCTGTAGCTTTAACAAAAACATCTTTGACCCAGATAAATGATCAGTCCTTCCAACCAGAAGGACTGCAATAAACAGTGTTTTTGCAATGGGTCATGTCTTGTACCTAAGTTTGTGCCAGAATTTTTAGGTAACGATATTTATTCACAACTTAAACACATGATGGTTACAGTCATCATCAGTAACCATAACAGCTCTTGGACAACCTCCCAAAAGTGGGTTATAAAGTCAAGATATTTTCTATGAAAAATTGTCTCAACAAAAAAGTAAGGGTGTTTGGTTGGGTATACTTCAGCTACTCTTTGCATTTTTTAACAATGCGTTGCATTATTTTTTCATGCTGTAATGCTTATTTTTTTAAGATCTGCATTAATGAGATTTATCCATCTCTTTCTTAGTCTGCCTTTGAGTCTTTTCCTTTCAATTTTCATATTTTTATTATTCCACTAGGGTGGAAAGTGAAATATTACGTAATGAGTGCAAGAAATACACTTTCCAAAGCGTTGTGTACCCGATTTCTCCTACGACCACAATATTTTTTTATAATTA
Organism: Ophraella communa; assembly: GCA_035357415.1. Lineage (NCBI taxonomy): Eukaryota > Metazoa > Arthropoda > Insecta > Coleoptera > Chrysomelidae > Ophraella > Ophraella communa. The sequence goes on along the minus strand of CM068980.1, from coordinate 56,968,157 downwards.
TGAACTTTTTAACATTATTTATAATAATATATTATATAAGTGAAAGATGATATTCATATTCACAAATACTTTTTTAAAGAACAATATAAAATTAATAAATTGCTGTGATATAAACAAACCTCTTCCGCCCCCTTTTATTTTTTCACATGAGGTGATTTTGCTTCTTCTTTTTTTATTTTTGTTTTTACGAAGTGTCAAAACTGTATGGAAGTTGTCGTTTTCAGGGGGTCGTTGAAAAATATATTTTCCCAAACAATTTTCATTCTGATTGAAATGGTAGATGATAATGAAAATTAAAATATAAGTATTGAACTAATAATATCTGTTTTGTTTGGAGTTAGATATTAATGGCTAAATTCGGCCGATAAGTGTTGTCTATAGTTTGCGAGATTGAAGAAATGAAGTCGATGTTACTCTGTTTTATATTACACACACACTTTGTAAAATTGTTACATTATGGTTTTGTTTAAAATGAAGTTGCATACTACTTATTATAAAAATTGCAAAAATATTACACAGAAGAAGCTTTAACTTTTTTCGGGCATAAGTATCTAATAAACTAATTTGTTTTAAATTAAAACAGGATCTTTCACTTGGAAAGTGAATCAAAAATATTTTAAAAATTATAATTTTTAGTTTTAAATTTTTATAAAAGTAAAAAAAGATGGTTTGAAAATGTTTCCTTTAAATTATTTTTGAATAAATACAAATAACGTAGCAAAGAAATTTATGTAATAGTTATTAAGAAAAATACCTATTTTTCTCTGAAAAACTGATATTCTGCAACTCCTTTTAAATAGTTTTATTAGAAACTCCAAACTGCTGATAAAATTCAGTAAAATAGAAATATTTTTGTACTTTATTGACTTTTGCTTTATTCTTTACAGTTATCAATATCAACTCAGCCTGTGTATATAGTTTGTCGTATTGCATTGTATTGTAGTTTGTCTTAGTAATTGTTTACTTAATTTATTTTATACAATAAAAATCCCGAAAATTGAAGTATTTTTATTATGTAAGGGGGTTACTGACAGCAAGAATTCATTGACTTAATCTAAAAACCGCTTTAAGTATAATTATGAACATAGAGACGAATCTTTTTATTTATTTACTTGCTCAAACGTACTTCTGGTCGACTGTGTCGTCTTGATATGACCGACTGGAATTTGTTGAGTGCGATGTTGCCTGCTCTCCATTTAAGGTAAGATATTTGTGATTGTTATTGAGTCATATAATATGGTATTTGTTAATTACATTTGCAAAAATATTGTGACCATTATGCTATCTCTTATTAATATTCTATGAATTATAACCACCTAAATTGTATAACTCATTTTATGGAATGTTTAACCATGTAGTATGAACATAATCTTTACTCGCGACTATAGATTATTATTTATTTATTGGTGATTTGAGACTGCTTTAACAAAATCATCTAAGCACTAGACTTATGAAGAAGCATTAAAATCAAACCATTTTAATTTTGTAAAAATAGTTCAGGTTGGTTAGATGGATACAGGGATGGTATACCGTACATAATTAAATGAACCTATAAAAAACCAAAAAAGAAATAAGAAAATAAAAGTCATTTGAAATAACTGTTCAAAAATAGTATTTGGTCAACCTTTTTGGACTCCAGTCTGTTGCGGCGTTGGTTGCACAAAAGACCATCCTTAGAGAAAACTCGTTTCAAAGGCACAGAAGTGGCTGGAATACATAAATACTTCAAAGCTATTTTATAATGGCCGTTGTTGGTGATTTTGCGAAGTTCCCAAAATTGCAAAGGATCGGCTTTTCTATTCAAATACAGTAGCTCTACGTACTTTCATTTTGATAATTGCTGATGTTCTGGGGTTTTCCATGGTTGAAAATTCCAACACCCTTTTATCTAGATGGTCCCATAAATGCGAGTTCTAAAGCAGGAATCGATTCTGACTCGAGTCAACCCTTACTCGGCACATCACTAGTAAATACACTTCCCTATAATGAATTAGGCGCCGGTAAGTAGAACATTACGGTATCAGATACTGTAATGTGTTGCCTAGCCACGCTGCTCTGATTACTTAAGGGAAGATGATAACTTTTCATTTTTGACATTTTAAAATACTATATAAAAATAAAATAATAAAATTTTTATGAATTTACAAAAGCAGGATTAAATAAAATATACGATACATGGTCATTAGTTAGAATTAATTGTATTTTGTATTTTAGCAAAATGAAATACCTAAATTTATCATCCTATTTTTCACGTTTCTTACAAAACACCAATCAAGTTTATTTCCGTTGTGATTTCGTAACTGACGGGTATTTTTTGTTCCGTGAATGACAACTCGTGTCGACCAATTAGAAGCCGCCCTGCGGCCATTTTTCATCCAGTTGCTATGCCAACGACGAAGTGAAGCTGTCATAACAATTAATAATACGGTTTAGCAGTTTCCGATTTCAGTTGGACTCCACTATTCAATTACATCCCAGTACACCCAGCTTTAGAAATTACTCATGGTATAAGTCCATATATTTCAGTACATAGAGGTCAAAAATTTCGCTTAAACCTCCCCTGTCATGGCAGCGGTTTTACCGCGCATGCTCGTTCAAACAAAGTGGTATTGGCCTTCTAGTTCTATGTGTTCTGTGGTATTTTACCTGCAGTGATTTCCGTTCTGTTGGAATTGACTGACAGTGAGTTTGTGTTTCTGCTGGTAACTTCACTTCTGTTATACTTTAGTAGCTGAAGAATGCTAGTAAATATTTTATGATCGAAGTATTGAATTGCTTTTGTTCTAAGTATGTAGAGGTAAAAATATCTTTAGTCTAATAAGTGTTGTTTTAGGATGAAGTGTAATAAAAGTAAGAAGAAAGTCCAACCAAATAAAAGAGCTTATACAAAATCGAAATCGCTTTTACACTGTGATATCTGTAAAAAAACTTTCAAACAGTATAGCAGGCTGAAAGTACATCTGTTGTCTCACAGTACAAACCGACCGTTTTCATGCGATCAGTGCCATAAAACTTTCAAACGAAAACATGACGTTTCGGTTCACTTAAAAGTTCACAGAACGTTATCTGCTTTAGAATGTGATATTTGCTTCAAGAAACTCCGTTCTAAAAGTTCATTTGCGATCCACAAGAAACGCCACCTGAAAGAGTACGTGGCCAAGTGTGACATTTGTAATCAAGGTTTCGTTACTAACCAAGAATACAATAACCACATGGGATTTAAACACGGTTCCAGCAGTCACGTTTGTAGTATCTGCGGTACGTCTTGCTATGACAAATCGGCCTTGATCAGCCACATGGCAAGACATGACGACAATTACAACCATAAGTTTATTTGCGAAACTTGCGGGAAGAAGTTGTACTCGAAGGTTACTTTGCAAGAGCATATCGTAGCGATACACCAAGGGCTAAAACCGCATGAATGCGATCAATGCAACCAGTCCTTCGCCAATAGGTTGACTTTGAGGCTTCACAAAAGAACACACACCGGAGAAAGGCCTTACAGATGTACTTACTGCCTCAAAACATTTACCCAAAGTCATAGTTTGAAAATACATACAAGGCTCCATACAGGGGAAAAACCGGAGATATGCATGATCTGTCAAAACACATTTACGTCCAAGAGTATGCTACATTCCCATATGAAGACCAAACATAAAGTTTTTCCAAGAGATATGTTTCAAAACGCCAGTCTAAATTTAACCTAATTTACGTTCTATGTCAACTATTACCAAATTGTAAGAATATATTCAAAAAGTGATAAAATGTCTGTTTTTCTACCCCGCATAAAAATATTTCTTTTTATTTAAACTGTTATTTTTTCTTCTCAATAAAAACTTGAATAAAAACAATTAAAATTGTAGGGCAAACATGTCCTCCACAAACAATAACCATCCAGGGGAAGATGACGATGTACAGTTCGTTGAAAAAGAGTACATGTGTACTGAGTGTGGTAAATACTTCATGTACAAATGGCAATTGGTAGATCACCTTCCTGTACATACCACCGTAAGGCCTTATAAATGTGACGTTTGTGACAGCTGGTTTAAAAGAATCAAAGACGTTACCATACACAAAAAACGCGTACATGTCAGACCGCATTATATTTGCCAAATATGCCAAAAAGTCCTAAGCAGAAAGTCCATACTGGATGAACACATTATCAAGGTATGTATTAATTATCTCAATCCACTCATCAGTTGTCTTTAGGACTGAAAACGAAGAATACACCATGTGATTTCAAAAACCTTGTATATAAAGAGGTTTATATCCGTTCATCCCTAATTTAAAGTCCTTCTCTCAACCATATACCAACACTGATCTATCCAAAATTAGCATATTATATACGATGTCTGGCTATTAAATAACGAGACTGCTTATGAAAAAGAGTTTTATTTTAAAAATTATTCTACAATCGAATGCTTCCCTTCAATATACTCCCATTAATCTTCGGAAACAGGAAAAAGTCACAGGGTGCTAAATCAGGCGAGTACGGCGCGTGTTCAAGCACTGCAATGCCTCTAGCGGCTAAATAACACTTCACAGACAGCGCGTTATGGGCAGGTGGGTTGTCCTGGTGCAAGATTCACATTGATCCGTTGCTCGTGTTTTCCGTCACATATTGTTATCGGCACGAGAGAAAACACGTTCGTTTCTAACCTCTACAGAAAAAATACTACTACAGCGACAAAAATGTTTTCGTACTGGAATATTAGACACTTTCAGCTATCTAACGCTGCATTCTTTTCCCACCCTACCCCTCTAGGACGCCTTCTGCGCGCGCAGTCTCGTTATTTAATAGCCAGACCTCGTATAGCTAAATTCTTTTTTCTACAAACGTCAATACAAGTATAATTTTTGATGCATGCCTAAAACGCCATTTTAAGAGGCTGGTGTTAAAAGTAAATCTCCGTGGCCGGTAGATATTGCAGAATTTACTTTGGTGAAGTTTGTACCTTAAATTTGGAGTTTTAATGGTGTTTGTAGAAAAAATAGTATATGATATACGTGCAAAAAGTGATATTTTATTTTGTTTGAAGGCTTCGCGTCCTAGACTTCCTCTCTCATAAAATAAAATATCACTTTTAGCACTAATATCATAAATAACTATTTTCCACTTACCTCTATCTAAAGGATACAATTACAGGTTTCATTGTAATGTGTAAAGTCCTAATTTTCTCCCCTAGGCAGAAAAAGTACGTCAAAAGTAAAATACCGAGAATAACAGGTCCTTTCCTCCCTTAATTAATTATTACCTTCATCTTCGTAAGGGAAAGTAGCATTTTGATCCCTTGTTATACAAACAGCTATGTCTTTTAAAAAAATCACTTTCTTGTCAGCAGGAACTCTTGAGTTTATATACGTAGACGCTCCGAGGCTAATTTCCCATAATATTAACCTTTTACCGGATTGCTTTTTTTAAAAAATCCCAAAAATGTATCAGAATGAGGGCCAGTTTATCAATTGTAGATTTTATCCGTCAGATAATAGTAACCTTCAGATAAAAATCAGGTATGATTTTTCTTCTCATTTTTAACTTCTAGTTGAAATTAACTGACAGACAAGGAATGTTGGCAATAGTGATGAATATGTATATCGAATTTCGAACTGGTTATTGAATATATTTCTTAAAGGGCCACTACTTCAACTGATAAAACTTCTTTCGATTTGCTTACAAGCATCTTTGGATTTCCAATTTGTACCATCATTTTTTTCAATAATGTTTTTCTTGCTATTGATTCGCGTATTTCATTACTATATTTGTTACTTCAGGAGTGAAGTTACTCCTTCTTTTCATCTTATTCATATCATCTATAAATTTGTCTCTTTGTTTTGTGGTATTATGGGCTATCCTGTAGTTATCTGACTTATCCACCAGTTAAAACTAACAGATAGCTATTAGACAGTTTATCTGCTGGATAAAATTTATCCTGATGTCCATAAACCCAAATTTCCCAGTTAACTAGCAGATAAAACTATCTATCAGATAAATTGTAATTGATAAACCAGCCCTCATAAACACAGTTTTATCTCGTTTACTATACTCCTGATTACTAAAAGTAGAAAAGGCTTCTGTGGTATTTGAGATAGCCTGAATGAAGTTGCAAATTATTCATGCTTCTAGCATGCAACTGTAATAACGGCGATTTTTTGGTTGTAGATTCATAAGCAGATCGACCAGGATACGGTGTATCCAAGAAATTTAATCCACAAAGATCTTATGAAGAAAAATATGATAAATATGAAATGTGAACTTTGCGGAAGAGGATTCATTACAAGAAGAGTTTATAGGATTCACATGAAATCTGCGCATAATGTTATTATTTTAGACGAATAGTTTGACGCAAACCAAATGTTTTAACGTTTAAAAGTTTAAGGTAGAATTAGGTCTTTAAAGAATGGTATACTACGTTAGTTATGTTATACTCGAATCCATTGTTTTCATTATTGCTTATTTATATTTTTTTGAGTCAACTTGATACGAATCGAGCGTTACCGTCAAGTAGTTTTTTTTTCGAATTTACATATATGAATTTTGGTGATAAATTAAGTTAGTACTTTCCGAGCTTTTATGTTATCGTCTTGGAAATTGCCAGTTAGACCAAACGAGACGGTCAGATACATAAATAAATACTTAATTTTGTTGTTAAATTAATAGCTAGCCTAGCGTTATTCTGGCTCTAGCAAAGATACCATGTACAGATTATTTTTGTTAATCGCTTTGATATTTCCTGTAATTGACGTTACTATTATTATTATTCTTATTTTTTATTTCATAATGTTTATTATTAGTTTTTTAGATTTTAAGGTAATTTACATTCATCGTCATTTCGTTATTGATTTATTAATTTTGTAATGGATCATTATTTTATAGATTTAGAATATGTTAGATATGTTGTATTACATAATTTTGGTTTCATAATAAATGTTACATCCTTATTTTTGCAGTTCATTTTCCCAAAATATGGTATTAAATTACAGCCATAAAAAAACTCGTGTTCATTATTCTCTCTTTGTCATAACTACTTTTTAATACAGGCTGTCCCATATCGAACTTCGCCTAGAAGTTTATGGGGAACGGAGAATACTAGATGAATAAAATTTGGTATAATTCGTATATATTACATCGTTTTGCATCTATGGCCTAAATAAGCTACAGCCTTTAAGTAAGAAATTAATTATACAGGGTGGTCACAATGTTCTGTTAAATTTTAACTTAAGAAAACGACGATTTCTTAATTTTTTTTAGATAGCGACCCCTATTTTTTATATTTATATTTGATTCCTCATAGAAAAATAAGGTAAGTTTGTATTTACCTTCCTATATAAATTTTAATGCGTTTGTAAGATATGGCGGAAATTAGGTTTTTTGAGTACCAAAATTATAAATTGGATTTCCTTCCTTGTAATATTTAATAAATTTTGTAGTCATTTACGTTGTTTTTATGTAACAGTTAATTATTTAAACAAATAGAATATTTTGATTACCGACATACTTTTTAAAATTACTTAAACGAGAAACCGATTACTTTCACTAAATTAATCACAAAAAACCTAGAAAATGTGTCTCACTGCACTAAGGCGTCCATTCAAAACCGACATATTCGAAATCTTTCTCACATATTATACGCCCATATAATTATTATTAACGATTATACTTGAAATAAATGTTTCCAATGTTACAACAAACAAAAGAACCGGAGTAAAATTCTATTCTACAAGTACAAGTAGGTCGTAGGTAAAGTATAGCACGTAACTCGTGCTGTAAATCATTTTACCTACGACCACCCCTGTATGCGGTTATAACATACAGTCCTCAATCTATGTAAGATGCCTTATAACGCACGGTAAAGAAAACGCACAGCTTTCCTAGCAACCACTTAGTAACTGTCAAGAGAGAGTATGTGTTCCGTTTCATCAACTCACTTCTTTTATCTGTCTAAATAGATTATATTATAATAATAAATGTATTTAATTACGTTTTCCAGATTAGTTTACGTTATTTTTATGTAATAAAATTAATTGTTTAGAATATTTTTATTACCGAGATACTTTTAAAAAATACTTACGAAGGTGTTTCAACTTGTAGATACAATCGTAACGTATAAGAAGATTCTTTTTACTTGTTCTGTAACTTTATTAATTACTAAAACACTATGGCGTTCAGTCCAAAACGACGTACTTGAAATATTTTTCGTAGATTAGAGCATGTGTCTAACAGTATGCGCATACGTTATTATTCAGCCAGTTAACGAAAAATTAAACTGAAAAATGTAAGAATATGACAAAATATTTGACATTTTATTAAAATCTAAATTAGTAAAATAAAAATTTGACGTGGCAACTGCGCATGTTTAGATACGTGACATCACAGACACAAAGATGGTTATATGGTTACGGTCCGTATGCATCAACAGTCGGTTCTAATTCAACCCACTTCAGAAACTGTAAAATTGATATGCACCAAGCACCAACCCAATCAGCGGACAAATCCAACAGTTGTTTCTGATCACCCATATTCGGCTGGTAACTAAATGGAATCGACATTTCATAACCTCAATTTACTGAATATATAAATACATGTTATGTGTGTATTTAATAAATTAATGTGATACTCCTATAGTTCATTTCATGGAAATACAAAGTTTGATAAAAAATGTTGAAGTAACTTCAATATGTCAATCTGACGATGCTAGTTTTTAGCGAAACAGCTGTCATTGCATTTAAAAACGTATCTTTCGAATAAATAGTGGAAGTTTAGTTCAATCGTTTAGTTGTTTATTGTTCATATATTAAAAGTAATTTAAGTTGCAGAAAATATGGATCTGATAGTAAACAAGTTCAGTGTGTTGTGGCCTTAACGTTTAAATCGGTGTGTGGTCTGCTTTTATAATGAGTTTTTGTTTTAGGTTAAAAGATCCCCTCCCAGTAACCGAATTTCCACCGAGAGGATGTGGTAATAGAGGTATACTTGCCAAAATGTCCCAAGAGGAGTACGATTCCTGCTTAGTGCAACCAATCCAATTGGAAAATCGTCTTATATGTAAGACTTGCAATGTTTCTTTTACCAACAACCTCGATTACGGCTTCCATTCTTTGAAACACAATCCCCTTTACGAGTGTCACTTGTGCCAAGGATTTAAACATGAGAATAAAACTGTATTAGAAAAGCACATCAGAGATCATGAGGGTCTTACCAAATTTAAATGTCCCGTCTGCGAAAAGCCATTTCAGTCTCTAAAGGCAGCATATGAACACCGGTTTGCTCATGAAAACAAAAAACCTTTTGAATGCGACTTGTGCTGTAAGAAATTCTTTACTTCGTACACACTAACAAAGCATAAGAGGAAGGAACATCGTCTTCCCGCCAGGCTTCCCGCCGAGCACCGGCTTCCCGCCGAGCAAAAAAAAGATAATTTTTACTGTAAATTGTGTGATAAACAGTACAGAACCCCTTCCGGTATGTATTACCACAACTTCCGGAAACATAAGGATTTTTACAACATGAAACCTGTTCTATGTGAAATTTGCGGACTTGATTTCCCGAATGAAAGCTATCTGAAACCGCACATGAATAAGCACGCTAGTCAAAAACCCTTTTCCTGCGAAGTATGTTCCAAATCATTTACACAGCTCGGTTCCCTGAACCAACACAAACTAATTCATACTGGTGTTAAACGATACACTTGTAATTACTGCGGCAAACAATTCCCTTACAATGGCGCATACTCGTATCATTTGAAGTTACACACTGGAGAAAAACCGCACGAATGTATGATATGCGAGAAGAGATTTGTTTCCATGGGTAATTTAAGGCTACACTTGACAAATTTTCACAAAAAGGATAATATTAAATAATATGTTTAAAAAACTCAAGAACTAGTTTTATTATCCCGATTTCAGGTGTTTAAGAAGAAAGGCATTTGAAGAAAGCTCATATTATTGATATATTAGAAGACTGAAGTTATTAAACAATGGCTTAAAATTAGAGATGTAATTATCTACATTTGTTAAATAAAAAATTGAATTTAAAACAATTCGTATCTTCTATTATTTTTTTTTAAATTTACTGTCAATTTCGGACTTTATCAATCACTGAAATTTAAAAAAATAATTATAACACCAACTTTACAACATACCAACCCTCTCCAAGTACGTAGGGGTAAGATTGGACGATAAGTTCACCTTAAATAGTAAACTTGAGTATATCGCAGAGGAACGTGAGGTACCTAGAATGATGTGCCGGCTGTACACCGCAGTGATGTGATGGCCCAAAGTCCAGCAAATCTGGAAACACAGGAGCCAACCTCAACTGCATCAATGGGAGGAGTGCTCCGCTAGACATCTTAAGTAAAAGTGAAGCGAGGATGACAGCCTACATACTTAGACGCAGTAAATAAAAAAAAAATCATACAAGAATTACTAATATTAGTATTACTAAAAATTTTGTTTGCCTGTGAAAGTAAAACTATTTATCTTACTACTGTGTGGCTGTGATGTAGCACTTCAACAAAAGTTTTGCCCTTTGGATCATTCTTGCAATCTTGTTTTAACCTTCAATCGATTCTTCTATATACTTTTCTGCAACTGAAGATCCTCCGTGCTGTTTTAGAACTTTAAGGTCAGCTCCAGCATTGGCCAACAACGTTGAGGATGTCCTCCTGAAGCAATGACCTGTATACTTTTCTGGTTGGTCTAGTTTTAAGAACTCAGCTATTTTCTTAGGTGCTCCGCCAACAGTATGTATACCAGCTCCTTGTCTATAACCCACCAAAAGAGCTTTCAGGGAGACGTGTTGCCGTAAATTAATGTATTTTCTAAACACATCCAAATAATGAACCTGATCACTGTTAATAACAGTGAAAGCTCGTCGAATATGAGTTTTTGTCTGGTTAATCTTAACTACTAGCTGAGTACCCGTATCCTCCACATCACTAACTTCTAAATTATAGATCTCTTCCCTTCGGCAACCTCCAGCAACTCCAAGTAATGCTATCACTTTGAGTAATAGATATTCTTTATCTGGAGCGTCTCTCATGTAGCTTTCAATTTGTTCCTTTGTCAGCACCTTCGACTGGTTTGGCTGTTCTTACCACATCCAAAAAGTAAGCCAACATCACATTTTCATCAGCACTACTTTTCAAATTGTGTTGTTCATGCCAGTTGCACAATAGCGCATATTCTTTTTCATATCTTTTCGCAGACTGAAATGATTTGCCCTATCGCTTCCGCAGTTTTCTCAGCAATTTCATCTAATTCCAGATCCACTTTCTCCGCAGATATTTCGTGTATGTAGAAAAATTTAATATTTCTGCCTTTATTTACATTGTTACCTGGTAACCGCTGTTCATTTTTTATTTATAAAGCAAATCAGCCATGTTGAGAATAAATTAAGTAACATCATTTTTTCATATACTAAATAACAAATATATAGATATTGAAAAACTATTTTTATCTACAACTCATAATAACAGGAACAATAAAGAGAAACCAACCAAACTAACAACATAACTAAATTAAAAAAAAGTAAATTAAGGAACATGTTACAACTCTTACCTATTAAGTAATTCTTGCTTCACTCATAGATTCAAGCTTAGACAGGTCCTGAAAAAATAATGGAAGATTGACATACGATGAATTTTTCTTAAATTCTACATTATTCATGGAAAATATCCAACATTAATGCCCACATCTAAAAATAAATATTTAACTTTTTCATATAACAGTACTTACCCAGGAATGTATTAACTAAATCATCTGAACCCAATTATTTATGATGTATTGAAACGTTATTCTCTTATTAACAAAACTGCCGATAAACAATAATATTTGTACTGCACGTGCACATTGCGAAAAAATATGGATGCGATGTGCTTCGTCTCAACTGAATCACACCACCAGACAATAATTTTTTTGACCTTTTTCAGAAGAATGCAATGGCGAACACTTTGAACACATTTTATGTAGAAGCAAAACTTAAAATTCGCATTATTTGAAATGTTATTTAATTTTTCATGTTTAATAAATAATAATAATTTTTCAGTGTTGTTTGTTTTGGCGCATACCGTGTTATATTAAGAGGTAATTTGTTAATTATTATTATAGTTACACGTGGAAACGTGTGAGTTATATTTAATTGTTTTAGGTTAGCGGAAAATAACATTCCATTATCAACGAAGGGATGGAATGATATTCTAACGAATATGTCCCGGGAAGAGTACGATTCTTTATTAACTAGACCAGTTAAATTAGAAACCCCGTTAGTGTGCGGTCTCTGCAACTTCTCGTTTACTAACAATGTTGAATTTGGTTTTCATTCGGCTAAGCATAACACTGAGTATTTGTACACTTGTCACATTTGCGGGGGATACACCCACAAAAGCATGACTGCATTCGAAAGACACGTGCTAGATCATGAAGGCCTGAAAAAATTTAAGTGCCGCGTGTGTGACAAACCGTTTCATTCGCTGAAAATGGCTTACGAACATCGAAACGTCCACGACAAAATTAGCCCCTTCGAGTGTGACATTTGCGGGAGCAAATTCCGCGCCTCGGACTCTTTAAAGGCTCACAGAAACAAAGAACACTACGAAATCCTCACCGGCCAAAAATACGAAAAGTATTATTGTAAATTGTGCGATAGACGATATAAAACTCACGAAGGCATCACCAACCACAATTTCCGCAATCACAAAGACTTGCTTGGAATGAATCCCAAACTTTGCGAAATTTGCGGAGAAGCTTTCCTCAGCGAAAATAAACTGAAGGCTCATCTGATTAAACACAAAACTCAAAAGCCGTTCAAGTGCAGCTCCTGTGCGAAAACGTTCACTCAAGCCTCTACCCTTACCCGACACAAACTGGTACTCCATAATGGGACGAAACCTTACACGTGTAACGAATGTGGCAAGCAATTATCATCCGGTTCGTCGTACAGTTACCATTTAAAGTTACATACCGGCGAAAAACCGCACGGATGCTCTATTTGTGAGAAAAAGTTCATCTCTAAAGGCAATTTAAGGCTCCATCTGAAAAAGTTTCACAAACAGGTCATTTAGTATAAGTTTATAAATGTAATTAATGTGATAGTTCGCTCAAATAAATAATTATTATAATTCGTTTTCTTTATAAATGCATTTATTAAATAAAATTTCCTTGCAGCGAACCAATTTCTATACTATAGTTTTCAATCTAAACATTCAAAACGTCTTTTGAGAAGGGTTAATGCTACATCTTACTTCAACCCCATTCTATTCACCGGAAGTTATTTGGAAATTTCTTCAGCATCTTATACGTCTAGGGGAAAATAACGAAGTAGCCTTACCTTGGGCACCTGAAGGGCCTTAAAGGGAACGGAAAAGTTGAAGGAATTTTTGTAGACCCGGAGCTGGGTAGACGGATGGGATGTCCTTAACACAGTATACTAATAGGGTTATTCTGTACAAATATTCGTAACAGGTGTAATATATTCCAGATTCTGCGGTCTACAATAGTGGGTATTTGAATATCAGAAAAAAGCTGGATCAGATCAGGAATTTACGTATTTTGTATGAAATCCAGATATAATGCTCCTGTTAAGTTTTCATCGAAAAAATATGGACCAATAATTGTATTTCTCACAATACCAGCCCATACGTTAGTTTTTTGTAGTCTTTGCGTATGGTACCTACTCTTGCTTCCAGTGTGGATTTTCATCAGAACAATAACGGGTGTTTTGCCGGTTAACATAACCGAAAATAAAACGTTATCAATGAAATTGTTATTTTGGTTCATTATACAGGGTGAGTCATAACTATTGGGACATAGACTAAGGACAGGTTATTTGGACCAAAATATGGCTATTGGGCCAAATATGCCTTAATATAATGTTGCTGAGAAAAAAGATACAGGGTGTTAAAGTTCATTTTTGTTTTTCGTTTTTTGCTAATAGTTTCCCTGTATATTTATAAATTTATATCAAAATTGGCACAGAGGCATAATCTTAGACAAGAAATAGTATTTTATTTACAATTTTACGTTTTGTCATAGAGGGCGCCACGTGGATCATTCCTAATGATCAAATTGAGTCTAAACTTTTTCTGATAAAATTTTTTAGTGATTTTTATTAGAAAATATGACGTAAACATCATTTTTACGTAAAATTGGTACTCTCGTTTAAACATAATAATTTCAACCGTTATTGATAAAAACGCAGTCGAACTGCTTAGAGTCTTAAAAAAGGATTTCAAATATTAATTCATTTATGAAAAGTATGCTTTGGACTTCAGATAATTGTTGTTGGTAAATGTCATTTGTTCAGAGTAGATTATTTCTGATGTGACAGTGTAGTGTACCTAATGTTGCATTTTTTAAAAGTAATCATTACTTTTTTTTATTGAAATGCCTCGTCACAATCATTTTACTAATGAAGAAATGCGAAATATGATTTGCGTATACGCACAAGAAAATTTTTGCGGTCGCTCGGCAGTCAGAAGGTATGGAATGTTATACGCAAACAGAAGGCAACCAAATCACAAAACTTTTGCAAGATTATATCGTAGTTTAGGTGAAACTGGGTCATTTCACACTAAAAATCGGGGTGATCGACCGAAACAAATCACACCCAATCAAGAAGATGAACTTTTGGTTCGAGTAGATGAAAATCCTGAAATAAGTTCACGACATCTATCAGCAGCACCAGGAGTAAGTCAGTCGTCTATAATTAGAATTCTAAAAAAAAGAACCTCCATCCTTATCACTTCACTCCTGTTCAAAATTTACTTCCAACAGATCTTCCACGACGGTTACAGTTTTGCCAACGTATTCTGAATAAACATCGCAATGACAGATACTTTATTAAGAATATTATGTTCACCGACGAAGCAATTTTTACCAGACGAGGGGTTTTTAATTGGCGAAATAGTCATTATTGGGAAGAAGAAAACCCGCATGCTATTAAAGCTAGACATTTTCAGCATGAGTTTAAATTGAATATTTGGTGTGGCATTATAGGCGACCAACTACTAGGGCCTTATGTTCTTCCTCCGAATTTAAATGGAGATTCTTCTTTATTCTTTTTGGAAAATACTCTTAGTGATATTTTAGATGATCTGTCACTGGATGTAAGAAGAAAACTGTGGTTTATGCAGGTTGGAGCGCCACCTCATTTTTCATAAGCTGTTAGAAATCATCTTAATGACGTATTTCCTCAACGATAGATTGGCAGAGGCAGTGATTTTCAATGGCCACCAAGAAGTCCTGAGTTCAACCCGCTAGATTTTAATTTTTGGGGACATATGAAGTCCTTAGTTTATGCCAATGAAATTAATACACTAGACGAACTTTGGAGATACATTCAAAATGCAGCTAATCTTATATAAGGGGACAAAATAACATTTTTTTTAACGTCCGAAAATCCTTTATAAAAAGAATTAGAAAAGGTATAGAAATCGGAGGAGACCATGGTATAACATTTAGTTTGAGTTTTTGTGAGTTCTTTTAAGTTAAAGTGTGTTTAGTTTTGATTTATCTTCAAAACGGAAACCTTACGTTAGTTGTAACTTTGTTTATTAGTTTGGTATTTGATAGTGGAATTGTAAATAAAATACTATTTCTTGTCTAAGTATACAGGGAAACTATTAGCAAAAAACGAAAAACAAAAATTAACTTTAACAACCTGTATCTTTTTTATCAGCAACATTATATTAAGGCATATTTGGCCCAATAGCCATATTTTGGTCCAAATAACCTGTCCTTAGTCTATGTCCCAATAGTTATGACTCACCCTGTATATACTCGCAGAATTCAGTTCTTCGGCCAAAGTCGTCTTCAGCCAATTCATGGATGAGACGTACTTTATAAGGATGGTTATCTTTTTGAAAATGTTTGATACTGAAGACTTTCCAATACCATAATCCCTAGATAATCCTTGCACTGTACAGTGTGGATTTCCTACAGCCGACAAAATTATGTCTTGTTGAATATTTTCATCAATTTTTGGTCTACCTTGCTTTGCTGCATCCCTCACATGTCCTAATTCTCTGTATTTTCGCTCTATTCTACTTACCGTAGATTGCGAAATAGGTTTACGATCTGGGTGCATTTCATGGAATAATCGGCATACCTCTTGTTGAGTCTGCATCTTATCGCCAATACCAATCATCATTAATATTTCAATCCTGTCACTTTCGGTTAAAGACATTTTGTAAAAAAAAGTTCACGAACGTAAACAATACAAAACTGTGCTTCAATGTTTTAGACACTTTTGTCAAATAAAAAGAATGGTAAAAAATAATGCCAAACAAAAAGATTTTTATAGTCCAGGGGCTTGGATCACTAATAAAAGCTGTAAGATAAAATTATTAAGAATAATGCTGGATGTTCTTGATAGTTTATCATAATAGTTGTATTTCAAAGTAATTTCATTTAATGTGTTTATTACATTTATTCGTTATTTGCATTACTTTATAAATTTATGCATTTTTCCCACCCTGTACCAATTTAAAGCAACATATTATACATTTTTGGAATTAGCTCAGCAAAGGCAATTTGGAAATTGAAAAAAAGGGGGTACCTAACGTACCTACTGCTCACAAGAAATTTTAAAATGTAAATAATACAAATAGGATTCATCAAAATTTATTCATTTTTTGATTTTCAAAACAAAAAAGGGATTTAAACTGTGAATATTTTGGGCTTTTATACATCTAAAGAATAACGTACAGTCATATTCAAATATTCTGAAAAATGTGATGTTTTATTTTATACCATAATTCAATTTTTAAAATTATTCACTACTGCTTGTGACGAGATTTCAGTCTGCATCAACTCGAGCTCAAGAATATTATATAGAAGTGTCCCAAACGACCCACTGTCGATCTTTCAGATTGCAATAGAAAGTTTTATCGGATAAAACCTAATATAATATGAATATTAAATGATTTTATTACCTAGTGAAGTTTTTGCATAGTCTTGAACTTTTCTAGGTAGCGGTAAGTAGTTTATGTAGTAAAAACCAATCTTAATTTTGGTTATATTTTAGAGAGACGACTCACGTCAAGGTGGAGTTGTTGGAAGACGAGTTAACGAAACTCCATTCATGTGACGTATGCGGAAAAATATTCGAAAGCAGGAAGAAGTTGAAAAAACACCAAATATCCCACAGTGAAATCCGTCCATATTCGTGTCCAGTTTGCAAAAAAACATTCCGTAGGAAACATGAAGTCACCAGCCACATGAACACTCACAACGGGATAACATTCGAATGTGAGATTTGCTCGAAAGTACTAAAATCCAAAGGATCCCTCACCATACACATCAAAAGACACCGCAAGGAATTTATAGCTAAATGCGAGGTATGTGGACAAGGTTTCGTCACGAATCAGGAGTATCAATATCATATCGGCTCGAAACATGGCAATGCTACTTATATTTGTAATATCTGCGGTAGAAGTTGCTACGATAAAGCGACGTTGCAAGGTCACTTGCAACGTCACAAGGCCGGCTATGTATCCAATTCCAATATAAAATGCGACATATGTCACAAAACCTTTCTTCAAGAACGGTACCTGACACAACATTATCACAGAAAACACAAAGATGGCGGTCAATCTTTCGTTTGTGACCATTGCGGCAAAAGAGTCAATTCCAAACGAAGCCTTCGAGATCATCTTCTAATACACCAAGGCTTGAAACCTATCGAGTGTAAAGAGTGCGGGAAAGGCTTCACCCTTAGAACGACTTTGAAGTTGCACATGCGCACGCATACTGGAGACAGACCTTACGAGTGTCCGGACTGCGGAAAGTCGTTTACTCAAAGAACACCTTTGACCGTACATATGAGGTACCACAGCGGCGAGCGTCCCTATATTTGTCCCATCTGCGATACCGGATTTGTCAGCAAGGGGGCGCTGACCATACATCAAAAAAACAAGCACAGCACTGCTTGATTGATTTAAATTTAATCTTATTAGAATAATATCCTATCAAGAAGATGTTAAAACTAGGAAAATGTACAGGGTGTTTGCAAAGCATGCAATTATTGTTTAAGGATATTTCATTACTTAAATGTTAATTATCTTCCTTGTTAGGGCCAAAATGTTTCTTCGTATTTTCAATAGTACGTAAAGAAAGTATAAATAAGACATGTCTAGAAAGTATTTGCATTCACTTAGTCGAAACATAGCTGAACCCCCATAAAAGTCAACTCGCAATTTTATATTACAATGTTGTTTAACGCCATATAAATTCCGTTTAGGTCGCCGTTCCTACGAACCTTCTGTGGTATTTAAGTTGCCATGAGATAATTTAACTGGGTGGTAGTTGATATTGGTGGTTGATAAATACACTGTTACACTAAAATCATTATAATTATATTTCTAAGTATCAAAACTAATTACAACTTTTCATTACTATAAAAATAATATTAAATATACTTAGTCAGCAACATAGTAAGCATATATTGAACTTGATCACGAATAACGTCTATCTATTTATTTCCGTAGACCATTGGTATATGTTTACTTGTTTTATTTACCGGACCTTAGTTAAAGACACGCTATGACATTGAACGTGATGTTATCATAACACAACTATGCTCTTCTAGGTCCTATAGTAATTTAATTAAATATACAAAATATACAGGGTGTTCACACCATACTTCAATTATTTACTTCTTATTTAATTATTGAATATCAAATAATATACAGGGTGTATTTTTCTTTTTTTTTGTAATTTTTGTACTATATTTCTACAGTTACTTGCAGCCGTGTGTCAAAATAATTCTTACACTTCTGACAGTTTCCTAAGCTACGTTTTATGGCGTTTTTTTCTTCAATGATCCAGAACTTCTTACGTGGGATTAAAATAACTTCGACCTCGCCAAAAGAAATTTCCATGTTGTTTTGTCTTGTTTTACTCATAGCAAACCAGCTTATTTGTTTGTAGGAACTTTCATTTTGCACAACAAAATCTACCGTTAATAACGAGTAGTAAATAAGATCCTTTGTGGAAGCACAAAGGACTGTGGATCGCCTTGAAACAAAGGTAGTTGCATAAAAAGATTTAAAAAACTTGCGAGAATGGCAACAATGAAAAAATTTACTTTGGGAAACTTGACCTTGCAATGGGGAACAATAAAAATAAAAATTCTACATACTTTCTTAATGTACTATATTTTATAAACTTTTTATTAATAGTTTACTTTGTACAGATTGATTTTTTTGTTCGTAATTGGAGGTGAATACTTGTTTTAAATGTTTGACTGTACTGATATTACACTACATCGAATTTAATATTGTATAGGATCCCTATTGATTTATGTAATTGAAAAATAATTTGACATTACTATTTTGTTGTTGATATGTTTCTTTGAATTTGATTTTTATCGTATTGTTTAACTGCATAGTTTATAAATGATGTTCCGTTAAAGGTTATAAGATAAATTGAAATAAATTTATTATTTTTATATGTTTTATTTGTACCTACAACCCTTTAGTTAACAGGCTTCTACACCTAATCAATGGATCTTATAGCGGAAAAACCTTTGTTAAAGACTCTAAATAAGCAGCATTTGGTTTTTTGCTGTAGGTCGTGGACTATAAATATCTCTTTTTAAGAAAAAACTATAAAGAAGAGGAAATTTACCAAAAAAAGTATTGACTTATGAAACTGTATCTTGATTATTTATAATTTTATTTGGTTATGGTTGTCTTTAGCTTTAATTTTCTGCTTATAGAGGTTCGCTATCATCGGACCTTGTTGACTGCAGCTCTAGAACAGTTGAACATCGTTACAGTTAAACCAATTCCTCAGGTTCTTTAACCAGGACACACGAGGTCCAATCCTCCACTTTTTACTAATGTTTCCCTGGACTAGCAGTTGGAGAAGTGTGTATTTCTGTCCTCTCATTATATGACCCAAGTATTGCTTCAATGATATCTGTAAAACATTTTATTACATTTCCACACGTGATCCTTATTTTTTCTTTGAGAAACTTGTGCATGGTACTGTTGGAATAATGGTGCCATTGCTTATGGTTCTAGGACACCTTTAATTCATTAGAGGTAGCATAACCACGTAGCGTTACAATAAAAAAATATTGAAACCATATTTACCCCCATACCTTTGAGCTATCCAAAACCTCATTGTCCAACAGGATAATGCTCGACCTTATGTGGTAAGAGCATCTTTGGACTGTTAAGAAAACGCAGGGAGAAATTTGCTTCCATGGCCACCTTGGTCTCCGGATTTGTCCCCAATTGATTATCTGCCAGATTTGCAGCTAAATTGTATTATTATTGTAATTAATGGCATCGCATATCACTGCAATAAATAAAATAAAAAAAAAATTAACATTATAATTTCTTAGATGTTGAACAGTAGAACATTATTTAATTTTTCCGTTTTTGGGCTTAATAGCATCTTTACTTTCCTGCCCTCGCCAAAATTTTGTTTCTCATCATTTTATTCTTCAGAAGACTAAAGGGTATTTGAAGAAAATAATAATAAAAAAAGTTAATAATCTAAAAGAATGAAAGTGTGTTGGTGGAGTGGTAGTGTAGTTTGTGTTCACTTGCGAATTTAGAATCAATTTAGCTGAAAAATACAAATCCTACAAAGGAACTCAAAAGGGCAAAGTTCTTTTATTATACAAAACTGTTGTGTTGAAAATACTGACTACTCACTTTTTAGGTCTAATTCCGAACCAACGAAGAAGCGCAGAAGACGGAAATCGAGCGAAATAAGTTACAAAGAGGAGACCTTGGAGGAAAAGCATTTAAAATTCGCCTGCGAATTGTGCGACGAAAAGATTAGTTCGAGTATATCTTTCGCGGTGCATTCAGCAAAACATTCCCACGATCAAAAATACCACTGTCACTATTGCAACCACAAAAGCTCGAGACTTAGTTATTTAATGAAACATATGAGGTTCCACGGGAACATGGGAAAGTATTTCCAATGCGAAATCTGCTTGATGATATTTCCAGAATGCATTCAGGTGATCGAGCACAAGAACTACCATTTGGGACAAATGCCTCATCGCTGCGACGTATGCGAAAAACACTTCATGTTCTCCTGGTTGTTGTTCACTCATAAAAGGCTGTTCCATACCATATTCTGCAAAATTTGCAAAGTGACATTCGGTACGAGAATCGGATTGCAAAAACACACGTTGCGGAAACACGATGAAACAATAAAAATAAAAATTCTACGTACTTTCTAGTACAAATTGAACTAAATATTGTATAAAATCTCTATTGATGTAAGCAATAAAAAAATAATTTGGTATTACTATTTGTTTTTGATATTTTCCTCGGAATTTCACCGAAAAAAAAATTCATACTGCGGCAGTAAGAAAAACTATACTGTATATGCTTCAGCTAGAAGGTTTTTCTGTGGCAGTTAAACTATGTTACTACTGTGGTAAAACTTCTCTTCTTAACAAAACTGCCAATAATTAATAATATTTGTACTGAACGTGCAGAATGCGAAAAAAATGTGACAATAAACTTTTTTTCCGGTTGATTAGCCGATTAGCGTGTCGGGACTAATTTCAGCATTAATCGTAAGGGTACGTGGGATATTTTGCAAAAGTATTTAACCACCATAGTTCGAAAAATATTACTACTTCGCAGATTCAATTCGCGTGGTTAGAAAACTATTACTGGTTATGGTGTAACTGCCGTAGCAATAAAAATTACTGATGCAGTAAGAAAGGTTTACTATTATGGTAGTATAAGTATTATGTATTTGATTTCTAGCTGTTGCAGTAAAAAATATTACTGGCACAGTAAAAATATCTTAAATATATCTTACAGTTCTAGTAGTTCGGCTAACAGTTGTTCTTATACAATCTAATAGTGACAGTATAGTATATTGTGGGAAAAGTGCGTTTCCCACGCGTTACACACTATACTTTTTCTTCGACTGCAACTAAAACTAAAATAAATGTTCAAAATAAACTAAAAGAACGTTTTCAGAAAAGGATTTCCTTTTACAAGTTTTTCTCCAATCCATAAACTTATCGTACGCTAATTCATATTTCTTTCTGGAAGTTACTGGTAATAAGTCCAGAGTGACATTTGCCGCTTTTTCCAGAATTTCTGGCGGTGTATTATCAAAATCACATTCATCTATATCCATAATAACAAATTTTATGA
Organism: Ophraella communa; assembly: GCA_035357415.1. NCBI lineage: Eukaryota > Metazoa > Arthropoda > Insecta > Coleoptera > Chrysomelidae > Ophraella > Ophraella communa. The sequence continues at coordinate 56,946,018 of CM068980.1, read as the reverse complement.
AATTTACAATCTATTTTCTGCAGCTTAATCAAAAGCAAATTACAATTTATAAAAACTTTATGACGTTTATGACAGTAAACAGAAATCTCAAGAACCTAGAATGCAAGCCACCTATGTTATGACTAAAAAAATGTACATATCGTGGGATAAATGATGGGATAGAATAATTTATCCCACGGCTTTGGAAAAGTCTAACACTGTAGCATCGAAAAATGTGAGAATAGAGCTATATTGTATAGCAGTCGTCGAAAAAAAAGATTTTCAGCCATAGTAAACTTTTTAGTAGTAACATATTCTTGAATCATTTTCCTCGGTGTATATTTTTATATTCCATTGTTTAACTGCATAGTTTATAGATAAAAAAAAACATTTTCACCAACAATTTGTTTCTGAATCTGAAGAAAATAAGTTAATTATCTAAAAGAATGACAGTGTGTTGGTGTAGTGGTAGTGTAGTTTGTGTTCACTTGCCAATTTAGAATCAATTTAGCTGACATTTTCAAAGCATTTAAACCAATATCTGTAAAATACAAATCCTGCAACAGAACTCGAAAGGGCAAAGTTCTTTTATAATACAAAACTGTTCTGTTAAAAAATACTGACTACTCGCTTTTTAGGTCTAACTGCAAACCAAGAAAAAAGCGCACAAGACAGAAATCAAACGAAGTAACTATCAAAGAAGAGAACTCGGAAGAAAACCATTTAAAATTCGCCTGCGAGTTGTGCGACGAAAAGATTAGTTCAAGTATATTTTTCGCCATGCATTCAGTAAAACATTCCCTCGATCAAAAATACCACTGTCACTATTGCAACCACAAAAGCTCAAAACTCAAAGGTATAATGAAACATATGAAGTTCCACGGGAACATGGGAAAGGAGTTCCAATGCGAAATCTGCATGGCGACATTTCCTGAATGCATCCAGGCTATCGAGCACAAGAACTACCATTCGGGAGAAATGCCTTATCGCTGCGACGTATGCGAAAAACACTTCATGTTCTCCTGGTTGTTGTTCACCCACAGAAGGCTGTTTCATCCCAACATCATCGATCCAGCGTCACTAATCTGCGATATTTGTAATATGTCATTCGGTACGAGATCCGGATTGCGGAAACACCATTTCCGGAAACACAACAAATGTCCCATGGTACCACCGTTGTGCGAAATTTGCGGCAAAAGTCTAGCCAACAACGAAACTTTGAAATTTCACAAACGCACACACACCGGGGAAAAACCGCATACTTGTACGACGTGCGGGAAGAGTTTCAGGAAAAAGGGATTGTTAGTTGAGCACGAGCGGACCCACACCGGAGAAAAACCATTCGTTTGTCCTTATTGTCAAAAGGCTTTTTCTCAAAGAGCTCCGCTCAAAATCCACCAAAGGATACACACCGGCGAGAGGCCGTACGTGTGTAGGTTATGCGGGAAGGGATGTATTTGTAAAAGTGTCTTAGATGCTCACATGAGGAGTTGCAGAGGGATTATCTTGGAATGAAACGCACGGAGGAGCAACTGGAATTATTTTTATCAGAACTACTTCCACAAAGTAATGATTAATACATTAAATTTCATTTCATTTCGGGTTAAAATTTTAATTTTATTTTACAGGTTTTAACATGCAGTTTGATAAATCTGGCTCTGAACGCATTTTTCTTTCTACCTACTCTTCTTTTCCCAGGTATTCCCATAAAGATAATGAATAAAATACGAAACATTAGTCAATTATCTCATTTGAATAACAAGAATTAATCATATATAGAAAAAATCCACAAATCTTAAATCTTCTGGCCAGATTTTAAACAAGGTTTCATATTCTTTTCATGGATGGTCGATGTATATATTTGATGGTCTTGATTTTAAGGCTAACTCGTGCACAAGAACTCTGAAGGTCTTGCAGAAGTTGCACGCTTGATCTACCGATATGCAAGTCTATAGACTTAAGAAATATGTATCCTATTATTGTTTCTCATAGCATATCTGACACATAGCAATAAATAGTTTGGGAAAATCACTGAACAATTGCCTTAGCTATAATAACTTACACATTTTAAAAGTGGGTTCTTGGTATTAGTGCAGTATCTCCAAATGTCATGGACAATTTGTGAGAGTGTGCAGTGCATTACCAAGGTTTGTTCTTGATATATGTCCGATTTATCAATTAGTTTTTTTTTGGACTTGTTACGAATCATTTCATTTAGAGCTTCACTGTTGCATGGGGTTTTTCCTGCTAACTTAGAGGAAGCAAGTTCTTTTTTGTACAACAATATTTAAATTAAAAACTTCTTATTGAAAATTTATCATTCCTGGTGGTCCTAATAAGGATAATGGGAAACTGTAAAAATTATTGCATTGTCATCGAACCTTGTTACGTATGTAAATTTTCAAATTAATCCGACCCATAGAAACCGATGAAAAATAAGTTCAAAGATTAATTTACATATATAGATACATAGTTACAATCCAAGCTAATAAAAAACTTGTTAATAAACAATTTCTAATAAAATTTTATCATAAATATTAATTTAAATGTTATAAAATGAGACAGTTTGATGAATTTTCTAACAAAATGCACTTTTTATATGAAAAATGAAGTAATTCGATCTAAAGTACGTCTGCTTTGAGATGTCCAGTTAAGAGATAAAGACAAAGACATTTTTTGTTCAGATCCAGATTTGTCAGTACGAGTACCTACCTTAAAACCGTTTGTAGACAATGTTTGTTATTTTTGCGTAATTCCAGTTTCAAAGGTTTTTTTCTTGCTCTAAAACCTTATTCATTCCGTCCTTTAGCTCAAAACATCACACCATTGTTTGCGACATTTTGTACAATCATTTTTTTTTGTCAAAATAATCAATTTACATTCTAAATGTTGAGCTTCAAAAGATTATGTAGATTATGTTCTTGTTAAATATTTGTTATGATGTATTATTTTATTTATTTTAACCGTGAAGCTGTAAAAGTTTGTTTATATAAAGAAAAATAAACTGGGAATTTATTTCCACCAAGTAAATTTATGTTTCGATTAGAATTATTTGTTGATTTCGGTACCTTAAACTTTCACACCTTCACTGTATAAAAGCAGCTGTTAATAATAACGTTTTGGTTAACTGTGTTCACCTTAAATGAAAATAGAATGAAAATTATGCTTTTTCAAATATCGTATAGTCTGTATCGATATACTGGTAATTAACTTCTGTTTTATCAAATACACTATTATTTAAAATTAACTGTATTCTTTTTTTCTAGCACTTTTATCCCTTAAACCAGTCCCTTATTATAGTTTTATTGTTGACGATAATAACAACAAATTGTTAAACAAAAAGTTGTTTTACTTAAACTTTAAACCGCCTGGTATAATTTCATATCACCTCGTATACTGTCACCTACTGTTTTATCCCCCTGTATTCTCCAAAAATTCTACACTTTTTTTGCTTGGAGCTATCCGATCGCCTTCTGCGATAAACACATATATGAGTTTCGACTTCACGTGCTTGCTGGTTGGTTGTTTATGTGTTGCTCCTAGTAGAGGTGAGTTTTTTAATAGCAATCTGTTTATTTGAAACAGTTTCTTTTATTAAACATCGAAAAACGTTTAACGTACACTAACAAAGTTTAATTCCGTCTGGGCGTCCAAATAAAACAATAGGGTTGTCAGAGTTAAGCTGGTGAGCTTTTTTGTATCTATTTTCTTAAACTTTAAAAGAGCATGCTGCTCCTTTCTTCCGTTGACAAGAATTATTGTGTAGGAAAAAAGATTATGTGTAAACCATGGCAGTAAAGTGCTCTAAAAAATGCCACTTTACCGCCTAGTTATACAACATCCTATTTCAATCCTACTCCAGCGATTGTAGCAAAAAAATAAAGTTCTGGAAGAGCATTACTGTAAAAATGTTAGATTATTTTTGTCATGCCATAAGAAATAATTGTGTAAGTAGATGTTTCGTCTTTAGTGTTAAGTTTTTAATAATAAAACATGTTCTCACGTGAGTTTTATTTTAGGTATTTTGATGCGGGTATATTAAAAAAGTTACTCTATGGTCCAGGTCTTACTATAACGCCAATAAAAAAGGAACCTGAGGATAACTACCCTTCTACGAACGCTTCCGGTGAGAAAAATATCAATGGGTTCGCTGGGAATGGAAAGAGTTTTTTGAACCAAGAGGAGTTACACTTGGAAGATTTTAAGTCTGAAGAAGCAAATTCTGTTATTAATATGCCGACCGAAAAGTGGATAGTGGATTGTTTGAAGAAAACCTACAAGAAAAAAACGAAGTTGGTGGATAAACATCAGCCTCCTCCTTTGAATGAACCCGTACACTGCGACATATGCGATGTCACTTATAAGAACAACGTAGAGTTCGCCCTACACACTGACAAGCATAACGAAGATGGAAAATTCGCTTGTCATCTGTGCGAGTTTAAGAACTCTTCGAAGTACCACATAGAAATGCACATAAGAGCGCACGAAGGTACGACCAAATACAAATGCGAGATCTGCGATAAAGCCTTCACAGTCAGTACCCACGCCATAGAACACAAGTATTACCATACAGGAGAAAAACCGTTCAGATGTGATATTTGTGGGAAACACTTCATGTTCTCTTGGTTTTTGACCTCACACAGACGCACGCAACATTGGGAATTAGTTACAGGTAGCCCACTAGTCAAGTACGATTGTACCATTTGTCAAAAACATTACACATCTTCAACTGGTCTAAAGAGGCATAACCTCAGCAAGCACAATTCCGGCACAGATCCCTCAGTACTTTGTGACATCTGCGGTAAACGATTGTCCAGCAAGGAAAAATTAAAGTTTCACAGAAGAACCCACACTGGTTATAAACCGTTTTCTTGCGAAATTTGTACCAAGAGTTTTTCCAGAAAGGAACAACTCAAAGAACACGAAAGGGTTCATACCGGAGAAAAACCCTACAAGTGTCAGTATTGCGGTAAAGGCTTTACTCAAAGATCTCCGTTGAGGATTCATGAAAGAACGCATACAGGAGAAAGACCTTACATATGTAAGATATGCAATAAAGGGTTCATATCCAAAGGAGTGATGGACACGCATATGAAAACGTGCGCTGGGGCAAATGGAGACTTGTAAACCTCTTCATACATTTCATAAAACAAATGTTACCGAATATTTTTCAAAACAGCTCAGTTTTATTTATTATTATTTACCATTTTAATTCTCAAAAAAATATTTGAATGCTGTTTTAACATTTGTTTTATTTATAGTAAATGTGTGCATCAGAAGACTTTATAGAATATCCAGAAAATTATAGTAATGATTTAGATTGTAAGATGTAAGCTAGTCACTATATTTAATACTAGACTGGACCTTGAAAATAAGTACTAGAATTAATTATTGTTAAATAAAATGATCGCGAAAATATATTTAAGATGAATTGTATTTAAGTAGCGATTTACCTAATTGCTGCAAAGTTAGGATACAATTTATCAAGCTTTAATATGATACCAAACGAAATTGTTTGTGGAAGTACAGAGTGACGGCTCGCGTCCCTAACAGCTAAATATTTGTATATCTTCTGCTCAATCTGAAACCTGAATAAACAATTTTTAATAATAATCGTGGAAGGTTCATCCGGGGCTTTTTTTCGTTTTTATGTCTAATAAAATAACAAAAAAGTACATTTCACATTTAAAAATTTGCTAAAAAATGCAAAAAAAGTTAAAAATCACTTTTGTAACAACGCAATGTACGAAAATGGTTAAATTTTTGTCACTAATTGTCAAAAATTGGAAAAATAAATTACTCCATTCGATTCTACGGGAAAAAATACAAAAGAACTTGTGTTTTACTATTTCATCAAATTTTTTCTGCTGTAAATATTCAATTTTGTTAATAAACTATATAATCCGATTTTGATTTTCGTGCTTCTTACTAATCTTATGACATTTTTTAAATACCTTTATTATTTTTTTATGTGCTGAGTCAATTTCTGCATATTACAAGACGTAAATACTCTTTCATGTCCTTAAGGACACATTTTCTGTGATTTTATATTATATTCAAATTAATTTTTAGCTAAATAATTTAGTTATTTGAAGTAATTTGCAATATAACACAGATACCACGTTTTAACGTAACAGTTGATCCTATGCTTCACAGAATTCACAAATATGAGCACACTCATCATCATACGAACTATGTGACCATCATCTACATAACCTTCAGTTGATTGGGAATATAAAAACCCGCAATACAAACATTCCTCATCAGGATCATCATCACTATCTTCTTCGTTTGATTTTGTGCTTTTATTTCGTTTGAGTTTTTGTTTGCCCTTTGATTTATTTTCAATTTCGTTTGAAAAAATTTTTTCTTAGTAGCTTTTGCGTTGAGTTTTTTAGTTTGTGCCGCTTTCATAGCCTCTAACAGTCCTTGGCACTAGCCATACATCAGTAGGGGTATTTAGTTTAAATGTTGATATATGAAATGGGGGTGTAGAAGGTCTCTGATGTGAAGGTCTTGGCTGGAGTGTGGAGAAAACGGTTTTACAGTGTTCCATTCCCTTCTGCGAGGCAAACTGGATATCCCTACTTTGCTATATTTTATGATTCTACGTGGTACTCCAAATTGATCTGCAGCAGATTTACATACCCACTATTTGATTCTATAACTGCTTTAATAGCATTTTCCATAGAATTTATGCCCCAAGATTGCCAATTTTTTTTTGTATGTACGTACCGGATCTCCTTTTTCTATAATTTTTTAAATTATATTTTTAAGTTGCACTGGGCCAAATGGGCAGATGCTTATTTTACCCCGCCCCTGACGCCATTTTGTAAATAAAATGAATATATCATAAGTAATGAAAGCTTATTAATTTATCTGAACATTATTAAAAGAGCTAATAGACATACCTGTTTGTAATTGTTCAGGAATCTCCGGATAATTACCAGGTCTATTCCTTCATTCAAATTTTCCGATTTTTTTAATTTTTAGTACGCAAGTACTAAAATAAGTATAAAAAGTACACCCTACTGCGGTAGGGTAGCAAAATAAACGATGAATAATGAAAAAAATTTCGAATAATAATTTTATTCATTAAATACTTCATCAAATTATTTGGTACGGCCCGGCCGACGAGCCGTCACTGGCAGTACATCTTAGTATGATTCCAAATCATTATTACACAGTGTAAGACAAATACCGTTACAGAAATACATAAATTTCGTACAATATGCAGGAATATGTGTATCTATTACAGCATGAAAAATATGAGTAGGTCATCTTAAATGCGACACCTGTAGGAATAAAAGAAGTAACCTCATTGATCTCTAGTTTAAATTGCTGGCTCTCTTCGTTAAATGTTAATTTTTTTGTTATTTGAATTTTTTAATACAAAAATTTATAAATCTGAGTTTATTCTAAATTAAAAGTCCTTAGACTATTTCTATGTTTTGTAATAATAGTTTGGGAGCTAGCTGCGTTTTGGATGAGCCGTTAAAAAGACAGATGTAAATTGACTCAAGTTGTTCTTGAATATTTTTTGTAAATGACTGTGAAATCAAAAAAATGTGCTCAGATATTAAATCCAGAGATGTAAATTATGTCAAATAGCCGTGGAAATGTTCAGAGAAACAAAAATAAATTTTCAAATTTATTGGGATATGCATAGAATTAATTCAGAAAGGAATTGAGACCATCTACAAAATATAAATCAAATAATCTTGACAAGCTGAATTTAATTTGTCCACGATATGAGTAAAATCTACCACTTAAGCCGTAATAAACATTTTCTAGAACGGCTCATCGATGGAACTAGCTGCCAGACTATTCGTAAATCAAATTTCATTAGTATTGTTTATATTTATTGATCATGCATTGTCAGCATCTGTGTATTTATGATGTTTTGTAAGTTATGGAAATATAAATCTTTTTTATTTACTGCTTTGATAGGCTACCGAATTATTTTCCTCCCGTTTGTAGTTATCTAGCAATAGTGTCAATTATCTTAATAAATAATTACTTTTCTTGGACTCTATTTTCCCCTAGGTAAAGATAGAACAACACAAGCTTTCAGTTCACTGATATTTCCATTTTGAATAAAACAAATACAAGATTTGAGTATAGTTTTATTAAGTTAAGGTGTTTATTTATAATAATTTTTAAAAGACTGTGTTTTAACATAAGTAGAATAGTACTGTAATTTTTAATCTTATTTGAGGCTTTATAGGATTAAAAAAAAGAGAGAAATAAGTAATTAGACTTATTTCTAGGTGGATGAAAAGCTGAAATTGTGATTTATTTAAAAATTAATCTTTGTTCAGCATAAAAATAAAAAAATCCCTGTAAATTGTTATTGTTGACAAATGGAATTTTAAATCAGCTTGACAAGCTAAGACCCTACACAGTACTATGTTTTAGTATGCATAATTTGTATGGTTATATTTTATCTTACACATATGTCCTAAAGTTTGGAATATTTAGAAAGAATATATCTACGCCTATGGTTTTTTAAAAACTCTTCTAAATTTGATTATTCGTTTTTGTATTAATTTGGTCATATTTAATTGATTTGAGTGCTTTCACATTATTCGAATTCTTGTTTAAATTTCATTTGAGCTGTTTAAAAATGCCCAGAGACATGATATCATATTTTGATGGGTCTAGAGTAATTGCTTTGTTACAACAGGGCTTTAGTCAAAGTGATATCGCGAATATTGTTGGTGTTACTTAGGGTGCTGTATCAAAAATTAAAAAAAAATCCAAGACACCAATGATGTGAAGGATCGTCCCAGAAGTAGCAGAAGTCGATGTACAACAGCAGCACAAGACCGGCAGATAACATTGATAGCTCGAAGAAATCGACAGGAATCTACAAGTGGCATATCTAGAGAAATTGCTAGACTTGAAGAACTGAATATTTGAAGGCAAACAGTTACACGAAGATTAAATGCGGTAAATTTGTATCGCAGAAGACCTCTATGCGTTCCCAACTAACCCATCAACAAAAATTCTACGGTTGCAATGGGCTCAAGAAATGTTACACCATGGTCCCTAACTGGAATTACGTGATGTTCTCTGATGATTCAAGAATTGGCTTGGTTTCTGATTCGCGAGGAATGCTAGTTTGGAGGGCCCCAGGACGACAAGCCCCATTAGAAACAGCCTAACCACGTGTTCCATTTGAAGGTGGGAGTATTATGGTTTGGAGTGGTATTATGAGGGGTGCACGAACGCCTCTCCTGGTTTTGAAGATAAGAATCACTGGTGCTGTGTACATCGAAGAAGTTTTAAATCCTGTTGTGCGTCTATTCCGGGGGGCGGTAGGTGATGGATTTGTATTTATGCATGACAATACACCTCCACATCAAACAGCTGCAGTACAAAATATTTGGAAGAAAAAGGAATATCCACATTAAGATGACCATCAAATCCCCTGACATGAACGTCATTGAACATGCCTGGGACATTCTTAAAACACGCATTAAGAAGCGACACCCTCCCCCAATTACTCTACGAGAACTGAAAGTTGCTGCTCGTGAAGAATGGGAGAGAATTCCGCAAGCCCAGCTCGACCATTTAATCGATAGCATGCCACATCGCCTACAGTCATGCATACAGGCCCATGGAGAAAATACTGATTATTAATTTTATTTAAAACCCTTTTTTTGCTTATTAATTTATTTAAAAAAATTCGTAATACATTGTACATTTTTCACCTCAAAAGAATAAATTTTTTTTTGTATGTTTATCTGACTTCTAGATTTATTTAGTATTGGTTAGAGTTGTAGCAAAATGATGTTTACTTATAAAAAAAATTATTTATAAAAATTAATAAAAAGAAGATGAAATATTCCATTATTCTATACATTTGGACATATTTGTATATAGCTGCAGGTTAGGTCAATCCAACACATCTTATTCACATGTTGACAAGAAAATGCTTCTGTTGAAACTATCAAAGAATCCAAATAGTTAACTGGTGATCTAGGAAGCAAGACTAATGTCCAGATTGAACAAGTGGATTTAACATTCGTATGTATTCTATTAATATTGTTTTTTTTTAATTGATAATAGTATATCGTTCTCTAATAATACAACCTTTCGGCTTAACATCCATCTTTAATAGGGTGCTGTTTTGCATTTTTATATTATTTAATTCCTATTAATTACTCCACCAAGTACAATGATTTCCTGTTTAATTTTTGATGATTTCTTTTCATAATTGTAGGTATATTTTAAACGATAAATCATTGTACTCCTTAATTGAGTTGAGTTCAAACTTGCTGTCAAAGCTGCTTGAACAGGCCTATTAAAAAGTAATTATCGAGATAATTATATAAACCCCCAAAGCCTCACACCTTTTTTAAATCTGGGGATTTTTTTTATATTGCTTGTCAAATGTCTGTGTTAATTTTAATAATTTGTGTTACCAATATCTTATTTTTTTTTTGTAAAGCTTTGTAGAATGATAATATACAGGTAGAACTGATATAAATAGGCAGAGTCAATAATAGCAGTTTGGAAATTAGATTTTGTGTTTAAATTTATAAATACCTTTGTAAATATCGCTCTATTTGTTAATTGTGTAAAGTTAAAAACAAATTGTAAACAACTTAAATAAACCAAATTCAACAAAGGCTTCCATTGTTATCAAACCAACCCTGCATGAACAATGTATACAAGGTGTGTTTTATAACGGCGGCCAATACAAACTTTCTTGCATTTTAAATGCAACCCCTACAAGTGTTAAAATTAAAGAAAAGAGGTTGGTAATTTATTGGGCATTCTCTACTAGTATTTTCTATAAATTTTCATACATTAACGTTAAACCGTTTTAGAGTAATGTTAAAAAAAATTTTAAATTTTTAACTTTAGCACCCTGTAACTTTTTTGGTGTGCACTATTGTATATAGGTGAGTGGGGTTCAATCAACATATTTTTGTCCCCAGAATCTGTGGTATAATTTATGACCATTTTTTTCGGACATATACATATAAAAATTGAATACTCAAAGTAAACTGTTTAATAGTGGAGAACTTTTATTTGTCCATTACTTTGATTTAGTCTTCATTCTATACATAGATAAGACGTAAATGTAACACACATAATATATTAAGTGGAGAAAAAGAGGTAAACTTGTATTTTTAAGTGTGTATATATTTTAATAATTTAAAATTTCAGACAACAAAGTTGAATTTTCCATTTATCGTAAACTTACTCAGACCGATCATTTGATTCCTTACTCTTCCAACCATCCTTACAGGCACAAAATGGCAGCTATTAATTGTTATGTTTACAGACTTTTAAAAATACCTATGTCTGATCTTAATTTTAACAGGGAAGTTAACATCTTGAAAACCTTAGCTATTAACAATGGTTATTCTCCTCATATTATAGACAGCAGAATTAAGAAAATTAAATATAGAATTAGAAAACAATTAGCCTTTAATCAACAACTCTTTTCTCCTATTGATAAAATTTACAGATCTCTTCCTTATTTAGGTAAGATTTCTGATAACATATCTAAAATTCTTACTGCTAATGTTTCCAATTTGATAATTTCATTTAAGAGTCAAAATGACATTAAATCACTTTTCTCTAAAACCAAAGATGATATTCCCAAACTTTCTAAAAGTGGTGTCTACAAATTGCAATGCGAAGATTGTCCTGTTTCCTATGTTGGCAGAACAACCAGGGCTTTAAAAACTAGAATTAAAGAACATTTGGATAGACCTAATACATCTAGTTTTGGCCACCACATTTCTTTCAGTGGCCACAATTTCTCTCCTAATAAAAATAGCATTCTTCTTCATAGATTACCCAACAACAATTATAATAAAATAGATCTTTTGGAGGATTTGGAGATTTGCAGAGAAATGAATAAGAATCCTACTAATTGTGTTAACACTCAAGTACACCTTAATTGTAAATTTACACCCATTTTTAAGTTTCTTTGGAGCTCTCATGATGAATACTCTTCTTATGTTGATTGATTTATCAGGCAGGTTTGATTGCTTAATGTGATATAAAGATTTTTATTTTTGTTTATTTTTATTATATTTGTTTTCAATTTTATCTCATTTATATAGTTTAAGTGCAATTGTCCGAAAAATACTTATAAATATGTTTGGTTTAAGGATTTGCTATCGATTGCTTGTTGGAAATTCTTTGAAAACAATTTAATATTTACGGTCATTATTTTGGACCAACCAACATATACATTTTTTAATTTAAATATAATTATTAACATTTCTTTATAAAAACGTTTCATTGAATTTTTAATGACAATCGATTCGAAGTTTGTATATCGTTTTAATTTTATTACTGAGACAGTTTTAACTTAGATTTTATTTTTATTTATAATTTTAAATTAACTTTTAAATTGTTGTGGATGTCCTTATTTGATGTGACCTAGTGTGTTTTGATGAACTCTCTTGGGAAATATTTAACTTGACGTAAGTTACTTTATTTACATATAAACCAAATTCATATAATTTATACACATATTTTCCAATTTAGATATAGCTCTGAAGATGGCCTATTTTATGGTTGAAAGCGCTTAGCTATGAAATTTTAAATTATTAAAATATATACACACTTAAAAATACAAGTTTACCTCTTTTTCTCCACTTTATCCAAAGTGTGTACTAAGTACTACAGTCCTTTACATAATATATTAAGTTATAGTCTGACAGCTTCCTCATTTTATGTTATTAATTTTGGTTCTTTTTGGCGCCCACATCAAGGTAACTTTGTTGTTTTTCATTTCTTAAAAGATTGTTTATATTTCTAGAGAAGGTTTTACACGATTAAATCAAATCAGCGACTCTAAAAAGCTGCTTATTTATCTGAAAGAGTCTATTTATGCCCTTTATCTTGAAAACCCGAGTTGGTTTTCAGTTTTTTTACATATCCTAGAGACGATATTACCTTTTTTTAAATCACTCTGTAAATAGTACCTCTTATATCCTAATTATATGGATTACTGTGTTAATTTCATATAAATTGGTGCACGTCTTAACTTCTGTTCAATTGGGTTATTGTTGGAAATTGTGTCCTCGACGTTTTTGTGTTTTTTGTAATAAATTTTTGGTAACATTGCTTTGTTTTAGGGATGATGAGGACTCCGGTGAAAACATTTATATAGTGATAAGTAAAGACAATTCGTCCAGGGCGAAGAAACAGCCTCCGTATTGCAATGTCTGTTACAAAGATTTAGGGACGTCCATAAGATACGCCAAACACTCCATGAAGCATTCTTTGGACGGGGTGTTTCGCTGCTTTATCTGTCACATAACGGCAAAAATGACACTCGATCAAATAGAAACCCACATAAGAATCCACGAAAATAACCCTAAATACACTTGCCCTTATTGCCAAGCTAAATTATTTTCGAACTATTCAGCGATCAAACATGAAATCTGCCATTCGGGGATTAAAGACAGCAGTACTGTTGTCTGCGAGTTGTGTTCCAAAAGTTTTATGTTCCTTTGCAGTTTGCAAGCGCATGTCAAAGTGTCACATCCGGATTGCTTTGTAAAAATCAACAAAAAAACCTACCACACGGAAATCCCCGCCGAAGAACATCTCCCTGTTCCTATATCTCCGTCCGGCTCCGTTTTCTGTTATATTTGCAAGAAAACTTACAGCGATAATATTTTCTACGCTATCCACACGGTGAAACATAACAAAAATGGGTCGTTTAATTGTTATCTCTGCGCATTACAATCCAAAATGTCCACTCCGGAAATCATGGACCATATCAACATGCACCTCACCGCGACTGTCCATCGCTGCTCCGAATGCGGCAACGGTTTTTCTAGGAAAATAGACGCCGTTGAACATGTTTACTATCACAGATCTCACAAACCTTACGAATGCAAACTGTGCAACACGAGTTTTATGTTTTCCAGGTGTTTACTTAGCCATCGCAAGAATCATCATAATCTCACAAATAAATGGATACGTGGATGTGCGGCCTGCGATTTTCATTTGTTATGATGCTTCAGTACCTCTTTCTGTGTTCAATTTTTATTTAGAATGACGTTTCGATGCCTTTCGAGTCAAAATTTGTTAAATTTATTGTACTAACCCTTACTTTTTGGAAGTTCATCTTACGAAGAATAATAAAAAAACTCTTGTTTTAACTCAACTTCCAAGTTTAATTGAACACATTAGGTTTAAAATTACAATACAGTTGTTTGAGTTTAGCTATTTTTGAAATAAGTTTTCTTTAAAAGTTCTATTTATTAATATCCTTAGTAAAAATTTAATAGCTTAGTATTGTTTTTTATTAAACCTTACTTTAAATACCTACCTGTTATCAGTGTAAATTTGTTCTGATTGGATGCATTCAATCAAATGACCTCAAATTAACTGATTTCATTTGATTTCTCTTAAAACATCGAGCTACAACTTTTTGGATGGCGCCAGAAGATGAGCCTCTTTAATTGCTTTAAAATAACATTTCATTTAAGTCTCCAATGCCCACCTTATAGAAGTCACCACCAAAGCAAACTTGGCAAGATCAATGACCCATCTCAGCAACCAATCGAGCTACTACATCTTGGATGGCGTCAGAAGATGCGTTTCTTTGGTCGCTTTAAAATGACACATCATTTAAGCTTTCAATCCTCTTCTTATAGAAGTTACCACCAAAGCAAACTTGGCAAGATCAATTTGAACCTTATTTTGAATAACTTAACAACATTAAATAAAAAAATATTTAGCGTGTGCTGGCGGTGTAATTATTTCTTGAAACTTATTTCATATAAGCTCGATGGGGAATGATGCTGGGCATCGCAATACACATCGTTTCCCTCGTTGGCGAGCCAATCTCTTTCAGATTGTCTCCACATTCATATTTGACGAAAAGGTGGATGATATTAAAAAACTGGATGAAATCCAAACCTTAATTCATCGGGAAATATAACATTACCATGCTAGTTTTGAAATCCTTGGTACCACTCCAAAACTAGAGTTTTTCCTTCATTGTTTTTCTCACTGAAATTGAAAACCAATTTCTTTAGTGCAAAAATTGGTGTTGGACCTGAATTATGGTAATACAGTGAAAAAAGTCCAAGGATTTGTTTAAGGACTACAACCTTTCATGCTGGTATTTGCTGAAAGTAAATCCATCTTCAAAATCAACTGCTCAAAACACAATCCAACTGTATTAGTTGAAAGCCTTGAATATAATACTGACTAATCAAAAACTCTCCCCCACTTGCTGAATATTTCTTAGAAACCAACGTATCTTCTATTTGTTACCAATAGTATGTATAGCAAAGTTTATATACAAATAAATATCTTACTTAAATCCATATTGATTGACTATCAATCAATGATCCAAAGTTAAAATTTAATATTTCAACTACATTCAATATTTACTGTTGAAGCAGTAGTGATTAACAACGCTTTAAAATTTCGGTTATTCATTTATATTTTGAGCCAAATTAGAAAAAACCTTAATTTCTATTTGAAATTGGATTTTTTTATTTTTCAAAGTATTCTCCCCCATTATCTACACATTTTTTCATACGATTAAACCATTTGTCACAGCATCCATGCCACATTTTCTGACACCTCTTGCTTTTTTAAAGATCAAAGAGCATGCCAGAACCCCTCAGATTGTATATTTATTCAGCTTGTGATATGTCAAGCAATAAAAAGCTATCTGGAGAATTGCCAATAGTGTGTTAAAAATGACGTGACAAATAAAGTACGGAGTGCCTCAAGGCACTTTACTTGTACCTTTACTAGTCACTGTATAGTATATATCATTTATTCCTCATTTCCTCCTACCTGCCACAGGAGTTTTGCCAGTGATGCTGTTGTATTAGATGAAGATTATTATAGAAAAAATTAAAAATATAATGTTATAAAGAAGATTTTGGTATTAAGACCGACTTTTTTAATAGGAAACTGTTGAAATGATTTTTATATATGGTAAAAAAAGGGTGTTTGTTAAGAACAGCTCAGAGGCACCGTAAGAGAAATGTAAGTCATTCAACTTGCAGCAAAATATTAAAACATTTTAAGTGAAATTTAATTTAAAGATATAGTGTTTTTCAAGAAAAATGGTTGACGTCAGTCAACCTGAGTCTACCTGAGGCAATCTCATTATGCATGGCAAATTCGGCCATAAAAATTAGTTGCATTTAATACATAATTCGTTGCTTATACCCTCTATCACATTCTAATAAATACGAATATATACTAAGTGACATAAAAATCCGAACACCCAGTTTAAATGATTTTATTTTAATAAAATTTGGTCAATTTATTTATTTTACTGAAATAAACAATTGGTAAAATTTTCAGGCTTATCAGTTGAAGATTCCGGTTTTTATACATACTGCTTTTTTTAAATCCACTAACAATCCAAAAATGAATATTGTAACCGTAGTAAAGATCCAAATTTTCCGGATTTTGGTTCTTGGCATTCTTTACGATTGGTTACGATGCCTAGGGTACAGGGACCTGTACGATTTCGTCAACTTAGTGAGTTTGATAGGGGTCGTATAGTGGGACTTCGGGAAAACATAATTTTACAATATCTAATTGTTTTCAGCTGTTTAGTTTTAGATCATTACACGTTTTCTATGTTTTCGTTTAGATATCCAATGACAATTAAATAAAAGGAGGTTATAAGGTTTTTATTTTCCTTGGATTTGACCTATTTTTCTTTCTAAATAGATTGAATTTTGGCACAACTACAGTTTATGGCCCATTTGAGTATCGAGTTGAGACATACCTCGTTTGAAAGCTTATGACGTGGGCTTTTCAACATGGTAGGTATATTACAATCATAGCACACATTCCATTCCTGAGATATTGATGAGATTGTATGGTAATTTCAGGAGTTAAATACTCCTGTCATATCTGTAATTATAAAAACGCTTCAAAATATCACATAGAAATGCACGTTAGGGCGCACGAAGGTACGACCAGCTACAAATGCGAGATTTGCAACAAAGCGTTCACTGTTAGTACCCATGCGCTGGAACACAAGTACTTCCATTCGGGAGAAAAACCTTTCCAATGCGAAATATGCGGCAAGCATTTCATGTTTTCCAGATTCCTGGCTTCGCACAGACGTACCCAGCATTGGGAGATCATAACGGGTACTCCTCTAATAAAATATGATTGTACTACTTGTAACAAACATTACACATCGTCCAGCGGCCTTAAAAGGCATAATTTAAGAAATCACAACTACGAGGGAATAGATACTTCTGTTCTTTGTGATATTTGTGGCAAGAAGATCTCTAGCAACGAGAAATTGAAATTCCATCGTAGGGTACACACAGGGTATCGTCCGCACGCTTGCGAAGTGTGCGGCAAATGTTTTTCGACCAAAGAACAAAAAAAGGAGCATTTGAGGGTTCATACGGGAGAAAAGCCGTACATCTGTAAATATTGCGGGAAAGGATTTACACAAAGGTCGCCGCTAAAGATTCACGAACGGTCTCATACTGGCGAAGCTCCTTACATCTGCATTCTTTGTACCAGAGGATTCATTTCCAAAAGTGCCATGGACAGTCACATGAAGCACTGCAAATTACACGTCCTTTTTGATTAATTTTAAGATAGTTTTAGAGAAGAAAGTGGAAATGTGGAACTCCATTTATGTTTTTTATTCAAATGGGACCATTAATAGAAACAAAATATATTTTTGTTTTCTTATAAATAAGAGGGTTCCATGTTTCTAAATTCTTTAATATTGTTTTGTTTTTTTCATTGTTTTTACTTATAGGATTTTATTATTATGCTTATTGCAATATCTTTTTATTGAAATGATAATCATTTCAGTTATTTACAATTTTATTTAAAATAGTTTATACAAAATTTTTAAAAACCTAAGGATTGAAAACTCCTTAATAAGACACTAAACTTTTATCTAGTTTTTGCAATATTTTTGATAAACTAGTCCCTAACTAAAATTATCGCTGTCCATTTACAAAGTATTATTTTTTAGCAGTGAGAATACATCAAAAAAATCTTTTTCACCACGTTTATGTTGGGGTAATTTTCAACGTTATCTTTTTATTTCTTAAACGCTTAATTCAACTGGAATTTAACATTGAAAGCCAGAATCCAAAATTTCTTTGTCCCAGATTATTCTCGGATCAACGAAATAAGAGCTTCTTTTGTTGGTTCAGAACCAACTCTTGGGTTGACAAAAGCAACCATAAAACAAACAATTAGAAAGTGAGTAAATAAAGCACATCAATTAGTAGAAATCGCAGGTTGGGAAGCAGTTTGCAGTATTCGAACTGAGAAAATTAGCAGGACACAGCTAAGGATAGTAGTAAGCCTCCTAACAGAACATTTTGGCCGGAAAAAATACGGCATTTTATGGTATAAGCTGTATCAATAATAGGAATTAATTGCTCTGCGTTAGTAGCAAAAAAGCGCCTTAATAGAACAGGTTAATACATATCAGTACTTACGAGTAAACATAGAAGAAACTGCTCAGAATACAATAACAGAATAGACCAGACCTAAACGATGAACAAAATTTTTATTAACAAAGAGATAGACACCAAAGTGCAGGCAGTCCCCAAAAAGGATCGCTTGCTCATCTAAACCCCCAGCCCAAACCATAACTGAGCCTCTTTGATATTTTGAGCAATTGTTCTTGTCTTCTCCAGATATTATCGCGACCATCTGGTGACCTCAAACAAAACCTGAACTCATCTGAGATTAAAACATTTTGCAGTTTCTTTCAGTTTTTGTGTTCTCTTGCAAAACCAAGCATCGATATCAATGCACAGAAAGTTGTTGTTGTTATAAATCACAGTCTGCTTACGCCTTTACATAAATTCGATCAGATTATTCAACCAGCCTTTGAAGCAGATGTGCGAGAAATTTTATAAAAACGACATCCTAATATATTCCTCTTCCATTGACAGCTTGCCAACATGCGATTCTTTGTATATTAAAATATTTAATTTTAAATTTATTATAGTAAAAACATCACCAAAAGTGTTTGCCATATTTAACCTTAACTGACGTATATATATATATATATATTATTTAATTATGGGGCAGGTACTTATACTTATATAAATTTTAATTAAAAAAATAATTATTTATAAAAAAAATATAACAGAGCCCATCCTTAGAAAATACTCAATGATATATTTGCATGTATATGTTATCCTTTATTATTATTATTATTATTTCCACGTATTCAGCACTCTCTCAACAAGTCTCCATCACAAGTGTCATTTAGAAAAATATATTTTATTAAATTTATATGGCGGGGGTAGTATGTAATAGAATAAATTTGTTGTGATCATTATTATTTTTAATAAAAAATATTGTTCCTATAAGTGATGTTGTTATTTGCCAACAAAATTGTAAACCTTTTTTCCTTAGAACTTATTAGGTCCAGGATGTCCCCTTCTCTATAGAGGTTGGATCCTTACTTTCGTACTGTAGAAGTATTTTTGGAGAATCCAGTGACCGTTTGGAATGTCACTAGTCTGGTAATTTTCATCAATATTTTGGCTGTGTACTCGTTTAGGTAACTAAGTAACTCCTTTGAATGTTTGCAGCCTCCTGCATCGTCCCATATCTCTTTAAATAGATGGGAGTGTTACTCTATATAAATGAGTAATTAAGGGTTCGGGTCCAAAAGTTATGGATCGAGCAGCCTCTCTGGCCAGATAGTTAGCGATGTCGTTACCATCAAGCTAATGGTAACTTTATTGTGCATAGTTATCAGTTATTGCTTTTGCTGCCATAATTACTCCTTTCATCTCTACCTGAACTGCAGTAGCATGTCTATTAGTAGCCCATTGAATTATTATATCCAGGAATTCTGAGTAAAATCCACATCCCGTTCCATATTTTGTGGTGATCATAAATGTTTATGTGGTTAGTGCAGTGCTTATCGATTAGCTTGCAAGATAAACTACCAGGAGAGTGGACGAGTAAGCCTTTAAATGATGACTTATTTTGCTAAAGTTTTTTGTTTTTAGGAGCGATGGTCGTAAGAAGAAGCGGAAAACAAAAACCTTGAGGAAATCTAAATACAAAAGAAAGTCTCCAGATGACCACCCGCCACCATTGAAACTAGACCAGCCTATCAAGTGCGAGGAATGCGACTCATTGTTTGATAACAATATAGATTTTGCCTTGCATTCAAAATGCCACGACCAAGATGGCAAATACACCTGCCATCTGTGTATAAACTTTAGAAATGCTTCGAAGTATCAAATAGAGATGCATGTACGAGCCCACGAAGGTACCACCAAATATAAATGCGAAATTTGTAACCAAGGTTTCACAATTAGTACGCATGCCGTTGAGCACAAGTATTTTCACACAGGAGAAAAGCCGTTTCAGTGCGAAATATGTGGAAAGCATTTCATGTATTCATGGTTTTTATCCAGACATAGAAAATCTACCCATTACGAAATTTTAACGGGAAACCCGCTGGTGAAATACGATTGTTCTATCTGCAACAAACACTATGCCACAGCTTCCAGTTTGAGTAGACATAAACTCAGCAAACACAAAAAGATAGATGGCTCAGTGCTCTGCGATATATGTGGAAAGAGACTGTCCAGTAGGGAAAAACTCAAGTTCCACCTCAGAACACACACGGGATACAAACCGCACTCTTGCCATTACTGTCCGAAGAGTTTTTCTAAGAAGGACCAACTCGTCGAACACGTCAGGGTGCATACCGGGGAAAAACCGTACATTTGCAAATATTGCGGTAGGGGATTCACGCAAAGAACTCCATTGAAAACACACGAGAAGACTCATAACCGAGACGACGCTGTGGCGTGCGTAATATGTGGAATATCCGGTGATTGTCCACATTTTCCAAAAAAACTACCTCACCGCAAAACCAGCATCACCCCTTGTGTTATCTGTGGCGAGCTAGGACCCTGTCCTCACCTCCCTGGCATGCCCATCAAATCGGCGAAAGAAGAAACCGTATCTTGTCCCATCTGTGGGTCACAGAATATCTGCGAGCATATACTTAAAATGAGTATGATGACTCCGACTAGAGATGACATGGCATGCTATATTTGTGGAGACCTAAGGTACTGTACTCACAACTCTAAGATACCCTTCAAAGCGGCCAAAAGCGAAGATATCACGTGTAATATTTGCGGACAAACAGGATCTTGCGTACATTTGCAGAACGTCATGGCGTTTCCATTTCCTTCTTAAAATAGTTAAATATATTTTTATACTTGAGAAAAAATACTATTTAATGATTTATTTAATAACTGATAGCAGGTGTTGTTTTAACTGGTAACGTGTAGAACACCCAGTGTAGAATACCCAGTTAAAAATAATTACTTATTATCATTCAATGTTTCTAGCTTTCTTTCGCGATATTACATTCTGTAAACGTGGTCGACTGTATCTTAGGAATCTTGTAAGTTATCCATATCTCAAATTTGGGTTGAATCAAAAAAGGTTCAAAGGAAAACGCAAAGAAACTAATTTCGGAATTAGAAAGAAGAACATAGAATGACAAAACAACAAAGCAGGCCAGATAAAAATTTAATCCTTACACAATGAAAATATGAAAAAAAATATTACATAATTAAATATTTTTTATCTTTTGTACACTTATTTGTAGTTTTTGTATCATCAATTGTAGTTGTTTTGGAGCAATTGTGTAAGGATTGGATTTTTAACTGACTTTCTTTGTTGCTCTGCGATTCTGTGTTCGTTCTATTTATTGTAAAAACTTTTTTCCATCCTGATGATGGTCCCTTAAGACCGAAACTAGTTGCTACTCCATTAATAAGCAGTTTGTGGGATAGACTTTGCGTTTTCCTTTGAAATTTTTGTATCTTAGGAACTTATATCACAATCTTGTATGAAGTTGGTCATTTTGCATATTATAATGTCTTTACTGTGGATTAAAGAGGGGAGCACGCTATTTGCGCCATTTGGCGCTATCTAGTACTATTCCTCGTTTGCGTTATATGGCTCTTGGCGCTACATAGCTCGAAAGCGTGCTCCCCGAACACACCCTCAGAAGAGCAAACATTCACTTGGCAATTAACATGTATTAGAGGTTCCACTATGGAAATGTGTCTTCATTGTTGATTTTGATGACATGACCAAAGCTCTGAAAGCGCCATACCGAAGTAAGGTAGCCAATGTCATACATTGGCTTGTTTCATTTTTATAGGTTGTGTATTAAAGGCCCTACCGATGCGATGTCGCTAATGTCAGGTATTGGCATCCAAAGTTGGACCCATGAAGTGGATAATTCTCAGGTTTGGCATGCCAAGGTTTTCCTGGATTTATTCTAGGAGGTCTTGTTTTTCCCAAACCCGCAAAAAATAGTCACATGGCACAATTGCGCCATGTTGCCACGGTCAAACATGATTTACCAGATGAAATTTTGATATTCGCGCGTATTACATTGACGTATCTGGTTTTTGCAATTTTTTATGGTAACCTCCAGTCGTGTTTTATTTCGCGCATTTAATTTTATTATTCATGCGTTTTTAAAAAAATGTTATTCTCACAGCCAATATGCCTACAAAATTAAACAGCCGCTGCAAAGAACTTGTGGCTTCATTAATCGATTATTTTGAACAGGAATGTGATAACAATAGTCCATTACTACCTTCGACTGCTGTAAGAAAAGTAAAAATAAGTTTTGTTTGGGCTATCACAAATAACCTTTTTTTCTAATTTAATTATCTGTATAACTAACCTAGCTATATTTGTACTCAAATCAAAAGAAGAATATTAGAAAAACTTCGTTTGATATTTACTGGATTCTAAAACTATTTTAAATGTTTGGCAACATAGTCCCGCAGCTGACAGCTGTGACGTGCACCTATATTTATACTGGACAAGGTATATCTTAAAACTTAAATAGCAGCTCTAGTAGTGTTATCAGTTCCTAAGGTATGTTCCACGAATGTTTATGGTTTTTAATTTGTAATCTCAAATTCTGATCTCTTTATGTTAGTATTATTAAGGAGCTGTAATTAAAAAACCTTCTTTCAGTGCGTCACTAATTATGACGTTATTTAAGAATGTAAATTATTGCATGTGATTTTAGTTAAATCTGACAGTTGTCATAATTTTATTCCACCAAATATGTTTCTAGGAGTATCTGACCTTTTCACTCTATTCACTCTATTCTTTAGTGAACACTTTCTTTTGAAAAATATTATTTTAATTAACTCATAGACTAACCCATTTAATCATCTTTTAGGAAGCTTAAAAATATTCCGTTTTATGTATTGATTGATTCTAACGACGCAGGAAATAACCATTGTTGACAAATAAAAATATATAATTCTTAATAAAAAGGAAAAGTTTGCTTTAAAGTTTTTGAGGTTAAGTAATATTATTTTAATGTTTTCTCACCTTAGTACTTTTTTAAAGCCTCAAAAACGTCACAAGAACAAGAGAATACACAATACGAAAATCTTCATTGCAAATAACATAAACCCTACTTTGTTTAAATGAAATGTTATGACCTATCTCAAAAAAAAAAAGATAATTCTATAAATGATGCACTGAAAGAAGGTTTGGTTTGAGCTCTTTGCAATGTTTTGTGTGCAATATTGGAGGAATAATATTAAATTTATTAAAATTATATTTACTTTCTCGCAAGCACAAATCAGTGATATATACCCCTTTTTTACTGAAATCGAAATCAAAATCAAAAGTAAATTCAGTTGGTGTTCAACTGGAATTTAATTTTTTTAAATGTGATTGGAAAAGGTATCTATTTAAAGTATACACACTAAACTATTATGAATTATTTAATTTATTATATATTTTATTGTATGTATACGATGTATTGGAAACACTGTGTATAAGAAGCTAATTATAAGAAATGTTACAAAAACAAATACTTCGATTTATGTATTATTGGAGCTTTAGTAAATTATTAATGTTTAAAAAAATAAATATAATGATATTAGCACTTTTTGTTTATTTGTTCTAAAACGAACCCCTACCATGGATGCCAATGAAGACTATTTTAGAATGCAATAAAAAATGTTTAACTATTAATAGTTGTTTTCTTTCTTATTTTGTTTTATTATAACCCTTGTCTTTTACGTTCGTTCTGTAATTTTATAATTGTAAAACTTGTATGTATTTTTGATAAAAAGAAAAAGGCATGTTATGACGAATTAAAAATCACATCACACAGAACCTCTTAAAGAACCCCTCTACATTGAACTTAAGACCAATAATAATTAGTTTATTCAGAAAAAATATAATATCTTTACACATTATAATAAAAAATATAAAAAATTCTGAATTAAACATCATTTAAAATCTATATTCAGAGTAAATGTGATATGTAAAATAAAAAAGTTCGAGCCTGGAAAATAAAAATTATATTATATTCTGAACAAAGACTACTTTATTTAACAATTCACCGATTTATTTTTCATTAAATTCACTATATCTCGTTGTTTCGCTGTTTGACTCCATTTTTTATTATAAAAGTAAAGATTCAATAAATACAGTAGTTAAAAATTCAAATTTCAAAGTCAACCTGTATTCTGTGCCTACCTATGAGCTAATTTATTAAATCATTAAAAGAAACAAAAAGGGAATGGGTTTACACGGAATAGTATTTAAAAAAAATATTATTTTTTAAGAGAAAATACTTATAATCTTTTGATCTTTCAATAACTTTTATAAAAAATGAATGAAAATTGTATTTTCAGCTAAAATTTAAATATTGGTAGTACTGATTCTTCTCAAGGTATAGGTCTAAGGATAAACTAGTAGGATAAGCAAATGGGAGGGGCAACGACATTCCGTGGTATTATAGAGAAGAGCGTAACTCAGGTAAGGGAAACGAAAAAGTCAAAGGAAGCTGGCATTAGAACTCTCAAATGTTTTAAATGGATTTATTTTTTATTTTTTCATTTCATGATCAATATGTCACCCCCTGTAAGACGAAATGCTCCCTCCTATTGACTTATCCTGTACAATAGATAGTTTTGACAGGTGTCAGTTGTCGTGAGCACCGCAAAAACACAGTTGTAATTTGAATAAATATTTATTTTTATACTTTTATAATTATATTATTAAAGACACAATTTCCAATAAGAAAATTATTAGTTATATCTATTTGAAGCTAACCTACAAGAACAAATTGATTGTTCAATATTGTTATTGAATTTTTGACAGTTCTACGAATTTATCGATACTAATAAAACCCTTGTTTTGAAAAAAAAATCGATTTTAAACTCAATAGACTACCTAAGTCTGACGTCACTGGGTGGAGCTTATTTTTCCAAACAAAACAAAAAATTTAAAGCCCATGCATTTAAAGCACCTTTACACATTTTCTTTTCAATTTATTTCTTATTGTTAGTTAAATAAGAGAGGTTGTAATTTGTTCTGTTGAGTGTGTGTGTATATATTTATTGAAAACTTCAAGAATTTTTAAAGGTAGGTGTGTTAATACTATTTTCATAAAATTAAGGTTAAGTTTTGTAATTTATGAAATATTTTTTATATTTTTAGATTTTGTGATTAAAATATGGCTTTTAAACATGTTTTAAAGCTTTCAAATATTAATGATTTTTTAAACAATGATAATGAAATAATTAAAAGAGGTGAAAATTCATTGGAGTCGAACCATGTGAAAAATATGCAGTTTGATGCTAATTTGATGATGATCAGAGGGGATATATATATGCCAGTATGAAAGATAAAACTTACAAAGCTGAGGTAGGTTTGGATTTTTTATATGATGGTAATATCTACTAAATATTAACTTATTTCAGATTACATTGAATAAATTGGGTGATATTGTTTCCGCAACTTGTGCTTGCCCTAGAGGAATAAAATGTCACCGTATAGCTGCATTGGCTCTATTTGGACACTATAATATTTCAGTAACAGATAGAGAATGTACATGGAATGCGCCAAAACAAAAATATTGAGCAGTAAAAACTACAGAAGAATTATATCCTTAAAAACCATATACTGCTGTTGAAGAGCCTTTAAGTCAAGAGCAAATGACTGCATTAAAAACAAGTTAAGTTTATTTGGTAATACTGTGGGCTTTAGTTGGCTTTTTCAAGATGCTGCAGATCAAGGTACTCAATATAATTTGCCCATTATTGAAGATATCATTTCATCTGCAGAATTCAATTTGGCCTCAAATAAACATTAAAAATATTGCTGCTCTAACAGTAGGACAAGTTACCAATGAACACTGGTTTTTAATCAGAAAAATTAGACTTACTGCTAGTAATTTTGGAGTAGTTATTTCTTCATGCAAAAGAAATAAGTATCCAGACAGTCTTTATAAAACTCTAATTGGTGAGTATATACATTTGCTACATAAGTATATTCACAACTTTTGAAAACAATCATGAAACATTAATATTCTTCCATATTAATTTTTATTTTGCTATTGAAGGTGCTCATTCTCTCAATGGCATTAAGGCTATTCAGTGAGGAAGAAGTCATGAGAAGTATGCTCTGAAACATTTAAAAGAAAATTTGAATTAAGATATTAATCCAACAGGTATTTGGCTGACAAATTCAGGAATATTAGGAGCAAGTCCTGATGGCTTGGTTGGTGATGATGCCATTGTTGAGGTGAAGTGCCCATATTCCTTTAAAAATTATATTTTGTCAGAAAAACTTAAAAATAATAAAACATACATTATATATTATAATGAAGAGGGAGATATATGCATTAATAAAAATCACAATTATTATCATCAAATTCAAGGTAATCTACATATTTTAAAAAAATTAAAATATTATTTATGCATATGGACTCCACTTGAAGTTGTAACAGTTGTAGTATATTATGATGCTTCTTGGGAAGAAAATGTATTATTATTGGAAACATTTTATGTAAATCATTACCTCCCAAAACTATTAAATGGTTAAATTTAGTACCTAACAGAAATAATAGAGGTAGTTTGTAGTATATATAAATTAAACATTTTTTTATTTATTATAAATATATTGGGTCTGACAATGTATACAATTATTTTTATGATTTTTCAGTTTAAAATTTATACTGTTTATAACATTTGTAAAATATAATATTTTTCATAAGGTCTGTTTTATTAATTTGGATGGTTCTGAAATTAATGTTGGCACTGAAGTTGAAGGTCCTGCTGGTTCCATATTATCAGTTAATGGTAGATTTCGTTAACTGCAACAAAAAGTACTTGTAAAACAAACCTACCTTATTAAAGGTAGAAAGAGTACCTATATCTTTATATTATTGTAAAAATATAAATGTACTACATACTGTTTTTCAGGGGAATCAAAGATTAACCTCATTTTAGTTTTGAAGTTGGCCCATTTTTTTTGTGACTGCATTTTTTTGACAACTGCAAACTAATGAGGATTTTGATGGCTCTCTATCTTGTCTCCTATTAATATTTTTTAATTTTAGTAAAATTTTACTAAATTTAAATATATTAGTTACCTACCTTATCAAAGAGATGCATTTTTCTTTTTGGATGGGATGGAAAAGCAAAGTATTTGCATATTTTCTGCTCACTTTAATGCTTACAGTCAGGTATAAAACACATAACCATTGCGAAAAAGGCTCTTTCTAGAAATAAATTATAATTTTATACATAATTCAATCCAATAATATGTTTTAATTAAAATCTTTATTATTAAAAACCATTCTAATCCATAATATAACCTAAAAAAAGCTTCTTAGTGTTAAAATAACAGAAAAACACCTACCTTTAAAAATTCTTGAAGTTTTCAATAAATATACACACACACTCAACAGAACAAATTACAACCTCTCTTATTTAATTCACAATAAGAAATAAATTGAAAAGAAAAAGAGTAAAGTTGCTTTAAATGCATGGGCTTTAAATTTTTTGTTTTGTTTGGAAAAATAAGCTCCACCCATTGACGTCACGACTTAGGTAGTCTATTCCACTTTCTTTAGAATCAATAATTGTCTGGTAAGTCGATTTAAGTTTGACAGTTTTGTATTCTAGTTGTCAGTATCAACTAATTGTCTAGGATTATGAACTTGAAGAGGAGTTTACAAGATTTGGTAAAAATAAATTTTAAATTTGTGTAATGTTGGTCAAAGTGTAAATATTGATACACTTTTGATAGCATTGATTAATGACTGATTAAAATTTGCTAGCTTTTTTTTTTAAAATATGGCAACTGTGTATTTTATCTTTGATATCATACATAATTTGTCCGATGGTAACGTTGCTGACAATAACGTTGGCAGTTTGATATTTGTACTGTTACTGTTTTCAATAAAATGTCTGCATACATATCTTGTCCAGTATAAATATAGGTGCACGTCACAGCTGTTAGATCGGGATTATGTTGCCAAGCATTTAAAATAGTATTAGAATCTAGTAAATGTCAAACGAATTTTCTCTAATATTCTTCTTTTTATTGGACTACAATACTACGCGGCAACATAGTTCAATTTTGCCAACATATAAAATATTTAACAATGAGTTATGTTCGTTTAAAGTTTATATTTTATTAGTCCAGGAGTATTTGATATAAAATTAATTACGAAACCTTTCTTAAAGCATTGATTTATCTTTTGTAATAACTTATAATAAGATAGTGATTGACAGTGGAAAAAGAACGAAGGAAGTCAAACGAAGAGAGCGATTTGTTCATTTTGATGACGTGCACCTATATTTATACTGGACAAGGTATATTATAACAGAATTAGTTACTTGTTAGTTTTTTATCAATTTTCCATGGTTTTTTTGGCTTTATGGCGCTCGACTACACTTGTATACTAAATACACTATGAATTTGTAAAGCCTTTTGTAAATGCATCACATTATTACAAGAAAAGTATTAGGATTAGGAAGTAAAAGTTTTATATTTCTAAACACCCTTTATATCTGTAAATAATTTTGTTTAATATGGAAAGGTAAATATATTTTTTGACTTTTTCGACGACATTAACAAACTAATTTCTAGATTGCAAGTCACACCCCCTGAAGTAAAGACGATGAGGAAAAAAAGAGTGAAAAAGGAAAAAGTAACCGATGATGAGGAGGATAAAAAATCTCGTAGGAAGAGCACGACACCGAAAAAAGTAGTTAAGAAGATAGCAGTATCTCATCCACCGCCAATTAAACTAGAAGAACCAATACATTGCGACAACTGTTCAGATTCTTATTACAACCACGTGGATTTTGCTTTCCATTCCAAAAAACACAGCGAGGACGGTAAATTCACGTGCCACATTTGCAGCAATTACAGAAACGCTAAAAAATATAGCATAGAAATGCACGTAAGAGCCCACGAAGGTTCAACGAAATTTAAATGTGAAATATGCGGCAAAGCTTTCACTATTAGCACATACGCTAGCGAACACAAGTATTTCCACACCGGGGAAAAACCATTCCAGTGTGAAATTTGTGGTAAACATTTCATGTTTTCTCGCCAATTGGCTTCTCATCGTCGCACATCCCACTACGAAATCCTTACAGGTTGTCCGTTAGTAAAATACGATTGCAGCATATGCAAGAAGCATTACGAATCTGCATTCGGACTTAGACGTCACAAGATGACCATTCACAATAACGTTGATTTGACCGTGATTTGCGAAATTTGCGGTAAAACCATATCAACTAAAGAAAAACTCAAATTCCACATGCGCACGCATACGGGAGACAAACCTTATCCTTGCGAGGTGTGCGGGAAGTGCTTCTCTAAGAAGCATCAGATGATCGAACACATGCGCGTACACACAGGCGAGAAACCTTATATTTGTTCGCATTGTGGGAGGGGTTTCTCGCAGCGCACACCACTGGTTTTGCACGTCCGCACACATACAGGGGAAAGGCCAAACGTTTGCAGGATTTGCGGTAGTGGGTTTATCTCTAAAACTTCTTTGGAAGCGCATATGAAGAACTGTCTCATTCCTTTTTCTGCGTATTGATCATAACTCGTAGGTTGGGGACTGTCGACCATACCAAGACTTCACAAAAAAAGTTTTCATATTTTCTTTTTGGGAAAAATCATTTCGCATAAAGTATAGGATGAAAAGTGTCCAGTCTTATCCAAAAAAATTATTAAATAATGATTTATTTAATTTAGCCACTTATAGAGTGGCTTAATGGACCAAATTTTTTATATGGTTTACAGTTTTCACACGATAAAATATAGTACCTTACAAAAATTATATAAATTTTTAGCTTGCGGTAATATCTTTGGAACTTTTTATTCCGTGTCACACATTCCCCAGCTCCTTTCTTATACTAATTTATTTTAATATTAACTGAGATCACCAAAGTGGTCCATGTCCAGATTTGGGAATAAGCTAGAAGTGGTCGTTTTAAAACTTAGGATATACAATCTGACCCTAGACTAACGAAGAAGTAGACGACTTGTCTACTTCTAGTAGAGCAACATAATTGGCTGCCCCTCGTGACAATAATGTTGTCAAATTTTTGTAAGAAAAAACTTTAATATCAAATATTAAACAAAAAATAATTCAATTAACGAATATTGATGAATACTTCCTTTAATTGCGGTAACCCCACCACTACCGAGCGTCTCACTCTTCATATTGTGGTTATCAAGCATAAACTTGAATTTCTCATTCAGTATAACTACAAATAACTCCAAAATTTCTCTCTAAAGTAAAAATATGTTATTATTATTATTATTAGTGTAATTAATTAGTGACCAGCTGCAAGTTAAAAAAATTATTTATAATTTCCTCCATTATTAATGAACTATACTATATTTGTTTGGAGTTGGCAGCACTTAAAAATCGATAGATTCTTCGTTCACTAACACCGGTCATATTGAAGCACCTAGTCACCACATTACGAACAGTTGCTGATGCATCTTGATATATTAGTGCATCATGAACATTAAAAAGAATAGTTTTTTCTCTTTGAGAAAACGCACTTTGTTTTAAATGAGCCACTTATCCCTTATCTAAAAAGAATAAAATATGATGCTTAAAAGAAATTTCTTAATATGTACCGATATAAATAAGTACCACGTGCGCTACTGATTTAGGGTCTTGTTTATAACTTTTTACGATTTAATGACTTTTCTTAGCTGCCAACTCCAAACAAATAAACTATAATGAATATTTTAAATATATATTTGAAAAATAAATTTCACATCACATCAAATAAAATCAGTATTATTGTTATATTTTCTGTATTTATATAATCCCTAAAACAACCTGAAGAAAATAAGGGTTTTGGGCTAAAAACAATTTGTATTTATTTATAAAAAAAAAGTTCAACAAGAGGTCCCTACTATTGGGCAGATAATGGAGGAATAATATATATTTATATACAGGATGTGCTAAATAGCTTTGGTTAAGCAATGAAAGAAAGAAAAAGATTACAGATACCTGTGATAACATTACATCACGAATTTTAAAAACACATTACAAAAATTGTTACCCCAAGCTATGCGGGACACACTGTACATAGAAATCTAAGAGTGTACAATCAACTTTGTTATTTATGTTGTATGAAATTCGTTCATTCATTTTTATATTTTGCACTTATAAAAATCTTCATTATAACACGCATTTGCGTATCGTAATATAACTTTTACGCACGCAAATTATTGTTTTAAATGGTTGGCAACATGAGTGAAGTATCTAATGCCATTTGAGCAATTTATTAATTTTATATTTTTCTTTAAAAAAGTATTTGTGAATATTAATATCATCTTTACTTATATAATATATTATTATTGATATATTATTCATTTTAAAATATTTTAAAACATTAACATTTGATAATTGAAATGTCAAAACTGTCAAATGTTATAAATTACACAGTGCTATCAACATACTTTTTAAAATCAAAATTTTAGTAATTTACATACAAAAAATATATTAATTTAAAAAATGAGAAAATGGCAAAATATAAAAATAAACAACTTATTTAATATGGCCGTTGTGACACTCTTTAAACTTGAACTCGTGTCATACCAGAAAGCCATATGAAATGCGTTGTTTAATATACTATTGTAATATCTTTATTTTGCAATATTCAGTTTTGTTTATTAATATTAATATGATTATAGTATTATTTTTTATAACCTATAAAGTTTATAGTCAAAATATATTTGAATTCTTATAAGTGCACTGGATTATTGTTTTATGTTATGTTGTGCAATATAAGTGAATAAATGTTTACACATTTTCTTGTTGTAATTACATATTATAGGTACATATATATTTCTTAGGGTACCTAAGGATTTTAAAACACATTGGAGGATCACAAAAGGAATAGTGTGGTTCCATTTCCAAGTATGTAATATTCCTCAATTCCCATTATCCCTTTACACGTAGCTCCTTCATCAAGGTTACCTTGTTTCCTGCGAAGAAAGGGATTTTAAGCTATTGTTTAAATTCCCAGACTAAGTTTGACTCTTTAAAGCTGCTGGATATTCTGGAGTTTTTATGTTTGTGTATTTTTAAAAGCTATAATCAAGTGCCTAATGTACTAGATATATTTTACTATGGAGTTAAAAGCACAAAAGGTTAAAGATACTTAAAAATTTTCATACTAATGTGTAAATCCCAAGGTATATTACTAATGGACATAAAAATATATTAAATAGAAAATTCCTTAGTTTTATGTTATTTAAAAATCTTCAGACCCAAGCATTGTCAGCATAATACCTTCTTTAGCTGTAGATTGGTGAAATTAACCAATTGCTTGACCAAAATGAAAGGAAAATTTTGCTATAACGGATTGATCATTTAACCAAAGCCAAAAATTTTAATTAAAAACTACTTTAAAAGGGAAATTTTTTAGTGCTACATACAGTATAAACAAGGTAAGCAAAACTATATACCTAGTGTATTGGTTTCTTATACCGGGTGTTTCCATAAGAGGGACCGTTTAAGAAATAAAAGTTTTTCTGTACAACTTTGGAAATAATGTTCATAATTGTATTTTTTTTTTAATTCTATTTATCTGATTCTAACAAAAGTCCATATTTGCATTCTTCACAGCAAAGTTCATCTCTTATTTACAAAGGTAGATATTTTAAGAGTGTAGGCGCAAAATGTTAAAAGCCAGGGTTGAGATATCTACCCCATCCCAATTTTTAAATGCTCTACTGCATAACTACGTGAGGTATGTTTTAAAATGTACGAAAAGTGGGGTATGTCTTGCCTACAGAGTCGGAATCGGACCAAATGTTTTGTGTTCCGTTGTTATTGAACTTTTTTATTGCAAGGATTCAAATAAATCAAACTTGTTACTTCATTTCTTTTAAAATTTGTGAAATGTCCTGTGTATAATTGATAAATGGGAAGATTTTTTTAAAAATTCCAAAATTTTAATGTTATAATATACAACCCTAACAAGATTTAACTGTACTGGATATAAAAAAATTAATATTTCTGCATTTCGATTACTAGTAACACTAACCATACACCAATTTAAGACCCAAATTATACCTGAAATTTTGCGCCTGCACTCATAATGTTTGCTATTCAATTGCGGTGGACCTACAATTATGAAAATTATTTTCAGGTCTTCTTTGTAGTAGAAGTTTATTTTTTCACACAGTCTGTGAATATACGGTACTTGTACTAGTGTTAATACTTACTAACGTATTATTTATTTTAGAAAATCAAAGACAAAACGAAAACAAAAGAGGAAAAAAGATTGTAAGAATAACGAAAATTCGGAAGCTATTGACACCGAAGAAGTCAAAGTGAAACAAGAACGAGACGATCCCAGTTACGAGGAGGAGGAAAAGAAAGAAGTGCCTGTGAAATCAAAGAGGGGGCGCAAAAAAGGCAGCAAAAACCTTCCCAAAACGGAAAAAGATCAAATTGAAAAATCCAGACGCAAAAATAAGAATCCTAAAAAGATCGTAATGCACCATCCTCCTCCTTTGGAGCTACCCGAACCTATACAGTGCGAAACTTGTAACGTGTCATATAATAACAATGTTGATTTTGCATTTCATTCGTTAAGTCACAGCGATGACGGCAAATACACCTGTCATTTGTGTAACTATCGCAACAGTTCCAAATATCACATGAATATGCACGTCAGAGCGCACGAAGGTACCACTAAATATAAATGCGAGATATGCGACAAAGCATTTACCATGAGCACTCATGCTTTAGAACACAAACATTTTCACACTGGAGAAAAACCATTTCAGTGCGAAATATGCGGAAAGCATTTCATGTTTTCTTGGCATCTAGCATCTCACAGAAGAACATCACATTACGAAATTTTGACAGGTAAGAATGCTCTTTCATTACATTTGCACGTTGTAAATTATATTTAGCCATACCCATAAGTTTATCCCTATTCTACCCTACATCAATCCCCATTTTTTTTAACAGCAAATGTGGCCTAGCTACACAACATATTTTTTTTAATTCGTCTTATATCATAATTTTGAATACAACAAATTTATTTGTCGAACTTCAGTTATAAAAGCATCAATTTTATAACAATATAAGCATATTAAATGTTATTGGAGATCTGCGATGACTCTTTTCTTTCTTTCCTTTCAGCTCACGTTCAGCCAAAATTGCACATAGACTTTCCGTTGTCTCTATTCTGTGCTTCCTTATCCAGGTTATTCATC
The DNA here is from genome assembly GCA_035357415.1 of Ophraella communa. Taxonomy (NCBI): domain Eukaryota; kingdom Metazoa; phylum Arthropoda; class Insecta; order Coleoptera; family Chrysomelidae; genus Ophraella; species Ophraella communa. Next base: position 56,911,461 of record CM068980.1, on the reverse strand, counting down.
TTGTTTAGGATCTTCCCCAATCTCTTCTTCCAAGTACGCTCTCCGTTTTATAATTTTTGTACCCCATTTTTTACTGTCATACTCTTATTTCAACTTTGTGGCATTTTTTACTTTTGTTTATTTGTCGCTCCTTGCTCTCTGTGTTACTGTTTTGATGTTATCTTCTTTATTAGTATCCATATTTGGGCTCAGTATGTCAGTAATGGGAAGATAGGGAAGATACTCTATTCTTTAGTATATGACCTAATCTACCAAAGCCAACCCATGCTACTGTTCATCTTGGATCTATTTATTTCTTCCTATTTGTTTTGTTTAATGTTGTCTAGTTATACAGGGTGTTTCAAAAAAAGGTAACACCGTCTCTAGGATAGGTAAAAAACTGAAAAATAATTGGGGTTTGCTTAGTAAAATTTTTTTCTAACGCCATCCGTTTTCAAGATAAAGGGTATTGAAAATAAAAAAGAAAATAAAAAATTACACATTTCTTACGATTTTGCCGAAACTACTGACACCATTGCAATGAAATTTTATGCGAATATGTTTTGGAAGCTGATATATCCCATGAATTTGTTTTTATAACTAACTCTCATAGAGGGCGCTAGTTACACGATTCATACAACGTATTATTCAGCATAACTTTTTTTAGGGTAGAATTATTAGTCAAAACTTCAAGTGAACATAAACATCGTTTAATTCTACACCAAAAAGGTACTCTTGGTAAAACTCGATATTATGTACCGTTTTCGGAATATTTTGATTTGAAAATTATGAAGTAATAACCGCTCCTGGTATAAACTAATGATAAAGTTCGCTTTTTTATTGATTGTTATGACAATAAGTCAACAATAAATAGAGTTTTGAAACCTTATTATTTGTAAAATTAGATATTGTTAAACAAAATGTACTCAAATGTTGAATACACCGACATGTTATTAACTTTAGGCGAGTGTTTAGGAAACTCTAGTGCAGCTTTACAAATAACAAGGTTTCAAAACTCTATTTATTGTTGACCTATTGTCATAACAATCAATAAATGTCAAATTTACATGGCAAACTTAGAGAAAAGCGAACTTTATCATTAGTTTATACCAGGAGCGGTTATTACTTCATAATTTTCAAATCAAAATATTCCGAAAACGGTACATAATATCGAGTTTTACCAAGAGTACCTTTTTGGTGTAGAATTAAACGATGTTTATGTTCACCTGGAGTTTTGACTAATAATTCTACCCTAAAAAAAGTTATATTGAATAATACGTTGTATGAATCGTGTAACTAGCGCCCTCTATGAGAGTTAGTTATAAAAACAAATTATTGGGATATATCAGCTTCCAAAACATATTCGTATAAAATTTCATTGCAATGGTGCCAGTAGTTTCGGCAAAATCGTAAGAAATGTGTAATTTTTCATTTTCTTCAACGCCCTTTATCTTGAAAACGGATGGCGTTAGAAAAAAATTTCACTAAGCCAACCCCAATTATTTTTTGTTTTTTACCTATCCTAGAGACGGTGTTACCTTTTTTTGAAACACCCTGTATATCTGTATCTTAGATCTCATTGTTAGTTAGTTTACTTGTTCATATACTTCTAAGATCAATTTTTTCAGCGTTTCATCATAATCTGTGAACCTCGTTATTTAGTCGCACCCCATTCATCATAATGCACTTATTGCTTCAGTCGAGCAATTTAAATATTCCTTCTAAAACCAAGGTAGATAGTTCATGTGTCTTTGCCTGATTCCACTTTTAATCTGCAGAAAACCTATATCACATTTTAACCCATCATGTGGAAAAGATTACTTTCTGCACTTGTAACACAATTTCTTTATAATTTCCTCCATTATTAATGAACTATACTATATTTGTGTGGAGTTGGCAGCACAGTAAATTTATTATAAATGCAAATGCTTCAAAGCCCAAGCAAGGGCATGTTGCATGATTTGCATGTTAGCTCCAACCTAAACCTAAACAATTGCTTATACTCTATATATAAGACTCTTGGTTTGCGATGTAGTAATGTTTCCATTGGAACACCGTGTATATGCACTTAACAATATTCTATTTTAGGAAAACCTTTGGTGAAATTCGATTGCGTGGAATGTAACAAACACTACGAGTCAGCGAGCGGTCTACGCAGACACAACATCAAAAAACACAAGTCCAGCGAAATAGACCTATCGGTAATATGCGAAATATGCGGCAAACGACTATCCAGCAAGGAGAAACTTAAATTTCACTTGCGCACACATACCGGATATAAACCTCACGCTTGTCACGTGTGTCCTAAGAGTTTCTCCAAGAAAGATCAACTTATCGAACACATTCGAACGCATACGGGCGAAAAACCGTACGTCTGCAAATTATGCGGCAAAGGTTTCGCGCAACGCACGCCACTGAAAACCCACGAAAGAACCCACAACGTCGATCGGCCAGGCAGCACCTGCACTTTCTGCGGACTGGTATGCCGATCTAAAGTCGAGTTGGAGATTCACATCAAAGTTTGCTTCGCTGCGCAGCTGCCGTTCGCAGCTGCGTATGGGTTGAATTGCAAACTAGAACCGCAGACCTGAATCAATAATTTTTGTGCGCCAAGCTACTCAGACATCTTGTGCAAGCCTAACAGTACTTTTACAAAAAAAAGTAATATCGTTTTCCCTGCACTTTGCGTAACAATAACACTTTGCAGGTTGCACACTAGTTTCTTTCACAATTTTTTGAGGTGAATTATATCCCTTAAAGAAAACATATCGGTCAATAATTTTCCTAATATAATAAATTCTACAAACATCTCGCAACCACCGCTTAGATTTAGATTGCCCAATCCTGGCGAATGCATCCAGTGATATCATCGTCGAAGTTCCTTTTTGGTGTGGCTTCTTGTGAGCCCACAAAAGAGCTCTGAACCAAGAAAGGTATATTTGTCCTTTCTTTTGCAAGTCCAACAGCTTTCTCAATACCTATTATCCCTTTGTTGGCTTTCTAGTGGCTTCAAGGGATTTGGATCACTCCGACACCAGCTCTAACACTCCTTGATGCCATTTCCATCTACATTTTTTCATCGCGTCCTCTTTTGGTCTTGTAGGTGGTCGTCCTCTTCCTCGCGAAGAAATCGTAAGTATTTTGGTTGAGGAAAGCGTCTCAATTTGTGTTACTTCAAGTTTTGACATCGATGGCTTAGGTGCTCCTTCTGATATTTTACCACCTTAGATTGGATTTGATTAGCAAAGGCTACACAGTTGAGGAGTGCAGATGTTTTGCAATGTTTAGTTAATTTGTTTTCCCGTGATTTGGCTAGTGGACATCAATAGCTCTTGTTTCAAGAAGTGGTCATTTTTTCTTCATTGTTAGTTACCTACAATTTTTTTTTATCCGCAGCCCTTGGAAATGCTCCAACAATATTTCAAGCAGAACTATTAGCAATAGAATTCTGTGCCCAAGAGTGCCTAAGAAAAGGCCTCAACACAGCAAGAATATTTATTGCATCTGATAGTTAGGCTGCTTTGAAGGCTCTGAAGTCCACAACCTATGAGTCAAAAATAGCCTGGAATTGTAAACAATCCCTTAAACAACTGGCTAGTCGCAACAAATTAACGTTGCTATGGGTGCCAGGGCATAAAGGAATTGTCGGAAATGAGATTGCCGATAGTCTCGCAAAGGAAGGAGCTTGTGCTCCTTTTATCGGACCTGAACCATTTTGTGGCATATCAAAAAGCCGCATAATGGAAGAAGTTCGAAAATATGAAAAGGAACTCAGTGCAGCCTACTGGAAAAATGTTCCAGGCCAAAGACAGGCAAAAAGGTTATTACGACCCTCTGCCCGCTACGCGAAATTACTCTTAGAGCTTCAGAAATCTGATCTCAGAGTAATCACAGGAATTCTCACTGGACACTGCTCAATCAGATACCATCTCTGCAAAATGGGCATATTGGACAGTGGGACATGCAGATTCTGCGATGAGGCAGATGAGACGTCAGAACATATTATCTGCAATTGCAGAGTAATTGTTCGGCAACGCCATAAATATCTGGAACAGGTATTCCTTGATCCTGATCAGATTACAAACCTAGCTCCAAAACGGATAATGGACTTTCTTAGAAGCCTAGACCTTTTGGACTAAAATATAGATGTAGGGTATCACAAAAGATCTTATAGGTCGCAGTGTAGTAAGGTCAACTGGGCCAATCGACCCCTTCTGCAATCTACAATCTACCTACAATTTTGCTTGTCAATAATGAGTACTGTATAGAATCTCATGATAAATGCATCAACTGAAAAGACTGAGGCTGGTCTAACATCCATTTTTTTAACATTACTTCCTCCAATTTACCGTGCATTTGAAGTGGTATCTTAGTGGAGATCATTAGCTAGATATGTTATCTTGAGAAATCCTAATTACAGATAACACATACATATGATTATTTAGCTTTTTAAGGAAAAACCACTTCTTGTTTTCTGTCCTAAATATTTTTCATTATTAGGCCGCATGGAATATTTTAAAGTTAGATAGATGCACGCATATTTTATGATAGATTACTGGAACCTGCAAAAATTTTTGATTTTATCATTAGTTCGATATTCAGTTGGCAGTCCTAGCTTGGTTCAAAACTGAGCCCTGGTAAAAATAGGTTCTTATAGGTTGGGTTCTTAAACCCAATGCACACTGCAGGCGGAGTTATTGTTTAAATCCCTAGATGGAGTACCACACTGCGTTTTTTTTTAATATAATATTACCTACTGAATGTAGATAGCCAACCTTTTTTAGTTAATAGTTATTTTATTTCCAATGAATGTTTGTTCCGAGAAGTAGTTGTTTCTTATTTGTTAGTTATCTGTCTACATTTGTGCTTGTCAATAATGAGTCCGGTAAAATGTTTAGCGGATAGTATAATAAATATTTTAATTGTAGTAAATGTATTTATATTTGAGACTGATTTTATTTTATTCATTATATAATTCGTAATTATTGTTATAACTTTCCTTTTAAATTCTTTTAGGAATTGTGTTCTTATTTAATGTTTAAAAAATTTATAACTGTAATCACACATCTGTTCACAAATAAAATTCAATATTTATGAACGCACTATTTATTTAGTAACACACCCTAGTTTCAGTAAAATTAGTTTTGATGAACAAGTAAGTACCTACCTAATAATCCAACTGCAGCTTTATCTATCTAATCCATAACTTCGATTTTAGGAACCAAAATCTAAAATCCCCAACGAGAAGACGCAAGGAAACTTTAAAACGGCAAAAAACTAACAGTTCCAGAAAAACATCCCCACATCCTCCCCCTTTGCTCCTAGAAGATCCCTTACAATGCGATTACTGTACAGCCACTTTTAACAACAACGTTGATTTTGCTTTTCATTCTTTGGTCCATAGCACAGATAACAAGTACACATGCCATTTGTGCAACTACAAAAATTCTTACAAGTATAAAATCGGCATACACGTCAGAACCCATGAAGGCACAAACAAATTCAAATGCGAAACTTGCGGCAAGGGATTCATGGGTCAGAAACAAGCCGAAGAACACAAAAATTTCCATACTGGAGAAATGCCTTTTCAGTGTGAAATTTGTGGAAGATACTTCATGTTTTCTTCACGTCTAGCCTCGCATAGGAGGAGCTACCACTACGAAGTGCTAACAGGTAAGTAATCAAATTATCATCATTTAAAGTACTAGGTCCAGCCTGATAGTCATAGGTTGGGAGCATCACTATGACTCTTCTTTGTAACTTAAATCTACTTGAAATCAGGACCAATTAGTTGTGTTTAAAGTGTCCTCTTAAAGGAATTAAGGCATCGTTAGTCCCGACCTTTGTGGTATTTGACCAATTACTACCTTTGTGGTATTTTCACTTATTGCAAGTAGTTACTTGGACATATGTATGTATGAAATTGGGGGCGACCTATGAGATTTCTGCTTGAAAGATGCTTGGGGGTATGTGCCCAAGCTTTCTGAGTATTTAGGTCCAAAGATTCCTATTCCAGTTCTCTACTTGGATATCAGATAGCTATTATCTAGCAGTACCCTTCTGCTATTTACCCTCTTATTTCCTGGACAAGCCGAATAGGAGATGAATAAATCTCATAATGGCTGACCAGAGTGACGGCTCTATTACTGAGAAGAATATTCAAGCTGACGTTTATGGAGGGAAACTAACTAACTCTCATCATCTCACCAGCAATCGCGGTAGGTGAACTTGTGAAGGATAGATTGGACGAAGAAAAATATTGCAGGTTATCCAAACAACTTCTGAAGTATTCTTATTGGTCATTGTCACCTACGAAAACATCTCAAATCTGAATAGATTGGGGTTATCTGACACCCCACTATTTAGAGGTTGTGAACAATGAGATCAGGCAATTGAACTCTTCCTTTGTGAATATCCGGTACTGTAATAACATTTTTTTCATACTGTACACTTGTACTTTATAGTACTCTTCAATTCTCCCAATGTCGTTTGAAATAATAAGTAAATCCAAATAAACTAAGCTTTTATTCTAGTTTTTGAAGATTGACATTAATTGTTCAATTGCTGTTGCCAGCAATATGTATTAATGGAGTTGGTGATGGATTTACAGTGTTTTCTGTAATCCTGAAAGACGTGGGGCTGTGATGCAGCACTTCAACAAAAGTTTTGCCCCTTTAGATCATTCTTGCAATCCTGTTGTTGCCTTCAATCGATTCTTCTAAGGTTGGCTCCAGCATTGGCCAACAACGTTGAGGATGAAGCAATGACCTGTATACTTTTCTGGTTGGTCTAGTTTTAAGAACTCGGCTATTTTCTTAGGTGCTCCGCCAACAGCATTTATACCAGCTCTTTGAGACAGACATTTTCCTTGTCTATAACCCACCAAAATAGCTTTTAGGTAGACGTTTTGCCGTAAATTCATGTATTTTCTAAACACATCCAAATAGTGAACCTCATCACTGTTAATCACAGTGAAAGTTTGTCGAATATGCGTTTTTGTCTGGTTAATTTAACTACTAGCTGAGTACCCGTATCCTCCACATCACTAACTTCTAAATTATAGATCTCTTCCCTTCGGCAAGCTCTAGTAACTCCAAGTAATGCTATCACATTGAGTAATAGATATTTTTTATCCGGAGCGTCCCTCATGAAGCTTTCAATTTGTTCCTTTGTCAGCACCTTCGACTGGTTTGGCTGATGGTCTACATTTTGTTTTTTCAGCTATCAACTTTGGGAAACTTGATATGTTGACATTCTCATATTGGCGACGTTATCGCCTACTGCAAAAAGGTAGGTTGGTTGACGAGCTAGTAGGTGTGTGTTGGCCTAAGTGCTGTGGGATGACCCCAGCACAATACAGACATGGAATTAGGCAAAAAATTACATTAATAATACAATATCTATAGGTAGATTCTATTATATTAAACTTCACATGGTATATGTCAAAATTTCGTAACAATCGAGCAGGTAAACGTTTTTTACCCCAGGTTCGCCCTCTAAGTAGAACTACCTTGCACTGATGATACAAAAATGTAGAAACCGATCTGCAGTAGGTGGTGAGATTTCCCTTTATTTTTGCGATTCAAAAGACACAGTCATCACGTTTTCTATAAAGTATTCCTCTTCAGTTGTATTTTGTAACTTTAGCTCTACATAAGACTATTTCTTGACAAATGTGCTGAATCTGGAATCATTTACAGTTTACGCTATCACTACACCGACCGAAGTTAAACAACTTACCAGAGTAGTGGTAGTGTAAGCTGTGCCAGTACCTTTCTTAACAGGTCGATTATTTTCAGGTAAACCCCTCGTGAAATTTGACTGCGTCGAGTGCAAGAAGCACTACAAGTCGGCAGAAGGTCTGAGAACGCACATCATCAAGATCCACAAAGCCAACGAAATCGACCTGACTGTCATCTGTGAAATATGCGGCAAAAAACTTGCGAATAAAAAGAGGCTAAAATTTCATCTTCGTGTTCACACAGGCTACAAACCGTATGCCTGTCACATATGCCCCAAAAACTTCTCCAAGAAGGATCAGCTGGTCGAACACATCCGGACACATACAGGGGAAAGACCTTATGTTTGTAAGTTGTGCGGCAAAGGTTTTGCTCAAAGAACCCCTTTAAAAACTCACGAGAAGACGCATAATGTCGATAGACCCGGCAACGCATGCGCTCTCTGTAAGTTCGTGTTCAAATCGAAAGTCGAGTTAGAGTACCACGTGAAAATGTGCTTTTCTGGGCAGCTTCATTCGACAGAATCTCGAAAAACTTGAACACGTTCATATAATTTATTTTTAAATATGCAAAAGGAAGAAGATCTTTAAGGAAACTTTTTTACACACATTAAAGCAATATTTAAGTGTGAAAAGTGTCTAACTTTTGACACAATAATGATTGTTTCCCTCTGAAATGTGATAATTTAAATTAGGTTCATATATTTTATAACTTATTTAAAATATTATTTTTTATTATGGAAACTAATTTATCTAATAAATAATTTTCGGAAGTAAAAAATTTATTTATTTGCAAACCCATCAGCTGGATTTAAAAGAATAATATTATGGTAAGTAACAGTTTTGAATAATTTGACTTAGTTTAATGTGTTGTTTTTTCCAGTTCAACTCAATCTCCTAAAAAATAATAGTTTTCGAAGAAAGAAGAAAGCAATAAAGAACAACGGTGTTTTTGTGAAGTTTTTAGTGTAACTTTCTCACAAAATATAGATGTTTTATTTTAAAAATATCAAATACACATGTACATTGACATCTGTCAAGGTTCCCTTTATTTTTTTAGCACTTACTTATTCAGAATTGTTTATAAGAAGTTGTATGTTCATTGAATACCCAATCCCACACATTCCTACCTTTACCTGAGTAAAACTGAAGAGATCTAAAGCAACAGTCACGAAGTAGACACATTTTTAACTAAATTAAGTGCTCACTGAAATAAATAATAACAGAAGTTAATATTGTAGGCCAAAGAAAAGAAGAAAACTTAAAGATCTATCCGAACGAAAGCTCAAAGTACTCAAATCGAAACGAGAACCGTCCCCTCTTCCTGAATTAGTTAAGCGCGATGAACCCATATATTGCGAACAGTGCGATAAATCGTTCGATTATGACGTAGACTTTGCTGTACATTCTATTAAACATAGTTCAGATAATAAATATAGATGTCACTTATGTTCTAATTATCAAAATATACGAAGAGACCGCATGGAGATACACATTAGACGTCACGACAAGTAAGTGCCACATTTGCGTCAAATATACTAAGTGACATAAAGATCCGAACACCCAGTTTAAATAATTTTATTTTAATAAAATTTAGTGAATTTATTTATTATACTGAAATAAACAATAGATAAAATTTTCAGCCTTATCAGTTGAAGATTACGGTTTTTATACTGCTTTCTTTAAATCCAGTAACAATCCAAAAATTAATATTGTAGCCATAGTAAAGATCCAAATTTTGCGGATTTTGGTTCTTGACATTCTTTACGATTGGTTACGATACCTAGGGTATGGAGACCTGTACGATTTCGTCAACTTTGTGAGTTTGATTGGGGTCTTATAGTGGGGCGTCGGGAAGCTGGATTTTCTTTTAGGGAAATTGCAGTTAGAGTGCAAAGAAGTGTAGACACCGTGTTGTCTGGATTGACTTCGAGAAGGCCGTACGCAAAGAGCAGACGCCCCCGTAGAACAACAGACCGTGAAGATCGCCGGCTAAGATTATTGGCTTTAGGGGACCGTTTCTCCACTACCAGGTCCATTGCAAATTAATGGTTTGCAGAACACGTAAGACCTATTGGCATGCGAAGTGTTTACCGACGAATAAGACGTTTTAGTCTGTTTTCATACCGACCACACTGGGTCCTCCCTTTAACTCCAGAACACCGACGTAATCACCTTGAGTGGTGCAGATAACGGTGACTCTGGGATCAGGAATGGAACAGTATTGTCTTTAGTGACGAGTCTCGATTTTGTTTAGGCATGCACGATGGTCGAGCGAGGGTTAGAAGACGACGTTGTGGAAGGAGAAATCCACGGTTTTTTGTTGAAAGGCATGTTCATCACTGTTGAAATTATGGTTTGGGGTGCTATAACTTATGGTTCGAGATCATCTTTAATCTTCATCGGAGGTAACTTGAACGCGGGTTATATCCAAGAAGTTTTAGAACCCCATCTTTTACCCTATCTTGACACCCTGGCAAATCCAACTTTCCAACAAGATAATGCCCGACCAAATGTCGCAAGAGTCACAATAGATTTCTTTTAACATAATGATGTCACATTGTTACCTTGTCCACCAAGATCTCCCGACTTATCCCCAATTGAGCACGTGTGGGATATGATGGGTAGGAGATTGCTCAATTTGCAACTTCCTCCTCAGACTCTAGAAGAACTTCGAGAGGAGTTGGTGTTTGCCTGGATACTACAGGAGGACATTGACCACCTGACCTGCTTAGGCGCGTTGGAGAATGCGTAACAAAAGGGGGGGGCATCCACACATTATTAAAGGTAAAAGGGCTTTAAAGCAATGCAATTATTTTGAAATTTTTATCATTAACTTATTATGCTTCAGTAAGTACAAAATTTTATAAAAATAAAATCATTTAAACTGGATGTTTGGATTTTTATGTCATTTAGTATATCAAGAAACTTGAGAGGTTTTAAGTCAATTTTAGTACAAAGAATAATCATCGAAAGTAATTTCTCTTCCTCCCTATCTAAATTCTTTCGGATAATTAGTCTCACTTCATTTTTGTTGAAAGCACTAGAGACAATTCTTGATGAGCATATTAATGAGAGACCACTGAGGCAACATTTTCTCAGTACCTACCAGCATGCATATCAGATGGGAAAATCAAGAAAGATTGCGCTTACTACTTTTCTTGATATAGAAGAAGCATCTAATTTACTCAATTCTCTTTCTACAATATATAACAACTGAATCAGAGCGATGCTAGCCATGCTAACATGACTGGAAGGCGAAGAGATGAGTGCAAAAGCTGCTAGGGGCTGCCCACAGAGAGGAATACCGTCCCCTCTCGTGTGGTTGCTACTGGTGGATGACCTGATCTTGGATCTCGACTACCAGGGGATGGAGGTACCAGCCTACGCAGACGATCTGATGATATTGGTAAGAGGAAAGCATGCAGAGGTCATCTTTCAACGACCACTTAACATTGTTACTGGGTGGTTTGCCAAAGAATTGCCGGTCAACCCTAGTAAAGTAACAGTTATTGGTTACTATATCTAGGGGTTACGCTGGATAAAAGACTTACATGGAATGCTCAATTGGAGAACATTTGCAATTAAGCAGAGCTCTCCCTTTGAAATTGCTGCGAGACTTTCTTAAGTTCCAATTCATTATTAAGAGGAGGTTCAATTCTGTCTCCAATTTAAAATGTTTTTTAAACCATTGTGTGTAAATAGTGATAAGTTTGATTGATCTAAGACAATTTAAAAGTTGATACAGTACTATTATTGACTTTAAACGTCCAGTTTCTTATTTGCGTTCAATAGAGCAGTTTTTTTTTCAAGAGATCAATGAGCAAGCTACTTTTTCTGTATGTTTAACTAAAATGTTGTTTTTTAGCCCCAAAAAGCGTGGTCGTCCTGCGACTGGACGGAAACCGAAAATAAGGAAGCGAGACCTTAACGGGAAAGAGTATAAAAAACTACCACTTCCGGATCCGGTGAAACTGGATGAACCGATTAAATGTAAGGAGTGCGACCAGTACTTCCACACGAACCTGGATTTCGCTCTGCACTCTATAGAACACAGCAAAGAATCGAAATATTCTTGTCACTTGTGTCGTTTTACCAATTTACGAAAAGATCGTTTTGAGATCCACGTGCGGTTGCACGAAGGCAGTACCAAATACAAATGCGACATTTGCCAGAAAGCGTTCAGATGTGGCAGTCACGCAGATGAACATCGAAATTTCCATACGGGCGAGAAGCCTTTCCAGTGCGAGATATGCGGTAAGCATTTCATGTACTCCAGAGGCCTCGCCAACCATCGCATCAAGACTCACTCCCAAATATTGACCGGGAAACCCAGGGAGAAGTTCCGGTGCGAGTATTGCGAAAAAGAGTTCGAGTCTTCTACGGGACTCACCAGCCACACCAACATAAAACACAAAAACATACAACCGGATCTCTCTGTCATATGCGAAATTTGCGGCAAAAAAATATCCTGCATGGGTAGGCTGAAGTACCATCTTAGAGTGCATAGCGGTGATAAGCCTTATGCCTGTCTGATGTGCCCAAAGAGGTTTGCTATGAGAGACCTCCTCATCGAACACTCCAGAGTGCATACGGGAGAAAAACCGTATGTTTGCAAATACTGCGGAAAGACATTCGGTCAGAGATCGCCTTACAGATACCATATCAAAACTCACACGGGAGAAAAGAACTACATATGTCCTCTTTGCAACAAGGGATTCATTTCCAATGCCGGTATGAAGAGTCATGTTAAAAATTGCTTCAAACCTTAATTATTCGTTGTATAATTTAAGTACGTGCTTTTTTGAAAAGGAGCATCCAAAGTCCTTCTACTGCCATGTATCCAATACGAGCTTATATAAATTTCGCTATACGGGCGGCCATTTAAAAAATTCTTAAGAAAGAAAACGTATATGAAAAATCACTGAAAATATTTTCTATAACGTAAAAGGGGAAAGACAATTTCCAACTATTTGTCACTCACCTAGAGATTCGATAGTTTTGTTTTCCCATCCATGCCATAGAAATTGTTTTCAATGATTTTTTTTATAAATCTAAATGTAGTCATTGTAAGTTTTTAATTTAAAAAAAAATATTTTAATAAAAAAAATAATTCAAAAGAAAATGAGAAATAAAAAATTAATTTATCAAAACAGAAGTCTATATTAATCAACAAATTGTTTAACAATTCTATGGAAATTTTATTTTTTGATGTTAAAAGTGTCTTTTTTTGCTTAAAATCTGTTTTTCCGCCTACCTTTCCGGAAAATCAATCATATGAAAACGGAAAATTCATAACGCCAAGATTGTTTTATTCCAGCATTAAAAAAGTGTCTTTTGGATTTGATTTTTTGAAATCAAAAATAATGTAAATTTCTACTAATTCCACAAAGTGAGAGCTTTTCTCAAACAAAATTCTATAAATTGTAAAGCAAAAAAATCTAAAACACAAGAAAAGGGCATTCGATTTTTACCAGAAGCGTCCGATTCTGAATAACTGTTAAAAAAGGTGAGTAAATACAAATTCTACAATACGAAATGTTTTCTAGAAGCCTGCTAGCACAAGGGTATAAATGCTTGTCTCTCACGTAGGCGGCTCTGATTCAATTCTCGGCTACTACAGTGAAAAAAAAGGTTTTAATAGTGATAAAGGTAGGAGGAAAGGCTATTGTAAAACAGGTAGTTTTATAAATTCTTATTTTTTTCTTTGGTTATTACACTTATTCCTCTTCTTTGTTCCCGTGCTTCTCTCAGGCATCTTAAACGGCCCATACACGATGCAATTTGTTGTACAAACGGTTGTACAACAGATCGCATTGAAAATCGTATAGACAGATCGTAAAGAATTTTGCCCACAGACGTTAAAACATTTCAAGCGATTTGTTGTACAACAAGTTAGTATATTCCAAGTTCTTGAATATGTCAGTTGTAGTGATGAGCAAATGCAAGACCAAGACCAAGACCGAGTTAGTCTTGGTCTTGGTCTTGGTCTTGCATACAAGGTCTTGGTCTTGGTCTTGCAGTCAAATAAGCAGTCTTGGTCTTGGTCTTGTTCTTGCAGGGTCCAGTCTTGGTCTTGGTCTTGGTCTTGCACCAAGACTCTTGCAAGTCTTGCACTTTTTTTTAGATTTACTGGGGTCCATTTTTACAAAAAAAAAGAAAAATAGTTTTTAAAATCATTACAAGTAAAGAAAGATTAAATGAAAGGGATAGTATTTTTCACTATAAAAATTTTGTTTTCTTTATATTACATTGTAGCGATAAATCAAGTATGAAATAGTTATTACAACAAGTGCGGAAAAGTTAATTTCCGCAAGAGTTAGGATCAATATTTTGTTTAAAAGCAAAATCACCTCGAAAATTATTTAGATACTTGAAAAGATGCGATTGTGACAATTAAATCTTTCATAGTGTCAATAAATACACGATTGTAGCTATAGCAACCCTACTTATACAGGTGAGTTTGTTGTTGCTTTGAGTAAGGTTTACAGGGGTGATTTAATAAATTATGATTTTTTTTAAAAACAAACATTTTAAAAATCCCTATTTTCATGTAAAATAATCTTAATTTTTTTACTATTTGTATGTAGTCCAACAAGATAAAGATAATAATACAATAATTTGTCAAAAAGGTTATCGGAAAACATCTCTAATTAATAAAAAAAATGCTTGCGGGAAAGAGATATAGTCTGAATTAAAATGTTGTTTTACGCATGCTTGTAGAAATTTTTTTTTATTTTTTATTCATTTTGACAATTTTTTTAGAATATAGTTTTATAATGCGTCAATAATAATAATATATAGAATCAGACGTGAAATCTAACATTTAATTATTTTATTTATGAGTTTGAAAATATATTTGAATATTAAAGTCACTGAATTTTGCGTCTCTCTATAAAAAATTATTCTTTGCAGGCCTATTAGCTGGGATTTGAAATAAACTAAAACTATGTTTGGTGTTGATGAATAAAAACAATAGGTAGAATACATTACCAATAATAGAGCTTATGTCAATATTTTAGAAAGATATATTTTAACAACATCTAAATACTAAGTTTTCACAACTGTTAGAAAAAAGTACCTACTATATGTATAAATATTACAAAATATTTTTTTTCTTTTGATTCAAATAATGAAAAACAAAAATAGGATAAATGCTTCGAATAGATATCGGTAAAATCTATTTTAGTTTCGTTGCCCAACAATTGATACACAGTAACCAGACAAATAATCACGTGCCATTTTTGCCAAGATAAATAACGGTCAATAACGATAAACTCTTACTTTACATCTGTGCTCACCGATAGCGGCCGTCTTGAACGGTCGTCAAATTACGGCCGCTTTATTGCGGCACCGCTATCCTTGGAAACCAAAGCTTTAGAGTTTAAAATAATCCATGGCTGCTTTATTTTTCGGTTTATATATTTAAGAGACGCAAGACCGCAAGACTCTTGCAGGCTTGGTCTTGGTCTTGCGTATATCTTGCAATGCTAAGTCTTGGTCTTGCATAAGTCTTGCACTGCTAGGTCTTGGTCTTGTTCTTGCAGCCTGAAGTTGGTCTTGGTCTTGGTCTTGGTCTTGCATTTTCTGCAAGACCAAGACCAAGACCGCAAGACCAAGACCAGTCTCGCTCATCACTAGTCAGTTGATAAAAAAAAGGAATAGCTGGTGCAATTGTTGCATTATTTTCTGATGAAAATAACAAAAAAATTAATAAAAAGAAGAAAGAAGTTTGGTGCAAAAATTGGTTACTGCAAAGATATAAAAATTCGCAAATTAATTTATTAAATGAGCTACGGGTAATTATTTACAAGAGCTACTTAGTTCCAACTTTAAAACATAATTTTGAAGAAAATATGCTTGAGCGCACTAAATGAATACTCAATTCATGATTTGTACATCATAATTAAACTATGTAAAAATTTCGGAAATTAGCCAGAAGTAGCTCTTGTAAATAATTACCAAAATTTCATAGCTTGTATATCGTTTATGTTTGTTGGAATAATCATTGGATTTTACATCCCATAAACAGTTTTGATTTTTGTATATTTCGATAAAGTTTTTTAAAAATTCTTAATCATTATCCATTTTTCTCTTGAAGTACAAATACTTTTGAATTAAAATTGTACGACAAATCGGCGAATACCCACACACGCTCAAATCCGTCGCATATCCAACTGAGTTGTACAACAGATTTTTAAGCAAGCTGAACTACCAAACGATTCGACCGCGCCTTACGATTTGTCGAACGACTACCCCACACACGTTCCAATTTTCTTTCAAACGGTTTGACAGACATATATCGTACGATTTGTTGTACAACAAATTGCATCGTGTATGGGCCCTTTTAGTTTACTTCCCCATTTTCTTTTTTATTTATTTTATTTTATTAGATGTGAAATTATATTGTTTTATACCAATATCTTTTCTTGCTATTTGCTAATCTTTATTTAATAAAACCCTCTACTCTACATCATTAACAACTTCAATCAAAAAATTCACCAAGTTTCTTTTTTTCTTTTTCTTCTTTTTTAGTCAATCCCCCCTCGTTGCCATTTTCGTTTTGATCAATTTTTATTTAGAGAAGATTCAACCAAATTTGAGATGGATGACGAATCTAATTTAATTTTTATTTAATTCAAAATATCTCTCCACTGTTATACATTAATTTTCACTTATAATATCACGAGAGCTTAAATTATTTTTAAATTTTTTGAGGGCACGAATATTTGGGAACAGTATATTGTGTATCTAGAAGTAAAAGCGATAAATTCCCGGACGACAATTAAAATTGGAGTCTGGGAATGTGCTTTTACTCGGAGGTGCACATCCTATTTTTTCTGAAATCACATTCAATATTGCGATTTTCTATTTAAAATTGTGTGCTTGCCTAAAATGTCAAAGTGACGACTACAAACCCAAAAAATCAAAAGTTTTGAGCCTTGAGCATATTGAAACCTTTATTAATCATTGAACGACGTAGAAGATTGGGGATCGAAACTTTTAATTAAAATACCTGATAATAAAACTAATAAACCAAGGTCTTTTGTAATAAATGATACATATACACCATTTTATAAAAAATATGTAGCAAGGGAGACAGATTTTTCTAGGCCTAGGCCGAGAACATAGCCATTTCCAAGCGATTTCAGAAAAATAATTTTCTTAAAATATTTGTGCCCGAAAGAAAATTTCCAGGAATAGTTTAAGCTTGCATGGTATTGGGTTAGAATATTTCACACCATAATTTGGAAAAAAATCCAATCTGACACCTGTCACAAAGCTTCATAATTATATTATATATTTTTATTAGTCTAGGGTCTGTACGTACTCTATGGTTTCAGCTGTCAAAAAATTTCCACTTAAATATCGTGGCGCCAAGACAAAATTTTCGGAAATTGTTTTAGTTGTCATAGCAACTAGTCAAAATTTACACATTTTATTGGTTAAAAAGTAGTGTGAAATTTTCATAGAATTTCTTTGTAAATAACCCAATGTTTTTAACCAACTATATTTTAATCCCATTTTAGCAGTTTTTTTTAAATAGTTGTATGTTTAGTATCCTCAAGTATGTACAAAATTGGATTCCTTTTTAAAAAAGCACTTAAGCGTTTATTGCGTTATAAAAATGCTCATCTTTTATGAAACTACTATTATTTACTTTAGATTTAGTTAAAAAGGTGATTTCTCCAATATGACTCTCATATAAATACTTAAGTAATTTTAATTTGTCAATTAATCAGTTTGGGAATGACAAAATTTATCATAATTTTCGCACTAGACCTTACTATAAAAATGTTCACGAATCTATGTTACCCACCAAGTCACAAATCTGTTGTAATATTAATTTATTGGATTCAAGATTATATAATTTGCTGATACATTCGACCGTTAGTTCGTATAGTATTTGCAAGTTAATATTGACATTGAAAAACAACATCACATATTGTGAATTTTTATTAAATAGGTAATGTTAGAGATAGGTAATTAACTTTTGTTTTATAAAAAGTATAAACGTTTTTTTGGGATAGTGTCCCTAGTACATTTAAACAATAGAAAGTTTCAATCATTTCGAGGCTTTGTTTCCGATTCCTATTATTTAAATAAAAAAATAACAAGCTGCGATTCATTTTATTAAAAGTTAGTTATTTAATTATAATTAATTATATTTGGGGTCGTAGAAGAAGTCGTGTACATAACACGTTGAAAAGTGTATTTCTTGCACTCATTACGTTTGACTCATGCGTAATTTTTCACTTTCCTCACTCGTTATGTAAAATACTATTTTGTTTCATTAAAACGATCATGCTTTTTATACTAAATTTTTAAAAAACCCTGTACTTACATTGCGTAAAATTTTCTGGGCCTAACAAGAAATTTGTAAAATTGATATACATGTATAATAATTCATAGCTAATTGTAAAATTTTAGTTTTAAATTGGCTGTGAAATAATGAAAATTCAGTAAACTGTTGAATTAGCGTAGTTTTAGTTATTATAAATAATTTAGTGTATAGTGTGTACCATTTTTTAAAAATAAAACCTGCAAACTGTAGCTTATTTGATTAAAATAAAAAAGTCGCCTATAGAAATAGTGCCAATCATTACATTGAAAAAAAAACATGAATTATTTCATTCTCCATGTTTTTGTTTTAAATAAAATATATTTAGATATTTTTTATATTTCTTAAAAGTTATTTTTGTATTTTTATTTTCTGCCTGCTCCAACTTTTATGTGAATCAAAGTTTTTACCAAAGAAGTGGTAAGTAACACTAACTAAGTAAAAGGAAAAAGTAAAAAGGTGAAAGGTAAACACAAACAGGTACCTATTCAAAATTAAAATGGAAATACTATGTATTTTAAAATCAGAGAAGGTAAGTTAACTGATATAATAATTTTTAGTTATAATATTGTCTATATTATATTACGTATAACTTGCTAAGTTCAACCCTGTGGCATATTTGCCTCTTTTACTTGATGATTTTTTTACACAATGTGATTAAACCAGGTTATTTATTACATTCTGGGGGTTTATCAACTTAGGGGTATAATCGGTTTCATTATAATCCTTTAATCTCCTTTGTCCATGATTTCAAAAATCTGCATTTTATAACTTGACACAATTTTAACGTATCACTGTTAAAATAGCAACCTCTTAATTGGTGAACAAAGTTAAGACGATATTGCTGGCATATCTGAACGCTCTGTTGTCACAGTATTACAGAGAAAGAGCTGCTATTCACTGTTCAGCCAACAAAATAAAGAGACAAAAGTTACACTATATTCTCAGCCAACCAAGCAGCGGAAAACACCCGGAATTTTTGTCAAATATTCACCAATTTCTTGGCCTATTAGTCTCCTGTATCTATAATGGTTGAAGGGTGGGTCGCTCCTCAGCACTTAGGCCACATTTGACCCATTGTGCGTCCTTCTGAGATAAAACCTACCTATTAACTTAACAGCTTCTTCAAGTTGGCCGACGGTCCTTTCTAGTCGAGGCCACGTAGTTCTTGGCTGCTCTGCTATTCGGAAGCTCCTTACATAGTCTGCAACCTTTTTTTTCGTTCTTTGTGAAGAGAGCGTTTCTTTAGTGGGTCAACCACCGCTAAGGCTGACAAGCTGATGATACTGTCAGGTTTTCTAGCTAGCTTTCCTAACTAACGAGTCAGCTATGCAGTTGTATTTTGAAACTCCATGACCAAGTAACCAAGTTGTTGCTGCAGGCTTCGGTAAGGGTCATGTGACATTCTAATATTAGACGTGATGTGGTAGAAGTAAACAAAATACGCTCGCCATTTCGTGGTGACCTAGTAAACTAGTCACAAGAAGACGCATCAAATCCTTTTAACTAACTATAATCCTTCTGTGACTCCTAGTATATTTAGGCATGCCAATCTTTGTATTTGTTGCAACTTTTGAATGGCTGTTGTCTGATTTGCTTTTGTAAATATATCTACACATACAGTATGAAAAATCCAAATGGACTACATTCATTATTTTGATTACTGTACATATTTATAGAAAATTCCGAAACACGTCAAATTTAAATTGTAAGACTTCCTTTAAAGTGAAAATTTGATCATTACTTTATCATTATTTTATTTTAGGAAAGAACCAGTCAAAAGAATGAAACTAAGCAAAAGAAAATCTAGTGTACAATTATCAATTATGCAAATAAATAAATACAAACTAGGAAAAGAAACGAACGAACCTCCAACTCTCGATGAGCCGATAAAATGCGAGCACTGTGAAGAAACGTTCAAAACAAATTTATCTTTCGCTATTCATTCGGTAACTCATCGGAAAAACGACACTTTTCACTGCCATTTGTGCGATACTGTCCTGAAAACAAAATACACAATAGAAACTCACATCAGAACACACGACGGTTACCTCAGGTACAAATGCGAAACGTGCGGGAAATATTTCAACGGTAAAAGTGAACTTAGAGATCATACAAATTGGCACAAAGGTGTCATTCCGTACCAGTGTGAGATATGCGGTAAAAATTTCGAATTTCAAAAACACTTATCCTCCCACAAACGAGTCTCACACCACAAATCCAAATCCTTCGAGTGTAAAGACTGCAACATAACCTACAAATTTCCGTCGGGCTTGTACCGTCACAAATATCTCAAACACAGGAATGATCCTTCCGTCATTTGTGACATTTGCGGTAAAAAATTATCCTGCAAGGAAAAACTGAAAACCCACCAGAAATCTCACTCAGAATCAGGAAACGGATCTCAATGTTTGCTGTGCACTAAGTCGTTTACCAGGGAGGCCCAATTAAAAATCCACATGCGCACACATACGGGAGAAAAACCGTACGTGTGCAAGTTTTGCGGCAAAGCCTTCAAGCAGCATTCTCCTTATAGGTATCACATTAAAAACCACATCGGTTTGCGACCGCACGTATGCGCGCACTGCAGCAAATCTTTTATCGTCAAAAGTTCCTGGAAAACCCACGTGAACGGATGCAGCCGTAAAACGTTGCCATCCACCAACAAACACCTTTTAAAATGTTGAACACTAAAAGTTCCACAAAATTCTTATTAAATCAGAGTTAAAATGTAAAACAACATTAAAGAGCTTGTAATTCTTTCTTTGTGTATTACTCACTTTACAAGTATTCATAATTCATAATTTAAAGTATTTAAAGAATAAATAGTGGAAGTTAATTCAACCTTTTCGTTGTTTATTGTTCTGAATTATAGACATTTATTTATTTAAAAAATGAATGAATTTATACATACGTATAGGGGTGATAGTACACCTTAGACCTATAAGATCTTTTGTGTCCTATTTTCGCAAGAAAGTTTAGGAAATCGTCAGGCTTCAAATCAGGTGGATCCTCCTCTTCTATCTAGTATGCTCCTATGTATCGCCCTAGAATTCTGCAAAGCAATGTCCCGTTAATATTCTCGTTAAAATAGGGAGCCCTTTTTTACTAAGGTTAAGGCAGCTAAGAGATCTCTTCTGGTCATAGAGCCCCTCCATTTCCCACAAGATGATTCTGGTACCAGATGTGAGGTTTCAGCCCCTCTTTTGTCACCTTAGCTGTTGTTCTTCTCGCCTAGTTCTCTTAGCTTGCCTAGCCATTTCCAATCATCTTTGAAGTGATTGTGAGTATTGGGCTATCGGTCCAAAAACACCTGCTCCAGTTCTTTCTTCTAGCTTGAATCCTAACCAAATTTGTGATGAATTTTCTCACAAAGCTGAATTTCTTTGGCATATCTTCTTGGAGCATTTCCAAGGTTTTTCCTTCTCTGTATACTATTTTCTTCCTTACGTTTTCTAGCTGTTGTGTCCCAAGCTACTGCATTGCAGAATACGTGGGTTCCATCCCCAGTTTCTCCCTGCATTGTTCCTGCATACCATGAGGGACTTAGTGGCTTTGTGTATTACTTCGTTTTCATCTTTATTCCAGAGTAACATGCTGTATAGTATTAGCCCCAAATATTTGATCTGTGCTCCAGACAGAAAGGTCCACCCCTTCTGTTTGGCCTATGAGAGTCATGTGCTTATTGAGCCTAAAGTGCCCTATCCTATCATTGTTACTGGACTAAAGCTACAACCAAATAGCTTTAATTTGTCTAATGGAATGAAGTTGTTTTTGAAATGCTGTAACAGGTCCAGGAGAGGAATAAATGGTGAGTGTTGATACATTGTGTGTTCAAATCCTGTTTATAACGTTCACTGTTTTAGGAAACAAAGAAAAAAAGGAAAAAACTACTTCTCCAACATAAAATTAGACAATATTGAAAAGTATTTAGTGAAACCCGCCGAACTAGACATCCCCTTAAATTGCGAAAACTGTGGGGAGTGTTTTAAGAACAACGTTGAGTTTGCTCTGCATTCACGCGAACATGACAACCAAAAGATGTACGCTTGTCACATCTGCGACTTTAGAAGTAAGAGCAAAGGAGCTCTGGAGCTCCACGTGCGAGACCACGAGGGCAAAAAGATGTACAAATGTCCGATTTGCGAAAGGCAATTCGTAAGACTGGTCGTGGCTTACGAACATCAATTTTTACACAACGGTCAGACGCCTTTCCGATGCGAGATATGCGGGAAGGGTTTTCATCATTCCGGATCTGTAATTACGCACAAAAGAAAAAACCATCCCGATTCTTCACACCAATTAACCCCTTTCCGATGCACCATTTGCCACGAAGTGTTCGCCAGTACTGCTCAACTAAACAAACACAAGTTCAGCTCGCACGATCAACACCACTACAATATTCTATGCGAATTTTGTGGGGCGCAATATTTCGGAAGTCGTAGTGACATGTTACGGCACATGCGCACGCATACCGGTGATCGACCGTATCCTTGCAGATTCTGTACCAAAACATTCGCCACCACCAGCACTAGAAATATTCACGAGCGGATTCACACAGGCGAAAAAAGGTATACTTGCTCCTATTGCGGGAAAAAGTTTGCTCACGATTCTGCTCATCGGTATCATATGAAAATACACTCGGGAGAAAAGGAGAAGAGCTGTACGATATGTGGGAAAAAATATATTTCTGCAGGAAATTTGAGAATACATTTGAGAACTTGCCACGGTTCTATAAAAATTGATAAACCTATTTGAAACTTTTAAAAAGCTGTTTATAAACGTGATTTGTATAAATTAAGACACCTACTTTTTTTATTTCACTTATTTTCAATAAAAATATTTACTAAAACAATTATATGGTCATTAAATATGGCGTGCTACTAAAAATCGCTTTCTCTGCTATTGTAAGATGTAGTTAGATTTGAAAATACAGTAAAATACAAAAGTTTTTTCAGTAAACAATGTCGTAATAAATCTGGAGTACGTTGATGATATTGTAAACAAACACAGTTTACACTACCACACACTTTTAAACGTATACCGCGCATCTCAATAGCCAAGTTTACCTTTTCAGAAATCGTAGTTTGCCATTTTCTCTCTTTGTCTCGTGTTTTTAAGCTAACTGAAACTTTATTTACTAATCCTTTCAGCCTCTTAATCCTTTATATCCTGTTTCAACAATATTTTCTTATACTAATCCCAAACCAAACAGACCTTTTGTTTTCTAAATGTCCAAATTAACAGGTCGGCTGAAAAGTCCCCGGTCTACCATAGTAAAACACAATATTTTGACAAAATTCATTTTTTTTATTCAACATAGTTGCCTTCAAGGGCGATACAGCGATTATAGCGACCTTCCAACTTTTCGATACCATTTTTGTAGTACTCCTTCGGTTTGTCCTCAAAATAGGCTTCAGTTTCGGCGATTACCTCAGTATCAGAGCCAAATTTTTTTCCCGCGAGCATTCTCTTCAGGTCAGAGAAAAGGAAAAAGTCGCTGGGGGCTAGATCTGGAGAATACGGTGGGTGAGGAAGCAATTCGAAGCCCAATTCATGCAATTTTGCCATCGTTTTCATTGATTTGTGACACGGTGCATTGTCTTGATGAAACAACACTTTTTTCTTCTTCATATGGGGCCGTTTTTTCGCGATTTCGGTCTTCAATCGCTCCAATAATGCACAGTAATTGTCGCTGTTGATTGTTGTTTCCTTTTCCAAATAGTCGATGAACAATATACCGTGTGTATCCCAAAAAACTGAGGCCATAACTTTGCCAGCTGACTGTTGAGTCTTTCCACGCTTTGGTGGCGGTTCACCGGCCGCAGTCCTCTCAGCTGACTGTCGATTGGACTCAGGCGTGTAGTGATGGAGCCAAGTTTCATCCATAGTCACATATCGACGCAAAAAATCGGGTTTATTACGACTTAACAGCTGCAAACACTGCTCAGAATCATCAATTCATTGCTGTTTTTGGTCGATTGTGAGCACGCGCGGCACCTTTTTGGCACAGAGCTTCCGCATACCCAAATATTCGTGAACGATATGTACAACACGTTCCTTAGATATCTTTAGAGTGTCAGCTATCTCGATCATATTCACTTTACGGTCACTCAAAATCATTTTGTGGATTTTTTTGATATTTTCGTCGGTAACCACCTCTTTTGGGCGTCCATTGCGTTCACTGTCTTCGGTGCTCATTTCACCACGCTTGAATTTTGCGTACCAGTCAATGATTGTTGATTTTCCTGGCGCAGAGTCCGGAAACTCATTATCAAGCCAAGCTTTTGCTTCAACTGTATTTTTTCCTTTCAAATAATATTTAATAAGCACACGAAATTCTTTTTTTTTCCATCTTTTTGAAAATAACAAAAGTTGCTTCACTAAAAATGCAATCTCTCACAAACTAATAGTCGGACAGCTGTCAAATTTTTACACGAATCTTTTGAAGGTTAATACTATCTAAAAATGAAATGGACTTAATTCTAGTGTCGTCATCTATAGGTCAGACCGGGGACTTTTCAGCCGACCTGTTATGGATTGAGCTAACTACCGATGTATTTACTAATACTTTCAGCATTTTTGTCTTTCAGATCCTGATCCAACAAGATTCCCTTTAAATAATGCCAAACAAACAAGATTTTTTTACAATAATCCCCATCCAACCAGTTATTTTGCTGTCTGAATGTCCTGATTACAGATTGAGCTAACTACCGATGTATTTACTAATACTTTTTGTCTTTCAAATTCTGATCTAACAAGATTTCCTTTTAATAATTCCAGAAACAGTTCCTTAGCTTCCTAAATGTCCTGATTACAGGTTGAGCTGACTGCAATTGCATTTACTATTTTTTTCAGCCTTTCAATCCTTTAGATCATGATTTAACAATATTCTCTTTCAATAATCAAAAATAAACACTTGTGTGTTGTTAGCTGTCATATTTTTTTTAATCTTCAATTAAACAGTTGAATTGACAGTTCACAAGATAAAAACCGTACTTAAAGAGAGTGTACAGATAAAAAAGATGTTCTTATACAAAGGTAAATTATGTGAAATGAACCTAACCTCAAATTATTGTATTGGAAACGAACATTGATAGATAGATGAGTATTTTATGGAAAGCTGATTAATAAATGAACCGATAAAGTATTTCTTTATATTTTCAGAATAGAAGCATACGACCCTAATAATAATTTCATTATGAAAAAAAGTTAGTAAAAAAAACAGGTCTTTGACTACTTTGACAACAGCTCCACCATTTGCTAATTAATTAACTAGTTAATTTTGTAATAAAGACAATAATTTCATCTTCATAATCAACCCGTTATGGTTCACTGAAGCCCCTGGCGCCTGTCAGAGAAAATTTCCTACAGTTTTACATAAAATCTAGAGTACGCAACAAAGTTATGCTGTTCGAACCTCCCTACCCGTTTTTAGTCAAATCTGTTCAGCAATTCTTGAATTATAAATAGAGAAACCAAACCGACTTTCCTTTTATACAAACAGGTTTATTTTTTAGTATTTATTCACTATTATATTGGCTTTTAGGGAAGTATTAGCATATCTAATAAAATTTTGTTTTAGACCAACAAAAATAAAAGTTCGCAGGAAAATAAAACGAAGAAACGGAATGAGAGGTATACTGGCGAAAATATCACAAGGAGACCTCGATCAATACATAGTAAAACCAGCTGAACTAGAAACTCCTATAAACTGCAAATTCTGCGATAAGATTTCCACAAATAATATTGATTTCGGTTTCCACACTATTGTTCACAGTAAAAACGATTTATACCAATGCCATATCTGCGGAGAGTTCTCTCACCAGAAGAAGTCAATGCTGGAAAAACATATACGTGAACATGAGGGTATACGGAAGTATCAATGCCCTTTATGCGAAAGGCAGTTCGCCTCTTTAAAAATAGCCTACGAACATCAATATGTCCATGAAAACAAAAGACCTTTCGAATGCGATATATGTGGAAAAAGATTTTCTGCTTCAGCCTCGGCCAAAAATCACAAGAATACCATTCACTACGAAATCGTTACCGGTCAAAAACAAGAGAAATTCGACTGTAGAATATGCAACAAGCATTACAGCAACCACACTGGACTATCACACCATAATTTTCGTCATCACAAGGAATCGTATACACTGATGCCCGCCCTTTGCGAGATTTGTGGCATGAACTTCTCCAGCAAAGCTAAATTGAACAAACATATGCCAACGCATAGCGCGGAAAAACCATATTCTTGTCAATTGTGTTCTAAGACGTTTTCACGAACCGATATCCTGAAACAACACCAATCAGTGCACACTGGAGAAAAAAGACACACTTGCAACTACTGTGGTAAGAAATTTGCTCACAGCTCCTCGTTTAATTATCACCTGAAATTACACACCGGCGAAAAACCTTTCAGCTGCATTATATGCGAAAAGAAGTACATTTCCGCGGGGAATTTAAAACTACACATTAAAAAATGTCACAAGTCTGAAGGTATTTCGTATTCGTAATACACATTTTTTAAAGCATGCTTTTTATTATTACATCTTCCCAAATAATGTTAAGAACCCTTTACAATTTCAGTTGGCCTAACCACTAAAATCTTTTTCAATAATAAATTAGGATATTTCGGATTATACACTATGATAATAGAACACCATTTCTCCACGATCATCACTGAATTTGCTTATTCTTAAATAGTACTTGATTACAGAATACTGGAATTCCCTCTCTTGAGATTGAAATAATATTCTGCAACAATTCTATCCCCATGCAATTTAATAGTTATTTACGGGAAGTGGCCGAGTCAAGAATATCTAATCGAGTACCGTAATAATCTCTTCACGGACGTGTATCGTACTATATTTTTTTTTCATACTGCCTTTGGTTTTAAACGCAATAAAATATGAAACTAAAATGACATATTTGATCATTTTATTAGGAAGTCATGTAGACTACTGTAATAGTATATTAAACAACGCATTTCATATGGAATTCTGTTATGACACGAGTTCAAGTTTAAAAAACGAATCGCGAAGCGATGAGTTTTTTAAAGAACGAGTGTCACAACAGCCATATGAAATAAGTTGTTTATAATATTTTTTATATTTTGCCCTTTTTACCATTTTTAAATTAATTTTTTATTTTTTTGTAATTACGAAAATTTTTATTTGAAAAAGTATGTCGGCAGCACTGTGTAATTTATAAAATTTGACAGTTGTGACATTTAAATTATCAAATGTTAATGTTTTAAAATATTTTAAAAAGAATAATATACCAATAATAATATATTATATAAGTAAAATATTATATTCATATTCACAGATACTTTCTTAAAGAACAATATAAAATTAATAAATTGCTATTAGCCACAAATGTCATTGTCAATAGTCTTGCCTTTAGAAACTTCACTCATGTCGCCAACCATTTAAAACAAAAATTTGCGTGCGTAAAAGTTACATTACGATACGCAAATGCGTTTTATAATGAAGATTTTTATAAGTGCAAAATATAAAAAAAAAATTATGTTACTTGATTTATTCTTAACATGGTTGATTTGCTTTATAAATAAAAAATGAACAGCGGATACCGAGTAACAATATAAATAAAGGCAGACATATTGAATTTTTCTGCACACACGAAATATCTGCGGAGAAAATGGATCTGAAATTAGATGAAGTTGCTGAGAAAACTGCGGAAGCGATAGGGCAAATCATTCCAGTTAAGTCTGCGAAAAGATATGAAAAAGAATATGCGCTGTTTTGCAACTGGCGTGAACAACACAATTTGAAAAGTAGTGCTGATGTTGGCTTACTTTTTGGATGTGGTAAGAACAGCTTTTTTAAAGAATATTCTTTGCAACAGTTTAAATTTTCAGTCAAAAACATTCAACCTTTCTTCATTATGGTCCAAATACTCAATGGTAAAATCAACGATTATGGTTAATGAGAATGTCACCATATCAAGTTTCCCAAAGTTGATAGCTTTTTTGAAAAAACAAAATGTAGACCATCAGCCAAACCAGTCGAAGGTGCTGACAAAGGAACAAATTGAAAGTTTCATGAGGGACGCTTCAGATAAAGAATATCTATTACTCAAAGTGATAGCATTACTTGGAGTATACAGGTCATTGTTTCAGGAGGACATCCTCAACGTTATTGGCCAATGCTGGAGCTGACCAGCCACACGTCTTTCGCGATTACAGAAGACACTGTAAATCCATCAACAACTCCATTAAAACATATTGCTGTCAATCTTCAAAAACTAGAATAAAAGCTTAGTTTATGTTGATTTACTTATTATTTAAAACAACATTGGGAGAATTGAAAAGTACTGGACAAAAAGTGTGGACAAAAAATATAAAAAATGGTACATCTTGTTATACCTAGTATTATTCTTTTACATAATTTTTTTGATAGGTCTTTATTGTCATTGGTGTCATGGGTGCTTGTCGCAAAAATGAGCTTTTCAACCTGAAGGTTTCGAATATAAAAGATCTAGGAACAGCATTTTTAATTTTCATTCCAAATAGGACATCCAAAAAACCAAAATAATTTACCGTAACAGGAGAATTCTACAACGTAGTGAAAAATATTACCGTTTGAGACCACGAACCATCCTTTCCAAAGAGGAAAGTGCACGAAACAGATAATTGGTATCAATAAAATTGGTAATATGCCCACTAAAGCCCTTCATCTTAAACTAGTTTCGCCTTTGTCTACTGGAGCCTTTTTTTCGGCCGATTTATTTTTCGTCGAGGTAATTGTTCTACCATTTTTTCGGATGGTCCAGATTTCATAGGCGCAAAGAGACATTTCAATGAGCTTTCGTACCTACTTGATTTCCAAATATACAAAGATTCTTTGCAAAATGAATTATGCAAATTGGTATCATAGATAACGCGCTTAAGAATAGTTGTTAATGTCAGTCATAGAACCAGCAATCGGCCATCAGGATCTAGGGTCTTTCTGCGTGTATGCTGGCCTATAAGTCCCGATTTATCTCTTGCTGACACCTCAATAAAGGTCCTTCTGTCCTAAACCTGCTACGTACCAACCAAACAAAGTAAAATTCTATCTGATTAACAGCAGTATACTGCTGATTCTTATTGGACTGTTTTTTTTTAATACTATCTGAAAACGCGCTTACTTAGTCCAAAAAAATAATTGCTGGTTACGCATTTTCATACTTTTATAAATTTATGACATATTTACGTTAATAAAGCGATTTTTGACATTAAACTACTGTGTTTCCATGTATTCTAATTTTGACATGTAGTAAGTCATATCCCTAATAAATTATTGTCCTAAATAATAATAAAAAGTTTGTTTTAGTCTAAAAGAGAAACGAAAATATGTAAAGAAGAAATTAAAAGAAAACGGAGAAAACAAATTAAGCGAAAAAAAATCGAGGGCTGTTTATACCAAAGACCCCATGCTTATAGCTAAACCGCTTGATTTAGATGAACCACTGTCTTGTAAATTTTGTTGGGGGATATTTAAAAATAATTTAGATTTCGCCTTGCATTCCAAAGAACACAGTCCAGAAGGTATATACTCTTGTCATATTTGTGATTACTCGAATATATCCAAGACGCCTTTTGATCTACACATGCGCGAACACGAGGGTATAAATAAATACAAATGTCCTATTTGTACTAAAACTTTTAAACAAAGCAAAGACGCTGTTGAACATAAATATTTCCACACCGGTGAAAAACCATTCCAGTGTGAAATATGCGGTAAACATTTTCCTTACACGAAAAGTCTAACAGCTCATCGCCGCAATACGCATTATGAAATCATCACCGGTAAACCTCTCCAAAAGTACGATTGCAAAGTGTGCAACAAGCATTACGAAAGCCACTCGGGGCTAGTGCGTCACTACTCGTCCAGCCACAAAGAACTCGGTTACGATTATTCGGTAGTTTGCGATATTTGCGGAAAAACCATCGCCACTAGGAACAAATTAAAGTATCACTTAAGGGTACATACAGGTTACAAACCCCACGTATGTCAAGTTTGCAACAAAGGATTCTCCAAAAAACAAGAGTTGAAGATCCACGAACGGATCCATACTGGAGAAAAACCATTCACCTGTTCGTTTTGTGGTAAAAAATTTGCACAACTGGCTCCTTATAGGTACCACATCAAAACTCACACTGGAGAAAGGTCCCATGTTTGTCTTATTTGCAAAAAAGGGTTCATCTCGTTAAGCAATATGAAAATCCATATGAAAAATTGTGATCAAGCAAATATCAAAACTGAGGTTTCGTAAGGTTACCACCCTCGAATAATCTTCAACTATTTTTATACCAAATATATATTTGTATTAATTATCCAAGTATCTTTAAATACTCAAACATGTCCAAGGTTAAACCAGTGCTAGTTATTTATGAAATTAATTCTATTACCTCACAACATCGATATTTTTTTGACTCAGCTTTATATTTTGGACAACCTTTATAATTTGTTAGTCCCTGGTAGATTTTTTTAATAGCCCATCAAAGCTGCCTTTAGTAATCCAGTATACTTCTCTTGTGTGGTGGCCAAAGACTGGGGCCCCACAACAGGCCTAGAGGCGAGATAGATCTCCCTCCGCTGCTAAGGATTCTGGAAAAATTTCCATCCCTAAATCAACATGTGGACACCATGCCAGTTAGGTTTGACGTTTGAAGCAGAAAACCTCAGTACGGTCAAACCAAAGCTGAAGAGGGCTCACTGGTGTGGTATACAAGATAAATGAAAGGGTTAGCGTGGCAGTGATGGACCGGATTTTCAGTTATCCAAATTCATAGGTAACGCCCCAACGATCTTTCAGGCAGAGGGACTCGCTATAGATACTTGTGTCAAAGAGTGTCACCGTAGAGGCACTAGGATAAACATCTACATTCTTACAGATAGCCAGCTATATTTAAAGGCTCGGATTTCTATTACAAAGCTAGTCATGGAATGTAAGCAATCCCTTATTAAGAAACTGGCAAGAAACAACAAGCTCACCTTGATGTGGGTCTCACAAAAGGATAATAGGTAATAAGGAAGCTGATAGATAAAAGAAGGAGCGAACACACCTTGCCTTGGTCTGGAACCTTTATGTGGCCTCACAAAAAGCCACACCAAATATTTCTTAATGCCCGACTATTCCTCCACTTACATCAAGGTGACCTTATTGTTTCTTAAGGGATTATTTGTATTCTCAGACTAGATTTGAATCATAAGTAAAAGAACTCTTTTTGTCCTTCCTGGATACTAATATCAGAAGGTCAAATTTGGAAAATATATTTGGTTACAAAAATTACGTTTCTTCTTCTTAAGTTATTGGTTGTCCAAAATTTATTACTGTTTCAAAAAAACTTAAATGCTTTTTTTTCTCCTACAACTTAGTTATTAACAAAATCTTCTTGGGTAATATGGAATACGAGATTTAGGTACAGGAAAAACTTTATTATAATGATTCTACTACAAATATTTTCCAAGAATTTTCCATTATAGACGTTATCTTAGCAAATCAGAATAGAAAGGTTCTTTTTTTCTGAAGTCTTCTTTAATTGGATTGTTCGTCTTGAACCCGAAAAACCTTTGAATCCATTCAGATAACCTAATCACTATCCAAACATCAAGCTTAGTTTAAAAGGTTAAGTACAAAGTATTTGTAAAAATTCTTGTAAAGCACAAAAATGAATCGTTTAACCAGTTGTTGAACATAATAGGCCAGTTGCATAAACGCTTGTTATACCTGTGTCAGCTAACAAGCTGACAAGTGCATAGGAAAAGATAGTGTTCGAGCATTTCAGATTTTTTGATTTTTAGAGGAAGTTGAAATATAAACGACTAGAATAAATACATAGGGAATTGAAAAACAGTATAAAAAATAGAAATAAAAGAGGTTTGTTTTCGCTATTCAAATTCGCCTTTAAATTCCAAAATATTCAATTTCGTCTATCCAAACTCTAATCAACTTATTCACTCTAAGAAATGTGACAACGTAGCCCAAGAATCAATTTTGACATCTCTCGTTGCACTAATCAAATTATTCTTAAAAATTCAACTTTAAAAACACCTTTAACAATTTAACATGTTGTTAAGTGACAGAGTTTTGACAAGCGTTTATGCAACCGAACCCATATCTCACAGTTTAGTACCATAGAAGGGGTTTGAAGTAGTTTATGATATTTCTGAGAGGTAGCAGTAGTAAATAGTACTAAAATCTAAATACCTTACCCTACTCTCATGTACAACATTATTTGACAAGTTTTGTACCAGTTTTATACAACAAAAACCAGTTATAAAAATGCGAAATGTTCATGCCTAAGCAAATATTATTTATTAGAAAATTGTAAATAAATAAAATTTTATAAATAATACTTTGTTTTTATTGATTCCAAACAAATGGGTTAATGGGCAAAAAACTGTGTAATGAATAATAATACTTGATTTTAAGTATTATTGTTATTATGTTTGACTTGTAGACATTTATTACAATTATAAATCCATCTGTGTTTGAATGACAAAGTGCTAGTGAAATTAATAAAGATTATAAGGGATGGGTACTTTATAGTGACTAACCCTATACAGACCAGTTTCCTTTAAACAATCCCTACACAATTCCTTGTAAGTTAAATTTGGTAAATAACACTTCACTTTTTTAGTTTGGATAACAAGAAGAAAATGAAGAAAAGAATGCCTATAACGGTTCCGGAACCAGAAATAGACGAAAAGATGATGAAACTTATCGACATACTGAAATTAGACAAACCGCTCTTATGTCCAACGTGCCAAAAAGCTTTCAACAGCCACCTAGAACTGGCGTTACATTCTAAAAATCACAGCGAAGCTAAAATACACAGTTGTCATCTGTGCGGGTTTTCCGTGGCAACGAAGTTTCGAATAAGGAGGCACATCAACGGACACGCTGGTTACAAATGCGAAATTTGTGGCAAAATTTTTCGAAAAGCGCGAGCTGCGCTAAAACATTCGTACAGCCACACCGGCGAAAAGATGTACCAGTGCGAGATATGCGGTAAACATTTAGCGAATTCAAAAAGTTTGGATACTCACTTGAACACCATACACCACGAGATTATAACAGGTAAACCTCTGGTCAAATTTGATTGTCCTCTTTGCAAAAAACATTACGAGTCTGAAACCGGATTGAGAAGACATTATTCCAGTATGCACAAAGAGATGGGAGTGGATTTAACCGTTATTTGTGAAGTTTGCGGGAAGAGGATATCGAACAGAACTAGATTAACGCGACACATGCGCACCCACACTGGGCAAAAACCTTTTCCCTGTCCTATATGTGTAAGAAATTTTGCCACGAAGTGTTTGTTAACATCCCACATGAGAGTGCACACTGGAGAAAAACCTTATATTTGTTCCTTCTGCGGGAAACGTTTCGGCCAATCAGCGCCGTATAGGTACCACATTAAAATACACACAGGGGACCGTAGGTATAACTGTACAATTTGCGGCAAAGCATTTATTTCTAATAGCAATCTTAAAATCCATACTAAAACATGCTGTGTCTCCATCAGGGATTAACTTTAGCAATAAAATTAGCAAAATTTAAAATGTATTTTCGTCGACCAAAAATATCCGCTGGCAGTAACAATTTCTTTTAAATTGTCACTAATTAGTCCAGTTGAATTAGCCCGGAAAGCGATTGAACAGAATTAAAGTTTTTCACTGAAATGTGCAAACCATTGGGCATTCTTTTAACTTTTAGCGACAGAATACCAAAATCAATGACGACATGCAAAAAATTAAAACTGCAGGGCAAGATATTTATTATTAAACTCATAGTTCAACATTAATTTTAAGTTTTAATTGTATGTGCAATTTTTAAGTGTTTGATGTTTGTCCTGTTCTCTAATTTTATCATCTAAGCAGTCAAATTCTAAAGAATGCATTGAATAAGTTAATTCTGAGTTAACAGTATGTCTGGAAAATCTTTTAAACCACTCTCTACCTTTTTCTCTAATCCATCTTTTTTGCCACATATCCTGTATCAAAATTTTACCTTTAACGGGTGATTTGAATACATTACCTACTACAGGATCCTTCTTTTTGTGGATATATCATCCATCGTTATATTTTGTGGATTCAATTTAAAGGAAAATTCGTCGTTGTGTGAATTCCACCATAAACCTAGGTTAGGTTAGGTTCAGCAGCTCTTGAGACCTTTTTTTAGAGAGATCTTCTACAAATGCCTTTAAGTGCCTTAAACCCTCTAGGTCGAACTTTGTTATTTTCCCCTAGACGTCTTAGATCCTGGAGACACTTCCAAAATAACTTGGAGTCGATCCGATTTGATTCCAGTGACTTTAGTGCCGCCTGGTTATCTGAAATGATTTTTATAGTTTTGTTCCTGCAGTCACGCATCTCCTGCAGGCACATCTCCATTGCGAAAACCTCCGCTTGGAAAATTGTGGATAGGTTACTCAAGTTCTGGCTTAGGTCCACCTTTGGTTTCCCTCCATGTACTCCAGCTCCAACACCTCTCTCGGTCTTAGAGCCGTCCGTGTACCAACACTGGTCAGCCATTATAAGATTCGATCTATTCGTCTCCCAAACCTAACCACCAACCACAAACCTAACACTCTGTGCATCGAAGAATCCATTATTCCATTATTTGTCAACCAATTTTAACACTAATTGTTTTGATTTTCAAGCAATACATGAAAATTATATTCTTGTTAAGGTACTGAGTTGTTTTGAGAATCAAAAGAATTTTGCAGCAAAAATTTTGAAGTATCTTCTATTGAATAAAAAAATTGACCATAATTAGCACAATAATTGCTCTTCTTAAAAAAACTGTTCTATACGAGATGTCGTTTAATGATCATCTAAAATAAATCTTCTTTTTTATAGCCCACCATTTTAAAAAATGGAAAAAATTGTCTCCTAGGTGACACCAAATCTTGATGTAATTTTCGAATGCACCTCGTATATTACGCGTGTTTCTCCACGTTTTGTTGATGCATTTTTGATTTTAGGGGATGCGCAAACTATTATGAACAATAACGTTTCTCATTTGGTTATATATACTAAGTGACATAAAAATCCAGTTTAAATGATTTTATTTTTATAAAATTTTTTATAAGTACTTACTGAAGCATAATAAGTAAATGATTTCAAAATGATTACATTGCTTTAAAGCCCTTTTACCTTTAATAATGTGTGGCATTATCTTGTTGGAAAGTTGGATTTGCCAGGGTGTCAAGATAGGGTAAAAGATAGGGTTCTAAAACTTCTGTGGATATAACGCTGCGCGTTCATGTTGCCTCTGATGAAGATTAAAGGTGATCTCGAACCATAAGCTATATCACCCCAAACCATAATTCCAACAGTTTGATGAACATGCCTTTCAACAAAAAACCTTGGATTTCTCCTTTCACAACGTCGTCTTCTAACCCTCGCTCGACCATCGTGCATGCCTAAACAAAATCGAGACTCGTCACTAAAGACAATACTGGTCCATTCCTGATCCCAGAGTCACCGTTCTCTGCACCACTCAAGGTGATTACGTCGGTGTTCTGGAGTCTTATTAGTCGGTAAACACTTCGCATGCCAATAATAGGTCTTCCGTGTTCTGCAAACTATTCATTTGGATCTTTACTACGGCTACAATATTCATTTTTGGATTGTTAGTGGATTTAAAAAAAGCAGTATAAAAACCGGAATCTTCAACTGCTAAGGCTGAAAATTTTATCTATTGTTTATTTCAGTATAATAAATAAATTCACTAAATTTTATTAAAATAAAATTATTTAAACTGGGTGTAATCACTACACTTGTAAAAAAATATAAAAAATCATCGTTTTTAAAGCAAATTTTTCAAATAAAAAAATGTAACAATTATTAATGATATAAAATTCCAATTTTTATAACATTCACTTCATTTGTTGAGAAGTTCATTTTTGAACAACTTAAGTCATCATAATTCAAGTGGACTGAGTAGTGTGTCGGCCCTCTGGCACTGATAAATTCAGCATAATTCTCTATCAAGTTTCCGATGCTCTACAATGGTTGTTGAAGTTGGTTTTACCAATAAAACTGTTAGTGGATACGTGCCCGGTCGTTTTCAATTTCGTTGGGTACACAGTATGGAAAAGCCAAATGGAATAAATTCATTATTTCGGTTACTGTACATATTTATGGAAAATCTCGAAACACGTCAAATTTAAATTATAAATTGACATCCTTCAAACCCCTTTGAGTGACCGTCAATATTACAATTATTTGAATTTCGTTGACTGCAATTCATAAAAATGGTTAGATTAGCAGAAATGCATAAAATAATAGTTTTACAGATGATAGGTTACTGTAATAGAAATAATAAATTTATTCCATTTGGTTTTTTCACACTGTAAATTATAATTAAAATAATTATTTGTTGTTAAATATTTATAGTTTCTTGAATTAAAAGGTAAGGAGAACAGAAACGGTAAAACGTTTCAAATACAAATTTTATTGTAAAATGATTTTATCTTACGAGGGGTAGACAATGTTTTAAAAGGTTTTTTACTTTGTTTTCTTTAGAAATGTTATTCAATGTCCATTGGGGCATATAGCCATGTAGTATTTTGTATATTTCAGCGTAAGTAGAAAACTTGTTTAAAACAAATTTTTTTTTTTTTGTGTATCTTATAAGGGGTCTGTTTTAGTCATAATTCCAGTGCAAGAAAGCACACAAATGGCTGAACACTATTTTGAGTTAAACTTGATTTCTGTAGAAATCATCCAAGTCAAACTTATTAATTACTGGGGAAATTATGAGTGAGTGGTGATATTTTCACGAAAACCTGTTAGATCAGTTAAATACTAGTTTTTATAATTTAATGGCCAAAGTTTGAATGTCAGTATATTTGTTTTAAATTGGACTAGTTATAATGAATAAAGTAATAAAGCAAACAAGGTAAGGCGGATGGATAAGTGAAATAATACATGGAAAAGAGGAATAATTACATAAATAGAAGAGAGTGAAAATCATGTATAAAAGATAAACCTCAAGTACTCTCTGACACCTGAAATAGTAGAAGGAACAAAAGGAATGTCATACATTAGCAATTTAGTTATAAAAAAAACCCTTTTTCCTTTTTCGAGTTGTTGAACCCCTTTTGATAAAAAAGGTTGCGCCACTGTCTAATCGCTTGATCGACTAGAATTTTTTTGAGAAACTTTTTTTTATAATAAGAAAAGTTTATTAAATAATACATTTGTTAGTTATTAATTACATCAAAATTTATGATTGCCGCTTTAAAAATGATAACTTGTAGATTTTATTTACAATTAGTTAATAACCAATCGATCAAGTATTCAAATTGTTAACTTTGCAAATAACACAAAAACAACACAATCGTTTATTTAATCAAGTTATGGACACGAATTTTCGCTTCAATCTTGTGCGGATGTTTTGTTTGCCAATCTGTTGCATTTGCATTTCGTTATGCAACTGAGTATTCCTAACGAATCATGAAAAGATAACAGCTCCTAACATCTTGTGCAGTTATTAGTATATTATAGCCTGTTTTCAATGTTTTACCCCATAATTTATAAATATGCACATAAGTTGCCTATTATAAACTTATAATTGTTGTGTAGCTTGTAGTTTAGTGAATAATAGTCCAGATGTCGCCCTTTTAAAGGAAAACTAATTTAGTTAAATTAATTGTGATTTGTTATTGGTTGAACTTATTTAATATCTTAAGTAATTAATAGAGATATTCATATTTTAATTGGTTAAAATATCATATTGCACACGTACCTTTAGTACCTAATTCAAGTTTGCAAAGTTTTCCATGGGAAGTAAAATAGTTGTCCATACATTAAATATACAAGGTGGTGTTTTTTATGATCTAACAAAGTTCTGGTTTTTTCGTAAAAATAACACCACTTAAATAAAAAAGTAAAAAAGTATCATTTATTAAATTGCATTTGTGTTTTTAATAAAACAATGTTCGTAAATAAACAATGGTTAACTTGTTGTATTGTCCTCTCTGGTCCATACAACATTACGATAAGAATAAGCTGTTAGGTCTTCTACTTAACTTGCTAGTTTTCTTCTTATTGTATTGGTCTTCCAAAGAACACTCAATACGGGGTGTTTCAGCTTTCTTTCGAAGTTTCATGTTGATCAAGAAGAAGGGCACTAGTTTATCCCTAACTTGATGATGAGCAGATACAAAACTATCTTCAAAGTACATTGTTCGACGTCCTTAGTTTACAGATAGTCAATCAGAATCTGCAGAAGCTGTAAAATGAGTTACCAACTTTTCTTATGAATTTATTAATAAAAAATATTTCGTTTTTATTCGAATTTATTAAATCACTGACGCTTGACTTAAAAATGACAAAAATATTGACCTGGTGTGGAAATTTTAGTAGAAAACACGACAAACTGTGAGTTTTGAATTATTATTTTTGCCTCTGTTTCAAAAATTCAATCTCAAGGAACACTCTGTTCGAGTTTCTTTGTAATCTATAAATCTTTGCTTTCATCATCCAATGGTCTGTCAATTGTCAATTCAATAAGTAGTTTCAACCATCTTTTTGCAATCAAATTGGTTCACTCGAAGGGAGAGTTCTTCCACAATACGCAGCTGCATCTTCCGAAATCCGAAATCTTTCATTATTCTATTTTCTCCCAAATATTAAGGTGTGCCTTGTTTGGTGTGGTTATAGGTTAGATGTAAGAGATGTAAAGTTCTCTACCCTCTCTATTGAATAATATCCAGCACACTCAGAATTTTATTTGAATACACCAACACACACTTTTAACTTCCTGACGCGCGTTTCGATAACCAAGTTCTTCAGAGACCGAAGGTAAACTAAAGATATGCTTACAAACTAACCTTATATATAACTTTACTTTATAACTGTATAAGTGGTACTTTTTTAACGCATATATATTAACTACAAAAAATAATTCACCTAAAATATTTAAGCTTTATTTCAAACTTTCTTAGGATGTTATGTCAAAAAAAAAATATTTTATAGGGGTTTTTTTTTAACAAAAAGGTTTTAGATATAATAATGGTGTACAAAATGTAAATCTTTTATATATAGTGTAAAAAACTTTTCTATATTGTATCTAATTGTAAATAAATAGATAATTTATTGAAAAAAAGTGTCCTTTATTCTATTTTTAAACGAAGTATGTCAGGAAAAATAACAAAAAAATGTAATCACGTGCGTATAATGTAAATTTGGTAATCAAGAAGTAGGTAACGAATTTGCAATCTGTTTAACCGTTAATCTTGCTTTAGGCCAAGAAATATAGATCTAAAATTGCCATTTCACGTTTAATCCTTTCGGAAGGTTGATTGTTGATATGCAGGTGATGTAAACATATAAATATGTCTCAAATTCAATGCCTCGATGTTTAAATGATAGAAAATTTTAGAAAGCACAATGACACACGTTTAACTTTGGATTTTCCAAAATAAGCAGTTGAATATATTTTTATTCATCTTGAATAGACCTAAAATTTATGCTTTATGCGAATAACTCAACTGAGTTGCACTCAACAGAGTTGCTTAAAGAAAACAGCAACGCAAGCCACTCGGTTTCGTTAAGAGGTAAATCGCGAAAATTCTATATGGCTATATCACTTATATCGAAATTTTTCCCTAAATTGACTAATCCCCAGCCAAAGATAGCTGGTATTATCGAAGGTAATACCACGAGTCCTTAAAATTTTATCGATAAATTTTTAGATTCGACGAAAACTTTTGGCAAAAATACGAAAACAAACTGAAATGTGATTTTATCACGAGTTCTTAGGACGAGTGATTTTATTTTATTCAGTTTGTTTGAGAAGTCTTGCCTAAAATAAAAAAGTTTGAGTCTAGAAAATAACAATTTATCTAGTATAATTTTACAGGACGAATGGTATTTGAGAAGATTATTTTTTGAACCATTCTGGACAAAAACCATTTTATTTAATAATTTATCGTTATCTTTTCACTATTTTCTCTGTTTAATTGTTCAATATTTTTATTGAATTTTTGACGGTTCCATGAATTTGTCAATACTGGCACAGAGTATATAATACAAACCAGAGTATCGACTCTATATTGAGGGGGTAAGCATCCATTTGCAGGTATCGCCATGACACTTTGGGAGTATCCATAGCCGTCTCCATTAGTTTTGGTTAAGGTAAGCAGTTGGTTGTATGTGAATAAATCAGTGGTGGCGTTTGTATTGTGTGGAAAAGTGCATTAAACTATTTAATTCAGGTGCAGAAAACTGCGAAGGAGATGCGGAACAAATGTTACTTACTTTAAATGACATTAAAATAAATACTCCTTCTCAGTGTTCTGTACCTGATAAAGATACAGATTGATGTGTGTTTTTTTAATTATTGATATCCTTAATTACTAACGAGGAAAATTGCGTGCAAGACATACATATTCGGTCATTTATTTTGCGTAGAAATTCTATTTATATAATTATTTAACCTAAAAAACCAATTTTACTTATTTTAAAAACAAATAAATCAACGTTTAGTTATTCCATGTTTCTAAAATAACAATTATCTCAACAATAAAAAAAGATTCAAGTACGGGTCTTATTCATAATAACAATTTTTTTAGTACTACCCTGAGCTTAAGCCACAAAACAGAATATTGGTTACCACAAAACAGACTAATCAATTTTCTGTTTTGTGGTTTATACTCCCAAAAAATGGCCGCTCTTGTCTTATAAATATCAAAGGTGCCGACAGCGAGTCGATACTCTGGTTTGTATTATATACTCTGTGATACTGGTAAAACGACTAGTGGTTTTATCAGTATAAAACGGAATGATTGGCTGGCATTTAGCTCAGAACATTTAAGATTAAGCGTTTTCATTGGACGAAATCACAAAACTGTGATATTTTGACAGGTGAAAAAAATTATCGATTATAATTGCACAAGTGCATAAAAATTACCGATAATTTTGCAAGAAAGCGTGTTATCTAAAAATTGCACGAGATTTTTTTCATATTTTGGCGAAAGAGCCCGACTCCGAAGGAGGAGGGCTCTTTTACAAAATGTGAAAAAAACGGAGTGCAATTTTTATAGATAACACGCTTGAATGTAAAATTATCTGGTCATTTTTATGCACGAGTGTAATTCAATGGAATATTTCACGAATAAACATTTTTTCACTTTTTGAAGTATATCTGACATTTATCAGTATTGTCAGTCAGTGTTGTTGTCATGACGACGGGATGTTTTCGCTTGGTGTCATGACGACGGGATGTTTTCGCAGTGCAATTACCGGTGTAATTTTTCGATAATTGCATTCCTCTTATGACATATATTATACATGAGGGAAATATTCGCTATAATAGCTGCTGTCTTTCAATTCTGGTTGGTCTGTCAAATCACAAAACAAAGTTTGACGTCTGTCAAAAAAAAAAAATGTAGCTGTATTGACCAGTCACTTTTTTCGTAATATAATCCAAAAAATACCATCGCGGACGAGTGGTGTTTTCTTAAACAACTCAATTGAGTTTAGATTGATTGTTTATAATACCTGCATACTAAAAATCAGCCTTTCAGAAGCAAAAGTTCACATCCGTATATTTCTTGGACTACTTGCTGTGTTCCATGTAGTGTTTTTATTAATAAAAATAATTATTTTAGAATAAGAACAAGAAGAAAATATGCCGAAACAAAGAAATCCAATCCTAAACTTAAGCAATCCTGTAAAATTAAATCAGAAGACTGTAAACTGCCAAAAACCAAAGAAAAAGAAAACAAAATCCAAAATCTGTTCGACAACGACGAACCAAGAACGTGCCCTCTGTGCGGTGAAACCTTCAAGAACCTCCTGGATTTCGCTTTCCATTCCAAAACGCACGAAAGCAACGGGTTCTACGCTTGCCACATTTGCAACAAGAAAGTCCTCAAGAAGAAATCGTTCGAAAAACACGTCTTGTCGCACAAGAGATTCAAATGCGAGATTTGCAATCGAGTCTA
The DNA here is from genome assembly GCA_035357415.1 of Ophraella communa. NCBI lineage: Eukaryota > Metazoa > Arthropoda > Insecta > Coleoptera > Chrysomelidae > Ophraella > Ophraella communa. Next base: position 56,869,425 of record CM068980.1, on the reverse strand, counting down.
CAAACGGGAATTTACTGCGCTGAATCACTCGCACAGCTGGGAGAAATATTTCGAATGTAAGATATGCGGCAAACAGTTGAACTCCGAATGGGGTTTAACGACACACATGGCCAACATCCACATGGAGGTCGCCACCGACGGGCCTTTGTTCAAACACCAATGCAAGATCTGTCTCAAATCTTATTTGTACAAAAGTAGACTGAAAATGCATTATTCTACGCAGCACAAAGAGTTAGGCGTCGACTACAAGGTTATTTGTGACGTGTGCGGCAAGAGCCTTTCGTGTAAAAGCAAACTTAGACAACACTTGCGCACCCATACCGGCGACAAACCGTTCCCTTGTCCCATTTGCACCAGGAAATTCATAACCAAAGATCTTATGACATCACATATGCGCGTCCATACTGGAGTGAAGCCTTATATTTGCATTTATTGCGGTAAGGAGTTCGCCCAAGGAGCTCCTTACAGATACCACCTCAAGACACACACCGGAGAAAAATGCTGCAGTTGTCCTATTTGCGGCAAAGGTTTCATCTCCAAAGGAAACATGAGGATACATCTCAAAAGTTGTTTTATAAAAAAAGAAGTCGTGACTGATAGTAGTGTCGATTTGATCATGAAACCTCGATTATTGCTAAAATGAAATATTTACAAATATATTTAATTTTTGATCTCACTATTCATTTGCAGTATAAGATTAGTAGACGGTCTGAAAAGTGGGGCTGAGGATATTTTATGCTTTATGCTCGAAGATTCATCACCTTCCTTTGCTGGGAGTGAAAGGAACTAAAAAACAGACCTTCTAGCCAGAAAAGGTGCTATTTATAGGCCCAGAGCCATCCCTAGGCATAGCGACTAGCCTAGCCTAACCTAACCAACCTAACCTAACCTAACCTAACCTAACTTAACCTAACCTAACCTAACTTTAAAATTATAGGTTTATAATAGGCCAGACAATGAGAAAGTGAGGTTAGAAGAATTAGAGTCCTTTGCTTCAATTAACATCCTCATTATATCATATTTTTAAAAGCTTAGAGGAAATATATCAATAAATTAGTTTTCACATTGGTATCATTCCCTCCATACTCGATCTAGTCTAAATAAATATCCTATACAACAAAATGTTTCTTCGAGTATAAAATATTTTGAACTAAATGTTGGTTGATCAATTTCATTATATGTTCAATGGTATGTTTTTCGGATCAAGAACTCTATATTTAAAAAAAACGCCTATTTATGTGATAAATAACATATTTCTCAGCCCTATTATGCCAAACTTAATGTAAACTTTGGAAACTATTCATACTATCCATCCGTAAACTGCATATAACTTTTACTTGAAGTATAATTCAATATTTTCTTCATAATTATGATTCAACTACTATTGTGCTTTCTTCTTAATCTTTGTTCATAGTTGAAAAAGCTTTTCTTTCTTCTGTTTTCTCCATGTTTTTTTCCAGTTTCTATTCTGTATTATAACTTGTCTTGTTTGTCATAGTGCTAGTCGGCTAAAGAATTACTCCGAATTCCATTGCAATAATATTTGAAACGAACCAAAAATTCAAAAAAGCACATAGAAAAATAAATAAATGTGATATGAGCAATAATTATTGATTGAAATACACTGTATATAATTTGACGCAAATATTTTACAATTTCAAAAATGCAAAAAGAAAAATTGTGTTCTGATATAAGCAATCTTTATTGATTAAAACACACTGTATACAATTTGACATAAATATTTTACATTACATTAAAATTACAAATAGAAAATTTGTGTTCTTATTGTAAGACTTCACGGAAGTTTATATAAAAATTACTCTTAGGTTTTTATTATTATTGTAAATTTAATATATTTATTTAAAGAAATTGTTTATATCATTTTACCTGTAAACACATTCATCCCAAAAAATTTAAAACAGTAATGTTTAACGTTTTTGATAAGTGAAGTGCCATTTAACAAAAAAGTGTGTGGTCTTTTAGTGATGCTTGTTATACGAACTTCTGTAAGTTACTAATTTTAAAAATATACTACAATACTACAAGCTTCTTCCGAAGCTTTTTGTTGATTTAATATTACAATTAACAAATGTAATCAGTTAAGAATGATATCACGTATAGATATACGCTGCTCAAGCGTGGATATTACAAAAATCTGTAGTAATTTTCTTTTGCCATTGGTTAATAATAAATCAAAATTCGATAAAATCTTTATTTTTTCACGTTACAATATACCCAAAAAAATTTGATTGTAAAAACAGTCAGAGGGAAGATATTGCTATTAAGCGCAGCTGTGGGAAAAAGCCGCAAAGCTACAACAGAACAATTAAAAATTTACTAAGTGCCGAAATATTTTCTCCCGTAACGTATTGTGATAACTATGACTCAGCGCATATTCCTTCACTAATATTTATTGATGAATAATTAGGTATTTTTCATATTTTTTATAGATTTGTACCAGAAATGAGACTTATAAATATTTTGTTGCTAATTACGCATTACCAAGTTAATGAGCAAGTTGATAATTAAATATTCCCTTGTGCGCGCCCACTAAAAATATTACAAACATTTCTTCTACTATTTTTTTATATTTGATAAGTGACCACAGGATTTTTAATATTTTTTTTGTTTAATTATTGCATTATTACTCACTATCATTCCAATAGTGCCTATCCAAAAATGTAACAGAAAAAAAATACAAAAATACAGTCGAGCAAAAAAAATTAGGCCACTTTAAATTTATTTTTTTGCAGCAATTTGATCTTTGTTGAGTAGTGTTTAGACTTGACCAAGTATTGAAGCAATAAAACATAACAATGCTAAAGTCCAAGTATCATTAGCTCTAAGGGATTATCCTCTCTCATAAAATTTTAACAAGTTTAACCCCCTGTATTTTCAAAAAGAATATTATGGTTGAGATTCGAACTCGAACTCTCTGCGTGAGAGGCATGTACGTTTTCCACTGCGTTACAATCAAGCTCATTTCGTAAGATTTATACTATTATGTACTTGATTGCCTTCATCATGAGGTTTTCAGAATCGGACAGTTCTGTTAAAAATCGAATGCCCTCTTCTTGTGATAGTGTTTTCGATTTTTTTGCTTTATACTTAATTTATAGGATTTTGTTTCAGAAAAGCGCTTACTTTGTAGAATGGGTCAAAAATCATATTATTTCTGATTTAAAAATATCAAATCACACACTTTTTCATGCTACTATAAAAAACTCGACGCGAATTGAATTTTCCGCCCTTGTGTTGATAAACAATACTTTTCGCCCTATTTTTGGTGTTCATATGATTGGTTTTCCGGTAAGGTAAGCGGAAAATTCAATTTTTCAACATGCTTTATATTAGCTTGGGTTGTATCTATGTACGTAACTGAATCTATGAGTTTAATTTTTACCGGTTTCTAGAAGTCTGATTAATTTGAAACTTTGCATACGGATCACGGTCCGATGACAATGCAATAATTTGATTACAGTTTCCCATTTTCCTTATTAGGACCTCCAGGATTGATAAATTTTTAATCTAAAAATTGTATACAATGAAGAACTTGATTGCTCAAGTTAAAAGGAAAACCCACAAGCAACAGTGAAGCTGTAAATGAAATTGTGAAAAAAACTTAAATATTATTTTCTATTTTTTATTTAATTAAGTAAAACGTGTTTTTTGATTTATATAAACTATCATTTATTATTCAATATTTCTGCTCTAATTTATTAGTTTCCAAAATATTTTCGTCTGTCACAGCAAATTATTAATTAGGTGACTAAATGTTTACATATTTTAGGTAAGTCATGACTGAACTGTCTAAAACTGACAGGATATCCCAGTTTAAAAAAATACATAAATTTGGTCTGTCACTTTATTACTGTATTTATGTTTATTAAGTTTTAGAACTAATACTTAATGCTTTAAATAAAAAGGTAGGTACAATAAGTTATCAAAATCCTGCGGGGAAGCATTTTGACCGGGTTTACGAATTTCGTTCACTTACGTGGTAGTTTTTTTCCGTATCTTGGATATTAGCAGTGGAAATTAATAAAAACTGCACTGTAACACTGATAACGAGCGCTACCGGCATGAGTAACTCGCCCGATAGTCTGGACGTGCCAGACTTGTGACCGCGCTAAAAGTTTGTGAGGTACTGAAGTACTTTTCCCGTTGAATAAAACACGGTGCCGATGTGTGTGTTTTACTTTTAACAAGACGTGGTTGTCAGCAAGGAAGTTTTTCAAATGTTAATGAATGAGTAATTAGTTTTATTTTATATTATTTGATCGATCGAAAGTATTAAATAAATTATTTTGTAGGAAAAATAAAAAACCTGTTATAAAAAAAATGGAAAAAATTAAAACTGAATTCGACACGGACAAAGACGAGAGTTTCACGGAAGAAGAAAAACCGAAAATAAAACAGGAAAAGGTCCGTAAAAAACGCGAAAAGAAACCGAAAAAACCGTCGCTAAGAGAAATACAAAGACTTTTACAGAAGGACAGCAACCCTAACATCATAAACCTAGACGAACTGCCAAATCCTTTAGTGTGTCCAGTTTGCGAGGAATCTTTTCTAACCAATAGAGAATACGCTTATCATTCAGCGAAACACAATAACGATCACCAGTACACATGTCACTTTTGCGATTTCAAAACCGACCAGAAGAAGGAAATCAAGGCTCACATGCTGCAACACAGCGTGTTTAAGTGCAAGATTTGTGATAAAATATTCAAAAAGAGACATTCGGCGTACAAGCACGGCGAAAGGCATATGGAAAACAACAAAGTACAATGCGAAATATGCGGCAAAAGCTTACAAAGCCAGTCGTTGAAAACGCACATGAAAATTGTACACACCGATGAAATGAACAACCAAAAGCATTACTGTCCAATATGCAAAAAAGCCTACAGGTAAGAGATTTTCTTCCAAAAATCAAAAACTAAAAATTTAGTCAGGTATAATATACTGCTACACTTTTAAAATTATTTTAGAATTTGTTATCCGTGGGTTTAGATTTAATTTTCTACAAACTATGTATCTACATGTTTTTTTCTCACATCGACCTTTTCCAGATCTTTTTACTCGATAAGATACAAGATTTTCTTTTTTTCTAATAGACTGATTGAACTGGAGACTCATTTCCCCTTCTAAACGTGTGTTTTCTTTGCCAGGAAACTCCTGAACAATCTAGTTTTCGAATGACCACAATAGATCTTAAAAAGTCGCACTAAAATGGAGCCAGTTTTTACGTTCAGGTTATACATACAGTCTGGTAGGAACTCTTCGATGTCTCCTATAAGACCAAATAACTGTTATAATGTATCTGTAATTTGACGAGGGTGAAGCCTAAAAGCCCAAAGCTTTATCAACACTTGGACCTCTTTGTGCTTCCTCCTGAGAACTGATTTGAAATATTTCAGGGTTTTACTGGCCTTAATGGGCTTCTTCTTCTTCTTCCTAGCATTTTTTCATTCATCCTTCATTCATCCTTGAGCAACATTTTTCCAATTCGTTCTGCCTATTTTTCTAATGCCATCACACCACCTCATCTGTGGCCTTCCTCTCAATCTCTTGCCATTGTAGGGTCTCCATTGTTGCTTTATAGCGTTTCATATTTGGTCTTACTGCCTAGCGGTGTGACCTGTAAAGCTACACTTGAATTTGGCGATTTTTGTTGTGGCTTCTTCTATTTCTGCTTTTGCTCCTACCCAGCTGTTCCTCTTTCCATCAGATCCACGTTTGGCACCCTTACGTCATTATCTGGACGATGCATTGGTTGAATACTCTACTCCTTAGATGCTGTGGTATTTTGTGGTTCTTCAGTATCCAACTGAGTTTTCCAAATCCGGCCCGCGCTAATCTTGTTCTTCTGTTAATTTCCTCATTTTGGGTTTGGCTACCCAAGTTAATTATTTCTTCCCAAATTGCTTGTAACTTATAAGCCAATTGTAAATTGTAAATAAGCTGGTGTATGAGATTTAAATGTCTAGACATTACAGCTGTCAATTAATTTGCATGGAACTGAAGATATTCAGTGAATTTGTAGAGCAGTATATTATTCCAATTATTTCAAAGAGTATTTTGTATTATTCCTGGGAGAAACTGCATCGTGGTTTACATTAAAACGCTTGTATTGAATATTAAATAATGTAATACTTTTAAAGAACCATTTTTCAACGTTTTCATTTAATATTAAAAATTTTTAGGTACTCATCCAGCGTTAGAAAACACATTTCAGCGAACCATAGAGAGCTCGGTATAGACGTTTCAGTGGTGTGTGACATATGCGGCAAGAGAATATCTAGTAAGAGTAAGTTGATGAAGCACTTGAGCATCCATACGGGAGACAAACCACATACCTGTGCGGTGTGCCATAAAAAGTTTAGAGCTATCGATACTCTGCGGTCCCACATGGTGGTGCATACAGGAGAAAAACCTTATAAGTGTTCTTATTGCGGTAAAGGTTTTGGACAAAACGCTCCTTATCGGTACCACATCAAAACGCATACCGGTGAAAAAAACTATTCCTGTACTATTTGTGGAAAAGGTTTCATATCGAAAGCCAATTGGAGGCTACATATCAAAACATGCGATATATTAGCTACTGGGAAAGTGAAATTTTAATTGTTTTCTCTATATTTTGTTTTTAAAAAAAACTGTAACTAAAGTATTTTACATTGTTGAATTTAGAATCGAGTACTTAAAGTCGAAAATGGCAAAAAGTTTTTATAGTAAATATTTGTGACAACCTATCAATAATTAACGTTGATATTTTTAAAACTATGTTAGATTAAAGTTACTGCTTGATGTAAATAATATCCTGGTGATGAAACAGCAGTAACTAGTTACACCAAATTGCATTCAGTTGTATGTTTAAATGTGAAACCATATTCAATCAAAGCATCGCATTAATCAAATCATCACATTTAAGAATGCAACCCTAAAGGTTAAATAAAATTTTATTATACGTAACAGCAATGGAGTATTTATTAATACCTTTCCTTTTTATCATTTGTTTTGTTTATTACATGTATTTTTCTTGTCCAACTTTGCTTTAATAATACCTTTATTAATCAAAAAATGTCAACTAAATTATGTGGTACTAACAATGTGTATAGATAAATATAATCCTTGGCTCCAATGGAATCAAAAACTGGTCATAGCCCGCAAAAGATCAGACCAAACAGAATGAGATACCGTTTTAGGCAACCCGCATTACACAAGTCTTTATGGCAAGCAACAACTGGTATGTATATACATAACTATTTATATTTAAATATTGGAAACAATTACTTCATGAAATATTCCTTTAGAAGTTACAGATATTGATATGTTACATTTATCAACTATATATTTTTTTAGTTGATTAATTTCATACATATAATCCTATAATTTAAAATTCTTTTTAAATATGTACGTTAACAAAGGAGAAATCAAAGTTTTCTTAAAAAAGCTCATCTATTTTGAAGTTTATTTTTATCAGAACTGCAATATTTGATTTATAAAATTAAAACACACTATTAATAAAATGTATTATAATTATTAAATTTAAATGCGATTGAATGCTGTGACCACCCTGTACAATATGTTTTGATCTACCTCTTTGTATCCGTCAAATTTCGATGTAACCAAAAGCGTGATCAAATTGCAAATATTTTATACTAAATCATGATTTTCAGTATCCCCAATATTATAAACCCCATTAACCTCGTCATGAAACACCGTAAATATTTATATATTCTTAATAACAAAATGCTTTATACCTATATTGTTAATTACTATTTATAAATTATCATCTTAGATTCCTTTTTCTTTTTATATTTGTTGCTTATTTTCAATATCCCGCTCTGCATACCTACAAGATGAATAAAATGTTGCCATCTATAGTGAATTTTTATTTTTCTTACAAATTAATTTTAATTAAATATCTATTATTATTGCTTCTCAAAATTATTGTAAAACTAAATTATTTCACATAATATTAAATTTTAGTATCTCTTACTTGAATAGAAAAGAAAAAGAGAGAAAATAGGTATTAGTGTAAATGGCAACATCGCAGTGTTGCAGTAAGCATCCAAAGGAAAGAAATCGCACCTTACGTTCATCATCATAAAGATCAGTGAATAATCTGATCAGAGTAGCTCTGTACCATTATTTAGGTTTTAACTAGTTATAACCTTAGGTTATATTTACTACCATTTTGGTAACGTTTTTTAAAGAAAACTAAGTGCACAAAATAAATTTAAAACTAAAACTAATATCTATCTAGTGTGTAGAGCAGTGCCTACGTGAAGTTTTATTCTCTTTTAACTAATCAAACTACTATATTGACGTTAATATTTTTCATCCCGAGTTACTTTAAAAAAATTAGCAATTTAATTGAATATGGAAGGGTAAGTGTTATATTTAACTTGATTTTTACCTTTCTGCCATATAAATGAGTTATTAAATAGAGATTTTATACTTAAATTATTTTACTATTTGATAGTTACGAATGCTATATTAGTTTTCTTAGTATGTTTACATATAATCTATATAGAGAAAAGCTTAACATTGTGAATATATTATTTATTTATATTATTATATATATTATTATATACAGAATTAATTATACATTTATTTTATTATTACATTTAATTGCTAATTACACCTGTTTCTGTTGCCAGTGCAGTATTAGGTATAGGGGGTTGTTATTAAAATTACATAAATTGGTAAGATTTCTAGTAGTACATTTAATACATTTAACCATTGATTTGAAAGCTTAATATCATTAATATAACTATTTTGAAAAGATTGCATAAAATACATAACAGGGTGATCAATTTTTTTGTCCATTATATATAATAGCATAGGAGCTACCACATTATTCACAAATATTGGAGATAAAAATTTTTAAATTTAACTATAAATATACAGTATCTTTCAAAACACTGTACCAAATTAAATATATTTAGTTAAACATCTTGTATAATGAAGGAAGGGTGCAAAAGCTAATATTACCTACATTTAAATGTTCAGTTTTTAAATGCTTTACAATTAGTTTTATATTTCTATCATAAACTAAAGACTATATAATTAGTTTGATCTAAGAATTTTTTCTGTTTATACTCAATTATTTTGATAATAGATCATTATAATTTCACTTTGACTTTGGTTTATGATGGTGATATGATATACAGGGTGGTATATACCTAAACAAATAATGCATTTTTTGTGTTGTAAGTTATCATGTGGGGTATCATCAAAATAGTTTTTATGAACCACTACAATAGTTTACAATCAAAACTATAACTACAATGTGGATTGAGTTCCACATTTTATTTTAGAATAATGTGAAAAAAGCTTGTAAAACTGTATTTTGAATATTCTAAGAATTAGTGCATAATTATGTTGGGAAAACCATAATAGTATTAAAAGAATGTACTAAAGGATTTAAAATTTGCAAATAATTATTTTATTAAGGATTTTTACACTTTTTTTAAGTAGAACCATTTATCTAAATCAATAAATACTTTGACATTTTCCATTTTTGTAATCTTTCAAAATATTACTAGAACTTTGACATTAAACAAATAAACTATTTTATCAATATTATTAAAATGTCTTTAAAATCATCAAAATGAGAATAATTAATTGGTTCAAAAAATGTGTCATTAATTTACTACAGAATATCTAAATAAGGTTATACTTTGTTGCCCATTTGGATTATATGCAAACAAAATACAAATAATTATGTTATGGTTTTGTGTACTGAAGTTTTTGAACATTTAGGTAACTTTTACTAATATACAAAGATGAAAAATAGTTCATTAAATCATTCGTTATTTAAATTTAATCCCGCTGATGGAAGAATTTATTAACACTTAACGTTTGAGTATTAGAATTATTCGAATTGTTAGCTTTGACGTTGCACCAGAGAGATATATTTGTACAAGCCGACGCTTGGGCCTATCGTGTTCCTCGCAGTTGTCAGACGCGACCGGAACGTGATACTTCTTCCTAAGTATTTTTGCAAATATCTGTTGTAGGTACTTCGTTTTTTGGTTTAGTTTTTGCTAGGAGAGATCTCAACGTATTGTTAGATTTAAAGCCAGGCTAGTTCGAATATTGAATTGATTACCAATTTTCTTAATCCTTTCTAACAAATACGATACGGTTTGGTTTCTGTGAATAAGAAAGAGATAAAATATAAGGAGTAATTCGAAAATAGTTTCATTCATGGGAAAATTCATTGAATTTTATGTTTTCAATTAATGGTTGTTTTACAGATCTAGTGATGATGTTTCTGAAACAAAAAATGTAACTATCCCAAATCCAAAAGTGGTTGTAGAATTTCAATGCGAAAACTGCGCATTGATTTTCAGTACTCAAGCAGGCTTCATGCAACACCTGGCGTCTCATCATAACTCTGAAGAGCGACCTCCGGATAACTGTACTTTTTGCGATCAGCCTCTTGCTAAGAAGGAGAACCGCAATCACAGGGTGTTTTTTCACAATGCTGAAAAGAACAGAATTCAATGTTCCGTATGCGACAAGTCTTACTCGCGTCCTATGCTGATTCGAAGACATTACGGCGAGGCGCACAAAGAGTTTGGCATAACGAAGACGTTTATTTGCGAAGTTTGCGGCTACGCCGCATATCATAAGGAAGCCCTTGACAATCATAAAAAAAGCTGTCACGAGAAGAAAATGATTTTGTGCTCGTCTTGCCCGAAGAAATTTAGAACCAGGATGCAGCTGCACTACCACATGCCCGTGCACACTGGAGCTACCCCGTACAAGTGCAAAACTTGCGGAAAGGAGTACAAGCATAGATCAGGTTGGTGGATTATACATTCGTCACAAAAACTCTCTTATCATTTTAAAAATTGAATCAAACTTAACACCAAATGCCAATTTTTTATACATAAATGTTTATCAAGGGTAATATAACAAGACCTCGATTATTTTTGTGGTAACTATATTTTAGTATAAATTTGTTGAGACATCATTTGACATCTTTGATGATTAATGTCAAATTATGTCAAAACAAATTGTAAAATATTCTAGAAATTTAGCAACAACAAAAATAGCAGACTATTAATCAAGGTCGTGTTATATTTAGGAAGATTATTTCCTGAGATTTTTTTTTATTTAAAAACAATAAATAAGAATGATTTTATTAACACATTTTACACTATAAGAATACAAAGCAAATTAAAATAAAAAAATGAAGTCTTATACTAATTAAAGTTAAAAACACAATTGTTGTAAACTACATCTTATAGATTGCATAAATAATTCCTTTTCTGATGGTGTTCTTCTTTAGATTTTAAAGTTAAGGAATTTATAATGCAGTTAGATGATGCCTCTTTATTAACTCTACCATTATTTTTATCAGAATTAACGGTTTTGCTAACTTGTAAAGTTAGCACGACACACCTCGTATCTCTACTTCTAAAAGTCCTATCGTCAAACAAATACATTCAAAAATTGCAGCTTTTATGCAGTAAAGAAATAACGTTTGCAGCTTTTTTAGTTTTAGTTTTTTTATATTAACATTATTTTTAACAAAAAATTGAATGCTAATTGTTTCCAAATAAATTTATTAAAATACAAATTTCGAGTTATAATAATGCAAACACTTTTTTCATAATTCACTTGTGCAATACTTTTTCTAGCAAGAAAAAACGACTGTCAAGACAATTGATAGACCTAGATGGATATAATTTACATTTACGTTATTGTTTTGACATATCTTGTGGTCGCATTGATGTCAACACTCGACTGATATATTTGGAATATTTGATTTTAGGTCTTTTTTACCACGGCAAGATGCACAAAAATCAGTTCCTCGAGTGTCCTTTCTGTGGCAAGAAGATCATAGCCAAGCATAATATGGATGCTCATAAAAAAGTTTGCAGATTCGTATACTAACGTGGTTATTTGCTACAAGTTCTTAAGTTGTTCAATGAAATTGTTCAAGGTTTTGTCTTAAATTGTTCAAACTTTTATATTGTTCAAAGATTTGTCTTAAATTGTTCAAGTGTAGTTTTAGTTTTTCACAATTTTTGTAAAAATATGTTTATCCCGTAATTTTAAAGTTTTATCAAATAAATATTTGGATGCTAACCTCACTATTACTATACCTTTTTTATAAATAGTTCACTTACTGATGTATGTCGTGCATAATTTTATCTACGACCTGTCATTTTATTTAATTAATCTTAATGTCTACAAACTATAAGATGTATCCTTTAGTAATAGTCTAGATAACTTAGACATTTGGTTTAATAAAGATATTAAAAATGTTCCTACTGATCAGCTGACGCACACAAAAGTGTATTATGGGTTAAACATGGATCAGACTTGGCAACAATGCAAAATAATTTAGTGTTCGAGGTTTTGACAGTCTTGACAGCTTTTTGAAACAATAGGTAAGTGTTGAGTAATGGCTCATTACCATTTATCCCTCAGTATACCAAAGGATTGAATACAATTTTCGGTACGGTGGGATTAGGTTTAGTTCATAAAACTAGTACCACCCTGAGACAATTGGTAGAAAATCCGAAGGATAAGAGAGAAGATCTGGAAAAAAGCGGTATATATGAAATAAGTTGTAATGATTGTGATAAAAAGTATGTAGGGCAAACAAAAAGATCGGTTAAAACTAGATTTAAAGAACATTTAGCTCATCTAAAATATGGACGCATAGAAAAATCTAATATTGCCGAACATGCTTTTACCAAAAACCATTCAGTAAATGTAGATAGTTTAAAATTTTTAAAAAATGTATCGAACAATAGATTGTTGGATGCATTTGAAAGTATAGAAATTATTAAGTGTAAAAATAGATTAAATAAGGACAAAGGACCTATCCCAGATAGTCCACTTTTATATTTAAAATAATTTTGATGTTTCTAACCTTTTTAAAACAATTAAATGCTGTCTTTGGTTACGAAGAGGCTGTACCAACTTATTAGTTGTTAATGTTAACAACTGTTGGATCTTTTATAGGCCTCTAACTTTTACTTTTACTAACATTTATGAATAGGTTCTTTCTTTTAGAGACACTATTAGAAACTTTGAGTATGTAATTTGTAAGATATTTTCCCAAATATTTCATTATAGGAGTTATGTCGAATCTATGATAAGAATTCAATAAGTAATTGGTTCCAACATGTTGATAAGACATCAGAATAAATTTGTTTATAATAATGGTAATAGTAATTGTTTATTTGTCATCAAGTTGAGTACATTTAACAATTACAGTTGCTTCATAAGCAAAAAATTGCCGTTCTAATTCGAAAAAGTGTCTTTTTAGTTAAGTAAGTATGCTGAATATATTATTGATTTTGATATTAAATAGAAGTGGTCCTAATGCTGAACCTTGCGGTGTACCACATTTTAAGATATGCTTACAGGTAGTCTGGCAGGTATTTAGAAATGTTTCAAAATTGTTATTAAAGTAGATATTATTTACGTTTTTTATTACTTGTCAAAGTTATAAACATTTATTTTTGTAGTACTTTTTGGTGAAGAATTAGCTAAAATTCACCTGTATGCGTCAGTTTAGTTAACTTGGAAGAACACCGATGGTTGTCTTGTAATAAAAGAAGAAATTTACTATTGTCATATTTAAATATCTTTCAAAAATATCAAGTTTGTTAACATAAAACTGTACAGAAACGTGCATTTTGTTTAGTCCATATTTCCTAATAAAAAGTTAGTATTTCCTCCTTCTAATCGAATTAGTTTTAAGAGAACTTTACTATAGTAAACATTCTCTTTCAGATTACCGCAGAAGAAAAAAATGCGAAAATACAAGCAAAAATCCGATGTACTGAAAACGAAAAGACCGAAAAAAGAGTACAATTTAGATCAAATAATCAATTTGAACGAAATCACCAAGCCGCTGATATGCCAAAAGTGTTCCAAGGCCTTTTTGACCCACATAGAATACGGTTACCATTCCATAATTCACAACGAGAAAAAAGTGTTCTCTTGTCACCTTTGCGAATATTCCATCGTCAATAAGAAAACCTTTAAGAAACATATCATGTCTCACGACATATTTAAATGCACAAAGTGTGATAAGATTTTGAAAACTAAATTTTCCGCTGACAAACACGCTCAATCTCATCAAACTTCCTCTAAAGTACAATGCGAGCTCTGCGGCAAACATCTTAAGAAACAATGTTTGTATCTGCACAAAAGATCCCTGCATTCTGACAATAAAACGTTAGCCAAGTGTCCGATTTGCGGTAAGGAGTACCAAAATTCCGGCAGTTTGCGCCAGCATTATTCCGTTTTTCACAAGGAAATAGGTATTGACATGTCCGTAGTGTGCGACATCTGTGGGCTGCGGTTAAGCTGTAAAGCATCTCTGTCTCAACACTTAAGAACCCACACTGGAGATAAACCTTTTGTGTGTTCGTTGTGTCCTAGGAGGTTCATCTCTAAGGATATTTTAGTGGCTCATATGAGGGTTCATACTGGAGAAAAACCGTACGGGTGTAAATTTTGCGGTAAGAGATTCGCGCACGGAGCACCTTACAGGTACCACGTCAAAACTCACACCGGAGAAAAGGACTACCACTGTCCCATCTGTAATAAGGGATTCATTTTGAAATCTCCAATGAGGAATCACATGAAAAACTGCCGTCCAAATGTTAAATAGAACTAACCATGGATTTTCCGAGATCTGTTGAATTTGTTTCGTTATTTATTGCAATAAAATTATACGTATATTACGTCGAATTGATATTTTCATTATATAAAATTTAAAGAAGTCGCCGAAGGATAGGACATATTTATTAAGTAAAGAAAACATTTCTATTTTTCTATGTACACAAATTTCAGTACTTAATAAAGTTTTTATAAAAAGTTATTTTGTTTCTAATTGCATCCTAATTTTTTTATTTAAACTGCTCTTATGATGCTCCTAAATCGTTGATTGGTATTCGAGAACAAAAAAAGTTGTTGGGTGCCAAATCTGTACTGTACGAAGGATGAGTCAACAATTACATATGTAACTGTTCAAATTTACGAGAACTCGCGATGCCATGATAGAGATTGATTTATACAGGTATTATATTACAAAATTTAAGAAATTGTCTGTTTACTAAACAAATGTTTTTGCTATTTAATGTATATATAAAAATCTAAGTAAGATAAGAGATTTGTGCTTGTCATCCATAATAGTGTTGATTAAATTTGCAAAAATATTGTGATCATATTAATATTTTATGAATTATAACCACCAAAATTATACAACTCATGTTATGGAATGTTTAACCATTGAACTATTTCGTTCGGTGAGATTATAGAAATGAGTTGCTCAATATGCGACAACGCCGCACGGCTTGTCTCAATAATACCACGCGCAGAAGCGGTAATAGTAAGAAATTTGACACATTCTCTTTAATTATTTCAAGCATTGTTGCCGAAGCAAAAGTGAAAAAAATGGTTCGTCATTGCCAAGTGGGTAAAAACCCCTACTATTTAAGCCCCAATGTTTTTTTTCACAAGTAAGTTAAAATATTTGTTTGTTTACAATAATTTCATCCAGTGGCGTAGCGATGTGTGATTTTAGCCCGCTACCCTGTTGTCTATACGAACTTGTGAAAACCTGCCGATCTGTTTGGTTTTATTTAGGGGTGATTGCTTACAAAAATAATTTCGATGGCGTCAATAATTTCTGTTTAATAATATTAAATCTTTATTTTTATTGCTACCATTTCTACAACAATATTTTCAGAAATATGCAGTGGACTTTATGTCTAGACGCCATGTTTAATTAATTTAATACTTTTATATTTTTTTACGTTTTATAATTACCCATTTTAATTGTAATCTAATATTTATATTTTTTAACCTTTAATATTAATAATTAATTATTATTATATAAAGGAAAGAGTATTGTCTGTGCTTTTAAGTTTTAGTTCTGATGTTTAGTTATTCCTTGAACACTAGTGGAAGTTTTGTTTAAAGAGTTTTTCAATGTTCTTAGTAAGATGGACTTCCACAAAGTAAAGGTTACCACAATCAATTTCTCAACGATTTTATACATCCAATCGAGAAATCAAGAAGTCATGAAACCCTGACTAAAAATATTTAATCTTTTCCTTTTGGTTATTTAATACCTATTAATAAAGAGTTTAAAAATGAAAATTTAAAATACATTACATTTTACTTGCACAATATTAGCGATCATTACTTAAGTGAAAAATTTAGTATTGACTATTCATAAATACATTCCAATAAAAATAACTAAATATTACCCAACAAAGATATTCCCATTTTTAACAAATAGCACGCCATTGATTACAAGCGTAAGCATAACTTCTTAATAATGATACAGCGTTGCCAGCACGAGGACGTAACAAAGAGAATCGATTGGTATTCTTTGACATACCCATAGAAACTCTCTTGTAATCACTGCAAGAACAGAGTTTTATGAATGGATAATAGGTCTATGACTTTAACATTCTAATATTCTACCTATCACTTTCAATTTAATAAAAAATGTTTGGCTGAAGGTTTTCTAACCGTAAATATAATGAGTAATGCTTTTATTATAGAAAATTTAATGAGCATTCACTAAATTTGATTAAAGTGAAATAGTGGACCAAAGTTTATTCATAATAGTTAAAAATGTGTTATCAGTTTTATTACTGAAACACTAACCTGCTTAAAAGGAAACAATAAAAGATGATTTAACGCAAATCAAAAGGTATTTATTTTTTAGACAAAGTACTGATAGCGAAAAATCAATTAGTTGATGTGAATAATGCTGTTGGCACTTTGCATAAGAAAGTTATTAAAGTATTTAGGTAATATATAATTACCAGTAAGTATCAACCTTTACTAGTTTTATATATACAAGGTGACAATTTGAAAACTTACAATAAATATCTGAGGAACGAAAAACAATTTTTAAAATCGCCGAATAGTTTCAATAATATGGAACTTCTTTTCACTGATTTTAAAAAAATATTTTAAATGTTACCTTACAAAGCTACATTCGATGTAGGTGGCCCAGATATGGAGGAAGGAAGGAGAACTAACTCAATGTATTAAAAAGTTACCATTGAAAGGAAGCAAATTGGTGGCGCCACAGTAGCAAGAGTACCTAAGTGTCACAGAACGTTACAAATAGTAGAAACGAATAATTTGTTCTGTGATCGGCTATGTCAAAATGAATTGTTAGCGTAAGAAATGAAATTAAATTACATTTGACTACTTTATTATTTGAGATTTTAAATACTGCATAATTTTTAACTACACAACTCACGCAAACATTTCACTCTGTTTTCAAGTTGTCTTTTTTTTATCATTCTGCTACTCGCGCGTCATCTACTATTTGCTACGTACCGCTGGACAGTTTTTCAACATTATTCCTATACAAGTTGTTCATTCATCCTTCTACCCCTTCACAGCCCCAGAGGAAGAAATCAAGAGAAGATGCAGGACAGCACCTCTTCTTCTAATTCATTGATTAGCAAAATTATCATTTAACCATTGCCTTAATTTTGAAAAAGTAATTAACTTGCTTCTAACGATAATCTGCAGTTTCTGATTCTATCCATGAACTATTTGATGTTCTACAGATGTTTCTAGAAACTCCTTCCAACGAAAACATTGTAAGTTTTCAAATTGTCAGCCCGTGTGTATACTTGGTAAGGTTATTTTAAAATTAACGCACGGATTATTTACTAAAACTGTCCTTTTTTAGATCTAAAATCGTTCGGAAGAAGCAGAAAAAAGTCCAGAACAACTGCGAAACTACCGATGGCAATTGGGATACGATCATCAAAGACGACCCGGATTTCTTTGTCGAAGATCCCAAGGTCAGCGTTAAAAAACGAGGAAGGCGGAAGTCGCCGGAACTGATGCTGGATAAATTTATAAATTTAAACGAAGTAACCAAACCTCTCATTTGTACGCATTGTTCGAAAGCGTTCCTGACCCATATCGAGTTCGGTCTGCATTCCACGGCACACAACGAAGACGGTTTCTACTCGTGCCACATGTGCGACTATCGCAAAGACAATAAGAAAACCTTCAAGGTGCACGTCAAAAGCCACGATCTCTACAAGTGCGAGAAGTGCAACAGGATTTTAAAGAGTCGACTCTGCGCTTACAAACACTCCCAATCGCACGCCGTGCAAAACCCCGTACAGTGCGAAATTTGCGGTAAACATTTAAAAAAACAGTGTCTCTCAATTCACAAGAGAATATTGCACAGCAGCGAGCGAGCTAACTTCATTACAAAATGTCCCATTTGCGACAAGGAGTACCAGAACCCCAGTAGCTTGAGACAGCACTATTCCGCTTTCCACAAAGAACTCGGCATTGACGTTTCTGTGGTCTGTGACATCTGCGGGATGAGATTATCTTGCAAGGGAAAACTTCCTCAGCATCTTCGCACCCACACGGGCGATAAACCGTTTGGCTGCCACCTTTGTCCTAAAAAATTCATTGCTAAAGATATTCTTGCGGCGCATATGAGAGTGCACACCGGCGAAAAACCGTACGAATGTAAATTTTGCGGCAAAAAGTTCGCACACAGCGCTCCCTACAGGTATCACATCAAGACGCACACCGGCGAAAAGAAACACACGTGTCCTTTGTGTAATAAGGGATTTATCTCAAAGGCTAACATGAAGATCCATCTAAAGAGTTGTACCACTCAAGTTAGATGAAAATAAATACAATCCCAGTTTAGATAATTGGTAAATACAAAAAGCACGTAACTACATCTGAATAAATAAAGTTTTGTTTAATAGTTCTTCGTTTAGTCACAATGATTTTTTTTTCTTATATATTTTTGTAAATGTTTTTTGAAGAACTCCTATCTAGATCACCAACAAATTGAAAATATACAATTAAATATTTTGTAATTTGCACAATAATGTAAAATATTTAATAACCTTTTCTGTTAGCGCACAGTCTTAAACCACCAATACTGCTACTTTAACCAATTTTACCAATAGTCTTTATATCTAATACAGGGTGAGTCAAAACACACATCATTATTTGCTCAGTATTTTTAAACGCATCACGCTGTATTAGATATCACCACCTAACCTAAAGTCAACTCCTATATCTATAGTTACGAGTTTAATAGGATATTACAACAGCCATATGAAATAAGTTGTTTATAATTTTTTTTATATTTTGCCATTTTTTAAATTAATTTATTATTTGTATGCAAATTACGGACATTTCGATTTCAAAAAGTATGTTGGTAGCACTGTGTAATTTATAACATTTGGCAGTTTTGAAACTTAAATTATCAAATATTAATATTTTAAAATTAATACACCAATAATAATATATTATATAAGTAAAAGATGATATTCATATTCATAAATGCTTTCTTAAAGAACAATATAAAAATACTAAATTGCTATTAGCCACAAATGTCATTGTCAATAGTCTTGTCATTAGATACTTCACTCATGTAGCCAACTATTTAAAACAAAAATTTGCGTGCGTAAGAGTTACATTACGATACGCAAATGCGTTTTATCATGAAGATTGGCAAAATATAAAAAAATGTTTTCAACAATTTACGTGCTTTCTGTATATATATTCATCTTGATAGGTTGGTATTCTATGAATTTTGTAGTTTAATATTGTACTAGATCATTAACAGAAAGATAAAGAAAACTTTATATATTTGCAATTAACCTTTTTAATATTGTTAATTATTTGTAATGAATAGTTTTATAATATTATCTTCAGAATTCATTAGATACCTTATTTGTATGAATCTAGTATTTTAATTATTTCTTTAAACAGCCATTTAGGCTTTCTGTTAGATTAAATTGGGAATCACCTGAGAAAATAATTCTTTTTGAGAACTATTTAATTTTAAGAAGAACTATACTTACTGCTATACATCTTATTCTTCTGTATTATAATTTATTATTCCACTTTTTTGAAAATTTTGAAAATATGCATGATATTATTTTTTTTGTGAATTGTTTTTGTACACTCCAAATCTAGGAATCTTCTAGCTTCTGCTGGAAGACAATGTATAAACAAAAGTAATTTTTTGTTAATAAAATATGTGTAGGAACGCGTTTCTTTTTTATTTCTGTTTTATTGTTGGTCACTTATTATACTTTTAACCGGAATTTCTTTCAATTAAAATTACAAAAGTTGCCAGCACACAAGATTAAGCAGCTCAGTAACATCTCTTTCGGGTATATTACCAAGTCAAATGTGGCTAGACCCAAAAGATCGGGGTTGGAAGTTTCGAACCATCAGAAGCCTGCGCACAAGGAAATCCGAACACAGAATTTCTTAATGCGCAGGCTTCTGACATGGTTGGAGAACGGTAACTGCCGAGACCCAAACAAAGCTATTATAACCAATTCAAACTTTACTCCCCAGCACGACGAAAAAACCGCTAAACACAATTTTTTCTAACTATAAAAAATGGTGCAGTGCTGAATGTGGTAGCAAAAAAGTAGGACTGTTTACTTGCACTTAGGATAAAGAAGAACAGAAGAAGTTTAAGAATGCGAC
The DNA here is from genome assembly GCA_035357415.1 of Ophraella communa. NCBI lineage: Eukaryota > Metazoa > Arthropoda > Insecta > Coleoptera > Chrysomelidae > Ophraella > Ophraella communa. The sequence goes on along the minus strand of CM068980.1, from coordinate 56,848,908 downwards.
GAATAATCCCTCACTTTTTTTAATAATGGAATAATAGGGAATTTTATTTCTATGATGTTTGGACAATTTTATACATTGTCAGCTGGATGGGAATCTTTGTGAATTCATCATTGGAGCTATCTTTAACAGTTTCATAGTTATTGCTAAAAAACGGAGAACATCCTTTTGTCTCTTCGTTTTAGGTTAATAAATAACCCCATAATTTTAAATGTATTCTAACCATTTTTTGCAGGAATTTTACATCTTGACTAGACTATGACAGGACTTTCATTTTTAATTATATCCTGAAACTGTGTATATGATAAATATATTGAATTTTTTTAACTTATGTGTGTTTAGTTTCTTTAACAGCCACCCCTCCCCATTTTTAAACTGCATGTCACTAATTTAATTATTTTTAGATCAAAGGATAAGCCACAAAGACTGAAAATAACAAAGAAACAAATTAAAAAAGAAAAGAGCGACACAGATACAGTCTCAGACAACGATTGGTCCCCGATGGAAACGCCTAAGAAGAAGAGGATTTACAGGAAAAAATCCGTAGACTCACCTACGGAACTGGAAAAGAAGAAACCCGTAAAAAAGAGGAAGAGGAATAACGAAACAAAAGAATTTACTAGTTCAACGGAAATATTTTTAAAATCCGAAGAACGAGATGCGGAAAAATCAGACTTCAGCAAACTAGATTCCGATGACGAAGACGAAGATGGCAAAGAAGAGAAACCGGCAAAGAAAAAACGGAGAGGTAGAAACATAAAGTTGGATTCGATAAAAATCGAAAAATTCGTTAACCTGAACGAAGTGCCGGAACCGGTGGACTGTAAACAATGCGGAGAAACATTCCAAACGCACATCGATCTAGGAATGCACTCCATCAGCCATTCGGACAACAACACTTACTCCTGTCACATGTGCAGCTTCACGAAAGACAAAAAATCCGTCTTCAAGAACCACATCCGCAACCACGATCTTTGGAAATGCGAAAAGTGCGGCAAGATATTCAAGATAAAAAGATGCGCTTACAAGCATTCGAAGACCCACAACGCCAAGAGCTTCGTGCAATGCGAGATATGCGGTAAGGACGTTCGCAACGTGTACTTGGATACTCACAAAAAATTAGTGCACGCAGACGAGAAAAACATACAGATCTACAAATGCCACCTTTGCGACAAGGCGTATAAAAACTCCACCGCCCTCAAAGGGCACTATTCGTACAACCACAAGGAGTACGGCGTAGACACTTCCGTTATATGTGATATTTGCGGTATGAGACTGTCTTGCAAAGGCAAGCTTGGTCAACATTTAAGGACTCACACAGGAGACAGACCTTTCCCGTGCACAATTTGCCCTAGGAAGTTTATTTCGAAAGACATCTTAAGGGCTCACATGCGGGTGCACACTGGCGAAAAACCGTACGTTTGTATGTACTGCGGTAAGAAGTTCGCTCACGGCGCTCCCTATCGGTACCACATCAAAACCCACACGGGAGAAAGATCTTTCATCTGCAGTGTTTGCGGCAAGGGTTTCATTTCGAGGGCCAACATGCGAATCCACATGAAGAGTTGCATGTTCCCGGTGAAACTCTTCAACGAGTACCCAATAATAAACAAATAAATGTAAATATTGTATATTTATTAATTTATATATAAGCCAAGGTTTCCCAACGTTCCCCAGTGTTGAATAAAATGACTCAACTTCTTTTAGTCTATTTGTACTCCTTAAAAGTATTGGTTTTTGTAAATGATGTGTTCATTTCCCCAAAATCTGATGGTAGTCCAGCTATTTTTAGTTTTATCTGCCAAAAAATGCCTTCGATACTATGAGTAAACCATTCCTACCTCAACCAGAGGGGATCTTTTAGCAATATTTCTAACCTTACATAAAATAATATATACCTTGTCCAGTATAAATGTAGGTGCACGTCATTAAAGTAAACAAATCGCTCTGTTCGTTTGACTTCCTTCGTTCAGTATCTTTTTTCACTGTAAATTTGGTAAATATTGAAATTCGTAGCCCGCAAGTTATTACAAAAAATAAATAAATGCTTTAAGAAAGGTGTCGTAATTAATTTTCTATCAAATACAACTCCTGGACTAATAAAATTTAGATTTCAAACGAACATTACTCGTGCTAAAAAATTTTATATGTTGGCACCATTGCGCCATGTTGCCGCGGTCAAACATGGCGTAGTATTGTAGTCAAATAAAACGAAGAATATTAGAGAAACTTTGTTTGATATTTACCAGATTCTAATACTATTTTAAGTGCTTGGCAACATCTGTCAGCTGTGACGTGCACCTACATTTATATTGGACAAGGTATAGTAGGAGTTAACAAAAACTGAAATATTTTATTACACATTCAAATTCTTCCTGAATGGCCTCACTCCGGATAGCTGCACAATAATATTTCCAGGTTAGATCTGATATTTTTTTGCACAATGTTTAGACCATTTAACTCAGTTTTTTTATTAAAATAAGGGCTTAACTGTTAGGATCCCTTTACTCCTGTTCACTATTACTACCACTATACGGTAGATTTGAATCTTCCTTAGTCTAAGATTGTCTGGAAACGATAACCTCTTTAGAATTTTGAGGTTATGTCAAAAAACATTTCTTATAAAATTTGATTTTGAACAAAGATGGTAGTAGGATTACAATAAATTTCCTTCAACACATCTAGGGGATGTGAAAATAACATTCCACATTAAATTTTATTACTATTTCTCTCTGTTAGTGAGGTTAGGTACTAAATATTTCAGGATACGCCTGTCAAATTGATATCGTTTACTAAAAAACTATCCTTACCCTCTTCTAATTCACAAAAATTCGAAACCAATAAAAAAGATGTGTAATTTTAGTATTTTACAGTCAAGACTAGATGTCAATATTATTCAGGGAAATTCACTGAAATTTTGGGAAACCCGGCGTATATATGTGTGAAAATACTCTTAATCAAGGGCGGATTTAGGTGGCGGTCAGAGGGGTTATGACCCTCCTCCCAAATTGTCTTGATTATTTGAGGATAATGTGGTAAAATAGTAGAAGACAATAATTATTTTGTTAAAAATGGAAGTTTTATGTTTTTTTCTTGGTAAGATCCCTCCCCAAATTTCACCCTAAATCCGCCACTGCTCTTAATAGTTAGTTGTATATATATGTTTTTGCAGTTGAATTTAGTTCACCCTAATACATTTATACATATTTTCCAAAATGTTTGATATACGTTTTGCACTTGAGTTTATTTCACCCTCAGATATTCAAACACAGGTCTTTTTTTATATTTCTAAATTTTTGTATATATAAAACTGAGTTTAGTTCACCCTAAAACATTTATAAAGTGTATTTTATATTGCTAAATTTAGCTTAAATGTAAGTTTAAACATTTGAACGTATCCAATTTTCGTTGTAAGTGTGTAAAATATGAATTAGTTACCCACATATGATATATACCTAGTATATTGTGTCGCAAGGGCGGAAAGTGGGCATCACCAGCTAAGGGGTGCTAATGCATTTATGCACGTTTGGCACACAACTACCTATATGGGTATTAAAAAAAATGTTGGATAGAGAATGAAGAGACCTTTCAAACGATTTATCACAAGCCCATACTTCACATTTAAAAAATTAGGGGCTGTAACTGTCACTCAAAGGGTTTTCACCTTAAAGAAAATCAATTTATGATTTAAATTTGACGTGTTGTAGGATTTTCTATGAATATGTACCATAATCGAAATAATGAATTTATTCCATTTGACTTTTCCATATACTTTATATTGTTAAATTTAATATCCTCATCTGAGCTTTGATTAAAAATTTAATATTTGTTTTGTCACACGCGAGCACTATACGATTCCATTTAAAAAAAATTATAAATTGGTACGTATAATTTACAAATGTCACATGTCCGCCCTTGGGTTGATAAACAATACTTTCCGCCCTATGTTTCATGTTCAAATGATTGATTTTCCGGTAATATTGAGATTATGTAATTAAGTGATCACCTTTTTTTTTATTTTCGAAATACTTTATTTTTTGGTACCATACAGTGTAACCGTTGTTTTAATTATACAAATATTTATAAATTGTTTTATTATTTCGCATTACCATCCAAGGTCTTATAAAGTGTTCGTAGATAATTGTGTAGTTCGTAGATCTAGTCTTAAAATAGTAAGTAACAACACCAATATTCATGTTTTATTAGTAATTTTATTTTTATTTGTAGGAATATAGACATTCAAACGTATAACTTATTGAATCCCAAAAGACCTGCACTACAAACAGTTGACCTAAATCAATCTGTGGAATGCACTCAATGCAGTAAACATTTTCCTAACCACTTGGATCTTGCTATGCACTCCATTGAACACAACAAAAAGAAACAATATGCCTGTCATTTGTGCGATTTCAAAGTCGACACGTTATTCAGCCTTGAATATCATATCAATTTCCATGACGCTGCTAACTTGTACAAATGCGAAATTTGCGAGAAGCCTTTCAAGATTCGTCAGCATGCTTTGGAACACGTGAATTTCCACACCGGGGAAAAACCTTTTTCATGCAATATCTGCAGTAAAAGTTTTCGGTACAGTCGATTCTTACATTCTCATATACGTTTGTCCCATTACTCAACCCGAACGGGCAAAGATTTAATTAGATTAGAGTGCGAAATGTGCAAACAAGTTTATAAAACAATTTTTGGCTTTACTCGGCATATGGAGAAAATGCACCAAGATCCCTTGATCGATAGATCTATCACGTGTAACGTTTGCGATATCAAAATGAAAAACAAATATCAATTAAAATTGCATAAGAGATCTCACAACATTAAACCATTATCATGTTCAGAATGCGGTAGAAAGTTCAAGAAAAATGATTCTCTCCAAGCTCACATGGGATTACATCTAAATGATGAGGGCATTCCAAAGACTGCTACATAGAAGTGCTTTAAATTTAAAATACTTACATTACTTCAAGTATTTAAAGGGTGTCTCGAATAGAGGCATGTCTAATGCAGGGATATTTTACTTATTGTTAATGCGAGATATTATTTTTATTTAAATTTTTTTTATTTTTTTTTAAATCCTAAAGTTTTAAGTAGACCCTGTAAACCGTACCAATTTGGGCCACCCTGTACAAAATTTGTTTAAGTTTTTGTTTAATTCGTTCAATAACTGTTATGTGATTTTTATCTTATCTGTGATAAGAGAGTACAATACAAACTCTAGTTTTTTTTTTACTTATTTTTACAATTACATTACAAACTCTTGTTTTTATTTACTTGTTATTACAATTACATGGTGATTAATTTATTATAATAATTGTATAATAGGTTTTTAAATAAATTATTTTGCATAATATACTTTTTTATTAACAAAAACTTTGGATTTGTAAAAGATAAAGAAAACCTTAAGAACTTCTTTAATGAAATATTAAGTAAAATAAGAAAAAATTTAATGTATTAATTTGAAGTTGTAACATTTTTTTTAGTTTCTCCCTGATATATCTCTATTATTGCTCATTTTAACTGATCTTAAAGGGATTGAGTTCAAAAATACCCAGACTTTAATATTGTTGTCTTCTTTTTTCAATGCTTAGTCTAACCTACACTGATTAAATGCTTCCCATATGTACTAGGAAAACTTAATATAAATGAAAAATATTAAAATACATAGAGTGTTCCACATAAAAAAAATAAATTTATCTTATATTTCCTTAGTGGCATCCCTCAACCAATTTTTTTAAGAAGAATCCAAGCTAGTTTTCAGTATACCCTGCAAACCATACCAAATTGGGACACCTTGTAGACAATTGGTTTTAGTTTTCAGTTAGTTAGTTGAATATAATTATTGTTCTGCAAGTAGGCTTAAAAAATTCTTTTGATTGGTATGGAAAGAGGAAGTGTGCATGAATTATTTTTCTACTTCTTTTAATATCAAACTGATAAAAGAAATTATTAAGAATTTCTTTAATAAAATATTTAAATCACCATTACAGCTACAATTACAAAATATCTGTTTTAGGAAAGTTTTAATGTATTAATTTGAAATTATATTATTAGTGCAACAGGATTCAAGCTTCGGCAAAGATATGTCTACTATTGGTAAATTTAAACAATAATTTCCCATTTATTATTTAATTGTGTAATAATAGTAACTTTACAATAAATATAAATACTTGTATAAATTAAAATAGCTCACTAATTAGGTAATAAAGGGGATGCTCTGGAACTCACTAAAATATACTTTTATTTTAATAACATTATTTTTTAGTAAGCTTCGAAGAAAGCGTATGACGAGAAAACAATCAAACAATAAAAAGAATACTGGAAAGTCTTCTATACTTCCAGTTAAGCTGGAAATACCTCTGGTTTGTTTGTATTGTAACACGGAATTCTACACGAATGTGGAGTACGCCTTGCATTCAATAGATCATAGACAAGATCAAAAATACTCTTGCCATTTTTGTGAATACACCAATAACTCCAAGTATCGTCTAGAAGCCCACGTTAGAGCCCATGAAGGTTCCTCCAAGTACCGATGTGAGATTTGCAATAAGCCTTTTAATATAAGTACCCATGCCAAGGAACACAAGTATTACCATACAGGAGAAAAACCTTTTCAATGCGATATATGTGGCGGCCATTTTATGTTTTCGAGGATTTTGACCAAACACAGGCGGTCGGCACACTATGAAGTCATTTTTGGAAAACCTCTGTCAAAATACGATTGTAAAGTAAGTTCAATTTTAAAATATTTTTTAATCAACATTTTTTAAACAAATCTAAAGATAATCATATTCTTAAAATCCTTTTGTTTGCATCATTAGCCTTTTCACAAAATCCTTGTTTGAAACATAATTATTGTATTTATTGATTTTACTGACGTACTGAAATGTTCCCCTCTAGGTATGCAACAAGCATTACGAGTCACTTCCCGGACTTCAGCGACACATGTACAGCAACCACAACGACACAGGAGCAGATTGGTCAGTAATTTGTGATATATGCGGAAAGAAAATAGCTTCAAAAGAAAAATTGAAATACCATCTACGAACTCATACCGGAGACAGACCTTTTGCTTGTGTTTTTTGTCCTAGAAGATTCCCAAAAAAAGATCAACTCAAGGAACATGAAAGGGTACATACGGGCGAAAAACCGTTTACTTGTTCATATTGCGGGAAGAATTTCGGACACAGAGCGCCATTTAGGTATCACATTAAAACTCACACAGGGGAGAGACCTTATAATTGTCCCTTTTGCGGGAAAGGGTTCATATCGAAAGCTGCTCAAGCGGGACATGCACTAACTTGCATAAAAAAATAAAAATTATGAAATTGATTGTATTAACCTTTACTTTGTGCAAGTTCATCTTACTAAGAACAGTAAACAACTAAACGGTTGAACGAAACTGTTTCGCTAGAATTAGCATCATTAGATTAACATATTGAAGTTACATTTTATTTGTTTGTAGTACCTGATGTTCATTAGGTAGTATTAAGGCTAGACCAAGTATGGAAGTAATAAGATATAACAATATTAAAACCTAGATGTTATTAGCCCTAAGGGATTATCCTGTATGTATTTCCCTCTAAGATCAGTATAACTGTGCAATGATATAGAAAAACCAGGAAAAAACTATATCATGCTGATCTTTACAATAACCTAAAATATTTGTGTTACATTTATGTCTTATCTATGTATAAAATGAAGACTCAATCAAAACAAACAGTTAAATAGTGGAGAACTTCCAAGATTTATTTGTTTATTAACAACTTTAAATTGTGGATCTGCTTTAAAATTGTTGTCTTATTACTTCCAATCAACATCAGGTACCTAGCTACAAACAAATAAAATGACATATTGAAACAGCTGTCCTGGATTAAAAAACTAATTTTTTAATTAAACGTGGAAGTGGCGTTCTTTGTTTCTATTGAATTTTATTATTCCTATAATTCATTGCCATAAAAGAAATAGGAACACTACTCACTATAAGATGCAACTACTACTACTGTTTCTAATCATTTTCGCTTCTGTTAATTTTTGTATTTTATTATGTTTATCAGTTTTTAACAATTCTAAATGATTAGGTTTATTCCCTAACTTACTTAATATGGTTTTATTTTTGCATTTTTCTTAGCCAGATTACTTGCTGAGATACAGAATACAGAAAAATTATCAAATACATTTTGCCTCATATTTAACTCTTACAGAATTATTATTTTAGATATACACTGTAATCATTTATGGCTAAGGATATGTTATATTAATTGTTAATTAGTCGGTAAATATTTTTAAACCATTTATATATTAGCTGGTCCTTATAACAATAACTTACCTTAAATAACAAGTGACTATTTCAGCGGCAAAACTTATTGTACTAAATACCACTACAACAAACCTGAACTAAGTTCAAAGTGTATGTTGGGTAGTAACACAGCTTAATAATTTATTCTATATGAATAGTCCCAATAATTACAGAATGGTTTAGATGCTTCTACAATCTTATAATAAAAAGCATTTCCAATGTAAAGTAGTCCCAAAGATACTTATTATTAAAAAATCATAAAAAAAATAGCTAAAGTGATGTTTAAACGAATATTTGCTCAAATGATTTAAGTATTGATATAAATAATGATATAAATTATCTTGGGACAAACTTTACAGTCTCGATTTTTTATATTATGTATGTATAGCTCGATTGTAAATACCTCAAATAAAGTTTATATTTTTATATGACTCATATTAAACTATTTTACATTAAAAATATTATTCTTACTATAAAAAAAATGTAGTTTGAACTGCTTCAATAAAAGAGGTAGCAATTTCGAACTAAAATTCATCGAAGTACCAACAAAATAGAAATAGAGCCTCTATTAGCTGGACAAGTTGGCACTCTGATCTGTTTTCATATCTATAATGTTTATCTACATGTTTCTACTTTCTACATTCCCATCACGTGTTTTAGTTTGTGCTTATATACTTTTTCAAGTGCTTCAATATAATTGAGGTCAACTACCTGTATGTAGTATGTATTGATATACATTAAAATATTATTATTCAATACAATTAATACTAAATAATATTATTATTGGTTATATGACTATAGGTTTGTTTTCACATTGGTTTCAAACTTGTTTCTAACGTTTGGAGTGTGCGCAGTCGATATTTTGTGTTCGCGCATTAGTTTGAAACTAATTTCCAATCACTAGTCGGATGTTTTCACATGGTTTCCTGACAGTTTCCTGACAGTCCAAGCAGTTTGAGAATTAATTTCCAGCAGATTGTTGGCACATGCGCGTATTAAACCTTATGTCAATTAGTTTCTATATTTTTTGTTGTTATTTTCTCCTGTTTTTTTAAATATCATTATAAACCTATTTAAACTAAAAAGACATGTATTCTGATGAATCTGATTATTTAATGTCATCCGACACTGACGATTCAGATTTAGAAATTATGTTGGAAGAATACTTTAATACTTTAAGGATAATTTACTCATACACATGTTTACAGTTTTCATAGCTTTGTAAACAATAACAATAACCTCTTTTATTTTAATCTTCTTTTTAGGTAATATCATACGGATTATTTAATCATACACATTTTGTCTACTGTTTTCACATTAATCACAGATCAGATCTGGATTTATTTCAAACGAGACTTGCGCACAAGAATGGTTTGAAAATTGTAAGAAACAAGTTTGTGATTTGATGTGAAAACAAACCTATTATTGACTATCTTTCCAGTTTTTCTATTACTTTATTGGACTTAATGATTTGCATGCAATTAAAAACTATTTAATGATGTCAAAAAACTGTAACTTCTCATGCGTTCATATTATTAGACGTTGGGTTTTCGAAAATATGTTCACTGTTTGGAAAAATAGGGTGAGTGTTTAAAGTACAGCCTGTAAGGCAATATGTTTATTTCGTTGTACTAATAAGATATGTTTTTAGGACGAGCCCTACCTCTGAGGTAAAGATAGAATATGTAGAGGATGATTTTGATTCCGAAACTGAATGGATTCCCAAAGAGGAGAAAATCAAAAAGTCAAAATTACTTAAGGAGAAGCTGAGGAAAGAAAAGAGGGAGTTGAAGGAGCGGCTGAGAAAAGAAAAGAGGTCGTTGAAAGACGATAGAAAGCTAAAGAAACCAAAGAAGGATAAAAAAGACAAGAAAGTCAAGAGAGAGAAGAAAGAGAAGAAAAGAAAGCAACTTAGTGAAGATCATCCGCCGGTGGCTGAACTGAATGAGCCAATTATATGCGATGTGTGCGAACAAACGTACAAAAATAACGTAGAATTTGCCTTACATTCCATAACTCATAGCGAAGATGGTAAATACCATTGTCATTTGTGTTCATATCGAAATGCCTCAAAGTATCACCTCGAGATGCACGTGAGAGCCCACGAAGGTGCCACCAAGTACAAATGCGAAATTTGTAATAAAGCTTTTACCGTTAGTACGCATGCTTTGGAACATAAATACTTTCACACCGGTGAAAAGCCGTTCCAATGCGAAATATGCGGGAAGCATTTTATGTTCTCTTGGTTCTTGGCTTCGCATAGACGAACATCACATTACGAAATATTAACGGGTAACCCGTTGGTTAAATTCGACTGTACCATTTGTAACAAACATTACGCTTCTGCGTCAGGTTTGCGAAGACATAACCTCAAAAATCACAATGAAACGGGGGTTGATACGTCTGTGCTTTGCGATATCTGCGGCAAACAATTATCTAGTAGAGAAAAACTAAAATTCCACCATCGCACTCACACGGGCTATAAACCTTACGGATGCCAAACGTGTCCGAAGCATTTTTCCAAAAAAGAACAACTCATTGAACACACCAGAGTACATACAGGTGAAAAGCCATACGTGTGTAAGTATTGCGAGAAAGCCTTCACCCAAAGAACCCCTCTACGTATCCACGAGAGAAGGCATACTGGCGAAAGACCAAACATTTGCCCAATATGCGGTATAGGTTTCATTTCCAAAACCGCCCTGGAAAGCCACATCAGAAGTTGTTGTAACAGTTCACAAATCTTAATACCCGAAGCTATGCCGTTGCCTTACCATTCTTTTTACACTTCACACTCCACTCTAACGACTCCCATGACTCCCGGCTCAGAAGCATCAGAGTTAGAACACAAATTTTCGCTTTCTGATGCTTTTCTCGACCCCCGACAGCACGTCGACGTTATTGGACACATTACTCCCATGTAAAAACTTTATTTCATACTGTACCCTAAAACATACCTTTACGTACCTACTTGATTTCAATCGGGAAAATAGACTATTACCTACATATTAACAACTCGGTTACACTTCAAACGTAAGAATATATTTTTTTTGAAATTCAAAACAATTAACTGGCTATTATTAACTGTTATATTTTCGTTCCCATGAATATGGATTTCGAAAATAGCGAACGCCGATAAATATATTAATATTTTATTGTTTCACAGTTCTTTTGTATTTCTTAGCAGTATGAAATAAAATGTTGTACGTCACACGTCCGGTACACTTTTACAGTATTTGTTTCAAATTCCATCTCATTCTTACTGTAAAAGTACACTTCCCGGACTAGTAAAGTAAATATCTATTATTCGTTATATTGTTATGTATGAGATATTTTAAACACTCTAAAGAGTTAAGTTAAGGGTTGTAGATGTATTTACAAACAGAATTTGGATTTTTTTTTTCGGAGAAATCAGGGTTTGTGAAAGAAAACAGTTGTCATGAAATGTAGAAATTGTTAGGCGCATTTTTTTAAAGTACATGTTTTGTATTTAAAGTTGTATAAATTTAAAGAAAACCTCATGTCTATGACGTCATATTGGTATATAAACAAAATAAAATAATAGCAAGCGTTATTGCCCAACAGTACGGAGGGTTGAAGGAAGGAGAACCATATGAATCTATTAAAAAGTGTCCATCGAAGGGGGACAAATTAAGGTGGCGCCATAATAGCAAGAGTAACGATTTTTAAAACAGCGCCATGAATTGTTAGAGTAAGAAACGAAAATAAAAAAAGAGAAAATTACATTTGACTAAGTAAATAGTTGATATTTTAAATACTGCATAATTTTTGCCTACACTAGTCACGAAAAATATTAAATTTTTCCACTCAGCTCAGTTCACTCTCTTTTTTGAGTTATAATTTGGTGCTTACAGGTGAACACTTTTTCAATAATTCCTCCATAAAAGACGGTTCTCTTATCTTCTACCCTCCATACCCAACAGTTATTATTTACCAGTTCACTATTCTTCACAAGCCATATGACATCTGGTGGCCAAAGTGGACATCTAGCCATGGGCCATTGTCAATTGTCAGGCAATAGTATCGTATCATAGTATTGTTACGTTTTTATATTTAAATTATTGACACAAATATAACTAGATTAGTCTTGCAGTAAGCAGCCAGTAACACATCTAACAACAAACTAGTTTTTCTATTAAACACTTTCAATACACCACAGAAAATCTGTCGCCACCCACTTTTTTACAATATAAACAAATAAAGAATGGTCCAAAGAAAGTAAACAATCCAAATCAGACACAAATGCGTAACAATGCCTCTCACAGAAACGTTATTTTTCAGCTTAGATTAAACTTGGAATAAACATCTACCTTATGCTGATGATGACAGAAAAATGTCGAAACTGGTCCACAGTTAATTTGATTTACCTTTATTTTGCGAAACAAAAAAATATGCTCCCCTTGGACTGGGTAGTTCTTTGTTGTTTAGAAAACTGTCAACAATTTGGGGAATCAGGTGTCAATAACTTGAGGAGAATATAGTACCTATTTGAACATTTTAGTACATGTCCTATATATTAGATCCTTGAGTAACCCCACTAATAGAAATATAATAATTACAATAGAAACTTTTACAGTATACAAACTGTTTATGATTCTACAAATAAGGGACAATTGTATTATAATTAAGTTATTTAAACACTGCTGTGTGTAGTTGCTAACTATGGATCTGGATTTCATAAATCCATTATACTGTATGGAATTAACATTTTTGGTTAGCACAGGTACTTATTTGGAGGCAGCTCCCTCAAGTTAGCATGTGTTAACTGGTTCTCATCTAATACAGAAAATCTTATCAGAGAGAGTGCTGGACGTTCTCAAAGGAGGTTCAACAATCTCATCTTCTTGTTCAGATATTTTCGTAGGTGACAATGACCAGTAAGTACACCTGCGACCAATCGCAGGTCTTTTCTGCTCATGGCCATGTATTTCTTGGCTGTTCTGCTATTTGGTTACTTCAGAAGTTCATTGGATAGTCTGCAATCTTTTTCTAATAATGAGTGTTAAAACTCCAGAAAAATTATTAGTCGGTATATGTTTTGTAAAAAAATAGCTATAAGATCACTTTAAGATATTGTTTTTGCCTTTATGACGTCACAACATGGCAGCATTTGTAATGTATTATTTACTATCAAATTTTTTTATGGTGTTGCCGCGTGCTTCCATTTTTCTTAAGATGTGCCTAAGCATTTTTTTGGGATACATTCCTCCTCTTCCAATAATTTACACTCATTGATAATTATAAAAATACTTTACCTCTCACCAATTCTCAGTGTTGTGTTAACAAATTCCATTAGAACTCACATAGTATTTAAATGTGATATATCTGCCTTCTTTATGTTTAATAAAGTATATTTTAGGACTATTTAGATTCGTTGGTTACAATTTTATTATTATTTTATCGCAGCTAATTTATTGTTGGATATCATCATAGAATGTACGGATACGGGATCAATTTTAAATTGTATTATTTGTGATTGTTTTTTGAGAGTTATTTTATCGATGATATTCTATAAATAATTTTTTATTAATGGAAATTGTGGGAGTTATATTGTTAGTTATGAAATATTAAAACAGATTTTACCTATTGTAAATGCTTAATTATTACAAAGTTACTTATTTTATTACATATATAAATTTAAATATTTTTAAAGTACCCAAAAATAAAAATGTTTTTAAATTTGGTGACTTATTATTTCTTAAATTTTTAAAATAATAGTGTTTGTACTTAAATCTTGACTCCCTGTATTAGTGACGTCAGATTTATTATTACATGATTTAACTTACGAGGCAACCCCACTTCGTAGACCTTGTCGTAGAGTGTGTTCCGGCGCATGCTTCAAGTAGTTGAAAGGCGCTTGTGCAAGCCATTAAAAACGATGACGCGTTTCAAGATGGCGATACACAGGGTGTTGCGTTGTTTGTGTGTGTGAAAAAACAATATTTATTATTTTGTGAATTTTAACCTAGTTTGTTTTTCGTGTTGGTGTTTTTTCGGCGTTTAGTAAACAATTTTATTCCAATGGCGGAGACGGACGTTAAAGAGTAAGTTTTTCCTAAATTTATTAGTTTTATTTAAATTTTCTCTAGTCTCCTATGAACGATAATAAAGAATACCGATTCCATGTGTGCGTTAAGCACATGCGCAATGTCTTCGATCTTTTTAAAAAAAGCAAAAATAATACACAAAACATTTTGGAAACAAATTTTATCATTTAATTCAATTAATAAATCTAATAAACAATCATAGTTGTATTATTTACATTACTTGACGTTTGACGCAATTGCATTTATTTTATTGTAAACTATTGGAGAAATGGAATTATTATGATATTTTCTCAATTCTTCACATATTTTAAGTAATATTGATTTTTAACTATTCTATCTTAATAACTTCTTATATCTCTCCGATATTTTATACAAATAGAAAGATGTCACTCACTATTATAGATTACTAATTGGTTACAATTTATTTTAATTACTGGAAATATACCTATTTTATTGATGAGTACAACGTATATTATGAATAACTAAATCTTTTTTACATTGAGCAAACTATATTTTTAATTAATAATCTTAAAATCAAATCAATAATTGGTTATTAATGTGTAAAACTCAAGATTATCCATAGTCAATGTAATATACAAGTTTATTTTGCTTTAGGTTCAATTGAGTAATCTTAACTTATTTAGATATTAAAAAAGGCTACTGCAAACATTTTGAAGTAAATAATAAATATTACACAATACAAGATTCACAGTGTGAAATTGATGTAGGTAACTGATGTTAATTAAAATCGTTCATATGACATTATTGAATTTGTTTTGGCATGGATTTTTTAAAAATCAAATATTCTTGTTTTATTAAAATAGGGTCATTTTGTTTAGTATAATCAACAATGGTTTGGATACAGAACAATAATTTATAAAATTTTAGTTTTGTATGTAGTATTATGGTGTGGTGTACCACAATATAACAATGTATAATACAGTTTCTTGTAATGTTAATCATAAAAACTACAAGTTTCCAATAACAACATAAAGGAACAACTTTGAACATTCAATATAATTTAACTACATACTGACATGTATGGTACTACATACTTAGGACAAAAAATACATCAGTAGGTACTAATTTAGGACCATTACCAACTAATATGCTCAATACATTTATTTTTTTCGTTATATTGTTGTGGCATATGATACCAATTTAATTTTTTAACTTCTTAAATTACAAGTTTCAAGCAAAATAATACTTACCTTTACTTGAAACTTAGTTAATGTTTGTCCAGTAAAATTATAGTTATTGATTTATGTGCTAAAGAATCTTTAAATGTTGATAATTTCCATATTATTTGACACTGCAAATTATTATTATTGAACATTAGAAACTGTATAATACATATGTTATAATATATTTTATAAAATTCATAAGGCACCAGATGTTTTTAGAAAAGAACTATTTTGTAATTTATATTGTCTCCATATTTACCTACTGAGTTTTTTACATTTTTGGGACTTAACACCCACTTTTTTAATTTATTATGTTTTCATAACTTTGTTGTCAATTATGTGACTTGTCATACAACATCATTCATTAAGACCAAAAAGAGAGTTATCAGCACTTAAAGAAAAATATTCCTGATGTTACTATATTACTAATTTATATTATTTATTATATTTTATATTCTGTATAAAATTTGGTATTTGTGTTGTTTTAAAAGTTATGTGCTATTCATTGAGTGAATATGTATTTAAGTTAATATTGCAATCTTAATAGTGGCAAAATAAATGGTAATTTTTTATAAAATCTGGGCAAAACTTTTTGCAGTAACAATAGTGTTTAAAATTTATTTGTATTTAATGGTAATATATTAACCACAAGTGATAAAATGTTCACTTTAATTAATTGATAGAATATATACCCATAACAACATGAAAATGGTTTCAAACTAAATATATTCACTTAAGACTCATTTAACACGGAATCTTTATTTTTATATATGTGTACTAATTTTAACAATTTATCAGGGGTAATTTAGAGTGCAATGAGTTAAGGAAAATTTGCTGTGTATGCAAGTGTGTGTTAGATCTAGTTATTTAAAATGTTAAAAAGGTTTTTATTGGGAAGCCAATATTGTACAGGTTAATATTTTTCTTGATACAAATAATGTGATAATCTCAAACTATAATTAATATTAAAAAACGCGAGTGGTTTATAGTTATGTTGATTTGGTGTAATATAAGCTATGTAAGGTCATCAGCATTTCTTCGCCCGCTTTTTGCATCATCCAGACGTCCTACGCATAAACTGGATCAGAATGACCAAAATGTGAAAGTTTTAAACTTAAGTTATCTTGATGGGGTCCTTTTAATGACGTTCGTCAACGCCCAAACCCCTAACTTGACTACTGTGCATTGTTTTCCAATGTACTTATTATTTTTGTTGTTTTTAGTGTTATCAGTTGTTTTGTGAATTTTTGTGACAAGTAGGTACTTTTGTATTGTAAAGTATAATTGCTTGTTATTTTTTCTATAAATATTATTAAAAAAATAACATGTTCTTTTTTAAAAATTATCTGGGCGTCAACAACTAATTAGATTATGACTGTTATTCCAACACACTGCCTGATAGAGTTTAAAATGCTTCAAGCTGTACCGTAGTCATATTTTAAGGAAAACAAAATTTTATTATTAGATAAGCATGTAGCAGCCACCAAATTCTGCTGATTTTAGGATGTTTATTTTAACATTTTGGAAACTTGGAAGAAATCAAGAAAGAGAGGATAAGTATGTACTTAATATCTACTAAATTCAAGATATTTATGGAAGGGTTTATTTTGTTAGAATTTTTGAAACAGTTCTTTTAGAATGTATTCAATTAATGTGAGTTGTTAAAAGCTTTACTTCATCAACAGGCATCAGAAAATGACTGCTTATTGAAGTATTTACCAATTAAGCTTCAATTTTATTACATTGCATCTTTAATTTTTTATAAACAGATTTTAACTTTGAAAAAGAGCAAATATATTTTATGTGTAAATGATGGTCTAACTTTACAATTACATCTTTAGAAAATTTAAATTTATTTATTTGGACAGGCAGTGTGTTGATATATAATAAAATTGTACTACAAGCTTTCTGTAAAAAACAATCAACTTTTGAACAATTACTGCAAACATTCTTTTTAGACTTTCATCTCTTCTAAATTACTGGTTAGTTTAGAACATTTTGTTTTCCATCACAGTTACATTTTTAATAGAAATAATTATAACCATCAACTAGTAGTAATGTATAATTTAATTGATGTCTTGTTTATAGTTTAAATAGATTATGATTATGATGGATATGTACTTTTTTATGTTTATTTGGTATATATTTTCTTTTTTTTTTTTATTCATTTAAAGACTTTAATTAGGAAATTGTACTTATTACTATTTCTATTATTTAGTATATACATACAAAATCCAAAGAGAATACTTGTAGTACTACATTTTATTGATATTTAGACCAGTGATTTTAAAAAAGACATGTTTATATGTTGGGTTATAAGCAATATTTTTTTGAATTTGCGGTTATTTTAATTTGAATTGTCTGGTGTGCCAAAAAACTGTATATTCAAAGAATAAAATTTCTGACATCGATCAAGATATGTAGCTACAGATCCATTGGTTTTGCAACTTTTAGGCAAGCTTTAGAAGAAAAATATTGGTAATAGTTGAATTTTGAGACAAACCAAACTTATTGATACTAATATGCTCAGCATTATTTGCCAGTCCACTTTATTTATATGTCTGTTAAGCTGTCCAGTAAAGACTCCTATTACAAACTGTAGGTCATGCCTGCCTATATTCAGTAGCTCTTGATATCTTTCAATAACACTTGAGGTCTTAAAAATTTCTTTCAGTATCTTGGAACCTCCAGTATCATCTGATTTATCCAGTTTGATATTATTCATCTATCTAAGCTATTTGCTAACCGAAATATTCTTTCAGCACCTACATTTGAGAAAAAAATTGTCCGACTTTATTATGGTGTTGCTAAAAATATAAATACTACGAGGTGTGCTTGGAAAATAACGAACATTTTCGTTTATTTATTCATCTATATCCCTTCAAAATTTCCCCATTAGATATTATGCACTTCTTCCAATCTTTGAAACGTTTCTCAAAGTTGGTGTTTGGGATAGCCATCAACAATGCGTTTTTAATGCCATTTATGCTTGTCAAAAGACGGGCCTTTAAGGTTCTATTTATTTTCGGAAGTTGGAAAAAGTCAGGCGGAGCCATTTTTGGCAAATATGAAGGCTGGAGCAATTGCACCACTTATAAACCCCTGTTTTACTTACTGTAGACTTACCACATGCCTTCAATAACATTTCATACCCCTTAGTTCATTTTTGCCCAATATTTTATATAGAAGCATCTGTAACTGACAAAGTAAGCAGCAAATCAAGCTTAAACTTTTATCATACTTCAAGGACACATCTACCAACATTGTAAACAAAAAATTCCCATTGGTTTGTCCTGCAACCTGGCGTTTTAACATCTCAACTGAATTTGCAGGTTCAGCATTCACCTGATTGTTCTAGTTTCAGTTTCTTACGGATATCTATTCAAACATTTTCTCAGGGTGTATCGTCTACTCAGTAAGGTCCTGTTCCCATGAACAAGATCTGATCTATTCGTTAACTTTGCCTAAATAGTCTCTTATCATCTTGGAATATGTATTGGTTAAGACTGAATAATGCTTATTTTTAACAGGTCTGTTAAAGCAGCAGTTAAACGTGGTATCAAACTGTTTGAAACGTGTGCAGTGAGGAGTTAGGTCGAGTATTAGTCCCATGCGCACGTTTCAAACCATTTGCTACCAAATTTGACTGCTGCTTGAACAGACCTCTAAAGTTAATAATTTGCTTCCTTTGGTTTTGAATTTATGTTTCTTCAACAACAATACTAGCAGTTTGGATTAATATAGTAAATTCAGAGAAAAATTGCTTGTGATAAACCCTTGGACGCATTGTTTAAACGTTACTATTATTTACAGATTTCCTATGGCTTTTTTCACACCGATTGTTACAATAAACGAAACTCCCCCACCAGAAATACCTCCCAAAATGCCGAAAGTGAAAAAGATAAAGATAAAACTGGAGGAGGGTGAAGAGGGAGCAATATCCGGTGAGATAGTTAAGCCCAAAAGAGGCAGGCCCAGGAAAGTGATCGTTAAAGATGACAAAGACCCCTCCTGGGTCGAAGATAAACCTAAAAGGAAAAAACGCGAGAAGAAATCTTCTCAGTTGGATCCAGCACCAAAATCACAAAGAAAAAATGTCGCGATGAAGATGAACGATGTAAATGAAGAAGCCAAAGAACTGCTTGATATAAAGAAAGAGATCAAAGAAGAACCATCAGACGCTGTGGAATTGCCAGTAATAATACCACTGTCCGAAGAGGAATTCAACGCTCTCATGCCTATGGAGGAGCAGAAAAAATTCAAATGCCCGTTGTGCTACAAAGAAAAACAGGACGCAACGGAGAGATTCCCAAAAGATCTTAAGCAACATTACAAGGACGATCATCCGGGTAAGAGGCTTCGTCAAAGTAGGTTCTCTAACGAAGTGCATCCGTGCGACATATGCGGTAAGGAATTTCGCACTCACAGCGCTGTTAAAGACCACATCGAAACACACAACAACTACTTCTACTGCGAAGTTTGTAACGCGTCTCAGAAAAAGATTTTGGACCACATCATCCATCTAAGGATCCATTCCACCGAGGAGATATTCAACTGTTTGATGTGCGACTTCCGCACGCCCGAGATAAATCAAATCACAGAGCACATCAACAATCACGATGACACGTTGAAGTACTGGTGCGATGCTTGCAAGAAAGGTTTCCAAATCCTGCCTTGGTTCCAGGAGCACGACAACTACCACACCGGTTTGAAACCATTCGACTGCGAGTTTTGCGGCAAATGCTTCCTCTATTCGAGGTACTTGCACGCTCACAAGATCAACCTCCACAAAGACGACGTGAACTTTCCTACCTTACACGAGTGCGTCATCTGCAAGAAACAGTACCAACACAAAAACAGTCTCAAACTTCACATGAACTCGCACACCGGGAACTTCTCCATATGCGACATTTGCGGGAAAATGCTTTCCAGCAAAGAGAAACTCAAGTTCCACATTCGCATACATACGGGCTATAAGCCTTACAGCTGCACTTACTGTGATAAATCTTTTACCAAGAAGCCCATTCTGGTCGAACACACCCGCATCCATACCGGAGAGCGACCGTACATTTGTGATTATTGCACCAAAGCCTTCTCGCAGCGCTCCAGTTTGGTGATCCACATGCGCGGCCATACCGGCGAACGGCCTTACGCTTGCCAATTCTGTACGAAGGCCTTCGTCGCAAAGGCCATGTTGAACATTCACTTAAAATCTTGCAAGGGTTTAATGGTCAGACACGATGATTATTAAACATTTTTTTGTTGTTAGAGTGTAAGTAGATCGTCTGAGATAAGCTTTCGAAAATTCCAAACTTGCATTTTTTAAACATCAGACACGCCTATTGAGGAAAATTATACTTTGGCCAAGGCGTTCGCTGAACCAATGTCCTAACGATATTTTTATTTTTTGCCTTAGGACTTTGTGCCAAAATTGATTGCCAGGCTTTGGTTTATGAATTTATATAGGGTGGAACGGTTCTTGTAGCGGATTTGGGTATAAAATTTCTCTAAAATCCTAGTAGAAAACGGATAATAATATCATATAATACTATATATACTAAAATACTAGTAATTTTCATACAGGGTGACAATGTGAAAACTAACAATGGTTATATCCGAGACATAACCCACATAGCAAAATTTATACTTGGAATACACTCAGAACATTCACATTTATGACATGAATATTCCTAAAATATACATGAATAACATTGTGAATATTCTATGGATATAATAAAAATGTTCAGATGTAACTTCAGTGGACCCACTTTTGCACATTCAAGGAATATTCAGATGTATATTCATCTAACATACATTTGTTATACATGTATATCCATGTATGTGTATAAATAAAATAGGAATGTGCCAATCATGTCCAGAATATTCCATAAATGTTTACATAATATACATATTACATACTATGAACATTTCATGTATATAGGGTGGTTCATTCATTCATATTTGAATTTTAAATTAAAGGTAATTTATAGAAGGTATGGTGACCAAAGATATACAACTATTATAAAAGGTGATAAAATACTTTATTAACTTAAAAAATATAAAAATAAAATTTCTTTTCTTCTTTTTGTTGTCTTAAACTTCCTAAAAATTAAACTTTTTTTTATTAAGGAATATAATTAATAAGATAAGAATAAGTTTGATTATATTAATTATTTGTCCATATTAAACAAATTACCTGATGATGAGTTTGTCCAGTGCTATGGACTAACCGATCTTTCGCTCTTACCAGCCATAACTTAACAAAATAAATAATTTCAGCTTCTGTAGCCATTAGGTGACAAGACCATACAGATTCTAAAATAAAATCAGTAAAATCAAAAAAAATATATTTTATTATGACATATATTTTAAAAATGTACTTAAACTTACTATTAATCTATTATTATTATTATTTTATTTTACTTACCCACAATTACAGTGGCCACCAAACGATTTTTAAGAGCGCCTTTCTTTTTAGTCCCTTCCAATGTATACAACTGGCCAAATTCATTTGTAAAAAGGCGATACATGCACTTCCTGACCACCTCCTTGACTGTGTTTCCTCCCAATAAAGATATTGGAACTAAAAATGAATAAAATTGATTGTGTTAACCTCTGTGCAGTTATTTATTGTTCTTAAAAATGAATATATAGTAATAGTTGATTATTAAAAACTAAATGAAAGATTTGTATTTTAACCCTATTCCTCTCTAAAAATAAATACATCAATATACAAAGTCAAGTTTAACGTTATTTTGTAATAAGTACAGATAAAAGAACAATCTTTCACCAAAGATGGATTTTGTTTTATAAGATGGTTTTTAATATAATATTTATTTCGATGTAGCTAAAATCACAAACTAACCACAGTTAAAAATTATTTATTAAATAACTTACCTTATAAAAAAACCTTTTTTTTAAGTTTATTGCACAAAACACAATCTGAAATCTGAATCCAGAATCCACGCGTACATTCAACCGGTTACAGGTTGTTAGAGTTAGAGGTTATGTTAAAAAAAGAAGAGTGGTTAATGATCTGTGGTGGCTAGTTTACCAACTAGTAAAATGATAATGAAAAAAATGTTATAATACTTTACAAATTATAATTTATTAGGTGATGATTAAATTCGAAAAGTTAAAAATATTTGTATTTCCCAACCTATATTATTTTAAATACTTCGCATAGTTGTCGTTATGAAAACACTTAAAATAATTCTCAATTGATTTTATACGACTTATGCAATTACTAATGAGAGATGTACCCCTTTTATAGAATATAAAACGCAACTTATGTGATATGTTTACACATTTAATTTACGAACTCAGCTAGCTCCAATCATAAAATAATATTTATACATTGGTTGGATATGTCAGGTATATTCGCCAAATATACCTTATTTTCTATGTATATTTTATATACATACCTAACGGAAATTCTAGGAATATACATTATGCTTTATTTGTGGAATATACATGTATGTATAAGTATGTTCTCTGTATATACCTAGAACTACCACATATATACATTCATCATTGAACATTCATAATACATTACATAAATGTACAGTATATACATGAATGTATTGTGAATCTCATATGAACATACAGTGGATAAATTTTGCTATAGGGGAAAATAGATATATAAAAAATTGCTGAACACAGTTTCTATAATATGGCCATCAATATACTATCTAAAGTCTAAGATTTTAGTAATTATTTTAGGGAAGCAACATCGTTTTTGAAAGTGTAACATCGATGTTTTTTAAAATGTTACCAGGGTTGACGTACAGCCGTGATATAGTTAGAATAAGCGTTTACCTATAAAGATTGAATCATGATTACAGACAAATAATAAATACTTTAAGTACCTGATATAATATAGATATAATGTACTAGCAAGAGTGAAAGAACAACAAAATAAACAAAATATCTACTGCCAAGCAATCGGTGTCTTTCTTAAGTTATAATAGCTCCAGCTTCAGAAATAACCGCTCACTGGGTACTGAAGTTGCTACCATTGGCAAATGTTTCATAGCCAGTTGTCAATTTTGTCAATTGCTTGTGGTAACTCCATATATCAATTTCACGTTCTGTCTTCTCTTCTTTTTCTGATTGGTCCGAAGACTCTGTTGGAAAAACCATAGTTTGCATGTTGTTCACATAGTTGTTCACACAATGAAATACTTTAGATTTTTCAGTTGGATCTTTAAAATGAATTAGCTTGAAGGGCGGATCCAGTGCGGTTGCTAAAGCCAAAGCCAAGCAGTGTTCTAGCTTGACAAATCGCTTTATAACCTCCTGAATTTCTGCCTTTAAAGCAATAGCAGCTTCAAATGTTGGAGAAAAGTTTTCCAACATTCCTCGCAAACAGCTAACAAGTGGAATGACTTTGTTGACGGTGACATAATTCTGGTCAGAAATTTCCTTTGTCAACCTTTCAAAGGGTATCAGTTGTACGATGTCACGCAGACACCAATCGTTGAAACTAACTCCAAGAAACGTTCTATCATATAAAAGGTGGAATTCTAACGAGTGCATACGTCTAAGATTAGCTTGCGGTTTATAGACTTAAAAAAATGTTGACGTGAGCAAGACTCATCT
This sequence comes from Ophraella communa, assembly GCA_035357415.1. Classification (NCBI taxonomy): domain Eukaryota; kingdom Metazoa; phylum Arthropoda; class Insecta; order Coleoptera; family Chrysomelidae; genus Ophraella; species Ophraella communa. The sequence goes on along the minus strand of CM068980.1, from coordinate 56,824,750 downwards.
GAGTATTTTTTTTATACCCTCCTTCAGCAACACTCGAAATTTGGGGGGGACTTGATATAGGACGCGGAAACCCACCAAGGCTAAACTGTTTTCTAATTTTTTCGCCTAAATTTGCCGCAAGAACCATTTACCATCCTGTATAGAAAAAAAGCTACTTGATTTAAAATTTAATATTAAAACTAGGAAATGTATTGTTACAATATAGCTTCGATCTATATGTTTTTCAAGTACTTGAATTTAAATCACAATTTTGTGGCATTTATATTATAGTATTAATATTTATATTGTTTTGTGACGTTACTTATTAAGCTAGATATTTATTTAAAGGCGCTGTTACCAAATACCATCATACAAAATAATTTCTTTCACCTTTACCAGAGTAATTGAAATTGCTTGTAATCAAGTGGATATAAACAAGATTGATTTGTTCGCTGGTATTACGTTTCAGTGTCATCTTATGTGATTTTATATTAGTATATTAATACTTAAAAAGATATTTAAATAATTTAATTAACTAAAAAAAACATGAGTGGGGTTGACTGAAATTTCTTGTGCAAATAGCAATATTCAATTTTGGTTTTATCAGTTTAAGATGACTTCTAAAATATGATGATAGTACGATGCCGATTTTTGCCTTATCAGTTAACGCACTGCATCGATGTTTTGTGGTTTAACAACCGATTTTGGACGACTTTCACGGAATTCGTCGTCGATCAAAACACAACATCGATTATGTGGGTAGAATCACCATATTTTGAAGTATAACATCTAAAAACTGTGTAGTTTGAAAACTGTGAGTGGCCTGGATATACCTGGACTTTAGGATATAATTTATACATTCATTCTATCACTGAATAGATCATTTACTTTTTATGCCGTGTAATAGCACAAGGTTCACTGTAGAAATGTATTTTTGGCACAGTGAATATGTTTTTAACTTTAGTAAATGATCGGTTTTATGCATTTTATAAATATTGACATGAAAATATCGGTTTTATTTAATAACCTATAATCTTCCTTATCAATTTGTAAATAGAGCTCCGATAACAACCTAAATCCATTTGATTAACGTTATCCTGTAATGTAATTAGACACCTGTTTAAGTTTTCCCACTACACTGTTGTCCAATTCTTATAGAAACATTTTTATATCCCTTTTGATTACTAACAATGTTGGCCTAATTTGATCAAAAATAAATATCTGGAAAATTCGGTTATACACTGATGTTTTTTCTTGGTTAATTATTTATTTTGCTGCATTTATACGGGTAGTGAAATTGTGAATTGTGAACTATTAGGCAATTGAAAACTACATTTTCAAATGTTTATTGCTCTATGTTACTTAATAATACTAGTCACTTAATTAGTTTTTTTTTAAGTTCCTTACTTGTTGTTCCTCTTAATTTTGTAGCCGTACACATGCAACACCGAACCGTCATTTGATTTCAATACAGGGTGTTCACCAAAGAAGCTCCTGTAATTTATCTCCCCTCATTAATTAATAGCCCCCTAAGAAAATTTTGGTTTTCTTTATGTGACCATTCCTGATTTGAAGTAGATATTACGATTGGGTGTTGCCAAATGCCATTTTTACTGATTGTATTAATACACATGTAAGTTTTGGTACTAAAAGGCTTAAAAAGATAACAGCAATACATTTGCTGTTCTACTTTGGTAAGTGTAAATAAAACTGAGTACCTAAATATGTAATATAATTAATGGAAAAAATGTTTATTGATGTTGTATATGTAATTATAGAGACTTAATTAAATGTTTGATAAAATTTTGCGTGTTTCGTGGTCGCGTAGTTTGGTAAAAACTGTTAATTTTACCATAAAATTAAATTCTTCTTCGAATCATACTAACCATCTCTACTGATGATGCGTTTGTTGCAATTTTATGATAAAACTCACTAATTTACCTTACTATTGTTGTTAATTTATTACCCAAATATGTATTTCTATGAATTGTATATATAAGTGATTAATTGACTGTTTAATATAAAATTGTTTGAAACTGAAAATCATTTTTACAAATGGAATTGGCTTATACGAGTATTATTTTAAAATTTTGTACTTCAGACATTCCAGAAGGTTAACACCAATATACCAGACGTACACTTGAAAATTAGCACGTCTAAAGAACATTATACTTTAACAAGATTTAGTATTTTCTTTAAAGTATTGAAGTTAGAAAATACTGTTACTTGTGTTAAAAATAGTGGCCTGAAGATCTCATGCTGCGTATCGTATGTTATGTGAAAAAAGGTCAAGTTCCATATAAAAGATTGCACCAATTACAAAAACTTTCCTCTAATCATAAATTTATTTTATTCAAAGGAGTAAATTTGTGGTGGTTTGTAAAATTTCCTTTAATACAAAAGTCAGTACTAAATAACTAAAACTAAGAAATAATGATTTTCTACAATCACTTGATAAAGAAGACTACAAAAATGATATTGACTTTAGTCAGTTCAAAAGTATTTAAAAAAAAAACAGGGATTGGATATAAACCCAGAAAGTTCACAAAGCGAAATTATTAAACCAGGTAAATTTTACATGCTGATTATTGTCAATATTGTAGTTTAGTGGGGAATTATTTTTTATAGGTTCTAATTATTGGAATTTCTGGTGTCTATAGCCGTGATTAGTTGTTAAAAATGAGTTGTAAACATAGACCTATTATCAGAGGAGACGCAACTTTCCATTCATAAAACTATGTTTGTTTTGTCGCAGTGATTATAAGAGAATGTCTATGAATATGACAAAGAATACCAATCGATTCTATTTGTTCTACCCTCGTATCATTATTCAGGAGTTGTGTTTACGCTTGTAATCAATGGTGTGCTATTTGTTAAAAAAGGGAATATATCTGTCGTTTCGTGACTTCTGGAAATCTCGATTGGATTAAATTGGGATGTATAGAATAGTTGAGGGATATGCAGGGTGTTTCATAAAAGGTGAAGTAGTTTTAAACATAACTTTATTAAGGTTAGACTTAACTATCATTCAATTTTTCACCAAAAAGGTAATCTTGGTAAAAATGAGCAAATGCAATGGTATTATTTTAATTAAATTGATTGTACTAACCCTTACTTTTTGGAAGTCCATCTTATTAAGGATAATAAAAAACTCTTCGTTTTAACAAAACTTCCAATATTTATTTAAAAACTGCTTTTTTAAAAGACTCAATGTATTGATCGACAAAAATAGAGAACTTTTGGTCCTTTCGAGCCAGACTTTTTTAAAAACCGGGAAATTTTGGTTCTTTCAAGCCGGATTTTTTTTTAAACCCGTAAAATTTGGTCCTTCCGAGCCGGATTTTCACCAAAAACCGTAAAATTTGGTGCTTTTGAGTCGGATTTTCAATGAAATTTATTAAGAAACTGGAAATATGGTCCGTGCGAGCCGGATTTTGGGTTGATCGACAAAAATAGGGAACTTTTGGTACTTTTGAGCCGAATTTCTGTCATTGAGTCTTTTAAAAAAGCAGTTTTTAAATAAATATTGGAAGTTTCGTTAAAGAGTTTTTTATTATCCTTGGTATTATTTTAATTTAGTACCACAATAGAGATAAATAATCGAAAATACTTTGCCTCAAGACATAGAAATGAAAATAAACCGCCACGATTTTTCTTAAAACATACCAAGGGAAAGTAAGTGTTTCAATCAAGTTGTGGGAATGAACACTATTTCCAAAATTGCTACCAATTGGAAAAGTGCTGCCATTGCCGAAGGCTATAAAGATGATAATATTAATGAAAAAAACTTTGCCTGGGTCATCTAATGGACAGATAGAGGATAATACCATTCTTAATTATCCAGAATATAGGTAGAACTAGCATTCCTTCGGGGTAAGGAATGATAATTAAAGACTGTACTCACTGTACATTGAATTTCCAAATTACAAAGTGAATTACTATTAATATTTGTTTTAGTTATAATAAAGTTAACGATTTAAAAATAGTTTTTTATTAAGTGATTGTAGAAAAAATGTTGTGTTTTACAATTATAAAGTGACATTATTGGTTTCCAGTAATAATGTGTCACTTTTCTCTTAATACATAAATGCTATTTTTTTAAATTCTGTTTGTAACTACTTTAACCTAACCTAACTAATAATGGAATAGTTTCATAAGTCATTGGTACAAGAATATCCCTTAGTGTCTTTTCCACATCAAGGAACGAAAGGATAGTGATTAAAGTTTATTTATTTTGAAGATATATAAGCTGAAGTTGTCACTTCAGATTTTATTCAAATTTTCTAGTGTCAAATTTATTGCAATAGAAGTCACCCATGTTTTGTATTGTAATGCTAAGTGGAGGACAATATTTGTGGAACTTGGCCTCCTTTTTCGCTTTGATGCTTCATCAGAACGAACCAATGTGTTCCGTTGTTTCATGTTTTCAGCTTAAAAGGTACCTTTAAACAATTGTTGGAATAAAACAAGTGTATTGTCACAAAACTTTTACCAGTTGTGTTTTTGTATCTATAAATACAAATAAAAGATTTTTAACACAATCGATTTTTGTTTTATTTCATTTGATTTCCGTTTTTTTTTTTATTTTTTTATTAATGTAATATAATTTTAGGCTAAATAACAATAATTCAGAGGAAATAATCATTTTAATAAACGAAGATTTGGAAATAAAGGATGAATTGGATAAATACCTTAAAATGGAAGAAGATACTAATGGAGACTCAAGTGAATTGCAGGATAAATCTGCATCAAAATACGTTTATATCGATGGTCAAAAGATAGAATTCGAAGATATAGTAGTGGTGGATAAGGCAGATGATTCCGATGGCTTGACAGAACACTCTTCGAGGAGTTCGAAGAAGTTGGGTCTTTGTAGCATCTGCGGCAAACTGGTCAAAAATCTAGTCAAACATTCTATGACGCACGGCAAGCAGAAGTGCGATCTTTGTGATAAAAGTTTCAAAACTTACGAGGACCTACAACAGCACAAAACAGAACATTTGAGTAGCGATTACCCTTGCAAGCAATGCGATCTGGTGTTCAAAGACGTCTTAGACTATATCTACCACAATTATAACCACGATAAGATTTACGCTTGTACGCTTTGCACGTTTAAAACTTCTAGAAGGTCTTCTGTGAAAGGCCACATCCTTCGACATCAGGGAAAGTTCAATTATTACTGTGATGTCTGCGGTAAGGGATTTTTGGGTCAATGTATGCTGGAATCGCACATGGAGATGCACTTAGATATAAAAAAATACTGCTGTCCATACTGTGATAAGAAATTCTCGGTGAAAAGGTACCTAAAAGGTCACATGTCTCTTAACCACAGAAGGGAACTTTACGGGGTTAATGAACTGTACGAGTGCGAAGTTTGCGGCAGAAAGTTCACGTTCCTCAAGAGTCTAACGCGTCACAGAAGCATCGTGCACCAGATCGGCGAGAATCTTACTGTAGAATGTCCCGTCTGTCAAAAAGTAATCGCCAACAACTATAACCTCAAATTACACATGAGAACTCACACAGGGGAAAAGAGATATTGTTGCGATTTGTGCGGAAAAGCTTTCGCGGCCTTTAAGTACTGGAAGAAACACTGTAAGACTCACGAGAGGAAACAGCCCGACGAACCTCAAAACGTTGATGACGTCATCGACTTTACGTGGGAGATGCCGAAATCACCTATCTCCAAGGATTTAGGCGACATTATATTTTTGATTCCAGATTGTGATCTACTTGACAGTTGAGTTTATTCGCATATGTTTAGAATGCTGTTTTCGTTTTTAAATTTTTTAACCATTTTAATAAATATTTCTTTTAATTGATTAGTTTGAGTCCAAGTTCCTTCCAAACAGTATGACGTACTGGTTTTGTCACCATTAATTTTGGGTGGGGTATTGCCGTGACCAATTATTTAAACGTCTAATTATAAAAAAGTATGAAAAGAATATTCTTTAGTTTGAAACCACTTTTCAATAAACAAATAGTGAACAACCATTACACCAACAGACAATTAACAATAATTAGAGATTTATCTAAGATAGTTAAAAACGTACCTATGTGATGATGTAGTGTTAAACCAACCATACGCGTGCGGTATATCGGTTAAGTAAAGCTGTATACGGAGCACCAAACCCACCAATGCAATCATGTCATCTTTTTGACCCGCCATTTCTGTATCATTCTTCAGTTCGGTTTACCGCAACGTGTAAGACCTGCCTTAATGTATTTAGTGTTTTCTGTATCAATATAGTCAGAAAAGAATATTTCTACACCCAATAGGAGCAAAGCATTGGCTTCTTTAATATTTGTAACACTGAAACTCTTGATATTTTCCAAATATTAATAGGATAAATTTATTATTGACTTATAAGTTACAGTTTTTATCCTGGACCTCAAAAACTATTTGACGTTTCGTATATTTGACAGGAAGTGTCAATACTAAACCGCTCTTATTGTTATTATTTTAACAGTATTATCATTCATTGATAATGCTAGTGAAGTAGAATTATAATTATGTATTTGGAGTTTCCTTCGAGCTTTCCCGTTTGCGTTTTCCAAATTAGTTAGAAGGTAAATAGAAAATTATAATTCCTTTATATCAATTAGTTGACTGTCTTATTATTTTTTAAATTTAAATTATATATATACTTGTGGCAAGTAGAGATGTATTAAAAGTTGGCTCAAATTGTGTAGGTTTAGTTTACATTCGGTCTCTGAAGAAGGTCACCCGGCTTTCGAAACGTGCACCAGTGTAGTGGTAGTGTAATTTTGTGTTCTATTTCTAAATAGCGGCAAAAATTCTATAAAAACTATATACTAAAATGGTATTTTTGTAAAAAACTGACTTTTCTATTGCTATTTGTACCAATAATATTTTAGATGTTACACAGGGTGTGCTCGTGTTACTAGATAGTTCTTTGAATCCCAGTAAAAATTTAGTAATTATTTTGACAGTTTGGTAGGTGGTCTCCTACTTAGCACCCAAAGAATTACAATGTGAAAGTAGCAGGTGAAAACTTCGGCCATATTCTGAATAATTCTCTTGAAAAAACATTCCCGTTGCCATGGCAGGAATTTGTTTAATCATGTGAAGTGTCAAGTTTGACAGTAGTGTTTGATTTCTTTAGTGATATTCTTTGAGTGCCTTAAAAGTGAATGCCTTCCTCGGTTCTTTGTGGTTTATAGAATGTCCTAGAAGTTTCATTTTTAGTTGATGTTTCTGCAGTTGTTATATGCAATAATGGTAGTAAATAAATAAATACGTTCGTATTTTTTGTGTATAGCCATTACGAAACGTATTTGCAGCAAATAAAGTTATTAAAAAATATCTTTTTGGATGTAGAAGTATAAAAATTTGTAGATAAATCTGCTCAATAAATTTGTAAATCTTACAATTTGTATGTATTTCGAAAACTCTGCTGATAGAGTGGTAAGTTTTTGAGAAATAGGTAGATTAAATGAATTTGTTCGTACCAGACACAACATTTTTTTGTTTTTTAGGCAAATTAAAACTGAAATTGACGACGAATTTCCGTACGAACCAACAAAATCGAAAGAGAAAAAATCTAGAATGCCGAAAAAGGGTAAGACCAAAGCGGGCGGCAAAACAACGGTCGCAAGAAGACCTAGAAAGACGTCGCCGACTAAATATGTTCCGAAAGTAAAACCCAACCACAAAGCCAGAGCGTGGGTGTGTAAAATTTGCTTTGAAGAATTTGATTCGCGCAAAAACATGTTCGACCATAGAAAATTGTATCACGATGATCTGGAAGATAATTTCAAGGAAGATATACACGAACGATATACTTACGACGAAGTTTTGGAGTTTTTCACTTGCAGCAACTGCTCGGCCGAGTTTCAAACTAAAGAAGAGGTGGAAAAACACGCGGAATCTCATGATGAAAAATACGATTGTCAGATTTGTCAGACAACCTTCCTAGGTGCCTTGAACTTCTCGGTTCACATGCAGCAACACAGAGAAGACAATAACTTCCCGTGTCCGATGTGTCCGCACACGGCAAGCCGAAAATCGGCAATGCTGACTCACATAACTCGAATGCACTTCAGGAAATACGATTTCCAGTGTCGCACGTGCGGAAAATGCTTCAACGACGCTACCACTTTCAAGGAACACGAAAACTTCCATTTGGGCGTCCAACCGTTCGTGTGCATAGTCTGCAGCAGGGAATTCATCTACTCCCGTTATCTGGTAGCTCATCAAATCCGCAACCACAGAGTCAGCGTGCTGGATAAAGATTCCAAAACGCAATGCCACATGTGCCCGAAGATGTACGCACGAAGCGAGACGCTCGTCAAGCATATGCTGACGAAGCATTTGACTTACCACGAAGGCCCGCACGAGAAGAAACATCTGTGCGACGTCTGCGGCCAGGGTTTCTCCAGGACCGACAAGTTGAAAATCCATTACCGGAAACACACCGGAGAAAAACCATACTCTTGCGTCTACTGCAGCAAGAGTTTCATCAAAAAAGATTACCTTATTATGCATGAGAGGATCCACAACGGGGAAAAACCCTATGTATGCGACTATTGTGGCAGATCATTTAATCAAGGCGCTCCGCTGCGGATCCACATGAGATCGCACACCGGCGAGAGGCCTTACAAATGTCCCCATTGCGAAACCGGATGCGTCTCCAAAGGTGCTCTCAATGCTCATATTAGGAGTTGTTTGAATTCCGTTCTATAACTTCAAACGGTTCTGTAGAATTTAATTAATATAGAAAGAGTTTAAGCGAATTATACAGCTCGTCCAAAATCAATTCATGCATGGATTCTCGCCTCCTTAACCCGGCGAGTGTATAGCGACATTTTCTGACGACAGTCTTGTCATTTTAACGGGATTCATTCTGGTAAGGTGGCCATACAATTTTTGATCGGTCATTGATTTTGTTTTTTTTTTCCTAACATCTTCATTGTTTATCTTGTTCCTTTTTGTCTTTATTTCCATTGCAGTGATATTTATGCATCACACTTTAAACTACCACTACACCATCACACACTTTTAAACGTTTAAGCATTCATCTTTGTTTCATGCATCTTCTATTCCTTCCACTCTTACTCATCTCCACCTTTTTACTTGTTTTTTTCCTAACATCTTCATTGTTTATCTTGTTCCTTTTTGTCTTTATTTCCATTGCAGTGATCTTTATACATCACACTTTAAACTACCACTACACCATCACACACTTTTAAACGTTTAAGCATTCATCTTTGTTTCATGCATCTTCTATTCCTTCCACTCTTACTCATCTCCACCTTTTTACTTGTTTTTTTCCTAACATCTTCATTGTTTATCTTGTTCCTATTTGTCTTTATTTCCATTGCAGTGATATTTATGCATCACACTTTAAACTACCACTACACCATCACACACTTTTAAACGTTTAAGCATTCATCATCTTTGTTTCATGCATCTTCTATTCCTTCCACTTTAACTCATATCCACCTTTTTTACTTCTAATTTTACGTAACACATTAGACAAAGAACTTATGGCTAAATTTTTATAAATCCTTCCAAGTGAATCACCCTGTATGTAAGCGCGAATAAATTATGCAAACGCCGGGTTAAGAGTTACATTTCTGTTTAGGACCAACTATCGAAGGTTTCCTGTAAAAAGATTGCTGTGTTCGATGAAACTCTTTATACAATGTTATTTTTTTATTTATCGAGTTTGATTGCAGTTGCAATAAATGTTTAGGCAAATTCTTGCAGTTTTTTCTTTAGTTGTAATCAGTTTAGATGGAAACATAACCTATAGCTATTGTTGTACTTTATTGCGTTACTTTTTAATTTTCATTTATATTTATTTGAAATACATTATTATAATCTGATGCTCGTTTTATTTTGCTAGTATAAAATTAGTTACTGAAGTTGAATTAATAAATTAACATTATATCAAGCATAAATCTATAAATTAGCCAGTTTAAAAAAGAAAAAGACCTAAAAGTTTTTTTCAAGAAAACTTTCTTAGTCGTGGAAAAAGTATAGTATCTCACTCGCTTTAAATTTTATCTATCCGTTTGAAAAAAATTGTATTGATAAACTTTATGAAGGATTACAATAACATTTTTAGTTCATCCTGTAATATGCTTGCTCGCTGTTCGATGGGGACGTAATTGACCTTGCCGTCTAGGTGCGTACTATACTTTTTATACGACTGACCGTTGTTTGAGATTATGGCTTAACTAAAAAAATTGTTTGTCTTCAGTCACAAGAAATAGTATATTGTGCAACAAGGTGGAAAAGTTACACAGTGTGAAAGTCTGAGTAAGAAAAGTGTCTTTTCCACCGTGTTGCACACCATACTTTTTCTACGGCTGCATATTAATAATAAAAATTATAGAAGTGAATTCATAACATTTTATTATTATTGTTGGTTATAAAATAAAGGGCACATACTTGATACAAAAAACTAATTTAATTAATATTGTAATTGTACTGCAATTTTGCATTGAGATTCCTGGTGTTTCATTTTTTCATAACGTATTGCTATCAACTGTGCTATCACGGCTGAATTCCCATTTAAATGTACATGGTGTGGGAAAAGACCCGTGAGGTAGATTTTTTCCTACAGTTGATAGCAATACGTCACTTTGTAGTTCTGTCAAATGTGTCAAAAGCACCACATTCCATAGCAGCCGTAGAAAAACACTGTTGAGGTTATAATTGTTTTTTTTTATGCAAATGGATGACAGTTGGGTGGCAGTAGCGCAGTTTTGTGATTTGTTTGAAGCATCATGGAATACTCCTTTGCAAATTTGAGTAATACGGGTTTAGAAGTAAAACTTTGTGTTGGTTCAACTCTTACTCAACTGATAGGTGCCAGATAGTCTATTTTTTGCCAAATTGTGTATGGAGTCCCTCAAGGTTCAGTTTTGGACCTTCTTCTATTTTCAACATATGCTTACCCAAAATATTTTTCACTAATTGAATAACACTGGAAATATGGCATCTGTTTCTTTTAATTTTAAAAAATATAAATGTGCCTGTCATTCATTGAAGTGAAGAATATAAAGAATAAAATGTTTTGGTAGTGGTGAGACAAAATGGTAATTTTTAAATTTTGTACAGAAGAAAATACAAGAATTTCTGTACACAAATTTATACTGAAATTTTTATTTATTAGATATTAAAAAAAAAAAATTTTGCTCCTACCTACAATTAGGAAATAAATTCCTAGAAAGTAAATGTCATTATATTGAGCATTCGTTTTTGTTATTAAGAAAATAATGTGCTGAAAATAATTGAGTGTGTTAAATGCTGTGATGAGTTCTCTAAAAACATCTGTTGCAAATGTATGAAAAAGTATGTAAAATTCTTCTAAATTGACTTTAGAAGACTGTTGTATTAACGCTTTGGGTTTTTTGTAGGTTTGAATCTCCAGGAGAAATCGATGAGAAGTTTTACCCGGCGGGAGAAGCCAACATGAAAGCAGACGAAAAATTCTGCCTTGAGACAGAGCCGGCTGAAATTAAAAGTGAAGAGACGTTTTTTCCGGCCGAAGAAACAGACACGAAAGTGGATGATAAGTTTTTTCCCGCTGTGGAGGTGGAGATGAAAGTGGACGATAATGTTTTTGTAGTGGATAATATTACTTCGCCTGTAAGGAAAGCCAAAGAGATGGCACCGAAGAAAGTGAAGATCAAATTAGAAGAAGACGATGAGTTTACGGAGGAAGATTTCAGCGATGAAGAGTACACTCCGCCAGGTTTTAAGAAGAAGAAAAATAAAAGTCCCAAAGAAAAGAAACCGCCCAAACCGAGGACGCCGAAAGTGAGGGTGAAGAGACAGGAGCACAAAGTATGGACTTGCCGAAGATGTTTGGAGGAGTTCATGTCTCGGCGAGAACTGACAGATCACACCAAAACTTACCACCCTGAAGAAAATAAAGAAATCCAACACACCTTTAAATTCGACGAAGAACAAGAGATATATACCTGCTCCACCTGTTCAGCTGAATACCAAAGTCAACGAGAAGTAGAAGAACACATTTCCAAGATCCACGAAGAGTTCTATACTTGTGACGTATGTCAGCATACCTCAACCAAAGCGTACAAATTCGCCCTTCACATGAAGATCCACAGTGCGGACGACACTTACACGTGTCCCTTGTGCAGCTACAATACACTTAGGAGAACCTGTCTACAGACCCACATAAACAGAGTCCATTACCACAAGTTCTATTACACTTGTCCCACTTGCGGGAAGGGATTCAACGATTCCGTTATTTTCAAAGAACATAACAACGAACATTTAGGCATCAAACCATTCGTCTGTGTTGTATGTAATAAGTGTTTCGTGTATTCAAGGTATATGCTGATACACCAAACTAGATATCATACTGTCCACATCGAAGGCACCTTACACAAAACACAATGCAGCATTTGTCTAAAAGTTTTTAGTAAAGTTACTACATTATTGAAGCATATTACGACAAAACATAGTGCGAATCCCGCCGAGAAACCCGAGAAGCGCCACCTGTGCGACATGTGCGGCAAAGGTTTCGGTACCTCCGATAAATTAAAAATTCATTATAGGATACACACCGGAGACAAGCCGTTCGCTTGTTCGTATTGTGAGAAAAGATTCACCAAAAAGGACTATTTGATTATGCACGAACGGGTCCACACAGGAGAGAAGCCTTACCCGTGCATGTACTGCGGGAAATGTTTTAACCAAGCTGCCTCACTGCGGATCCACGTACGTGGCCATACCGGCGAGAGACCTTATATCTGTCAGTTTTGTAATGGGGGCTACATATCCAGGGGATCTTTAAATTTACACCTAAAAATTTGCAACGGTATCGCTGTAATGTAATTAATTTTAATTTTTTTTTGAATATTTACACAGGTAGATTTTAGTTATGGTGAAAAGGTTACAGACTGAACACGTTCAAAAAAAATATTAAATTATACGAGATCAGTTTCTTCTTTATCAACAAAGAAATGTTGCTAAACATTCAATTTCGATGAAGTGATATCTTTTTTGCAATTTTTAAGTGTAATACTAATTATTTTGATAAAAATCAAGGTAAATTTTGATCTAAATTAGTACGGTAACCACCATAACAAAGGACACTGAAAACTGAAGCTAAACCATAAAGTCTATTCAAGTTGAGATTCACACAGATCTCTTATCTTTTCATAGTTTAACTTCAATGATTCAGACCTCGGTCTGACCTTGCCTTGTACAATGCCAGAGATGATTCTTTCAATCAATGCTCTCATAGTCTGACAAATAGCATTATGCTGAAGTGTCATTGGTCAATTAAACGCATCTACCTTTCAAATTCTGAATTTTTATAGTGATTCTGTTGTCTATTATAATCCCTTTTTTAGCTGTTGTTTTAGTATAAGTTTTTCTAGTCCTATTCCCATAAAAAATTCAGAATGAGAAAGGTTTTTGGTTGTGTGACTTCTTTTCTTTCATCGACCCCCAAAAAGCATGTTCTAGAGATGTAAGGAGCTCATCTTATTGTAAGTAGCTGTGAGCTCGGATGCATCTTCTTCTAATCCCAATAAGCATTTGTCTGAAAGCACTGCAGACCTTGTGAAAAAGATCTACTAAATTATTCACATAGATATGTGGAAATAGTTAAGACAAACACAAAACACTAGTCTTTTGTAGTGTTGTCTAATCTGTCTTTTTGATAAATCTTTCACTTATTGGGTGTTCCAACTAAAACAGTTTTTCTTCATTTAGTAGTTAGAACCTTTCATGCTCTTATTGTGGTGGAATATTTAATATGGCATCTTTGCAGTTGACACTGTTTGATTTTAGTGCCTATACTTTATTTAATAATTTAAAACTAATGAAATTTTCTACAGGTCTTTAAAATATTCAGTTTATTTCAGATACAATTGCTTCTGAAAGAAATGTTTCTATATTTTTTATTGTTTTATCACAATTTTACAATAAAGCACTCAGATTCCAAAAACTTGTGATATTTGGTATATTTAGACTGATTTACCTTGAATTTGATCAAAAACTTTTTTTTCTACAAACATCAGTAAAAGTATCACTTTTAACGCATGCTGTCAGTATCTAAAATGTCATTTTATGACACTGGTGTTAAAAGTAAATCATTTTTAGCACTAGTAATAAAAATTATTGGTTGGTTTGACTTACTAGGCAATAATTCAAAAGCAGCTTCTTCAATTCCTTGATTCAAAACTAATAATCTCGAGGCCATTATTTTATCAATTAATTAATTTGGACTTTTAATGGTGTTTGTAGAAAAAATAGTGTATGATATACCTGCTAATAGTGGTTTTATTTTGTTTGAAGGGATGGAATACTCCACCTTCACTGCCTATCACTTTTAGCATTTATTTCATAGTAACTATTATTGTTGGTCATAATATTTTACCAAAATCTTAATAGTACATAAATATCTTTAGAATATTATACAGCAATTTATACAACTTTATTACCTTTTTTTATGTTGTTAAAAATCTTTTTATTTTACATGTGAATTTACAAATTTATGTTGGAATTTAAATGTGATGTTCAATTTCTGTATGAGCATACAACCAGTTATAGAAGTAAAATTTAATATTATTTAAACTTTATATTTTGTAGTTATGTATACACAATTTATAGTTAAACTGTATTTTTATTGGCATTCTACAAATGAGATGTTTTTTTTATTATCGGAAGTGCAAACTAAATACTTACCTATATAATAAAAAGCCTCAATGTAGTATTATTAATTGCCTAACAATCTGGCAATAGTAAAAAACAAAATCTACTTTACTTGTTTTGTTATTGTTATTAATTTGCATTACAGTTAAATACTACAAAAGGGTTTGTAATTTTACAGGGGGAATCTAGGTAGGTACTTGTAAATATTCTAGTAGCGTAGATTTGTTTTCTAGATTTTGCAACAAAAATTACTAAATTGAGGGAATATTTTTCTCCAATACTTCACTGATCTCTAAAAAGGGTAAATTCTACACATATAATGTAACTTTTTTATTATGTCTGACCTTGTCACACAATACAAACATTTACAATCGCACCAAGATTTAGTTTAGAGCTGACTTAATCTGATACACAATGGACAAAGTATTATTTTGAACATCCTCCAAAAAACCTCAGCCTTTTGGGCACAGAAGATGTAGATGGTAAGCAAACAAATAGATCAGGTTCACCATGTATTTATTCACAGTAGCTTAAGACTTCTTCTGAATAGTCGTACCCATGTTATTAACTTGGTGTTTAAATTATCCAACTTGAGTATTAGTGAAATTCTATTTTCTTTTCTAGTTTTAATTTTTCAAAAATCTTTCCATCTTTTAGTTTAATGTAAAATCCCAGCTCTTATTAATGATATTTAATTATATATCTTAATACATAGGTACTCCTGGAAATTTTTAAATTGGAATATACAACCAGAGTATAACTAGGACCACATCAAATTATTTGATACTAATCATTGTGGCTTTTTCATGAACCTTTTTTATTTCTTCTTGTATTGTTTCCAGATCTTTTTTTATATACACCCCTACTAGTTTTACATAAGTTTTTCATTTGGTATTTTAATTGTATAAAATATCCACTGGATTCAACCTAAGAACCATGGCTGTGTGATAATTGAGCTAACAAAATATTTCTTTTTTATGGGTTTGCTTACTTAATGAATTGTGTTAAAGATTTTCAGTTGCAGTTAATTCTAATTCCTAGATTTAATTTTTTCAGAAACATTTCATGGGGTAACAGTATTGCTCTCCTTAGTTTTTTAAAATTGGAATTATAAGCCATTGATTACTAGTAGGTACCTCAAAATATGAATGTCTACATTAAATTCTGTGATGTAGATGTAGAGTAAGTAAAATAAGCCGTATCTTGTATTCCTTGACAGTCCCTTGGGACTTTTTCTACTTATCCCTACTGGACAATCCGACTTGAGTACTATCAGTGTATAACTCAATTGAGCTGATATAACCTAATTTCTTTTTGATAGATTTGCAAGCTTAATAATAAGTAATGTTTCTTGGTTAGTTTATTTAAAGAATTTCAGTTTCTTCGAAGGAAATTATACTATTATATCTTTATACATATTCCTTTATTTTTTAAAATTGAAATTATGGATTAGCTAGAACCTCAAAATATGGGTTACTAATAAACCAACAATAACTAAGGATAGATGTTTTGAAATTGAAGCAATTTTTGTTCTGTGGGATGCAATCTTCTTTATCTCTTTATATGATTGGCAGGATACTTTGGTTGATCCTTTTTCTTAGTTTTCGAGAATCAGTTTTCTCTAGTGACATTTTAAAAAGTGAGTGAGATTTAAAAGAGAATTCAATAATAGTATTTTTTCCATTTGGTTTTAGTGGTAGCAAATTATTTTAAGAGGTCAGCTCTATTTTTGTTATAATTTGTAGGAAGGTAATTGAACTTAGTACCTGTTCTGCGTCAGTGAATTTACTTTACTTTACTTTTTAAAATAAAATAGAAATAATGAATTTGGTTATAACTTTTTTAAAGTATTGCTTACTTTATACATTTTTTATGTTGGTTTCACTGAAATGGGACATGTACTTGAAATAGTGGTGTTCCTGAACTCAAATACATATTTGAATACATAAAAACTGGATGAATTTTAAAATGTATTTGTGATACTTTATGACTTTATTTATAATGCATCACAGTTTGTTTTGATGTGTAGAGTTAATTCCAAAATTATCGCGACAGCTACGGTTTTCCCACCTATCTTTACCGTCGACTCGAACGCTAGCGATTACCCAGTTCGAGAAATAGATTCCAGTGGCCCAGCTGTCGCTGGGACTAAGAAACACCGCACACGGAATCCGCTTAGCAATTGTTCTACTAGAATTCTCCGACTGCGCTGCGGCGCGAGCCGATCGGAGATCGTCGGCGAATACCCCCACATTGCCGAATTTTACTTGAGCTGTCGCTATAATTTTGGAATCAACTCTACCTATTATGTACCGGGTGGAAGAAAACGAAATAAATTAATTAAATGGATTAAAGGTGATTATGAATCTCTAGTATTTTCGCTACCTACTTTATCTCTCAGGCAGGTCTTTTCTGTATGCTAAACAGAGGTATAAAAAATTTGACTTTTCCTGACTCGTTTTCTTCCGCCATTCTAAGGAATCGTTAGTAAAGAATGGATTTTATTTTATTTCATTTGATAAATAATTAATATTTTAAAATGTTAAAAGTGTATATATTTTTAAATAGAGGTACCCTCATCCTCAAGAGAAATACAGTACAGAGTAAATATAGTTGCCAAATTGGCATGTTGATATTTCTCTTTAGGCTGTTGGGAAATTTATCATTTATAGGTATGATGTATCAAAATTATATATTAAATAAAAGAATAGATGACTATAAAACAAAAAATTGGAATCGCTGGATTGTAATTTATAATAAAAAATTATTATAAATAATAGAAAATAAACAATTATAGTTTAAATAGTCTGTTTTGAGAAATACCCCTCTTCTGCCACCATAGACAGATTACTCAGAACTAAAAAGGAACCAAAAAGACTGTGATTACTTTTTTATTAAATCCCTTATGAGTTATCATTGGTATCTGTCGACAAATATATTTAGAACAGCTAATTTTTTGAAGGTAAAATCCTTTGATTTTTACAAACCTCACATAGTTTGCTTACTTCTCTACTGCATAAAGGAACAATTTCTACACCATATCTTGAATAATAGAAGTCCATAAATTTAATTTGTTTTTACCTAAGTAGTGTCTAAAAATGTGGCAAAAACCTAGCAAAAGATGAATCCCAATGTTATTTTATGCATCTTATTTTTATTAGTTAAAATAAATCATGCAAAGTAATTTTGATGTTTTATTTTCAAAGGCTGTTCGCAGAACAAAAGTAAGTATGTTTTTTTTTTATTTTCATATAAAGTGGAACGATTCAAATAGTTTTTTGTCAATTTACAAAATTATACATTAATTTTTATGGTGTACCATTTTCCATGGATTAAAGTAAAGTAGAACTTAGCAATGGTGCAGATCTAGAATAAATTACAATTGATTGTAATGGCACAATAAGCAAGAAAAACGATAAGTATTAATATTTAAAAAATATTCAGAACAATTATTTAGGTATCATATGATGCACCTCATGCCTATCAGTATTTGTGGTAAAAGGATTAAAAAAGTCAAAAAGTGTTTGTTTAGAAGTAATGTGTTTTACTAAGGAATCAAAAAACGAAAGACAAACTTTGAAAGGAATTAAAAAAAAAAGTTGAATATATTTGTAGGCCACATGAAGATGACGTTTTATTCAAACATTTGATTTTTTGAAATAATATTTCAATATTAGAATTTATAATAAAACTATTTAATAGGTAGATTTAAATAAAACTAATAAGTGTAGAAGTATTAATACAAAGTTTTATTGTTTAAAAATCAGCAAATCATAATGTATCTACCTAAATATACACTAAACTCAAAAGAAAAAGTTTTGCACGTCCTAATTGTGGTGTTGCCATATTTAAAATTAAAAACTAATAAGAAAAGTCGGAATTTATCAAGTTTAATAATCAGGCAACTTATAATACACCAAATATTCAAATTGATGTCAGTAATGATGACATTGGCTTGTGTCATTTCAAAGTTTAGTTAACTTTATATGTAAGTGTTGGAAATTAGAATACATAATCTTCTATAGTTTAATTAGTATTTGCTAATAATACAATGAATTAATAAATGTCTTTGAAAACAAAAGTAAATATATTGTTAATATATTCCACATTTAATTTTCTGGCTAAACCTTTTCTATTTTATATGTATACGCCCCATTAGTTTGACGTCACTGTCGCCATTGGTTGAGATAGGTCATGTCATTTTATCCAAACAAACTTCGGGCTTATAGCTTATCCTTAAGGAATTTGATTTTGCGAGGTCAAGTAATGTTATTTTAATTTTTTCTCACAATAAAACTATATATAACCTATTTATATTTTTGCTTAGGGGTTTGATGTAACAGGGTTGTCAACAAGGTCGTCAAGTTAAGCATGTATGATAAACAAATTTGGTTTTATTATTTGCGAAAAACAAAAAATATGCAGATACATAGCTTTCGATGTGGCCACGGATATCGCATACTTAGCGACCATAGCATATCTAGCATAGCGCTCTGTGTGGCCTCGGCATTACCCATTCTTGATGTTAGTTCTTCGTGCAAAAGAGCTGTATAGCCCTTTGTAATAACGCAGTAAAATATAATATAGAAAAACCCACAAACTCAAACGTAACTTTTTGTAAATATATTTAATTTTATTTATTTTAGGCAACCTCCACATAAACGTCCAAACAGTGATAATATTATAGGATCAAAGCCAACAAAAAAGGCGAGGGAATTCAGTGATTCTTTTTTTTACCAACAAACCAACTGCACTCCGAACCAAGTTGATCCAGTAAAATGGGAAAACCTGGCTTTAAGTCAAGAAACAAAACTAGACAAGTTATTATCCAACCAGACTATAATTTTGCAAAGTTTGGAAACTGTTATTCAAAAACAGCTAAAACATGATCAACTGTTTGAAAAACTGTTGGGAACTTCTCAAACACTTCCAGCAGCAACCCAATCTCCAGAAATTCCTTTAACGACACAAAATTCTGAACTGCTAACAGATCCTCTAAAACCTATCGGAACATTGGAAGATTTGGTAGAATTAGAGAGTAGATTGCAAGATAAATCTTTCGTAGAAGACATTCTCCACAGAATGGGCTTTATATGCGGCAGTCTTGGCAACGGTATCGGCTTAGATAACTGCTACAAGCTGGTAGACTTTTTTTTCACCAGACATTTCATGACGCTGTGCTCTTGGGCGGGGGGATCGCGTGAACAAAGAGAAAAGATTCCTTTTAAAATGTTCAAAAACGTCATCGGCATATTCTTTCAACTAGTCAAGCTATCCGACAACAACTTCACTTTGGATCAATGCGAAAATTTCTTCAAGATGGTTTTAAAGAATTCAACCAGGCGTAGCGAGGTCAACAGAACAGGCATCCAAAGAAGTTCTAAGAGTAAAAGAAGACCGAAGAAACTGGTATACAAATCAAAGGGGTTCAGGACAAAGGAGTCAAGTATCGACATTGATGAAGAAGTTTTAGAAGATATCGAAATCGATAGTAAGCTGTTTCAAGAAAGCTTGGGAATCAGTACCGGTTCTGAACAATTCTTGTAAATCTGGAAATTCATGTTATACCAAACAGGGAATAGGAACCAAAGTTGCTTTACTTTTATTTATGTATTTCCTAATGGTGTAAGAGTGTGTTATTAAGAATTGGACATACAAAAGAGGACTGCCAATTATAGTATTAGTACCACTTTTGCATTTCTGCATTAGATCAGATTATGTATGGAGTGTAGCTGAATATTAGACATATTTAGTGTCTATTTGGTCATGTATAACTTTTATGTTGTTTTTGAAGAACCATCCGGTGCAGATGGCCTGCAGCCATATTTTGGTCCTTTTGAAAGCAGCTGCCAGGAGGATGCACATGGTTCCACTGAGGCATGAATGTGAGGCTTCCTTCCTTTACACTTACTTATATTCCCAGGGACAGGAGAAGCCTAGAAGGCTTCTGTATCCATAGAACAGGAAAGGCGAGTGAGCATTACAGTACTTGGAAGCCTTTCGGTAGCATCGGCGGTTCTTCTCAGTTTTTCTTCTTCATCCTTGGTGGACCCCATTTTCATCCATTGCATAGGATCATCATCTTCGCCTGTACCTGCTTTTTTTTGTTTTTCGTTCCCATCGTTCATTAACTGGTCCAATATTTGTTTCCTAAACATTCCAGACATGTTAGATGATGGTCTCATATATTCTTATCTTTCTGCTTAAGGAGTATCTATTTTTTCTGTTTAAAGGCAATGTCTTCCTTTGTTGTATCTACCAACTGTCAAGACAAGAGATACAGATAATTAAATTCTATATGGTAATCTTGTATTCGTTTTACTTAAAAGTGGCATTTGGAAATTCCATGACAACCTGAGTAAAACATGGAACAATCTAGATAATAATCATATCCTTTATTGTGTAATGGATGTACATCTCTTTACACTACAATTTTAAAACAATATACTTCTGAAATGATGAAATTTTTCATAAATATCGTTTCCCATTCTTAATAAGACACTCTGTATATGTAATGTATCAAGCAGACCTAGATACTACTTCTAGTATTGTTTTTTTTTAATCACTATCCATTTCTTTGCGAAAAAAATGTATTTATCCCTGTGATATACTTTTAAATGTCAAAGGATTTTGAATTGGGCGCATCTTGCTGTTAAGCAAAGAACCATGGTCTAAATTTGTCAATGTTTATTATATGAACAAACAAAATAGATATTTATTCTCTAATAAACGTAATTTGCTGATTAAACATTTGTTTATTTTTTTATTGTATAAGCAGATAAGTATATAGTGGGAACGAATATTTAATGGGGTGCCACAAAAGATCAGTACCCAACATGGTAACTCGTGCAGGATCAGACAGGGTAATGTGGATGTACCCCTCACGAAATAAAATGGTTGAGGTTATACTTATTCATTTTGTCAGGTCTAGACAGGTAGACTATTGTTGAAAATTAATTTACGGTTCGGATTCCTGGAAGAGGAAAATAAAAATTAACCTAAAAAAGATTGGAAATGTCAGTGAATCTTAAGTTCGCATAACAAAGACAGGGAAAAGTTAAGAAAATTTGAAATAATCAGTAAAAGGGAATTTCAAATGGCAGGATGGAAAAATTAAATAAATCACAGACACAGTTCTCGAGTAACATAGAACGAAAAGTAACGGTTACGCGAAGTATCTTCAAAAATGAAGGTAAATAGACATCCTACATGCTTGTGCATGGGTTTGTTTCGTTACATGTTTGAAATTGTTATATTTTTTTGTGTTGTAATAATAAAATCACTGACACCAACAAACGAATGGAACAAACCAATCGGATCTTCTTCTTTTTACCGTGTATAATTAGTAGCCTGAGCTGCCAAGGCTATCCGGTCAAGTTTATTGTTTCAGCAGAAGACCATCTGATATTATTCAAATCAAATAAATTTAATACGATTACAGCCAAAACGTTTTCAAAAAAAGTGAATATTTTTGTTTATTCTATATTATTAATTGTATAAAAATGTTTTTTTGGCGTAACAACGTTTTATAAATTATTGAACACCGGCTAAACTCACGAAAAAGTGTCATTTTCAGGCCTGAGCCTGACCGTGCAAGCGAGAGCGCGAAAAAAACGAAAGAGAGGCACGATGGGCCCAAGCGTTGGCTTGCAAAGCTTCTCAACCTCATTAATGGATGGCGAAGGCATATTGATTTAGGAAAGTTTGAGGTATGTTACGGGGCGGGGTCTATTCCACTATAATAAAAATTTAAAAAGTGACTAAACTTGGATTCAACTTTTGAATGCCAAAGAAGTATAAATTCTCACGAGCGTACATAGGTACACGCATTATTTTTTTTATTGTAACTATTTACTGCTCCACTAAAGAGTATTTCGTTAATAGTTTTTAAATACATTTTTGAAAACTTATGGAATTTTATTTTAGGAAGAAATCGAGAAGAATTTCCCTCCGTAATATCAAAAGAAACTCTACGAGGATTAAGAAGGAAGAATTAGATTCTGACAAAGACTACGAATATCAGGTTAAAAGCTCGAAAAAAGACAGTGAAGAGGAAGAGGTGTTTCTAGATTGTAGCGATAATGATTACGAACCCACACCGACTAGAAACTATTCCAAACCTGAATTAAGCAAACGGAGATCGCAAAATGTAGAGAAACAGTGGCCTTGCAAAAAGTGCGGTGGAATATTTACCACCAGAAAAGATCTAGCCGCTCACAAGAAGGAATACCACGTCAAAGAAGACCTGGAGGAACATACCTACCAATTCGACAACGGCCAAGAGCTGTTTATATGCAACACGTGTTCGGCAGAGTTCATCGAAGAGGAGGAAGCCCAAAGGCATATTAAAACACATTCCGAACAGTACGAATGCACCATTTGCAACGAAAAATTTAAAAAGTTGTACGACTTCGGTACACACAACTACACCCACGATCCCGAACAACTGTTCCGGTGCCCTATATGCCCTTACACGACCTTCCGAAGAACAGGATTCTCTGTACACATCAATTTCACTCACTTAAAAAAATACAACTACGTTTGCGACACTTGCGGCAAGGGTTTTAACGATATGGTGCTGTACAAAGAACACCATAATGAGCATTTGGGGGTCAAACCGTTCGCTTGTATCGTCTGCAACAAAATGTTCACCTACTCCAGATATCTATTGACCCATCAAATCCGCTCGCACAAGGTAGGTATCGTCGGGCAACTGCTACCGAACCAATGTTCGGTGTGCAATAAAGTTTTCGGCAAGACGATTACTTTGGAAAAACATTTCGAAGACAAACACATCAAAAATACTCTGCCTCATTATAAGAAACACCTTTGCGACACCTGCGGCAAGGGATTTGCCCAGAAAAGCAAGCTGAAGATCCATTATAGGGTGCACACTGGGTTTAAACCATACAGTTGTTCGTCCTGTACGAAGAGTTTCACTAAAAAAGACTATTTGGTCATGCACGAAAGAATACACAGTGGAGAAAAACCTTATTCCTGCGAGTATTGTGGCAAATGTTTCAGTCAGGGGGCGCCACTTAGGATACACCAGCGGACGCACACAGGGGAAAGACCGTACGTCTGTCAGTTCTGTAGCTCTGGTTTCACGTCCAGGGGCGCCTTGAATATGCATTGCAAAAACTGTACTCGGTAATATGATTAATCAAATGAAGTAAACCACCCATATCTCAAATCTGACTGAGGGGAAATACCAAATGGAAAACCTAAACCCTAAAATATTATGTCCAACATAATTTAATAAAATTCTGTGACATTGACTTTGGATTTTTCGTTTGGTTAATCTGATTAATGTTTTAATTTTTATATATGTATATACATTGTTGTATAATTAAATTGTAAATTTAGCGGATAATAAAAGTATTCTTTAACTTTATTTGTTTTACTAGCATTAAAAATCCATTTTAAGTATACTCATCAATTGGTTTAAGTTGTTTATATTCAAATTAATTTACACCTTGATGTCTCCATGCAAGCTAATAGAGTATGGAGTTCCACAGCATTCGATATTGGGGTCTATCTTTATATTAGGCAAACAAAGAAGGATTTTATAACTATTAAATAAATAGTCCGACATTGCCTTTAATCGATATCCACCACTGAACCACCATCAAATCATGTTCTTGAACTTTATAAAGTTAACCATAATCTCATTACTTAGATCTCTGCTCCTTTTCTACAATTTTTCTCTCACCAAAAATTACACTGATACACTGCGATCTTAGCAGATCAATTGCGCTGCCCTTTGTATTTTAAAGCCCCTCATCTAGCCATGTTCTTCTAATGAAATTCTGCTTCTGCAGCCTTGATAATGACCATTTCACATGGCCTGCTGCTTCCGGTTTTCCCCCTCCAAGTTCTTCCTGACAGAACTTGCACAATTCTATCTCTGTGTGACCTATAAAACTTATGTGTCTATAGAGCCTACGGTCTGTCGCAAAGTTTTCTGAATCTCCCTTTATGAATTGTTTGACCTGTCTTTGTCTAGTTGTGTTTATGGATGCATAAAATGAAGCGACATTTGTCAGTGCTTGGAACATTTTGCTCTTTTTGACATTTTTGTTCTATGTTCTGTGTGTGACTTCATGTAGAGAAACTAGCTACCTTTGTTCATGTTCTATAATACAAATCACATGTTTTACCTTCATTTATTTATTTATCGAATAGTCGGAGCAGTTTTTGGTGCCCTCAAGGCACATCGATAGCGAGCAGTCTGTTCAAAAGAACATGCATGACAGATTGCTCTCCCTAATGACATTTCAATAGAACACACAACTCGTTCTCAGTGCAATGCTCTAACCTCAAAAGAAAAAACTATTAACTGACAACTTCCAATATCGGTTTTTAAATCAGCAAGCTCAAAAGCATACATTTACATGTGGATTTTATCAATTTTGAATGTCTCATACTGTTCGACAGTTAATTGACAACTATCAATATTCACTTTCTAACATAAGTTTTGTATTTTATTAATAGACGTCAATTGAATTAGGATTACCAACCTAACAGTTGACGTCACACTTTTCCGGTCTATTTTAGTTATTGCTTGTTTGACAGCTGTCAATATTATTATATTAGTCTTGCAGTGACCTCGAATACATATAAGAAGGGACATTTTTTAACGCTGCAAACTTTCAAAAGTATTGCCCTTTTAAGCAGTAAATAACGGTAAATTCGTGGAGCTTTGAATTGAAAATAAGAAAAATTAAGCTTTGTGTTCATTGGACGTTGTCCATAAGGTTTGTGTTGGGTTCTTTGCGATACTATACTTCATTTAAGAACTAGGAGTATGTTCAAAAGTATGGTTCATACCACTAAAAGTTATCTGATTAGTTACTAAGGAGCGTGTTCCGAAAAAGTCGTGTTCAAAATCTATGAAATTGATTGACTTGACGCGAAAACTGGCCAATCACAGATAACCCTTGTACTGAAAATGATTATTTAGATGTCGGGCTTATATGAGATGTAAAAAACAGCTATAACCTTAGGCTATAACAAATATATTACATATGTCAGTGCCAGAGCGGTCAGATGTCAAGCAAAAAAGTGCTGTTTCAAACTGGCTGCAATCTGACCAATCAAAGATATACAGAATTTCCAACTTAAATTCAAATTTCTCCTAGTTTTTAAATAGAGTACAGCAATAGTACACTTTCCTTTTCAGCAATTTAAGCAATAATTAAACCTACCCAATTCGACTGGACAACAATGTGACTCTCAGTTTCCTTGCTAACGTACTCTCTTTATTTTAGGACAAACAAAGAATCTGCACGAACCCGAAACAAGCGACCAGTTCGTAAATTAAAAATTAGGAAAATTTTCTTTAGCGAAAACTCCAACGCCGAAGACGACAGCGATTTTGGACCAGTTACGAAGAAAAGAATAAAAAAATCTATGTATTCGAACAATCTGCTGAAGCAATGGCCTTGTAAGAAGTGTAACGAAGTTCTAGCGAGTAAAAGAAGTCTATCGATGCACAAAAGGGAATGCCACAGCAAAGAAGAGCAAGAAGAAGAACATACGTACCAATATGACGCTGTACAGGATCTCTACGTTTGCGGGACTTGTTCAGCGGAGTTTACAGCACAGGAAGAAGTCGAAACGCACATTAAGACACATGCAGAAATGTACACGTGTACGATTTGCAACGAGAAGTTCACCAAGCTGTACGATTTTGGTACGCACAATTACCAGCATGACCCAGAGAATAAATTCCGATGTCCTTTGTGCTCCTACACCACCTTGAAAAGAACCGGTTTCTTGGTGCACGTGAACTACACCCATTTGAAAAAATTCAACTACGTTTGTGAAACTTGCGGTAAAGGTTTCAATGATCTGGTTTTGTATAAAGAACACAACAACGAGCACTTGGGCATCAAACCTTTCGGTTGTATCGTCTGCAACAAAATGTTCACCTACTCTAGATATCTATTGACCCACCAAATCCGCTCGCACAAGGTAGGTATCGTCGGGCAACTGCTGCCGAACCAATGTTCGGTGTGCAATAAAGTTTTCGGCAAGACGATTACTTTGGAAAAACATTTCGAAGACAAACACATCAAAAATACTCTGCCTCATTATAAGAAACACCTTTGCGACACCTGCGGCAAGGGATTTGCGCAGAAAAGCAAACTGAAGATCCATTATAGGGTGCACACTGGGTTTAAACCGTACAGTTGTTCGTCCTGTACGAAGAGTTTCACTAAAAAGGACTATTTGGTCATGCACGAAAGAATACACAGTGGAGAAAAACCTTATTCCTGCGAGTATTGTGGCAAATGTTTCAGTCAGGGGGCGCCACTTAGGATACACCAGCGGACGCACACCGGAGAGAGGCCGTACATTTGTCAGATATGCAGTGCCGGGTTTACATCCAGGGGGGCGCTAAATATGCACACTAAAAATTGCGCGGGGAGTATGTGAATACAGGGATATTTTTACAAATACACATTATTTTATTCTGAATTGTTTTGAATAAAAAATGATCGATGTATGGTGCTTTTAAACAAAATTTATTAAGATTTCATAATTGTGATCAATTGATAAAGTGGCGAAAATGTGAATGAATAATGTCTAGCGACAAGGACCAAATAGCAGATGGCGCAAGAGTAGCAAAAGTGTAAAAAGACAACGTGAAGTCAGTAATCCTCCATAGCTTATGAACAGAGTGAAGTAAGCTGGGTTGATAAGTTTATTAGTTTTCATGGTGGTTAAAAATTATGTAGTATTTAAAATGTCAAATATTTATGTAGTCAAATGTAATTTAATTTCATTTCTTACTCTAATAATTCATTTTGACATAGCGGATCACGGGACAAATTCTTTTCTACTAATTGTAACGTCCTGTGACACTTACTCTTGCTACTGTGGCGCCACCAATTTGTTCCCTTTCGATGGACACTTTTTAATACATCGAGTTGGTTCTCCTTCCTTCTACACTCCATAGTTTCTAAGACTATTTTCCTCATGTATAAAATGTCTCATAAGAGCAATGCAAGTACCAATTACAGGCGAGAAACAAAAACAGCTACCAATTTCAGTAACCATACTGCAGATCAAGGTATAGGATTTGACATTTGACAAGCCAAAAAGGGTACCAAAGTTCTTGACGTCATCGTTTTTCGAAACGAAATCGGTTGGTATGTATTTGACAAACCAAAGTAGGGTACCAAAGTTGGACGAATTCCCCTAAAGTAAACAATGAAATGTGTATGGAAGAAAAAGCAAGGTTATAAACCAATGTTGTAGAAAGTAGTTCATCTGTCTGCCGCCACAGCGCTACAATCTTAGTTTGAAATTCTGGAATATGTTAAAACCCGAATATATCGACTAAAGTAAAATTAAAACAAAAAGCCTTGCCATATATCAAAACTATTAAAAAAGTCGGGATTTATCTAGTTTATTCATCAGAGACCTCATAATTATATTATAGAAATGAAACGCACATGCAACAAAAATTTTGAGGGTTAATGCAAGACAAATAAAAGAGAATTAAAATTGTAAACAAGTTAAAGTATATATAATATATGTATATTAAAGTAATTTTGAACAATTGAGATAATTTTATTACGACCACAATATCAGAACATCAAAAGCAATAACCTTTAATAGTTGTTTATAACTGATAAGGACAATTTCCGATACTAATAGTTTTCTTCATTTAATATTTGGAAAAGACGAAGAGAACAATATATTCGATATTTTTTTGGCAACAGCGCGTTCTTGTAAAACAATACCGCTCTAATAACTAAATTTTAAATAAGAGATATTTTTATTTTTTAAAAATTGTTTTATCACTGACGAATTACGACATTGAAATCTATGACGTGCAATGCTATTTGTTTTAATTTTACTTTTATTAACATTTTCAGCAGGCAACTAAGCCTAGGCTTGGCCTTTGGCTTGTACATTTTCTAACTCAAATGTTAATAAGTTCTTACTTAAGTAACTATTATAATATCAAGTGTAATTTCATTTTTACGGATCTTTTATTTTGTACAATTTTGTGAGTTGTGTAATAATTACCAAAGAATACACCAACTAAAAAGAAGCAACACTTCTAGCTTCTATTTTTACTATAGTTGTCATTTGTCAGTATTGTCATGTTCACAGAACGTAAAAAGTTTTTTATGTTTTTTGGTTATGACTCCTACGAAAACATAACTATCTATCTCTGTCACTCACACAAAAACTTGTATATCATCTCTTTATGTTCGCAGGAGTGAGAAACGACTCTCGTAGGAATTATTCTAGGGTACATTGCAAGTCAACAACAAATTCGGACCTTTCGTTTGCATAGGAATTGGAACACTTTTTTACACTCGGTGTAATTTACACTCGATTTTAGTATTCGTTTGCAGATTGGATTTACCAGTGTAGACCTTGGGTATGTTCTGTGGTGTAGACGAGGTGTAGTTTATTGATTACACCGAGTGTAGAAAAATGTTCCATTTCCTATGCAAACGAACGGACCTTTTATATTTTTTTTTCGGTGTAACAACTAAGTTATCTGTCAATTTCAGTTATTCAAGGTCATACATTTGACCACACGAACATCAAACGATTTTCCCTGGCTTTCGCTCCTTATTAGTTAGGGTATTCTTTGTTATTACTGTAATAAAATTGACAGAATTTTTCTAATTAATTTCTTGCATATTTATTATAATATTTTATTGTTTAATTAATATATCACATTCTAATTATAAATTAAATGTAAATATTAAAAATTATTGTTTATTAAAAATTTATCCTATTATTACTCCTTTTTTTAAATAACATTCAACAGGTACCTAGTCCAAAATAATTGGCATAATGTACAGCAGACAAAAAAGTGCATATTTTCTTTAAAATATACGAAAATTTGCCAATTTTATTACTCTCTTTATAAAAAAAAAACGAATTCTCAGAGGGTGAGAATTATTATCTTCGATGAAATATTTTTTCATGTTACCATCAAAATCACTTTTAAGATTTTATATTTCTATTTCAGCAATTTTTCATAACTTACTCAATCTTGACACAGATTGCCGCGATCCGATTCACTCTCGCAGTGCTAATGGTTGGTCCGATTTGTGCACGCTCACCCCGATATTTAGGCCGCGGTCCGATTTACGCTCACCGTGCTAACATGATTAACGGTCGGTGTTAGCACGCTCACGCAGATATTTAATATTAATTATTAATAATGATGATGTCATACTACCCATCGTTAACGCTGTAAGGGTAATTCGGAACGACTAACAACCCCGTGAGCGTGAATCGGACCGCGGCCAAAAAAGGGTGCGTGCGTTGAAGTTATTTTGACAGACATGTCAAACAATTGAACACGAGATGTATGGGTATTCCGGTATTCGTTAAAACCAATCTGCATGGAATAGTTCTTGATGCAATAATGTAAGTAAATTTTTCTTATTATACTAATGTTTTTCTTTATTATTTAATAGTACACATTAAAATCATTAAGGTTTACATAAGGTAGAACGTAGAAAGTATTAGGTATAAGTTTTGTTCCAACAGAGTTGAAAACCGTACATTGTATCAACCGGTAGAAATAAAAAAGCATTCCAACAAACGTGTACAATAAATCGTACACAATTATGTTGCAACAGAAAAAATGTACGATCCGAGGCGTACAGAATTTAGGGGATGAATTGCTTGTACTGACATGCTCTTTAGTATCTAGAAACATTGTTATTGCATTTTATTTATCGTATGACTTGGGAGTGTACTTATTTTAAATATTATTTAAGGAGAATTAGGTACTTAAGGATGTTATGTTATGATGTTTTTTACAGTAACATATTCCATATAAAGTTCCAATATAAGTGCCAGTTAAACTAAGACTCTTATTAATTATAAATAAACATCAAATGCATATAATATTTCTTTTAGTTTACAGAATAAGCAAGGGTTTAACACTTTCTTTTATTATATTATTTTATTTATTGAAATTGTTTTAATACCATAGCTATTAGACAAATTGTTAAACTGTTTGTTTTGTATTCTAAATAATTACTTATAGTAAATTGCATAAAAATGTATTCACAAGTAGGGATGCACCGAATCGGATATTTTGCCGCTGGCCGGACCGGGTCGCCGGAATTCCGGTCGGCTCGGGACCTAAATTTAAAATGTATGTTCATGTCTATTTTTATATGTAAAGCATTAAAAATATTGAAGCTGATTTATCTATTTTTTTAAATTAGCTACAGTATCTTGTTTATTCACCATAATCTCAATAAAATAAATTATGAATACTAAGTTTCTCACTATAATTTTTCGTGTATACCTACTTACTGTATACCTACTTATAAGACTTATCCGTGACAGAGAATTAGCTGTTATTTTGCTGTTTAAATTTGGTTGTTAATGTTTTTAGTTCCTATTTATGTTTTTTTTAATTTTTGGAAATAAAATATTTTGTCCAAAAAAAAATTATTTGTCATTAATTAAAAAACTTAAAATAGTTTCTTTATTTTTGCATATATTTAAATTATATTAAAAATTTAAAACTTAACATTTTCAAAGAGTTCCGAAAATTCCGGCTGGATTTGGTGGTACCGCCGGAATTCCGGTGCATCCCTATTCACAAGTGATATATGGAATTTTTTAATGTAATTAATCTACCTGCAGTAAATAATCAATTTCGCAGTTTTCTCAACTTTTGATATATAACTACCTAGGTTGTAAACAAGCTTTTCTTTAGATATGAAATTTCGATAAAATGCGAAAAATAAAAATATAATATACCAGTAGTATATGCTCTGTGATACAATACAACCGATTTGCGACCGATTCACAACTGCTTGTTGGAACAAACCTAATATTAAATTTAAATGGCAATAGATTTAAGAAATGGCTTAAGGATTGTTATAACGCAACTGTTCAGGTCTTATTTAAGGACATTGAGGTAATCTGGATGTTGAGGTATTTAGAAAAAATGTCTTCTATATTTTTTTAAGTTGGCTGATGGTGCAAGTAGGTTTTTTAATTTGCCAGGGAGGATTTGTTTGAGTATCAGATGGGACATAGTCATGATACAAATATAGAGTTAATTCCAAAATTATCGCGACAGCTACGGTTTTCCCACCTATCTTTACCGTCGACTCGAACGCTAGCGATTACCCAGTTCGAGAAATAGATTCCAGTGGCCCAGCTGTCGCTGGGACTAAGAAACACCGCACACGGAATCCGCTTAGCAATTGTTCTACTAGAATTCTCCGACTGCGCTGCGGCGCGAGCCGATCGGAGATCGTCGGCGAATACCCCCACATTGCCGAATTTTACTTGAGCTGTCGCTATAATTTTGGAATCAACTCTACAAGATAAGATATTGCGCATGTTTGGAGCGTGGTTAGTGACGTCACTTGTGATCAGACGCCATTGTTTACGGGTTATAATTTTAAATTTCTCCGGGAAAATATAAAATAAATTAATTAAAATGCGTTGTGCTATATACGGGTGTGGTACTAACAATAAAACTAAACATTTTTCGAGTGATATAAAGTTCTTTAGCTTTACAAAAGACAAGAAAGTGCAAAACATTTGACTTCTAAAGATTACGAGCGAAACTTTAAACTTAAGTTGCTTGTATACACCCCAAAAAACTACCGACCCCTAAAAAGGGAGCTATTGCGTCAAAAAACTTACCTTTACCAAGCAAACCTCAAAATCTTAATAAAGAAAAAAGTGCATCTCGTAGGGAAGAACACAATAATAGGGAAAAAAGTTAATAGAAACTGTTTTTAAAGAGTAAAGGCGGATTTAGCGGATGTATAAGCATAACATTTTCATTAATGCATAATCATAACTATAACAACTTCTCTAACGCATAGTGCTTAACAGATGGGCCATTTATCCGTTCCTCAATGCATAAGCATAATCATAAGTGTAAGTGACAAGTGACAGTTGTATCTGTATAAAATTAGTGTGTTCTGTAACCTTTGTCATTCAAGAACAATAACAAATTTTCAAATTTATAACCTCATGTACTCATTCATGATTATTTCTGTATTTTCATCATGAATTTAACAATTATGACACTTATGACAGTGACAGTGACAATAAAAATAAGGCTCCATGAAATCCACGCAGGCGCACTTTCTATTTCGACACATCATTATCCGTAAAAGTTAAAAGTTGGGAACTTCAAGGTTATGCGTTATGAATTGTGCACTATGACTTATGCTTATGAGTTGGATAAATCAGTCCATTTGCAACTACATAGTTTAACTTTTATGAATTGTACATTAAAGTTATGTTTATGAATATAATTATGCTTATGCATCCGCTAAATCCGCCTTAAGTTAAGACAGTATCATAATATTATTTAATCATATTTTAAGTTGTAAAAATATAATTTAACAGTTCTCAATTTATTTATTCTCAATTTTAAGTCATACATGTATGATTTGAATTTTGTTTTGATAAATAATGTTGAATAACCAATAAATAAAAGTTTTAAACAATAAATTGACCAAATAAATATCAAATTCCTATATATTAACGGTGAACCGCGCTATAGAATATCACGAGTGACGTCACATGCGCAGATCCGACGAGTTTTGAACCGCTAGATATCATACCTTGTATATTTGTATTATGCTATAGAATTATCCCATAGTAGGCCAAGCACTCAGATTTTTTTTTATTTAAAAATATTTGATTTGATCTAGTCCCTTATTTTTATTGCTAGTACTTACTGCATCAATTCTTCAAAATTTATTATAATTCTATATAAAAAATTCGGCAAATGTAATTTTAATTAGAATTGTGTCCTTGCATAACTTCTTATTCTAATGAATTGTTATTTTTAGGGATGAATCGCATAGTAATATTCTGAAACTTATAGATTCCGAAATAATAATTAAACAAGAAACTTTTGAAGATGACAATGGAATCGATACAGAATTCTCTGTAGAGAAATTCGAACCAAATATATCACCTAGGACAACAAAAGTTACGAAACTTAATGACATTATATGTATGGACCCGGACATGACTATCAAAACTGAAATCGAAGATTCGGACTTTTCAGAAACGTTTGTACCGAACATACCCACCCGAGCAAGAGCTATAAAAGGAGAAAAGATAGTTTTTAGGAATGCGGAAATGACAATAAAATCTGAAAAGGTAAAAAAAGAGCTGCAAGCAATACCCACAACTGAGCCGTCCAAAAGACTTATTCGGCCCATCAAGTTTTTAAATGTAAAAAGAAACGTAAAAAAAATTGTTCCCATACAAGCCACTACTCAATCCAAGCAAGTACCTGCTATAAAGATAACTCCTCGATCATCTGCTTCTCAATCTAAACCTGTCAAAAATAAGATTCCTCTATCTCTGATTCGTCAGATTCGACTAGCAAAAATTAAAAGTCTTCCACCAACTACTCCTCAGTTGCAGCCTGCCAGAAATAAAATTCCTCGATCAATAGCCCCTAAACCTACTAAAAATAAAATTCCTCTTCCACCTACTTTTCAACTTCCATCTTCCACTCAGAAGGGATTCCTTTTTTCAGTTCCATTAAAAAAGGAAGAACCGGAGAATATCAAATTGGTAAAAATTACTGTCCCTAACGCTGATTCATACACCGCCCCTTGGATTCCTGTCAAAAGTATAATTTCTTCACCAAATCAATTTCAACTCTCCAAAAGTACTCTACCAAGTGGTCCTCAGTGTCAACCTACCAAAAATAAAATTCGTCTATCAGTGGCTCCTCAATTTCAAAATAATAAATATACAATTACTGTTACAAATGCTTCCCAACTTCTACCAGCGAACAATATATATACTGTAACAACTGCCCCTCTTTTTCAATATGCGACCAATACATGTTCTGTAACAACTGCTTTCCAACTTCAACCTGCCAACAATATAATTTCTTCAATAACTGCCCCTCTAATTCAACCCGTTAAAAAAATGAGAACTTTATTACCTGTTCCTCAGCATCAACCTACCAAAGATAAAATTCCATCACAAATCGCTCCTCTGTTTCAATATGCGAAAAGTACATGTACTGCAACAAATGCTTCTCAGTTTCAATCTGTGACAAATACATATACTGTAACAACGGCTCAGTTTCAGTCTGTGACAAATACATGTACTGTAATAACCGTTCCTCAGTTTCAATATGCGAATAATACATGTACTGTAACAACGGCTCAGTTTCAGTCTTTAACAAATACATGTACTGTAACAACGGCTCAGTTTCAGTCTTTAACAAATACATGTACTGTAACAACGGCTCAGTTTCAGTCTGTTACAAATACATGTACTGTAATAACCGTTCCTCAGTTTCAATATGCGAATAATACATGTACTGTAACAACTGCCTCCCAGTTTCAACCTGGGAAACAGGTTTCTTTACTAAATGTTCCTCAGGCTCAACCTGCCAAGATGCCTATAGTAATGGCTCCTCAAATTCAAATTGCTAATAATAAAATTCCTCTGTCAACTGTTCCTGCGCCTTCCATTCAAAAGGGATTCCGCTTTTCAGTTCCATTAAAAAAGGAAGGACCAGAAAAAGTCAAACTCATAAAAGTGACTGTGCCTAACGCTAATCTTAACAAAATTCCAAACAGTGTGCCTCTTGGACCTCTCCAAGTGTATCATCCATTGAGAATAGTTGGTCCAGTCTCGACATCGACGACACCAACAGTCAGTACTGTACAAACCACAAAGGCTCAAGCAGTGTCTTTACTGAAAGCAAACCGAACTACTGATAATGCATTAAATATTTCTGCACCACGCCCAAAGATACGTATTTTCGATCCCAAGGCTTTCGGAAGGATGTTACGAGACAAGTTCAACTCAGAGCTCTACACAAATCCCTTCTATTATGTGGTTTTTATATTGGGAAATCATGAAGCTCTCTATAAACGAAAATTAGGAAGTAATTATTCTTGGGTGTGTTCGTTATGCAATGCAGAATTGGATAGCAAAAGTTTATTAGTGAAGCACTATTACGAGCACAAAGAAAATATGGAGAACTTTGCAATTGAGAATAATCAAGTGCAATGCAAGTTGTGCAAACAAGATTTTTCCTCCGAGTCGTCGTTCGATTCACATGTCATGTCTACCCATGCTCCAAAAGACGATAATTGTCCCATCTGCTTCCAACCGTTTGAGGATGCTTTTAAGCTATCTTCCCACAGCATATGCCACTCCGACGACGAGTCTACATTCACGTGTTCGGTTTGCAGTGAATTCAAGACTAAAAACTTAATTGATTTATGGGATCATATGTCGAAGATTCATGACATGAAGCGATTGCACTGTTGGCAATGCGGCAAAAACTTCTATTCCGAGCAATGGTTCGAATGTCACAGAATGTTTCACTTGGAAAAAGACTATTTTCCATGCGATAACTGTCCATGTAAATTTAGTAATACAACCAAGTTGAAATTCCACATTAGAAAATTTCATCCCGAAACTTGTCCGATCAATTACCCGTGTATTTTTTGCTCTGTCACATTTCCCTACAAACAACAGCTTTTCGCTCATAACAAGGCTATGCATCCAACCGCTCCGTATCTGTGCTCCGTATGCGGTGAAATTTTACCCAACCAGAATAAATTTAACGTTCATCTGACCAAGTATAAGCCAAAAAATTTCATGTGTAATGTTTGCGGTAATTTTTTTAGGAAAAAAAACCAACTTCAGGTGCACATGAGGGTTCACACCGGCGAAAAACCCGCCAAGTGCCATTTGTGTCCCAAATCTTTTAGCCAAAAATCCAATTTGACCTTACATTTAAGACTCCACACCGGAGAAAGACCATACAGTTGCAGCATCTGCAACAAAGGGTATGTTTCGAAGAACGGCAGAGATAAACATCAAAAAACTTGCTCGGTCAAGACGGGGAAGAAACAAAGGAAAACTAAATCAAAATGAAAGCCCTACTTCGTTACTTACTTTCTGGCTTTTTCCACTAAGCACATTCCTATTTTTTATTTTGGTTTTGATACTCTTCTAGATTTTTTTAAATCGTTGCACAATTTAGTTGCCTTAATTCATGTTACCGTAAAATGTGTAGGTATTCTAAAATTCTACATTAAAGATCCAGCCTCTACCATGGGTTTTCCTTTCTTCTTTCTCTCTTATTCGTACACTTCTTAACTATACTCCTATCATCCATTCAGCCTACGTGTTCAATCTAAATTATTTAATTTAATTATTTTCAATCAAAACAGAAACTGGAGAGAAATTGACTGATTTTTTTTAGTACCTGAATTTATTTATTTTTGTCAACCTTTATTTGTGTTGTACTGTTTTTTTTTATTGATCTCTTTGTTTTGTTTTTGTGAAGTTAAAACTTAGTTTTAAGAATTTTATTTTATTTATTTTTGTTAACTTATTTTCGATGTATTGTTTTTTATTGATGTTTAGTTTTTGTTTTTTCTTTGTGAAGTTAAAAATTTTGTTTTAAAAGAATTATTTTTTTATTTTCTTATAATTTGTTTTAAAAGAATTGTTTTTTTATTATTTTCTTATAATTTGTTTTAAAAGAATTGTTTTTGTTTATTTTTCTAATAAAAGACTTTTAATTACCGTGTGTCTAGCTTTTTTTAATATATATAGACTGGAGTGGACTAAGGTCATTTGCATTTAATCGAAATCCAGTATTTGGGACCGATTACTTGATGAAATTAGTGGGTATAGAGCTTAGTTAAAATTATATGAGAGGTTAGGTATCTTATTTGTTTATGCACCTATTTTTGTTATTGAACACCGTCCGTAAGATAACCCCTTAATAAAGTTAAGCCTTATTTAAATAAAGCAAAACCTTAGATGTCAGAATAGAAACTGAGTTATTGGAACTTCCTTTCTAAATTGCCAGTTTTAGGACAGGGATGTTTTTATTTCTAATAAAATATATTCTACTTTTACTTTAGTCTTTCGATTGTTTGTTAAAAAACATTCAAATGTCAGTAATTTTTAATTGTAATTATAAAGGTTTAGAGTAGAACATATTGTATAATTTAAATTTGAAAATTTATTAAAAAAAACCAATTACAGCACTAAAACCCACACTAGGTTAGGTTTGGCAAATTAAGGAAACAAATACTTACTGTTTATAGTTATAAATAGGGAAATATTCTGTGATATACTTAGTTAAGCTGTACACTTTTATTATAAGAAATTAAATTTTTATTAAAAATACTTACAATTATTTTAAGCTAGGTACTTTTAAACAGTTATTACTTAGCTTCTTTTTTAACGCAATTCATATATGACGTTATTTTGTTTTATAAATAATTTGACTTAAAATTTTTTTTAAATTCCAAATTAAAGTTAAAATAGTTTTTTTTATGTTATATTTACCAAGTTGTTAACACCAATTTTGTTTTAACTCGCACTTATTCCTTGAAAATGAAATAAATGTATTTCGAAAGCTTGGAAAACAAGTAAAAGAGTTTTCTTAAAAAACATTGCCGTTTACCCCAAAAATTCTGGTTTAATACCTATTAGTCGGCAAATAACAGAAATTTAATTATATATATATATATATATATATATATATATATATATATATATTTTATTTCCTAGTAATTTAATTTTATTATTTACAGTGTAATAATATCTCACTTTTCTTTTCTTTCTAGTCAATAAAATTAAAATTTTAAGAAATAATGATCAGAAAACAATGTATTTTTACATCTATTCATCTAAAAGTAAATACCTACTAATAAGTTTTATTTTTATGTTCTAGGTACGTAGTAAATATACTAAAACATGGGAAACTACCTATAATATCAAAATATCTTATTTTAGTAGATTTTCCCCATAGAACTAGTCACGTTGTACCACAAACCTAAAATGTTGGATTAACTGTTTATCACTATATAGGGGTACTGTTTCTTCGGCATAATTCTCATTTTTTACTTTTTTCTGTAATACCTAATTCGGGTAAAAAAGATTTGCTACCATCTCCAATCCATCATCACTTGCTGATGAAAAAGATGAGGATGAATCTGACGAGAATTTCTGCCAATAAATCCATAATAATATACTCAATAAATTAAAATACCAAAAATAATTTGAATTTTAAATGCACACTACAATGACTCACAAATGACCAAGCGCATGCGTCAATTAGTCCACGAAAAATTCTTACTTTTAACCTTGGACTGATTTGACAGTTTTCAAACAGTAATCAAGTAAACTCGAACAAAGCTGGTATTCATTTTTTTAAATGATTGTTGTCATAGAAAGTTTTTGACAGTTTGCTGAATTTTTTGAAGTTGAAAAAAAATTCATAAATAATAAAATAATGGAAGTTTCTACATTGCAAAACGATGCCTCCAACATCGATTACATCAATATGTTACCTAATGAAGTTTTAATTAAGATTTTTTCGTATTTGTCCAAGGAGGACTTATGCTGTGCTACTAGGAGAGTTTGTAAAAGGTGGAATGACCTCTCTTGTGCGCCAAGCCTTTGGAGAAAGTTGGTTATTAAAAAAAATACCCCGCTGATAACTGTTAGGAATATGTTGCACCATTCGCCGTTGCTCAAAGAACTTGAGATAATTGGCAAACCTAAGACCGCCTTAAATTCAATTATAATGAAAGTGGGAAAAATTTGCAAGAATCTAAAAATTCTTTCAGTTAAGAGTGATATCATCAAAAACAAGAGAGTCATAATTGAATACCGGACTTTAAGGAATTTACTTGATAATTGTAAAGACTTAAAAAGCTTGAAATTGAATGACGTGAAGATTGTATCCCCTGAATGTATTAAATTACTTAAAGAACGAAATCTATTGCGTGAAACTGAGGAGTACCGTGGGGTCTTAAACCCCAAGCGGGTGTTGGTATGCCGTTTGGTTCGATTAGAAGATCTAGATCCTTCCTATTTTCATAATTAAACATTTTACTGATTTTTTTTGTATTGATTTAAAAAATAAATGTTTTATTTTTAAGATAAAAGAGTCAATTATTATAAACTTAAGGGTAGTAACTTAGTATTAGTAATATTTTAATACTTTAATACCGAATAACATAACTTTCATAATAATATCTCTGATTATATAAGAATATTACCTCAGAAATTATGACAGTTGAGTTGAATAAAAAAACATAGTTTTAAGTTTAGCACTGATACAAAATGAAACCAATAAAGTACGAATTTACGGTAATTACGGTGACTTGCATATAATTAAAAATGAATTATTTTAATCCTTGCGACAATTTTAATTTTTTCCGCCAGTCTCATTGAATGGATGATTCCAGTAATCCATTCACTTTTGCCGCTACAAAATTTTCTAGGTATTTTTGGGTACGATTCAAAGAGATGAATTTTTATTTCAAAGATTTATATTTTGTTCTCTCTAAAGCTATTAATGTTGTTATTAAAAAAATAAATAACGTAGGAGATTCTAACTTTTTACGTTTGCTGCGTGGACACATGTCCACATGTCTTATTTTTGACATTTTTGTCTTTGACTTTTTCCAAACGTGCATCTAAATCGGAGTGAGTAATTTTCGTGTGTAATCTAGTTTATTTTGTGGTTAATTTTCGTCTTATTTTAATGTTTGTTTCCGTGCATCTATTATTACTAGAAGATGTCCCAGGGGTTCTATTGGAGTTATTTTTACAATGATTATAAACAGAATAATAAACCATTTGTAAAAATCATATAATCAAAATCTCAATAGATTCAAATAGTAATTAAATCTATTTAACAAATACACAGCACGTTTGAGAAAAAACAAAACCACAGAATTAGATAATATATAATTCTGTGAACGAAACCGACGCTCAAATGTCAAAAATAAGACATGTGACATAGAATTGACAGGTTTCGTCGAAGCAGCAAACGTAGAATGTTCGAATCCAAGAACGATAAACATTTACCAGGATTGCCTAATCGGGCTGATTTGTCCGCCAGCTGTGTGACGTCACTGCAGTCCTTCATTATAACGTTTACCATATAAATGCATGGAAATAATAGGAATTAGACAGTATTTTTATGATTTCTGTAATACTAACGTACCACTATTTGGATTTTTAAGATTAAACACTTATAATTTATAATAAATATTCTCATAAAATCGTTTTAATACGGCCGAGGACTGCAGTGACGTCACGTGCGATCGATTTTTTGGCGAACGTACGTCTTATGGGATTAAGCAATCCTGGTAAAATGTTTATCATTCTTGGTTCGAATCCCCTAGGTTATTTTTTTTTCAATAACATTAATATCTCTGTTTAGATATTCGGGAACATCAAAAAAACTTTGGATTCAAATACTTTCTCTGTATTCAGTTTGAAACGTACCCAAAAAGGTCTAGAAAATGTCAGACCTGAAAATTTTGTAGTCCTTATTCTTGGTTGAGGGAGTAGAGCTTCACGAGAGCACATATGTTTTATCTTTAGTTTGCTTGGTTACTCTGTCATTGTAGTGATAAAGACAAAATGTATCTTCTCTCGGTAAGGGTTACTGGCACTGGAATCATCCATTGTACTTCGCGCAATAAACAAAACAAAGAGATTTCTGACAGAAACCAACAATGAGCAGATACATCTTTAAAGTTCTCAATCGTTGAACTGAGTTACCACAAGTAGATTAAGTTATTTTAAAGATATGTTTTCTTACTTATAAACATTCTAACAAACGTGTTTTTAGGTTAACCCAAATATCTCAACAAATGCATATAGTGAACTCCAACTACAGGATGAACAAAGCATCAATTATGACAATGCCGACTTATCAATACTTGATAGAACTTCCCAACAAGAGCGAAGAGAGTATTGAAACTTCTTCTGATAGCAGTAATAAAATTGAAATGGCTTCGTCAAAGAAACTCGATACACTCCAGCAGAAGAAAAGATACAATTCGAATCCCGTGATCGAGTATTACAAAAACCCTTTCGATTATTCGAGAATCACTGAGAATGCAGCTACAGAATACGCTGTGATACACAAAAGAGTGTTAAGAAAAATTTCGGAAAAAAAAATTTGGAATTGTTTGCTTTGTCCCGAAAAGCGAACCAGCAAAGAGGGTATATTGGACCATTATGAAAACCACAAGAAAGCCACAGACCTATTGAAAGATGACGGTGAAGAAAACGTTACGAATTCTTTCGCTTGTCCGGCTTGCGACTTCAAGTTTGACGACGCGGAGAAATTTAAGAGACACGTGTTATTGAAACACGGACCCAAAGAGTACTATTGTGAAATATGCAAATACGGTCTGGCTAATTACGTCTTTTTGACGGTTCACAACATGATACACCACAACGAGGACAAAGAAACGATGATCTGCGCTGCCTGCAAAACATTCTCCACTAAGTCTAACGACGATTTAATCGCTCACATCGAATTGAACCACATCAAGGACAACTTCTTCTGCAGCGAATGCGAGGACACTTTCGTTTCCAAGGAATGGTACGAAAACCACAAAATGTTCCATATTAAATCTCAGAACACGCGCTACGGCAAAGACACCAGTTCCTATCTAAGAAATTCCAAAACTGTGAGAAATATCCTCAATA
The DNA here is from genome assembly GCA_035357415.1 of Ophraella communa. NCBI lineage: Eukaryota > Metazoa > Arthropoda > Insecta > Coleoptera > Chrysomelidae > Ophraella > Ophraella communa. Next base: position 56,782,590 of record CM068980.1, on the reverse strand, counting down.
AACCTAATGCTGATAAAAAACCGACGAAAAACAAACAAACAAAACTCATTTGTCCGGTTTGCAACCTTACATTTCCTTGGCAAAAGAATCTAGAGAATCACATGCGTCTTATGCACCACATTAACAAGGAAACCTTCCTCTGCAGCACCTGTGGGAAATCCTTTGAGAGGTCAAGGGCGCTAAACCATCACATTAAAACGCACAAGAGTAAGGAACACATTTGTAGCACGTGTGGTAAACAGTTCACGCAGTGGCAGAATCTTAAGATACATATTAGAACGCATACTGGAGAAAAACCGCACAAGTGTCAATATTGCAACAAATCATTTGCGCAGCGACCACCGCTGAACTTGCACCTCAGAACGCACACTGGAGAACGTCCTTACTCGTGTAAAAACTGTAGCAAAGGATTTATATCCAAAACTGTTAGAGACTCTCACCAAAGAAGGTGTAATAAATAATTTAAAAACTGTTTCATGTGTTTCATCTCCTTTATAATAAAAACTATTCGCAACTAATTTAATTGTAGTTTTGATTTTTATTATCATTACTCAGTTTGTTGTTTAAATGATATTCATTCAAATAACATCCTTTTGTAATAATTTTTCAGTATGTTGCTCTCCAAAAAGCAATTTTTGATAACATTAATATCTTTGTATAAGTAAAAATACTTTTTTCTCAGTATATAATTCTGTCAATGGTGTTAAAGGTCAAATATTTCGATCACCAGCACATTAAAGGAACCGCCAGTAATATTTATTTTCAGTACTCAATTGTTTTAGGTAAACTGCTTTTTATATTCTTACTGTGTTTTATTATTTTCGATCATTTTCCTTAGGAACGCACTGTATAAATTGCAGTTACAGCGACATTATTAACCTACTGCTGATATTTCTATAATGATGTGTCTACAGTTTACTGTTTGATCAATTTATGGGAAACCTTTATTAGCATGAAACCTGCCGTGACGCTGAGAAAGAATAAAGTTTTATTTGAAGTAAATGAACCACCTCTAGTTTGACTTTATTACTTATTTATTAAAATAGATTCCAACAGATATCGCATTTAATGGAAAAAATGGCATGTTTAATATTCATTTATCATGAAAAGGTGCTCTCAACATATAAGTTTCATTTTGTTCAGCATCAAAAATAATAAAGTATCCCTCAGTGCAATTTTTTTGTCGCTACTGAAATTGATTGTTTAATAATTAACTTTCTACCCACTCACTCCTTTGTTTATTGATAAATCTTGGCCGTTTTTTATTTATTTAAAATTCTTATGCTCAATTTAGGTAAATAATATAATACAGCGGTTCTCCCACTGTGGGGCGTGTTATTGTTACTAAATTGAAAAATAATATAAAACCGATTTATAAAATATTTGTTGTCAGATATTGAATTACAAACTTATTCTAACCATAACAAGTTAAATATTCTTAAAATGCAAGGACTAATGGCTGACACAATCTGTAATAAGTTGGGTTCCACATTGGAAATGGCGACTCTAGTTCTTTTTCCAGTTGGAAATACAGTGTTGCCTAGTCTAATTTTAATTACCCGGGTTGACTATTTAATTTTTGCAATACCTGGGCACAAAATTGTTTGAATAAAATAGGAAGGCATAAAAGTATGAGATTTTCAGAACCGCTGGTATAATATAAAGCTGATTTCATGGTACAAAAAAGTCTCAAGTACAAAGCTAGCAGGTAAATAAATAATCACAATAAGTTTCATGTTTTTGTGCGCAGAATTTACGCACAATTTTTCTTATTTTAGGGTTGTTTATTTTTGAGACGTTTACCTAATAATTGTTGAATGTTCTAGAAAGCTATTCAACACCTTTGTAGATTAACCCAGATTTCAATATTCCGAAATCGACAAAACATCGGTTCCCCTGACGATACGATTACATTGTTCATCGCAGAAAATGTGAGTTTCAATTTGTTTTGGTCCGTAATGGTGAGAGGTAGAGAGGCAAGACCTAAAACCAGCAAAAAACAGGATAGCGGGTGTAAGACATTGGTACCCGCATTTACTGTTCAAGCGTTACAAAAACATACTAGCGTGTTACCACCTCCTAAATGTAACGTTTACAAAGAAATACCGTCAAATAATAAAAAGTTCAGGACGAACTACCTCAGAGGCAATCTGCCAATCGGAACTGACCCCAAGAATAACAAAATATCATGGAAAGTAAGTACCTATTGTTGTATTTACAAACTTGTTTGGCATCGGCAAAAATGGTTTTATTAAACAAATCTTTTATATTTTTTAGGCTGATATCACAAAATTAGATTTTCATTACTATTTGCCTATGTTTTTTGAAGGACTCGTTGAAACCACCTATCCATATAAGCTTTTTGTTCAGCAAGGAATTCATGATTTACTAACTCATGGAGGCAACAAGATTTTTCCTTGTATTCCTCAATTAATCATACCTATAAAAGGTAAAGATACCATTACAATAACTTATTATTTAACTTACAAAATTATTAATATTTTAGATGCCCTTAGAACAAAGAATAACGAAGTAATGTGTAGCACCTTGCGAATTTTACAACATTTAGTGAAATCCGGGGATATGATCGGTGAGGCTTTGGTGCCATATTATAGACAAATTTTACCTAGCCTCAATATTTACAAAGAAAAAAATGGTAGGTTTTTGGCATTCCACAAAATAATCTTATTAATAATTTATATTATTTTAGTAAACTGTGGAGATGCAATTGATTACAGTCAAATGAGAGGAGATAATTTATCAGATGCTGTAAATGAGACTTTACAAGTGTTAGAGAGATATGGTGGTGAAGATGCTTTTATAAATATTAAGTACTTAATCCCAACCTACGAATCCTGCATGTTAAATTAAGATCAAACCGTTATACTTCTTTTATTATTCCAGAAAATAAAACTTTTTAACTTTTCGTTATAGTACATTTGATTTAATTGTTTGATTCGTTATTTATTCTATAATCGATTCTTACCGTTGTAGCAACTACATTGCAAAGTTTAAAATACTAATAATAAATTAGAAAGTTTTGTAGAATAGAAACTCTTTTTACTGTATGTACATTTTGGAAAACCCATATATAAAAAAATTTAAGGAATTCGGACCACACAAGATTAATGTTAAATACGGGCTGACAAGCTTATGCTGTAAAAGGCACTTAGTAGTTAAAATGTACCAAGTATTTTATAATAAAAAAAGTTAGGTTAGGATTAATTTAATAATATAGTAATTTTTTCAGTTTTTAACTATTTATTTAAGCTTTTAATATAATATATACTTTATCTATAGTGAATACCGGCTATTGCCTTGTATCAAAACCATCAAATAAGATTATATTAGTAAAAGTACTTAATTCAAAAAAATTATTTATTTATATACTATGCTGTTCATAATTTGACTATGCAACTATATTAACTGCAGAAATAAAAAATATATAATTTATTTTAATTCAACATATTACTTGACACGTTCCTAATTAGTAGGTATCATTGGGTGAAATTAGCTCTTCAAATTAACCAAAGTTAACAAAGGAGCTTGTTGAATATCCCAGGGTTGAGGAAAGCTAAGAGGTTTATAAATGTAGGCAAAGAGCCTTCTTGAAAAGATCAAAAAAGAAAGAAGTGTCTTCTCACTGGACACTGCCTTTTGAGGTACAACCTCAAAATAATAGGCAGAGAAAGTGAGAACTATTGTTTTTGTGAATGCACTAAACAAATGGTTGAACACATGATATGTGGTCCCAGAAGGGAACTTTATGTCCTATCAAATTAGGAATATGTCCTCCAGATATGTCCTGTTTAACTTCACTAGAAGTCTTGGTATTCTAGGTTGCAAATAGATTAATGTAGGCACAAAAGATATTGTAAGGTAGAAGTGCAGGGAGGTTTAACTGGCTTGTACAAGCTAAAACAATCTAAATTTGCATTAATTATTCCTTCTCAAAAGTAACTAATGGATGTATAAATGTTTTGAGTTACTTTAATTTGGAATATTAAGATGTGTCTCAGTATTCGGTCACTTATTCAAATTTATAAAATAAGTAGCCACTTATGAAAATAAAGTATTTAATAAAGTATTACAATCAGATTTTAAATTTAATTTAGCATACAGGATTCATAAGTCGGAATCAGATACTTAATATTTATAAAAGCATCTTCTCCACCATAGGTCTCTAATATTTGCAAAGTATCATTAACAGCATCTGCTAGGTTATCTCCTCTTATTTGGCTGTAATCAATAGCATCTCCACAGTTTACTAAAACAATTAAATTACTTATTATAAAAATTTGGTTGTAAATTTTGAAATAACTTACCATTTTTTTCTTTATAAATATTGAGAATGGGTAAAATTTGTCTGTAATATGGTACCAAAGCCTCACCAATCATATCTCCTGATTTCACCAACTGTTGTATAATGCGCAAAGTGGTACACATCACTTCATTATTCTTGGTTTTCAGAGCCTCTAAAATGTAATGTGTTTAAAAATTATGCAACAAATAAAAGTATTCTATAATAATATAGGTTAATGCAGTAGTATATTTACCTTTAATAGGTATGATTAGTTGTGGAATGCAAGGAAATATTTTATTGGGTCCATGAGTTAGTAAATCATTGATACCTTGCTGGACAAAACGTTTATATGGATATCCTGTTTCAACTAGTCCTTCAAAAAACATGGGCAAGTAATAGTGATAGTCTAATTTTGTTATATCAGCCTAGAAAAAAAATTATAAAATATCAAATGTCAAAGTTTAGCTTCACACCAAAAAAACACTTACTTTCCAAATCATTTTGTTACTCTTTGGATCCGTTCCAATAGGCAGATTGCCTCTAAGGTAGTTCAACCTAAACTTCTTACTGTTTGAAGGGACTTCTTCGTAAATGTTGCATTTAGGCGGTGGTATAACACAAGTATGTTTTTGTAAAGCTTGAATTGTAAATGCGGGTACCCAAATCTTACACCCGCCTTTCCCTTTAGATCTTGAATCTTTACCTTTTATCATTGCGGACCAAAATTAAACGAAAATGAAATTCACGAGATGAATGATGAATGATAAAGTTTATTTTGACAAAAACATGTTGTCATAGAAACGTTTATTTTTTTTTTTATTTTAAACAACTGGGATCTAAGTATTACAATAATTATTAATTAACCAGTACCAACAATAATACGATGTTTACACAAGACCACACGCTTTAATTGTAATTTAACCTAAAAAATAATAATAGACGATTGTATATTTGGAAAAGCGGGGTAGGTAAATTATGTAGGCAGTAAGCAGATTATTGGAGAATGCTGTCTGTATTGTTTAGAATATTCTCTTTGGAGGTTTGGCTACAAGGAAGTTGGTTAGGAGATCAACTCCTTAAGTCGATATTCCAACTGAGTCAAGTAGACCACCTCCTCAACAGGTTAATTCCTGGCTTCTGCAAGCCAAATTGTGATAAGAAGTTGAGAAAGTTTAAAGATGGTAACGGTGGTGTCATTTTTATTGAAATTTGGGGAGTTGCAGAATACCCAAGAATAGAGCCTTGGGGTCCAAGGTAGGGAGTTTTGACATTTTGACACAAATGGTACGATTAAAGTAGTAAATGGAGGTTAAGTAGTGTTTTCGTGTCTATATCCTGATTAGAAGTGTGGGTGATAAGAAAGTCACTGATAAGATAGGTCTGGAGGATTCAGGTATGTTTTTTTCGGTGGTTTTGGAAGCATAACATTTTCTCTTGCCTCAGTACTTATATCGTCAACCAAATTCTGCAAGATAAAGTTGCGAGAGCAACTTTGGGTAACTTAAAGGTAACTGTTGAACGTATTAAAAAAAAAAACAGATTTACTGGATTTACCAAACAGTTGCCTGGTGGACAAAAGGACTCCAGTCTGCAGCATTGGCTTAGTTGTCTGGACTTCAAAGGTTAGCTTTTACGACCATTACGGAGGGTCTTATTTCTCTTTATATTTTACTGGAGACAGACGTCTAACAGAGTCAGATTAAGAGGGAGAGACTATGGCACTCTTCTGTACTGCTATGAGAGATAAGTGATTCTAGTGATTCAGCGCCGCCTGGATATCGGAAATGATTTTTATGCATTTCCAGCAGACACACCTCTATTGCAAAAATCTATGGAAAATTGTTGGTAGGTTTTCCAAGGTCTGGTTCAGATTCGTCCTTGATTTCCCTCCATGGGCCCCAGCTCCAACACAGCTCTAGATCCCCATGTACCAACACTTGCCAATCGTATGAGATTCTATTTGTTCGTCTTCCATTCGCCCCTTCCTGGGAATAGTACGGTAACTGGCTTGTGGTAGTTGTATTTGGGCTGCATTGTATCTGGTACCATCTTCAGTATTTGGATGACTTTTCATCAAGATCTATTACAACTTCGATGGCAGTGGTGAGAGTTATGATTAAGTATACCTTTGAAGCTTATTCAGCTTCTCTCTGGTAATCATCTGTCTTCTCCAAATGAGCGTTCCATCTAAGTACTTTATCCTGCCTAACCCCTAGATATTTAACTTCATTCGCTTCCTTAATAGTTTATCCATAGGAGGCGGGCATTTACCCGGTTTCCGACTCCTGATGAAACTAATAACAGTTGCATCACTAGGGATCACTTTAGATATTAACTCTTCATGTTTTTCTCCTCCTACAAATATATATTAACTCTCCTACTAATATCACCAGATCATCTGCATAGGCTTGTATCTCTATCCCCTCGTTGTCGAGGTCCGAGATCAGGTCTTCCATTAGTAGTGACCATAGGAGAGGGGAAAGTATTTCTCTCTGTGGGCAGCCTTTGCCCCCATCTCTTCGCCTGATGTTAGTTAGCATCAGCATGTTCTCTAGCATCGCTCTGATCCAGCTACATATTGTAAAGGATATCCCTCTTAGATGCAGCAGCATCATGGAGAAAATTAGGTAATGTTCCTTCTGGAGAGTATCTTGTAAATTCTAGTACTGGTAGGCATGTCCGATATACTCTAGCAGAACTTTCTCCAAGATTCTCGTTTTACTCTTCTTACCTCTTTATAATTTTCTGTAAGAGAGGTCAAAAGAAAAGTCAAATGAAATAGGAACAAAGATAGATAAAGAAATGGGCAACCAAAACAAGATTTTACAAGAGGAAATTCTAGAAACAAACCAACATTGTGGAAATCGAATTATGGGAAAATTAATGGGTGGGGATAAAGTAGTACAGTAGAACTCAAAAGTAGTTAATTTTGTGAGAAGATATCAGGAATTTTATCATTTTCACGCTATTTTCGTGTTCTACGGTCGATTTAGTGGTTCTAGACGATTTATGGATGCGGACATATTGAGTGGTCACTCACATCTGGCTCTACCGGACTTTTTTCTTTGGGGTTACCTAAAATTCTAAATTCACGCTACCCTGCCTGTCACTGAGATGATTTACAAGCTAAGGTCGATAATGAATGCTGTCAAATTACACCAGAAATCTTGAGTTATGTACGTTTTCAGCAAAGCTTAATTGTCTAGTTAAATACACAACAGATTACAAATTGCGATTCAAATCAAAGACACTCTTGTATCAGTAAGCTACTCTGTTGTTTGTGTTGCTAGGTGACAATTGTTTAATTTAAAATTTGACGTAACATTTTCTGTTTAATTATTTTCTTGTCCAATTTTTTGTGATAAATCCAATATTTGTAAAAATGTCCGGCCTAAAACACCAAAATGAAAAAGTGATACTTCTTTTCGACAGAGACTTGTTAGATCCGGATTCCACTTTTAGTTACGACATTTTCCACAATGGTCTCAAAACTATGGAGCTAAGTTGGGAGAAGCCACAAGAGCAAAAAAGATTGGAACCATCTAAAGTGAAGAGTTTGACGAAACGCGTGGTTCAATTAATGTATTTTTTAATTGAAGCTGATATCCAGCTGGAAAACTTCAAATTTTGCGAGTGGTATGATGTGTTCGCCTTTAAGAAAATTATATACCACATCAGCAGATTCTTAAAGTAAGTTTTTGTCAAATATTTTTCGTTCAGTATTTTTGTATTGCATGTGACTTTTCAGAACGCAGATGAATTTAAAAACACTAATATTTCAAAATATCCACCTCCCCAAGAATGAGTGCCTGCGTATTATTGGTGCTTGCACAGCTTCCAAGCTAACCGTCACGTGTTTAAAAATTCGCAATCAATGCTATAAATTCAATAAGGCATTCGAAACCTTCGATTTTCTGATTATATTACAACAATTTATGCACTTGTGTGAACTGAGGCTGGATTATCATATTCTGTCACAAACCAAAGTTATGGATGTGATAACTGAAATTGGAAAAAATAATTTGAAATTATTGAAAATTTACTTTGATGAAATGGAGTTCTACAGTATCGTAATTCCAAGAAGAAAATGGAGATATTTTCAAAAATACTGCCCGAACACTAAAGTATCAATCGCAATAAGTAAGTATTTTTTTGTTGATTGTTTAACGTTACAAACTAAAATATAGCCATTCTTCACCTTGAACCATAGATTTTATAGGTTATAAAATCTATGACTTGAACTTATCTTCTCTTGGTAATTTTGCTTTGTTATTTGTTATGTTGCCTACACTTACCGCCCTAACCATCTGTATTCATTCATTTATAGTCCAAAGCTGATACCTATTTTAAATAAATATTTTAAGAACAATAAAAATCAAGTAATGGGTTGGGTAGGGTACAAGGGGGACCTATAAATATTCCTTCAACACCTTTTCCAGCTAGAAAATTTGCTTCTAATTCAAGTTGGTTCAGGCGCCTAAAGTAGCAGGGTAACTTTTTTATTTTTTCCTAATCATATTAGGTCCTGAAGACATTCACACTTGCAGATGAGGTGTTATAATAATCAGCCTATAAGTTTATAATTATTCTTTTTTATAGATGATTTCAAGCATTATGAACACTTGGAATTTGTATTTTTGATGAGTTACATACCGTTACATGGCTTTTATTTGACGACTAATGCGAAATACACCAAAATACTTGGGCGAAACTACAAAAACATCATATTACGTTTAGTGAGAAACTACTCTTCAACTTTAGGTAAGTTTCGGTTACCTACTACTGAAAATCCAAAAAAAAAAAAAGGAATAACTAATTAAACTGCTATCTTAAATCTAATTTAAAACGTTTTCCTTATAGAAAAAGTTTATTTGCAATTTAGAAACAACCAAGAAAACTTGAACGAAGCGCTGATGGCTCTTATCACGAAATGTCCAAACATAAAAGTTTTAACATTTGATGGATTGATCGACGATAGTATGAGTCTGTTTGAGGCCATACGTAAATTTAAGAAACCCCTAAGAGGTACAAGCAATCTTTTAACTGTTACTATGATTAAAACATAATATTCTGTTATTTTAGGAGTCCACATGGCGGTGAAGGCTGGAAAAGAAACTATAACAAATATAGTCAACATATACTGTTAACTGTAAATGCATGTTTGTTTGTCTAAACTAAATTTCCTGTGTAAAATAAATCTCTTGTGTTTAATAAAATTTATGTATAAAAATAAATTTGGTGCTTTTGTTTTTTCCATCCTAGAAATACATATTTTTTACATTGGCTAATGCAAAGTTATAAAAGGCACTTAGTAGTTCAAACTTCAAACGTATTCATAGAGATAGAAGAATTAGGTTAGAATACAACTGAAAGTAAACAATATTTAGAATTTTGAAATTCAAATAATAATTTAGTGTTTTCTTATAGTTTTATATAAGACAACACCATTTTTCGATAAAATTATTAGAAAAAGAAAATTATCAATTTGATTGCCATAGAAATAACTTTTAAATCGATAGGAAAATGACAAGCGAATCAAAAATGGAACTAGAAGTGAAAAGTAGTGAGTTAATTGATGTTCCTCTGCAGAAAAGGACAGGCGTTGAAAAACTCAAATGCATAGAAGATTTAAAAGACTCAATTTCAACGGATAGCTCCTATAAAATACTACCATCATTACACAACAAGTAGGTAGTTATATCTACTAGTTTATAGGTTCCTAGCCTAAAGCGTCTTCTATAATTAAAATACCTTTTAGTTTTTAAGGGTACTTTAAATTTAGTATTAACAGTCACATTTTTACTCAAGGTATGGTTAAATTTAACAACATTTACACAAACAATCTAACTAAACTTTGATTTCCAAGATAGTTTCTTTAATATTATATTGAATATTTAGATTTCAGAAAATACCGGTTAAAGAAATTATTAGAAATGTAGTAGCAGGTGTGTTGACTGGAAAAACATACGATCCAGATAAAGCAAAAAGTTGGACTATGCAAATAGCCAATGCAGTCAATGAAAGAGTAAAAGGTAGTTAACCATATTATGATTTGAGTCACAGTTGTGTTTTGTTAAAAAGTATCTATTATTTATAGAGCTGCAAATGAACAGATATAAACATGTTGTACAAGTTATTGTTGGAGAAATGAAAGGGGCAGGTATCAAATCTGGGGCCAGGTGTGTTTGGGATTCAGATGTTGACAGTTATGCTAATGAAATATACATGGGTGTAAGTATCACAGTTAGTCTAAACTATAATGTAGAATTGTATATACAAAATGCAGATATTGTGGTTTATCAATTTTCCTTTGCTGTTTATAACTTTCCATTAAATTATAAACAAAATTTATTGATTGAATGTTTTTCCATCATAAGTAATCCAGAATAAACCTGATTATGTTTTTTATTTGTTTTAGGAAACCATATTTTGTGCAACAACAGTATTTGGAGTATTTCATTATTAGTTATTTTCAATATCCTATTATATTTAATATTTTCAGCACTAAAAATAAATATATGTTTCACAAATTCGTTTTTTTATTGTACCTAAAGACAGTTAACACAGTTGTATGTATGGCAATCAAATTTAAATTAAATTCAGCATACAAATTATGAGCTGGTAAGTTTCATTTACAACATATAATTAATTTACAGTCCCATTAAAGACCTCCCAAACTCTTCTTATTTAGTTTTACCACAAATTTATATCCTCTCCCTTTAAAGCAAATATTGTTCTTCTAGTCCTTTCATTTGGCTTTAAATGGTTGATACTATAAAGTCCACTACAATTAAAGATTAACCCATACAAATTCACTTTAATTTGGTTTCAATTTTCATGTCTATAAATAGCTACCCCTATTTTTACATTTATTGGACTATTCACTTAAAGCCTTACCTTTTTGTATTAAATACAGTGTTTATCCCCTATCACCACAATCCTGTTAATAGTAGAAAACATTTAATTTAAACAAAAATTGTATTTAAATTATTTAATTTCCAGTTCAAATGTTACAATTATTTAGAGAAGTATATACAAAGCATGAAATACTAGTTTGTGGAATAATTGATCAATAAAAATAAATAAATTTATTTACGTTGATTATAACTAATATAGAATTTAAAAAAATTGCAATTTCAATACAGTTTTATATTACTCAACATTTTCAAGAACATAATAATATTATAACGCAATTTTTAAAATATTCAATATTGCCAGTTAAATTCAACAGAGTAATTTACTTCTAACCAACAACTAATAAATCATCAGAGGCATATGTGTAAGGGGGAACTTCCAAATTCAAAGGAGCAGGTCCTTTGCGGATCCGACCAGAAGCATCATAGTGAGAACCATGACATGGGCAATAATATCCACCAAAATCTCCAGCATTAGCAATTGGTACACAACCTAAGTGGGTACAGACACCAAGTACTACCAAAAAAGATGGATTCTGGACACGGTCGTTGTCGTGTTGAGGATCGCGAAGACTGTTCACAGCAACAGATTGTTCTGCTTCAATTTCAGAAGCAGATCTATGTCTAATAAAGAGTGGTTTACCTAAAATATTTGATTTAAAATAAGAACATCACACCAAATAAAGTAGTAACTTACCTCTCCATTTAAAGGTAACAGATTTTCCTTCAGGAATATCGCTCAATTTAATTTCAATTTTGGCTAAAGCTAATACATCAGCTGATGCACTCATAGAGCTGATAAAATGAGTTACTACTGACTTAGCACCATATGCAGTACCAACGCTGAATGCACCAGCCATTAAATAAGTAAAATTCTTTCTTGTATCTTCGGATTCAGTAGATTTTCGACGAGGATCTTTAGTACTATTTCTGCGGTAGTTACTAAAGTCTGGCACAGTAATATCTGTGTGAGCCCACCTAATTTGAGTACTAGTGGTAGGCCCAACTGAGATGGAAACGTTTCCATTGGGAAGAGCTTTGGTTAGAGCCGCAGGAGAACTACTGGACCATGGGATATGTATTGTGGATTTTTTTGGAAATATTGCGATTTGATTTCCTGTATTTAATTGGTTACTTACTACTTGACTAGCAGCCCTAAAGTAGCTCGGAATATTTGCAGGCTTCAGCATCTTTTAATTTTGATATTTTACTTAAGATTTATTATGCAACACGAACACTATTATGAGAGCGATAGTATAGACAGACTTCTTTCAAATGACAAAGTTGTCACTTATGTCAATAGTTTAAGGTATCTTCACCAATGGAAATGTAAATCGATTATTTTTAGAGTTTGGAGTCATAAAATGTAGTATTTATAATAGATGCTCATAAATTATATCTGTTAAAAACCTGTAGGAAGCAACATACTGAAAAAATTGTTAGGTCGAACTACAGACGAACATCCATAATATGTATTTTTCCTAATACATTTGAACTACTTTAACACGTGGACATACAAAAGTCAACACAGCACAGCTATGTGTCATTATCTCCGGTATTAGGTTACATCTGGAATCTGGATAGGTTATAATTTGTAAAAAATGACTGAAAATAATGAAGAAACAATAAAAGCTTTTATGAGTTTAGGTTTAAGTGAACAAAAAGCAAAAGAAACTTTAAAAAATAGTATAGTTACCACTAATTTACTAACTATTTTACACGAAGTAAGTATCATGTAGATACCTTTCTCCATAGTTGCACAATAAACATTTATATTACATTAGGTACGTGGAGTAAATCTTTCAGAGGGAGCTGGGACACTTTTATACCAACTGGGAACAAAAATTAAACCACAGATTTCTCATCATTTACCGCTCCTGGTTAAATACATCGCTTCTAACAAACTTGATACTACATTAAGAGTGGACAAAGCCATAGAATTTGCTATTTCCCATATAAACAATTTAAATACCAGTGAACTTGAAAAACATTGTGGTGTTGGAATTATTATAACACCAGAACAAATTGAAAAGACAGTAGAGAAATATATTAAGGAAAACAAAGATGAGCTACTTGAAAAACGATACAAGTTCAATACTGGACCACTTATGCAAAAAGTTAGATTTGAATTGATATGGGCAGATGGCAAGGCAATCAAAAATGAAATAGATGTGCAGGTATTACTTTTTTAATTAACCACAACATCTAATTAAATATTCTTTTGTAATATATGATTAATAACCCCACATTGTTTTTCTTAGATATTTGACCTTCTTGGGCCAAAAACTGAAGCAGATTATGGACCAGCACCTGCGACAATAAAGAAAGCCAGTAAAGTTACCAAAAATGAAGCAAAACCAAAAAAAGAAGTTCAAGTAGCTGAACAACAACCAGGTAAATATTATTGAAAAATGAAAGTGCTTCTATAAGTACAACTGCCAAAAATAAAGAATAGTTGAGGTATAATTTTTTAATTGCTCAACTTTATTTTTCAGTTGAGGGTATTACCATTGTAGATGTCATGAAAAAACTGAATTTTCATGCTCCAGGAGAAAACTATAAGACAGATGGATATGTAGTCACAGAAAATACTGAAAGGTTATTGAAGGATCATTTGAAAATCACTGGTGGACAGGTATGGCTATGATTGAGATAGTAAGATTAAAATGTACTTTTTTTCTATTCCTATATTGCTTTTTATAATTCTAAATTATTTGTTTTTAGGTAAGAACTAGATTTCCTCCTGAACCTAATGGCATTTTACATATTGGCCATGCTAAAGCCATTAATATTAATTTTGGATATGCCGCTGCACACAATGGTATTTGTTTTCTCAGATATGATGACACTAACCCTGAAAAGGAGGAAGAAAAGTTTTTCACAGGGATTAAAGACATGGTGGAGTGGTTAGGTAACATTTTTTAACAGATTACTATTGCATCAACAACATTTCCCATAATTTTATATAAATATTGTACAAAAGATCGATTGTTTGATATTAAATATTTTTTAATATACAGGTTATACTCCATACAAAATAACCCATTCCTCTGATTATTTTGATCAGTTGTACGAATGGGCGGTAGAATTAATCAAAAAAGGTCTTGCATATGTTTGCCATCAAACAGCTGATGAGATGAAGGGTTTCAATCCCCAACCTTCACCATGGAGGGAACGTCCAGTTACTGAAAATCTCCAACTGTTTGAGGTAAACATTAGTATCTCACAATAATTATCTTAAAATTTTGACACACTTGTTTCATTAATTTCTTTTTAATCACTTCTTAAATATGTTTTAGGACATGAAAAACGGCAAGATTGATGAAGGAGCAGCAACACTAAGAATGAAAATCACTTTGGAGGAGGGTAAACTGGATCCAGTAGCATACAGAGTAAGATTTACACCTCACCATAGAACTGGAGATAAATGGTGTATTTATCCAACTTATGACTACACTCATTGTTTATGTGATAGTATTGAACATATCACACATTCTCTGTGTACTAAGGAGTTTCAATCAAGGTACATTCAGTTCAAATTCTTAATTTAATCCATAAATTGTATTTTTCAGTTATCTATAAAATTGTCAAAATTAATAATCATTTTAAGGAAAATTCTATAAAAATAATAATAGTTCAGTTTAATACCTTAATATTTACAAACATCAATATTCTAAAAAAAATATTCTTTGATGTACTGTACTTCATTTGTATTTGCCTCTTTATTGTTGTTCTGATTGTTTCTTATTTATTTCTTATCATCAGGTATTGCACAAATGTATTTTCATTTCCCTCAGTTACCAACTTATTAATACATTTTACACACTAGACTTCCTGTTCTTAAAATAAAAATTTACCTTTCTATGATTTTATTAAGCCTGTATACAGTCTTCTGATTTTATTTTATCCATTTTTTTAGCCCTACTGTGAATTTTATTTATTGACACATGTAAATTTTATTTTAATGTGTATAGCAGGGAGAGGACTGGCCCTAATACACTTCATTGAGGCACTCCTGCTTTGGTTTCTTTTTAATCTGTGTACACCTCTTCTCGTTTAGCTCGGAAGTTTCTGTCATGTTGAATTTCAAAAAATGTAAGTATTGTCTAGACATGAAAATGTTAAGCTTGGACTTGCTATATCTAAAAATATTGTAGACCAGACTTTTTTTCCAATGATTATTTATCAATTAAAAAAAAATGAAAAAGTGGAAAATTGTTTCCATCTGCACCCAGGGTAAAGAAACAGTTTCTATACCAAGCTTTTTCTATGAAAAAACAACTACTTCCTGGGCTATATGCCCCAACGGACATTGAATTACATTCCAATATCATTTATGTTGGTAATTCTTTGTATTACCTTATCCATTGTGGAAAGTTTATTTCTGAAACCATTTTTATTTGGAATTTGGAACAATGGTGATTTGGAATCTACTGTCTCTCATTTTAATGGGTGGAGAATGGGTTACTAATATATTTAGTATTTTCATTGCTTTCCATAGTTCTGCTTTTATCAATCACCTTGCATATCTCTTTTATGTTTTGTATAGCATTTTTCAAACTTCTGTTATCCTGAGACTCCTCAATGTTTTTTTTCCAATAATTAAAACCACTGGGTACACAATGCTTTGTTGACATTTTTCAGACGGTCAAGTTATTATTGGTTGTGTAATGCACTCAACATCTACTGTCCCGTCCAATGGGAATATGGCAGACTAAACTTCAACTATACAGTAGTTTCAAAAAGAAAAATAGCCAAACTTATCACTGAAGGAGTTGTTAAAGGTAATATTTTCTAGTAAACCAAAATCTATCTCTTCAATTATATGAATAAATATTCTATTTCTATTTTAGATTGGGACGACCCGAGGTTATTTACATTGACTGCTTTAAGAAGACGAGGGTTCCCAGCAGAAGCTGTCAACAACTTTTGTGCCCAATTGGGAGTTACAGGCGCTCAAAGTACTGTCGATCCATCGATGCTGGAAGCATACGTTCGAGATTATCTAAATAACACAGCTCCTAGGTAAAATTTTTAAGGTTGATTTTATTTATGAAATATTAAACTGCAATGTGTTTTGTTAAAGTATAATAATAGTCGTCTACTGACCTAGTTTCTTCACCAAATTCTTCCTCTGGACTGATTCTTTTACAACTGTGGTCTCGATTTGTCCATATATCTTTTTACCAGAGATTACAGCGAAAGAAGGAACAAGGATGTACTCTTTTGTGATACTTAAGGGCGTTTGATTCGGTAAATTTACTTATTGTCATTAGCAAATTGAAAAATAGAGGTTTAGGGACAAATTATAGTTGAAATTGACGACCAAATGTTGCTGCATTATGATATTGATATGGGCGTGCCACAAGGATCAATTTTGGAACCATTCGTTTTTTTTTGTTTTATATTAATGAAATGAAACTTCGCATAATAATATGTAGACTGTTGACGCTGATTCTGATGCAGAACTGATAATACAAATGATTTTACTTGCTGAAGAGTGTACGACGTTTTATAATAAAAATTACAGTATCTTTTTTAGTTTGGTTTTACGATTTTATTTTTTTTTCAGGAGAATGGTTGTATTGGAACCTTTAAAAATTACTATTGCAAATTTTCCTCATGATAAACCTACAACAGTGTCAGTGCCTAACTTTCCTTCTAAACCAGAGCTGGGCAACCATAACGTCACCCTTGATAAGACCATATACATTGAAAACAGCGACTTCTTGGAGGTACGCTATTTTTCTTACCCCCTTATGTCTTATTTTTATAATTAAATTTTTTTAAATAGATTTGTGTTACAGGTAGGACCTAAGGGTTATCGTAGATTAACAAAAACCCAATCTGTTGGTATACGGCACGCTGGTTTAGTCTTGGAAGTAACGGACGTTATTAAAGATGGATCTGACGTTAAAGAAGTCGTTTGTAAGTGTACGGAAGTGGAAAAGGTAACTTCCAAACCGAAAGCGTTTATCCACTGGGTCAGCGATCCAAAAGAGATAGAAGTTCGTTTATACACTTCTTTGTTTAAACATAAAAATCCCGAAGATCCTAACGAAGTTCCCGGTGGATTTTTATCGGATTGTAATCGCGACTCATTGAAAGTTTTAAAGAGCTTTGCAGACAAATCTTTATTGGGTGCCAAGGTCTCTGACAAGTTCCAGTTCGAAAGGATCGGCTTCTTTTCAGTTGATCCTGATACAAACAGCAACAAAGTAAGGAGTACAATTTGTTTTTCGTGTGGGATTAATTAAATATTTTCTTTTTTTTTTTCTAGTTCGTCGTGAATCAAACAGTCAATTTGAAGGAAGATGCAGGAAAATGATTTGAACTGTTACTTTATATAATTTGCCTGAAAATAACCGTAATAAATTTTGCTTATTGTTATTTAGTATTTACTTGTTTTTCTGTTTCTATTCTTTTTCATAAATTGGTTAATTTGTTTCTTAAAATGGGTTAAATACATTGTACCAAGTGGAGTACCTAAAGGATCCAACTTGGGACCCTTGTCGTTTATGATATCCATAAATGATTTGTGCACTTCACCAGATTGTGAGAGGCATTTGTTTATAGATTATTTAAAACTGGATTAAATTGATTTGTTAAGTGTTTGAATATATTGTGCAAGCAATTGTTGAAACGTTTACCTACTTATAAAATTAAAACCTGAGCCATCAACAACTTTGAATGAAGGTGTCTTATATCTGTTTATTAACATACCTAAAATGTTTTTAAAACATTTTATAAATTGAAGTCACCATTTAAATTATCTCATTATTTAGCCAAGACTAGAGACTAAAAGCAATTACATAAACAAGAACTTGTATATAAGATAAAAAAAAAACAGACAAAAAATGTTGTACCAAACAATAGTTCGAAGTACAATGAAATTTGTAGCAAAAATTTGGATAATATACCAAAATGAAATATTGGAAGAGATTCTGTGGCCTCACTAAAAGGAACAGGATAAGAATTAAAGATACAGTATGTAGAAGAAAGAAGACTGGTACTGCCACATATGTAGAGCAGAAAATACTTGAATAACCAAGGTTACAGAATGGATCCCAAGAGGAACAACGAGAAGGGGGCAATCGAGAAGATCCTGGAAAAATAAACTCGACAAAGAAAGAAATAGTAGACAGAGGCTGGAAGGACTGAAAAATGGAAGTATTGGCTGACTGAAGGGGAAAGGCCACTAGCTTATCAATCCCAAATATTTATATTTTTGTGACTTCTATTACTTTATTACAAATGTGACTTCGTTTTAGCTAATCAGCTGTTAGCCGTCCCAATAAAACCATCTATTTTGATTTTTGTATATTTGCTTTTAAGAGATTAGCACAGAAATAACGGTATTTTATTAATTATTGAAAAGCGCTCATCTACCTTAGAGCTATCATAATAAATAAGAGTATCATTAATATAAATTAAAAACAGTAACGGGCCCAGTACACACCCTTGGGGAACACCCTTATCAACTCATTTCTATGGACATATCATTTACATTCAGTTTTTTAATCTATTATCCATAAAGACAGCATCTGCAGAATGCCACCATCTTTACCTGTATTTGGTTTCTTTAATAATCTGGTCCTATCTAGTGTCTTAAAAAATGCACATTGTAATTTCAAAAAGGCTGCCAAATTTCCACTCAGGAAGCACACTTTGTGTCTACTTTAAAAACCAGAGAAAAATTGTTATCCTCTCATTTGATTCAAAATAATTGATCATCTGCTTATAAACCACTTAGTGGAAGTTGGAACCTTAGCAGGGAAGAAATTATTATTTATTTGATAATAATTTACTTTACTAGGACTATTTTTATTGGGTAGTATGAGATTCCAAGAGTATATATTTATTAAAAAATAATTTTATGGCGGTATATTACATAAATTAACTATTAATTCGTAGAATAAGAACAATGCAACACTATTAGTTTATGTATCTTAACTTACACCTTGTTAACCGGTCAAAATAAAACTTCATTTTTAAAAGTATGTATTCTGGTATTTATTAATATTTACTAAACAAGGTCAATGTTATAAATTTACGCATCGTAAATGCAGTTTGAATTTATATTTGAATATGGGACTGTGAAAACAAACCTAATATAGAGTAATAAGACGAATTTGCAGATAACGGTACTACGTAAAGAAATTTTATTTCAAGCAAATCGAAACTTTTGTATTTTGTATTACTCTGTGAGTGTTGATTGGTTGGGTTTCAGTTTGTGTGTTTATCTATGGTTGGGTTGACCTTTGAATTTGACAGTTGACATTTTATAAAAAGTTTACGTCATTTTGATCTTTAGAATCGTGAGTAACTTTCTTACTTTTAAAAATTTATAAATAGAATAAAGCCACATCAGACATCTTTCAGGTCTTTAAATAGCCGCAATCTACTTTTTTAATCCAGTTTATTTGTTAAAATAGTTAATCACTAGATATAATGAGTCTTCAGTGGACACTAATTGCCGGGTTTCTGTACTTGGAAATAGCGGTGGTACTTCTTTTGGTACTACCCATAGCGTCACCAAAAAGATGGAATTCTTTCTTTAAATCCAAGTTTTTGCAAGGATTACAAAAACAGGCTGGTTTCTACTTTTTGATGTTACTGGGAATTCTGGTATTGTTCCTTTTGGATGCCATTCGTGAGATGAGAAAATATTCAAATATTGGTAAGATAGATATTTACGTCAAAGTTTTAATTTATTGGTAGTTTCGTGAATTAATAGATGACTTTCACAAATTTATTTCAAATATTACAGAAGGTGAAGAACATGGCCATGCTCATCTTGACCGTGAAATGCAAGGTAGTATGAGACTGTTTAGGGCTCAACGTAACTTCTACATTTCTGGATTTGCTTTATTCCTTTCTCTCGTTATTAGAAGACTGGTTATTTTGATTTCTCAACAGGCAACTTTACAGGCTCAATCTGAAGCTTCTATGAGACAAGCTCAAAGTGCCACCACTGCAGCTAAAAGTTTACTAGCTCAACGTGGAGAAGAAGCACAGAATGAGAGCAATGAAGCCCATGATAATGAGGTAAGTTGTATTCTCTTCTTGAATATTTACTGTTTGAAAATTGAATATTTATAAATTAACTGTTATGACCTTATGTGACCTACTTTAGAAAATTTGTTTTATTTTTTATCATTCTTCCTGGAAAGAGGTGATAAAGAACCATTAATAATAAATATTGTTTATTTATTATGGGTAATTAGGATATGATTCTTGATATTAAATTCCAATTGTTGATAGCAAAATGTGCAAGTATTTATTATAGCTAAAATGGTACCTATGTTTAGTTTGATTATTGTTATCTAATTTGTGATTATTAAGTTATTGGTAATTTGTTTTTATTATCTGGAAGTATTCAGTGATTAATCTTGTAAAGAGTGTAGTTTTTTTAGGTTTACAATCTCAAATTGAAATATTTTACCAACACCAAACTTATTGTTAACTTACTTAGTTAGGGGTTTCAATTTAAACATAACACATTAATTAATTATGCAAGCAAATTTATTTGTTCAAAAAATCTTTCTATAATGTTTATTATACATTGGTTAAACTTAATTCAGCAATTCCTATTTGTCATTATGAGCCACTCTCTATATCATTTTTGTATTTCTGCTAAATTTTTCACAATGACATTCCAATTTTTCTTTGAATCTCTTTTTGAGTGAATCTTGCCTCCCATAACCTTTTTACTTTCCAAATTTTGTTGAATCTTACCAAATGCCCAAGCCAATTAAATGGTTGCCCTTTCCATATGCTTTTCATTAATTATTTCACTTCTGGGTCATCTCTTATCAGCTGACTTTGTACTTTACCCATATTTGGTACACCTTTGATCAACTTAACACCATTACATCTTTCCAAATATATGTGCAATATTCATCTGTAGTTGATAAAATAAAAAATTGGTGAAATGTTTACTTACTTTTAAAAAAGTTGTTGTTACAGATTACAAATTGGTCTGGCTTGACAGCCTGGTACACTGCAACCTTTGCAGATCTATTGTGCTAAAAAAGTTAACTCACTAACTCACTAAGGAGTTTCAATTTAATCACTACTAAGTAATTATCTTAGTTGGAACACATTAATCAAATTGAAATATTTTACCAACACTGTTTCTTACTTAGTTAGGATTTTCAATATAAACATAACACATTAAATTGATAATTAATTATGCAAGCAAATTTATTTGTACAGGAAATATTTCTCTAATTTTTTTTGCATTGGTCAAACTTAATTTAGTTTAAGACCATCAATTGTTTTACTTGGATGTAACTTCTCTCAATCATATATATTGAGCCATTGTTTCTTGTCCTTTGCCATTATATGATTCTCTGTAATTTTTTTGTCTTCCTTCTAAATTTTTCACAATAATATTATTCCAAATTTTATTGTCAGTCTTTAAATCTCTTTTTGGGTGATGTTTTACTTGCCTACTAATTTTGTTTAATCTTTCAAAATTACCAAACCATCTTAATTGTTTTCAATTCCACCTCTAACACTTAGTACTTTACCCTTTTAAAAATTTCATTTCAAATCTTCTTTAGCCACTATCTGAATCTCTTTTGGTTAAATCTTGACTCTCATATCCATTTTACATGCCTACTATTGTTTAATATTACCAAATGACAAAACCATCTTAATTAATTGAAAGTTTTTGTTCAAGGTAGATTTTGAGTCTATGAGCATCTCTATAACTCTGCTTTGATTTTTTGATATAACTTTTATTAGCTAGTTTTCTTCCTACAGCTCCTTCTTTGAATATAAATTTGGAAAGGTAATGGATTTAGTAGAACCTGTAAAGCTTCTGTTGGGGCCTGCTCTATTTTGACTTACCAATTCTGGGTTTTCAAATTCTTCCACCACTTTTACCTACATTAAGGCTACATTCATAATCAATTTGTTGGCCAAGTGGCACTTTGGCATGCAAGCCAGCACACAATTTGCCATTTACAATAACTTTAAACTCTGCTATAACGAATTTGTGTTCATACCTAAATAATTGTCATGATTCCTTCAACATATGGTAAGATACAATCCTTAAAGTTGAAGCATGATTTTGTATTCTGTGGTATTCTGTCTGTCTGAGGTTATAATTTGCATTTCCAATTACAAACCACTCCAAGGGCAATTGCAGCCTTTTGCATTATTTTTGATCTGTGGACTTCATGTTAGCTTCTGGTCATTGCATAGGTTTTTAATTTGGTGGGGGGTCATCCCTTCCAATCTAATTTTATGCCTCTAGAACTGTCACTCTTCCTGTACATCATTTGGTATTTTACAAATTCTGTTATTCTGTCATGACCTGCTTTTTTTTGCTCTCTTAAAAGTTTGTATTTAATTTTTCCTCAAAATGTACCTTCCACTGTCCCATTATATCTTTCAGATGTCAATAACTCTCCATCCCTTTGTAATTGAATTCTTCCCATTATCTTTTTGTTTTGCAATTTTTGGTTGTATAGTAATCTAATTTGCATTTATAGATTAAGGAACTGAAATCTAAAATTGCCAAACTCGAAGAAGAACTGAAGTTGGAACAAAAAGATAAACTTGCTGTGAAAACTCAAGCCGATAATTTGGCAAAAGAATATGACAGACTGGCTGAGGATCACAGCAAAATCCAAAAGAAGCTAACCATTCAAGGTGAAAAGAAAGACGAATAATTAATATATATATTCCAAATTTTGTTATCCATTTAATTTTATATTTTATTTATGAACTGCTTAGAAAATAAGGGATTGGTAGGATATTATAACTTATTTGTGATTTCAAATTATTTTTAAAAATGTTTAAAAGTAAAGTCCAGTATGAAATTTGTTTCATGTTTTCAGATAAAGATAGTTTCTGGTAAATATGAGTTTTTAAAAAGTGTTTGTCTTTGAATTATTATATCTACCAGAAAATAAAAATTCAGGATATTTATACAAATCTAATATATTTATAATCTAGTTACACTGGTTATATGTTTGCCCTGGCACTATCAGTTGATGATATAAGCCCTCTATTATTAATTAAATTACTTAATGTTAATATTTAAAATTAAATTTAAAATCGCTTTAAATCATTAGTTTTGTATCGTTTATAATTGTTAAAAATAAAATCGTTTGATCGATCAGTTGTTTTAATTACTGCCACCAGAAGCTAACGGAAAAACTTTTTTCCAGTGCGGTAACGTGATGCCACCATTTGATGGGGATGAATAACATATCCCCTGGTTCTAAAAGACATTTGTATAACGTAGATTTCCAATAGTCAGGATATCTATTTAGATCGGGATCCAAAGGATTCACTTGAGCTGTATTGTTCAGTAACATATCATCGTGGGGGTATAAAAACTGAGTATCCCTGGGCGAAAACAGTAAAACCTGCTTTGTACCATACACCTGCAACAGCAATTATGATTAATTAAAATAAATTATCTATTCATCAAAGATTTAATTACACGGAACACAAAATACGTTTATAAATGTTCTGTGATTGACAGTGACCTGTGGTGTAGGCAACTTAACATACATTTCACTACAACCTAAACTAACCTAACTAGCTGAAATTGAGATAATTTTTGTAATGAACTCTTGAATCAAATGGTAATTAATTACTCTCAAACATTAACGGAATATCTTAATTGTTAATAGCACTTGTGGGTTAAATAACAATTAAATTTTTTTGTATCTCTTTGTTGAAAATATTTTCAACAAACAGTGGAGTTTGTCTGTCATCCCTGGTACACATCCCTGATTTCTGGACAGATCTTTCCCCTAAACAATATACACTGCCATAATATAGTGAAAAATCAAAGACTATAAATATATCACAGTATATTAAAATTTGAAGTATTAGAAACTGTAATCCAAGGTGCATACCTGAGCAAGTAGATTATTATCTGGATCAGTATGTAGAGGAGATACAGTTCCTTTAGGTCCAAGCCATGCATTTAAAGTTGGTTCAGTTGTTTTGTTATAGTCTAGACTCAAACAACAATATTCTGGAATATGGATATCATCTTGAAGTTCAGTTATCTAAAAATAAAATTATGATTCATAGGGAAGTAGCTGGAGAGATGCAATGTTAATTAATACGATTTTTTGTAAATTTACCTGTTCAAATAAATTATGTTGGGCTAGGTATCCAATATTACTCTCACTTAAGTAAAATTTTGTTATGAATTCATTGAGAGTCATTATTTTTTGACACCAATTTTTGTCTAAATAATTGGACCCTACTTCAATGGGCACTGTGCGATCACCAGCTAACTCTAATAAATAATTTAAATCCACCCACTTTTTTAAGGCTGGCCAATGATCCAAACAACCTGTAAAAATGGTTAATGTTAAGTTGGATGTTAATAAAGTTGGCAGAAAAATTATTGTATTTTATTTGGAGTAAGTAAAAAATTTTATTAACTTAATTTACAACTATATCCATAACTGTCTAAAATAACAATCAACTGAAAAATTAAAATGTAAAAACTTACCTTTTAATTTAACTGGTATTTGTGGTACAAACCAATTGTTATTGAAATATTCCAATGAAGGGCAATCCACAGAGTCTACTAGTTTACCCTCCAACTTTAAGAACTCATCATATTCAGTTATCGGTCGTTTATTTTCAAGTACAACTTTTTTGTCTTTAGGGATGTGTTTGTTTATTTCTTCTCTTAAAAGTTTTGCAGAACTGGTTAAAATTTCATTATTAATTTCTAGTGGTGCTCCAAGTAACAAACCAAAATCAAGACATTTTAGACATGTTTTTAAAAGTTTTTCATCTTCATTATTTCCAGTTTTTAAAATAATAAGGCACTTTACAAAGCTTGCTATTGTAAAATAACGTCTTGTATGAATTGGAACTTTGCTCCAATGTCCTGTATTTAACTCATCATTTAAAAAATCTAAAATGCTTTCTATTTCTAATAATTTGCGATCACATGTTGATTCTGTTTCTAAGGAGTATGTCAAGCAATTTAAAAGCAGTTGTTTTATATCAATATTTAAGGTACCATTCCTAATATTTTGCAGTTCCCCAATATCACTAATTAACTCTTTCAGTTTAAAATATACCTTACGTGTATTTGTTTTATCCATTATTATATATACATAATTTATACATTCTACAAAAAATAAGAAGTATACCTAAAGGAACCATATATTTATAAATCATAATTATTTAAAAATAAAATGTACATATACCTGATTTTATTTTACTTTATCATGCACCATATCATCAGAGCAATCTCTGGCACAGGCATTGTTTTATCGCTAAAATTTATCTTTAGTTATATATAACAAACCATGAGTGTGATGTGATCATTCTGATCACACTCATGTTGACATGACATCATAAATGATCATATGATCATAAACCAAAACCAATGCGTTTTGCGAGAAGAGAGAAGACGGATGCATTTCTGCATTAGCGTTCCGAATTCTGCACTGACTGCAACAACCATAGACTTTAATTAACATCGAGTGCAATTGTACTTTTAACTATCAATTTTATCCTTTAGGTATTAGCGCAAAATTAATTATTATACACTAATAATATTTATACAATGAAAACTATTATATAAATAAACATTAAAAATACATATTCAACTTAAATTTGCATTGAAAGTTTAAGATGTTTATAACAGAGCATGAGCAGCAAACCAGAAATGCTATTCAAAATTGACTTGCTGGCTTTGGTTATTAGGATAATAAAGGGATAATAGGATATTTCTATAGTATATCGTGGTATATCTCTGGTTTATATGTTTAAGTTTAAATCTCTGGTTTAAATTTAAATTTAAACGATTATAGTTTTATAAACAAGAAAAGCACTTTTTTAATACATTATATCATTTAAAACGAAAAATATATTTACAATGTTTGGTTGTTTTTATCAATCTTATTATTGATTTTATAAAAATAACTGTTCTAATTTATAAATTTGTAATGAAACAGTTATACTAAACAAACATGACTACAGTTATTTATTCCACCTAGTCGTTTAATACTATTTTATTTAAAGGTAAGTAAATATTTATGCTAATAATACAATTAAAAACTTCGTAATTGTTGTAAATATAATTCCATTGGTATTTTGCCAAATTCATACATACATAGTTGAAAATATTATTATTTTTATAGGTTATATTTATTGTTTTGCCTTGTTAATTTCAAAACTAATAAAACTAATTCATGATATTTTAATTATTGACAGGTTTTATATCTGTGCAAATAAGTAAATATTTTAAATATTTGCAAACATATTTATTTTAAATAGTTTTGTATTTTACATCGATAATTCATCTGTTTGCAATATGTTAGCTGTAGCAGAAGTCAATGTTCTGAATAAAATAATTTCAGTTTTGTTCTCACATAATATTTTTTGTTTTAGTATAAAGTTTATAGTTAGATCAAGCTTTATATGAACTTCGGGCCGTGATGAGTGATTTTAAACCCCGATTTTTGAAACCATCCGATACAACTAGTTTTCTTGATAAGGATGAATCGTCTTCTGTAGAAACAACAGATTTTGTATACAACAAACATTTTTCACACTCCATACAGACACAAAGGCAGCGATTGCCTATTTTCGACAACAGAAATCACATACTGCATCTTATTGAAAAATATCAGACTTTGGTTCTAATTGGAGAAACTGGTTGTGGAAAAAGTACTCAAATTCCACAGGTAAGTTTTTCGTTTTTTAAATTCCTTTTTGTTGTCATTCAAAGTGAAATTTTCAGAAATGTTAATTGAAAATTCAATAAAATACCTAACACTGTTGCCCAAATTTTTCAAAATGTATATACAGTAAATTTCCTTGTAATTAACCATAACTTTTATATATTATGGATTTTCTAAAAATATAATCTAATGGGATAACATCACATTAACGACAAACTTTATAACTTGTTAAAAGTTTTTGTATCAAATAAACCAACATTTGTGAAAATGTAACAGTACAGCCTCATCAGTAAATCTAGAAAGTTACCAATTTAATGTTAAAACATGGCCAACAAAACTTAATAAAATATCAAATTGCCAGTTATTGTTACTATTTTAAATTTTATGACTGATTACTTAATACAAATTTAATTGCCATTCAAAGTTTATCAGAAACAATCAAGTAATAGTTACTAGTTTTTAAATATATTTTTTTAAATGTTAACAACACAAATATTATGAGTCGCTGTTGTTGAATTCAGCAATTAAAGTGGAAGTATAAATACTAACAAACAATATATATTGCTGAAAACCTAAAGAATTCATCTAGAGAGAGAATTATTATTGTTTTTAGACATATAATGTACTATAAATAAACAAGTTTAAAATTTGTGGTTTTTGATCATTAGCAGGTGGACAGTTATTGGTCTGATTCCTACTCAGTTGCAATTTATTAGCTAAGTGAACAGGTGGTTTAAGTGCAGTGTTCCAGTTTTTAATACTTTTTAATTTAGTAGCTCATCTTTGTGAGTAACTAGTGCCAAATTATTAATTTTAATAACTACTACTATTGACATTGGAAAATGCATGTATCTTGTTTGGTATGAAGTAGGTAAATATGATATTAATTTATATTTTATTTTAACATGAATTTTTACAGAAATTGCTTATATAGTTTATTATTATAAGAATTAATAGTAACAGTCAAACATTTTATTTTCTTTTTCATATTTCCTTGGCACATATAGGGTGGAACAATAAAATGAATAAAATATCAAAAATAAAATTTCAAATTTGTTCCATCTGGCTATTTCACTCTGTATGAGAATTTATTTGTTGAAATGTATGCTTTTATTCAAGATATTTTGTCTTGACTTACTAACTGCAGTTAGAGAATTATCAGTGAATATTTTAAATTGTTCACTATTAAATAAACTATAGCAGGACCTTAATTATATATTAATAAGTACTTGGATTGAGAAGTGAGGCAGTGGCGGCTCGTCATGAGTGCTGCAGAGTTTCCAAAAATAACAAATATTATAAATTTATCTAACTAAATTATTTTCTATACCAAAAAGCGGCAGCGATCCGGCTAAATGTCAATAAATACCAATAGAATAATCCACAGATTGACAGACGCTATCGATAATAGTTTGTTTTATCTGGCCACATGACGGGGCTGGTGAGCTCATTCAAGATATTCGCGCAACACTCCGCCCTCCGGAGACACCGGCTAAAACAAAGTTTGGAGAATTAGCCGCATGGCCCGCAGTTGCATGTTTTCTAGAGCGCGGAAAGTTGAATTGAAAAACAATAGCGTGTGTGGAAGTGATATTTAATTTAATTAATGTGAAGAAAATATTCATACAAAGAAAGAATATAATTAAAATCAAAAAGCAGACCATTAGCAGGTATTTAGATAATTGGTGTAAGTATAGAAAAAGAAAGGGATACACGCAAATTTCGAGAATTAATTTGTGGATATAAAAAAATCAAAGCTATATCCATTGGAAACAAAGTTTTTCTCCGAAATACACATTTTATAACAAAATGATTATAACATTTGCGAACTAAAAAGACCTAAGACAGATTAAATTCCAAAAAAATAGCTAGTTAAGTTTTTACATAAATTACAGAACACCACTAAATTTTTATTACGAGCCGCCACTGACGTGAGGTATTATTTAAGGAGCACCTCTATGATTTGTAAATATGGAATATGAACTGTGAAATGTAAATATAATTAATTAACCACAGTGCTAATTAAATCTACACTTCGCATTTAACGTAGCTGATACATTTTCAAAATTAACAATAAAACACTGGTGACAGTCTTGACTGACATATTTAACGGAAACGTGCATGCTTTAAACCTTCATTACGTCCATTGTATGGAGGTTGTATATGAATAATCTCAAAAAACTGTCCAGCAGCAAGGAGCAAATAGTACATGGCGCGAGAGTAGCAAAAGAGTAAAAAGACAACGTGAAGTCAGTAACTCTCCATAAATTATTATAAACAGAGTGAAGTGCGCTGGGGTGATAAATTTAATATTTTTCGTGCAGCATTTAAAATATCAACTATTTACGTAGTCAAATGTAATTCAATTTCGTTTCTTACTCTAACAATGCATTTTGACCTTCGAACAAAAAGATACAGGAAGGAGTATATGCAAAATGACCTTGAGTTCAGAAAGGAGCTTGCATATGGCGGCCAATTGTCAATTTTAATTTCCGTTTCCATTGACGTACCGAAAAAACAATTAAAGTTATATGAAGGTTATTATTTTAAATAAATTTCAACCAATCAAATGTGTGAATACAATTAGTGTTCTAAATAATTTAGTATTTATAAGAACCGAATGATACGCCTATGCGCTCATTTTTGACATTTATATGCAAATATTACATAAACAATGAGTCATACTAGGAGCTTCAAGATGGCCGACTTCCGTCGCAAATTTTCCTTAAAGTTAGACAGACTCCTTACTGTTTCTTTTTGTTCTGAGATTTTGACATAGCGGATCACAGGACAAATTCTTCTTTACTACTATTTGTAACGTTCTGTGACAGTTACTCTTGCTACAGTGGCGCCACCAATTTGTTCCCTTTTGTTGGACACTTTTTAATACATTGAGTTGGTTCTCCGTCCTTCTACCCTCCATATTCCATTGTAAAATAGACCTTACCCACTCCTTAGAGGGATTATTGTTGTTAAAAAAATGTAAAACAAAGTCAAGACGAAATACCTTGAAATACACTTTACCAAAACAATCAACTAGGTATTTATTTTCAGGTAAATGAACGCCTATGTGATTTGTACCAACTGTAGATCTTCCTTATTATAGAAACATCATGTACTTCCTGTTAAGATATGCAACACTCAAGATCTTGTTCTTATAAGTTTGTTATAATTTATTCAAATAATGATCTTCCCTTCGTCTCAAATCAGCAGGCTCTTGCTGGCACTACTTATCTTAATTTTATTATTTTATCTCTACATGGATTTTCATTTATATATTAGAATTCAAAACTACCCGTTGGAAAATATAAACTCGTCGGTAATCACTTACGAGGACGTGACTTGGTTAAGCTGTCAGGTAAATCCGCTATGCGAGGTAACCGTTAAAGGCGTGCTGTTAGATCATACAAATTATTACGTATTCGGACCTTTAGTTCAAATAGTCGACAATGTACTGAGAATAAGTGATATAGAATGGATAACCCCTAACTCGATTAGTTTTTTTCACATTCTCGTGGCAATTCTTAGCGCTAAATGCGTTTGCAGTAATAGTTTAGCTTACAGGAGGATCGGCGTGGTGCTATTCGAAATACGAACTTGGCTGGATGATCTTGACGGTCACGTGGCTAGAGAACGCAAGCACATCAAAGGGGAACGATCCGAAATTGGCACAGCGGGTTATTACATCGACGGTATATGCGATGCTGTAGGTTGTACTGCCCTTGTAATCGGAGTATTTGTTTTCTTAAAAAACAACCCGCCTAGGAGAGGTTACGTTCAACTTCCCACTTCGAGCGATAACAAAGAACCACCCACCATTGTGCACAGTTTTAAAGTCACCGTTAAGAAAGTTATACGGATAGTCTCGTCGTTTACTTTCCAACTGATCATCAGCTCGACTGCTTGGAACAGATACATAGCACTGTACCAAGATATGTTGGAAAATTACGATCTGCCTGGTGTCGATCAGATCAAAAAGTGCGCAGTGTTCCGCAGTTCTTTCTTTTTTCTCGTAGCTTGGCTGTGGCGAGTAATAAATGTTCATAATCTCATTCACTTGTTGTTACTCTCGATATTTTGTGATAAACTTTGGGAGTTCTTGAAGAATATACAGTACGTTGGCTATGGTATATTATTGTCTGTTATATGTGTTACGGAGATTAATATTATAGATGTTAAAAATTTTATATTTCACTCTTTGAGTGGCACTGAAACCATTTGAAATTATTACGATATTAGATTATTTTACTCATTTACATTCACATTCCATGATGCATAAAAATGTGATTTTTAATAAGTAGAAGGAGCAATTTGGAATAATAATCCACACAGTTTTTGCGCTAATGTACAGAATTTAAATAGTTTTTTCTGTGTTGGTCGTAGAAAAAATAATTTCCAAAACGAATTTGACCGTTTTCTAAATAAAAAACAACTACTTTCCGGGCTTAATGCCCCACCGGAATAGAAACTCAACATTAATTAATGTTAAGGTTGCTCGCAGTTTGACCAATCAGCAGAAATACCAACTTAAATTCAAATTATTCCTCCTAGTTCTTAATAAAATATAGTCCTACATATTTGACGCACTCAAAAATTAATTATATATGTTGTTGTATATTTAAGTGTTATTTTTTTGGTCTATTGACTGGCCTATAAAACAAAGTAGCCGTAATTGGCAATTAAGTTAAATGCCCTCTAAGTACAAATTACTGTTAATGCGTGCTAATGAAATTACAATTCTGTACCTGTTTATATAAGGGGTTATCCATTTTTTGATGTACAATGTGGTATTTATAAATGTTTTTAATAATTGTAAGATTTTTCATATATATATACAGTGTGACCCATCTTGTTTGATAGCACCCCTGTAAAACACGTTATTACAACATGAATTTGGAAAAAGTTGTCTACATTTTACGTAAAAAATTAGTTAAAATACAACTTTTGTTAATTATGTTATGTTATATGATAACTTGAAAAAAATGCCTAATGTACTTTCGTCTTTTTGGCAAAAATAAAAATTAACATAAAGGGTCTTAAAATAGAAATTAAGCTATGAAAATGTGTGCCAAACTACTGTTTTGATACTGAATATAACAATAAAAAAAAAACTATCGAAATCGGTTGAAAAATACGGATTTTACAGGGGAGCTTCCTAACAAAATGGATCACAGTGTATATATATTTATCGAATGTGGGAATGGGTTTGTTATATATGTCGCAGGCTTATTGTAAAATTAGTCTTATTATAACATGCCTAGACTTTTTCAATACGACTAGGCGTATTGTAAAATGACAGGAATAATCAAGAATCTCACAATTTGACTAATAATTTCAGGCGTATTATGATGCGCCTGCGTCTCGTTAGGCTTATTGTGAAAATTAACCTGTATGCGATTGTTTTTTTAATCCGACTATACGAAATTCGTCGTATTGTTATTCGACTGACGCTACGTCAGGCGAATTGTATTTAATCATTCACGCAGTTTAAACTATTTAAAAATAAATACAATTTTGGATTATTTATTACAACATGATCCGCTTTTATGGCATTTACTAGTACATTTCATATGAGCTTTAAAACATAAACATTTATTGTTGCGACACTGTGCCTTGCTTGGTTTGCAAGAACACTTTTTTAAATCCCTGTCCTTCGAATTTTGAAAATAATCTTAGAGCTTCTCTTAACGAAATTGTTTTTCCTTCCGGAATATTAACTGTTTCGTTAGTTTGGCAGTGAGAAATTTCATCTCTGGAAAACCATCGATTCAACAAGCCATGTGAGGTACCAATTTGATAAACTCCGTTGGCGGTATTCACTATAGTTCTTAATATATTTTTGGGATCAAGTGGTCCTCTATATACTTTGGGAACTTCAATAGCAATATTCTGGCCGATATCCAGAGGCCTTAATTTCTTATTGCTGATTTCCAGCATTTTTTCTGCAGCTCGTTTTTGACCCATAGTACATTCTTTTCTTTGGTTATTCACTATTTCCTCATTTTTGCATAATTCACACCTTTGCTCTTCTTCATTTATGGAAATTGATGTACTTACATGTTTTTGATTACATCCCATACATTCTCGAATATTTTGTTTATTGTAAATATCGAATTTTGACAGAGATATGATTCCCAGAATAATATGGCTTATTATTTTGCAATTCGCCTGATGTATCGTCAGTCGTATTATAATACAACGGATTTCGTGTAGTCGGATTTAAAAACAATCGCGCACAGGTTAATTTTCACAATAAGCCTAACAAGAAGCAGGAGTATCATAATACGCCTGAAATTATTAGTCAAATTGTGAGATTCTTGATTATTCCTGTCATTTTACAATACGCCTAGTCGTATTGAAAAAGCCTAGGCATGTTATAATAAGACTAATTTTACAATAAGCCTGCGACATATACATTGCGTCCATATAAGGGAAGAACTTCATGTAGGAGAAATTTACTATTTTTTCTTAGATTTTTTGAAAGTTTAAAAATTATAATAAAATTGCGGATTTTCTATTTACATCAAAATATTATATATATTCTGAAGACGTAAAACAGCTGCCACCGCAGTCATCTGAGAATAAAATAAAAATCCATTTTGAAGGCAATCAAATGAACTAGTAATTTAACTTCAACTACTTGAAGTTTCAAATTTAACAAAAATTTAAAATAAAATAAGTTTAATCTCTAGAGAACTTCCCTAGCTGCAAGTAAGAAAAAAAATTGAAGCAAGCTGACAAATACTTTTTGAGTAATCGTGGCAGAAATCTTCATAAATGCTGTTTGAAGAAAATCGCAATTTTGGTCTGATTAAATGGAGTTCATCCCTTAATTTTGCAGCTAAGAGTTTCCCATATTATTTAACACCGTTTTATTTATTTTTTATTATTTTAAACATAAGTATTGACAATTATATTATATATACAATAGACATTACCTATGTCTAGTAGTTGTTATTGACTCTTAAGAGATTTTTATACATTTTTTTACCTATATTTATTTAAATTTAACTTTTACGGATGCTAAAAAGTAAGATTATTAGTTTTATTATAAGCGAACTTAATTTCTTGTTCAGTTCGCAGGTGGCGCTCTCAATAAATTTTAAATGGAACTAACGTACTTAAAAAATAAAAGTAAATAAATTTATCGTACTAACCCTTACTTTGTGGAAGTTATACACATTTAGAAAACTTTATTGAGAAGAAATTAACAAATGCAAAGTAAAGAGTTATGTTTTTGTATAACTTTACATTACCCTTTTATGGTAGACGTTGGAAACCAGGTTGACAACACGCACTACACTGGCAGGTACCTGATAATCGTTAAACTTTTAATAGGGATTTGACAGATTTGTTTGTTACTTTCTCCAGGTGTGTGCACTTAAAAATTTTAAAATAAGACAGAATACAGGATATCCGAGGTGTGATAAAGATATACAGGGTATAGTGAATAATTTTTTATTTTAAAAAGTAGTTAATCTACAATTTCATCTCCTTCAAAGTATTGTCCTCGGCTGGAAGGTCATTGCCCTATCAATATCAGGAACGGTGACAAAACGTTTTCTTTTAAGCAGAGATTTAATTTTTGGGAATGACCTGATCCCAGTTGTCCCTCTTGGAACGAAAAAAAAACAAGGAGCATGACCTAGAGGTTCGATTTTGATTGGCGAGGAAATGCACAGGTTTTCCGTTGAGTTTCAGAAGTACTGAAACTTATCGTCGTCTGAGTGTATTGCAGTTTGTATTTTTTTTATCACACCTCGTATATATTTTTTTTATTCATAAATTGTACTAGTCAACTGAAAGTTGTTCATAAAAATGTATCCAAAATTGCTTTGTTTGCAGAATGTTTACAAGGGCTTTCAGCTTACATCACGATAGGGGTTCATCGATGTTACGATCGATGTGCAATTTCGATTGATCTTGTCTCGAACCCCTACTTTATCTTTAAATATTTAACGTTTTAAAAATCCCTCACATATTGTTAGTACATACTCTAATGATTTAAACTAAAATAGTATTTTAAATCTTAATTTTTGTACTTCCCACATTTAACATAAGCATTTTGGATGCCTTTTATATCTAAATATTTGTTAATACTTCTCCTGAATGTTGTTTTATTATATATGTTATTACTTTATATTTTTTTTAATCATAATAAAGCATTTTTTCTTGTCAAATAGTCTTTTATTTAAAATTTACTGCACTAACCCTTACTTACTCACTAAACAAATAGGAATTTTGTAACAAGAATTCCTACATATTCTAGAGGCTTTGAATTATGGGTCGTAAAGTTCACAAAGTCAGTTTGATTTGCTTAGCAAATCAGTTAATAAGCGAATAAGAAATAATACAGTGAATTTGCGACTTGTAATAAGTAATTAGGTTTGTTCCAACCAAGCAAAGAACCGTTCTAGAACGGTAATATTACCACTCACGAGACCAAATTAGTGCACTGCGCACAAAAATTACTATTTTAGAACGGTTCTCTGTTTGGTTGGAACAGACCTAGTGTAGTGACAGCATACGGGGCGATACAAAAGTAACAGTATAAAATAAAGTAACTTTTTGTGAAAAAAGTAATAAAATTTGTCGTTTTTGTTATTCTGAATATTGGTTATCCTGGGACCCCAATTAAAACAATATCTTAAGGTGAATCTTTATTGGGCAGTAACAAAACATTTTAACAAAAATTCTTGGTTTTATTTTCACTTTCACTGATCATTTTTACAAACTTTTGTTTTACTTCACTGTTTTGTTGTTCGGCAGTACTTAAGAGAAGCAGAATGGCCGAATCAAATTGGCGTTTGCGAACCAAGAAGGGTAGCCGCTATATCTTTAGCAGGCCGGGTAGCTGACGAAACGGGCACTTTGGTACAGCATGATACTGTGGGGTATGCAGTTAGATTCGATGCTTGTTACACAAATCCCAAAATTAAGGTAAGTTCATAACACTCACCAATATTAATGTCATTTTTTTTTGATAAAAATAATTCAAACTGTATTAAAAAAAAAACATTTAAATGGAGAAAACATTTTTTTTTGGAAGATTTAATAATCGAAAAAAGGGTTTCACAATAATTATACAATTTGACCATTAATTAATTTAAGATTAATTTGATCGTGTGATAAATAAGCATATGTAGGTGTAGTTTTCATGAAAGTAGTAAAATATTGAAGTCATCACGCAATGGGTATTTTTAAATAAAGCATTACAATAAGTAC
Organism: Ophraella communa; assembly: GCA_035357415.1. Classification (NCBI taxonomy): domain Eukaryota; kingdom Metazoa; phylum Arthropoda; class Insecta; order Coleoptera; family Chrysomelidae; genus Ophraella; species Ophraella communa. Next base: position 56,746,459 of record CM068980.1, on the reverse strand, counting down.
AATCGAATGTGAAATAAAAAACCTTGACCTAAATTATGCGTGGGAGCTGTATGACTTTCAGAAGAGATCGGGCAATACTTTACATATGTTATTATACAGTGTGGAAACTGAGACATTTAAATGAGACCCATCGGATTAAAATATTAATGATGATCAGTTATGGAGATCATTGCAGAAGAAAAGTAAATAAAATAAAATACATGCACAGTTTATAAAACTTGGACATGTCAAACATCTACAATGAAATCCATACTGTATCTATTGTTGATTCTTAAACAAACAAGAGATTATTATCATATTATTGAAAAGGTCCTTTTAAAGGACATACATCTTATTTATGCCCCTTTTGTGTGTTTCTAATCGACACGAGAAATAAAACAAAAATATACAGAACAGGCTATAATATAATATGAGATATTTTATATATTTTATAAATTCTCATGTTGTCCCCAAATAAGTCAGCTGTTGCACTTTCTGTAACTTAGTCATGTTTGTTGCAAATTTGGGTACCATGACAGTAAAGTATGAGCTTAATCATTGTTTGGTAAGACCATAGGATCAGTTTCGATTTCAAGAAACCACGTAACATGTAGCTCGCCACTAAGGTTTTGGATAATGAGATTGTTCTTTGTCAAGTTTTGATCAAGGATCACTCCTAGTTATTTTATCTTATTAGAAAATAAATTATCTAACTAAATTACTATGTTATGTTTATAGTATATGACGGAAGGCATACTCTTAAGGGAGATGATGGCTGATCCACTTCTTAAAAACTACTCTGTGATTATGTTGGACGAAGCTCACGAGAGGTCGCTATATACCGACATTCTAATGGGACTAATGAAAAAGATTTTGAAGGTAAGTTAAATCTTGTAAACATTTACTACTTATTCAATATTTATTTGTGATGCAGAAACGTAAAGAACTTCGACTGATTGTAGCTTCGGCCACATTGGATGCCGATGAACTACATCAATTTTTTAACGAGAATCCTACAGACAATAAGAAAAAAGACACAGCAGTAATATTATCGATAGAAGGCAGGCAGTTTCCTGTAGATATATTTTATGTTGCTGGTAAGTGTTGATGATTTTTTATACATATTTTATCACATCAAAACCATAGATTAACTACTACTTCTACAATTACCACAGAACATCGTACGCCTCAAAATGTCAAAACATTCATAATACCAACCTAATATCCATCAGCTAGGCGTATTTTGGCGATTTCAGTGTTTATGTACTATTAGAACGAGGTGAATTGCATTTGCTTTATTTTTTTAGAGCCAGTGCCATGCTATATTCAAGCCTCAGTAGACACCGTCCTAAAAATAAACTCCTCCAAAGAGGCAGGGGATATACTGGTGTTTCTCACCGGACAAGAGGAAGTAGAACGAACGGTAAGATTATTAAATGAACACCAACATTTAATTGAACAATCAGGAAAGAAGGAACAGATGATGATACTGCCTATGTATGCGTCTCTACCCTATCACGATCAACTAAAAGTTTTTAAACCACCACCAACTGGTTACAGAAAAGTTATTATTGCTACTAATGTCGCTGAAACATCGGTTACCATACCCGGAATAGTTCACGGTAAGTATTTGTCTTTTATTAAGGGGGTCAGTTATGAAACAGAATCATTTAAACTACGATAAAACTGAAATAGTCTTTCATCACTATTATGAGAAACCATAGTTTGTTTACCAATACTCAGACAACACTGGCTAAAGAAATAAAGCAAAAAGGGCCCTGGAAAAGAATAGCACATTGGTTGTTGATGATTTATCAGACATTAATCTGGTATCAAAAACCAAAGTTGTTGGTTTAGAAGGTCAAACAGGTCTGCAATGTAGCGCAATGGGAAAGAAAACTGCATGTTTTTACATCCAAGCGTCGCCATTGTAGCTTGACTCATAGCAATAGAAATATCCTATTAGAAAATAATAAACAAAGGCAATTATCTTACTGTATTCGTACTAGGACGCCCCGTTTGTAGCAATAGGTTGCAATAATAATGAAAATCACTCATTTCTCAGGGATTCACCAATAAAAAACTGTGTATAAAGCCGACAACAAATTCTAGGTTATGTTCAAAACACCGGGACCAGATTTTTCAAGAAATAGTAGCCTGGAGTAGGTAAATAAAACATTCAAAGATATGATAATCATAAAATTTTTGAGAAAACTTAAAGCTATTTAAAGTAATTGCACCCAGTCGTTTCTTCATATGACTCCATCTACCATGACTGTGTTGGTCCAAATGGCAATTTTAGGTATTAGTCCACATCTGCTTTCTACTAGCATATCATCAGCGTTTTCTTAGCCTCCTGCACAATTCCGTCAATATGTCCATACCAGGTAAAATTCTTACCCCCAGATACTTAACTTCTGTTGAGAACGGAGTAGTTTTCCCATTCATTTTTTTCGAGATGAAAGCTTATCAAAATTTCGTTTTCAGATAAAGGGTTTGGTCTTCATTAATGGACAAATCGTTGGTTTTGCACCAACAACGTTTGTTCAGCGCCATCTGCATTAGGTACAATAAAGTACTTTGGCAGTTTCCCTTCACAATTACAACCACATCTCCTGCGAAGCCTGAGTGGCTAAGCGGATTTCAGCCATGTTGTGGAGGAGCTGAATACTCCAGGAGGAGGAGAATACTCCACCTTGCGGACAACCTCTAGTCGTTGTTAAGTAGTTCCATCATAACTATCCATTCATATTCTAAATCCCCTCATACGTATTTCAATTATTGTGATAGTTTTTGACATACAAATTTCATTGGTTTCTTTGGTAGACTAGTTCAGTAGATATTCACCAGTTCCTTGTAAATAAATTAATAATTTACCACTAATTTTAAGTGGTTGATTGTGGATTTGTAAAAATAAAATGGTACAACAATGAAACACACACTGACAGCTTGATAACTGTACCCATCAGCAAGTCTTCGGCAAACCAAAGGGCTGGAAGAGCAGGACGAATAAGATCAGGAAAAGTGTACAGGTAAAATGTATTAACTAACTTCGATTAGTTAACTTAACACCAAATTTTTGTAGATTATATACTGAAGATTATGCTACAAAGTTGGCAGACAACACTCCCCCTGAAATAGTACGAAGTAACTTAACATACCCAGTATTACAAATAAAAGCGCTGGGAATATCAAACCTACTTAAATTCAATTTTCCCAGTCCACCTCCCATGGAAAATTTAAAAAGTGCTTTGGAAATTTTATATGCGTTGGATGCTATTGATATTGAATGCGAGTTAACCAAACCATTGGGGTACAATATGGCCGAATTCGCTTTGGATCCTCTATATTCAAAAGTCTTACTAAGTTCAGGTAATGATAATTTTGAATTATTATAAAGTTACGCTAACATTTATTTTCAGGCGAATTTGGTTGTTCGCAAGAAATTCTCACCATAATAGCTATGCTTCAAGTGGAAACGGTCTTCACCAAACCTACATCTGGCAGTTCTGTAATAAAAGCCAGAATTCAAAAGAGACTATTCGAAGTTGAAGAAGGCGATCTTATTACGTATTTAAATGTCTTTAATGGTTTCATCCAAAGTGAGATGTCACAAGGGTACTGTCACAAGAATTTCCTTAATTACAGGAGCTTAAAGAGAGTCGTTGAAATAAGAAATAGGTTGGAGAAAGTGATTAGAAGCTATGGTATTCCTATTGAATCCTGTATCAGTAAGTAAATCAGTTATTCATTGAGAGCCACTTTTAATGCTTGATATATTTTTAAGGATCGACCGAAGCTATAAGAAAATGTTTAGTTAAAGGACTGTTCCCTAATGCTGCATATCTTCACTACAGTGGTGTTTACAAAACTATAAGAGGAGATGTGCAGTTATTCGTTCATCCAGATAGTGTTCTCTACACAATTCAACAACCACAATGGTATGTACAAAGCCTTAAGGTATCGAAAATAAAATGTATAAGGTGATTTTGTATCTGTAAAGCAGGGAGGAATCAGGATAGCTGCACTGGGCTCATTGTACAGGGAATTGTTATATCTTGGATGGATTGTAGGAATTTTTTGTTAAACGCTCTTTTAATATTTGTTTTCTAATAATCTCTTGATTCTTCTCAATAACCCATTTTTATCTCTAATTAATCACAAATTGTAACAAATACTTCTTATACACTATAAATTACTGTAAAGAATAACCGAACTTAACTTACTATAAACACAAAATGGCAATAAAATTCACAAAACACGAAAATTCTTTGACAGATGCACACCAGCATTTTTTGCGGTTGGAACTTCAACTAATAATAATGAACTTTTATTTACATATAAGATTCCTAGCCATGGTCTTAATAAGGAGGAATGATGTCAGTCTAATTGATTGCAATGTCTTTAGTTTAGGGTTTAAGACACAAGAGTCTACTCTTTTTGACTCTAAAGTAGGCCCGGAAATATTTTGATTAGTTTAAAAACTGATTTAGCCCAGTGTAGACCCTATCTTCAGTGATTCTTTCCCTAGTAAGCCCCCACTCATCCCGTAAGGGTATGATTATTTTTCCCTTCCAGTTTCTTGTTGCAGATGCAATAGAACTAGGAAAATAATCTCACAAAGATGGAAAGTTTTCTTAATATTTTACCGTGTTTTTATAAGAAAAACAACTGCTTTCGGGCTATATGATACGTCCCGGAACATTAAATTAGATTTGAATAATGGCAAAACCATGAAAGCCATCTCTTTGGTATAGCAAACGAAAGAGGCTGGTTTCAATGTCATTATGTGCAGGGTATACTTTATCTTATCTTCTCTGAATGTCATTATTTATACCATTTTTTCTTATTATACAATTGTGTCGATTCTGCATCTTATAGACCTCACAGAAAGTTGTATTTTAAGTATATTTTATATTTTTTTTGCTCATTTCAGGGTTATCTTCTGCCAAGTTGTGCATACAACCAAGTTGTTCATGCGAGACATCACTGTGATTGAAAGTGATTGGCTGTTAGAATTGGCTCCTCATTTTTATTATAAAACTACTTTTTACGAATAACTTTTGTACAAATAAATTAGAAATTAATATGATTTGATAAAAGATACATTTGTTTTTTTTTCTTCCCAACCACCGACAGTCGGGTATTAACAAAGTGGTTAATGCTATTAAGCCTCACAACATCCCCAAGTTTCAGCAATGATTCAGATAAAAAATTATACAAATAATACCTTAGGTAATACAAAATGTTCATAACAGTCCAACAACTAAAGCAAGTAAATATTTGATTTGTTTTCAATCAATGCCCGTCCGGATATTGCAATGAACAATTAGTTTTTGTTGAAAGTGTTTTAGTTTTAAAAGAGTATTGTTGGAATTGTGAACTTGTTTGTTTCATCACAATTTATGCATATTATTTATGATATTAAATTCCTAAGGATTTTATAGCTTAATTACTTTGTTTACTGATGCCCACCTACAAATTCCCTAAATTCGTCCCTGCTTTAATTTAAAACAATGATTGCTACAGCCCCTCATATATTTAAAAAAATAAGCAAACCTCTTGGGAGACATCTGCCGGATAGAAAATAAAAGTTGACGTGTTTTAGAAATATTGTAACAAAATTTTATTTATTAAAGTACCTACACAATTTGTTTCTTCCTCTGTATATTTAAAAGACTATAGGTAATCATTAATTGTTTTACTTTTTTTACTAAATAATCTTAAAACAACATGCAATAAAATATAAAATTCAATATATTTTTAAAAAGCTACAATAATTTTTCTCTTAGAAAAAATTCTGTACATTTCCTTATAAATTAAAGATATACATGTATATTTAAAAAGTTACAATTGTTATTTTCTTTTCAAATAATCTTGCACAATTGCATGCAATGAAAATATAAAGTAAAAAACTGCAATATTTTTTTCTGCCAAAAGAACCTTGTATATTTCAAGGAATAAAATATACTATTACAAATTTACAATTATTCCTATCTTCCCAAATACTCTTGTAAGTTTTATACCTCCTAATAAATTATAAATTAAGTATTTAAAACTTTACAATTGTTTTTATCCCCAATTATCCTGTACATTTTCTAAAGTTACATGCAGTGAAAATATAAAATAAATTTAAAATATAAATAAACTGGTAAATTTCCATATTTTCTAAAAAAATGTAAACTAAATATATTTTTAAAAACTATACTTTCTGTTTTTTCCTTTCCAAAAATTCTTGTACATTTTCATACTTCCTTTTATAAAGTAATGATACATCATCATCATTATTAAAAAAATCAACTAGTTCCTTATGTTTCTCACAAAAATATTTTAACCAAGGTGTAGTGATCTCTTCAAACCCCATATTTGTAAATTTGTATTCACTAAAGTTATTACTGAAAACAAGAAGTTCACTGTTTAAATGAAAACTAAATGGAGTGTTCACTTTTAATGTTGATACCAAGTTGGATGAAAAATTGGTTAAATCTACAGTGTATAACTGAATAAATTCATATCGATAAATTGAAACTGCAATATAAACAAGTTCATTAACATATATTTGCATGTCTGTTATGGGCAAGGCAAGTATTTCAACATTTTCTTTGACCATTTCTTCAGAATATTTTTGCAGCAAATTTTCTTCTTGAATAGAAGAATTGGTGTCTATTAAACTTAACTGTTTGCCTTTAATAAAATCCCAAAATCTAATAGTTCCATCTCCTGAAGAAGATATTAATATATTGTTTAACACTTTTAAACTGTTAACAAACTCAGTGTGTCCTAAACAGTAACTAGCAATGTTATAACAGTTTGGAAAGTGTGACACTCGAATTTTTTCATCTCGATCACTAGTTATTAGGTATTTTCCACAGTTACTAACAGTCATATCTAAAATAACACTTACATGTCCAAGAAGTAAAACTGGCATATTTTGAATGTCTTGTATTTTGTATAAATAAACGTCACCAGCTTTGTCTGCTACTAAAATATCGTTCAATGTTGTAAAACGTGCTATACTGGGAGAGCGATTAGAAATAAATGATTTAATTATTTTAAAGTTCTTATCGTAAATTAAAATTTGTTTATTTTCTGTTGCAATTAAAATATAATCCTCTGTGTCGGAGAAATCCCAAGATGTTATATTTCTTTCTTCATTTTCTATAACTTTAATTTGTTCGTCTGTAAACATCTTGGGTATGGTTGGATTCGGAATTTTTATTTTTAGATCTGTTGAACCATTATGTTTATACTGAATAATGTTATCAGAGTAAGCAATGAAAATTTCTGTTCCTTTTTTCTTTAAAAAAACCATTTTTAAGTGTTTACCACAACTAATTTAACCTTAAAATATTTAAACGTTATTTTCTTCTTCTATTTTCTTCTGGCTTCTGCTGAATTATGCAAAATTTTGTATAAAAATTTTAAGCAAATATGGTGAAGGCCAAAAAAAAATGGTATCTAGATTAAGAAGAAAAATTGTTTAAATAAGAAACAAGTTACAATTTAATTTGTTAACTGTCATTATTTATATTTGTTGAAATAATTTACAAATTTAATGGCATTTTCTCAAAGCAACGTAAGTTGTCCTCTAAAAGAGTGGGCTCCACTGACTGAACTATTAGCAAAATTACCGACGAAGAGTCAGAGCGGTTTGTTCTTCCAAGATATTAAAATTACCTGTATTGATGTATTAGCCGAATTCATAGCTCTTGGAACAAATGTAGGGATTGTTTACTGGTTTGATCGGAATAAAAGGGATATGCAGAGATTAAGATGTGAGGTGAGTTTGTAACATATTTCTTTTAGACACATTAGTGTTTTAAATATAAGTGGCAAAGATTAAGTATTGCCCTCATATTTATTTGCACATATTTTCTTCAGAACACTATTTCAATAACTGCCCTAAAAGTCATATCTACAGTGGACTACATGGTAGCCTGTGGAAATATCACTGGTAATATAAGTATTTTTCAAATACCTAAATCATATCCTGACAATTTACCAGAGAGTCTTAAGCCAAAAAATAAACAGGTAGAAAGATACACAGTTCAAGGGTTACACAAAGCAGCTATAAGTGCCATAGATTGGTCCAAAAATGGAATGAAATTATTTTCTGGTGATAAAAACGGTTGTATTGTGCTGACAGAGATAGATTTTTATATGGTAAGTAACTCAAATTGCAAAACAGTCAACTGGTAATAAATATGTCAAGGTAATGTCCAGTAGTAAAGGTTTTTTCTCTTTTATTTCAGCACATTTGTAAATCTGTTGAAATTCTAAATGAATCTTATGAAGTTGTTCAGTTAAGTTTTAATAAACAGCGCCTTTTAGTATCTACCACATTCAGGAGTATTATTTGTCAGAAGCAGGAGAAGTGGAAAGTGTCACAAGTAGGCACAAAAGAAAGGAAAGTGTAAGTTATCATTTATTTATGCTAAATTAGGTTTTCAACATTTTGTGTTATTATACATAAATCTCTTAAATATTTTTTTTATGTTTTATAGACTTGGTAGTTTTGGAGGTCTAATACATCAATTCAGTGAGAAACCTTTAGACATTTGTTTATATTGTACACGACCAGGACTGAGAATATGGATAGCAGATGTTGAAGGAAATGTCCAAAAAACCCTATTATTTAAGGTATAAATTAGAACAAATATATTTACTACAGAAATGTTTTATGTTAATAGATATGGTAACTTTGCTATAAACTAACTGATTTAGAAAGTTAATTTAATTCGGAAATCAATTTCAAAGTATAACCTAACCTAATCATTTTTAGGAACTTATAACTAAAGATAGTCCAGAAGTGCCATTAATTAACCCAATTTCTATCAATTTGGAAAAAACACAACCACCACCTGAGCCTTCATTTGGAATTCTATTACCATATAGTGAAAATTTATTAGTCACATACAGTAACAATGTTATATACATTCTAGATCCTAAAGAACTGATTGTTGTGACTACAGTTCGTCACCTGAGAGGGTAAGTAATTTACCATTTCACAATTAGTCATCTCAAGAGAAGACATTTTGCTCTTGAAAAGATGGACCTTTGATTTTTTTTATTTCTTCTTCAGCCCTTGTTGGAAAGGGGGACGTTAGTATGCCAGTTTGTTTAGTTGAGAAAAGCAGAATTGGAGGCATTTAAATCATTCAGGGATGTAAAGACTGTTGGTTTTGTTGATCAGTGTCATTTTGGATCATGTTGCTGTGTTGAGCAACCTCATCTCCTTGGGTCACTCTCTTTGAATAAAGATGCAGCTTTCCATGATATTGAAGGGGTGTCTACATCAATCCCTCTACACTGTTCTTCAGCAATAAACAGAATGCTCTGTAAATAGATCCAAAGGATACCTACTTCTGAATTGGTTTATTGCAAGAGTCTGTTGGGTTTAAGGTGACTAAAGGGGGTTCTATGGTCACTCTTGGTCTTGGACAGCTCTTAAGGTCTACAGATTGTGTACAGAGGAGCAGATGACTGTGCTTCCCTCCATAATAGCTATGGGGTCTTTTACAAAAAGAAGATAGCTGGATACACTGTAACATTGCAGAATCCTGTTGGGTTTAGGGTGAATAAAGGGGGTTCTGTGGTCACTTGTGGTCTTGGATAGCTCTTAAGGTCTACAGATTGTGTATTATAGAGGAGCATATAACTGTGCTCCCCCCCCAGCTGGATAAACTGCACCACCCCATTTGGGAGGAATATTTGCAGAGGAGAATAATCCTTGATAAGAAACTTACCTTGAACTCCCATCGTGGAAGAACTGAACAAAACTAGTAACATCAGAAGCTTCCACCGACATAAGAAGAAGTGGGCTATATGGTGAATTAAAACCTTTAGCCTATGATAGGCTACCGCTCCACTATGCTCAGTTTCATTGTGTATTTGTTTAATTTTCTTGGATGTAAAATATTCTAATTCCCATTGCTTTTTAGAATTCTAGATGTTGCAATCCACAAAGATGAAATATTTATATTGGAAGGAGATAGAAGTGTGATTAGGATATCGAGTAAACCAGATGCAAATTATGGTAAGATGCTTACCCATTTTTTGTGATTTAATCAATAACAAATCTGTAACCCTTGTCTTTTCAGCAGGGAGTTCGTTCCAATCTGCAAAAGAGTCTTTTCTGCCTTTAAGTTCTCTAAAAGATTTCACATCAAAATTGCAATCAACGAATATTATAACGGCGATTCCACTGCTAGGAGAAAATTCCTCTAGCCAAGATCTCCTCGATGTCCAAACAGACGAAACGTTGGTAATGAACGCGGAGGAAGCACAGGAATCTCCCGTAGAAGCCGGTCCATCAAATGTAGATACCCAACAAAAGTTCGAAGAAATAGGGAAAAAAAAATTCGAAGATAATATTTTGTTCAAGAAAAGTAGACGCAGGAAAAACAAAAGCAAACCTGTGTTGGACACGAGTACCAATAGCGTGAGTTCCAACAGCTCGGAAGAAAAAGAAGCCAACTTAACGAGACCGACGATAATGAATTTAAGTTCCGTAGGAGTTTTGCCAGATTTACGAAGTCCCGAATCCATAAAATACGACATCGAATATAAAGAAAAATTACTAGCAGAGTATTTGAATTTGGACCACGTCAAATTACTCCACATTGATGATGGTGATACAGACAAGAGTGATGATGAATCTATAGACCAAACGAAAACCGATCAAGAAGAAGCCATTAATAAGCCGAGTACCAGTAAAGTCGAAAACATCGAAGTTATAGACGACCTTGACCAATCCACATCAGAAACCGACATTCCCGATACTATAGAATCTGATGATGTTACACCAGGTATGTCAGAATTGGAAAAAATGTAGCTCTAACGTTCTTCATTCTTCACAATTCGTTTATATAGTACTAGTCACTACCAAAGACTGAAACGTACGTTCCTATAAAATTTAAGTAATATATACAGCTGTGGTAACAATTCACGTACAAAAACCAATTTAGTCACTCAACAATCCAGTCTGTTTTTAATGTATAGGACGAAAATATCGTGGTATTTGTGGTAAGTCATTTACTAACATTTTTTGTCTTAGAAATAATGGGTTTCATTTGTATAAATCAATTCCAAACACAGATTACAAAAAACTGTCCAGCGGTAAGGAGCAAATAGTAGATGGCGCGAGAGTAGCAAAAGGGTAAAAAGACAACGTGAAGTTAGTAACTCTCCATAAATTATAAACAGAGTGAAGTGGTTGAAAAATTCAAGATTTTTCGTTACAAATTATGCAGTATTTAAAATCTCAACTATTCACGTAGTCAAATGTAACTTAATTTCGTTTCTTACTCTAACAATTCATTTTTACAGCCGATCACAGGACACATTCTTCTTTTCTACTATTTTCTAACGTCCTGTGACACTCTTGTTACTGTGGCGCCTCCAATTCGTTCCCTTTCTTAATACACTGAGTTGGTTCTCCTTTCTTCTACCCTACATACATTAAGCAATGAAAATTTTTAACAAAACTTCTACTTTTATTTAAGATGTTTTAAAATTCAATGACAGCTGTTTAGATAAACTATTATCGTCAGATTGACATTTTGCAGTTACACTTTGTTTTTTCTTATTGGTGTGATAAGGTTAATATCCTCTTCAACTATCTTGTAGGACTGCTGCTATTCAGATGAATAATAAATACATTAAAACCGAAAATATTTCATTACTGCAGAGATTCTTCACTAGATGGTATTTGGATCTACTGCAGCAGACAAATGAAAAATCATTTTGTGATTTAAGTTTGTCTTCTTCCTTAACCAAAATTGTTGTTTTCTATCTTTTGTCGTACTAAATAACTGCAGGGATGTTCAAACATGGAATGGGGAGCAACTGTTGAAAAAATTAACAAAGGCCATAATATGTCCCAATGTAATATATTCCTTTTTCTTTACGTCAGTATTTGCTTGGTTTTATGCAGCTTTCTCGTATTCCATAACTCAGAGAATGTTTTTACTCTCAATATAAAAAAATGAATGAGCATTAATTTATTTATTAAATTTTACACATACAAAGTAAATAAAACTAAAAATTAATTGTTTACTTAACAAATATCAGATTAAATTAATTAATAATTAAATTAATTAATATTCAAGGCTCACTGATTCTGTAAGAAAAGGTGAATGCGCGAAATGTTAGTGATGTTCCCACGAATATAATGATATTTAAAGTGACTAAAATGGTATACCTCTGATTTTAATTTAAACTACATAATTGCAAAGCCAAAATAACACGAATAGCTCTGTTTGATACATTATTTATCATCAATGATATGAATGGTCATGATTTTGAGTAAATTAGTTGCGAAAAGTCAAAACAATCTGTTTTATACATATCAGATTTCCACCCCAGTGATTCCACATTAATAATTCTACAAAACTTTATAGATCTTGCGTAAAATAACTTTTAAGTGCTATAAACTACTCTTTTATAGTGCATATAACGAGGGAAGCAAATATTACTTTTTAAAATAAAAACAAAGAGGTTACAATATTACAAAATATATTATGTGGGAGTATGGTTTGGATATTATTAAGAACATATCTTGGACGCTTGGACCCCTAAAACGTCAAATTGAACTGACAAACATTTCATATTTGTTGACCGTAGTTTTTAGTGGTGCATGGATTAGTTAATCCAACGGTTCAAACTGTATCGCTTCTTTCAGCTTGTATGAACATCCCAAATACGTGGGGGCTGAGCAACATTCATTTAAGAGAACGAGCTATCAGTGTGATATCAGATGAATCTCTAACTGACTGGGAAATTGTTTAAAACATACTCATTTTATTATTTTATATCTGTTAAGTGTAAGTGATCTTTTATATTTGTTTGTATCTAGTGAGTTATATTTTTGTTACTTTATTATTGTTACTTTTTTGTATATAATGAATACAATGATATTAAACTTTGAAGTGTGTTAGTAATTATGCCTATTCTGGTTTACACACACTGATCAAATCCTTCCCTCTAATACACATTCATTTCACCATCTCCATTTCCTTTTTAGATATCCTGGTTTGGAGATAGTTTACCACTGCTTTCTTCCTTTCTACAGATCAAATTAGAGCTCCGCATTTTCCTCTTTTGGTTCCTAGTTCAATATCGTTCCTCTGGTTGCTAAGCCAAGCAACGGTCCCGACCCAATACATATTCCTTTACGGGTTTTCTAAGCTAGGAGTTCTGAGGGTATAAATAATCCTTCAGTACCTTTTTTACTTCAATTCAATGCCAGTATGCCCTTACACTCAAAGCAGAGTTACTTTGTCGTTCTAAAGGCATTACTACATTAACTTGGAGTTGATCCGATTTTATTCCAGCGACTTAAGCGCTATCTGGCTCAGATATTACTTTTATATTTTCGTTCCTAGATAGTATGAGTGAGAAATTGTTCCAGAATACGGGTCCTCTTTGTTTCTTGCCCTTTCTTATTACTAAGTTGCCATAATTTGCTTTTTTATATCCCGGTTTTTCTTTTTTACATCCCGGTTTTTCTTTTGGTTATTTTCCTGGACCCTTATTCTTCACTGAGGAAGTAGAGCTTCCCGAGAAAAGATATATTTTTTCTTTGTTACTGCAATGACAGAGTAACCAAGCAAATAAAGATAAAATATAATATGTTCTCTCGTGAAGCTCTACTCCCTCAGTCAGGAATAAGGACCCAAGACCCGCATTGCTTCGATTAGTAGAAAGTTAACTGTGCACACTGATAGCGTTTTCTTTTAAGATTAGAGAAACGCACTGAGAGCGAGTTGGTGTTCTATTGAAATGTCATTAGGTAGAGCAACTTGTCACGCATGTTCTTTTGAACAGAATGCTCGCTCTCAATATGACCTGAAGGCACCAAAAACTGCTCGGGGGAATACGAATATGTTAGTTCAAGCGTTCAACATTCAAGTTGAAATTGAATATGAGATTTCAGTCGTGTTAAAATAAAATAAAGAAACGTTTTATACATTTTGCACAAAGACCTATTTACCTCCTCCAGAGTTATAAATTTCAACATTAACGCTTGAACCTAACCTATTCATATTGCTCTGAGTCGAATATTCAGAGCAGTTTTCGGTCCACATCGAGAGAGCATTCTGTTTAAAAGAACATGCTTGACATATTGCTTTCTCTAGTGACATTTCAATAGAACACAACTCGCTCTCAGTGCGGGGGCCGAATCTCAAAAGCAAATGCTATTATATTCGTCTGATTAATTATTAAAAATTTTAAAAGCAGCTTCTCATATTAATAGATGCGTATCTTACGTTTATAAGTTAAAGTGATGGTAAATCTGGTCATCCAGTGACTACTTACTTTAAACAGTAAGAGGCCATTATTTTGAACCAGTGGAAATTTTAAGTGTGTGTGTCAAAAAGAAGAAAGGAGTTGCATCTGTCAAAGACCAATGTTCCAAAGCTTTGTCAAAAATTATTGAAATTAAATAAAAATTGAAGTTAAAAATGGTCGAAGAAGCAAAGAAATTCCTTCAGGATATTTTAAATAGAGTTAACGGACTGCATTGCATACTTATTTCTGACAGAGATGGCGTTCCGATGTTGAAGGTTTCCAATGAGAAAATACCAGAACAAGTTTTAAAACCGAATTTTATTTCCACCTTCGGCTTGGCAATAGATCAAGGAAGTAAGTTAGGATTAGGAAAAACTACGACGTTAATATGTACATACTCGCAATACCAGGTTGTACAGATGAATAAATTACCCTTGATTGTGTCTTTCATAGCCAGTGATAATTGTAACACTGGTCACATATTAGCTTTGGAAAAACAAATAGATATAGTGGTTGCTGATTTAGCTTTAGCTGTTTCAGAATCATAGTTAATACATGTTTGATTAGTCGCATAGTAATAAGGTGTAAAATCTTTTCAAGATATTCATTTGTTTAGAGAAATTCTTTAAAAAAATGTATTATAATCAATGTAAAATAAGTCTATAACATAAACCTCTATAATATAAATAATTATGTGATACTAAGGTGTAGTCTGCTGCTAATTATTATAGTTGCCAAATTGTAGGCTCTATTTAAAAAAATAGACAAGTTAAATTATACAAAAAAATTAAATAAGCATGTATGGGAACTGTACAGATAACATTAACATTTATTATTGATTGTTGGTAGGGATTGTAGTAGAGAAAAAAAAATTGACATTCTATTAACAAGAATTTGCGACATTAGTAAAGATAATTTAGTATATATATAAATGTTTATCATGTTAGTAACAACACCAACAATAATTGTTATCTATGTTTAAAATGATAAGCTTGTATTTGTTTTTTTTTTTTTCAAAAAGTTCATTTAAGGTATGTGTATGTTTTAAACTAATTATTGGTATATACTTATTCAGTGATGGTTAATTATTAGTACAATATTCTATATATATAAAATGTATTTCACTTTTACAATAATATATTTTGTAATATTTTAATGTCTTTTGTTATTCCCTTACTAGAATGATTGGAAAATTATTTGTGATCAGATGATCATCATGGAAAACTATGACCAGGTTGATTTCAAATTCTAAAAAGTAATGCATCAATTATAAATAACATTTTTTATTCATAAGCATAAAAAGCATACATCAGTTACCACAAATTAAACAAAAATTAAAATTTCATTAAAGATTTTATTTTAAAACTACAGAAAATTTTAGTTCAATAGTACTTACCTAGTTTGAAGTTTGTTGTGATTAATGTTGGACAAGTAAACAGCCTGGGAAAAACCATATAAATTGGTATAGGAATGTTGTGAGGAACATCTCCATCACCTATTTGTATATTTTGAATTTCAGTTGCTAAAAAAGTTGTTTAAATTGATTATTTATTAATTTCTGTTCTTATTATATTCTTACCTTCTTTTGCATATCCTTCAGCACATCCACATGTTTCTACTCTAACTAATTGTAATTCTATTGATTTAACTGGTACAGCACATTTAACTAAGACAATTTTTCCCTTCAAAGGTTTTGCAATATTACAACAAACTGATTCCACATGACCTTTTAGTAAAAAATTTGGGGCACCTAAAACAACAAAACTGTGAAAAGATTACTGTAGACCTATAGAAATGAAATATGCACTTTTACCTGATTTTCCACTAGTTAAAGTAGCTGGACTTAATTCAAAATTCAAGGGGGTCTTTTTATCTTTCAGTGGTAATTGGGGGCAAGCATTGTGTCCAGGTTTATACTGAACTAAAAATTGTTGAGTCTTTTGTAAATCCTTGGACAAGAATGATCTTTTAATGTCACATCTTATAGTATAACCAATATTTACATAAACACCGTGATATGTTTCATAAAGGGTTCTGTTAGGTTTGGATTTTAGAGGAATTTCAAAAGGTATTTCAGTTGTACCAGAAGGTAGTTTACCTGGACCACACACTTCACATGCTACCCCTAGTAAATGAATTGGCTAAAAATTAAAAAAAAAATTAGTTAAATCTATAATTTTAAGTTTAAAAATAGAAATAAATTAACTAAGCACTTTAAGTTAATACCTACCTTTACAGAGTTATAAAAAGCTTCTAGGATCCCTACATTTTTAGAGCTAATTTGTAAATTTACAGATCCCTCCATAGTTAAAGATATTCCTTCATGTTTAAAATCTGTATTCGTTGACAAAGAGATAATACCTGCTACATTTTCCTAAAATCAAATTATTTAGAAACGAACATTTAATTTGTAACACGAAATTTACTCCTTCAGTATATATTTTGTCTGCTCTTTTTAAATATATCTCAATGTTTATGGACATTTTTAATTACAAAAGAATAATTTAACCTAAATATATTTTTTATATTTGATTAAATGGTATTTTGATGAAATGGGATTTTCTTCATGTAGCCTATGACTATTGACTAAATTATCCACCAATATTGAGAATTTATAATGGATTTTTATAAAAGTTTATTTTCAAACAGTCATGATGGTATTACGCTAATAAAAAATTCGGAAAATAAATCTTATATATTAATATTAATGCAATGCCAATAGTCTTAAAAATAATTTTCAAGAAAAAATGCCTGACCTTGGTAATGTTTGACAGCGATACAATACAAAACATTTACAAAACATGCGAAAAGGATAATAGATACCTTAAATTTAAACAATTGAAAAATATAACAACGAAATCAACAATTTTAAATTGCTCTTCCTTTTTTGACCAGATCAGAAACTCGCGTTGTTAAAAAAATTTCTATTTTAAAAACTAGTGTAAATTATAATTTATTATTGACGAAATGTTCGAGGATTCAGGAAACGATACAAGTGGAGATGATGATTATATTATTGATGTAGGTGAGGCAACCCACAAAGGATTACACAATTATGAAGATAATTACCATTATGAAATACTATCAACTGACGATATTGTCCGGTACATGCTGGAATGTGTTAAAGAAGTTAATGTGGTGGTTCAAATACCTGCTACAATTACCAGAATACTTTTGAGTCACTTCAACTGGGATAAGGAGAAGTTTATGGAGAAGTTCTTTGATAGCAACCAAGATGAACTCTTTAAGGTAAAAAAAAAGAAACAAATATTATTTTACTCACTTAAACTAATTGTTTTACTTAAATACTTCTACATGATTATATATAATTAATATATTTCTCTATTTAATTTTAGTCAGCTCATGTTGTTAACCCATTTAAGAAACCATGTGTATCCAAACGCAAACCAACAAAGTCTCCAGCTGCTACAGAAGATTGTGAAATATGTTATAATAGTTTTCCATTCCAACAAATGACTGGACTAGAATGTGGACATCGCTTTTGTTTGCAATGTTGGAATGATTACTTAACAACAAAAATTATGGATGAAGGTATGGGCCAAACAATAGAATGTGCAGCCCATAACTGTCCTATTTTAGTTGATGACCAAACTGCTATGAGGTTAATAACAGATATTCAAGTAAAGCTGAGATATCAACATCTTATTACAAATAACTTTGTTGAATGTAATAGAATTTTAAAATGGTGCCCCGCTCCTAATTGTAACTATGCAATAAAGGTATGTTGTAGTACAAAAGTATACCTAACTGCTTGTAAACTTTGTATTGGAAATCAAAATTGTTTTGATTATCTTAGGTACATTATGTAGAAGCCAAACCTGTAACTTGTCTATGTGGAAATACGTTCTGTTTTGCCTGTTGTGAAACCTGGCATGAACCTGTGATGTGTCATTTATTGAAGAAATGGCAGAAGAAGTGTGATAGTGATTCGGAAACTTCCAACTGGATTGCTGCTAATACCAAAGAATGCCCTAGATGTAATGCAACAATAGAAAAAGATGGTGGTTGCAACCACATGATTTGCAAGAATCAAAATTGCAAGGCTGATTTTTGCTGGGTATGTCTTGGACCATGGGAGCCCCATGGCAGTTTATGGTACAACTGCAATAGGTTTGTTATTTTTATATTTCTTAATTCAACTTAATGAAAAAAAATTATGTTTTAGATTATTGTTGATCAAATTTATTTTGTTTTTCACAGATATAATGAAGATGAGGCTAAAGCTGCAAGAGATGCACAAGAAAAATCTCGAGCTGCTCTACAAAGATACCTGTTTTACTGCAATCGTTATATGAACCACATGCAGTCACTGAAATTTGAACACAAGCTTTATGCTTTAGCTAAAGAAAAAATGGAGGAGATGCAGCGCCATAACATGAGCTGGATAGAAGTACAGTTTCTGAAAAAAGCTGTAGATACTCTTTGTAAATGCAGACAAACACTCATGTACACTTATGTTTTCGCGTATTATTTAAAGAAAAATAACCAATCTGTGATATTTGAAGAAAACCAAAAAGATTTGGTACGGGCCACCGAGCTTCTCAGCGAATACCTGGAGAGAGATATTACTCAAGAGGATCTGGTACTAATAAAGCAAAAAGTCCAAGACAAATATAGGTATTGTGATGGACGACGAATGGCTTTGTTGGATCATGTCCATGAAGGGTATGAGAAGGATTGGTGGATTTATTGTGATTAAAAAATTTCAGTATCAGTACCTTGACTGTTTCTTGGTACTCATTTCGTTTGTTAAATTAAAAATATTCCAGAAGTTTTTTTTACAATTACTTGTAAAGTGTTCGTTTCGTTTTCAGAAATTTAAATAAAGTATCGAATGTTCAAGTTTTATTTTTTTTAAATCCTTCCTCAACAACGCTACAGTGTGGAAGACGAAATGACGGAATCCCTAATGAACTGCCTTTAAAGCGAATAGCCCAGAACTATAAAACATCGTGGCTAGTCAGAATAAGCCTCGCCCCACTGACATTAATCTTAACTTTAACTAATCTACTTTGAACTGGTAAATTGCAAGTTAAATGTATCACAATTAAGTCGGTTAAGTGGTGCGTGAGATAAACAAGGTCTATTGTAACTCACTCCTACAGATTGTTGATTTAGGTAAAGTTTCTTTAAGGCCATTTATTCCTAAAAGCCTGCCCTATGGTACTACTTGAAGGTTTGACAATAAACCCATTGGGTGAGTTAACCCGAGATTTGGATAACCAAAAATTGGGCCACTCCCACGCCAGTTCTTTCATCTATCTTTGACCCATCTATATACGACACAAGTTATCCATCTTTTGTGTCTGGTTTGACATCTCCAACCGTATGGCTGTTTTCTATAACCACTTCAAACAGCGTGTCACGTTAAACCTGACTGGCATGGTGTCCAATTCAAGAATTAGAATTTTTTTACAGGATCCTTAATAACCAACTAAATCTCCAGGTGCAGCCTCTCTCGTCATGCAATACTGCATCGGATGGACCCCCAGCATCGCCGTAGACAGACACACCCAGCGAAAAATATTAGATGAATGGGAGCATATAACCAAAGAATACACCAACTAACAAGAAGCCAAAGTAAGGGCTTCTGTCATATTTTTTGTTTGCGCATGTCTGTCAATTCTGACAGAACATTTAATTTTTAAATTGACTTGTTTTGAAAACTTATCTTTACTAAAATTGTGTAGGTTGATCTGTTTATAACTTTAATAATGGGAAGAATAAATTGTGCTGTTCGTGGATGCCCGTCAGGGACAGGTGAAGGAATAAGTATGTTCGGATTTCCTAAAGATCCCGTTAGTGTTCAATAATTTTTATTTACAATTCATGTAATTTATTCCCACTGAAATATGTAATTAAGTTATTAATAAGATTAAAAATTTATTATTTTCTTAAATATTCTAATAATGTTCTGAACAGCAAAAAGAAAAACGAACATAAACAAAATCGAAAAATAACTATTTTATCTCATTTGTAAAAACTGTGAAAATAAAATAATTTATCATTATTTTTTTATTGGTACCTACCCTATATATACCCTACTTAAGATCTTAAATCACTTATACTTATAATAGAATTAATAGTATATTATTTTTCTCCTTGTAACCATTAAATATGTAAACATTTATTGTATTTCTCTCATTGTAAAAACGTAGATATCTGCCAATTTTAGTTTTTCAAGGTCATACATTTTGGCCCTACCAACATCAAAGGATTTTCGCCGGCTTTGGCTTCTTGTTAGTTGGTGTATTCTTTGATATAACATGTAGACCCCTGATATGGGAATTAGATCCTCTGAATCTGGGTACAATTATTACCTCTGATGCAACCCTCCTTCATTCGTCTTTCTCTTGAGCCAGATGAAGGGTTTGTCGTTAATCATCCACAATCAGATTTCCTGAGAAGGTATTATGTATAAGAATCTCTAAACATTTGCCTTCTAGAGTCCATAAAGGAACTGTCTGGTCCGGATCACACCTCCTGATTCGGGTAAATAGCGAGAGTATGTTGAAGTCTTTTTCCAGTCAATAAATCTGCGTTACTTTGGAATAAGATTATTTTTTTTGGGTTTCCAGATATCCTTCGTATATCTGGTTAGAATCGTTCTGTATATGTTCCAGCAATCTCCATCTTTAGTTCAATTGAAGAGACATCGTTTGCAAGAACAAACATTGAAAAAGGAAATTTTATGGAATAAGAGAAATAGGAAAGGTAGAAATCAATGAAGAGGATGTTGAACATGAACACAGTGTTAAATACCAATATTTCTTTTTATTTTTTCGATTTTTTTTCTTCTGGTTCGTCATCATCATCATCATCATCCTGGGCATATTTTGGTAGTGGTTGAGTATTTTTGTAGGCAGGAGTAATCCAATAAGGGTTTTCTTCAGCATCCTTTGCATACTTCAAAATTGCCTCTCTTGGATCTTGATCATCTTCAACTCTCTTACTCAATCCTAAATTTCTAATGACATAGCTGCTAAGAGTGCCTCCACTAGAAGCTACCCTTCCACCTTGACCAGAGGTGATTGGCAAGTCTGGCCTCTTGGATTTAACTGGATCTAATCTGTAAAAAAATATTTTTATCATATAAAAAGAACAGTCCAAATTTACAAATTGGAGCTTTACAAACCTATCTTTCTCTATCTGCTTGCGACTGGTCTTCCTCCTTTCTTGTCTAAATAATGGCAAAGCATGAGGTGTAATAATTTGTTGTAAACTGACTACTTCTGAATGTATGGCTTTTCTATGGCGCTTAACAGCGCATAGTGTGGCCCCTCTTAAGCTACGCCTTTCATCATAATAACATTTAACTAAACCATTTCCAGTACCAACAAAAATTTGATTTAATTTTGGGTGCCAGCAAAGTTTGATTGTGTGTGAATCAGTTATATGCATTTTTTTAACCAAGTTAAATGATTTTGTTTCATAGAAATGTATTACACCTTTTTTGTCACCTTTAAAAAAATATTAGGTTTGTACAAAGATTCAACAAAGCATAAATGAGCACACAAACCTTTTTCTAGTGATACTGCAGTAGCAACAATTTCATCATTGGGGCTAAAAATAGCATCAGTGGTATCATATCTTGAGTATAAGTTTGAAACTTCATTTACAGATTGCTTAAAATTTCTTAGATCCCATAACTTCATGGTTCCATCACAGCTCCTGGTTAATAGATTATCACCAATATGAGAAAAACAAATACTTGAAATTTCACCAGGCAAATGTGCTTTTCTTATTTGTTTGGCAGGGGCTACAGAACTTTTTCTAAAGTCCCAAAGTTGTAGAGAACCATCAGCACAACCACATGCAATTACTTTACCTTCTCTGTTAAAGTTTACTGAATTTGGAGAGACTTTTAAACCATTTTGTGCTCTACATTTTATTATCTGTTTGTGTTGTTTGCCTCCTGAAATAATAAAATTGATATACCTTTTAGAGGAGGTAGGTGTTTATTGTTATTTTACCTTCATAAAAGTCCCAAGTTCTTACAGTTCCATCTGCACTTGTAGTTAGAAATTCTTCTTTTACAACAGGATTCCATGTTCCAGCTAACAAACCTGCTGTATGACCCTTTGTTTTTGCCTGATCTGTTATATACATATCTCCTTTTACAGTTTCAAGTTTTTCAAAACCATCTCTGTCTATAACTTTGGCCTGAGTTGCACCTGATATGACTAGCAGTAGATCACCTACACATATGAAATTAACATAAAATAAATGTAATTGTTGTCCTCTCAAACTACAAAATATACTTCTCACTGCCTTACCTGTACTAGAATAATGTAAACCTCTGATTGGATGATTTTCTGCAGGTTGTAATGTTCTAAAACTCCTCATGCTAGAATCCATTCCAGCAAAATCCCAGAAACTGACATCATAATCCACTGAACCTAAGGTTAAAAGTTAAAATAGGTTAACATGTGTTAATATTTAGAATTACCTGATGCAAGACGGGCTCCACTTGGATCTACACTAAGAGCAGTTACAGCTTTTGATCCATGAGTCATTTCAGTCTCATGAGAACAAGGAATAAATAAAGAATCATTTTCAGTTTGTACTCCTTCTTCATCACTACCATCACTGTCATTTTTCTTATTATTATTCGGTATCTCTTCGTTGCTAGTGAGTAAATGATCTGGAACAGGTGGACCAACAAAGTCGTCTTCACTGTCTTCATTACTGTCTTCTGCAGATTTTTTGGATTCTTCAGCATTTTTAGTTATTTCTTTAGCAGTTGCCTTTACTTGTGCAACCATTTCCTTGATATCAAATGATTTAGCTTTCTTACCAAACGACGATATACCCATAACATTTTTTAGTTCTTGCGTTTCTGTATCTTCTTCTAATGCTTGTATAGCTTTAGGTGGACCGAATGTTCCAATCGTACCAGTTACTTCGACTTTTGCAGAGTTATGTCCAAAGTTTGAACTGATTTTTCCAAAATTGATTTTTTTATTCATTTTTCTAATTTCTCATTTAAAATAAATACTTTTTATTTTGTTGCCATTTGTTGTTGACATTTTAAACAACAACAACCTACCTAATCCACAGAACAGAACACTAATATCAACTAATATAACATAACCTATAACAAATATTTATAAAACCATAGATAAATTGTGGTTCTATGTGATGTAAAAAGTGAATTTATAAAAAGAAGAAGCGAGTTTGTCAATGTCTCTTTTGTCGAAAGGTAAAATAGAAATACGGCTAGTCATCAAGTGATACCGAACTTACTAAAGTTTTTATTTTGAATTCTTTTTATAATTAAGAATAATGACTCAAATGGATCCAGAACGTGAAAAAAGTCTGCAAGAATACAGAAAAAAACTATTAGAACATAAAGAAGTTGAATCTAGACTAAAAGAAAGTAAGAATTTATTCACTTCATTATTATTTTTTGTGTAATGCATTTTTTACTTTTTCAGTGCGAGAACAGTTAAAAGATTTAACAAAACAATACGATAAATCTGAGAATGATCTAAAAGCGTTGCAGAGCATGGGTCAAATAGTTGGAGAAGTGTTAAAGCAATTAACTGAAGAAAAATGTAAGTATAATAATTTATTTTCTACATAAAATGAATGTTTTATTATATTTTAGTTATCGTCAAAGCTACTAACGGACCTCGCTACGTAGTTGGATGTCGTCGACAATTAGATAAAGCTAAGTTAAAAGCTGGAACTAGAGTAGCACTAGATATGACTACTTTGACAATAATGCGTTACTTACCTAGGGAAGTAGATCCTTTAGTTTATAACATGAGTCATGAGGATCCAGGGGATGTTACATATGCTGCTATTGGTGGTTTGTCTGAACAAATTAGGGAATTAAGGGAAGTAATTGAATTACCTCTATTAAATCCAGAGCTATTTATGAGGGTTGGAATTACACCACCAAAAGGTTGTTTGTTGTATGGACCACCAGGTACTGGCAAAACCTTATTAGCTAGAGCTGTAGCATCTCAATTAGATGCAAATTTCTTGAAAGTAGTTTCTAGTGCTATTGTTGACAAATATATTGGTGAATCTGCAAGACTTATAAGGGAAATGTTCAACTATGCAAAGGACCATCAGCCTTGTATTATATTTATGGATGAAATTGATGCAATTGGTAATATGTTTTATAATTATTTTGATGTACAAATAATATTGATATTGTTCATTAGGTGGGCGTAGATTTTCAGAAGGTACTTCAGCTGATAGAGAGATTCAAAGAACACTAATGGAATTACTTAATCAGATGGATGGTTTTGATTCTTTAGGACAGGTATTTCTATATATATATATTTGTTTATTATTCACAAATATTTATAAAATTTTGTAGGTTAAAATGATCATGGCCACAAATAGACCTGACACATTAGACCCAGCTTTACTCCGTCCTGGTCGCTTGGATAGAAAAATTGAAATTCCTCTTCCAAATGAACAAGCACGTCTTGAAATTTTAAAAATTCATGCTCTTCCCATTGCAAAACATGGTGAAATTGATTATGAAGCTATAGTAAAATTATCAGATACATTTAATGGGGCTGATTTAAGGTAAAGTTTATTTCATAATTTTTACTACTTGATGAAATACTGCAATTTTTCATTTTTTATAATAATATATGCTGTCTTATTGTGAATTCTATCCAGGGCCCTGATTCCAATATTTTGAATGAGTATAAATATTAATTATAACCTATTAATTGATACAAAGTAATGAAAATGCCAACAGTTTAATAATGCAACAGTTGCAACCATTTACAGGACAATTTAAAGCAAAAACTATTACTTAATAATGACTAAGAGTACTTATTAAGATAATGATAAATTCAAATCCTTAAAAATATCCATAACATCCATTATACAGATAAAATTACATATTTTGTCCTCTGCTGTAAATTTTATATCTATCTGTAAAGTGGTTGTTGGATTGTTGAGATTTAAATAGATATTAACTGTTTCAATTTTAATAAAAAACTTAATATAAATGAGGTAAAGTATTGTGCCTAAGTTTGTACCTCAAATCCATAAAAAGACACAATCCATGTTAAATCTATTAAATATGATTAAACAAATTAATATGCATTGGAAGAAAAGCGTAATGATTGTAGTCTTTGATGAAGGAAGTCTTGGTCTCCTCCATTAAATGTCAGACACATTAATAGCCAAAGGATTCTTATTTGTGAGTCTGTTTCAAGTGCCCAAAAAAGCCAACAGCCATGGGATTCTAGTTTATGATTAAGGATGTCTTGGCCTATTCTAGCTTATGCCTTTGAAAAGTCTCTACAGACAAAGGATAAGAAGGATTATTGTTCTATAATACTTTAATCTGGATCAACAGCACAAAGATATCTTAGGATATTCTATTAAAGGCCAAAGGATTCTAGTTTGTGAAGAAGGAAAGTATGAAAAACAGTAAAGGATTTTAATTTGTGAAGGGGGATAATTTGGTCTATTCTATCAAATGCTTTGAATAAGTTTATATAAAAATATCAACAGCCAAAGTATTCTAGTTTGTGAGGAAGGATATCTTGGTCTGTGTATTTCCCATCAAATGTCTTAAAATATTGTATCAAAAATCTGTGAAGACATTAACATCCAAAGGATTCTAGTTTGTGAAGAAGGATTATTTGCCTATTAAATAATTTAGTCTGTATAGACATCAACAGCAAAAATATTCTAGCTTATGATGAAGGATGGCTTGGAAAAGTCTATAAACAACATCAACAACCAAAGGATTCAAATTTGTGAATAAAGATATATTTGTCTATTCCATCAGTTG
The DNA here is from genome assembly GCA_035357415.1 of Ophraella communa. Taxonomy (NCBI): domain Eukaryota; kingdom Metazoa; phylum Arthropoda; class Insecta; order Coleoptera; family Chrysomelidae; genus Ophraella; species Ophraella communa. The sequence continues at coordinate 56,720,391 of CM068980.1, read as the reverse complement.
CCTTTAGAAAAGTTTGTATAGAGATTGTTTGTTACAGGATTCTACTTTTTCTTCCTAGGGGGATAAATTTTTATTTTACAGCTTTTTGCTATAGTAATAGTTCATATTCATAATTTCGCATTAAATTCTTGAGCAGCAGTGGTGAAACCAGTTGGTGCATTCATTGATTTTTGTGATAGCCTTGTAGGTGATGGTCCTTATCCCGGCGTCGGCAGATTATTTTCTTTATTTTTCCAATTCTTTTTTCTTGTTATTTGAAGGAGGCAGAAAAATCAAATGCTTAACATGGGAATAAAATTTAGTTAATGTAAGTTTTAATTAAGATTTTTTTAATTTGTTACAGGAATGTTTGCACCGAGGCAGGTTTGTTCGCGATCAGAGCTGAAAGGGAATATGTTATACAAGAAGATTTCATGAAAGCTGTAAGGAAAGTGGCAGATAACAAAAAACTTGAAAGTAAACTAGATTATAAACCAGTATAAATTAATTTTAGTTTTTTTTTAATATCCATAGTGTAGGATACATTTTTGCTACTATATATTAATAAAATGACATAAAATAAAGATAATGTATTTTTCTATTGTGCTTCACAATTATTTATTTAATTATGCAAAATTTTCTCGTAAAATGTAGAAAATTATAGAATAAATCGTGTGGTCAACTGTAACAAAGTCTATTACACCCTTCCCTTTTGTGGAAGTTTTATGGTTTCTGACTATAGCTCCCTCAGTTCTCTTCTATTAAGGATTTGTGTTGAGCTTTTTTATAGTTTTTTCAGATGTAAGTTTTCTTTCTGGGATAGTCCTCCCCCACAAATGGAATAGATGCTCCTAAATGTTATGGGGGGTTCACAGACATCTGCTCCTTCAAACACAAATTAGAGATGATACTAAAAGATGTTCTGAAAGCAGCACATGCTTTAATAATAATAAATGCTTTTATTGATCCTAAAAATAAATAAAAGTAGTACAGATACATAATTAACAATAATTTTTTATTTAATTTTATATTCTATATAAAATTTAAATACATATCACATAAAATTATTAAAAACAGTAAGTGGTTTACAATTTACAGAAGCCAAAATGATCTCATATGCTATTGGCGGCATTAAAAAAACTTTTAATAGATTAGCATGCAATTTCTTTTTCTAATTAGTTTTACCAACATTGAATGGTTTTACAATATAAAAAAACAAAGATCCATTGTAAGCATTGGTTTTATGATTTGGTAAAGTAGGGCCATTTCTTCTACAAATAATGATATGAACATCTGTCCTAAATTAAATAATAAAAAAATAAAATACACAAAGACCTAACACCATAAGTATACTCTTAATAATTAAGACAAAATAAAGCAAAACAAAAGTCATGATTATTAAAAGAAATACCACAAAATAAAGTATGTTATGTTAGTAATAAGTTCAAAAAAGATGTCTGATTAAATTTCGCCAGTAGACTAGCGACGGAATGAAAATATATGTCGCAACCCGTGTTTGTTTTTAATGCGGCTAAGTTTTAATATGTTTAACAAATTTCAATTCGGAGTCTTTGTGTGTGTGTGTGCAATGTACATTTTGCTTAATTTAAAAAGTATAATTGTTTTCCAACTAGTCAATAATGTAATAAGCTAAAGAGATAATTTATAAAAAGTAAAAAGAGCAGGGGTCCCAAATTGGTTCCTTGTGGTACACCAGATGGACGGTATAAATTCTCGATGAATAGCCATAATGCTTTACTCGAATTCTACTTAGCACGCTTACCAAACATTAAGTTATTTTGAATTTATAGATAATCCAATTTTAGTCGAAAAAGAAACTAAAGATCAATATTATCCAGATTATTTTCATCAAACACGACTGTCGTCGGTATATTAGTGATGCAAGCAGAATTTTAGGAACTTATTACGTGGCTGTGAAGTATACAGAAAAAAAAGAATGGCCCAAGAATGGGCATCGATATTGACAAGTCACGATTTATTCTATCACAAGCCTTTGAATAGTCAATCACTACAATGATCCAGTTGCAGATTATCCTGCTTATTTCCATTTGGTGAAAAACAATGTAAAGAGATTGAGCAAAGGCATTGTTAAACGCCCTTTCAATATCAATATTTATTCTTAAGTGAGTTATGTTTTCCACAAGTTTGTTCAATACCAATATATTGACTGGAATGAACAGGGAATTCCCAGCAGTTTTCTACTGTTCTTATTTTTTTACTATTTATACAATAAGATAAAAAAATTTTAGTTATATTTATTTACAAAATTATCATCAATATACTCTATTTACAAAACTATTTATTTAAGTCTGATTCTTTCACTTTCACAGCATTGTCCAACTTTTCCAGTTGAGATCTGAGGTTCATGTCGTAACCAACGCCTCTCAACCTTTCCACGTTTGCTACTTGTTGACTAATCTTATCTAACACATTTTTGACATCTGAAGGGATAAACTTTGCTAGGATATACATCAATTGGAAATAGTTGATGGCATTAAAATTCAAGTGCCTATCGGTCGTGCTTACGATGCAAGCACTAAATTCTGACCTAATTTGAGGATAAAGAGGAGATTGAGTGATTGTCTTGATCAAGTTAATAGCCAAGCTTCTTTGTGGATGAAAAATTACCAACTCGAAAAGTCCATATAAAGTTTTAGTAACTATAAGTTTTAATAAATAGACGGAAGTACTAGTTTGAACAGTATCGTTTAGAATTTTGATGATTTTTATCAAATTGTTGTCATGTTCTTTGACTGGATGTTTGAAATAGCAATTGCAAATCTTTTCCAATACCGTTTCAGCAGTTACATCATTTTCCAGACATTTTAAAATCGGAGAATCAGTGGTGGGAAAATATGGTACATACTTGGTAATTAAATCCTTCAAGGACCTTTCTAAAAACACATCTGAATCGGTGTTTAACTTTACTAACGCTTCGTAAAATAAATGCCAGGTTTTTTTAATGGAAGTGAGGATGTATTCATGGGGCGTTTTTCCTATCAAGAAATCGGAAGGGAATAATAAGCAGGTCATTAATTTCGTTAAGGGACTTGAACTTCTGTTTCTATTGTATAAAAGAGGTCCACAATGAAAAAATGCTAAAGACAGTGATATGTATATCCTAAAAACCACAGATTCGCTTTCTGGATGGTTTAAATACTGAGGTAACCATTTATCGATAGTACCGAAACACAGTTCACATAATTTGTTAATAACATGGGATTGTATGTGGGTTTTGATGTCGCTTCCCAAGAACTCAATGAAACCTCTTATTGGATCATCAGATGAATTTATATGCGATTTTAGAAGTGTAGGAAAATTATTCAGCTTTGTAATAATGCTGGTTAAAGTGGTAGGGGATTCTGTAGAGAGAAGACAAACTTTCATCCAGCACTGAATTATTGAAATTTCTTGTTGATTACTTAATATACAACCACTTGGATAATCTGCCAATACTATTGTTAAAAAATGTAATATTATTTGAGGAGACATATTGTCATTAGTAAAGTAGTTAAATATTTCTGTTGATAAATGTGGAATAAGTAAACACAACTTCCCAGCAATTGTTCCAACAGATCCTGGAGCATTGTGGCTAAGTGAAATTTGTTTTAGTGATGGATAAACGTAATTTTGAAAACTTGAGCACCAAAATGGCCAATAATCTGGACTGTCGACCTTCTTAACAGTATACAAGATCGTCTCAAACGTACTTGTCATATCTACAAAGTAACATGAAGATAAATATTTTATTAACCATGAATCAAGAAGAACCCACTGATGCAGATTCATGTGGATGCTCAAGTTTAAGATGTGTTGAAAGTTTGACACCAGTGTTTTTATTAAATGAAAGTTCTTATGGTCCAGTGAAGCTTCTTGAATCCAACTTACAAGTAGTTTTGAAGTTTTCTCCACGCTTAGACCTCGTTGCACTTGCGTAAAAATCTAAAATAAAAATTATAATTTTGAAATGTATATATATTATTACTACAACATATAAACTTACAAAAGCTGTAAATACATTCCAAATCAATGGATCACTTCTTTTATCCTGATGTAGAGTTTCAAGAAAGGACAAAATTTTCTTCAATAAATCTTCATAATTCAGATAACCTAAGCTAGTAAATAGAAACATAACATGTACTACTCCAATTTGGTTTAATTCCTTCAGTTTTTGTGGTCCTAATTGAGTATATATCCTGCCTTTCATTTTGCCCCAATGATTAGGATATTCTCTTAAATGGCAATTCAAAATACTTAAAAATTTTTCAAAATCTTCTCTGCATTCATTTGGAGTGGAAATAATACTGTTGATAGACGTATGTAGTTCTAATGCGCTTAAATTGGAGTAATTTTTTTTTGATATGTTTAACCTCTTACTATAAAAATCCCAAATTGTTTGATATATATCAATCCTGGCATGCTTTAACCAATATTCTGTCAATAAAGGAGTTAATATTTTAAAAACTTTTAACAGTACATCAGAGTCTGCATCTAAGAGTACATTTTTTAATTTGGTTTGTAATAAATCATAGTTTGGCCTTATTCTATGACATGTATTGCCTTCACTTAGAAGAGATTCATTTTTTAACTGTAATTTTGATATTTCTGCTAGTAACCATAGAGAAAAAGTAGAATCTTCCAGTTCCAAAATTTGATTGAAAATTTTCCAAAAGTGTTCTCCATCTTTAGTTCTTTCTAAAAACAGTTGTAGAAACAACCAGAAATTTTGCATGCAATGACATATAAAAACTTTACCAGTTTGTCTTTGATAACTTTTTTTACTTAAATGTATAAAATTTTTCATTATAACTTTAATAAAATCGTCTAAAACACATTCTAGCGGGTCACAAATATAACTTAAAAATAACACATAATATTGTACTTCTAAAAATGTGTGAAAATATTGGTATATTGGGTTTTTTACATCATTGTCTTTCCATGAAGACAACTTTACTATAAAATCATCATGCATACAATTTATTTGAATAACACTATTGGCAATACATTTCAGTTCTCCAAATATCTTTTTCTTATATCTCTCTTTTCTTCGAGGACAGCTACATAATTGTAATGATTGTTTAATACCAGTTAAAGATTTGTTAATCAACTCTCTTGCATATGTCATTTCTTCATTACTTAAAATACCATTGTTTAATGCGATACCTTGAAATAAAAACCATTCCCTTTGTACTAAACTGATAATAATATCAATTTCCTCTATTATGCCTTCTTTGTGATAAATATTGTGTCCAATGTACATGTTTGATTCATCTTTTTTATCGTAATTGTCATTAAAATATGACTGAAAATCACTGTAAAGATATACATCATTATTTTTTTCACAACAAAATAAATATCCATTCATATTTTGGGTGTAAAAATGTATACTATGGTATACTGTCAAGAAAACAAAATTGTAGGTTATGAATAATAAATACAAACTTTCATAATGCCGGTCTTTTTAAATGGTCCATCATAGAACAAAAGATTATTGTTGGTTCCGTGTACCATGAAAATAAAAACCGAAGAAGAAATATTACCATATATAGTATTTTTTAGACAGTTGTTTACTTTTGTGGTTAGGTGTGTGGCAATATAAAATTTTATGTTTAAAAATTTAAATTAAATACAATAAACATGTCGACTCCAGGTAATGCAATGGACTCTCTTAGTGCAGCTTTAAAGTGTAATATAATTCCTAATCAAGAATACCTTCTTCAAGGTTCAGTTTTAGACCAATATGTGGAAGTGTTGTTACATCGTTTAAGAGGTTTATGTGATAATGTTGATAGTGGACCTGAAACATTTCATGACCATGAGTTATGTTTTTCATTAAGAATTAACACAGGAGGTACAAATGCAATGCCAATGTCAGTTTTTTCACTTAGAGTTCGTAGAGCATTAGACGTAAACGACACTCCGTTTCAGCTGCGATATATTGGACAACAGGAGCTAGGAGATAAAAATAGACCAACCGTAGTAAGATCAAGTATTGACATGGCTTGTAGTTCAACAATAATAGACTTTTTAACTGAACTTGGTTGTAGATTAGATTTCGAGTATATTGCCAGAGGATATATGTTCAGGAAAGGAAGAATGAAAATAACAGTTTCTAAAATTTTTAAAATGGGTGGAAATAAACCAGGTGAGGGAGTAGAACCAATTTCTCAAAGTTACTTAGTGGAACTATCAGTTTTGGCACCATCTGGTCAGGATGCTATTGGTGAAGATATGAGAATATTTGCTGAACAGTTAAGACCATTAGTACAATTGGAAAAAATTGATTATAAAAGACTGGGAAATATGATGTGATTTTTTATTTTTAAGATAACTGTAATTGCTTCTATTAATATGACAATGGAATAGGTGTGGTGTAAATTTAGTCAAAGATCGTTTTATAATTTATTTTTCAGTGTATATTTATTTAAAATCTTTTTTTTTCCAATCAAATAGTTATTTGTATGGAAAAGTTTATATTTTTAAGTTGAAACCCACTATAGAATGTCTGTATAGTCTCAAAATGTTGCATCTTGGATTTAGGTAAGTAATAAAATATTAAATTTATTTTGTTTATGTATATCAGGTATATTTTACAACACTATTATGTATATATTTTTTAAAAACAATTATATAATTTTTTAAAACTTTGTATATTTTGGAGTTTGAAATACAAATGGCAATTCATATTTCTTGTGTTTTTTTTAATAATACAGAAATTTAATTATTAAATATAAACCAATTTATTGTTTTTTATAACTAATTTGAGAAAGAAAATTTTCTCAACTTTTAGTATGATTTTGTCATGTATCACCTGCTGTTGGTGTGGTTTCTTCCCCTACTTCTGGAACAACACTGACTTTTACCTTTGGTACTATACTTCCTTTTTCCTCTGGTACCATGCTATGTTTTCCTTCTGGTACAACACTTTCCTTTACTTCTGATGCAACACTGTGCTTTCGTATTAGAGCAGCACTGCGTCTCAATTCTGATACAATACTGTGCTTTATTCCTGGTATTGCACTGCGTCTTATTTCCGATCCCATACTACGCTTTTTTACTGCAACACCACTGGGTCTTATTTCTGATACAACACTGCGTCTTTCTTCTGGTGCAATACTGTCCTTTACTTCTGGCGCAATACTGTCCTTTACTTCTGGCGCAATACTGTCCTTTACTTCCGGTGCAATACTGTCCTTTACATCTGGTGCAATACTGTCCTTTACTTCCGGTGCAATACTGTCCTTTACATCTGGTGCAATACTGGCCTTTACTTCCGGTGCAATACTGGTCTTTACATCTGGTGCAATACTGTCCTTTACTTCCGGTGCAATACTGGTCTTTACATCTGGTGCAATACTGGTCTTTACATCTGGTGCAATACTGGTCTTTACATCTGGTGCAATACTGTCCTTTACTTCCGGTGCAATACTGGTCTTCACATCTGGTGCAATACTGGTCTTTACATCTGGTGCAATACTGGTCTTTACATCTGGTGCAATACTGGTCTTTACTTCTGGTGCAATACTGTCCTTTACTTCTGGTGTAATACTGGTCTTTAAATCTGGTGCAATACTGTCCTTTATTTCTGGTACAATACTGACTTTTACTTCTGATGCACCTTTGCCCTCTACTTCTGATACAGATTTGTCCCCTACATCTGTTATGCTTTCATCATCAACTTCCATGATGGTTTCCAAAATATCATTTCTGAGGTTTAAATCGTTATATTCTTCTGCTAAAAATCTAAATCCAAGAAATTCATCTTCTTGTTCCATAACTTGTGATAGGTATAAACCTACGGGATCCTTGTAATCTCTGTCGCAAAGTGATGGCTGCAAAAAAATAATGTTAATGCAATAATTATTTATGTGTTTAGCAACTGAACATTTACCACAGAAGCAGTCTCGGTCAGGTTGCTGGTTGAATCTTCCTCAATGGTCTTTATGATGTCCTCCAATATTGATACTGCAACTTGATTCGATTCGGGAATTCCTGGTTAAGATATAAATAAATTACTAAAATAATCAATGGTAAAAAAGGAAATTTTAGAGGAAGAAGACTAAATTGTATGGGGTATTTAAGAGAGGAAAGTATAGTAGTCGAAAAGAAGTATGAAAAAGTACTTACCAGCTCTTGGCAACGTTTTAAAGTTGGAAAATATGGTGCTGTGAAGAGTTTTGAGATTTTTCCTTTGCTGATGTGCTAATTTCTCCCGTAAAATTTGTTTGTTTACTTCTGGTAATATAACATGAAGAATCAAGTTACCAGCTATTTCATCTTCTTCATCAACTGACAACAGTCTGCAATTTGAGAAAAAGCAATAGGAAACTTAAGAAGAACCAAATTATGGTGCGGTTACTTACTTTCCATAAGCGTCTTCTGCTTCCTTTTCTATTTTTTGTGCTAACTGTCGCACGTAATGATAACCATCTTCCTTCGAAATTACGTCTATTCCTTTGGTAATCATTTCATGCAAATAAACATCAACGCTCTCTTGAGTGATCTTGACGATCTGTTTAAACATTTCGTCATGCTCCTTTCTTCTTCTTAGTTCCCTTTGTCTTCTTCCTGCTTCCATCGCTTCGCGGACATACCTTTCTTTTTCGTTCAAAACGCACATAGCGTGACCTTTACGTTCTTCTAACAATCTCTTTAATTCTTTGTTCAAGAACTCGAGGAGAGAACCAACTACAATTCCTTGAAGTTTGCCCAAAGCACCTTGCAATTTTTCACCCTGCAAATCATCAATAAATTATAATAGATTCTAAAAAAATACCAAAGTTTCCACTACCACTACGCCAACACAACACAATAGGTCTAAATACATAAAAAAGTTTTCTTTTTACCATTTTTATTTGCAGTAGTTCATCTCGTTGTTGAGCTTGGACTCTGAACTTCTCCTTTCTCTTTTGTTCTTTCTGTTTCATGAGCAATCCTTTAGAGTGTTTCAGTTCTTGGATTAGTTCTCTGCAAGCGTCTCTACCTTCATAAATCTGTTACAAATATAATTGTTTTTAATTATTTTTTTTTTCGTATGTTTGCAGAAAGTTTACCATCATTTGTGTAGCTCTTCCTTTGATGACACTTTGCAGTCTCACTAGAGCTTGATACTTGTCTTCCTCTTCTTTAGGTACACCTTCGACTTCTGGAGTTATTATTTGCCTTGCAGTCTTATCAACCTTTCTTCTTAATTTCAAGGGTCGTTTTTCTGTGCTTGGTTTATATTCTGAGAGAACTGTTTATAACATAAGAGTTAGCTGGATTTGATTACGCAATTAGTGTTTACTTTACCTTTCAGTTCGTTGTGTAACTGTTTCAACACTGGAGCTGTCCATTTAGTTTCCCTAACGCAAAGTTGCCTCTTACGTCCACTAGAATATAAAGTTTTCTTGTCTATTTTTGTAGCATGGTCCAGCCATTTAGGCAGAGTATCTAGGTTCTCCACGCCTTGGAAAAAATTAAATTAGATAATTTTATGTTATTTTAGGATAAATTCAAAACCAACTAAAAAATACTCTAATAATTCAACTTTTATCAGTTCTGTATGTATGTAATTTCAGTACTAAAAAATATAATGCTTGGCCTAAATTTAGTCCTACAATACCCATCCCATATCTCCAAGATACATCTTATCCAAAAATGAAATTGATAATTTTACAAAATAAAGTAAAGACACAAATACTCTACTGGTTGATATAAAATATAAGCACACTGTTTTCAGTTTTTGTTGACTTAAAGCTGCCTTAGATCCAGCAGGTGTCACAACAACAAATAATAGGTTGCTAAACATAAAGTTTTCATGGGAATTTATATAATTAATATATGACTAATTGGAATATAGCCATTACAAATTCTACTACATTGAAGGGGGAGAAAAAATTTACTCAATAAATATTATGTATATTGGTCCACCCAGAGGTATAGTTACTGGAAAATCAGGAGTAGTTTCTTGTTTAGGAAATGTGGAAGGCAAAAATTATAAATTGTGTTTTAGCTACAATGGAAAACTATGTTGCTAAAAAATAATAGAAACTTTTGTCAGATGTTAGTGAATTTTCTAGGAAAGTACTGGGAGGAATTAGTAAATAAATAAATAATTTGATCTGACCAAAAATTGGTAAAGAGCTCAAGAATTGTCATTATTACAGAAGCAGCACTGCAGTAATGTTCAAAAGACAGGACATATTTCCTGAGATATGTAGTATAATGCCAAGAGAGAAAACAATAAGATAGTTTAACAGAAGAACAAGCAAAAACAATAGATTTGCAACGACCAACAGTAGTTTATGTTAAATCCTCCCATGTTATCTGTACAATAATATACCAAAAACAAGTAGTTAAAACTTGGACTTTGTTAGCTAAAAGAATATAAGTATTTATTTTATTATTTTTAGAGGTAGTCTCCTATCGAATATCAATAAACTACCGTTATGAAAAGAAGTTATCTAAATAACCCGATTACATTAGGACTTAATTTACATATTTTCTTTAAAAAAATAATAATTAAACTCTAGTATTTGATTTTTAAAGCTCAGTGTTCGTGTTTACAAAAAAAGTGGCAACAGCGCATTTAATATTTACTCTATTTATGAATCAAAACTATAAAATCAACTCATGGTCTTAATAATATTGCACAATATAAACCACTTTCGGTCTGCAACATTATTAAATTTATTATTTATTTGCTTTGATTAATATCAGATCAAAGAATACCCCAACAAGAAGCGGAAGCCGGTGAAAATCCTTTGATGTTCGTATGGCCAAAATTTATGACCTTGAAAGGTTATTATTCTGTGCCCGAGAGAAATATGAAATTTTCGTTATGAGAAAATAGTACATAGTATTCGTAAATATTAAAACGATCTCAGTATTTTAAAGATCAGTTATTAAATGTTACTTTTACCATTAATACATTTTCAATACAGTATTTATTCAAAGAGAAATAAAGCATGGCCAGAGAATATTAAATACCTACTTTTTGTGTTCTGTGAGCACGACAGTCCTGACCTGACAAACAACCGCTATCTATAATAATTATAAACATGGCGATTTCATTATGCATATTTATCTATGATTGTAGTTAGACGTTGTTTTTGTGATATAATAATGGAAATCTTATGGCAAAGAGAGTAAGGTTATAAAATAATGTACAAAAAAATAGTTCCTTTTCTGCTACCAGATAGAGTATCGGTGGAGTATCACTTATATTGATAGTGCGTAAAAAGGCACCTAGCTATAGAGTTAGAGTTATAGAGTAAAAAGTGTATACTTTTCGTACGCAGGGTGAATTGCCAATACAAAAGGAAGGGATGTATAGCACATAAGTAAAAGATAATTATTTTATAAAACATAACATGAACATAACCTGTACCATGATATTCGTATTCATTTATTTCGTGCATTTCGTATTCTTTTGTACAAATTAGACGCTAACTTAATTTTTTTTAAATTCATCAACGAACAATAATCGATCATAGTATCATTTGTAAGTCTTGAGTGATTAGCATATAAGTGAAAAGGTGAATTTATCAAAAAGTTGATTTAACTAAAAGCAATTTGTATCTAAAATATAATTTATCGTTAAAACATGAGTTCTAACAGTAGTGACGATGAATATAGTCCTAGTACTTCGCGAGAGCTTAGAACAGCTAGAAAATCTGGCTCAAAACCAGCTTCACAAACATATGTAACCAGAAGACAAGCAGCTAGAAATGCTGATAAATTGTTAAAAGAAAACTCAGACCAGTTTATGGCAAATTTCAATCCTGAAACTAGTACTAGAGAAAAAAGAAAGTTGTATAGAAAAATACATCCACCTAGTAATGTACGCAGACCTCCTGGTGCTTTATATGATGAAAATGGTATACATATACAGACAGGAGAAGACCTATGTGATTGCCTGAATAAAGATTGTCCAGGATGTTTTTTTGAGTGTCCCAAGTGTAAATCACAAAAATGTGGAACTGAGTGTAGAGTCCATCGAAAATATATGGTAGAACAAGTTGAATATTATGGTTATGACCATGTTATTAAAAATCCTTTAATGAAACATTGAAAACTAACAAGGTATGGAAATGCTATAGATTTTATTTAAAGTATATTTCACCTTTATTATTTTATTTTTGGTTGCTTCTTTATCTGATCATTTTTTTTTTATTTTCAGGAGCTCTTTTAAATCAGGATAAATACTTAGTTACCATATATAATGAAAATATTATATTTTGTGTTCTAGAATAATTTGTTTTTTTTTACAATTAGATTTTATTTTTGGTTGTTTTGTTATCTGAATATCATTTTTTATTTTGAGCTCTTTAACATTAGGTTAAATACTTAGTTATAATTTGTTTTTTAGAATTATTATTTGATTTGATTTTTGGTTGCTTTCTGATCTGATTTTGAGAAGCTCTTTTAAATAATGATAAATACTTAGTTACCATATATAATGAAAGTATTAGAATATTACTTTCATTATTATGTTTTATGTTCTAGAATAGTTTGTTTTTTACAATTGTTGTATACCAATTTTTGATTAATTAAAATTGATAAAAAATGTGAGTATAATTGATTTTGTCAGTCTAGCCTGAAAGTATAAGATATATTGATAAAGCTGGCTCTATTAAAATTAGCTGGTCTACTGGGACGAGAAAGTTGGCACCCTGGCAGCTCAGACCATAAATTATACAGAATATCTAATTGGTTTGTTTACATTTTTTGGTTTGTTGGTGTTTAAATTTTGTGCTTTTTTTATATTCTATTAGTGATTTTATTATTTTGGATAAAACAAAAATCCCATATTTTTTAAAGTTATAAAAATAATTTACTCTATGTACTTTGGTACTTACCAGTAAACTGTGCCTTGTACTTCTTACGTTTCTCATCTATTATACAGTGCCAACGCTTTGGGTGTTCACCATTACGCATCAATGGAGCATAAACCTCTGATTTTTTATCAATATGTTCCTCAATAATATTCGGTGGTTTGTATTTACCCAGTTCACCTTTGTACCTCGCCTCGAGTTTTCTCAAATCTTGGGAAAATAAGTAAAATTCAAGAATAGACCTAAAAGTTGCCAAAAATTATATGTACCTCTGGTAGCTTTTTTTCGACGTTTAATCCGTTCCTCTTCTCGTACAGTTTCTCTTTGCGCCATGCAGTGTTTTAACTTCAATTCATTCTTAGCTTTCGTCAACTCGTGAATTTCGTTCAACATTTTTTCTGAAAGTTTCAACCGCATTTCGTGGACTTTTTTAATTTCCTCTTCTCTGAAAAAAAAAAAATTAAGCAATATCTTTAATAAGTAAAGTCAAATTATCACCTGAATGCCCATTCATCGAGTTCCAAAGCATGTTTGCACTCTTTAAACCGCTCCAAGGATTTCTCATCCCTGATGTCTAGTTTGATCTCTTTTTCCCAAGCTGCTTTCATTCTTGCTCTTTCAACTAAAAGCAATTCGTGCTTTCCAGCCGGAAGACCATTACCTGCAGAATAATAAATATTTCAAGTATTTTTTAACAAAAACAGTTAGGTGCACTTACCCCATTGTAGAAAGTCCAATTGAGTAATCTCTGGTACACCCTTTCCAATAATTTTGTAAGGCGTTTCCCATGGATCTGTTTGCGACGTAGATTCTCTATAAATAGTCTCTACTTCGACGTCTCTAGTTTTCAGCTTCTCTTCAGTATGTTTTACTGGCACTTTTTCAATAGTAAAAAAAGGAGGGGTAGTCTCTGGGGGATACCAATCCTTTGGTGGATAATTGACAATGGTAACAGCAAATTTTGATCTACAAGAATATATTATTTAAACATTTTAATCATATCTACCTGCTGGTCAGTTACCTATCGGCTCCGAGGTCTGGAGATCCGTAAAGATGTGAATTATCTCTGGATCTGCCAGGCTTTAAACATTCTTCATATGTAGGCGTTGGCGGTTGTCTTCGTCTAACCAGTTGTATTCGAGGTCGAGAAGGTGAGTCCGAAAACATGTTTGAAAATACTGGACATATTTGCTGAATAAAATAAACTCATCAATAATATAATAAAAAAAAGTGGCAAAATAACGGTTACTTACGTACTGTGCTGTTGATTTTTTAGCTGCTGCGGCAGCCTTGTAATGGTCAGTTGGTCCAGATACACTAAAAATGGGATCTACGAAAAGTATTTCGTCGAGTTTTACGTTTACAACTTTAATTTTTCTACTCACCGTACATGTAATCGTGCGGTCTGTACGGAAAACATTGAGCTGACCGCCGTGCCATTTTTGTTTAAAAAGAACTTGAAGTAGTTTAATAAAATTCAACGGATTCTTTTAAAATTGTTTGATTTTAAAATCACCGAAACGTGTGTTACATGTAAAAATATGAAAAGTTATGGGTTACTATAGAGATTCAACAAAAGGTTTGATCAATTTATTTGAAATTAAAAAAAATACGGTCATCCTTGCCTGTACGAGCACAGAACAAAATCTTTTAAATATAAAGTGTAAATTAGTCTGCTGTATTCATTAGACTTTTTAATTTAAATTGCTTGTAATTGTTTAAAGCTGAAACCGGTATTTCAGCAAATAACATTAATTTCGCACCGGCGCAATTTGCAAACGTGCAGAGCCACCTTAAAAGGTGCATTCTATACATTTGACACCTTCTACAAAGCTCTATTTATTAAATGCAAACTTTTAACTTAATTCTCTATATTAGTACTGTTTAAAAAGAATAAAAAAATGTAATTTAAAGGAACAAAGTTTATCTACTTAATTGGATGTGTCGTTTAGAGTGGTGCCTGTAGAGGTGAATCAAGAATTTAATGTATAAAAGAAGAATTTTTAAGGTTAAATTTAAATTGATTGTACTAACCCTTACTTTTTGGAAGTCCATCTTATTAAGGATAATAAAAAACTCTTCTTAGGGCTAATAACATCTAGGCTTTAATATTGTTATGTCTTATTACTTCCATACTTGGTTTAGCCTTATAACTACCTAATAAACATCAGGTACCTAGCTACAAAAATAAATAGTAACTTCAATATGTCAATCTGACGATGCTATAGTTGTCTAGCGAAACGGCTGTCATTGAGTCTTTTAAAAAAGCAGTTTTTAAATAAATATTGGAAGTTTTGTTAAAACGAAGACTTTTTTATTATCCTTAAGGTAAAATTTATTTTCATTCAAAATAATGCGCCGTATAACAACAAATTTGTTTTTTATTCTGATTTAATATCGTTATTAATGAAAAATAAACCATATTTTTGTAAAAAATTTATTGTTCTCCAAATTAAATTTACAAAAGATGTGCCATGTTGCGGGTTTTTTATAAACCAAATAATTTTAAAAATTGCATAAAGATTTTTCACTATTATTACGTAGTTCTTAATTAAATAGCAGTACACAATAAAACATATGGATCCGATGAACAATCGGTGACTACAGAGAAGCATATTTTAGTTGAAATATTTATTGTGTAGTGAAAAAATTATATATATAAATATCGTATTGTAATAAAATCGGAGTTGTTAGGATTTTTCTAGAAAAAGAAAACAGATTTTTCATAATAATCCGGTAATTAAATAAGTATAAAAAATGTCCAAGAAATTGTCAAAAATCTATGGTTACTTTTTGTTCATCTAACCCAAATGGTTTTGAGGAAAATATGTTCTAATATACAAAAATTTATTTAGAAGAGTTTGTTTATAAGATTTCTTTACACTGCAGGTCCATCCAACAATCAGTCAATAAATATATGCTATTAAAAGTAAATTTTAATATATACTTTTGAAAATCTACGTTACTAGCATTATATTATGTACAATATATAAAAATAATTTTAATCAACAATATATTTCATAACCTTACATTTTATGATTAATATAGATTAATAAATACAACGCATGATTATTTCTTCTTTATGTACATTATGGTGTGGTATTTTCTTCCAGGGTGATAAACAAAACTATATTTTTTATTATTTAGTTACATATTTCTTATTCAAGCGAGGAAATTACTTGTTGGACTCTATATATATATATATGTTAACTCATTTCACACCAGTTCTTGATAATTACCATTTTTGAAGCTTCCAATCTCAACTCAACCTCTCTTTAAAAACACCCCATCTCCCAACTTCCCTAAATATGTAGGCCAACTTTGTTTATTCTTGGGTAAAAACCTCGCGCAAGTCTCATTTATCTTCTGATTTACACATTCACACTCCACCCTTAACCTATAGACTGTCATTTGCCCTAATCTGAGATGGGGCAACTGGTTAAAATAGCTAAACTCGTTCTTCAAGTTAGTTTGCTCTTCTTCACATTCTCCCTTGAAAAGCTCCCTCCGTTCTTTTTCTGTCGTTTTTTGGAAGTCGTGGGAAGCCTTATCTGAAAATAGAAAGAAAATAAACATAGATAAGCCACACACTACAACTTTATTTTTGCTGAAAAAAGAACATCAACTGTTTATAATAAGATTAAGGAACTAGATTTAACCATCCTTGCGTGCGATGATGAGTTGAGCCCGGTAGGTGGGAACCCCACAATCTCGAGGAAATGTAGAACAAGAAGTTTTCAACCTCATAAAAAAGCTTGTCTTCGAGGATGAAGAAGGAAACTGTAGAAAACTAAATGGAAAAAGTTGGAGGGATACTGTAATTAAAAAAAGGAGGAATATAAACACGGAACTAAGGTTGGCCACGGAATGGTAAGGAGGTGGCTGACAGCAGCGCTAACCAATAGGGGGAATCCCACACTACCGGGTAAAGATAGAACAAGTTTCTGAGGTCTAGAGAAGGTTTGCACAATGTAAAAAAGGTGTTTGTCAAACTCTTTGCAATGCCACTTCATTGTCCCCACAGTGTGGTACATTTTAGATGGCCAATAAAAACTCTTGTTGTATGCAGATGAACTCGACTATGTTTTGTTAATTAAGCCACAAAAGGGTTTAGTTTTGCCCACATAAATGTGTTGAAATTCATGTAAAAGCATGGAAACAATTATTATGAGAATTCCCTTGTTATCTTATAGCGTTTTCTTTTTAGATTAGTAGAAAGTGAACCGAGTGCGCCTCGGTGCGCACTGAAATTGCTCTTGCACTACCCCACTTTTTACTTTGCACTGGCAACGGACGTTTTCAGGGCGAACTGCGTGTTTTTGACATTTCAAAAGAATGCATTTGATATAGTGCACTTTTTTGGTTAGGTTATTATTAGTACTTGAAAATGTTTTCTGAAATTACTGAAGGCGAATGTAAGTTGAATGATAACTTAAGGTATAGAGCGGTTTTGATTCTCTCTTTTCTTTATATTCTTCTGAAGATGAATATAAGATTACAGGCGTACTAAAATAAAATAAGTACAATAAAGAAACGTTTTATACATTCTGCACAAAGACCTATTCACCTCCTCCATAGTTACCAATTTCAACTTGAACTTGATCATTGAACGCTTGAACCTAACCTATTCGTATTGTCCTGTCCTGTAAATTTGTTGTACCATGGTATTGCCCTGAGTCGAATTCGCGAAAATCAATGACCACTAGATGGCGCTGTCAATTTGCAATATGGCCGCTACGAAGGTGAACAACAAAATTTTAGTTCATGCTTTGCATCTATCGTTGTTGCTGTGTACGTGTTGTTATTTTACTTGTCTTAATACATCTCAGTCCCAAAAAAATACATTACACTACAAGGTTAATGGCACAATGATGTGTTGATCACCCTCATTTGACCTTTTATATTATCCCAATAGATGTCGCCCATTTTGAAGTTTTCGCAAATAGTCAGAGCAGTTTTTGGTGCCCTCAGGTCACATCGAGAGCGAGCAGTCTGTTCAAAAGAACATGCGTGACAGATTGCTCTCCCTAATGACATTTCAATAGAACACACAACTCGCTCTCAGTGTGCACTCAGTGCGTTGCTCTGGTCTCAAAAGAAAACGCTATTAGGTTTTGTGCTTATTTTTACTCTGGAATAGAAATTAGGCTTTACAAAATAAATTATAAACTATGTATATATTGTAAGTAATGAAAAAGTGTTTTACTGCTGAGTAAAATGTACAGTTGTACCTACCTCGTTCTAGTTTTACTTGTACACATTCTCGAATATCTTCAGTGAGCATATCTTCCATTTTTTTCGCATGAGGTTGCCAGTAAGTTAGGAAGACGATGTCGAACGAATTAGTACTATTTGTAACGTTAAACGATTCCAAAATGGCACCTGAATAATGAATAACGTACTCTTGTAAAAAATCCTACCAAGTATTTAATAACCTTACCTACTGATGTAACTTTCACCGAACCATCTAAAGTAAAATTAGCATCCCTCTTTCCCCTATACCGACCGTCCATCCAATCCTTCATTTCTTTTTCGGATTCCAGATCCCACAATGTTAACGAAGCGTTCTTTTTGGCTTCTTCTATTTGTTTCTTGATTATATTTTGAATCTCTTCCTTTTCTTTTATTTTGTCTATGTGTTCATTAACGTCTCTTTGCTCGAACCTGGATTTGCGAAGGCGCATCTCTTCGTTTTTGATGTAGGTGTCTTTTAGAATCTCTGTCGGGATGTAATCCACATCGTGGAGCAGTCTGTTTCGCGATCTTTTAAGGTTGGCGTCGTCGTAAATGCCTACAGAGATAAATCAGTCAACATTATACTCAGAAAATGCTTATTGTGGATATTCATCCCAAGTTTGTGAACCTGATGAACATTCATAATGGACTGGGAAAGTAGTGACGTAAGTGACGCAATGTTTTTCGAACTGTCAAACCAAATGTTTCCAAACAACTTTTGTTGATAGTGTGTTTTATATGTGTTATTGACTATTTTATTGTATTTTCTTGATTTTTTGGGAGTTCATTACTGTTTTATCATTAATTAGTGTTTATTTATATGTTTTATATATCACTAAAGTAGATATACGAACTATAATGTTGCCGTTTGGAAGCATTACGTTCACATTTCACAGTTTTACAGCATAGAACACAAATTTTGACATCACACTTTCCCTATCCGTTTGAAGTACAGAACAACAAATAAAGATTTATTTGTTCCGAGGTTTGATGTCTCATCAAAAACTGAAGACCGACCAAACACAGGTAATGCTTACCGTTGTTTTTTTCCGACAGATTTTTCTTCTTCGAAGTGGACAATTCCGTTTTGGAAACGTTTATTTTCTTTTCTTTGCTTCTGGGATCTCTGCTGCTTATAGGAACCAGGTTTTGGGTGATGGCAGAATGTTTTGTGTTGTAGGGTATAGTTTCCTCCATTGCAGGATAGTAATTGGTATCGTAATCAGGTAATGAAAGCTCCTGCAACATTTTCATACATCAATAAAAATATACTGACAGCTTATAAACAGGCAACACAACATCATAAAGACCAGATGCTTAACTGTTTTTTTATTTGTTTCGGTTTTAGCGAGGGTTGTTGTATTTTTTGAGGTGTTTAAGGAATGTGAGGACCTTGTTATAGGACTTCCTCTTCAGGGAATATTATACTGTTGTTGACCAAGTTATCGAAGGGGAGAGTGCGTTTGACATAGTAGACCTGCAAGTTATGGAGGTAATCTTAAATTGAACGATATAGACGTTACTTCGGAATTTTATGGATTTAATCAGCAAAGAGGAACAATATTGGTCTCATAAAGCAAGAAGATTTAGAGAATCTGAACACCCAAGAGGATAAAGCTTGGTGTAAGTGACAATTATAGGAAAGTCTGAGTTTCTTCAAAAGATTAGAGAACTGGTGATTGTAAAGAATTTAAAATGTCTTGGGAATTCTTAGTGATTAAATTACCAACAACAGTTGTTTCAGGAGTTATAAAGGTTTGCCATTGAAGGAATGATATATTGAACACAAGGTTGTCTTAGAAGAGAACTCAGGTAAAAGAGTCTTT
Source organism: Ophraella communa (assembly GCA_035357415.1). Taxonomy (NCBI): domain Eukaryota; kingdom Metazoa; phylum Arthropoda; class Insecta; order Coleoptera; family Chrysomelidae; genus Ophraella; species Ophraella communa. The sequence continues at coordinate 56,700,512 of CM068980.1, read as the reverse complement.
AGTAAAAACAATAATGCTGGCATTAGAAGACTGTAATTGATGGTATACAAGGTCCAGATTAGAAATAAGTTCACAGAAGTTTACCTTATTCTGAACTCATTGAAAGATTAATAACAACTAAGTCAGAATTCTATTGAAACATCAACATATAACAGGTATGGTATATCAAACTCTACTTATACCTAACCAATCGCTCTGTAACTGACAATTAGGACAATAACTCCTCCCAGGACTCCATTATTGTTCCTTTTCTATATATAACAAAGTCCATGCTCCCAATTCTCCAACTTGTGCCGAAATTGGAGAGAATTTTCAACAAGAACGGTTAGAGATTTGCTGAATGCAAAGATCAACAAATATTTTAGCTTTGCTTTGAAAAAAGTCTTAAGAACTCTTTGTAGTTGTCACCAACAAAAATTGTTTCAGGGGTTGGAACGGTTTTTCATCTTGGAAGTTGCCTTAGTCCAAAAAAATGGAGCCGGGCCAATAGATGAGCGTAGATGGTTTTTACAAGGTCTAGATTAGAATAGAGTTCACAGGTGTTGCAAAAAACTTACTCTTTCTTCTCCAAAAGCATCGATCTCTTCATTGGGCGAGGTCATGTAACCATGCAATTCTGGATTTCTGTCTTTATGCCTAAAACTGGAGGAACCGTATTTTCTAATGCCTATCGGCACGGGATCTACTCTGTAATTTTCATCAACTTCTGACTGTCCAGCCGGACTGCTTATGTGAATTTTTGGATGGGATTCGAAATGGTCTTTTAATTGTTTTATCACCGATCTACTGTTGTTCAGTTCTCGAGGTAATCTTTGCGCTAGAATGTAAATATAATAATGGAGTGTTAAACCGTTATCCGGTTGATGGTATTTTATTAAAGTATAGTAGCATTACTTTGCAAAAATATATTTGAAAATTATTTGAATCAAATATTTTGGGAGAAAAGTGGAAATTGAGAATTCCTAAATGTTTGCAACTTCCACTACAGATACGGCGCTAACTCATATAAGAAGTAAGCCACATTCTGATTTAGACGTTTTATGAACTTATAGCTAATAGCCAGTTACAAAAAGGCCAATCTAATTTGAAGTTTGAAAAACTTTACAAATATATGAGTGTTCTGTATCTACGAATAAAGAATAGAAAGGAAGGAACGTTGTCAAATTTTAATCTGGCAAATAATCACGACGGAAGTCGGCCATATTGAAGAACCAAATATGACTCATTCGAATCGTGACATTTGACATGTATAGTTTTTTCATGCTGTTTTATTTATTATTTTCTGATTTAAGTAGTTAACCCAACTCTTGAATGTGAATTACTTTTCATCTGTAGGGTTCTATTTATCTGAATTATTAAAAATTAACAAAATATTTTAATGACAACCACATTGTTATCATAGACGTTCCTTTATTTTTTATATAGATCAACTAAGTCAACTATTTATAATTACCTGCTTAGAAGTTTTTAATCTAAATTTATATTCCTACAACTTTATGACAATGTATATTACTGTACAAATAATTACAAGCGGAAAACAGTTATTTTTTTTAATAATTAATACGAGACATAAGTTTATAATACCCTGTGTGTGACACCACTGGTAACCGGAAACTTCAAGTCAGCCATATGCAAGAACCATTGCGGACATCGTCAAATCGTATTATACTCCTTCCTTTTTATTATTTATTCGTAGTTCTGTATCTTACATTTGTCTACAGTTTATAGGAGTTGACGTTTCAATAAAATATAAGCATTGTGTTAAAATTTTTTTAGCTAAGTTTAGTTAGCTTTTCTCCACATTTTTTTCAAATTTGAATAATGTCAATATCATATAAATCTTGTTTTGTATCATACTGCATGAACACAACAGTTAGAACTCCTCATAGAAAATTTGTAACCGTACCTGCAGTAAAATTGTGGTTTGAGGATCAAAATTTTAAAAAAGAAGATGACAGAATTGCGGTTCTATGTAGCTAACTTTATTTTTGGGTTATCTACGTCACAGCCGAATGACGGACTATTTAAATCATCCAAAAGTTGAATTTTCAAATCGACATAAAAACCGTGTGAGAATAAATACAATCAAATTAATTGGTTTCCTAGTATGATTTTGTACACCCCTAATCTAATTGAGAAAATATTATATTTTTCTTAAGTTTAAATATGGAACAAGATTAATTACCTGAATTGAAGATAACAAAACCTGGAGGTTGGTGAAACTGACTCAACGCATTTAATTTCAAACTCAAGGTACTGTTAGACTGATCGGAGCATTGTCCATAAACTTCGTTTGATACAGCTAAAAAATAATGGCAAATTTTAGTTTAATGTTGGTTAAACTATTACAATTTATTTCACCTTTTGGCCCATCTAGTATTTTAAGCGTATCCAAATTTATACAGTCTGTAGTCCAAAATAAATACAAATCGAAACCTAGCGATTCTAAACTTACTGTTAAGCCACTTGTTTGGGTTATCAGACTACCAGTTAAAGGTTTGTATAACGATTCACCAGTCTTACCATCGATTATAAACGTCTACAACATAATTTACACCAATAGGTGATTGAAGAGAATGCCAATTTCGACTTACTTGTGTATAATTATAGTTTAGAACACCGTCGTATTTTTGATAAATGATTAAAAAATCTGTGATATTGTCGGAGTTGAAGTAAGCAGGAGTGGGGATGATGTTGGTTTCACTACCATCACCTGGTACTGTGAAATTCCAAATTTGCTTGAATGATTGTCCATTTATTGCTACTAAGCTCGAGTTGTACATCGCCGTTATGATATCGGGAACCGCATCTCCTGTAATATCCACCAACACTGACTGCGTTAAAATACCCTTAAATTTGTCTTCATATATACTTTTGGTGGAGTTTCCCTGAAACGTTTTTTAACTTGAAAATTTTGAAAACAACTAATAGACACATTCATTTAGATATTGTACACAAATTGTTTTTTTCCCAGCAACGTTTTTGCTTCTTATAGGAAAAGGGACAATAAATAAGAAATAAATGTCTTAATTGTTGTCTTTCATAGGATAAAAATTTCAATTTGGATACCTACCAGTGTCCCTAATGAAATGTCTTCCAGAGGAGTTACACTGAGGTTTCCACCAGATGTAGGTGACCCTGTACCAAAAATAACAAAGGAACTCATATTGTTTTTGACAAGAATTTGAGGCATGTAAAATGTTTTGGTGTTTCCTGGAGTTTGTATACTTTTTAACGTTTCGCCGTTTTTCCCAGACAACAAAACCAGTCGACCATCTTTCTCAGCTAAAATTTAAACAAACAGTTACATTAACCAACATTCAATGCTTACTTACCACTTAAAGAAGAGCACGAAGCTAGTATATCGGGAACTGAGTCGTTATTTTGATCTGATATTAAAGAAGCAACGAAAACGTTCAATTTTCCGGTGTCCAGTTTCCAAATAACTGTACCATTTTTTGAATCAATAACAGCTATTGTCTAAAAATAAAGCATATAACTTCGGATAAGAGATATAATGGAGTTTTAAAAATTTTACCCCTTCTGTTCCTACAACTAGGCAGTCGTTCTGTAGATCTCCATTTAAATCAGTAGTACAGTGCAGAGAATATATTGTATCATTGAACCAATGTCTCCATATTATGTTACCAGTTAGACCGTTTAAAGCTATAACACCACCTTCACAAGGAGATGGTACTCCCATAAAAATTGGACAGAATAAATCAGGTGGCAGGACATTATAATTATCGCCTGAAATCAACAATTTGCGTCATTTATAAGTAGAAGATACAGTAAGTACTTACCAGTGCCAAAACCAAAAATAATGTCTTCAAACCCATCATTATCTACATCTAAAGTTTGAACAGGAGATTCTGTGGTCAATTTTGGTAAATTTATTGACCACACATCAGTGACTTTTAAATTATCACATGGAAGTAGCTTAGTCACTCTAATTGGATGTGATTTCTGAGCTTTTTTTATTATCCAATCTCTTACTTTATCTAGCGGAAGGGGGTAAATGGATACTAGAACTACTACTAATATTATTAGACCTACAATACAAAAATTGAATGGATTGTAAAAGCAAATAACTAGTTGAAATAAAGAATCCTACTCATCCAAACCTTAAAGCAAAAATTACTAGTTACTAATATAATTACTTACCAATAAGGACACTGAGAGCTGTAAATATATAACAGCAAGGTTTGAAGAAAGCCTTACATGGAGGCTTGGATTTAAGTCTTGTCCCTAAATCTGATCTTGTTGCTTTCCTTCTTGGTGCCATAAGAGGACGTTTAACTGTAAGTTCATCTGCCAACTAAAACAAAAAATATATTAAAAAAAAATTATAGCTTTAATATAATACTTAGCATACCTTATATCCATTTTTCCCATCTCTGATAAAAACTTCGTCTTCAACATCACTTAGATCGTCTTCATCTAAAGATATACTTTCTCGTACTTCACCTCTTAAATTCATACTTGGGTATGCCGATACTTTCATTTCAACTTTAATAAAATAAAAACTAAATATCCTTATAATAAAACATATTTAAGAATGATACACTAAAGCATTATTTAAATAAAATCTACCTATGGAACTATTTTAAACCCCTAACGTTGCTTCAACAATAAAAATGTTTCAATGAGTTACATTTTATTTTTTCATTCAACATATATTGTTTCCCAGATTAATTAATTAAACGTCATATGGGACCTGTTGATATTTTCCTATATTTATATTTGATCTAATGGGTATAAATAGTAATAAATAATAAGATATTGTTAATTAATTAGATTTATCTACAAATCGTGCAATCTAGAAATATTAAAATATTTATATATACACCCATTTAAGAAACTCTTACCGAATTTATAGGAGAAACGACCCTAAAAAAGGTCTCACACTGACAGTATTAAAAAGGAATTTTTTATGGATTTTTGAATTTGTTACAAGTTCAATTATTTTTACAGTTACGCAGATAAACATATGTTGGTATACATACATATCCCCCAACTGAATAATTTTAATATACTGCACAACTCGGAGTTATTGATTTTTTATTTTTGGATAATAATATGCTGGAAGCTTGCGCTGGGTTAATTGTATATTCAGCTATGGTTGTAAAGTTTTTTTTCTATTAATAATTGTGTCATGTATGATATTATTTACATTTTTCGAGTAATATAAATAAATTCATCTGTATTTCTTTTTGGAACATAAGATCGAACTGTTCCTAATACTTACATTTAAATAAAAACTATATGAAAATATAGATAAGTTCTCAAATAAAACAGTGTACTAAAAAATTTTTAATTCAAATAAATAATATACCCTTAAATCTCAATTTCAACAATATTTGAAAGTTTTGATAACAATATATGATTTGTACTTTTATGCCTGTATGCACCATTATACAATTTCTCTGATTAAGACTTTAACCGTGATTACTTAATATTTTTCTTATGCACCAAGCCTTTTTTCTCCTAATCCGCAATTAACTTTTAACCGCCCGATGGCCTGGGATTAAGACTAGATAACCGCGGTTAGTTAATAAGCGAGGTTAGGATGTTTTGTTTGGTTCTGATTTCTTATTTCATTTACATGTATTTTTGTCAATAGTGAGTAGTGATAAACTGTGGTAGTGAAAAATAATTATGGAAGTGGAAGACCTATTATTTGATGATGAACTAGACATTGATGACATAGTGTTAGATGGGTTTCCTAGGCGTTGGAATGAGAGAGATAATTATTTTGAAGCCCTGGATGACCTTAGTTTCTTTCGTCGCTTCCGCCCCACGAAACCAACAAAGGTAGATCTTCTTGAAGAGGTTGAAGCCCTAACTTATGATAATAGGGTATAAGTACACCCTATGCAATTTTATGTCTCCAATAACTATGTGGAATTGCACTTTAAACTGTATTCTTAAAACAAATAAGGGAAATAAATTGAAGCTGACATTTATAATTTTGTTGTGATTTGTAATCGAGCCTTTATTTTATTTTTATTTATATATTTATTGATGAGATCTAGTAGTTAAGAATAACATGTGTCATGAAGATTTGATTTGAAGTTCTGTCATTAATTTATGTACAATCGAAATATATTCTTTTAAATAATATGTAATGTTATTAGTTACAACAAATTTCAAACACCTGAATCCCTCTTTGTCCGTAACCTTCACATTTATCAACATGAAATTGTGACAGACATGACGGATTCCTAGGAAAATTGCGATGTTGTCAGCTGGCCATAATTACCAAATCACAATTAGCTAATTTAAGTGCAAAATTCTTTGGTGCATCGAATCTACTTTTTAACCGCGATTACATACTTAGACGTGGTTAGCTAATTACGAGAAAACGTGAAAATGGTGCATACAGGCATTAAGCTCTTTTGTGCGCTCTTTGATTCCATATATATCGTGTTTTATGGTTATTATTGTTCTGTGCTGTGTAGTGTGTAGTTTCAAAGTTTGAATCTTTATTTGAGGAAATTTTAATGCAACCTACCAATAAAACGAACATTTTACTAGAACATATTTATTAAATACCTTTTAACATGAACTACATTTACGAAATAGCAACTCCAGCACAACCAGGGATTGCCAAATACTAACAGTAACAAAAATATCTTAAAGTGTTTTAAATATTTGCAAACTATCCCAATGAGAAATATTTTAAAATTGTAGCCACATCGGGTATTATTGGATTATTATCGTCTTCATTGCCTATTCCATTTGTATAATTAAGAGGTAGGTCAGTACTTGTCAAAATATTATTCCAATCTTCTAAGTTAGATTCAGGATCATCATTAAACAGTCTTAGGAGCTCATCAGCTCGTGTCAATACTACATTAGTAAACATCTAAAAATTAAACAAGTAAAAACTATTAAATTTTTTTAAAAAGAAAAATTACCATTTATTCAAGTTTATATAAAATACTCAAAAGTTCCAAGGAGAGAAAATATTAATAATCCTTGCACAATAAAAAGTGATACATTTTTTAAATGTTCCAAGAAATAAAAAAGTAATTACCTTTGGCTTATCAGTCATAATTGGATTATTTCGCAAATTAATTTTGATATGATGCATTGCAAGTATTGCCGCTTCAGATAGCAAATAAATTGAATTATTTTTTAAATGAAGATATTTCAAAGATTCAATTTTAGAAATTGTTCTGGGAATATAAATAAAGTTGTTTTTATTGAAATTTATATGCTCCAGTGCCTGTAACTTGTCAAAATCTCTAGGCAAATCATTTAAATGATTATCCTCCAGTGTCAACCATCTAAAAAATACTTTTTTACCTAATTCTATCATGTAAAAAATACGTTAACATACCTTAAATTAATCAGCTCACAGAATCTATTAGGTAACATGAAAATTTTGTTATGTCTAGCACCAAAAGTTTCCAGATTTCTTAAATTTCCAATTTCTGATGGAATTGTAAATAAGTGGCATGAATGACACCAAAGTGTCTCCAAAGAAACCAAGCATCCAATATATTTGGTAAGATCTGTGATAGGATTATGGCTGATGTTCAAACTAATCAACTGGGGCATAAACTTCAATACTTTAGGGAATTTCTTCAATTTGTTATGTGATATTGACAAATGTTGAAGTTTATTCAGTTGTAATATTTCTTGGGGAATTCTAGATATCTTATTGTGATTAATGCTAATAGCAATAAGATCTTTCCATTCTATTAATTCATCCGGAAATATATAGATATTAAAATCATCTATCCTTATTCTTCCAGTACCGGATTTCTTAGCACAGTCAATTTTTGAAAGCATTCTATATTGTTGTATGTAGCTGAGAATGGGATTCATTGTAAATTATATTCTTGAACTTTCAATTTGTATTTTGATTATCTCAATATTTTTAATTATATTTAACTAAATATAATTCAATAACTCAATAATATTCAAAATTTCAAACTAAACATCACACAGCACAGAACAAAGATAACCATAAAACACTATAGACAGGAGGGAACTGTTCGCTTATTTAGATTGACATTGTTCCCTATGGCCGCGGTCCGAATCACACTCAAAGCACTCTCAGTAAGCTTTAGGTTGTTCTGAATTATCCTTACATCGTTTATGATGGGTAGTATGATGACCTTCGAGCATATATATATGCTCGAAGAGTATTACATCATCATTAATACCATTAATATAATAACCTTAAAATTTGAAGTGACATTGGGTTTGTTCTTTATTGCTGAACATTCTGTACTAGTGTACACTAGAGACACCGAAGCGTTTTTTATTGCTGTGCAATGTAGAACGAACGAACGTATAGTGCAAGAACGATAAACATTTACCAGGATTGCCTAATCGGGCTGATTTGTCCGCCAGCTGTGTGACGTCACTGCAGTCCTTCATTATAACGTTTACCATATAAATGCATGGAAATAATAGGAATTAGACAGTATTTTTATGATTTCTGTAATACTAACGTACCTCTAATTGGATTTTTAAGATTAAACACTTATGCCTGTATGCACCATTGTACAATTTCTCTGATTAAGACTTTAACCGTGATTACTTAATGTTTTTCTTATGCACCAAGCCTTTTTTCTCCTAATCAGCAATTAACTTTTAACCGCCCGATGGCCTGGGATTAAGACTAGATAACCGCGGTTACTTAATAAGTGAGGTTAGGATGTTTTGTTTGGTTCTGATTTCTGATTTCATTTACATGTATTTTTGTCAATAGTGAGTAGTGATAAACTGTGGCAGTGAAAAATAATTATGGAAGTGGAAGACATATTATTTGATGATGAACTAGACATTAATGACATAGTGTTAGATGGGTTTCCTAGTCGTTGGAATGAGAGAGAAAATTATTTCGAAGCCCTGGATGACCTTAGTTTCTTTCGTCGCTTCCGCCTCACGAAACCAACAAAGGTAGATCTTTTTGAAGAGGTTGCGAATCCCTAACTTATGATAATAGGGTGTAAGTATACCCTATGCAATTTTATGTCTCCAATAACTATGTGGAATTGCACTTTAAACTGTATTCTTAAAACAAAAGGAAACAAATTAAAGCTGACAATTACCTATAATTTTGTTGTGTTCTGTAATCGCGCCTTTATTTTATTTTTATTTATATATTTATTGATGAGATCTAGTAGTTAAGAATAACATGTGTCATGAAGATTCGATTTGAAGTTCTGTCATTAATTTATGTACAATCGAAATACATTCTTTTAAATAATATGTAATGTTATTAGTTACAACAAATTTCAAACACCCGAATCCCTCTTTGTCCGTAACCTTCATAATCAACATCAAATTGTGACAGACATGACGGATTCCTAGGAAAATTGCGATGTTGCCAGCTGGCCATAATTACCAAATCACGATTAGCTAATTTGAGTGCAAAATTCTTTGGTGCATCGAATAGACTTTTTAACCGTGATTAGACACTTAGCCATGGTTAGCTAATTACGATTAAACGTGAAAATGGTGCATACAGGCATTATAATTTTTAATAAATATTCCCATAAAATCGTTTTAATACGGCCGAGGACTGCAGTGACGTCACGTGCGATCGATTTTTTGGCGAACGTACGTCTTATGGGATTAAGCAATCCTGGTAAACTTTTTATCATTCTTGGATATAGTGCACTTTTTTGTTTATATTTTGTGCTTGAAAATTTATTCTAAAATGACCGAATGCGAATATACGTTGAAGGAGAAATTAAAGTACAGTGCGGTTTATTTACCTCCTACATATAGCGTTTTCTTTTGAGATCAGAGCAACGCACTGAGTGCACACTGAGAGCGAGTTTTGTGTTCTATTGAAATTTCATTAGGGAGAACAATCTGTCACGCATGTTCTTTTGAACAGACTGATCGCTCTCAATGTACCTGAGGGCACCGAAAACTGCTCTGAAGAAGAAGATGAAGATAAGAGAAAATTAAAACCGCTCTATACTTTAAGTTCTCCATCAACGTACATTCGCTGCGGTAATTTAATAATAACCAAAAAGTGCACTATATCAAATGCATTCTTTTGAAATGTCAAAAACACGCAGTTCGCCCTGAAAACGTCCGTTGCCGTTGCGAAGTAAAAACTGGGGTAGTGCAAGAGCAATTTCAGGAGGAGAACCAACTCAATGTATAACCATCGAAATGAAGCAAATTGATGGAGCCACAGGAGCAAGAGAAAGTGTCACAGGACGTTACAATTAGTAGAAAAGAAGAATTTGTGCTGTGATCCCCTATGTCAAAATTAATTGTTAGAGTAAGAAACGAAATTAAATTACATGTGACTACGTAAATAGTTGAGATTTTAAATACTGCATAATTTATAACTGCACGTCACGAAAAATATTAAATTTGTCAACTCAGCTCACTTAACTCTGCTTATAATCTATGGAGTGTTACTGACTTCACGTTGTCTTTTTACCCTTCTGCTACTCTCGCGCCATCTACTATTTGCTGCTTACCGCTGGACAATTTTTCGACATTATTCCTATACAAGTTGGTCCTCCTTCCTTCTACCCTCCATAATATAAACTATCACAGTCTTGTCAAAACTTTCAAAATAAAATTTACTATTGTAATAACTTGCGGCTTATGAATTTCAATATTTACCAAGTTTACAGTAAAGCGATTTGTTCAGTTTGATGACGTGCATCTATATTTATACTGGACAAGGTATAGTTTTGATTTGTTAAAAATTTACATATTTTATCTTTTTTTAACAGTTTTTTAACTAAAAATTTTCCTTCCTTTTAATTGCAAGGTGTTTCTACCTTTCTCACCTAAGTTATTTTTTTGATTGCTTTTTCGTCCACGTCTAAAAGGTCGTTCCAAATTTGGTACTTTTATAGTTATAAATTGTCGGTAGTATCATTACATAATAAAGTAAATAATTTAAAAGTATAAGAGAACATATTAGAGGAAAATTTGTGAAGGGATAACATAATTTTTGAGAGAATTTTAATTCACTTTCTCCTTGTGAGATTTCGGGAATCGGGGTCCTGAAGGTTACTATTATCTAAAGAAAACTTAACTTGCGGATAAAATCTTTAACTGATAAATTTTAAACAATTTTATCCTTACCAATTACCTAAGCCCAAACTATTATATCAAGATTTATGTCAGCAGTGAATCTTGACAGACTTGAAAAGGGTTTAAAATAATGTAGTTTGATTCAAAGTTTTGATAAGAATAATAGATCCTAACAAATATTTTCTGCACTCAAAGAAAATACCTAATAAATAAAGAGTCCCAGTCTAAATCACTTGATTTATTAATGAAATTCATTATGATTGTGTCTGTTAGCCAAGTTTCCAAGCATTTATTACAAAGTAAATTTTTTTATTGAAAATTACCGAGTTTTATTTGATAAATAAATAAACTAGGCTGGAGTATTTTTAGTGAACATAAATATACACGGCCGGTTGTCACTGCCAGGGCCGTACAACGAGTCATTTGGGACCTGAATGAAGATCTATTACAAATAATTATTACAACTTTTTAATGTATTATTTGTATGTACGAATTTTACCCCACCACAACTAGGCACTATTATTTACATACAACCGGCTTGTAGCTTTTAAAATAATCGATCCATTTTTAAAATACATGTTCGCGTTTATACAGCGTAAAGTGTGGGAACCAATATGTTGGCCGCGAAAATGATGTTGTTGTTTTTTTTAACTGTTGTTGTTACTGATAATTATAACGATTTCTACAAACATGCCATGAGGGTGTCCGTCAAATTTTATCCGTGCAAAGTTCCAAATCCTAGGGTGTTATATCCGTTGGAAATTATTGACGATGCATTATGGAATGCGGAAGACAAATCAGTCCTAACACATGTGAGTATATCAAACAGAAATGTTTTTGCCGTAATTTTATGTTGACATTTAAAACAGGTAAAATAAGAGATAGAATTCAGCTGAAACTATCGACATTTTAATAACTATGCCGGATAAATAACATTTTAGAATAATTGTTTACTTAACAAAAAGGTAAGTTGTTTATTTATCTTCTTTAAAATGCCTACATTCCTAAAAAACGTTGATTTAGTTATCAGATTAAACAATAAGACATGCATCAGTTGAAGAAGACAAAATATCCTAGTAGAAAACGAATGATGTGATAGTCATTACGTTGTATAAATATTTACAACTTGTTATAAACATTTATATCGAAAAAAACGTACTTTTTTTCATTTCAAGGAGAAGTTTGTTTTAAAAAAAAAGTTGTACAGGAGTACAAAACGTTAAGAATTACACCTACTTAATAATGAATCTTATATAATGGGATTTTTGTCAAAAATATTTATTATACCTATCCCTTAGCCTAAATAAAATACAGTCGTTTAGCCGTGAACAGTGACGGCTCTTCAGGTATATATACAACACCAAAAGATGTTTAAAAATAAAATTTTTGTTTTCAATATTTATACACTAACATAATTCATGTAGGTACATCAATCAACCATCATTTAAACAGATTTAATTTGTTTATTTTGATTCAAAATTAGATATCTAAAAGGTGTTGAAACAAATCAATTGAAATATTTACTTTTTGAGTCTAGCTAGACATTTTACCGAATTATTTTTACTTACTAGGAAATTATTAATATTTTTAATACTTTTAGATTAGTGGATACTTCCTAAAATTAACATATAATAGTTATTTTTTCACTAGCCTATATACCTATCTAAATTTATTGACTTTTGTTGGGGTAGTAAAGTTGTTCATTATTGACCAAGGTAGAAAAATACAGGGGCTACTTGGTTAAGAACTAAACCTCAATCCATTAACATCAAAACTAGAGAATCATTTATTGTTTATATATTTACATTAACTAAAGGCAACCGGCCCTTAGTTAATGTAAAGTTACTATTGCTATTGATAATAGAACTAGCAGTTGATAAAAAGGTTTTTAAATAATTCTATTTTTTTAGGTTAGACCTTTTGCGACTGTTCTGCATAGATGCGACGGTAGCGGGTGCTGTAATCTGCACAACGAAAGATGTAAAGCTAAAAACCACGAGATGTTAAACTTGACGTTTCTGGTACTCGCCCAAGATAAATTTGTGCAGCTAAACGTAATCAATCATACAGAATGCGCCTGTGCTTCTATACTAAGCGATCCGAAAAAATGATACTCTCTTTTGAGTTTATTGATCGATGATTCTTATGCCGTAAGATAAAAACTAAAACAATGACGAAAACTTAACCGCAAGTTGTATACATACCTGACGGAGAATTATCCCTCACCGGGCGTTGAAGGTGTAAATGACAAATAATTACTTTGATTTTTTATAAAAATTAACTTTTCTGTGATATTGTAAATAAATTATTTATTGTAATTTATATTCGTTTTCTTTTCTGTTAATTTTGTAACCGCACTAACGTGTGAAAACTTAAATTCACTAACCCTTACTTTGTAAAATTCATACAATACAATACAAACCACTGTTTTAAGAACGGTTGTGATATTAGCATATTTATATCGTTGACTGGTTCAATAATTCTATTTAGCAACTCTGATAATTCATGAAAAGTGTGTTTATTTATTCTAAATCGCCTTTTTAATTCAACTTCAAATAAATTGTTACGAATTTTCACATTTCTAGCACGCGCAATTTCTTCATCTTCGCTATCAGAATTTGACGGCGAATTCAAAATGAATTATATTATCTAGTCTTTGCATTTCTTTTAATTGTTAATTAATTCTTGACTTGACTAAACTAACCTCACTTTTTTAAATTATTATTTATAATATCTATGATTATTATTCACCATGAAATGTTATTCCTGATAAGGAAGAAAATTAAACTAAGTGTTATGCAACACAACAAACTTTTCGTGTGTGAGTTACTATTTATGGAATCCACTACTAGAGGTCGTTACCTATTAAAATGCTAATAATTTCAGATTGAAATTTGTAATTAGTTTTCCAGATTTACGTATTAACTAAAGAAATAGTAGATATATAATTGGATTGGTTTGCTGTATCAATAAAGAGCACCTCGTTTTTTCAGTATTGGTGGCACCTAGATTGGAATATTATATTAGAAACATCCTAATATACTTTTAATCTGGCTTGGTTATTTATAGATTACACTCGATTAAAATTATCTAAAAACAATCACCTGTAAATTGTTTCTAAAATTAAATGACATTGGAATACAAGATACCTCTTAACCTGAACATCTGGATTTTGAATTTTTAAACTGCTCTTAACGTTGTTTAAGTTAAACTGGATTTATAAACCTGAATTTCATATTCCGCTTGCGTTTACTGTTTACCTTAAGCCAGTCACACACTAACAGGTGCACCTGACAAGCGTCACTGCTTCTATGGCAAGCAATGAGTTAAGTAGAAGAACACGAGGAAAATTTGGTTACAAACGGCTCAAGAAGCCAACGGAATCCTAAACGGCAAATCTGAACGTCAAAATTATAAATCCCCCTTAATGTTTTCAAATGAGCATATAAAATAAAGAAAGTAACTTCGGAATTTCTCAAATTTTTCAATAAAATAATAATTTCAACTAACTAACCGGTATTTTGATTGAGGTAGTCGACAGGACAAACAATTAATATTCATTAGTTTCAGCGTTTATCAAAATAAAATTTACATCTTTATGTACATATATAAAAGGCGTAGTATAAAAATTTTTTACTATTACATAAAATGGACAAGATACATAAATTTATTTGCGATCGTACAACGTACATCCACCTCTTCATCGTAAAAACAAGATAGAGGTAAAATTAACATAGTTTTACTAAAACAAATCACACTTTAGAACAAATATTTCATCTTTAATTTTCAGTGAACAAAGTACATAAACAAATTTCTTATCACAATTAAATAAAAGTGCCAATGAATAAGAAGATAAGAAGTGGAATTTCAACATGAGCCAACCTGTACTTTTTTAAATAATTTTAAAATGTTTTTGAATAAGTTATTATGCTTGTAAATACTCAAGGACAGATTAGAGTTGTATTTGTATACTAGAAACGTTAAATTAAAATGTAAATTGTACCCATTAAAATACAGTATAATAAATTATATATAAGAATAGGAAATTATCAAAAGATGGACGTACGTGATAAGTAAACATACACAGATAACATATTTTTGGCAAATTTGCATCACAGATAATATAAAATAATAATATTCCATTTATTTACTTTACCACCAGCGCGGATTTCAAAAAGTTATGGGATTAGAAAAATGAATAAGATATATAATTATTCCTTCCTCCTCTTGCTCAATATTTGTTATTTTTTGTATTTACCTATAATACTTAATTCTGCTATAATTGCCGAGGGTTCCAACACGGACAAGCAATCTGTTACATCCATGAGAAATGTGTCCGATGTAGAAAAAAACATCGATCTGAATAATGTATAAAATCGAATTAAAGACCAGTTGTCTGGAGATATCTGAGTCCCGAAGAGACCAAAGCATCAAAAACAAAGCCATCGACAATAACAGCACCCATCAAGACCAACAAGTAAAAACAGCAAATGCAGATAAAGAACTAAACATATTCGATTTGATGAACAGCTTTGCAAAAAGTTAAGGGAGTTCCCTGCCAAACCGGAAAACTAAGAACAAAAGTGCTAAGAGTGCTTTTAGCCACAATTCGTCAAATTCCCAAAGGTTAGAGGTGATAGAAAAAAAACCAGAAGAGATAAAAGGAATTAATGGCATACCAAAAGAGGACATTATGACCCTATTCCTAAACGGAACAGGAAAATAGCAGAGAGATGTATATTATGCAAGAAGTAGACAGCTTCTAGAAACAATATTTTACAATAAAAAACACTTATCTGGTAAAAAAACACTTGTCTTATGGGTTAGCTATGAGGAAATCCCAATGAAAGTATTCATTTAATAAAATATGCCTACACATAACCTCTAAACTCTGTCAGATTTGTAAATTTACAATGGGTACATTCAGGAGGTCCCAGCGGCTGAGATCGCTTAGTAAGGAGTCTCTCTGAATGTAGCGCTGCTTGAAAGCTATTCAACAGCGGCTGACTGTTTTGCTCAGCGTAGAAATTTGTCGCTTTCTAAAAAGCGCATCGCGATTTTGACATTAATGACATATCGAAATTGGGTTATGTAGGTTTGTGTTGATCTTAATTATATTCTAAGGTGTTGATTGTTGGGATAAGATTTATCCAATTGATAATTGAAGATAATTATTGTAGTTTTGTACATGAACACAATAGACATATAAAAACCAAAATAAAAATTGGGTTATGTTTTCAAATGTTTTGACTTTTGTTCCGCTGTCAGTGAGCCACGCATTCAGGCGAAACGAAGGCGCTAATTAACAGCGGCCACAGCATGCTGAGTGGCTAGATCTAGCCGCTGGGACTTCCTGAATGTACCCAATATTTGTTTTTTCTGTGCGTGTAACAACACGAAACACTCTGTAACTGCAAAAAAGTTAACCTAAAAATTTGTATAAACCTTACAATAGAAATGCTGAAAGAGAAATAATGATACATTATGCAAGAAGTGAAAAGAATAATGTAATTTTTAATATTCATCTACAGTGGGATAAATTTAAACCCATCTAAATAATCGTATTTTTATTTGCTGATTGTTATTGATAAAATTGTTGTTGTATAAAAGTTGCGGTTACTGTAGTTTCAATTTTTAATTGATTCAGGAGATGAAATATTATAGAAACATGATATAAAAGTGCAAAGCGACTAAACAAATAAATAGAAAGTAAAAATTAGGAGGCTAAAGTAAATTCTCCTCTAGACAAAATTTTACACATTCAAAACATTAACACATAGATAAAATTTGCGAGAATTTTTGCCAAACCTTTGTATCTTCCTAGTGCATGAAAACTTTAAAGGGCAAACATTTTTTTTTCAATTCGGAATAGGGAAGTTAGTCATACTTAATTAGTTCTAGATAATAAATAACTTTCACATCTCAAGCTTAAATCTATAATACAATATTTACAGCAATTCTTAGAATACTGATTCTTAACTAAAAGTCTTTAAAAACATCACCACACCAACTTTTATTTGTCAACGCGAGAAATAATCAGGTAAATACGCTGGTGAAGATCGAAAACCAGCTGCAGCTTGAAATGGAAACGGATTGCAAGAGTGAAGCTATAAACCCAACGATATATATTAACAACTAATATTTATAGAAAATGGTTAAAAACCTTTTCACGTCTGAATTTTTGAAACATTTCATTTTAATTAGTTGAGTTTGTAATTTCACTAACATGTAAGTACTTTTTTTTAAGTTTTGAATATAAAAAGCTTACAGCAAATACCAATTTTAAATTAATTGGATTCTTGTCATTTCCAAATTAACCATTTCCATTTTCTAATTATTATACAGTACCTGCATTTAAAGGCACTTTCATCTTTTAATACTGTGTTTTTTTATATATTATAATTCTAATCGTCTGGATATTTATAGAAAGCATTCCTGCGTCGCTCGAATATACTGACAGGAACAAGCGGTGTGGTTGTATATTGTCGTTTCTCTTCGCAATCCACTGTGAGTGGTAAAATTTATTTTATGTTTGGTGGAACTGGTGTTGGTGCATTCCTCGTGGTGTTTAGTACAACATCCGCTGTTTTCACACCTAGAATAAATATCACAAATTAGCTGAAACTATAACATAAGGATCATTTAATATAACCAAACTAACAAGAAGCGAAAGTCATGTTCCCAAAGCAAAAATGTCACCTTGAATAGTAGTCCAGTCGGGACAGACGTAAAATACGAACAGCCTTAAATAGAAAAAATGCGGGAAAGCAATTTTTTTATACATCGCGTCATGGCGGGGATGGTTGGAAGTCTACATATCGAATTTTTTATCTTTCTAAAATAACTCGTTGATTTATAACTGTAGAGAAAAAAATGGTAGTTACCAAGGTTTGATCATCATCATTTTTACTCTAGGATCAATATTTGCAGAGTTATACTATTAAGTTTATCAAAAGAATCGTCATTGATCAGGGTCCAATTTTTTTTTTTAATTCAATTTCCAAGTTCAAAGTTTTTATAATAGATCTATCTCTTTATTGAATACTCATGCGCAAATATTTTTGAATTTTCCCCTTCCACTGCTAAAATATGACTACTCTTTTCCATAGAACACAACGTATTGCTACCCAGGAATACCACTACTTAAATGGCCCCTCACGCCATAAACCACTAAGAAGAAGATCCAATTTTTATTTCATTTTTATTAGTGCGTATAACAATAAAAATACTGCGATCCACTCAAATAAAATAAACAATGAACTAACCTCTTATGGCCTTATGCATAATAATATACGGATTGATAGAATAGGCTTGCCAACACAATTTTATAAGGGACACGAACATTTAGGGGGAACTACGAGAGTGGGAGTTGGTTCGCGCATGAGTATTAAATTTGAGCCATTAACGAGATGGTAGCATCATTTAAAAAAAAAATATTTAATTAAATAAATTATTTTATTATACATAATGCAAAAAAAAATCAAGTACAAAATTTATAAAATATGAATAATAATAACTTTTTTGTCATTTGTCATTCTTGCCCATCATCTATGGGAGAGTCATCTATAAATTCGTCACTGCCATTATTGTTTTGTGTATTGTCACAGTCAATTCAGCAGTGGTCCATTGCACAACTTCTTCAGTTCAGTGTAAGTCCGGTGCGTTTTTGTTTCTTCTTTGGAGGAACAACTACAGTTTGCTAATGCAAAGTTTGATAAGTACAATATGAATAGTTGAATAATAAAACTCAGACTGAGATGGAAGCACTCAACGATTAATTTGAGGTTATGGTTCCTATGGCCATCAGCCGTGAGCATGTCTGTGTTCACAGTGATGCAGAGGGACTGTGATCGTCATTGCTCGGCAGCGCTATGATTATTTTTCGCCTTTACCCTATATCTTTCTCTTAACTTCTCAGCTACCAGATAGCTGATACCAGATACAGCTACTATAGATAGCGCTGACAATTCATTTTCAACAACAAATGGACATTGGTCGTTTTTAGCAGTGACCCTTCATATTGTAATGTATATTGGAAAACAAGTTATTTGAGAAAAACTAAAAATTGAACATCAAATCAAGATGGAGACTAATGCACAGGCGGGATTTCGCCGAAAACACTTTCCGTTCTTTTTGTTATTAGCACATTTTCAAACCAGAGAATACAAAATACACTTTGTATACGACAGTCATGACAAATGACAACTGACAACTATCTTATTAAAAACATGGCGCTTTCGGACATGCGCTTCTTGTTAGTTGGAGTATTTAAAGAAGTAAATATTTCAATTTTTTACTTGTTTTGCCGAAAAAAGGCAAAAAAACATAGGTACTAAAACGCGGATATCGTCAGACTAAATCTAAAGATAAAATAGTTACAGACGGCTGTATGTGTGTTTGTAAACAACATTTTGCAGCTGGTTAATTGGACATGTAACAATTTTAGTATGTGGCTGCATGCCAAAATATCCGCAAATTTGCTACAAATTTATATTAATTTAGCGTGTAGCGTCTTTAATCAAAACCTTGTTAGAGAAACGAGATAAATGCTACTATAATTATACCTCTTTAATAATGGATGTATATAAACGTGTGGTCCACGTAAGATAAAAAAGGAAAAACAATTAAAAGCTACTTTCATAAGAGGTACAATTTTTATTAATTTTGAAATTCACTTTCAGCTGTTAAATTAAATAATTTTTTAAACTAAAATCTGTATATAATTTTTATGTACAGATTTTGGCATCTGTAAATTATCAATTTTTTTTATAATTTTTAACTTGGTATTCTGCCAGCAAGACCGCCAAGATTTCGAGGTAACCATATAGATTTTCTTGATATATTTTCATTATTATTTTAATTTAATGTTAAAAGACAATTTTTCTTTCATTTGAAGCAATTACAACGTTGTCCAATTTCTTTAAAATAATAAGAACTTAATTGTTAAAAAGTATCCGATAATAATGCTTCGTTTATATACTTAAAATATCACACTTTTAGCATTAATTGAAGATGTGATTTTTTGGCAAATTTGCTTTTGAATTAAACTAAATTTAGAATGAAAAAGTTGTGTTTTGACTCATCTCAAAAGTGGAAAATGCATGATTGTACCAAAAAAAATTAAATTAAAGGAGTTTTGCCAACATTCGGTTTTATATTTACGAAAACAGAGAGGGAGAGTGAGAGGCACACCAATTAAACGAGCTTCGAACTTTATTCTGGAACATCCAATGTCGGTGGACGACCTCGCCTAACTTTTTAAGCGATAAAAAGTAGTATTTGAAATTATTTTGAGGCAGAAAAATAAAAGCTGAAATGTAAAAACTTGTTCATGCCAATAAAAACTAAAATTCCGATAGATACATTAATTGGATATCATATTTTAACTAAATTATCAAGTGTTTATTATACAGATTGTCCTGTTTGCTAGTAGTTTTTATTGTTAAATGTGAAAGAATTTGATGAAATAAAATATTTAAAAAATTTTTACGAGCCTCTATAATTCCTGTGTAAACAAAATTAAAGTTACTGATAATCTGGTCAAAGGCTAAAGTTAAAAAATGAATTGGAGACTTAAGAACTTAGCTGTATCTCCATCTGTTGTGGTAGTGTTTTAAACAATTTTGCTAACTGATTAATTGTTGTTGTTTAAAAAAGAAGAACATTTTATTTAATTTTACTTTAGGTCAACTTAACAAATAAATATACTTTGATAAATAAATCAAAGTCATTCTTATTTTGGGAATAAAAGGACTTTTATATTAATATGGTTTTAAGTAGTGAAATTACCTGTAGATAATGATCATGTTGGGTGAGGTGGGAGTGGTAATGTTTAATTCCAACAGTGTCCTTAACAAAACGGCTCTTTTCTGCGGTTTCCCGCATGCAAAGGGATTATTGTTTTCTGCACACCTGAATGTTAAATCGTAATCGGTGAAAACAAATTCTCCCGTCTCGGCACACACATTTTTAGTCTGTTTAAAACTATCAACACTGAAAATTTCCACCACTATCACCACTAAAACGATAAGAACTTGCAGACGACTCAGTACTTTTTGTGAAACCGCCGTATTCGAATCCAAGAAACACATTTTAGAACTGTGTGCGGTAGGTAGATTGGAGCTATACCCAGTTTTTTATTTTTACTATTTTTAGTGCCACTTGTGGATTTGCGGTAAATTTAGAATTTCATAAGCGCGCACCAGACTGATCGCAGACTATTACTTCGAATATTTCTGCTAATAGGTGTATATCCTTCTGATTTTCGAAAGAGAGAGATAGAGACTCTTTCTTGAAACAAGTTCTTAATTAAAATCACATATTTCTTTCCGAAAACATGGTTTTTTAGTCGGGTTTATCAGTTTTGCGGAAGATATTATCATTATCTCAAATATTTTATTCGGAATACAAACAAAACCATTACATAATTAAGATGATTTTGTGCGTGCACTAAAATTCAAACTAAATGTTAGATAATTCGACTTCCACAGAAATCCTTCTAGGTAGAGGGCGACACAACTATTTGACATTGATTTTAAACACATAACCAAAAAACACCGGATACTACTCGCACTCAGTACAATACTATGAATAAATATACCCCTCTATCACTAAATTTAAGATCAATGTAATAGTAAAAAGGGATAATACCACCTAAAAACTTAATATTTAAACTTTAGAAACATTTTTATGTATCTTAAGCCACTAGTGTCAAAATGCATTGTTCCACATGCACCTATGTTGGGATGCGTCCAAGGCGATCATGTAAACTAATTTTCCCTCGCAAACACGCAAACAAACGGAATTTTTCTCCGGCTTATAAAATATCCCCACTGCAAAAAAAGTTTAGTACATACATAAAATTCTAATGAACACTCTTTTCTGATAATAACCGAATATTTTGTTGTAGCTAATAGCTTGTTATGTAGACACACGGGGGTCAGAATGTTATCGACCAAGTATTTCTTCGTTGTTGATTCAAAATCATGACGAATTAGACCATAACCAAAAAGATTTGATTAATTTTATTGGAAAATAATTTTAAGGATATTTACTTTAGGATAAATAATAATACTTATCGTTTTTATAAGAATTTTAAAAAAGAAACAAAACATTAACCAGAAAATTGTTTTATTTCATTCAATAAATTTTGTGGTTAGATAAAAATTACTCATTTATGGTTTGAAAAACATTTGTCCATCCATTGCCAAAATGTTCGTGTGGCTACTACGCTGATGAATTCGGGATATGGCTTACTCCAGTTTCTGAGAACTTTTTTCAATAGAAATAAAGAAACAGGTTGCTGGGAAACGTATAGAACGGATCCTAATGAGTTTCAAGACAAATTCTTATCCAGAATCACTTCTCAGATTACTTTCCCGCTTCCATCTGGCTTGATACAACGACCGATGATAATGGATTGGACAAATGCATTAAAAGTAATCAGTATGGGACACCTCTGGACTGTTGCTAAAGATAAGTTAGGTTAAGTTCTATTTGAGTTGTCGATTAATGTCCCTTGACAGCATAAAGACCTTAAGAATCAAAAAGTTGTACTATAACATCTAGGGATGAGCCATAATAGGCCGGGTGGGCTGTAGGGAAATGCTGATTTAGTGCCCTACTCACATTGAACCTAACCATTCTTGTCTTTCTTGGAACTGTGAGAGCTCTCCTTCATTATTCTCAATGACAAACATCGCTATCTAGGATGAACTCTCTTTTATGTAGAGGAAAGCTCAAGCTCGTCAAATATTGTTTGGATAACAAGAAAGATTTGAAGGATATTTTAGCACAGTCCTTTGGTTCATTGTATCGCGTCAGACCATTACCGTGAACAGAAAATTACAGCAAATATATTCTGTTAGAGGCTTATGCCATCCCTAAATTAAGAAGCCGCTACTATTGCAAGGGGAATTGACAGGGGAAATGTGACGTCAAAAACTGTTGAACTGTGTGAAATATCACCGAAAAAGTTTCCAAACAAAACAAGCATTGGTCTTCAAAAGCAACTTTTGTTTGAGTTATTTTATTTTTGTTATTATACATTAAAATGTAGGTACCATTGTACCTACATTGTAGGTACGCACAACTTTGAAGGTTATGTCAATATATCTACTTTAGTGATATGTAAAACATATGAATAAACACTAACCAATGAAAAAACAGCAATTAACTCCCAAAAATCAAGACAATACAATAAAATAGTCAAGAATACGTATAAAACATACCATCATCAAAGTTGTTTGGAAACATTTGGTTTGACAGTTTGAAAAACATGGCCACTTACGTCACTACACTCCCAGTCTATTAATCTGCCGATATGGTGTGCCCCTATATAGATACACAGCAACTGGAAAGACATTTGAAAAACCAACTTTTCGAAGAGTTCTGCAACAAGCTTGGCATGAAAAAAAAAAACAAGAAATAAATGTCGTAACATATTACTCTCTTCTTTAAAGATTAATACTTTCCGGAAATAAAATGACTGTATGTCGGTCACTGGACCATCTTTAAAGCTCCCGATTTTGTAAGAGCCAATAAGATCACGTCATTAACTACTTATATATGCTTTGTCTTAATATGGTTCTCACCCATAATGCAATCATTGCTGGGTTCCAAAATTAATTTCTTAATATCCCTCGTAACTTCACTAAGTAAATGATAATTCAAGCAAAATCATTACAGTGATGTTCTCAAGAGTCTGTAATTATTTTTTTATATTTTGCACTTATAAAAATCTTCATTATAAAACGCATTTGCGTATCGTAATGTAACTTTTACGCACGCAAATTTTTGTTTTAAATGGTTGGCGACATGAGTGAAGTTTCTAAAGGCAAGACTATTGACAATGACATTTGTGGCTAATAGCAATTTATTAATTTTATATTGTTCTTTAAGAAAGTATCTGTGAATATGAATATAATATTTTACTTATATAATATATTATTATTGGTATATTATTCATTTTAAAATATTTTAAAACATTAACATTTGATAATCTAAATGTCACAACTGTCAAATTTTATAAATTACACAGTGCTGCCGACATACTTTTTAAAATAAAAATTTTCGTAATTACATAAAAATAAAAAATTAATTTAAAAAATGGTAAAAAGGGCAAAATATAAAAAATATTATAAACAACTTATTTCATATGGCTGTTGTGACACTCGTTCTTTAAAAAACTCATCGCTTCGCGATTCGTTTTTTAAACTTGAACTCGTGTCATAACAGAATTCCATATGAAATGCGTTGTTTAATATACTATTATTGTTTTGTCTACCTCCCGCAAACATTGAATCAATCACAAATTAAACTATAAATATGAGCTTGGCCTAAAATCCGGTTTAGTAGGTGACAATGAGATTGCTTAGTAAAATATGATACAAAAAAACTATAATATAATTATCATTTCCTGAAGACAAATAAATTTATTCAAAAAATAACACCAAAATATATTTTACTGAACTAATTTAATTTTCCCTTGAGTCAATCAATCTAAATGACATGTCAAGGTTTGAGGTTCAGAAGTTATCAACTGTTAATCTGAAAAAAGGTATACAATGATACAATATAATTGGGTGTATTAATAACATATAATACGAGGTGTAGTCAATAATTTTTTGTAAAATAGTATAAATCATTAACACTGCATAAACATATAAATGAACATTTAATCTTTAATAAATAATATTTATCTGAGTAGCACCCACTGTCTTTATTACATTTGTGTTCTGACACTAACAATGTATTTTCTTCTTACCAAGAAAACGAATCTATAAGACCGCCGAGGAAAATCTCCAGGGGTTGAAATAATCCAAAACACTATTTGGAACCATCAACCCCAATAGGTAAGTTTAAGTAAAATAATTGTAAGAATTTTTACAGGGTTCCAAAAGGAGAACTGCCAATTCTGAAACAGAGTTATTTGGAACCTTTAAGTGAATGCAGATTATGTGAAGAATTCCTTAAAGTGATAATAAGGAAGATTGAGGAAAAAAGTGGTGGAAGGAAGCCTTTGTGTGGAAAGAGGACAGGATCTTTAATGAGGGACTATAAAACTATTCTTTAAAAGAGCAATGGAAAATCAAGAGGATTAGTTGCAGATGACATATCTAATAGGACAGTTTCCAAGACCAAAATTTCAAACCCAGATGGTCAAATTTAACACCACAGGTGAAAACAAAACAAGTATCCAAGCAGATTACTATTTGACAAAAAAGAATCCATGAGGCAAGGAAAAAATTCAATAACATACCTACTTAGTCACTAATACATCTTTGCCATCATGAACTTACAGAAGGTCCCATCTCAGAAATAAGAGCTACCAGCCTTCATAAAGACAAGGGTTTTACAATTTGAGAATCAAAAATTAATATAGGGAGTAGACAATAGACATAAGTTGCAGTGTGGCTTTCAAAAGTAGCAAATAATATAAAAAATTCTTTAACAATATCTTACCTTACCTTAAAGAAATTATTATAAATCAAGAGGCATGTATACAAACCATATTTTATAGCAGCTACAGAGGAAATAATAATATATAGACATGCAAAATTTTATTCAAAATTAACAAGAAAATATTACATAGTATATAACTAAAAAAAATGATAAAAAGAATACTTAATAAAGATTTTAAATATAAATCGTCATATGTTATAATTTTACATAAAATCTTTCAGTCATCCAATATAATTGTTCTGTTTGGATTGTTCTCATCCTTCTTGTAATTAATTCCATGTTTTATAAATCTTCCAGCAGCTGCTTTATTTATTTTAGGTCTAAGAGTGAGTCTATCATTTACCTAGAACAAACATTTGATGTTATTATCTTTAATACAAAAAAGTTCCTTTTTTCAGTTTCATAAATGATAAATTTATAAAATAAATAACTGATTCTTGCAATATAAAAAGTTGAGTTACCTGTTTAGATTTAATCATGAATTCCTTAACCCTATTTATCTGGTGTTTTAAGGAATTTTTATTTGGATCACTATTGTTCATTCTTAAATAAATCCAATATAGTGTATTTAAGGTGTAGGCTGAAAACAAATCGTAATCTACCTTTAGCTTCTTAGGTAGGTCATCATACATATTTGCAGCATGAAGTTTTTCAAGCATCATTTCAACTTTGTTAATACTATTGTGTAGATTCGTTAATTTTTCTTGAATTTTTTTGTCATTTTCCAGATCTTCGAAATTTAGTTCCATTTTTTTTAGGGCCAAAATCTAAAATAATAAGTTTATTTTGGACCCTAGATATTTTTTTGGCTTTTAAATAAAAATAAAGGTTATGTTATCCTTTTGTCAATGACTTGGATGTCACAAGTCACAAGCAACACAGAACACAGATATATATCTAAAGTGTTTGGTGAACAGCTCCGAGCTAGGTGTACATGTAGTGTAACTGCTGCTGGCGTTACTGTTTATTTAAATGTTGCATTAATAGCATGCAAGGTTTATTCATAACATTCACTAACATATTTTATCTATATAATATAATGTTTGTATCCTGCTAAAAATTTTAAAAAATGTATTCTAAAAGAAAACAAATCACTGAACTATAATATTTCAAATCGAACGATATTTTATGTCATCAGAGACATGTCATGTTAAAACTGTCAATAGTCAAGGTTTTGTTATTATTTTAATTAAGAACTGAGAACTTCGAATGGCTAGTAAATAGTCATTCAGAAGTATATTCTAAAATGGGTGATAAGGACAAAACAAAACCAACTCAAATTAAGCATATACCTAAAGATGGACAAGTTATAATGGCTATAATGAAAGAAATGGGCATAACTGATTATGAACCCAAAACAATAGTTCAACTTACAGAATTCGTTTATAGGTAATGTATGAGAAAAATATATTTAGTATTGTTAAATAATGTATCATTAATGTCAACAGGTATGCTACATCCATTTTAGAAGAGGCTCGAATGTATACAAATAACTCAAAACAGAAATTCTTGGGAGTTGATGATGTCCGTTTAGCCCTACAATTGACTTGTGAATCCACATTCACCACTCCTCCACCAAGAGAAGTATTATTGGAATTGGCACATATCAAAAACTACTCTGTTTTACCTCAAGTTAAACCTCATTGTGGGTTACGGTTACCACCTGATAGATACTGTTTGTCATCAAGTAACTACACCCTCAGAAACGTGAAAAAAGGCCAAAGAGCTAATTTTGGAACACCCTCACTAAAAATGACTCCAAAAGCAAACATTCAGTTTATCAAAAGATCAACTCCAACTGTCATGAAACAGACTGTCACCATACCTAAAGCAGTAACTAAAGTTATTACTAACCAGCCTCAGAAAACTATATTAAAACCAAAAATAGAAATAACACAAAATGTGCAATTGGCACCTCCAAATAACGGTACTGAAATGGATTTTGATATCCTAGGAGGATTAAAACGAAAGAGGGAGGAGGAACCTGAACCAATGCAAATATAGATTATTAATTATATTTATACATTGAACTTTACTTTCTTTTTAAATATTACTTAATAAAATATTTCTTATTGTATCATTTGGTTTTTTTGTTAGAATATGGATAAAAAAATTTGAAACATTTATAAATATAATAAAAATCCACACCTCCACCCCATACAAGAGGATGGGATGTAAGATAAGGTTCTTTTTTTTGTTAGTCCAATAGAAGGGATCTCAATATTAGGAATGGCTTTTCCAATTGTATTTGTTACTTCTGGCAAGTGGCTTTCATTGCTATTGCCTTAGATTCTAGAAATATATAGGCTTCCACTGGTTTGATTCTGTCATGTAGAATAAAATTTTATCTTCTTTACCTCTAACACAAGCCCATACTCTTCACTGGCTTAATTACCAAGGTGCTTTGAAGAGTTTCTTAGCCTTGCTCTTATTTTTGTAATATTTCTAATAGTACCTACTATAGAACTTTTTTGTTTAAAATAATTGTTCACAAAGGTGATTGTTTCTTCAGTTTATTAAGATATATTTCCTCCGAGAGTAATTTTTTGATAAGAGCTATATCTGTTGAGTAAGGCGGATGGTCAAGCAGTTCACACCATAAATCATGGGTTTTTACTTAGGCAACCGCTGAAACAGGATTTTTTAGAAGGGTACCATTTGTGAAAATGCCAGTTGTTTCACCTTCTAGAGCTTTGGCGTTAATTGGTACTGAGTCACACAAGAGTGGTAAGGCAAGAAAGCTTGGTTGACTCCAGGTGTTATTTTGAGCTCCCTGCTCTTAATAAAACGGTTTTGGAATAATTAACGTATGGACAAAAGTAGAAATTGAAATAAGTCCTACAATTTTGGAAAAAAAATCCATATATATACCATAATGGTTGAGAGCTAAAAAATTAACACTAAAAATATTTCTTTTGACATTCTTTTTTTCTATAAGAATTTTAAAATAAATAATAAAAAATTATTAGAGATTCTGCAAGTTTGAATATATAATATTTTCCCTTCAAAACTTTTTTATAGTTTTTCCTAAAGCATTTAAAATTAGTTTTTAAAAATACCTAAGGTTTTGCGTTCGGATGTAATACTGGTTGCATACCTACGTAGTTATTCTAATAAATGTAATATTGGTTGTATATAAACAAAAATTAAACTAGTATTCAACAAAAACTTCAATATTTTAAATATAATATACGTTAAATGGATATGAATTTTATTATAAAAATCTTTAAAAATTATTTACCATACATTTTATTTATATTGAATAAATTCTCACCAGCTCAATTCTTCGTTGTATCAAGTTATCTCTGATACCTATTTGTCAAACCGACAGAGAATTTACAATTTTATATGCCCAAAATGAGATTTAGAAGAAAGTGGTGAGTAAAATACAGATTTTACTTTTATTTAGCATATATTTAATAAAATTTAAGTTCTCGTAGTCAGATTCATTGAAATTTAAAAAAATATTGTTAAAATTAACAGTTTTACGTGAAAAATTTGGGACGGGAGAGCTAAATAGGTTTACCGTAGTGGTTTAAGAGTTAACTCAGGGATAATTGGGGATTTTGTGGCAGTTTATTGTCCAAAGAAGCTTCAACGGTTCCATAGAATCGCAATTCTGTATTCAGGATTATCGAAATAGGGCAGTTGAAATTTTGTCCTAAATGCGATACCTACATGTAATACATTTTGTAATATAGGTTTAGGTACAAGGGAGATAGGGGCATGTGCAACTGGTAGAAACTCATTATTTTGTAAATTGTGTACAAGTTTTAAATGTTAGACGGTTTTTAGATTCAAACGGATGCCATGTTGGGTGTCACCAAAATTTGAAATTTAAAACGTTTGAAGTAATCTGTTGCCACATACTTACTTATATGGTCCTGCAGTTAACAGGGTGTCCACTTTCAGGAAAATTAGGGTAGCATAAGACATTTTAACCAGTTTAAGGCTTTAACTTGTTTTTAATACCATTTTTGGTTTTATTTTTAATTTTGCTTAAGTAAAACGGGGCTATTTTGAATTACATGTTCACGTAAGTTCAAGAAATAATAATAATAAATAAAATATAGTTTGAATTATTTTTTACTCCTTTAGGCACGCCATATATTATTATCCACGTTTAATTTAACTGATAGATGTATTCATTTTATTTTGATAATTTCCTATTGTTATTTACATTTCGACGGACTTGTCAACGTTGCATTATTTTAGGTGGCCTACGGGAACTGTAACGCCCTCGGATATGGTGGCAGGGAGTTCGGACGTTTTCGTCAAATCCATCCCCAAATCCGCCCCCGTCACACGTCGCATAATCGATAGAAGAAGTTTCGCTGGTGCCTCTAGTGGAGTTGATGGCGATGTACGAAGTTTTGACTACAACGACGGAAGTTGTAGTGTACGCGTTGTGAATGGTTACCCATCGACATTCCGTAAAACTGAGCGAACGATGCAGCCACCGCCAAGAAAGGTTGGCCTCATTCAATATTATTTAATAAAACACACCTTTTACAATATCACTATACCATTAAGAACACAACATACTCCACGAAAATTTTAAAGGCATTGTTGGTTCATGCTTGATTCTTGTTTGGGACCATTTTACTAAAAATCTATACCCCAATTTCGTAGTATTAGTGATTAGTTTCAGCCTAAACCAAAATTTAATGCTGCTACATTTCTGTTTTGATTGGTTTTACTATAAATGTATACATGATCTTTATAACACAGCACGTTTTTAAATTAATGGTAACACAAATATTCTAATTGAAGTGTTTTCATTATAAAAATGTTTTAACTCACTACTCATTACTTCCCAAATTATGTCAGTCAGTTTTTAGCATTGGTAAACTTTAAACTTTACAATTTGACACACTTTTTTAAACAGGTAGTTGTTTTTTACAGTATCATATAGTGGATAACAGTCAATTTGAATAAACTTCTTATTTGAAAAAACACTGAATCAACTCAGATTGGATACAAAATTAATTATACCTACATTATTATGTAATTTTTGTGAACAAATGTTCATAATGTGCATAATTGCATTATGAATCCTCAACAATGTGTTGTTTTGATGAGTCTGGGGACAATAAAACAATCAAATTGTTTGTACCTATTATCTTCCAACTATTTGACAACAAAAGATATGCATTTGAGCCTGATATTGTCAATTAATTATCATTCTCTACCTAACCATCGTTTTTAATTGAAAATTAATGTAATTTTGCCAATTCTGTATATTATTCAGCACAGGGTAGCAAGTGCTATAATCCCAGGCTCCTGGAGTCCTGGGGGCCCCTCACTTCTGATAAATATAGTTGCAAATTATGAATATTATAATTAATAGTATCATAACATATTATAAATTAAAAAAAAACATTTTTTAGTGCATAGGTAATGAAAATAGATTTATTTATTAAAATCTCTATGTTTATCAGCATAAATTTTTGATTTTTGTAATGTATTTTTGACAATTTTGTATATAGCTCAACACAGGATTAATCATGGGACTAGCAAGTGCTGTATAATCCCCTGTATAATACACTTTCTGACAATTATATGATATATGTTATTTAGGAAATACCAAAAGAAACATTTACAAAAATATGAGGTAGTTATGAGCCCAACATTTTAATATTATTTAAAAATATACAGGGTATTTTATAAAACTGTGCCATATTAAAGATATGTTTTTTTATAACATTCTATTTTACATTTAAAGTTAGCTTCACTTTTTCACTACAATGTTTTAAATTTGGTTTTGTTATATACAGGATATTTACAAAATTATAATAACCAAAATACAAAAGCAACAAGCTGTTCTAGCCATAGAATTTTAATGATTTTCAAAATTCATCAAATTATTAATTTTTGCTAATACTCCTTAAATTGAATACAGGGTGAGTCCAAATGCAAATTCATTATTTGCTGTAATATAATAATTTGTAAATTTAACACATGAGTCAACCAAAAAATTGATTTTAATTTCATGAACTGAGCATATTATTTTGTTTATTTATATATACATGTATATTTTTAGAAGTGTCTATCTATAAAAAGTATTTTTCAAAATCTAACTATAAAAGCCAATAACTTAAAACTTAACAACGAAGAGTCTTTAGAAAAATAAATTTATAGTAACTACAAACACTAACTACTATATCTCTTATTACTGGGACAACCTGTATAGTGTAGTCTAAGAAGTAGTGATACAAATAAAAGAAACAAACTGGCTTCTTCACATTGCATAAAGTATAATAAATGTACTTAAAGCAAATGCTCAAATGATGTTTAGCTGTCTAATTTATTTAGTTTGAAGTTTTTTTAACTACACCCTATATCGCACAATTTAAAAATAATGTTACAATAATACTATTATTTATTTATTGATTGATTAAAAAAACATTAAGAAGTAACTTTTCAATTAATAGATAAGATATGAGACTTATCTAACAAATTGTATTTTTTTAACGTTATAGAAAAGACGCACAAATCGTACATTTGTAAATTTAATGTAATGATAATTGATTAATGGGTTACTCAGAGGTACGTCTATTATTATTTTTTACTATTATATTTAGATACGTTTAAAATACAACAAACCATAATATTCTCAGTGACATTACACGTGTTACACCCAGAAGGACTAATATCTTAATTTTTTGACAACAGAATGACTATATTTAAAAAAATATCAATATTTTACCTTTAATAGTTTTTATAAAAAAAATGATTTATGAAGACCGGTTGGTAAAGAAATATTTAATTATTGTTCTTCAGTTTAATTGTAGTCAGTAGTAATGACTTTTCTTAGCTGCCAACTCCAAACAAATGAACTATAATAACCTTACGTAAACTAACCTAATTAGTCAAATGAGGGCCAAAATCTCTAGTTGGCTAAAAACTTGTAAAACCTTTATTTTGACACCTTAAAACTTGTCTCAAAACCTAATTATCTACATTTTTTATATCTTGAATCATTAGAATCATAAGGTAAAATAGTGTATTTATTTTTTAATTCTAATCTCATTAATAATCTCATTTATAACCAGATAAAAAGAAATTAGGGTGTTACAATAAAGGATTTTGAAACCCCTTTTTCGCTTGGGGTAATAACCTTAAATTCCTCATAACATGTCATCAGCTAATAAAGTTAGTAAAACTTTGAGATTCTCCGAGTATTAATTTTGTTACATTAAAATTAAACCACTTGTTTGAAGTTGCAAAATCACTTTTCAGAATTATAAACTGTCAATAATTTTTTACTGTAAACAATGGGATAAAACATTAGAATTTTGCAAGAACTACTTGACCAATCGAGCCCATCTTTTGCACACATTTCTAGTATTAATTACCACATTGTATACGGGGCGATTTAAAAACACGATTATTTACTTTGTTCCAGGGCAACTACGCAAAATTTTTGAAAAATCTTCACTCCGAACAAATTAACAAATTAATATTGAAAAATCAACACGAATGCGATTTATTAGAAGACATTAGAACATTTATCATAAAAAGATCAGCAATAGAAAAATCTTATTCAGAAGTAAGAATTTATATTGTGCTCATTTAAGTAGGAAATTTTTACATGTATTGTTTTAGGCATTACTAAAAATATCGTCAGCCTATTTAAATAAGAAGATTCCCAATATACCAGACATAAAACTAGAAGGCGGCGAAGAAAAATGGTAAGTCTTTAAAAACGTTTTTATACGATTACGAGGGTGGTTTAAAAAGTTATCGACCTAACAAATATGCTTATTTCACTATTGGCTTGCTTTCCGCGTACTGTTCACTGTTAACTAAGACTGTTAGGTTATAAAGGACTTCCTTCACGCCGCGTGTGCCGCTTTATATACCGTCCTAACGCCTCGAATATTCTTTTCTGGTACTTTCTAGAAATAGAAGTTCTGGAAGTAGAACCGGCGCATTCGCCATTATTTTTAATTTAGACAGGAACGGCTTTCGAACAGACTTTGCTTTTTGACTAATATTTCAGTATCTCCAAAGATTGTTTCTGATCTATTGGACAATGATTTGTCAAATTATACAGGGTTTTCCAGTTGAAGTTGACATGTTTTTAAGCGTAATCATTGACAACGAACTAAGATAGAAACGTGCGGTTTTCACCAATGATTTTCAAATTTTAAAAAGTTTTTCCCCAATCATTTAAAAAAAATTTCCCAGTTATACAGGACGAGTTAAAAAATGCCCATTTTCAACTAAATATTACATTAGAACTGCTTGAAATTATGTAGAAAGGGGTTTTTCGAGACGCTGAATCGACTGGTGAAGTCCGTTTCTCGATAGCATGTCTAGAACATGTTTTAATATGGAAAGAGTGAGTGGCAATCCTAACTAGTGAGTTTGTCATGAAAGCACCGATATTTTTGCAATTCTGACTGGATTTTCGTTTTCTACGGGGTCGATTTAGTGGGTCTGGTCTATTTTTATGCAAAATAAGACGTAAATACAAAAAAGTAAAATAAGATGGATACAAATAAATGGAACACCCTGTATATTTTTACACATGCATGCATTTTCATTATTTTCAATATCGCCACTAGCTCTTTCTGCGTTTTTAATTTTTTTGTCATTAATACACTGACATAAGTAGAAGTACAGCTTTAAAAAAATTGTATTTATTACATGTTCTCATTTTTAAGAAGTCAAATAATCTTTAGTTGAAAATGGGCAATTTTTTAACTCGTCCTTTTGTTAATATGATTTTTTTAATATGATTGGAAAAACTTTTTGAAATTTAAAACATATTCGTGAAGACCGTCCATTTCTATCTTGTCAACAATTACACTTAAAACGTGTCAGTTTCAACTGGGACGTCCTGTATTTAAATACGCATTGTTCGGGCAATTAAAAATTAGCTTTCCGATGGGCGTATTGATCGCATCGTATGTTTCAGGAATATGTGGAACGTGTGGAGGACCGTACTAGAAGAAAACGAAAAATTGGCGCGAGCTAGACTGGCGGCAGTCGAAATATTCCAACAGCAAATTGCGGACGATGCCAAAATACTTCGGGCGCATAAATTGCAAACGGCTAAAAAGGTAGGATTTCACAGTTATTTGAACAAGTTAAACTTCCTCATTATAATGCTTTTAACGTTTCTTTTAAAATGCACTTCTTGTGAATAGAAAAATTATAATTAAAACGAACTTGGTACACATGAATCCGGAGAATAACTTTTTTTAAAAAAATTATTAAGCAACTAGGACAGGGCCACATTTAAAAAAAGTTTTATTAATATGAATATTGTCACTTGAGCCTTTACACATGAATTGCATATAACATTTTTTCGACTGCTATTCATATCGTCCACCAATATTATAAATAGAAATATTTCAGTAGTTCACTTTACTTTATTATGTAGTAATCATTCAAGGAAGGAAAATATACTTTACTCCTACGTTATACATATGATTTTTTCACTTTCCTTGAAGATAAAAGACGATAATCATCTGCCGAAGCCGGTATTAGAACTAAAACCTGCAAGGCTATCACAAACACTACCGCAAAAGCAAAACGCTATGAAATGTATAGTGGCCAAATAGAACAAATGGCAGGTTGTAGCAGGAAATAGCAAAATCTCACTGTTAAAAATCGTTTCAATTCAATTTACACTATTCAGATTACCTACCTTTAGTTCTCGAGATATTTCTAAATGAACGTACCCTGTATATTTTGTCGTCAAATTTAGCTCGAATGCATTTTTACAGAAGGTAGAACAGTTGGTCTCGTTGACGTGTAAGATAAATAGACTTTTTGATTTAAATGAAACTCCAAAAAACTTTTCCAAGATACTTTATACTGAGTTAATTTAGGTTTTGCACGCTATTTGTTTTAGAGACATTCACCCCTGCATGCGGCTTTTTCGTTCGCGTAATGAATTGGAATGGAATTCGAAAGAAAACTTTGCTTTTTTGTTATAGTTGTTTCAAGAATCATTAGAAATATTTTTTTCTTTTTGTATCACCCTGTAGACTGTCCGTGACAATAACGATCTATCGCGTTAAAACGTTATGTCTGGAGTGTCAATTATTATCTACTATGTTCAAAAAGCTTTTGCAGTGTTTGGCTTAGAAATGAATTTCGCCAACATTTGTATTATTAGGGTCAAAGATACTTGAAATTGTTATAACAATAATAATTCTACCTTTCAGTGCGTGGATCAATTAGCGCTGGTACAAAAAGAATTACAATTGTGTGTACAGGATGTAGATAAAACGAAAAAATTGTATTTCGACGAAGAACACGGGGCACATGAAGTTAGAGATAAAGCTAGAGATATTGAAGAAAAGTAAGTACGATTTACATTTGCTGTTACAACAATTAATTAACAAACGTAGGGTCCGGTAAAATGCAAGTTATTCTTCAGGTTTGTAAATTTTTAGTTGTACTTACCCATTTAATGAATATTCACTTGCTTATCACCAAATATAACCATGGCTACGGCATTTCACTAATAAAACCAGTAATAAATTACACACTAAATTAATAAAACAACAGTAGTATTCTGTCCCCGTCTAGCACAATATTTAATCTAATTTTTATTTAAATCTTTTAAATATAAATTTTATAAATTCGTATAAAGATACCCTACAAATTTAAGAATAGAAGTTTAAGGTTATGTCGATACAACTGACAAAGTCATAATAGCGTTTCTTGATCACGCAGTTTAGTTTATTTATACCTAAATAAATAATTAAAAAATATACAATAATATGAATCATAATTATTACTTTAAATATTTATTTTACAGTTTGATAGATGTACACCTTTCTTCACTAAATTATCGTGTGTTTTCTCGTGAAAAGGCATTACCTAGTATTATGTTCTCCCATCAATTAACGTGTTTACATGCAGGATTGAAAGATTTAGTTGAGATTGGGTGGATTTTTCGACTCGTGTTTTTATGTAAGCAGGGTTGAAAAATTAGTTTGAGGGTTCAAGTATAATTGAAATGACAGTTCTTCCGCGTTCGGAAGTTAGAGCATTTTTAAGTAAATAAACCAATATTTTGAATGGATCGAATTTTAAGTCGATATTATTCTCACAAATATGGTCAATTCTGAGGATTGACTTATATTTTGGCGGACCTAAACTCGACATTAATAAATCATAAAATACACGTAAAACTTTGTTGTTTGTGTATTTCAATGAACATAAATATGGTAGAGATTAAACGATAATGAGTGAATGAATAGCGTACGGCTATAGTAAATTCAAATAACTACCTACCGCTATTCCGACGCTTCGAATGAGGTCACTATATAATTTCCACCCTTGTTTACGTAATTTTAATGTTGTCTTTGTAGTCGCCGGTCGTTTTACCAGGTTCTCGATTATCCGAAAACTGGTAAGATGAGATGAATTCTCTCTAGTGAGATTTTCTCATCTCACTTTAAAATCTACTTCGAAAAACAGTATTCTTGAGCAGTCATCACATGAATTCACATCCCTTCTCTTTATGCACTTTGTTGCCAAACGTTTTATCCATCTTTTTATTGGTTATGTAAGATAAAACATAATATTTCGAAAGTTATTTATTATTATTTTACATTATGGAAAAGCAGGAAAAAACAATTACAAATAGACAGAATGAAGTGCTTTGTTCAGTTGATGGAAGACGATGCAGGTGTTCTCGTAGGTTCCAAATTGGACGGAAGACATACTTGTAAATCAATTAAAGCTCTTGGGTAGAATTTCTAATAAACTAAATTCCATTACGGGGGCAAATAAGGAATAGACGATCGAATAAATTAAAACAGTTCTCTCTTAACTTATTCAATGCATTCTGTAGAATTTGACTGCCTATCTAAAACCAATAATGATTGAGAGTAGAAGTAGGCCCAGTTGACAGCAAATCGGGGGCGTGCTTATTAATTTTTGAGAGGGTTAAGAATAAAAGAAAAATTCTTAGTAAAAAAAGAAGATTATAAATCTAAAGTGAATGATTTCATAATGTTGAGTAATGTCAGAATTCTAAAAAACGATTCAGCTTTCAAATGGCGTTTATAGTCCAGGAA
The DNA here is from genome assembly GCA_035357415.1 of Ophraella communa. NCBI lineage: Eukaryota > Metazoa > Arthropoda > Insecta > Coleoptera > Chrysomelidae > Ophraella > Ophraella communa. The sequence goes on along the minus strand of CM068980.1, from coordinate 56,662,965 downwards.
AGTTAGTCAAATGAGGACAAAAATCTCGAAATTAACGATAGTCGGCCACAAACTTTATTTTGACAGTTTCTTGAAACCTACTTATTGCAGGATGTCCACGTCTACAGAAATTTCAAGGTCAAAGGTAAATAATCGAGTCTTTACATATTTATTGCAAATAATTCGTTTCCTATGAGTATCCCTATAGGGGATATTTATATTTATTATAACTAATAGAATAAATATTTGCGGTAAATGTGTGAAAACTCGAATTTTTGACCTTTGACCTTGGAATTTCTGTAGACCGCGGACACTCTAGGATAAGTAGGTTTTGAAACAAGCTTTAGGACGTTTTACAATGCTTTAGCCAATTATCCCTCGTTTCTTGCGCTCACACTTACCCACTAAGCATTAATACTGTAGGTAGAGATTTTATTTGGGTTACCATGATCTAAACCGACTATTGGCCAAGTGCAAAAGTTTTAAATTTAACGAGTTCCGTCAGTTACTGTTTTCAAACATCAGTCGTAAGCCTGCGCACATGGAACTACGTTACAGTAAAGGTGTGGACGAATTGCATTAATGAGATAAAAATTAATCCAGGCAAAGAATAATAACTTATTTTCAACATTTGCAACAACCATTTTACTTTAGTATATTTCATGATCTTCAGAAACGTTATAAAGCTAGTTTGCAATTAACTATCACTCTTGACAAATGGATCATTCGTATCACTCAACAAAGGTTGCTATTTAAGAAAATGCAAGATGGCGGCGATACTAAAATCGATCACGTTATACAAACTTGAATTATCTTGTAACCAATGCGCAATATAATGCAAATTAGTATCGCAAAATTTCACAATTTTAAGCTTATCCGTTTCAAAGTGCCAAACTGGTTGGCAGACTTTTTCTGTATATATTATCGAGAGAAATGACTTAATTTGCAGGCTCAAAAAGAAAAAAGGCTCATTTTTCCAGTCGATTACTTCCTTGCAGAAGAACAGCGCTAAAGTGTCTTCGAAGAGGGATCAGCTGGAAGAAAAATCAACTGGAGCCAGGAACGATTACCTTTTGTGCCTCGCTGCTGCAAACGCACACCAAAACAGGTTAATTTCCAATAGATAACTCATTCTACCACTTGTTACTTATCTGCGTGTTTCTAGATATTTCGTGGTCGACCTCCAACTCTGTATGACAACGATGGAAAGCGGCGTCTACGACAAAGTAGCTGAGTATCTATCCTTAATGGGTCGAACTGAGCTTCTCACTTGTTCGGCCATGCAGAATTCCTTCAGGTATGCGTGATAGATAAAAAGACGTATTGAAAATCTGACGGTGTGTTTTTTAGTACCATTCGGGACCAGGCCAAACAACTTACTCGAGATTACAACCTCCAATGCTGCTACCTTTACTATCCAGTGTTAAAGCAGCACATACACTACGAATTCGATCCGTGCGACAACGATCCCGTTGAACATGTAACAGCCGAGCACGATTCCTCCGCGGCTACGTTGAGCAAAGAAGCACGACGATGGGCTACGAAAATAGCAAGAGAAAACAATAATGTGAGAGAGAGCGTCAGAAAGCTGCAATTGTATCACGCCCTCAAGGAATCCGGGCAAAAGGTAAGAAAACATCTAATTCTCCTTCTTCTCTATAGTATTTTTTGATTACATTTGCAAAAATTTTGTGACCATAATGCTGTCTATTATTAATATTTCATGAATTATAACCACCTGAATTGTATAACTCATTTTATGGAATGTTTAACCATTGAACTATTTCATTCGGTTAGATCATAGAAAATAGTTGCTCAAAAAGCGACAACGCCGCACGGCTTGTCTGAATGATACCACGCCCAGAAGCGGTAATACAATGAAATTTGACACAGTCTCTTTAATTATTTGCCGAAGCAATTGCAACGAGCGAGTCATATTTCAATATCAAAATAAACAATCTTCTGATTGTGCCTAAGTATTTTGAGTCGTAAAACACGAACAACCAACGGAAAAATTACCATGGACATGATATGTATACAAAATACCTACACTTTCGTTTTTCGACTTTCCATATGAAATCGATAAATATTAGTTATTATGCTGTGTGTTCAGTGTATTTGTGTTACTTCAACTTTCCAACTGAGAGTGAGAGAAGAAACATTAGGGTTAGGTTAGGTTAGGTAGAAGAAACATTAGGGTATCTTTTTTAGGCTGGGAAGAAGATAATTGTGGGATTAAACATCTTTATGTACGTTCTAATAATTTTAATGCAAGTGATATTATGACTAATGGGAATAGTTTGAAATAATACTTAAAGGCAGATGCAAATCCACTCCCAAGCCATTCAGCATTTTTAAGGAATAGCACGCCAATGATTACAAGCGGAAAATTAACTCCTGAATAATTATACAGCGTTGTCAGGACGAGGACGGAACAAAAAGAATCGATTGGTATTTTTTGTCATACTCGTAGACACTCTCTTGTAATCATTAAGACAAAACAGAGTTTTATGAATGGAATGTTGCATCTGATAATAGGTCATTACTTACTTGCCATTATTTCGTGTATCTCCCAGGTATCTAACCCTAGAATTTTGCAAGGCAGGGCATTCCGAGAGTATGTGTATGGAGGTTTCATCCTCTTCCTCACAGAATCTTTTTTTACTGAGGTTGAGGCAGGTCCGAGATCTCTTCTGGTTGTAGTTTCCCAGAAGTATCTTAGCCTGTATCAGACCTTCCAGCTGATTCCAGTACTTGGGTTTTTCTTTCTCCATTTCTTTTCTTAGCTTTCCTACACAGGATGGTTCCGGTCCAAGATGTGGGGTTTCGACTCCTTTTTTTGTCAGCTTATCTGCTGTTTCATTCCCTCCTATTCCTAAGTGTCCCAGGACACCCATAGGAGGTTGACAGTGTTCTTCTGGCCTAGTTCATTTAGCTTGCCTAGGCATTCCCAAACCATATTCGAACTGATTATATTTGAGCTCAGTGCTTTGATGGCTGCTTGACTGTCTGACATAATCACAATTTCTTGTCTGCGGTAGTTTCTTTCTATATTAAATTCCGCACATCTTTCGATGGCGCTGGTTTCTGCTTGAAAGATACTTGGGTATGTGACCAAGCTTTCTAAGTATTTGGCTCTCGGTCGATAGATTCCTATTCCAGCTCCCTTTTCTAACTTGGAACCGTCCGTATACCACTTTATGGCATTCTGGTTTAAATTCTGGATGGTGTCTTGTTCCCATTCAGATTTGGTACTCAACTTTGTGATGAATTTTCTTATACAAAGTTGAATTTCTTTGGCATATCATCTTGGGGCATTTCACAAGTTTGATCAAATTGAAGTGATCGAGGTTTTTCCCTGATAGTTCCTTCCTTCATATTTTGATGACCATGCCGTCGGAATATCCTTGACATAGTATGCCTTCTCTGGTCAGTTGACAGAGCAAGCTATCTACAGTGAGACTCCACATAAGTGGGGATGCAACTCCCCCCTGTGGACAGCCTCTGGTCACATTAATGAAGATAGTGTATTGTCCTGCCTCCATTTCTGCAAATCTCGTAGATAGCAGTTGCGACATCCAGGTGGACGTCGTTCTATCTACTCCTCTTTCATTCAGTGCTCTTTTGACAGCCTCGTGTGGCGTATTGTCAAAGGCTCCTTCTACGTCTATAAAGGCACATACCACCGTTTCTTTCTTATACAGAGCGTCTTGGATTTCCTCAGTCAACTGTATTAAAGCGGTTTCCGTGGATTTTACTGCTTGGTACGCATGATGACGGGGGTGCAATGGCACCTGTTCCAAGATTTCTATTCTGATATAGTTGTCTACAGCTTTTTCCAACGTTTTTAAGAGAAAAAATTTGAGGCTGATCGGTCTAAGGGATTTTGGGAGCGTAGTGTCCCTTTTCCCTGCTTTTGGGAAGGTGATTTTGGTCCTTCTCCATGCTTTTGGTATGTATCCCAGTTCAAGGCTGCTCCGACTGATTCGGATCAAGTAAGGAATAATTGCCTCCTGGCCCTGTTGAAGTAGGGCAGGAAATATTCCATCCTTACCAGGGGTTTTGAACGGCTGAAAAGTGTTCATAGCCCATCTCAGACGTTCTTCAATGCATATGTGTTTTGCCATTGCAGTGTCTTCCCTGGTAGGTCTTCTAGTATGCTTCCTCATTTTTCCTGAAGTGACTGTTCTTCCAGGAAAGTGGGTTTCTAACAGGAGCAGAGCTCTAATTCTTACTTTGTGGAAATCCATTCAGTTTTGATCAATTTAGATAGTTCCAGGTATTTTGAGAATGCGGTTGATATTGTACCGCATTTAAGACCAATAATCTGTCAAATTCAACTGAAAGTGACGTGCAGGGTCTACACGGTATTCTCGTTACAATACAAAATGATGATTTTCTGGATAAAACTGTTGTGTATTTCATTTTAGAGTCATTTTAATATTTGTTGTTACAGGTGGATCCGAATGATCCGAATGGGCCCGACTTGGAGACTAAGATCGAGGAAATGAAGCAGGCCATCAGAAGAGCGGAAACTTCCAAAGCAAAAGCGGAGGCCAGGATTGAATGTTTACGAGCGGGCGGAGTAAATGTCGACGAATGGTTACAGGAAGCTGAATCTCTAAACGTGCAAGACATACAAAGATCTACTAGTTCATTGTCGGTAAGAAAGAAAGAAATAAGAAGAAGACGACCGTTTTTGATGAATGTTTCGATTGATTTTTCACAGGATCATCCTAGTTCGGATTCGTTCTACGATAGCGATTTCGCCGAGGGCGAGCAATCTTCGGGTCCGGTGGAAACGAGAGCGGAAATCGAAGGAAAGGAAGAGGAACGGAGAGAAAGTCAATCGGATCATTATGAAGCCGCCGAGGTCGACGGTGAGTGGGGTAGGCACTGGAAATAAGGTGGAAACTATTCCATTCGTGACGTAACGTATTTTTTATATATATTTTTATTATTTTCTTATTGTAATACATGTTTATTAAATCGTTTATATTTCGTAAAAGTGCTTTATGATTTTTTGTTGCTATTGGGCACAATTTAAAATTAGTTTATTTTCGTTTTGTATTTCATTATATTATACTCGTTGCCGAAAACACAAACAAACAAAATAAAATACATGCAAATTATAGTCTAGGTAACAAGTTAACAAACTTGAAAAATAGATAAAAATATCAAGGCCTCATTCAATCCGGATTGATACCGAAAAACATGTTGTCCAAGGACATTATAGTGGATTATAAACAAACCACAAGAGGTTTAATAACATTTGATCAATATATTTAAAGAATTGAACGATAAGTGTCTTAAAAGGGAGGAAATTAAAAAAAAAGTCGCCTCACCCCTTACATTGTCATAGTAGTTATAGTCCGTACAAAATTTGTTGATAGCTCACTGCAAGTTTGACCCTCATTAGAGAACTGAAATACAGAGAGGACAGGTAATATGATATAATAATAAAAACCAACCTAAAACTGGCAGTTTAAGATGTTTTCGACTAACCCACCTTGTATCTGAAGAAATACAATGCAGCTATAGAACTTTTAATCCGATTATGTAGGTATTTTGAGTGAAAATGACCAGTGTCGTAGAGTATATGGTTAAAATATTAGTTACTTTAAATAAATAAATATATTAATATTCTTAAACTGTAGGTACTGTAACCTCCGCCTATGATTTTATGACTTTTGCGACCGTTTTATGACTTGGACGCACATTTTGTGCTATCGACAAATTATGAACGGACTATAGTTCAGTCATATGCGAAAAAAATAATAAATTACTTGAAATTTAAATGTCTACTTCTTTGTTTAAAATAAATAGGGTAATATTGTGTAATGTTCGATATTCGAATTATCAATAGCAGAGAAAAGAACAAATAGATTTTAGATTTGAAAGTAACCTTTAATACATGAAAAAAGAGCTCGAGTCGTCATTTAGGTAAAGTTTTATTAAAAAATGTATTTTGTTCTATACGTTAACGGTAACTATCTTAAAAAGTAGGATGGCGCTGCATAATTGCAGGTTAAAAATATTTATCGATGTATTTATTTAATATTTACAAATTATTAAATACATTTTAACGATTATCAGTTGAAATTATAATATTAAATGAAATGTATCGTCAACTAAGCATTTTATATTATAACATTGACTGGACTATGACGGGCTTTAAGTTTGCACTATAGCTTTTACGTCAACATCATGCAAATGATAAAAAAAAACTAAAATGTTTAAAAATCAAAAAAATGTATTAAAAAGTTTACAATCTACGTAACTTTATAACAAGTAAATTGACTGACTAGGAATTTTGGTTTGAATTTTACTAAAAATAACGGTTGACACCAGACATTTCCTATAAAAATTGAAATTATTTTTCAATATTCTTTATGACGCCATAGCCATTAGTATATTTAGTAGTATTTTTAACAATAAATTAAAATTATGAATAAAGAAGGTACATTTTCGAAAATCAAAGTCCTCTTTAAGAATACGTTTGTTTCATTCTTTAAATCTCTTTCTCTTTGAGGAAATGTATAATTTGTTCGTCTTTCAGATAGAATAAAAATATATAGGGTGTTCCGTTAAAAAAATCGAAGATATTTGCATTTAAAAAACACCTTTTTTTAAACGCCCTATATAATATTTTGCTAATTAAACATGTATACTGAAAAAAACTTTATATAAAAAGTAATTGTTTCTCGAAAACCGCGCCTCTCTATGGGTCAGAAACTTCTGGGACACCCGGTATTTATAGTTTTAATGTTATATACAAAAACCCAGAATGTTTCGTTTATTGTTTATCCTTGATTATTTTACTTATAACAGTCGAAGTTTTCAATTAGTTGTCCACACTATACTGTGTGATTTTACTCTTTTTCTCATTATCAGCCCGTTTAAAATTCTCGTGAAATTCTAATTCCATAAAATGAAACGCTCTCTGCAATGTAGTGAACTACTTCAAAAGAAATTGAAAAGTACACGTTATTAAAAAAATTGTTGGCAAACAAGCTTTAATATTCATTAATTGGAATGCACTTTGAGTAAAAATACAAATTCCACATCATATTATAAAACGGTAGCTGCTAAATAATCCGCTTAAAAAACAATAATTTTCTCTATATGGCCCCGTATTACTTATTCAAGGATGTATTTTAACGGATTTTCTGCTTTCATTAATCGTTTACCATTTTCTATGACAACGAACGTCGAGGGGAGAATTTTTGATGGAAAATTCATAAAATCTCACGTGATCGATACAGATTAACTGCCACTATTCAACAGATTGAGTTTCGCTCATAAATTTACCCTTCGTGAATTTTAATATATTCCAGTGAAGAGAGTGGTCTAGCATGGCAGGACCAAGATATAAAGATATTGACAGGTAATATTAAAATGCGCCAAAACGAATCTCTCGACATGTTGATAAAAGTGAGTATTGGCCGTTCCTTTTTTAAATTTTTCTCCTCACCTATACCTTAATTCAAAAATCCACAAGCCTTTTACCCTTTTTTATCTAATGGGTGTCCAGTGGAGCAGGTGTATGCTAGTTTAGGGATTTAAAGAATTGATGGTTAGAACAGGAATCTGCAAGCAGCTCATATAAATTAAGAAGATTGATAAGAAGTGTTTTTTGAACAAAAAGATGTGGAAGTAGTAATGAAAAAGGTTGAGAACGCTGAGGGTCTACTAGAGTAGTTTAAATATAAGATGAATGATCTTATATTAGATATAGTCAAGGGATCTGGAAGGTGGAGGAAGTCGCTGCTCTCTTTAATGCCAGCAATATCCCAAATGAGGCTTTAGAGGTTCTTTACATCCAGTTTAGGTTAAAAAAAGACGGTAGATAGAGCAAGATAATAAACTTTATAAAAATCAAGGAAGTAGATGTAGATTTTTAAATATGGGAAGAGATAGCTGAAAGCCTGGAGAGCTTAAGAGATTAAAAGCCTAGTCTTAGGATTTGAAGTTTGGGGGACTCAGTGCTCTCCATGCCAGCAATATCCCATGATAGTGTGAACAGTGTGGACGCCAAAAGATTGAGAAAGCAGAAGAGGCAACCAAGTTTTTTTCGTAAGATACAAAAACAAAAACCAGATGAAAGGAAACGGAGTGAGAGAGGAATAGAATAGAGGCACGCAGCTGAACGCATCAAACTTTATCGACGAATTTTTTGCTATTTCGGGTTACCCAAATCGTCAGCTTACATATTTTTCAATATCCCCCAAGTATTTCCTTCAAAATAAAAAGAAATTAGCTACGCTCGAAAATATCGAGATGACGTTTTTTTTACAACTTTGCAGCCCTCCCATTTCTTTACGTCACTCTCAAATTATGAGATCAGTGGAATATACACTTTTTAGCATGTAATTAACTCACCCCACTTAAATTTGACGCTCTAGAGAGTTTCTGATGATCAATTTTTCTACTAATATCTGATATGGGTCTCATATTTGATGGAGATACTTAACCGGGTACAAAATGTATCCCCCTGTACATCAATCTGTGTTAGTAAATCCCAAAATCTCCGCTTGGGCTCCCCCACTATAGACAATTTGAGAGGATCTTTGGATCTAAGATTGGAATTGAGTAGTAGACATACTGTATCAAAAGCTTTGGAGATATCAATAGAAGATGATGTAGGATTCACCATAAGTTCTAAGGATTTGTGGTCTTTGTTAGTTTCTAAAAGATGAATGATCACAGCTGTTTTTAATCAAAATATTTAGATTGAAAAAGTAGAGAGAGAATTACTTAAGATATAATTAGTATTGTATACAAATTTCTGAAAAGTGAAGAACTGTGCTTTCCAAAGCAAGTACAGATCTATATGGAAAGCTGTAAAATCGAAGGACAAGGAAAGAGGAAACTTTAACTACTGGAGAGAATTTGGGAGCGATCAACAGAAGTAAGATCCGCTGGAGAGCCCTTGTGGGAAAAATATGTTCTGCTTGTGGTTGTTTAGATACTCGAGGAGTTTATAACTGAGGCTTTCCATGATTGTTGATTAGTTGGAAAAGAGAGACTGGTTGATAGAGTTGTATAGGAGGCTTGTCTACATTCGTTCAATTTCAATGGCGACTACTTTATAAAATTGCTGCTCTAATCTCGCTACCAGCAATTTTCTGTAGGTAAACTTGCTATTCTTCCTTTATTTCTCACATAAAGATTTTATATTTTAAACTGTAACAATAGGACTGTATTTTTTTCCGCAGCAATGCTTGAACAAGAGAGGCAAAGAATTGAACAGTTGACTGCCGGATGGGACGACCCTACTCAGATGGATTGGGGCACAGAAGAAAACGTCGAAGAGGGCGAAATATCAGTTAGGCAAGAAACTACACCCTCAGTACCGCTGCTCAAGTGTACAGCTTTATATTCTTACAAGGTAAGACCTTTTTTTTAATATTCAACATTATTTTCTTTTTTTTTAACCATTACGAAATTCATCGACGCAGTTATATAAAACTGAAGTTACAACTAGATAATATTTATGTATTGAATACTGCCAAAGGCCAGCACAGCTAGAGAACAATAGTGATATAAAATATCGTATTTATATTACATATTTATTATGTATATTATGTTACAAGTCAAATATGTCCAAATTATCAAGTAATATATATATATGTAAAAATGAGATAATATCTAGAGAATATTATTTATGTGTTAAATATTATATTATCTATTTTTTAATTTTCACACAATACTAACTTAAAATATTTTATTCCATTGGATTTATTAAAAAATTCCCAATTTAAAATTTGTTCAAAAAAGCAATATTATCCATGCTGGTGGATCTACAGCAAGTGAATGCATATAAGTACATTTATTTTGTCAACATGAAGTGGGAAATTAGAAACAAAACAATCATAATGCAACAAAAATTATTGTAAAACAAACACTAAATGATAATGACACATGAAAAGTTATAGAAAATTAACTAATAATGAAAAATAAAGTAATAATAAAAAAAAGTATGAGTATGGGATCCTATTCCTGGTTTTGAAGGGTTGCTGCCCCTTTCTTTCTCTCTAAATCATTTATTTCTTATCATCGGTGTAAAATTGTAAAAATGCTTCTTTTTTCTGACAAATCACATAAGTCTTTCAATTAATTTCTTTTTAAAGAGTTGTTTTGCGTAAAATTTATAATGAATGACTCGTGATAATTTATAGGTTGTTATAAGTTATAATTTTCTTCTTCTTTTGAAACACAAAACGAGGTAAAATATATAAAATATCTTATGTAGCTTTTATGTTATATATACAAAAAACATTTTATGTTTATATAATAAATATATATTATTTATTTTTATATTTATGTAGCAGAATTTACATCATGAATATATAATAAATAAAAAGTATAAAAATCTTTCTTTCTCTGTTATATATTTTTATGTAACTTATACATTGGTATCTGCTGGGGTGTTCGAAAGTAACTTAGCTGTGTTTCTGTCATACGACACCGTATTTTCGAAAATTCAAGCTAACAAATAATTAATTATTTCACAAATCCAAATTACCTTAGAATGTAGTTTATTGGGGATTAGAATAGATTGCCATTATTCAAGCTTAAAATGCAATTTACCTCATAAAACGCTTTGAATGCGTTTCAGCAAATTATCCCTTTAACGAACTTTGAAACTCTATGGTTTTACTTGCTCCATCAAGGCGATTAGGCGATAAATTTCATAATTCTTTGTGTGACTGGCTGCATAATTGGCAGTTAATTTGTTAATGGGCAAAGTGTAGCTGCCGTTGCTCATGTCAAAAGTAAACGTCGTTAAAATTGTGTGCTTTAAGTAATTATGCCGTTCATAATTATCTTCGTATCGAACCTCATAATGTCGTTTCCTCCTCAAGATTCATTCGAAGTTGTAAAATGGCTATTGAAGTGAAACCTTGACATAGAAGAAAAATACTGGATAAGGAAGAGGTGCTTGATTTTAAATTCAGCAACAAAATGTGTACAAGCTTTAAATGTAGCTGAGCTTAATGGAACCGATGACCCTGTCTTAAAAGTATCACTAGAAGTTATTGAGGAACAAATTAGAGCTAATGAAACTCGAAGCATCTCTGTAAACATTGAGAAGAAAAAGTGAATTGAAGAAGCAGCTGATTAGACTTGAGAAACAAAAGAATCTCCAAGAAGTGGACTCTGAAGAAGATATCCATTACTACAATCCAGATCCTATTCACACAATCAGACCAATGATAATTTTCCCCAACTAAACTGTATTAATATGCATGTCACGAACCACGCCGTCAAACAAAACCTTCACTAGAAAACACACCCCGCTATTACACCCCCAACGATGATATAACACTTTTAAGTTTTTATACGCTTTTGTTTCCTGTAATGCCAGTATCTCCAGGCACCCAAATACTTAGTTGTTTTGCTAGGGATGGACAGGAATTGTTCTCTGTGACACCCCACCTAGTGGTGTCACAATATTAACCTGTATCTGCTATTTTTAGCATGGTTATATTTTTCTGGTCATTATTTTGAGTCTTTCTATTTATTTATTTTTTGTCTTTTGCATATTGCATATTCAACCAAGCGGATGAAACAGGTTTTATTCAGTTTTATCACAAAACATTCATTGTCTCTCTGCAATATTCGATTTTTTCATCAACCCCCATCCTTTTGTCTTGTTTTATATTGCCTGGTGTATGTACAGAGGCGGGCTCCGAGAATTCACAATACTTGTAAAATTTTAAAATACCTACTAGTTATGTTTAACAAAAAATGTGAACATTTATCGGTGTATGAGAAGCAGTATTTTAAAAATAATAACTTACTTTCCATTGTTGGGTAATATATACCACTTTTATTAAGAGACTATATTATTAATAAGCCCCTTGTGCCGATTCTGTCTCTGTCCTATTATGACCTCGGAAATCGATAAACATTCGTATATAAGACAAAATACTTTGGAAGATGCTTTGAACTTCTCTTTGAAATATCTAGAGATGTGCTCGCAGCTAGAGTTTTCATCAAAAATCAATTTAAAAAGCATACTCTATGTTAAACTTAAAAATAACTTTTATGCTTATATATAAATCATTTTTTTTAATTGTAATATATATACAATGGATGGAAGCCTTCGCTATGACCATTAATAAAGTTCAAGGCCATGCGCTTCAAAGGGCATGATTGTTGCATTTACCTGAATCTGTATTTGTATTAAATCAATTATGAACACATAATAACTGCTAATATTGTTTTTAAAGAAGTTTTATAAAATATAAGAGTTAAAATAGATTCATTTCTGTTGATATAAATGAGAAAAATAAGAATATTATGTACCTATAGATACATTTATTCATTTTCACACGAAATTCGTTAGCTCCCTAACTATATTATTAAAGGGGGCCTGTTGAAGGGGTGGTCGTACCACAGAACGATAAACTGTACACTCTATATTAATTATATTAAAACTTTTCACACAGTTTGTGGTACTTAGAGATTGTTTGGCAAGATTTAACAAGCAAATCTTTTCTACCACAGGCTTGTAACCAAAAATCCATACTAAAAATATAAAATTATGAAAACACCATCGTCATTTAGGTTATGCAAAAATTCAAAATACACTTAATTACTTTTCTATAGCTCTAAGAAAAAATCAAAAATACATATCTTAGGTCTTTAAGCTTATCAATTAAGAATTAAACAATTCCAGAATATGTTATTAAACTTTTTTCTGTTGTTGGGAAAACAAAAAAAGGGAAATTCCTGTGCCTGTTTTGGACTAACAATTCAAAAAAGCTTTTTGAAGCCATTAAAGGCAATCAATTCACTTTCAACTAAGTACACAAACTCACAATTGATGCATGCGCATAAAAATTGGTTACCCTTCTGTGTAGGTTATTGTTTTGAACTGATCATGGTGATAGCTAAACTCGGGAATTTCCATTTGCGTGAATAATTACGTAGGACATTAGAACCTCACTGAATAGGTAGATAAAAGCTTTTCAGATTTAGAATATTTTCTTGTAGGCTCAAAACCCAGACGAACTGACAATAGTTGAGAATGAGCAACTGGAAGTTGTGGGCGAAGGAGATGGAGATGGTTGGTTGAGGGCCAGGAACTATAGGGGCGAAGAAGGCTATGTACCACAAAACTACTTAGATATAGGTAAGAATTATTTACTGTAAAACGGGCGAAACTAAAAATATATCAAAATCTATGGTACGTCTAGAAAGTATGTGGAATTTTTATTTTCATTGTTTTATTCTTCTATATTGCAACGTCAAGTTTATATTGGTTAATTTCAAACCTGGATGAATAGTTGTCAATGTTGATGATGATTGAAGACGACAAGTGATCTCCCTATAGCACAAACACTGTATTGTAATATAAGGTTCCTAACGTTTATTTATTTGTAAATATATAATATTTTGGTAGCTACGTTTTATTTCCACATACTTTCTCCACATACATATATCATTTAGTATAAGGAGTCTCCATGGCCAATGAAGGTTCTATCTGAAATATCCAAGTTTTCTAGACATATTGAAACCTCCTGAACAAACAATTGAATCGTTAAAAGAAGTAAGTTCCTACGGGAAAAACACCATAACACAACAGCTCTTCTTCATGTGACTGATGATATTATTAAAAGCATCGACCAAAAGATGTGCACAATTTTAATTCTTCTATATTTTAGTCGAGCGTTTGACAACCATAAAATACTTTTATCAATTTAAATTATATCAGACTTTCAAAAGAGTCACAAAAATTGTTTAGAAGTTATTTGTCAAATCATGAACAAATGGTTAAAGTAGATTGTGCCGCGTCGGATTATAAGTGTGTAGAGGTGTACCCCAAGGATCTATTTTGGGACCTCTTCTATTTACTGTTTACACTAGTCAATTAGTAAAATATTTGAAATACTGTAAAATTCATTCATACGCTGATGACACCCAACTGTACTATTCATTTAGAACAGATATCAAAGAAGCATGTGAATATATTAATGTGAATATATTAACAAAAAGTTTGTTGAAGCAGCAGAAGATCTAGTAGACAATATTAGTTGAAATCCGCCTTTTATTCTGTAAAATCCTAATATTTATTGTATAATGTATTTAATTTTATAAGAATAATAAAGGCACTTATAATTATTATAAATTCCTATTCAGAATGTCAAAATACGTCTAGAAAGTTTGGGTGTTTCATGGGCCACCGAAAAGCTCTGGCCCTTAGAGTAGATAATGAAAAAGTACCATATTGTTTTAGAACGTGAACAATCAGTTACCACGCCTGGTCTGCAAACTCAAATATCCTTTTCCTCGGTCGATTACACTGTAGATAACGAAGAAGAGAGTGCACAGCAAGCAACGGAAACAACCCAGTCGCCCGAACAAATTTCGGTTATTTCAATTCCTCAGAAAACCCCTGACGGTTCTATACCGGAATATTGTATAGCCCTGTATGACTACGAAGGTGAAGGTAAGTTATAAGCTTTTTTTTAAACGTGTATAGTCATTATGTTCAAGTAAAATACTATACTTTCTCCACGATTTCAAATCAAATTTACTAGTAATTTAAAAAATCTGCATGATAGCAAAATATTATACACACTAATACACACCTACGTAATATATGTTGCCTATACACACACACACACACGAACATTTACTATAATATATTATATCATCTTCCTCCGGTCTGTTGCGTAGTGAATCGTTACTATAATCACAGTTTTTTTACGCGTGCGTTACAGGTGGTGAAGAGCTAACCTTCGAAGAGGGTCAAATAATAAAGATATTGAGCAAGTGCGCCCACAGCATAGACGACGGTTGGTGGCAGGGCGAATTCGACGGCCACATAGGAAACTTTCCTTCTTTGGTGGTGGAAGAATGCGACGAATTCGGAGAACCCCTCGTCAACCAATGGGATGAAACGCCTCCCCCTTCTGCACCACCTGTATTTACTCCACCGAATGTGCCCGATTATCTAGCAAATAACGAACAAGGTGATTTCTTACATTTGTTGTTGGGGTGTGTTTGTACTAAAATTTTAATTAATTCCAGTTGACGAAGTGACGATATCTTCTCCGCCCCTCCAGCCGCCTCCCGCGCCGCCCACAGAAGAATTGGACGAAGTTCAGTCAGACGGTGTCGTGGAAGAAGACGAAGGCGAAGACAAGGATTCAAAAGACGCGTCTAAAAAGAGCTTCGCGATGGCGCTGACTCGGGACCAACAATACCACTACGGAAGTCAATTTAATGAAACGTCCTTACCTCCAGTGCCGAGTAAGTTACTAACAAACGAAACATTGCTTTAACCAGTTTTGCATACCATTAACAACATTTTTTAATGCTGCCGTTAGCGATTGGCGTTCCCACTGTTGAAATTTTCGATGAGGTATGTCATCCGATTGTTTATTGTATGAGAGCTAGCAGCTTAGGGAAAATAAAAATTTTAAGAAAGCTGTTTACCTCATATAGTGAGGAATGCATTATACTGTCCCAAAAACGGTATAAACCCAAGAAAATACACAATAATAATGTGGCATATTGTTTCATTGAAAATAATAGAAACTTACAAAAGTCACATGGCACTGTGCGATTAGTTTCTTCTATTTTGTTAATGTCCTTTCATTCAACCCATTACACTGTCCCCTCCTTAAATTATACTTAGCAGGAACCCTGGTCATATCTCTAGTTGGCCAAACCATCTACTGTCCTAACCTTTATTTAACTTCAGCTTTTCATGATGAACTACAACAGGTTTTCCCTCAGGGACAATTCGGTAGGCCATGTCGTTGACCCTAGATAAATAGATAGATACTTTTTCATCTGGTCACTGGATAGTTGTAGTTTATCACGCATCAGTTCATGAACATTTTGGAAGTTCCTCTGAAGATCTTCGACGGCCACTACATCACCAGGTTTGCTCCCCTATATCCAGTTGCTAGGTAATCTAAAACAGGACTTTATAAAGGTTCAGTTCAATCGTTCCACCATTTTATCAGACTGCTGATGAATCGCTGAGGTTCTAGTTTTATGGTACCCCATATTTTGCAGACTTCCTGATATAGACTGCTTTCAAAATATCATCCTTAATCTGTGTGTAGCTCTAATGGTACCCCAAAACGCCTGATGGAGTCTCTTGGTAGGAATATGGGAGGGTATTTAGATAACTAGTGCAGACCAACGAAGGTGTACTTATTCCCAACCTCACTTCTTAGTAGTGACCAGGTTCAACTGCATCTCTGCTCTAGATTTACGATAAGGTCCATCATTGAAGAAATTTTCCCAATAAAATCTATCTCAGACTTTTGCATCTTCTTTGCAATACCCAGATGGCCTCCAAAAGCTTTTTGGGTCCATGGTTTGTTTCTTGACTTCTGCAATTGCAATTTTGTCAATCTTTCTTGATTTTCTCTTACAATAAACACTGCTGTAATGGAAGCTTGATCAAAAATCACGTGATGAAATCTAAAATGTTGCTAGCTCTTAAACTGTTTATAGTAAAAATATTGTTCGTTAGAAATTGATTATTTTAATTTGTGTGCTACGTTATAGGATTCAAAGGAGGTAGAGCAGGACGAAGCACAAACCGATAGCGATTTTGGTTTGTGCGCGGCCCAAATTGTCATCACGGCCGCTACTCCTATGATGGAAGAGGCTGCCAGTCCTTTCCCTCCTCCTGATGAATCGACAGTTAATCACAAGGACGAGACTGAAGAACCAACGTTAACTCACGAAGAAGAATCCGACGAATCAAAACCCCCCAACCAACATCCGACCTCCGATGACATTAATTCTCGACAAGAAACGATGGAAGACATGGAAGAGGTGTTCGACGATCACCATGCCGATACTCCCTTTGTGGTAAGCAAATACTTCGAATGTCTTCCTGAGAACGTCAGTCAAATCTCTATCAAGCTGCTCTTCCTTGCAAATCCTATCCTAAATTCTTCTTCCCTAATACACTACCACATGATTCAAAGTCACCCCCTAAATAATCAAGTCTTTGTACTTGTAAACGTTTCTCCTGTTCCTCCTAACCCCTTTTGACATCATCATATTTGTTTTATACCCATATATCGAGACTATACAAACCTCTAATTGATTTTGTGTTTCCTGAACTCGTGAGGACTTGATCATGGCCCTGTTTTTTGGTGTTTATCACTTACCTCTTCAATTAGCTTCAAAAGGGCTGTGGTGTCTGGTCCTTTTGCTTCTTGAGAGAAAGATACTGTTGGTGTTACCAGCGCTGTCTGCTAAGACTCATTGTCCAGCACTAATTCTGCACGGAAATGTACTCCTGCAGTTCGATGGTACTTGACAATGAGTCCTGAAAGCTTAAAATGAGACTTTGTTGGAAGTACCATCAGTATTTTTCTTCCAAGAAGAAACAGGACATGACACCAAAGCTCTCTTGAGGCTGAGCGAACAGAAAAATTATAAACGTCAAAGAATAGGGTCATGAGCAAGTACTCACCAGTTCAGGAAACACAAAATCAATATTAAAACCATCCCCTCCCCATAAACCATTTCTATTTCTATTGCAATAAGAAAAAACAATAAAATAAATAATGACTTACAATGGCAGACAGGACTGATACAGTTTCTTGATTTGAAAACTTTATGATTGTACGTTTGGTTGCCTACAACACGGGTCATTGTCAATCGCAACTTGTTTAAAAGAAATGTATGTTTTGTTGCCTATAGTAAAATCGTTCATTAATAGGGTTCATTAATCAACGATTTTGAGTGGTTTACAATTCATCATAAATCATTGGTCGACGGAAAAGTGAATTGAATGTATTTTTAGGTGAGCAGCAGTACGGGCAGTGACGGCGAGACGACGGGGCCGAGTACGGCGGAAAATTCCGTCAGCCAAGCACCACCAGAACCGAAACAAGTCGTGGGAGGTAGAGCGAGCATTCCGGATGAATTAGAGCCGCACCAGTTGGCCCGCCTTCAAGATCTCAAAGAATCCAACGCCTAGATGTTGTCAAAATTCAATGCGGTTTTTTGTTTGTAAAGAGAAAACAGTATAAATTTTCGAAGCAGTCATATAGATTTACATGTGCTTCACACTATTAAAACGCAACTCGTTACCGTGATATCAGAAATGTTGGTAATCGAAGAATATGTAATTGAAACGAATAATATTCGGAGAACCGGTCGATTCGTAGAAATAAAGCGGTATTTTAGTTCGAATAAAACTGTCAGATTTAATCAGGGTGGAGTCGTCAAATAAATTTACCATAACTAAACGATAGTTTTTTGTTTTTAACGCTTAGACGATCGAATATTGAAGGGTGAATTACATATTTTGATTCTGCGTTTACTTGGACTGGATTTTAGATATGATGAATCGCGCGTATATTTGTACCTACTTTGTTAAACATATTTGTTAGTGTTGGCGATATTTTCCTGTTGGAAAATAATACTATATTTAACTAGACTGTTAAATTTTAGTTAATTCGTTATATTAATAATCAAATTAGTTCGATATGAGGTATTGTTTCCTATTCGCATCGTCCCATTATTCATTTTCATTTGTTAAACCAAAAAGAATGCCTCAACTAAGAAGAAACGAAAGCCGTTGAAAATCCTTTGATTGTTCCTATGACAAAATTGACTATCTAGCATTGACAGATAAATTTGTACGTAGACTGAGAGGAATATAAAGGTCTGGTTATAAATAAATGGTTTCTTCAATGCAATATTTAAAGAAAGTGCCGTAAGGCACGATCAGAGAATATAAGATACTTTTTGTGTTCTGTGAGCACGACAGCACTGACAAATGACAACGATCTTATCAGGAACATGGCGCTTTTGGACATGCGCTTCTTATCAGTTGGGGTGTACTTTTGTTATACTTAATGTTAGCAAACGGCCCAGTCCTAAGAGCACCTTGTCAAACTCAGTAAATAAGTAGTCTCATACTTCCATTTTTCTTGATCTTTTTGTTCGGCCATGAAATGGTGAATAACTACCATGTACTTCCCTCAACTTTTAAACAGATAACCTTTCACTAAATGTTAATCTTGTCCAAGGGAGTTGGACATGTTTGTTCTTCCATCAGCAAATTCTCTAATGACTCAGGAATGTGTACTTACCACAACTGCTCCATTTGCTTTTTATTATCGGATTTACTGCTTATATAAATATTTTCAATATTTTAGATTAAAAGATCGTGGTCGAGGTGGTGCAACCTATTGGTGCACTCGTTGATGTTTGTGATATCCTTGTGCTTGATAGTTCGAATTATTTGAGGAAAGTGGAAAATTATATGTTTAACATGGGAGTAAAGTGCCTTTTGCTTCATCGTCGGAAGTAAAATTAGCACTTTGTTCCCTGGTTATAAAAATAATTATTTTATGTTAAGTTAGGTTGACATATTTGACAGAAACAAACTTAATGTGCGCATGATTCAAACCTTAAGTCGTATAATAGGCTTAAGGAATAAAGTTTTATTTTTTTATTTGCTGTTGTTCAAATGTGTTTTTGTGGTTTATTTGTGCTTAAAATCTTTTCGTAGATTGTTCCCCGGGATTTGTAACCAAATCTTTCACTTTCTTCAAAGATAAGTACCCTTCAATAAAGGATAAAGTTTTCTTATTCGTCACTAAACAACTTCGATGCTGGAGCTTCCCAGGGATTAGTACTCTTTTATTCACCATATCGATGTATTAACTAGTTTTTGATTTTTTGTGTAGTTTAAGATATTATATTTGTTACGTTTGAAATATTAATTTATAAGCATCGATGTCGATGATTGTTGATATTTTTATTAAATACCTTTAGAATTTCGAGTATGTATGTAATGCAATGGACAGGGGGAGTGTAACGTCGCAAATTGGTCTGTGTGTCAAGCTGTGAAATGTCAACGAAAAGGTTTCCAAACAAAACAAGCATTGGCAACATTTTAAATCTCCAGAAGCAAGTTTTGTTTGAGTTATTTTATTATTATTATTATACATTAAAATATAACGTAAGTATAATAATAACAACATACATATTAACAAAATCTTTTGAAATCGAATTTGTGCCATTTTTAAGTAAGTATTCTTAAAATTTATGAAATTACGCACATTTGTACGTCAAGTCATAATGTTTTTACGGAAATATCTACTTTAGTGATATGTAAAACATGTCACTGAACCTTAGGAAGCAATTAACTAACCAAAAATCAAAAAAATACAATAAAATAGTCAAGAACACATCATCAACAAAAGTTGTTTGGAAACATTTGGTTTGACAGTTCGAAAAACATGGCGTTATTTACGTCACTACTCCTCCAATCTATAAAGGCATCAAAGAACTGCTCTGTGGCTCTGGCTTTGTCATAGGACACACTGTCAAGTGTCGTGCATAAACATCGCATCAACCATCACAAAACAACTTCGTGTTCCGACATATAAGAGTTTGTTATTGAGTAGTTAAGATCTTTTCAGTTTGTTGTCAATGCTGGCGTTCCCCACGCATTTGGACTACAGTATAAAGTTGTTTCAAGTAAAATAAAACAATAAGAATGGAGTTCACTAACCACATTGAAGAAGTGAACAAGGTTGTTGGACGGACTGAGCCATTTGTGTTAAAATAAATTGTTGGACTAAAACAACTCGCTGATCATTCCAAAATAATTTTGTTTTTAATGTCGTTAGTTTTCTTAAATATAAATTAGGGGGAAAAATCGTGATAATTATCAGAATTGATGGTTCCGAAAACGATAACATTGTCGCAAACGGCAAGTGTTGCTAGATGAAATATATCAGAATAACTATTTGTAGCGTAAACGTCATGGTTAGAGCTTGTCGGTTAAAACAAAAGAGTACAATTATCCCTGCACAGTAACAGAACCAATGAAGAACTATTTCCTTAATATTGAGGGCAGTTTATTTTCTATTTCGATAATTGTGTTCTTTTGGTTAAACAATCGTCTTTCTTAGGATGGCTTGTCGGCTAATGTAGTCGAATCTACATAGATTTTTAGATTATAAAGATAGACTGAGATGGCAGTTGCAATAATGGGTACCGACAGTTTCAAACTTAACATTTGATTTATGAATATTTCATGAAGTGCGAAATGAAGATAAAGCGAAATTTAAGCTTGGGCTTTAACCCAAAACCTTTTTACCCAGATTTGATTATGTATCGTGGCCGATAATGTGCTTCTGAATTTCATTTTTGGTAAGTATTTAAGCAAAAGTACAAAAGGGCTCATATTTTACTGTGTGAAACATCTATTTTGTATTATCTTCAGCAATAATTTGTAAATATGATAGTTACTCTTAACTGTTTGGTTTTGTTTCTTTGTGTATACGACAACAGCACACAGTATTTAGGTTAGGATGAATAAGTAACATCTGGGAAGTCTAATTGGCCACTAAAAGTTCTCTCAATCATCAATAAGTTATTTTTTTGCTGGGAATACAGCTTAACCTGTTCTCTTGCTACAAGAAACTTAAAAATTACTGAATACGTACGAGGTGTGGTAGCTCGTGACTCTTATTATTGGAAATCCTTCTAGGTTTACCTGTACCAGCGAAACTGTTAGCCACAAGAAGCAATTTCAGCGTAATGTTGAATTTTTTTCAGAAACTTTAACGCTAGACAATGTTCGAATAACACTTCTTCATGTGCTGCTTCTACCGATGATTAGTACATTGGGAGTCTTGGATGCTGATGCTCCTAAGAGGAAAGCTTTAAGATCACATCTTAACCTAAACTATAATTCTACTAGAAGCGGAATATTCTCCTGCAGTGGCTTCTTTCATCATATTTATTTATCAAATTCACCTTAACTCTAGCTATAATTCAATTTTGTGTGGGCTTTCCCTCGCTCTTTTGATTAGATGTAAAACCTCTCAGGTACTCGTTTTGTCTTTCCCCAGGAGGGTGCGATTATCTCCAATAGTGTACAGCCCCGCTAGAAGAGTAGCACATTGCAGTGGCCTACTTCAGTAAAAACTACCCTGACATCCATCCTGACATATGTAATCGTTAACTTCTTGTGCTTCTGCTACTGGGCTTCTTGGATTCTTTCTTCCTTCTTTTTTTCATTCATTTCACATCTCCTTTACCAAGTTATTATTCCTGCTTTCAGCACAGGTGCTCGTTTTGTTTTCCGTAGATGTGTGGGATTATTTCCTTCCGGCAACAGAGCAGGATGGCCCTACTTGGAAAATACCTAGCTGTAGAAAAAGTTGTTAGAATACTCTTCTGCTACTTGACTTTATGGATCCTGTCTTTCTGTTTTTGGTGATTCACTAGTTAAATGTTGTAGGATTCATCTCCACCAGTTTTCTTTCTTGCATCCATCTATTGCAGCCATTGTCAGACAATTCTTTGGTATCTGAACTCCTTCAATTTGCCTCCTTATAGTCATCTATTCTTCCCATATCGGCACATTCAAAACTTCCAAATACTCCTTTGGTTTTTTTTTATTTTTGTCTCCTGTAATAAGATTAAACAAGTAAACGGAAAATGTACCTTGACGAGTACTGTTATATGAACTTTGTCGATGCTTTTTCTAAATCAATTAATGCTTGGCATGTGATGGTGTTTTTGTATTAAGACAGCAAGTTCAGTTTTTCTATATTTTTCTTCAACCTTGGATTGCAGGTAAAAAAAGAGGGATATTGCTATTTCCCAAGTAACTACATTGCCACACCCTGTACTGTCTAATAGGAACATTGTGTAAGGAGGAATTTGTAAGAAATCTTGTTCTTTTTCATTAAAATACATTGTTTGTCCAGTGGTCTAGATTGTCCTGGTAGTTAAGAGCTGACGAACCCATAAAGGATGCTTTTATTTTTTTTTTCTATCCTTAAGCGTCTTTGGATGTTCTCAGTTTTATATAAATAATTTGCTAAACAGAAATATGAATTCTTTATACGTGGCGTTTTTTATTTTAAATTCGATTTCATCCTAACGTGCGTCATCAAAACTTAGAAGACTAAAAGCTGTTTTATGCGATTGTATTGAATTTCCCGTCTTCTTTCAGCGGTGCCTTCTTATTATAATCCTCAATCTTTCACTTGTAGATATTATGTGATTTATTATTTAACCCGTAAAAAAATAACTTAAATTCGAATATGAATAAATCATCCATTCTGTGTAATAAATATAATGAATAAATTTATGCAACTAAACTTGTTTTTATTTGTTTACATCCACCTTAAACAACACTGCACAACACCGGTCCAAATAATATTTCTTGGGCAGTTCCAGAATGTCACCAAACTTTGGATAAAACCGGTCCAACGATAATTTCTGGGGAGTACCAGAACTTCACCAAACTTTGGTCAAAGTACTGCAGTCAACAGTACTTGATTTAATATTTAATAATATAAGATAAAAGATTTGAGGATTACGTGGGACAGTTAATTCAGATATTGTCTACAAAAGGAGCAACAAAGAAAATTGCAGACTGTTCAGCTACCCAGATTTCTCAAAATGATCAGATAACTATTCAATCTGTGACTAATATATTAACTGGACACTTGGGTCTTCAAAAACACCTATCTGATATTGTTCAACATAGGACACTCAATGACTTTTTCACATCCATAAAACCAACCTCTTAAAAAATATGCTATTGATAAATATTCTCCTTATTGTTATTCTTCCACTTACTGTTTATTATTAACCCTTCGAACCCCCAATCTTTTCAATTTGGATCTAACATTTTGTTAAATCAACAAAGAAAATTAAAGACTCCTCAGCTACCCAAACAAGAAAATAGTATAATAATAGTGGACGATCCTTCGCCGCACCTTGGGGTCGCTACGGCACTGTCTAGGTGGTTCCAAATGACTATGGAAGATCACGAGTGGAGGGATGATCTGCCCAAGTTGTAGAGATGATCCAGTTAAAAATGTTCGTTCATACGAGAGCTTAAAGTTTGCAAGCTGTTCAAGTTTACTGAATCTTCAAATTAAAGAGATGCTTCTAGTTTACAAGATGTTTCGAGTTTACTGTATTATATTCCAACTTTCTGTATATGCCAGTAAACCAATAGAAGAAATAAGACTGGGAATAATTATTAAAACCTCTTGAACCCGATAATGGCAACTCATTAGTACACCTCGTAGCGTAACTACTTTGAACTGTTACACAGTCCAGCCTAGGTCAGTCAAGGACGTCTTCAGTAACTAATGACACGGTTAATACAACAGAAAACTTTAATAACTCTTTTTTATATAACAACAAATTGATGTAAAAAATTGTATAATGATTAAACATTAAACACAGCACAAAAAAAATCGATACATTTAAAATAAAATAATTTAACTGATTAAAACCAAATATCGCCTGCACCGTCGTCATCTGGAAGAGGTTCCTGTGTTTCAAGAGTAAGGTTGGCACTTTCTTCTTCATCACTTTCGCTCACCGCCAAATCGTCGTGGATTTTTATAGCGTTCTCTTCCTGTTGGAGTTCACTGTCTTCGACCTTGCGCAAGGGCAAACCGGACATCAGAAAATCGGATGGATCGTAGTTGGGATCGACGTCCATGCTGTCTTCAGCTGTAAAAAGAAATAAATTACTACAAGTTCAACAACGATTTATAAAAGCAACATTCTGAATTTTCGTTTAACACTAACAAAACTGTTTAAGGCAAAGAATTGCATTACTAGGTGAGCAAAAAAGTGCAATAATTACTAACTTTTATACATAAAAGACTCGGGGTCACCTTCAGGGCCTTCGTTTGGTGGGTAATATCCCATGGTGCCTAATTGGACCATAGCCTCGGCTGCTTGCTGGCTATCGTCATCAGCTCCAACACCTCAATAAAAAATTATTTAAGTAAAATAAAGCTACAGTCACAGCAAAATAAAAAGCGGTACACGTCATAATTGCGATTTTGCCAGATTTAAAAAACTAATAAGTCGCGATTCATGAAATTTAACAATAGGGCAACTCATAACACACAAAACATTCAATTAATGTCCGTGATGATGACATAATTATTTGTATCTGTTATCTTGTGTCATTTTAAAATTTAGAGATACTATTTTGTTCTTATAAAAATGTATTTTATAATTCATCAGTTAATAATTATGTAATAAAAGTGTTTGACATGTCATTATGTTCATAGCAGAAAATACATTTTTTGTCAATACTTCATCAATTTTAAATGATTAAATTTTTAATGATAGATATTTTATATTTTAAATATCGTATTGTTATAATTGAAGAATGACGTCACTGAATTCTATGACGTGGAACGGGTTTTGTATTGCGTTTACTTTATATATATATTTAAAATACCATCGATAGGGATTTCTGCCGAAATTAAAATTCCTTTCGTATCATCTTCAAATTCATGTAACGGGACTTCATCTAGTTCCTCCTCACTAGAAAATTGAAGATCCTCTTCCAGTGTATGAATCTCTTCCTTTTTGGCCTTTTTTGGTTTTGGTGGTGAAGGCAGTAAGGGGCTATCCAATGCTTGCATACCCTCACCTTCTACATCGATTAGATCAAATTCGTCTACTTGAGAACGAGCTGAAGAAGTATGATCTGGAGAGCTTGATTGGCTCTGAAAGAAAAAAATCGTGTTGTTTAATTTCAAACAAAACATTATTATTTAATACGTTGTTTTTGCTACTTACTATGTGCTCTGGTTCTACGATTGTATAATTTTCTTCATCGCCCCCAATCCAAGATTGATCATCATCCAACATAGCTCGTTCTTGTGCCAAGCTTAATCTGCTTTCTAATTGGGTTAAATGTTCGTCATACTGAAAATGTACATAAATTAACCCAATTTTGCATTAAACAATTAAAAAACTAGACCAGAAAATTTAAAAATGAATAAAAACATACTTCTCCTTGTAAAGGATTATTAGTTTTTTCCATTTCTTTGCTTTCTTTGCCAAAATAAAAACTGGAAGCGCCTTTTCAGGCAAATTTAACATGAAGAAACTACCAGAAAAATATTTTGTGACCATATAAACAAAACAAAATTATAAACAAACTATGTGGTAACTGGATTACGACATTAGCAACCAATTAAAAATTATAGACTTAATTGAGTTGAAATATAAATGCTTGGAAGCTTGCATCTGTATTCACAATTAATTCAAACCTAAACCAAACACAACAGAAAGAAAAAGTTAACCTAACATAACATTATTTTGACAGAAGATAATGGACTGTGAAAGTAGTGACGTAAGTGTCAAACTAAATGATTCCAAACAACTTTTTTATGGTATGTTGTATAGGTGTTATTAACTATTTTATTGTATTTTCTTGATTTTTGGGAGTTAATTACTGTTTTTTCATTGGTAAGTGTTTCATGTGATTTACATATCACTGAAGTAGATAGACGAACAATTTCAGTAAAAATATTATAACATAACCTTCAAAGTTGTGCATTGTCATAAATTTTAAGAATACTTACAAAAATGGTACTTTAAAAATCGAATTTGGAAAGATTTTGCTTATATTTATTTAATTATGATATTTCCGTTATATTTCATCCCAGTTCAACAGCATAGAACACAAATTTTGACGTCACACTTTCCCAGTCCCTTGAACTGAAATATAGATGCTTTAACGTTTGCACAGGCACTTCCAATTAATTCAAACCTGTGCCAATTTGGCGGAGGTCACAATTTGATATTACATTTCCTCCTCTAAAGACCCCTTCAGAGAGCAAATAAAATTTAAGAAAGGCAATTAAGGCTTCCCAAAGATCAACAGAGCTTTCTTCTAGTTACTGCTAAAATTGCTGGCATGCATTACACCAATTCCACCTCTCCAACTATTTAACGAAAGTGTAGAATCTTATTAGAAGAGAATTTAAGGTGCTCAAAGGGTCCACTGACCTCTTTAAGGAAAAGTGTAGAATATTTAAGAGCAATTGAATATGTCCCAGGGGTCTACTGATATATCTTCTAGTTCGTACTGATATCACTGGTTTGCATTAACCATTTCGTCACTTCCAGGCCTTTAAGGAAGTGAAGAATGTTTAAGAAATGCAATCAAGGCTTCCAGAAGATCAGCTGAGCTTTCTTTTGGTTATTAATAATATTTCTGGCATTCACTACAACATTTCTACCTCCAGATTCTTTAAGAAAGTAAAGGATATTTGAGAAAGTCAATTTTCCCCAGAGCTCAACTGAGTCCTCTTTTACTGCGGGATTAATAAGAAAACTATTTTAAATATTTTTTCTACCAATCCGGCAGTTCCTTTTAAAACATGGGACGGATTTTAATGCAGTTCTTATATCAATTGTAGATTATTTTTTATTGCTAACTTGTATCTTACCTCGTCTAATGTCTCCTTGCACGCTTTTACCAAAATTTCAGCTTTTTCGGTGAACGTTGAATCTTTGCCATTGTACAATATACAATTTTCTAATATTTGTTCAACGTCCATTAAATACTCGTGTCTGCTGTGATACTTGTGAGCTAAAATAAATCAGGAAAATAACCTCAATACTACAAATGCACTTGCTCAAACGAAAACTGAATTTACCTGCCACTTTTTTCGAAATAGTTTCCAAATCCATTGGTCTCTTAACAATACTGTAATAATCCTTGACGAGTTTCTTATTGACGGGCTTGAGGAACGGCCACGACTCGGACATAGTTTTCAGTTTGGCGTTCGTCACATTTTCCAAGATGAACGTTAAAGCCACTTGGTCGTTGTCGTCCAATAAGGGGTTGATGGCTTTCTCTAACCTCATCAATCTATCTTCTTTTTCTCCAAGACGTTCTACGCATTTGTTGAGCATCCTTTGGGCGGCTATAGTTAAGCTGCTTTTTGCTCCTAAACACACCAATTGAAATATTCTTAGTATTATTATTAGTTGGGAGAACTGCAGAAAGTTTTAATGATTTTAACATTATAGAATCATGGAAAAAACTGCTCCATAGATATGAGGGTAAGTTCCCAAATTTGCACTTGGGATAACACAAGGATTTGCTGATGTATTAAAGTAATTTCCAAGATATATATATAGTAGTGCTTTATTTGCTTTTATATAAATTGGGACCACCACCAGATGTCGGTAAAGATTTGAATTACTTTCCCTATTTACTCTACGGGCATATAGTGCTTCAAACTAATCTCCCATAACATTCCAAGCATAATTAACTTACCATTATACATTGTTGAATTTTCTACGATTTGGTTGACGTCTGCTAGGAATTCTTCGCGACTCTGATACTTCTTTTGTCTCAAGTTTTCCCTTATCGTTTGCAAATCCATGGGCCTCTGAACTATCTTATAATAATCTAAAACTAACTGCAACGAGAGTAATTTATTTATATGTCCAACATTAAAAGAAAGAAATGGTGATTATTCAGTTAAACGCTTACCTTTTGATTTACAGGAAACAAGAAGGGTTGCACATCTGGCAGTCCTCTCATCTCGTTTAAGATATTTTCTAAAATTGTAGAAAGCACAACAACTGGATCCGTTCGCCTTCGGTTCGCCGGTCTGTTGTGCTTCTTTAAATAATCACAGTGTAAATCTTGGACGCCCCTACGTCTCTTCTTACCTAGAGCATCTTTCGGCACTTTTAACATTAAACTTTTCCGTTTGATTTCCTCGGCATGCTGAAAATAATTCTTTGGCATAATAAAGTGAGCAAACATCAGAACAAAATCGAATCTAGAAAAAAAGAATTACGCCAAGAGATCCAAAATGAATAATTCCCTAATTGATTTTGGGATATCAAAGAGAATTTAAGGTGTCGGATCAACCCTGGACAAATTAATCAACTTACCTTTAGTAATTTTCCGGATAATTTCATTTTGGTACCGTCC
This sequence comes from Ophraella communa, assembly GCA_035357415.1. Classification (NCBI taxonomy): domain Eukaryota; kingdom Metazoa; phylum Arthropoda; class Insecta; order Coleoptera; family Chrysomelidae; genus Ophraella; species Ophraella communa. Next base: position 56,634,224 of record CM068980.1, on the reverse strand, counting down.
ACGTTAACGAGATCTTCATCGTCTGTATTGAGCTGCTTTTCGATATCTTCTTCTTGCTCTTCGGTCAACGCAACATTTATTGGAGTGCTTATTCCCGTTGTTGCTTGATAAAGAGGACAAGCTTTATTCGTCCTGAAAATAAAACTCCTGTAGTGCACAAAATTATCACTTTATACCCATTATGAAGCAAATATATTTGCACATTAAGTATGTAGAAAAGAAATTAAGAGCACTTATTTGTGTCTGTATTAAATAGAAGCTTTTTAACGAAGTTTACAAATAATTTGATAAAAGACAAGATAACCAATTGATTTAACGAACACTTCGCCTAACGCGGGTTTCGATAAAAAAGTCAATCCTATCCAACGAGAGAAAATTTTTTACAGTTCAGAAGAAAAGTACCGGATACTAAAAATTGGAGCATTCTCTACTAATTCAAACCCGCGCTGGTTAAGTGCCATCACGAAGGTGGGGAAACAATTTAAAAGAGATTAAAAATAGTAAAAGGCCCAGACTTAAGTGGGCAGGATATAAGGAAAATTGCAAGAAGAATATTGAATAGATCGGACCATTTTCAAACGATATTCTTCTTCAATCCGTTTCCATGCTTTTTTTCGTCGTTATATTTGTACCTTTATTTAATTTCGATTTTATTGTAACAAGAGATTAGTGTTTTTTCCAGAAAATGATTTAAACTAAGACATTTTAATTATAGAGGTATGACATAAGACCTAACTAAAAAAATGAAAAATTTGATTATTTCTACAACATCAAGTCGTACAAAATATATAACGTTGCCAAGATCCAACTTTCATTTGAAAATCATGGTAAACTGTGGTGTGAACACAGCAAGGCATAGACGACAGGTTCAATGCATGAAATTCATGATCAAGTTCACTACGTTGCTGATACAGCATTAATATAATTTATTTATAGTAATTAAGTGTTGTACTCTAATCCAGTCATTGTAAATATAGTTTAATGTCTTTAGTGTAAAAGTGTTTATTCCATACAACCCCCAATATTAAATATTACAAAACTTTAAACCCTGATCAAGAGGTAAATTAGTGCATACAGCCATAAATCTGTATTAAGTTGGATTTGTTGGATCCTTTGTAACAATATTAATTATGTTTGTTCTTCCCTGCTACTTTAAATTCCTAACATGCTATTAGATATTTCAGATTTCAAAAGATGGCATTACCAAAATGCTGACAGTTACAAAATGGCCTTAACCATTAAAAACTGCCTATTTTTATTTATCTTCAGTTCTTTAATAATGATTTTACATCCTCCGTAATTAAAAATGGTAAGTAGTAAATGTCAATGTTTCATGTATTAATTAATTAACTAATCTAGCTAATAGATTATTTCCCATAAACGCAACGAAGGTACGTTAACTTTTATTCTAACTACAAAATTTTCACCTCATATGGCCGACGTTTCCGCAAGCTCCGCATTTTAATTTCAGATCCGGCTTGAGTTTGGTTTTCCTCCTCGATTTCGGAGGTGACAGTGATGTAGGCGTCTTAGTAGGGGAAGTAGTGTTGGGACTTGAAGTAACTGGAAACAAACGGTTATAAAAAATGAAATAAAAACGGTACCTGTACCTGTAACTTACTTTCGCTGGGATTAGGTAGCTTTTCGACGGTGGTACCGGCAGGCGGCATGATCGGAGAACTTTGAATCTGCATATGATTTACGCCCATCTTCTCTTTCTCCTGATTTCTCTTTATCCTCCGGAGTTGTTCCTGTATCCTTCTCTTTTCCCGTTTCATTTCTTCTTTCTGTGCCTCGTCCAGCGTGGCAAATTGCCTGATGAATTCTTCGTCTTTGGTGGTGCGTATTTTGACGTACGCGTCTATCACTACCGGTTTTCTAACTAGTTCCGCTCTGGTAAATTCGCCACCTTGCGGATTTCTGAACGTCCTAACAATCTTCAATATTCTCCCTAAACAAAATGTTCATTATCAATAAGCTAACCCCATTCTGTTACAATTTAGTTAGATAATATTTAAATCTGTTTAGGTTACCGTGGTTGTAGCTCTGGTCTTCACTTTCATCATCGTTCTTCTTTTTCTCTTTCTCTTTTTTCTCGCCTTCCAGTATCATTTTTCTAAGTTCTTGTCTTTCTTGTTCTTCCCTTTCCAGTGACAACTAAATAAGAGTGACAATAAACTAAAAACACTATAAACGTACTTGCAAATTACCTGAGTACTTGTCTTCTTATTCGCCAACATGTTTTCTATATTTTTGCCCATTTCTTCGATATCTTCGTCGCTTTCATCTTCTGAACTCTCGCCTTCGTCCGTACTTAAAACTTCGGCGCTTGCAAGTACTCGATTTTGTAAATCGAATATTCTCTGGCACTCTTCTTTGTAGCGTTCTTGATGTTCAGCGATGGAAAAACGATTTCCTCGCGAAAACTTATCCATACCCTCTTCTCCGGCCTTAGCTTTTTCCGTGGACAAAGTTCTTACCACATCGATAACTTCCCATCTAGACAATTTTTTAATCTAAAAGCAAAAGCGTTATCAAGAAAAGTTTTCCGACGCAAAACGATAAGGGAACAATAGGGAATACAAAAAATTGAGTTCATACAACCGATTCAAAGTTCTCCTCGTTTCTACAGGGATCGACGGCACAGGGACATGCAAGTTAACGATGGTACTTTCTTCGCAATTCTACCTAGAAATAAAATCTAGCTGAGCTTCGAGTAATAAGAAGAAACTGTCCTGACGGTAGAGAACGGAAGCAGAGTATCTTTAGTAAGAGAATGTTTTATCATAGTGGTTTGATTGATATATTTTCCAATTAAATGTTATTATTCCATAAGTCTTTTCTATCTCTAGGATGTTAAGAAAAAGTTCATTTGTAACCAAAATATGGATACAAATTACCTTTTCGGAAGAATGATGTTAAAAGCGTATCCTGAAGAGAATATTTGGGGCCGCTCTAAGAATGTGGTGAGTAACCTTCTTTTACAGCAGTCCAGAGTGTCCATAGTAGTTCCCTCTTGATTCTGACCATCCTCCGATAAGACTCTGAAGAACGTCTTCTTTCCAATAAAATATACATCTCCACCGTGGGGGAGTTTATATAACATCTAATGATGAACGTTTCAATTCTCTTGAGCCAGATGAAATTGGGAAAACTTGATGATTCTTTAAAAACAGACGATCTAGGAATTAATTTCTGCCTTCTAGACTCAGTAAGTTGTATCGATCCCATTTTCTAATCGGATCTACCTAAGCTAACTTACTCTAACTAGCATCTTTTGCATGTTTCGAAGACTCCCTTTTTCGATTTCCGTCTATCTTTCGTATATATGTCCCACCAACCCAAACTAAATCTTATGGAACGAACAAACCCTTTTTCTTTAAATAAAGATAGATTTTTAGCCCATAGGAAGAGAAGTTTGGAAAGTTTTTAGGAATATACTTACCTCTTCTTCGGGAACTCCAAATTTCCTCAGCAATGCCTTGGCGTTATTTAGTGACAACCTCCTCAGATCGGCATCTGTACCGGTGACGGTTCGTTTTGGTTGCGATTCTTGTTCTTCCTTACTCTGCGTTGGTTTGTTCGGTATACGAACGTAACTGAATCCTTCTCCGCAGCCGGTTGGATCCGCAGGACCAGTTAGCTGAAGTAAACATTTACCTTTCATGGCTTGGATGTATGCTCGTGTCGTATTCCACGGGGCTACTTTAACTTCGTCGTCCATTTTCAGCTGCATTTCTTCGTCGTCGTCCTCGGCGGGAGTGAACAGGAATTTTTCCCCGTATCCCGCATCCTAGATAATAAAAAGTTATAGAATATCATCAAATATCGCGTGGTAAAGTCAAACAATAGAACACTAATGATTTAATATGAAGGAACGATACTAAGTACTTTTAAACGTTGCTCAGCAGCTACCATGCTAAAGTAAGCGCAACATTGTTCGGGAGACACCATCGCCCTAATTTCTTCTTCACTTGGTAGCCGAAATTCCGGTTTAATAACCCACCAATTGGAATCCATACCTTCGAAATGAAAGGTAACGTTTAAACTACTGAAATTGTTTTGGTCACTTCATTTACCTGTTCTTTTGAAATCGGCACACAATTTCAAACGTTTCCTTATGCTGCTTTCCGAATGAGACGGAAAAGCTTTTTTAATATCATCCATTTTGATTCTTCGAGGGATATCTTTACTTTTCCAGAACAACCTGTATATGAAAACCTAAAAATAAAACACACATCTTATATCTCATGTAATGCAACCCTATGAATAATACAATAATTTTACTAGACCCCCTTACTCTTAAATCCTCCTGAATTAGGAGTATGAAATTATCTTTCCTTTCCCATTGAGCTGCAAAACGCCCTCCTTTAATCCCGGATTTCATAAAAACCTCCCGGAGATCTTTCTCCATCTCCAAAAACTATTCCAGTATCTTTCTTACTTCCCTAAATGTGAGAAAATTTGCCAAACTGCCATGATTCCAAAACCCAGGAATCATACAGGTCTATCTCAATCATCAGCAGTCAACTACTGCCCCACAAACATAATTCCTCCCTTTCAATTAAACTTCAGGCCTAGACAATCTACTATTAATCCATTACTTAGATTTCACAACAGTCGTAAAGGCAATTAACCACCGACACTGCAGCGCTGCCATCTTCATAGATATTTAGAAGGCATATGACCAGATCTAGCATATTAATATGCTAATGCAAATCCAGCTCCCCTTCCAAATAAGTAAAATGGTTTATTTCTACCGCTCAGACCTTTTCCCCAACCCCTCTCAGTCTTGTGCTCCTTTTCTTTATCCATACCTATGACGTTTTCAAAATCTTGTACCACATCCTCAAAAAACAAATTCTTGAATCCTCATTTTAGAGATATTATTTGGAAGATCATTAAACTCTAACACCCAAGTGCCCTCCAAATGCCGCATAGATGATTAAACAAAACATGAACAACTACACTCAAATGATCTGCTGATCTCACCACCCAAAATCAAATATTACTAAAGATCAGTTAATGCTTCAGGCTGTTCAATTTGAATGTTGTTCAGTTCACAGTTCTTACAGTAAAGTTTTAAATAATCTGTATATGGAAGAAAATTTTTATTGACCTAAGGAATGTCATATTTATAAAGATATTAAACAACAGGGGTTCCAATATAGATCCTTGTGGAACTCATTCATAGTGTTGCAAGGATTGGTTAAATTAGAATGTTCTTGAGTTCACAGTACTTTACAGTAAAGTTTTAAATAATCTGCATAAGAAAGAAAAATGTTATTCACCTAAGAAATTTCATTTATAAAAATATTAAACAACAGTGGTTCCAATATGGATCCTTGTGGAACCCGTTCAAAAAAATTGTTGTAAGGATTGGCTACAAATCTACTAGCAATTTGACTTACCTGCAAGAAATCTCTGACAAAATTGTTGGCCCTCTTCGAATTTGGACCAGGAACTTCGTACAAAGGGCACTCTTGACCTGCTACGTACAGGGCATCTACTTCCCTGATATAATACTGATTTCGGGTCCTTATAATAAGGAAATCGGTCTCTGGTGGAGTGTGTTCGTAAATTGGGGCCCTAAACGAATGAAACGATATGGGGTTGTAAGTGAATGTAAATATATTTGATGAACTATAATAACGAAAAAAGTATTCACCTGTACATGTTATTTTCGATTGCTTGAATGGATTGTCCTGGATGTAAAATACCCAAAAAGGGAGAAGTGTGAGCGTATGCTGTTTCTCCGTATCTGTAAGTCGGAGGACCGGAATCTTTGGAAGCCTTTCTTTTATAATAGTTTTTGATTTTTGAGCACATACCGACCTTAAAATAAAACATCGATTGTTCGGTATTTAGTATCATAAAAAGGTACTTACTTGATTTATTAACGGTGGATGTTCCTCGCAAAATTCGACGAGAATTAAGTCACCATCGCGACCAGTTAGATCTTCCGGGGTTCTCATAAAGAAAACATCTCCACCACCTGAAGCCATTCTTTCAGCCTCTCGTTGCTAAAAAAAAACATTACCGCAAATAACGTAAAAGAAAATGAAATTTTCGAGCTCATTATTTACCTTCGCTTTTTTCTTGATATGCTTTACTAGCGGCATAACGCTATTTGGGCCTGGTTCGAAAAGAGGACCATGCGAAAATCTCTTTATAGGTGGTCGGTGGAAATTTCTTAACCTCATCGGACCCATGTGAGTTTGAATGAACGGAGCTCTTAACTCCACAACAGGTGTAGAGTGTTGGATTAAGTTGCCGCCTCCAACTTTTAATCGTAACGTTGTCTCTGATGTTCTCGGTTGATAGTATCTAAAAACATTCATATAGATTTCCGTTGAAATAGTAAAACAAAGACGTACATATCATTTGATATATTGAATGGGTCTCGATCGGGCGATTTTGGTGGCGGCGGTGGGGTATCTTCTTGTAAAACGTTTATAACGCCGGCTTTACCCAGCAAAATTTTCGATTTCTTAACGTGTGGATGAGGAATTTTAACTTTGACGGGTGTTGCTTGCCCTAATATGAACAAAAAAAAGTTCAAAAAATGTAAAAATACAAATTTCATTACTGAAATACAAATTCAACTAAAGACTGATAAATATTACCAGCTATCTGTTTGGATGGATCAATGTCGTCTGGAATACCCAGAATAATGTTTTCGTCGTTAGGATCTAGTGTCAGAATAGATGGCTTTGGGATAGATTTCATATTCTCAGTGTCCCAAATAACATCATCTTCCCATCTACCATAAACTAAGTCTTCATTTTCAACTGGAAATATAGAATACCAAGTATCATCTTGTTCTGGATCCTGCCTACTTTTTAACCTGAGAAATTAAAAATCAAACAGATACAATTTAATACCAAAAAGAAAAAAAAATTACTTACGTTTGTGGTTTGGTTTTTAAACCAGGTAATGGAGGGTTAGGTGCTGGTGGAAGTCTTACAGCTGTTCCTACTTTACCAGGTTGACTGAAAGCTTGAGCAGTCCTGTTTCCACTACTAGGCACCCAACCAGCAGCATTTGTTTTGGAACTTAATTTTTGTTGTACCTGATGAAAAATTAAGTGCTTAAAGTAAAAATAACTGTAATATCCAGAAGACAATTAAGCTCTCAAGCAATTAATTTAATTTATTCTTAAAATACACTTTTTCTATGCATATTTCTTTAAATTAAAAGTTACTTACTTTATGTTTTATATCATTTCCATCCCACACAACATCATCTTCCCAATGTAATTGAGTGACCATTAAAAAAGCATCATCTGGGTAACTATTCTCCTGATTCTCTTTATTTTCTTCTTCCTTCAGTAACAAACAATAGTTGGATTAAAATATAAACTTATAATACCATCTAAATACAATAATTATTAAACTTTCTCAAGTACTCTATTTACCTTTTTATCACAGGTTGGATCCCTAAGTTTAAACCCATAATTAAAACCATCGCCAGTTTCTGGTACTTCAAGCATGTCATACCAAATTTGGGCTGGCCCAAAGCGCCAATCTGCAGCTTTTGGACCAGTTTCATCCTTTTTCTCAGAATCTTGTTTATTGTCTTCATTAGGTGCCTCTGCTGCTTTTAAAAATAGCTCCTAAAATTGAGAAATAACAGAAAAATGTACACACAACAAATTTGTTCAGTTATTTTCAAAACAAATTTTAATCTAAAATCCTTAAACAATGTCTTATAGGTACTAACTTCATCATCCTCCATTATACATTCAGGTTTTACTTCACCAAAGTCAAAAAACCAGCCTCTGTTCTTTGGCTTTTCCTCATCTGAATTTGAATCTGTATCATGTGGATTGATGCTTTCTTTATGTTTACGTTTTTTCCTTTTCTTTCTAACATTTTTCCAAATATTTGGCAAACTACTTGGCTTGCCTGGACCAAACAATCTGGAGAACCTTAAAACCTAACAGAAAATGCCATTTATTTTCAATTTCATGTCATATACTAATTGAATCTTCTTATTAAAAAAATTAGCTTACTACAGACTTACTCTTCCATGCCTAAAATCTGGAAACAGCTCAGTAACATCTACATTTTCATATTTAGAAGGTAACATAGCAGCTAAAGGAGTTTCTAGTTTTTTTCTCTCCATCTCCCCCAAATGCTGATATACCTCTTGTTCTCTAAGTTCTTTATTTGTTGGTATGGGAGGAGGTGGCATAAGTTTTTCATCATTTTGTACCCTCTCATCATCAGCATCATATACATCATTAGAATTAGGAAGCTGCAATACATGTGCGTTGAAAATATGTTTTTCGGTGTCTTTGTTAGTAACTGAAACAAATAAAACTTACTTCCTCTTCAGCTAGTTCATTAATATCAAAGAAATCTTCAGCTGAAGGCGATTTTGCATCTGTACTAAAATCATCAAAGTCGACACGTGATAAATAATCACTTTCTTGAGATAGCTTAAGAAAATCGGAAGATTCAGTTTTTGTGGAGCTTGTGGGGGAGGTTTCAGAATCACTATCAATATCCTCTCTAATTATTTCTTTGACAAATGATCCAAATCCTAACCTAAAAATTGTAGAATATTGAATATTTATTTTTGTAATATCTTGCTAAGGTAAAGTATAAATTCGTACTTTCCGAGCGAAGCAAGATGTTTTTGCTCCGATGAGTCGAAAACATCACTTTCCAAGTTTCCAGACTCGTCAATATTTCCAAAAAGTATTCCTGTAAGAATACATTCATCATCGCTGTCACCCATATTTATATATTTCAAAATTGATATTTAGACTCTAGTTAAACAAATTTTTAGATCTTAAGATGCATTTTGTCATTCCTATCCTAAAAAAAATTTACAAACAAACAACGACAAACGACACAACCTGAAACAATAGGTTTGTTCTTTATTTCTGAACTTTCTGCACTCCCTAGGTCTGAGGCAAGGTCAAGAAGTGCAGTGCAAGACCGGGTATTTCAAAAAAGGCCGAAAACATAAATAGAAATGTAAATAATCACAACAAAGTATAAATATTTAATTAAAGGTGGATTCTTGCAAGTAAATATTAAAACTAATATTAATTTAAACGTATAGCTAAGGTCTTGATGCTTGCGAGAGCATTTTTTCATGAGGAGGTCATAAAATCAAACAAGAAGAAGAAGATAAGCTTATGTCATCTAATCTATGATCTAATGTCATTTAAAATGATTAATATGTCATGTTTATTTTAAATGCCAGTAGTGGTATATAAAATTTTAGTTGGTTTATCAATAAACAGTTTTCATTAAAATGTAGATAATAACAAACAATTGTTTTGTGTTAACAAACATTTTAAATTGAATTTACCATACCATCATGGGAGGTTATGTACCATTTTCTAGAATTACAACAATATTATTAAAAATGTTTTTAAAAATATGGGCCTATTCTGGTATAGTTTTAGTATTTTGCTGTTTAGTTTATTATATATATGGCGGCATATTGGCTGGAATATTATTGTCTTTCGCTATTTCGGGTAAGAATGATTTTAATGAATTATTGTTAAATTAAATAATTATTTCTTAGGTGTTTTATACCATGTCCAAGACAGTTTACTATATAACTCAGAACTGCCTACACATTCAAGAGTCTATGTACCAATCCCATCCACATTTAATCTTCCATATGAAAGTGTTATGACACATACTTCAGATGGAATACATATTCATATGTATTTTATATACCAGCCCAAAGAGAAGCGAAAGGATGTTCCAACAATAATATTTTTTCATGGAAATGCTGGAAATATAGGCCATCGATTACAAAATTGTGTTGGGTTATACCATAATTTACATTGTAATATTTTATTAGTTGAGTACAGAGGATATGGACTGTCTGAAGGCATACCAACTGAGGAAGGTCTTTATACTGATGCTAGAGCCAGTCTTGATTATTTATTAAGTAGAAATGATATAAATCATTCACAAATTATTGTTTTTGGAAGATCTTTAGGTTAGTAAAAATGCAATGCAAATTCTCTCTTGTGTATTAGACTTATGTACTAAAATACTGTATTTTTTTTAAATATGTTTTTTGTTGTTTGATATTTTATTTCTTTTAGGTGGAGCTGTTGCTATAGATTTAGCCACAAGAGAAGAGTATGTAGGAAAAATTTGGTGTTTAATTGTAGAAAATACTTTTACTAGTATACCTGATATGGGTAAAGTACTCTTGGGATGGAGAATACTTCAATATATCCCACTATTTTTTTATAAAAATAAAGTAAGTCTATCAGTATTACATATTGATATTTTTAATGAATAAAATTCCAAACTTATATGATACATTTTAGTGAATTTAAATACTTGCTGTGTTAAATAAAATTTTCAGCACATCTATACTAGTAGTAGCTCCAATGTTTAATTGTCCAACATCCTACCTTGTTTTCATCTCTCAATACATAATTTTAAGTATCTTTAGATTGTCTTCCATATCCATTTTGCTATGGGTTGACTTCTCTTATGTCCTTTATTTTTCCCAAAAATAATTACACTTTCTGTACTTTTATTTATTACTGTTTTTTTTTAATATTGATGTATCATATAAGCTTAATGACAATTTTTCACCACTTGATAAATTATTCAATATTAAATTTCCTCATTTTTGCTTGTTTTGATGTAACAATTGTTCCCAGATATAAAATCATTTCAACAACCTCAAATTCATATGTATTGTTGTCTGTTTTTACTATTAAATATTTTCTATTACCTAAAGAATTGGACTACAAAGTGTTTGTATGTTTAGTTAATGTTTGAATAAATTTGCAATGAGTAAGTTTAATAATAATTGAGACATTAACTATTTTATTTGCAGATTTTTTTAAATTTTGATTGAATTATTAACTTAAAATCTTAATTAGAATCTATATCTATGTATTTTAGGAAATACTCATTAGAAATTAATATTAATGTAATTCCTTGCTTACAAAATGTTTTAAAACAGTTTTTTTTTTACAAATTTGAGTTAAAATATTTGTGCTTTACAACTATAAAAGTACAAATAACTAAGAAAATTTTGTTTTGTTTTGTTTAAGTTCTATTTTTAATGTTCTTAGTAAGATGGACTTCCACAAAGTAAAGGTTACTACAATCAATAATTACAAATACATTGTCATATTTGCATATAGTAATTATAGGATTTAATGAACTCCAAAAGCTCTAATAGATTCCATGATAAATGATTCTTCAGGGATCAATATTAGATCTTCTTTTTTGTATATAATCATGTACCAACAAATTCTCCAAGCTTATATAAATTATATAGAATTTGTAGAAGTTCTTGACGCTGCTTCAAGATTAATGAATCAAAGTTTCAAAATGTAAAGTTAACGCTTTTTGGCGAAAAGAAAAGAAATTGGACTAAAAAAAGGGATAGCTTGTTAACTAGTATACTAATCATTTTGTTCTATATTCCAGTTTATATCATATCGTAAAGTGGAATATCTCCGAGTTCCAACTTTATTTATATCAGGAATGGCAGATTCCCTAGTCCCACCTCGAATGATGCAAGAACTCCACAATAGGTGCAATAGCATTAGGAAGCAACTTCTCCAAGTACCTGCAGGTACCCACAACGAAACGTGGCTATTACAAGGGTACTATCGTTCCATGGCTGTGTTTTTACAAAGTTGTACTTTGGACAATATTAATAATAGAAATTTTGATATTAAAGTAGATAGTGACAAGAGTAAAAGCGAGAGTATGTGGATTGGTGTGCAAACGATTTAAGTAGATATATTTTTTTGTTATTAAATAGTAAAGAGATTGTAAATCTCTATTGAATATAATGTTGGTGTTTTAAGATTAAAAAAAGTACCTTTTGTTTTAATCAAACAATAATAGTGATCTCAAAAATGTCCATTACTAGAGTTTTTAATAAGAAAAACTTACTAGAACATGAAATGTTAATAATTGATACTGTATTATTTTAATAGACAAGGACATTTAATGTACAAGCGTTTCTTATGCAAAAAAAATTTAATAAGAAATTGGTTAAAATTAGGTTCGGCCAAATATTCTTAATAGAGATTTACCTAAATTACCGCCATTGTTATTCATGAACAATGTTTAGAATAAGGGAAAAATTTCATAGAAAAAATATGCAAAGATTTGCTAAATATGTTTGATCTCATACTAAAAATTTTTTGCACCATCAATTTATATTTTAAACATACTTTTTGCTATTCTTAACATTTTACAGTTTTTTTTCTTTTAATAAAGATGATAAAAAGCATTGTTTTTTTGTTACCCTAAACTATAAATAACTTGAATTTTCTAATTGTACTAATGTGAATGTGAACAGGACCTTTTTTAAATGCTCTTAAAACTTCTTGCTTCCTTTAATCCTGGCATATTCATCCAGTGAGATCATAATTGATCCTCTTCCTAAAAGTTTCTTTTTGGTGTTGCTCTCTGTGGTATCACAAGAGGGTTCTGTACCAAAAATTGGTGTATTTACTACTTGTTCAGTAGTTTTTAAAGCTGCATGATCTTTGTCCTCCAGGAACCACTACTGCGACTCTCCTGAGCATTTAGTATATTTCTGTCTGAGATAGTTAAGGGTTTATCCAGGGATTTCGCCATTTGAAAACTCCCTACCAATCCAGCCCTTTTATCTATCTTAGATTTTGTATACCATGTGAATTATAGCTTAGGTTTGACGTCTTCAACCTTCTAGCAGTGTCAGTCATGATGTCCAATGATTGATTTGTGGATGTTAGTTTTTCAAAATACTTAGATGATCACCCAAATCAGCAGGTTTTAAATTTGGTGTCTGTTGCAGTTGTAAAGCAACGAAATCAATTTGCCAAAAGTTAGTTGACCGTGAATTTCTCTTTCGGGTACCATTTCTCTAACAAGTCTGAAGTAACCCTTTATAGTAAAGAAAGGGTCATTTGTGTACCCTTACGCAAATAAAGAAGGTCGTCGACAGCCAAAACGCTATAGCGCTTTTTCCTGAGAATACCCCAAGTTTAAAGCAAAGTAATTATTAAAATTAAATATTAATTTAAAATAAATTGCTGAAAATTGATACAAACCCATAGATTTCTTATTTAAAAGAGTGGAAAAGTATGCTAAGGGTAGATATTCAATTTATTAATAACATTGCAAATTAACTGAGATTTTATTTGGCTTTTCCTCAGAAGTAGTAGCTTGTTCCACTATTTAATAGTAAAACAACGCCCCGCTAATACTATAATAGCTTTCTACTGCTTTGCCTCTTTTCATAGATTTAATTTCAAACCAAACCAGTATAATTAGATTCTTTTTACCTAACACATTCAATTTTACGGATCTGTACGGATCAATAAAAATAATTTAATAGTAACTAAAGATTATTTTAAAGTAAATTTTTCAATTTTTGTATTTGTTAAACTTTTAAGAAATGAAATTTTTTTATTCGGTTTAATGCACTGTAGGCACAATGTACCAAAGTGTGGTAGTTCTAAATTGACGTCATAATTGGACTCAAGGACAGAGGCTAGTTGTCACATAAATATATGTCTACGCTAACCTAGATTATTAAAAAAAAATTCAATTTAAAAAAAAAATGAAAATCTAGTAAAGATAAAAAAAAATTTTAATCGTTATATAGGTGTGTATAATTAAATAGAATATTGTTAAATGGTTTCAAGGAATTATTTATGTGTAATTAAAGTTATAAGAGGCATCTGGTTCTGCTAGCCTTAACTGTTCTCTTTTTTTATAGACAAAAACCGGAAAAGATGGACTGCTTATTGGCCTATTACAATGAAAAATTTACAAAAATAGATGGAAACATCTTCGAAGTTTTCGCAAAATTTTACAACCTTGATCTGTAAGATTAATGTAAAAAAATCCATTGGTACATTAATAAATACATTTATTTTTAGAACTCCTGTTAACTCTTGGCTAGAGAATCAGTTTAAAAACAAGGTTGTAAAAGATGACAGACTCTCATTATTCTACAGAAAAGAAGGAAATAAATGCTATGCTCAAAAAAATTTGCTCAAAAGCTTGGAATTTTACACAAAGAGTTTGTGTACTGCCACGCCTGGAAGTAGGGAGTATGGCCTTGCTTTAGCTAACAGATCAGCTGTTTCTTTTGAAATGAAAGAATATGAGGTAGGCACACATATTTAATATTCACATTATAAATATTTATTTTTTACTCATATACAATCAACAAGAACATTATTACATATATCAATATTGTTACATGCTTGAAAAGGGATATTTACTCCTTAATATTAAATAAACACAAGTAAATTGTCTTATAGAAGGAATATAAAGGCAAATTTATAAATGTTATACACCAACATTATTTGTGTACAGGAATATAATTTTCAAAACTACTGTCAATTTGTTGTGTGGAGAAGAAATTTAGTTTTTTCCTTCATTAAAGTGAATTTTCCCATTATATGTCTACAGTCCAAATCTACTTTTACTTATAATTTTCAAAAAAATCACTACTTTCATACATTATTTTGATCATGTGATTTATAAAGAAGTACTTCATGATTATGAAATATCCCATCTTAAGAAATAAAATGCACTTAAAATACAATTTGAAATAGTTTACTTAAAGTATTCACAAATTTGTGATAAACATATAAAATATATTATGTGAGAAAATCCTTTATAAAATTTTATTTATTCTATTGATACATCTTCCTAAATATAGCCAATATTTTTTATATGGTTTTAACTTGTATTAACAGAATAAAAACCAATTCTCCATAAATAATAAATATGCTTTTAAAATTAGATTCATATTAACACTATATGTAGGTTTATGATGTAGCAACCACAGTTTGTGATGGCTGCATTGCAGTTAAATAATAAAAGAAGTACTTTAAGTATACTTACTTAATGAACTGTTTTAACCAACCAAGTTTTTAAAACTATTCAAGTTAAAAACAATTATAATGCTGTATAAATTAAAACTTTGTGCCTAACTAAAATGTATCAAATACTTGCAAGAATTTGGAAATTAAAATGCTTTATACTATGTAATCAATCAGTTTAGCATTTTGTACACATTTGGGATCCAATTATTTTCAAAATAATATCTATGCTTATATACAATATTTTAAAAATTGATATTGTATTTTAGAAAATATATTTAAATAGTTTATTTTTTACTTCAAATTTTGAATAATTATTATAAGCAAGTTAATTACAATACATTTTTTATTTTATCTAGATGTATTCATGGGGTGGTATTTAGAATTCAGATTCACCCATCAATTTTATTATAATATTCAATTTCGATGCGAGTAAGAGAGACGAATAGAAAGGAAGGAGAAACATGCGATCGAAATTTATTTAGCGCACACTATAAAAGAACATGCGCTCTTTATTTGTAAACTTAAAACATTTATTAGTTAAACATTTATCATTGATAAAAAATTCCCTTGGTTTCGTAAATTTATATATCAACTTCTATAATTCTCGCATTTTCTTCTTTTTAATAATGAAGCAAACTAGTTCTGGCGTACTGGATATCGATATTACACGTAAACTTTTTTTTATATTACACCCAGCATTAATGAAAGTAAATAGGTAAATAAATAAATACGTGATCTTTATTAGATTGTTAAAAAGTGCTGTTATTATTAGTATTTGGATGCGCGAAGTGTCTGACTGTTACGTAGGTAAAGGCCAAATGATTAAAAAAGAAGAAATATATGCAAATTGATCTCAGATGACTCAGTTAACCTTCTATGCTTTAATTCCAAATGGGAAAAAGGTGTACTAATTATAAATTATTGTATAAAATTTAACAAAAAAAATCGATTCTGTGCACTTAGAAATACATACAATAAAAATGTATGTACGTGCACGAATTATAAACCATTTAAAGTTAGTCGAGTCGTAGCAAAGTGACGACAAAGGTCGATGGTCGATCAAAAAATTAATGGTGAGGTGAAGCCTATTTCAAAGGAAAATACGCTGTTACAAAGTGATTTGGTGAATAAAGTGCTTCAAATTTGTTTCTAACCAATGTTATTATTCGAGAGAGATTAAAAAGTGCATAAGAAAGTGTCAATAGTCGGACAGATGATTATAAAATTATAGAAAGCTATTTATTCAATCGTGAGAAGGATATTAGCAAGAAATGTGATATACTTAATATATTGTGTAAAAACGGACTAAAAATATGAGTGGTCGACCTAGAACTACCTCTTTTGCAGAGGGTAATAAACAATCTTTAAACCCAGTTCTGGGAGATTTAAAAATTAGTAGTGGTGGTTATATTGGAAAGGATGGAAGTAAAGTGACAACTGTTGTAGCAAGACCTGGACAGGGACCTGATAGGGCACAAGAAGTATCTTATACAGATACTAAAATTATTGGGAATGGCAGTTTTGGAGTAGTTTATCAGGCAAAATTGTGTGATACTTCAGAACTAGTAGCAATTAAAAAAGTTTTGCAAGACAAAAGGTTTAAAAATCGGGAATTACAAATTATGCAGAAACTAGAACATTGCAATATAGTTAAACTTAAATATTTCTTTTACTCTAGTGGAGATAAGAAAGATGAGGTGTACCTGAATTTGGTTTTGGAATACATACCAGAGACAGTATATAAAGTAGCCAGACATTACAGCAAGTCAAAGCAAACAATTCCCATCAGCTATATAAAGTTATATATGTATCAATTGTTCCGTTCATTAGCCTACATTCATTCATTGGGTATATGCCATAGGGACATAAAACCACAGAATTTGTTGTTAGATCCAGATACTGGAGTGTTGAAATTATGTGACTTTGGAAGTGCAAAACATCTTGTCAAAGGTGAACCTAATGTATCTTATATATGCAGTAGATATTATAGAGCACCTGAATTAATTTTTGGTGCTATTGATTACACTACCAAAATAGATGTATGGAGTGCAGGCTGTGTTTTAGCAGAACTGTTATTGGGACAACCAATTTTTCCTGGAGACTCAGGTGTAGATCAATTAGTGGAGATTATTAAAGTACTAGGAACTCCAACCAAAGAGCAAATTAAAGAGATGAATCCAAATTACACAGAATTTAAATTTCCACAAATCAAATCACATCCTTGGCAACAAGTATTTAGAGCCAGAACTCCTCCTGAAGCAATAGAACTGGTATCAAGTTTATTAGAATATACTCCTTCTTCAAGAATTAGTCCACTACAGGCTTGTGCACATACTTTTTTCAATGAATTAAGAGATCCAAATACTCGTCTACCAAGTGGAAAAGATTTGCCACCCTTATTTAATTTTACTGATAATGAATTAAATATCCAACCAGCATTGAATAGTTTACTGTTGCCAAAAGGTGGAGTAGACTTGGCTAGCAATTCCCAGGATAAACCAAGTTCTTCAAATCAGGATACAGATTCATCAAATATCCAAGCAGCAACTTCATCTGGTATAGCTTAGTTAGTATATAGATAGTTTATTTGTGTTAGATTGTTACATTTACACTTGTCTAAAAATTAAATCTAAATTACTTCACTCTAATGTAGGGATCGACCAATATAACTTTTGTCGATGTAGATAATTTAAATTTTTAGTTATAAATAGTTAAATTACACTATGGCTTGGTTTGAAGACACATATAATCTTTATACATGGGAGTATATGTATGCAGGTTGTCCCAAGTCAACTTAACTACTGATCATTTCACTGAAAATAATCAAAACTTAAAAACCTAGTCTGATTAATATATCACATCTATTATAATGAGGTGGGGTTGAACAAAAATTTATGTTGTATTTAATAACTTCTAAATATATTATCATTAATATAATTAATTACTATTGCATAATTTAAAAAAAATTACTTACATTTGAGATCACATATTTAAATAAGTAAAATTTTATTTAAAAGATATGGGGGTAGGGTAAAAATTATTTAAGAGTTTACTTATTTTCATATAAATATTAACAATGTGATTGGGATTTAATCTATCTAAATTGAACAATATATTGTTCAAATTGAACAATATAAATGAACAATATATATATATATATAACATACTTTTATCAATATCTTGACATTAAAATTCAATTTGGTCAATAAAAATTAATCAGCAGATGAGTAGATATAGAACTTGTGATAATTTTGCAATCTTTTTTTATTGATATACTCACTTAGATTATTTCCACTACTATTATTTGTATTTTTGCAGCATTATTAATCCTTTTTTGTGTGAAAGGCCTTTTGTTTAACAATCTTTTTACTAAATATCCCAAATGAAATAGTCAATTTTGAAAATATTTATAGTGGGACAGTTCTACACAATTATTGCTAGAACTGACTACTGAAAGAATTATTTTAGGTTTAAGATATTTGTAGACACTCATGAAGTACAAAAAATGCTCAGTAGTTCCTTACTATTGTGTATTCAATTTATTGGGACACCTTGAATATAGTATATATATATAGTTTAAGTCATTGATCACTAATAATTAATGCAGGCCATGCATTAATAATAAATTATTCAAAATATGTCATCTACAGTTTCACAAAGATTGGTACCACTACCAGTAAAATAACTTAAAATGAAGATTATCAATTTGTTAAAAAATTCCAGTGTTCAAAAAATTTACAAAACCTTAAAAATTAATTATATATAGATTATTTAAAAATTTAGACGAGGTAGATTAAATTAATTTATTTAGTGTTTATACATAATTTTGAAAATTTTATATAGATTAATTGTTATTTATAGTATCGTTTCAGTAATATGAATGATGAATATACAGATACTTTGCATCTCTATAAGTACAATTGTTCAGTTTACCATGAAATACTCTCCAGTATTATCTCTATAGAATAAACCTCAAATATTTAATAACAATTTTTATTACAGACCAATGCAGATACTGACAATAACAAGAAACCCATTTTTTTTTTCTTGTATTGGACTAGTATCCAGTATTGACTGATTACTATTCTATTCACTAAGAATTGTTATTTAACAATTATCTGTATATCATCACTATTAATATCCCTTTTTTATACATGATATTTATTAAAGTATCATGATCTCTAGTGATATCTTAAAATTCAATACAATTTAACAACAGTTGATTGTTTTATTTTGTCTTAATCACTCTAATGCTTTAACTTCTAGAACAGTAACATCCTTCTAGTTTGGATATTGTTCAATTTGATTATAAAATATTCTGATCCATTGGGAAAGAGGGAAGCAACAGGAACTTGTAAAAAAATCAGTTGAATTCTAAATATTTTCTTAAAGTGTGTGTTGAAATCTATTTTAAAACATATTTTTTACAATGTGCAGTATATGTATCAGCAATTTGTTTGGAAAGAGTATCTAGAAGTTAAAATGTTTGGGAGCTACAGGGTGCCAAAAATAAAAAGCGATATTTATATAAAAAAAAAGAATAAAGTTATTTAACAAATGAAAGGTAGCCAAGGTTTCTTTTTAAAAAATCTATTATCTTTATTGGATTTAATTTGTTTTATGAATAACTATAGGTACCTACTCATTGCAATTAAAGAATGTTATTTTTACTTGAGGACAAATGATAAATCCAATTTGCATTTAAATCAATATATATTCTTAAGTTTGTTTTGTTAAATTTTTTAAAAAGTTCATTTCTTTGTTGAAATAGATTAACCATTTTCAATTTTCAAGTGTAATTACTTGTGTCCCTTATTTCTTGATTTTGTTCAAAGTCTATTCATTTCTAGATGGCTTTAGCCAGTAAATAGTGTTCAATTCAGAAATTATTATTTTACACAAAAAAATTTCAAGTATTTAATATAGAAACTAAAAAAAACAAAAACATGCATAATTTATGACTAAGAGTGTTCATGTATGTAATATTTCGTGACTTCGGCTTGCAATTAATCATTATCTGAATTTTTTATTAATTATTCATTGGCTAAATCCGCTTTTAGAACATTCTTACGCTTTTGGCATCTTAAAATACTTTTGTATTAATATTGCTAAATTAATTTAATATTAAGAGATTACTATTTCACACATTAGTGTTCATTTTTTGTAAGCTTTCACTTTAGTAGATATAAAATTGTATAGTCTGTACCATGGGTCTCAAAAAAGACGTCAGAGCTGGAGTGAGATTTTTTATGACATTGAATGTTGTTTGATTTATTTTTAAAGTAACAAAAATAAAAGTCGAAATAGTATAACTAAACTCTTTGGAAATCTGCTTAAAATGAAATATTAAAAAAAGTTTTTTAGACAAAGTTAAAAGTTTTTATGGTTTTAATGGGCCATTTGGAATTGTAGGCCTGGTACAAACTACACTAACCTTTACTTTTTGAGGTTGTACATATTTAGATTATAAAATAAACATCAATTTATGAATTTATTTTGTACTTGGAAATGTAGTTGTTTCTTCTCAAATATGTGAAACTTGTTGGTCTTCTTTTTTGACACAGAGGCGGGTTATTTGAAACTTTGAAGTGGCGACCACATCAATATTTTCGTGTTTAATGGTTTAAACACAAAAAATAATTAACGGGGATGCTCTAAAGTGAAATTTTACTCGATATTTGTTTGTATATCTATGTTGAAATCTCATTCTTCAAAAAATAATATGTGTTTTAGTTTAGTATTCCTGTTCTGTTATACATATATTTGTCTTTTGTAATTAACTAGTGTTAAGCTTACTAATTAATGAATTATATAATTTTAAGTACCTAATTGTTATTGTAGAGAGAAAGAGCTTATCACCAAACTACGATAAACTAAATCTTTATTTCCGTATATAAAAAAATTATTGTTTCCGTTTAGTTTTTGAACGATTTAAAGTAGTAGAATTAAATTAATTGGCTTTTATAGAACATTTGCAACAAAATTTTTCTAATTTATTTTAAGGTATTGTTTGATCCATCTCTAACTGAACGCACCTTGTGTTGTGGGTTACAAGAAAGCGCGGTACTACTCTTGTCTGTTTGTGTGTAATTATTTTATGGGATGTAACCAATCGGTTGCTCAGATCTCAATTGTTGTTAGTTTTGTTTATATGTATGTAATATATTTTTTTAGTGTTATAACATCCTATAAGTGTCCTATTTCGAAATGTTTATTAACAACTATAGTTTGATAAGTAATGAATTTTAATATTAAACAAATATAGTGTTTAGGGTTTACGATTTTTTTTTGGTAGGATTCATGTTAGTTGGTTACTTTCAATAACCTACTTAGCTCTTATGGGGACGAACATTGTCTTCCATGAAAAAAAAATTAGGTTGAACAACGATTTTCGAAATGTATGCTCTTGTTAAAAATAATATTGCTCAGACGGTATTAAACTAATTTAGAATACAATAGAAACTGGCTCCTAAAATATTCATTTTTCAAATCTACTGAAACATAATAATAGTGTTTACACATTTTGAAAATTTCCAAGAATAGAAATAATTTCTTTTATGTTTATTCAAATTAAAGTAATTTCATTGATTCCGTTATAAAAAGCTTAAT
Source organism: Ophraella communa (assembly GCA_035357415.1). Classification (NCBI taxonomy): domain Eukaryota; kingdom Metazoa; phylum Arthropoda; class Insecta; order Coleoptera; family Chrysomelidae; genus Ophraella; species Ophraella communa. The sequence goes on along the minus strand of CM068980.1, from coordinate 56,612,767 downwards.
ATTAGTATATTACGTAGCGTGTCTTGTAAGTAAGAAACATTTTACGCACGTAAAATGCTTTATAATACGAGTTAAGTGCTATACTTTACCTACGACCTAGTTGAACAATAGTTGATGGAAATGGAACAAGTAATTATTCTAAATAACTCTAAATATTAAATGAAATCTTATATCTAATAAATGTTATCTGCTATTTATAAATAGTATGAAATTCAACCTCATATATGTAAATAGTAAATTTTTAATAAAATGGCGACGTCTATTGACAGTTGCTAGGGAAGCCGTGCGATTTACCTTGCAGCTGTGCGCTTTTTTACCCAGCGTTATAAGATATCTTAGATTGATTATTGAGGAATGTATGTTATTGGCGGCTTATAAACTTATAGGGGTAGTCGTACTCACGGAATTTCCATTCTTCCGTAATATACACTTACGTAATATACTGTTATAGGTCTCAAATATTGGTATTGTTTACCCGTCTTTCAACGCATGCGCTGTTAAAATCGTATTTTGTCATTATAGAAAATAAGACACAAAGTGCCGTTTTAAAATACCTAATGTACCTATTTTTAGAGTAAAGAAAAATGAGAATTCCTTTTAGTTATAATTAATAATTTGTTCAAATTTAAAATTTTTGTTAATCATAATAAACGACTAACTAATGATAAAGCGCCGCCTGATGTGTCTGTGATGAACTGAAATCGGTTTCCAGTAAGCACTGGCGTATCTTTCTAGGGGGCCACTAAATAATAATATTTCGGAAAAGAAAATAACTTAAATGTTATTAAATATATGAGATTGCAATTATTTTGTCTATTAAAAGGACAGAATTTATACAACTACAATCATGTGTTTAACCAACCATTTCGGTAATCTACTGTTAAATTTATTGTTTATATTCGACACGTTAAGAAAATATTTTAAATATCGCTTAAAATGGTAAACTTAAAGTAGTTGCGAGTTTAGTGTAAGTTATTTCTTACATTATGAATTAATATTCAGTTTGCATTGTAATTTTAACTTCACTAAATAGTCTGTATCATTAAAGCGTTAGCAAAATAATTGCGAAAATGTGTACCCAATTCTTTGTCACTGACTTTCAACAAGTTAAAATACCAAATAAATATTCAATGGGAATCTCGCTTAGTCTTTTATAGTAGACTGCCGCGGGACGACAAAAGGAGCATAGGTAGGATGATATGAAAAGTAGAATAAGTGGGGATGTGTTTAACTCAAAACAGATTAGTTTCCCACTCGTTTAAGGAATATCTTAGTATGTCAAAAGCCTTTTCAAAATCACTGAAGCAAATTATATTCCCTCTTTAATTCAGTTTCTTTTTGAATTGGGGTGACAATTGACAGCAAAATACAAAATTCCGCGGTAATGTTCATGATAATGTTACATCAGTCTGGACATTTGATTGATCTGTTTGTTAAAAATAGATCATTAGAAAGTTAATTTAACAAAAATTAAACATAAGTGGTTGGTACCAAATAGTAGTTATAAAAACAAAGTTAAACCACTAAGAAATTTATTAAGCTAAGGGAAAAGAGAAAAATGATATTTACTGCGATTTATCTGTACTTAATACATTTTTAGTGTGATTTGACTTTGGTTTGATGCTACTTGTCATATTGTTAAAAAAAACTCAACGTCTATTGGACGAGTTCTTCCAAAGTCGTGGTCGAAGCATGGCAAAATTGTTAAACTAAAAAAATAACGCTTTCTCACACATTAGTAAGTACTATAAAAAATTACACTGTAGAAAACATTAATTTGTATGTTGAACATAAAGGAATTTGTTAAAACATTTGACCAAACTCTTTTTTAAACTGTACCGTTCAGTTTCTTTTGTAATATTGTTGTTTATATTTTTATTAGTTTTTACAATTAATGAAATAGTTGTCTTTCAGTGTATATTTTGTCCTGTTATATGTTATACTATCAACAGATAAGGTATCTATGTATCTGTCTAGCTGTGGCTAGATGAATTCAACAATAAAGTAAAAAAATTGAAAAGTTGTTTTAATTCTTCCAATTTAAGTAAAGTAAATAATTTCCAAATTTGTATACCTATTGTTATTATTTTCAATAAAGTTTTTATTGTTTCTAGAATTGCCTGAAAGATATTGACTTATGTTTCAACACAGACTATCCAGTAGATCTAATGCCAAAAATTTACTTTAGAAAAGCGGAATGTTTTTTTGAAGCTGGACGAAAAGATGATTTCGACAAGTGTATCGTAGAAATTCAAAGATTTCTATCAATAACTTTAGTAGAAGATAGAGGTAAGTTCCTGCAAACAAAACCGTTTACAATTGTCGGGAAGTAATATATTTTCTAAAAATAACATACATTAATTTATGTTTTACCCTAGATATTTGGAAGTTACACAGTTTGTACGGCTTCTTCGCTTTGTCGAGGAGACCAGTGTATTTTTAGAACTCTTAAACTGATATTCTATAGTACGGTTAAAAATGTCCAGCCGAATTTAACAACAACACATGAGTATGTAGAAACTTTAAACACAAATTCCAGGCACTATTTGTGTGTGTATTTTTAGGATTTTGACCTTGATCAGAAATCAATTAATTTCTTTTTTTACACTCTAATCACACATTTGAAAAGTTTTCCACAAGCATAGTCTGGGACAGGGAGTCTTCTTCTGCTATGCTTATATAGCGGGTACAGGTCACAAACTTATACAATATTAAGAATGTATCTCTACACTTAAATGTTCTAATTTATGAAATTATTTTACAGTTCAATATTACTAACATTTTGTAACTTCTAAATTATAACGACCCTCGATGCTTCCAATTTTAAATAAGTTGTCCATTAACCTAGTTTCTGATCGAGTTATTGGAATGTTCTGGAACGTTACTTTACCTGTTTCTATGACAGCAGTATATTGCGTTTACTTAAAATGCAACCAAGGCCGTCGCATATAAGGGGTCCTATTTTATGTTCGTTTACAGAATAAGATAAGAGTTACCTACTGGTAGAAACACTCGAAGACATTAACAAGAGAACTCTCAAAAAAAAGATTTGACAAGAGTTTAATAGCACTGGGTCTTTTGCTAGTCATTTTTGTAGGCGTTGTGCTAGAGCTACCGTAAACCGGGGTAACTTTATGACTTGGGTATTACTTAGGGACACCAGGGCCCTTTTTGACATTTTGCTTCAGAAAAATCTTTAATCCTGAAATACGCAAAGTTTTATTACTCGATGTTCAAAATAAGGTAATAATATGTAAGATTACGAAGTTTGGCAACCTTGCATTTCTTCTGTCAAATAATAGATCAGTTTTAGAGTTGGCGGTTATTAACAGGTGGTTTTTAAATATCTGCAAACTTTCTATTGTGTAGACAAAACTTATAAAAACATTTAATTTCCGGTAAGTACATTTTAATTAGTCACATTCTGGCTTAGTTTTGACAATATAGCTAAAATGTTTTATGTACATTTAATAAAAATATTCTAATTTGTTTACAAAATCGTAACATTTAGAAGTTACTTTGGTACATGTCCCAAAGTTAGACAGCACATACCTTAGTAAAGAACAAATCTAAAAAACAGGGTGTACCAAAGTTACACTGACAGTGCAATGTAGACTTTTATTTTACGATGTTTTTGTTTTTATTTTCAGATTAATAATGCCTCGAAAACCACAACGCATACTTGGTTCGCGAAATTACAAAAATTATAGCGAAGAAAAATTACATCAGGCTCTCGAAGAGATTAGAAGCAAATCGATTTCTCTTCGAAATGCAGCCAAAAAATTTCAAATAGCTAAAAATACCTTGTGGAATAAGCTTCATGGAAAGCATGTGCGTGTGCCTGGAAAACCAAAGGTATTCACGGATCAAGAAGAAGAGACATTTTCTGGACACTTAATTGCATTATCTTTATTTGGTTTTCCAGTAACCGGTGAAGATCTAAAAATTATTGTCAAGTCTTACTTAGATAAGCAAGGAAGAAAAGTATCATGTTTTAAAAATAATTATCCAGGTCCTGATTGGCTCAATTTATTTTTAAAGCGCAGACCAGAACTTAGTCAAAGGTTCTCACAAAATATTGCTCACGCTCGAGCAGCAACGAATGAAGTGACAATTAATGAATATTTTGACAATCTTCAAACTGAGCTGGAAGGAGTCCCTCCAGCCAATATTTGGAATTACGACGAGACAAATCTCGTCGATGACCCAGGAAGAACAAAAGTAATTACTCGGAAGGGGACCAAATATCCAGAAAAGATTCGCAATTCTTCAAAAGCGTGTACTTCCCTTATGATATGTGGAAATGCTGAAGGCCAGCTTGCTCCAGTTTATGTCAATTATAAAGCTAAGAGGCTTTGGTCAACTTGGACGGAAAATGGTCCCTTAAACGCTCGTTATAACAGTACCAGCAGCGGGTGGTTTGACTTCCAAGTATTCGAGGACTGGTTCATCAATCTAATGCTTCCCTTACTAAAACGACAGGAGGGTCGTAAAATTTTGATTGGGGACAACCTTAGCTCCCATCTGAATATGGAAGTGATAAGGTTGTGCGAAATAAATAATATAAGATTCATTGCACTACCTCCCAATACAACACATATCCTCCAGCCGTTGGATGTGGCCTATTTTCGCCCTATGAAGGGAAACTGGCGGCAAATCCTGAATGATTGGAAAAACACGTCCGAAGGAAGTCGTTTCAGTGGCATAGCAAAGGATACTTTTCCTCGGCTCTTGAAAAGCCTGTTGACAAAATTGGGAGAGCGCGGTGCTGAGAATCTCAAAGCAGGATTTAAAAATGCGGAATTTACCCTTTAAATAGGGATGTAGTTTTAAGTAGGTTATGTGGTAATGTTGTTGCTGATGACCCTATAATTAAAACTGTCGTTGGACAAAGCTTTCTTGAACACCTTGGCCAAAAACGTCAAGAAGCGACGACGTCACGTATTCGCAGAAAGAAGAAAAATTCAAGTTCCTCCTGGTAAAGGGATAACAGTGTCCAATGTTCAGAATCTGGTCTCAACTGAATCTGTCCCCTCTTCTCAGCCCTCCACATCTGTTGCTGAAATCCAAAACACATACCTCCAAGAAGAACCATCTGAGGATTCGGATTCCAACAAGAGTTTACCACTTACTAATATACATAGAAGAAAAACCAAACGGCCAAAAAACCATTCAGATAGTAGTAGTGGAGATGAGAGCGCTGACAGCGTAAAATATGCAGAAAGTGATGCTAGTCCTTTTAATCCTGAAGTTTCAGATGATTCTAAAGTAGAACCAGGAACAGCCGAACTACCTGCCTGTTCTGAGAATACTAGACATGTTGGAGATTACGTTCTGGTTATTTACGACAGAAAATATTATCCTGGACAAATAACAAAAATTCTTAAGAATGGAGCGATTATAAATGTTATGGAACATTATGGGAAACAATGGAAGTGGCCATGTGTCAAAGACGAGATGTTTTACTTCGATAAAGAAATAGTAATGTCAATAAAAGAACCTGAACGCCGAGGACATCGAGATGTTTTCGATATTCCTGAATTAAAGAATAAAAATTTAATTGGACACAGCTTTCATGAACACGTAACCAAAAAACGTCGGGAGATAACGGTGTCCGATGAACAGAATATCATCTCAGTTGAACTTGTTGACTATTCTCAGCCTTCCACATGTAAAATTCAAAAGACAGGGCTCCAAGAAGAAACAAAGAAACAAGCACGAAAAACCAAAAGGCCAAAGAAAGATAGGGAAGATGAGATCGATGACAGTGAAAAATATGAAGAAAATGACGCTAGTCCTTTAAATCCTGAACTTTCAGATGATTCTAAAGTAGAACCAGGAACAGCCGAACTACCTGCCTGTTCTGAGAATACTAGACATGTTGGAGATTACGTTCTGGTTATTTACGACAGAAAATATTATCCTGGACAAATAACAAAAATTCTTAAGAATGGAGCGGTTATAAATGTTATGGAACATTATGGAAAACAATGGAAATGGCCATGTCGCAAAGATGAAATATTTTACACCGATAGAGAAATAGTAATGTCAATAAAAGAACCTGAACGCCGAGGACATCGCGACGTTTACAATATTCCTGAATTAAATAATTTTGGATGAAAAATGTGTTTTGTAAGACTTTTTGTTCTTTTCTACAAATAAGTTGAATTTAGTTAATGTATTTGTTTCTTAATTTTTTTTGAACGTTATTATTTTGGTTACCTACTCTTTATAAATTAATATTCCTTCTTGAAGGCTGTTTTAATACAATAAAATTACCTTTTTGGGAATTTTTTGGTGTGTTTTGTTTCTTTTTTTGTCTATTGTTCCTACTTCTCTCGTTCAAAATATGGAAAACTATATATTTTTGATTTTCTATTTTAATTGAAAATTAAACACAACGTCTAACTTTGGCTCACAGAACTCTACAATTGAAATAATCATATAAAATGCGTGTGTACCAAAGTTACCCCGAATCCCGGGATTACTTTGGTACACTTTCAAGGTTCAAATTCTCAGCTTAAATATTAAACAAAACATTTATTTGCCTAAATTATACTAAGTAAATCTTGGATCTTTTATAATTACAATTTAAAGGCAATTTTTTATATAATTTCAAGTTTTATAGCAAAAAAACCTGAAAAAATGTGCCAAAGTTACCCCGGTTTACGGTAATTCTCTTATTTATTCGCAAATTTTCTTCCAAGATATCCTCTTGGACTCTTTATATTTGTACATTTTCAAGAGTGGACATACATTTGAATGTGACTATATATTATTGTCAATTTGATATATTCTATTTCCTCAAATATGGCTGTGTAAATTCACATTGTCTTGAATTATCTGTATATATTCATTTGAAGCCTGCTTATTTTGCAGTTAAGACATTATTTTTGTACTGGTTAAACCCTAAGAGGATGAATTATCAAAAGTCCCTTCTTACTACCGAGTTATGCATTATGAAGAACCTCCTGGGAAGTTTACAGTTCATTTGTGCTCTTTCTTGATGTTTTATTAAGCTTCATATGTGTATTTTAATTTTCAGATAAGCATTTGGAAAAATTGGATCAAATAAAAAAGTCAAAGATAAAATGTAACGCCGTGGAAGTACAAAGAGATAATCTTACTGATCTTCCGGAGTTTTCAGAAGGAGAAAACAGCGATTTCGCATATGCATCTTCAAAAATAAAAATGGGGTTAGTTTCTACCTTTCAATAAGTTAATCTAGGTCTTGTAAATACTACTATCCAACAAATGGGGTTACCAGAAATATTATAATTTTAGATATGACAAAACTCGGGGAAGACACGTTATAGCAACAAAAAATATCAGCAAGGGCGATGTCTTGTTTGTGGAAAAGGCTTTTATATTTGCTCCAGTTTTTAAAGAAAATAAGGAATTTTACTCCTTCAAATGTTACAGTTGCTTAAAGGACATCATCAGTAGTGTTCCGTAAGTTTAAGTTCTACATAATATTTGCTGAGAAATTCCAGTTAACACTCAACTTATTTTCTAGTTGTGCCAGTTGTACCCTATGTGTATACTGCAACGAAAATTGCAGAAGAACGTCGTGGAATGAATGTCACAAATGGGAATGCAAAGGTATGCAAGCGAATATTTGGTACGACTTAGGGATAGCATTTCCTGCCTTCAAAGCTGTTTTAAAAGGCGTTAAATCCGGTTTTCAAACTATTAAAGGCGACTGTAGAGAAGATTTGAAGAAGTTTGGTGATAAAACTGACAATTACGCGTACTTTAATAGATTGGTGTCTAACATTTATAAAGGGAAAAACGCAGCGCCATATATTTTGGTAAGTCAATGTTCAACATCAAGTTCTTATACTATTTTGTTTTATTTTTGTATGTGTACGCTCAAATTTGAATATATTTAAGAAAAAAAAATACTTCTAAGCTAAATAGTTTGAACTTCATTTAACTCTTCCAAAAGTTGGTAAGCTCCAATAGCTAACCAACTAGCCAAAACATAAAGCTCACACAGTTTATGCTAAAAGAGAAAAACTACAAAAAATATCTCCCAAACATTCAAAATCTGGCTTGAGTATAAGATTACCCATTTTGTTAAAGTGTAAACACTGAATATAACTAAACAGCTTAAAAGAGCTTTGCCAAACTGAAATTATTGCATTATTTAATATATTTACAATATTATCCGTTTAAACGAAGGATTTGTGGGTGTGTCTAAGCTTGGTTGGAGAAAAGTTTATAATCTGTGTGCAACCCTCTGGTCTTATGACAATCTAGTTTATTATCCCCAAAATTGTTGTTTTGACAAACTCTTAAAAGTCTCTTTTATTTCTAATAAAGAACGAATCTCGAAACAAAACCGTATGTGACCTTAATATAGAGAGAAGAATGATTGCAAGATTACTTTCCCCTTCTCCCAAGTACAGAGCTGGGTAAATTATCCAACAGGATGTAGCCCAAAAAAGACAAGTCTTTCCTGTTCCAACTTTATTCGACGTTCCTCAAGGATTCATTATGGCACCCCTTTTCTAAACTATCTGTATCTTTGATATTCTCAACCCTTAGAACCCCCAATTGTCTTCTGTTCTATGATGTCACAGCCTTAAAGCGAAGCGAAGCGTTTCTGGAATTATTTCTGAAACTGATGTAAAATGTAGAGGATATCTTTAAACCCCAATTTGTAGTGTAGAGATTTCCACCTAGATCTTCTTTGGAGGGTCTCGAAGTATGGTTCGAGTTTTTATTTGGTGCAGACCATATTTTAATTATGAATTTTGTATTGTTATTTCAGATGGCAGCTATAGTAGTGACGTATTTAAAGAAATACACAGATTTCTTCACATGGTTTCTAAAACAAAAAAACTGTCCTCGAAAAGACCTCAGTTTGCTAGTCCAATACATCGGAGGTTTAATAACCAAACATATCGCTCAGTTATCGTGTAATTCTAGCATTATCGAACATTGGACGTACTCGTCGACAGATTTGCTTTTTCCCGATATTCTGATTACTATAGCTTGCGGGATGTTTCCGTCTGTTAGCATTATGAATCACTCGTGTCGACCAAATGTAACGAATTTGTAAGTATATAGGTTTGATCGCAATGTTTGTACAAACAGGATTCTGTTTTCTTTCATTTGTTTCTATATTTTAGTTTTATCTGTGATACGGTTATAGTAAAAGCTTTGGAAGATATACAAGAAAACGAGGAAGTATTTAATTGTTATGGTATCGACTACCGCGGGATGAACAGAGAGCAGAGGCAAATTGCCTGTAGGACTTTGTATCACTTCGAATGTAAATGTGTAATATGTAGGGATCCTTTAAAAGAAGTGGTAAGTGATAATAACTCGCTACCCTTATAGAATGTTCGTCTACTAATCTAGTTTCTTCTCGATGTCCACCACAAATCTTGTTTTCATTATAACATCTTATTTTAGGAAATGCTGGACAGTTATTTGTGCCCGAAGTGTAAAGGTTTAATTCCTGAATTGCAGAATGCTTCGTTTGGCTTTTGCCTCAACTGTGGCGAGAAGTATTCCATCAAACCGTTTCGAAAAATCAATAACGAGGCTCAGAAATACCTTCAAAGTAAGTATTTTCGTGTTGATAATAAAAAATGTGGAATAAAAACTAACGGTATAAAGTTTTATTTTGCAGATGACGATATAAATCAACTCGAATTTTTGATTAAATGTTTAAAAATTAGGGAAAAGATACTGTACAAACATCACAAAGATTTCGAAGAAGTTTACTACAGGCTCTACAGCTATTATGTAGAATCAGGTAAACAGTTTAATTAACAAATTTTCCTCTATTTCCACATTTGGAATTTATTTTACAGGGAATGCCGAGTTTATGTTCAAGTATTTTCATTTGTGGTTAGAAAATGAGAAAGCCAGAAGAGGAAACAATTCAAGAGGTATTGGTACAAAACTGTATGAAGCTGCTTTAGCGATTCTGCACTGCCTGCAAAATGGGAATCCTAAGAACTGTACTAATTTAAAGTAAGTTACTTAGATAAACAATCTGCTTGAAATAAATAAATCATCATTTATTTGTACTTACTCAATGTTTGGTCATATGAAATATATTAAAAAGCAGTTTGAATGGTCGCAAATCTGTCAGGCATGGACAGATTATTTTTTTGCAAGGCGATAAAATCATATGTATAACTTGGGGGTAGTGATGTGTCGAGTAAGGGTTGACTCGAGTCAAAATCGATTCCTGCTTTAGAACTCGAATACCAATTTATTTCGATTCGAGTACGCTGGACTCGATTCCAGTACTCGAGTCAGGAAGAATCGATTCGTACTCGCTAACTCGATTCAATTTGTACTCGCTAACTCGATTCAATTTATGCGAGTCCCTGGTGCTCTAATCTTGTATTTGAGTTTGGTTAACTCGTTCGTATTTGCAATCTGTTTACTTAAGCAATGAAGTGGCGCGGGTCTAATAATACAAACAAGTTTGAACTTGCATCTTTTTGTTTTGATTTATGTGTTTTGTGTCAATTAGCAGTTATTGTGAGTACATTATGCTTAACCTAACTCCTAACCTACTGTTTGAAGTTAAACTGATTTCACTTTTCCCTTTTGTTCTAAAATCGGACTCTAGTTCTGGACTAGAATTTTCAGACTCGACCTCTGGACTCGAATTTCTAGATTCGAGTTCAGCCGGATCCGAGTCAGTATTTGAATACCAAACAGGATTCGAATCAAGGAATCGAGTCAGGACTCGAATACTGTATAAACTGACTCGATTCATCAAAACAACGACTTAGCACATCACTACTTGGGGGTAAATTGCCGTTTCGTCCCTTGTGAAGCTCCACATCCACATAAGGTATTAGAATCGCGGGCGAATTCTCACTGTATATGAAATATAACCAGGTTAGAGTTCTTTTTGAGGATCTAGGTTTTTGGATTTCTTTATTGTTTTGGTTTTATTAACTGGTCTGATGTGAAAAGATAAACCTTCCTTGGTTTTATTCTTTGTTGTCCAATTAATTAAAAAATATGCAGAAAATTAAGTTTTACTTGATAAATATTTTACAGTATCCAATGCGTTTAAAAATCTAATCTTGCTTTTATTTTATTTCAGAGCTTTTCTTCAAAATGTTGAACATATGATAAGGGAGGCTAAGATGGTGCTAAATTTGTATTACCCAGCATATATAACAAATAGATTAAGCAGAAAAATTCAATTTATATCAAACAAATAATTTTTTATATAATATATTTTACTAACATAAAAATTGTTTTATTTATCACCATTTACAGTACTTACAATTTAAATGAGTCCATAAAAATACATTGTTTTTATAATCCTGCACTAGGATTACAATGATTTAATGTTTACACACTCCTATAAATCCAAAACTAATAATTTCATTTTGACCAATATTAATTTAACTTTTACTCAATGAAAACATTTAATTAAACAATGAAAAATTAAATTCTAACAAACAGTTCATTCATCAATAAATAATAATAGTATACATTAATCACAATTATTTTCAACATTGAAATTAAACTTGAAACTATTATTTGAAGGTACAAAGTGAAATTCTTTAGAATTATTTGTTGGATTCTGTTCAGTTGTTTGATTTGTTGAATTCTGTTCATTCAATTCATCTATATTAAAATTGAACCGAAAACAATTGTCTATCTTTGATGAGGATACACTTTTCTTCAAAAACTTTGTATTTTGATTAGTTATAGCTGGTTTCAGTTTAATATTATTGGCACCTAAAAATAAAAATTTACATTTAGGTGTACTTTTACACAAATATAATTTTTTTTTACTTTTTGAAAACTTCATTTCTTCTGCTGCCATTTTGCCCCTGTAATCTCCAAGCGCCATTCTCATTACTTGTCTTTTCTTTATCATTGGTGAAGTATTACTCATTAAAATGGTTAATGATTTAGTGTATTCATGAACTACAACCAGCAATATTATTTACTCAAATTACTATATATTAATTACTGGTAAATACCTTGTTTCTTAGGTAAATTTGGCGAAGCTAAAGCTTTTTCCAATTCGCGTATACACCAATACAACTCCACTTGAAATTTTTCCAAATCTGTAGTTGAAGGGCTTGCTTGAGTTTCCGGTGGATTTTCTGGGGGTTTTGATGTAGGTTTTTGTTTAGATTTTTGTAGTTTTCTATTTTTATTGCAAGACATATTTTAAATTATCTCTACAGATACAGACAATATCAAAAAATACTAAAAAGTGTGGTTATGTTTATGTATTCTTAAATGCTAGAAATGGACATGAACCGTCTAGAATAGTCAGCTACAGCCACTGCCTAGATAAAAAGCTATGTTTTGAATTGGATAACGTCGTATCGTTATTTTAAACAAAAACTGCTGTAAGTAAATCAATTGGTGATTAATATGTTATAATACTCAGCTGTAGGACAACTGAAAGCTTTTGTAGCTTTCTTTATATTATCAATAAAGAAGAATGACGTCAGATTTTGACAAAGTACACAGAAAAAAATGTATCCACACTGTGACCAAAGTATTTACTGGAATGAATTATGTAATGATAATGAAAGCCATATTTGTGTATATGATTAATGCTGTGACATTCTAATTAAACACTTCTAAATTCTTCGAGAATAGCAAGTTTATCCCAAATTAAAAATTTCAGAATATACTCTATTCAAGAGAAAATTTTTTTTAGTGTTATTTAGGAGAGTTTCTCGCCATGTGAGCTTTCACAGCTTCTCTTCGAGCTTCAAACGTTTTGTTCAACCAACTTGTTTTGATCGTGAGAAGTGAGTACGGTGACGGTATATTTACTGTTATGTTACGGTACACATCGTTATAAGTCACTTCAGTTACTCATCAAAAAGTATTCTGATGTTCTGATAATGTTTACTAATAATAGAGATAAAAACATCGCATCAGTTGATCAAATGTAATTACAGAGATAGCAATTATTTTTAAATTATTTGGGGACCATCAATTATGTGTATAATTGAAATTTCATTCAAAAAATAAGCCGGAACTGAAAACATGTCTGGAGGTGCAAATAGAAAGAAAACAACCCGATCACAGGGATGGGAAGAGGCAGGATCGGAGTTTTATCAAGAAAGTTATCCTGCCGATTCAGAAATAGAAGCTTTACAAAAAGACCCAAAACATTTACATACACTATTACCTAGTAAACTTAACAGAGGAGGTTCGTATAATTTTCAGTATTGTATCTACCCTACGGTTTTAAATTTTAATTTTAAACATGCATTTGCATTTAAAAACATACAAAAAAGTTGTGGTGTACGATAATTTGTTTAATGCGTGGTCCAATTACTTAATTAAGTTAAAACTATAGTCACGTTGTCATAAAATATATCGTAAATATATTATTTATGTTACTTTTAAACCTACATATATTTTTTAATTAAAAATATTTAATTGAATTATTTTAATGGCTTATTGTTTTACTGCAATTTCAAATAATTTATATTTTATGATAACACATTGCCAGATTTTGCATTAAAAGTAATAATGCTAATTTAGTTGTAAAATTTAATTTTTCCATAGAATGTGTTTTTGTTGGGTATTATTTTGCATATTCAAAAGTAACTGTGGAAAAGATAATCAGAAACATAAAGGTATATTTCTTACATATGTAATATTTAATAAATTTGACTATTTTATGTTAGACCAAGTGATAGACTTAGTTTTTATTGAATTGATTTTGAATATAAACTACTTAGTATTGGTTTTTTCTATACATGTGTATTTTAATTTATTTTTCATATTCTATTACAGTTTCACTCATTAAATAAATACTTAATTTTTACAAACAGTAATAAAACTAAAATGATAACTTAATACAGCAAACTATTCATGGCTCAGTAAATTAGAACATTAACATTAATACCAATTTATCTGTAATAAACAACAGTTTTACAATTTAATGTTTATGATTTAATTTTTCACCAAAATTGTGCCACACTGTATAGCAATAAAAATAATATCTGCTGAATTCAACTCAAGCTAGTGTGTCTGCTTCATATTCCAGGGCAGCAGATGCCTCAATAAGGGTTCTATATATTAGGCTAAGCATAACTTTCTTTTCATTTCTTGATCGCGTACACCGTCGATAAACGCCGTGATTCCCAAGCATTCCATTATGTTTTCTGAAGTAGAGAGGATGTCCACCTTGAATTCTTGCAATCTTGGAAACTTCTTCACTAATCTCTTATGCTTTCCCCTTATACTTATGCTTATTTGTTTGGCTTATTTTGGTCAAGGATAGACTTTAATTCCAAATTTTTATAGATCTGATCAACAGTTTGCTTCTGTCGATAATTTCTCGTGTAACACAGGTTGATTTATTTAATTTTTGTGTCCATTAATCTAATTTTCTCATCCATATACTTTTTTGTTGACAGCAGCAGTGTTTTAAACTCTACCTGGTAAAGAATCTAATTTTGCGAGGTTTATCGTACATACCGGAAATTCCGCTATTACTTCTGATTATTTCTATCTAAACCAACAAATTAATTAGGATTTAAAAGTTCAATTAATATATTCAACTAAATATTCTAAACAAACACATAACTAACTAAACTTTACTAAATATTTTTAAAGTGTTATTGCAAAATTATAAACAACTTGGTGTACATTTTTATTAGTAGAGTAGTTTGTGTTAACTTATAAACAAAAACATTTCTATAAAGTTTGTAAATATTTCAAACAAATTATTGGTGTTCTGATTCTTTAAAGGAAATGTGTAAGTTAATTTTTCCTAGTTTCTTATATACACATATAATCTTTTATGTAATAATTTTTAGTAGAACTTTTTTTATGAGTAACAATTCCAGTCTTACATAAAGTCTCCGGGAATAATGTTTACACCTAATTTCTCTGCTATTTTAATAAGTTTAATCCACCAATTTTTAGCTGGAGCAACAATTCGCATCAAGACAAATGACTACCGAACAAATAATAGAACAATACGCAGGCACACCGCCACGAGATCCCGAAGGGAATCTACGGTTCACCGTAGAACTTCCACAGCTGGAGAAGTTCAGGTAAGTTAACAAAATATAATCCAATTTGTTTTTAGTCTTTCTGTTTGAACCATAAAGCTTCTTCTTGTATTATCTCCTGCTGTATATCATAGGCTTGCCTAAGTTTTTGCCACTTATCTCTATCATGTGTACTTTTTATTCAGTTTCCAGCAATTTTCTTTATGTTGTCTGCCCATCTAATGGGTGATTGGCCTCTACTTCTTTAATCTTTGTGCTGTTACAGGTTTCTATGTTACCTGATTTATCTGAAATGAGATCAAATGAACAAACTGCCTGGGAGGAAATAATGCAGATTAAATCTTTACCTATTCCAATGTCTGAGAAGAGCGAAATGAAAGCCAAAATCTTGGTAAGTGAAAATCCGTTAAAACGCATTTAATTTCAGAACTTCATAAAAAAATAATTCTAAGTATCTATTATCAATGATAAGAGCATTATTTAAATGAAGTATGATTAATAAGTACTCTCAGCTGAAGCGGTATTTTTCTTTGTGTAATAAAACAATGAAAATATCAAACCATTATAATTATTATTGTTATTCAAGGAATTTGTAATCTACACAGGAAATGAGGTTGTTACAGGTTGCAATTAAGATGAAGCGAAGGTTATTAATAAAAACAAAACTTTTAAGATGTATCTAATACAGCAAATAAAGTAAAAAAATAGGATATGACCAATTAAAAATATTTCCCGATGTATTATCGTTTATCGCGACAACAATGAAGGGTTTATTAAGTACCTATATTTTATTATCTTTATCCATAAACAAATATTTGTCATTAATACACGGTATTAGTCGATAACAGTAATTCCGAAACAACACCAAAAAAAAGTTATTTAATTGAGTACCAACGATTATCCCTTAATATTTTTATCGGGTATCGTTTTATTAAGCCAATTTTATTGTCCTAATTAATATAAGTAATAAATAAAATATTTATTATAGCTTGTTCTTTTGTACATTTAATCTTAATTTATTTCACCAGTGCTAGACATCTAAAAAAGTTTACAAAACCAATTTCTTATTATTTTAGATACAAACTTTTAAAAAGTGGTTCATAACGATTTAGCCTGTTTAAGTTATTGTTGAGTTGTTCTTTGCAATCATGTCCAGCAATAAAATTTCAATAATTAATAGAATAGTGGCTTTGCATGATGAGGGTCTGCCGAATTATCAAATCGCGGATAGACTAGGAATTCCTGGAGCATCAGTTATACGAATAGTGGGTTTTGGACCAGAATAAACATCGTTGAGTGAAGACGTTGAACTGGGCCTCCTAGGGCAGGTTATGTACGCCGAATTCGAACCAAAACAGTATCAGTTGTCCGAATCCATTTAATAAAAAGTTATTTATTAATCTTCAGTACTACAATAAGGCAAAGACTTGCCAGATCCAATTTGCGATCAAGGCTACTATCCAAACACATAAGCCGCTCGTCTACAGTGGGCACAGGAACACAGAGACCGGATTTTAGTTCTATGACGAAACCAGATTTGGTTTAGTCACCGATAGTAGCTGATAAAGAGTTTGGAGGGGCCGGGACGAAAAAAAATACTAACTTTTGCAAGGGAAGTCGTTTTTTACCTTGGAGTTTTGGTGAGGCATGATGCATGGTCGTCGTACGAAGCTTATTCCTATTCTAGGCTCTCTGAAAGGGGATAGATATGTTTGAAACATTATTGAACCCATTATTTATCCTTTCCGAAATGAAATTGGAGATAATAAATCCCATTGAGTACATGTGGTAGTGTAATTTCGTTGGACGAGCAATATCAAACAGAATTTATCCTCCTAGCACTCTCCAGGAACTCAAAGGGGTGAGGCTTTTCCAGTAAGTTTAAATAAGCCATAATGCTTGCCTCTTCCAAAATAAATTGACGTGTTTTTGGATTTTTCCTAAATACCAGTATTACAAAAGTTATTAAAGGTGGATACTTTTATCTGAAAATATATATATATATATATATATATATATATATATATATATAGTTTTATTCCTATTAAAATATTTTAACATTTTTGCTATATAGATTGTCTAACTGTAATTTTGTGTGTTTTAGAATGAGCCCAACTTGCGACTGCAAGGCTACGAACAATTCAAGTGGAAGCGGAGAAAAATGTGGGATCAAGTGAAATCCCGACTGCAGGAATCTTTACAGAACCTGGAATTGTGGAGGAGTTCCATGAAATACATTGAAGGAAACTTCGGCACCGGAATAGTGGCGTATTTTTTATTCGTTAGATGGTTATTTATACTAAATTTGTCTATATTCGGTTTGGTATTCTTGTATATTAATTTACCAACAATTTTATTAGATTTTAACAAGAACACTGCGTGTCCGACGTCGGAGGAATCTTGTTGCGTTCAACGTTACTTTAACGAAACCATTTCCGAAAACCACGTGTTCATTGATTTCGTACAAGGAACTGGGTATTTGGAAAAAACTTTGTTATTCTACGGCTTTTACACAAACGAAACTCTTGAATATACTTTGGGAGGTTTGACCTTTTATTATAACGTCCCCGTGGCTTACATGTTCGTAGTAATTATTTGTTTCGGATTTTCCGTTTTTTCTATATTAACATCGGCAGCGAACGGTTTCAGAGAACGTCTTATAGAGGGCGAAGGCCAGTTTTACCACTACTGCAACATGGTGTTCGGCGGTTGGGACTTTTGTATCGATAACGAAAAAGCGGCTAAGATCAAACAGAAATTAATCTATAACGATTTCAAAGCGAACGTCGAAACCGTGAGATTGAACGAAGAGATCCAAAGCAGGACGACGCAAGAAAAGTACAAAATTTATTTTTGTCGGTTTGTGGTAAACACGGTCGTTTTGTCAATCTTAGCGTGCTGCGGGTGCATCATCTTCAAGGTGTTCTCGTTTTCAACTAAACGCATCGAACACGTAGATAACAGGTATTTGAGTCTTTTTTTCGAATTCCTGCCGTCTATGACCATAGTCGGGATGAACCTCGTCGTCCCTCTTCTATTCAACTTCTTAATAACCTTTGAAAAATACAAGCCTCTTACTGCTCTTAAGTTTTCACTAATGCGCACAGTATTCTTGCGACTATCCGCTCTAGTTGTACTCTATGCTTCACTTTGGTCGAAGATCAATTGTCACGATGAAGGCGTTAACTCGTGCGTTCGTTGTCCGAAGGTTCCTGCTTGTTGGGAATCCTACGTCGGTCAACAAATCTACAAGTTGCTGCTTACCGATTTCGCAACACAAACAGTGATAACGTTCGTTTTCAACGCACCCAGGGCGCTCGTAGCTCGGCATGTGAGTAATAAGTTTACGAAAATATTTTGCGAGCAGACTTTCGATTTGCCCAGGCATGCTTTGGACGTTGTTTACTTTCAAACTTTGATATGGTTCGGTATCTTCTACGCGCCTCTCATTTCTCTCATTGGTACTTTAATGTTTTTCTTCATATTCTATATTAAAAAATTCGCCTGCGTTATCAATTGCAGGCCGAGTCCGATAATCTACAGAGCCTCCAGGTCGAACTCCATGTTTATGTTGGTACTTTTGATCTCCTTTGCATTTGCCGCCTTTCCATTGGGTTTCTCTTTCTCCGAGCTCCACCCTTCGAGGTCCTGCGGACCCTTCAGAGACCGACCTTCCGTGTGGGACTTGTCGGTGAGTCTGTTTTTGAAAACGCCCCAGTGGATACAAAGTATTATTTTCTTTTTGGGTACCGCAGGCTTTGGCGTACCGTGTATCATAGTTTTAACTCTTATTTTGTATTATTATATGGGCGTGAACTCGGCCAACAGGCATTTGGTGGCCGTTTTGAAAAATCAGTTGGTTCTCGAAGGACACGACAAGCAATTCTTATTGGATAGACTGAGTTTGTTTATCAAACAAGAAAATCAGAAAAGACTTAGGGTCGAACAAAGAAGGGGGGCTGACGGAGATAATTAGGTTTTAAGAAAACAAATGTGAGATTAGGTTTAATCCCCAAATCGACCAGTTTATAACAAAACAATTTCCATGTCTTTGCATTTTTACAAATATTATTCAGCGAGCAAACCAAAGTCTTGTCTTTCAAATGATCAGTCTACCCTTGGGATAGTTAAAACCTTAAGCTGACTCTGTATGGAGAAATCAGCTTGGTTCGTTCTTTTTGGAGATGCGGACTTAACCAAGTATACAGAACAATATTATTATAAAATAAAAAAAGAAATTACAGAAAAATGAGTACCGTAAATGTACCCAGCTTGGAACACTTTTCAGGTTCGTTGCAATTGTGCAAAAATTATGCGGTTAAGGAAGATGAAAAAAATGATTTTAATATCCAGTATAAGTGATCCTTACTAAAAATTACTGGACAGAAAAAAAAATAATAACTTGGTGTTTCAAGTGCTCCCCCGAATGGAACACCGTCGATTTCTCGTATAATATCAAGCTCTACTTCGTTAAATGTAACATGGAACACTGCGTTCCTTTCCGTCAGATCTTGTTTATATTCGAATAAAAATCTTTCTATCCATCTGCGACCTGAAGTATTATTTTTGAATCTCTTTTCTCTTGTCCTTTTTTGTCTAGATAATTTCGTACAAGCAACTTTATGTCATAAACTGCGAACGGAAAGCCCCAAATACCTGCCATCTGATTCTCTTCTGCATCGGACAGTACTTTCTTTCCACCATATTTTTTGGTGCATAGACCTCTTCTTTTACGTGACAATGTTCCTATGGGAATCCCAAATTGGTTGGAGACTGATCTCATTGTTTCGCCCTTTTCTACAGCTTCCAAAGCTCGCCGCAGCCTATCATCAGTATAGTTGTGGTATGTGCGACAGCCTAGAACTCTTCCTGATTTTCGATTCATCGTGTTCCAAGTTACGTACAACATCAACTAACACTGCTGAACGGAAAACTCGGCCTTTCGCTTCGTCTCGAGCGTATTCAAGGTCATATTTGAGGGAAGTGCAAATTGTTCCAATTACATCCCTGTTCCAAGTTGGGCCCATTTACGGTAATTCCATTATTTTTTGAATATTTTATCGAGAGGTATTAGTAGATTTTGCTAAAAGTTTTCCTAGAAACTAAATTGCAGTCTCCCAACATTTTTAGCTTTCCTTTATATATCTTATATAAACCAAGAACTACAGACTAAGAAAATGTAGTGCTTAACCATTTTTCGTATATAAAGCCTCATTTTTTTCATTAATTTGGAGTTGTGGATTATTAGGGCCGTGCAGCCCAGCCCAGTATCACTGCGACTATCGCTGATCTATGGTGATCTCCACATCACTGTCGGCAAGAAATTACAGTGTTTTCTTGGCCGAGAGTGCTCTGACCTCATCTGAGTGCATGAGGAATATATGCCTGGATCTATCTCTTAAGCGGATTTTCTTACCTCTAACTTTAGCAATTTCCTATAAGAATAATAAAAAAAACTCTTCGTTTTAATGCAACTTCCACGTTTGATTAAAAATTTAGAATGACAGCCGTTTCGCTAGAATTAGCATCGTCAGATTTACATATTGAAGTTACATTTTGTTTGTTTGTAGCTAGGTACCCGATGGGAATGTTAATACAATAAATAAGTTTAGTAAATTATTAAAACTTCATCATAACGGCTTATATGCTTTTCTTAAAGTTTTTCCGCCCCCATTACTGGGCTCTTATGGGGAATCGGACCCCTATTTTCCTTGATATTGTCACCACAATATGCTGTGTGATTTGGCTTCATCTGGAATTTTTCCCTATTCTTTCCGGTTCTTGCATTTCTCCTTCCAATTATCAATGCTGATTCCTCCATATTATTTTAGGTCTCCCCTTTAGCTTCTGAGTTGTTGGTCTTCATCTTTTTAGTATAGATGTTGAATTTACTATTTCTGTCTGTCCTAGCTACTTATCCAGGATTAACTTCTTTAATTTCTTCATTGGTTAATCATATAAATTCGCCTATTCCTAAACGCATTCTTCTGATTTTATTTCCTCTAACATCAAATAACTTAATTCAGAAGTGTTTGAGATTTCTATAAACATCATCAATGTCTTTGAATCATTGAGCTTCTATAGTCACTTAATTTTAATATTGGAACTGAAACTCACTTGAATTCTGAATACATAATTACATTACCACTACAACAACACATAACTCTTGCTGAGTTTCCTTTGAAAGTTCACGCATCCGAATTATTTTTGTTTACAAAACACTAGTTTACTATGCTTAAAGCATAATTATATTAACGTTCCAGACTGTTGTAAATTATAAACTGGTCTCAATCATCCATATCCAATTTTTTAAATATCGACTTTGGTTATGTAAATAGCGATATAATGATTAATAAACCTCAATAATTTTTTAGTACTATATATTAATATCAATACTTTGGAGATGAATTACGTATTAGAATTTTCTATTTATCCATCAATATGGCAAGTAAGATGAAAAATATCAGTTGGTCTCGAATCTCATTGTTCATCTTCATTAGATATGATTAAAAAGTAAACTCGCTCCATTTTGACGCTCATTTTGTGATACTTTTCAACGTAGAATGTTCAAATTAAAAATACTAACTTATCTCTAAGGTAAGCATACCTATTTGTGAGGTAAAACTGTTTAGGAAATTAAGTATATCCAGTGTAAATAATCATTTAATATTTTTCTGGTGCTCTTTTATGTATCTATCCGTCATGCTCAAAATAGCACTCTTTAATTCGTATTTATACATTCCAACCGATTTTTTATCGACCAAATAGAGGAATAATGGTTTATTCACCTTTAAAACATTATTTAAGCGGTATTTTAGTTCAAACAAAATACAGTAGATTTAATGGGAAGTTCGTGGGTCAGAGAATTTTTCTGGATCTTTCCAAGACGTACCTAGATCATCACCTTTTATTAATTAAATTGGATTAATAGGGAATCAGAGGTAATGTATTATAATTGTCGTTTTTAAAAGATTGTGGTAAAAATGTGGGTGCCACAGGGTACCGTTCTTGCTCCATTATTTATTTTACGTTCATATAATGACACTAACCTTTTGGTGGGTGCAGAAACACATTCACAAGTTAATGCAGAAATACAATGGTTTGCAATACATAAACTGATTCTAAAACACATCAGATAGACCTGGAATAGGTCAGCTAGTATAATTTTAAATACAAATTGCCTTGATACAATCTCGAAAAAGTAAGACTGCATGATTTAACGTAACCATTTCTACTTTAGTCCAGAAAAATTAATTTTCTGTACATAGAATCACAATAATTGGATTAAAAGGTGAATAAACTAATAATTGGTGCAGTTTCTTGCATGTAGGGGTTTGCCCTGTTCTGTCAGTTATGTAAGAAAGTTTAGTTTGAAACGCTTTATAAGATTTGTTGTATTGGATAGGATAATTTTTTGAGGCAGATCGCGTTTTACTATATTATAAACTCCCGAACAAAAACCTGCCATTTTTGCATTATGCCAAACTGTAAGATAGTTCTCAATAGGTATACTCAATAAACTAGGTTTAGCAATGTCATATATGTTGTGATAAAATTTATTTTTAAACGCATAATTTCAGTGATCTGTTTATAAATTTTCGGTGGGGATACAATCAAATAAATACACCAAACTCGGTAAAAAGACAATAAATGAATCTAATCTCAACTCACGTTTAGGAATTTTATAGAAGTTAAATTGGCCCTATACTAAAACTTTTGTAAATAAAATAGTGATTGTAGTATGAATCTTTAAGAAAAATCAGACATTAATGATGCTATTGGGTGCCAAATTTGTAACAATTTACATTAAACAATCCCAATATCTACTTATTAATCATACAATTTAGTCTTCAAAAATTGTATTTTATTGTTTAAAATGTATTTTATTTGGTTGTACTGCTACCATATTACATGTGGAAAAATTATTCTACAATAAATTTTATGTATCTATAATTTTTTATAACAGTCTAGTCACAAATATTTTATTTATACAAATTTGATGCATAATAAAAAAATTTAAACTGGTTTGTGGTTTTCTCTGATTTTTTACCTTTCATTTAACTTTAAATAGACCAAAATATTTTTAAGTGTTTGTAATTTAGTTGGTTATCTAAATATCCTGAAAAAAATTCCAACCTTTTGACACCATCCCAGTTACTACAATCTTATAGTAGCAGTTAGACATTACATGATCCTCTAAAAATCAGAGAAGTATGGTGTAAAGACCACTAATGGTTAATCACAGTAAGAAAAGAATGATTCACCCACAGTGGTAATAAACCTTAGGGTTTCAACAACAAAACACTATTTTAGAAATAATGTACAGCTTTTCTGGTTTTCAGAAAGGAAAACATTTTTTTATTAAATAAAGGTTATAAAACTAAACGATTTATAATATAATCACTTCATATTTGGTCTAGTGCATTTAACATATTATCATTTAGTCATAAAAATAACAAATCTTTGAACAATAATTAGGCTAAGGCACATTTAAATGGATTTGGAAGTATCCCAGTTGTTTGTGATGTTTTCAATTATTCTTCTATAATTGGGCTATGTAACTGAAAAATGTTAATAAAAATAGAGTTAGCAGTAAAAATAACATACTAATTTAATTAGATGTAATTTATAAATAATTTATTTGTAATTCTTACAGCTTCTGCTATATCCACCCATTGAAATGCTTGTATTAAAATATCGTTATCACTAGGTTCCTTGTCCCAGTTCCAGTAAGTAATTTTTGAAAATCTGTTTGTTACATGAAACTTTCTCTCACATTTTTCAGTTTCAGGTCGTAAGCTTTCATGTAAAACAACTCCTACATACCCTTCAGGTACATCTATTATTCTTCCATTTAATGGATATCCTCTAAAAGAGGCATTAAGTTCTATAAAATAATTGTTAGGTATTATTATAAACAAAATAACAAAGTTCAAATACTTACTTCCGTCTTTGTTAGTATGAAGAGTAGTATTGAAATATTTATCAACTTGGGCATCTTCATCTGCATAAATTTTACAAGGTAATAATTGAATTTTACTAACGGACTTACTACAGTCCAAGTTATTTTTCCCGCCAATTAGATGAATCGTTGCCATTTCTACTTTCTGGTTGAAATATTAAGTCAACTACAAGAACATACACTGTAATTTTATTTCTAATTAAATGTAACTGCTATCAGAGCTACTATTTAAAATAAGATAATTTTACTGACCTCCGCAAAATAACAAAATAAATGATGTCTTCTTCCATTACAATCTAGTTACATGGAATAAAGTGCCCTCTACTTGGAAATAATCAGACAGTGGGGGTGGTAAACTGTCACGTTATTAAAAAAGAAGATGCATATAATCTCTACACTAGTGAGGTTATGTTTGTTAACAGCCAAGCATCTATGGTGCGTTGAGTTTTGAGTTTGCACGTGGTCGGTTGAAATACATTGTTAAAGTTTACTTTTTAAATTTTATATTATTATAATGGGAAAACCAGGTATGCTTTAGTTTGAATTCCTTAATATTATAATAAATACATTATTATATGTTGAAGAATAAATGGAATATAATTCTTTAACTAAACAACTTTAATTTTTTAGATTTTTCTCCCGGTGGCCGAGGCGGTGGTAGAGGACGTGGTGGTTTTGGAGGAGGTGGACGTGGTGGAGGCGGACGCGGTGGTGGCGGAGGACGCGGTGGATTTGGAGGTGGCCGTGGAGGAGGAAGAGGTGGATTTGGTGACCGAGCTGGAGGAGGACGAGGTGGATTTGGTGACCGAGGAGGTCGTGGTGGCAGAGGAGGCGGAGGTCGTGGAGGAAGAGGAGGCGGAGGTCGCGGTGGAAGAGGAGGCGGAGGTTTTAAAGGCGGTAAAACTGTTGTAATTGAGCCTCATAGGCATTCGGGAGTGTTTATTGCCAGAGGTAAAGAAGATGCTCTAGTCACTCTTAATCTTGTTCCTGGATCAGAAGTTTATGGAGAGAAAAGGATATCTGTAGAGGTATGTTGTTAATTTCATTAAATTGTTTTTTTGTTTACATAACCTGCTTTGTTTATTAAACTTAATCTATATTAGAAAAGAATAAAAACATATTAAAATTGTCTACTTAATACACATATAGTAATTTTCTTTTATTTTTAACATAAATTTTGATGTTTCATTCAAGTAATTATAATATATTTTAATATTTTCTGTTAATTTTGAATAAATTTGATTAATTCTTAGTATACACATATATTTTTTTTGTATTAGTTAATAAACTGTACAAAATCATTGATTTGGTTAACAAAAGTGTTATTTAATGAGCTGCACATGTAGATATTTTACAAATTGTTAACCAGCTTATTTAGAGATTATTAGTTTTCTAAGTCCAAATTTGTTCAGTTTAAAATATTGCTATATATAATTAAATAATTTTTTTATTTATAAATTAAATTTATTTTCAGACTGATGGCAACAAAACAGAATATAGAGTATGGAATCCCTTTAGAAGTAAGCTTGCAGCAGCAATTTTGGGTGGAGTTGATCAAGTACACATGCCTCCTGGTAGTAAGGTTCTGTACCTAGGTGCTGCTTCAGGAACCACAGTTTCCCATGTATCTGATATTGTAGGTCCAGAGGGTTTAGTATATGCAGTAGAATTCTCACATAGATCAGGCAGAGATTTAATTAATGTTGCTAAAAAACGTACAAATATAATACCCATAATTGAAGATGCCAGACATCCCCATAAATACCGAATGTTGGTAGGAATGGTGGACACAATATTTGCTGATGTAGCTCAACCTGACCAAGCACGTATTGTAGCCTTAAATGCACAGTATTTTTTAAAAAATAATGGACATTTTGTTATATCAATCAAAGCATCTTGTATAGATTCTACAGCTCAACCTGAAGCTGTATTTGCTGCTGAAGTTAAAAAATTGCAAGCTGATAAGTTAAAACCCCAAGAACAAATTACACTGGAGCCATATGAAAGAGATCATGCAGTTGTAGTTGGGGTATTTAGGCCGCCTCCTAAAAATAATTTGTAAAAATTTTAATAATTAAGTGTTTTAATTAATATTTTAATATTAAATGATAACAATGTTTTATCTTTTCTTTATCACTTGAAAAGAAATATTATTTTTCTGAATATAAATGTTTTTATATGAAATGATTTATTTGTTTATATTTGTAAGTCTTCTTCTTTCCTGGGCAGAATACTTTCGGTGGTTTGCCATCACCTTCCGAAAGGTAGCCGCCGTACTATATTTTTCACGGGTACTGGGGATCGAACCCAGAACCACCACGGCGACTACATACTTGTAAGTTAAGCATGTTTAATTGTATGGCATTGTTGGATGGAACCCACATATTTTTAAGTGAATAAATTTCTTGTTCTAATCTTGGTTGTTTTTTTTTATTATTATTTTAAAATATTTATTTAATGGTTGTCAAAGATTAAGTAAGAAACAGGTAAGTAAAACAAAATATATTTTATAAGACCTGTTTACCTCTATTTGTTAAAAATTGTTTTAAAAGTCAAGTTGTAAATGTTTATTAATAAAATATATAGTAAGTATACTCAAAAATAAGCTGGAGACTGAGACTGCATTGAATTGATAACGAATTAAAGTTTTTAAAATAATAGTTGATTTTTAATAAATTTGGGCAAAATAATGATACATATTAAATTAAAAAAGTGTAATTATATATTATCGGCCTGTGGATCTTAAGATCTATGATCATAGTAAAGCATACGTTTTTTAGCTGTTTTCTATTACCTATGGCTGTTATTTAAGAAAGACTAGAAGAATTATTATTTTTGTGCAAATTTGGAGGTTAGGAAGAAGAAGAAAATGGGGGTTAGAATCAAAATAGCCAAAAAAAAGGAAAACAATGTTTCTAATATAAACAAATTATAAAATATTTAATAAATAAATGGATAGTAAGTACCTACTGATAATAAATGTTCAAATATTTAATTAATTTTTATTCATTTTTAGCTCAACTAAAAGTGGAACTGTGTATTTTATTTGTAATATTAATTGTTGTCAGATTCCTTTTTTTAATTCATAAAATAACAACAGGGCATAGCAAATATGCTTCTAATAAACGAATGGAACCATGTAAAACGATAATATGTATAGGATCTGGAGGACATACCACAGAAATGGTATCATTAATCTCTACTTTAGATTTCAACAAGTATTCTCCAAGATACTATATTATTGCAAATAATGATACCACTAGTTTAACAAAAGTTCAACAATTAGAAACCAGTAAAGCAGATGGAAATAACAATTATTTCATTCAGAAAATTCCTAGGAGTAGAGTGGTACATCAGTCTTATATTACTTCCATTTTTACCACAATATTTTCAATACTTTATAGCATTCCACTTGTTTTAAAAATTAGACCTGACCTTATATTATGCAATGGTCCAGGTACTTGCATTCCTGTATGTGTTGTGGGCTTTTTGCTTAAATCTTGCTTCATAACTGATACTAAAATAGTTTTTATTGAAAGTTTTTGTAGAACAAAAACACTATCCTTAACTGGTAAAATTTTGATTTACATAGCTGATAATTTTATTGTACAATGGCCAAACTTAAAAAGAAAACTAAAGAGAGCTGATTATATTGGACAGTTAATGTAGACTTTGTATTTATAAATTTATTTTGTTTTGAAACTGATGTACTTTTTTTGACTGAAAAAATAAAGTGCGGGGCATCTCTATTGACCAAAGATAAATTGTAGTGTAAAATGTTTGCACTGTTTCTTATTATTTTGAATTTATGGATATTTTAATTTCTACCTGTATTTGTTTATAACATATTTTTAGTATCTTTGTTGTGATTTTATAAGTTGTTACTGTTTGTGATTATGGTAATTTGTTTTACAAAATTGTATTTTATAATTAAGCCAATAAATAAATAAAACAAATTTGTAAGCTTATTAGTCTGCAATATCTAGAGGGATATTATATTGCTATATATATGACTGGATCAAATGTGATGGTACAGAGTCTTAATACGACTGCAAGGTGAAGGAGAAAGGGTTTCCATTTGGAGAGGTGCTTTCTCCCTCCTGTGATTATTACTGGTGGATAACCTTATCTCTGACTGACAATCAGAGGAGATAGAGAGACAGATCATCTGGTGATACTGGTATGCTACAACATGCACTTTGTTACAAGGTGGTGTGACACATTTTACTCCCCAATCCTGAGCCTCACAAGGATCCATCATGGCTCCTCTCATTGACCTAAGATATTTCCAAATCCAGTATACTTGCTCCACCCCTTCTAAGCCCTAAATGTAATTTTCTGTTACAATTTCTATTCCCTCAAGTAAGAGCTCTAAGGCTCAATTAAAATAATGATAGACTGATAAGAGATTAAAGGTTAATAAAGATGAGACCTTGGCCAAATGTAACAATAACTGAATTGTTTATTTTATTTTGAAAATGTACAAAAAATCTTCGCTACAAGAATAAAGGTATCAACATTAATAAATAAATACATGCAATCTGATATTAAACTTAGAATTAAAATAATTAATGCACAACATACAATATCTAAAATCCATATTTGGCTCTGGTGGCAAATTTATTATTTTTATTTGCTGCCCATTGATTTTTAAGTTCTTGTTCATTAGCTTTAGCTTGTTGTGCTAAATATGTAATATGGTGTTTCCTCCTTCTGGTAGGATCTACAGGATCTTCTATAACAGGTTTTGGAGCTAGTTCTGGGTCTGTAAGACTCTTTGTCATCCATAAATCCTTGTCTGGTAATATTTCTTCTTCATGAATATCAATTAGTTTAATATTACCTATGGGTCGCCGAGATGAACCAACCAATTTTTTAAAAGCTTGATTGTCAAGTCCATCGTATGGTTTTTCTGGTTCTGGAGCTATATTAATTGATTCTTGTGCTTTTGGCTCTTCAACTTCTTTAACAATTGGTTTAGGTTTAGGTCTACCACATACCTTTTCCCACATTGCATCATCATATGTATCTGGCACATCTAAATCATCATCACTTTCTGCATCACTGAATACTACTTTGGGTTTTTCATGAATTTTTTCCTTTCTTTCTACTTGTTTTCTTGGTACATTAGACATAAAAGCATTGGAGGTTAATGCTGGTTTAGTTTTAGTTTGATCAGCAACAACTTTAGGTAGAAAACTAGTACTACTCTTAATACTTCCTTTAACTGGCGGCAATAATGCTAATAGACCACTAGTTTTTGTTGACGGTTTAGTCTTTTTTATTTCGGGTTCATCTTCATTATCTTCGAACTGTGACAAAGATGGAATTGTTATTCTAACTTTTTGTTTTTCCTTTTTGACAGTCAATGGAGGAGGTTTAGGAATAAAGTCTTCAATCTTATCTTCCACCACTTCTTGAAAATTCTTTTTAGTTTTAGGAAGAATTGACAATAAACTGGTATCATTTTCTTCAATCTTATCTTCAACGTTTTCTTGGACACTCTTTCTAGTTTTAGGACAAAGTAAAGTGGTATTTTCCTTAGTTTTTTCTTCTAATACTTCTTGAACACTCTTCTTAGTTTCTGGAGGAGTTGACAATAAACTGGTATCGTTTTCTTCTTCATTTCCACTAGAACTGTCGTAATCGTAAGCAACAAGCGCCATTCCTAAAAATGTTATCTGTTTCTGTAGGTTAACCATAACCACAAAAATGTTTTTGATTGATATAACCTTATTTACAATTTTAAATGAGTTTTGATATGTTGATTAGAATATAACCTTTAAACCTTTTTATTAATCAAATTATTATTTGTAATATTATTAGTTTAAGTAAGTTGTGTGTAACTTGCAATCAAACAGAAAAATCGTGTTAAATTGTGAAATCAAACTCAAAATAAATTATGATTAAGGTGAGTTGTGTTTCGCTTTTTTTGTAAAATAACCAGTCAGTGCTTCATTTTTTTTTTTTAATCTATTGTTAAAGTATACTTTTAGTGTTATCAATGTTTATAAGAGATGTTTTTTATTAGTGTTTGAATAAAGTTTTTGTAGTTTTTATTACACCAAATAAGTAGTGAACATAAAACATGTATTTAATTTTTAAAGGGAGCCGTAAGTTTGGTAACTGGAGGAGCCTCTGGATTAGGTAAAGCAACAGTAGAGCGATTGGTTCAACAAGGTTCTAAAGTTGTACTTTGTGATTTACCAGCTTCTAAAGGAAAAGAAATAGCAAACACAATTGGTGAAGATAAAGTACTTTTTGCACCAGTCAATGTAAATTAATTTAAACACAAATTAATTTCCTCATTGTTAATGATAATGTTAATTTTTGTAGGTAATATCTGAAGAAGATGTAAGAAATGCATTAGCAGCAACTAAGGAGAAATTTGGGCAATTAAATAATGTTATTAATTGTGCCGGTATTGGAGTTGGTTTTAAAACTTATAATTTTAAGAAAAAAACACCTCATTCCTTAGAAGACTTTACCAAAGTTATAAATGTAGGTATATTTAATAAGGACAACATTTTTAAAATACTCAAAGCAAAACATTTTAAAGTACTGAAGTTTTAGGTAAATACTATTGGTACTTTCAATGTAATTAGACTAGCAGTAGGATTGATTGGTGAAAATCAACCAGATGTAAATGGTTGTAAAGGTGTGGTTGTAAACACTGCTAGTATAGCAGCATTTGATGGACAAATGGGTCAAGCAGCATATTCTGCTAGTAAAGGAGCAATTGTTGGTATGACTTTGCCTTTAGCAAGAGACTTGTCAAGTGAAGGAATCCGTGTTGTAACTATTGCTCCAGGTAAAATAATGTTTAATATATATTTTTATTTTCTACAAAGATATATTTTTAGGTCTGTTTAAAACCCCTTTGTTTGATTCTTTACCTGATAAAGTTGTCCAGTTCCTGTCAAAATCTGTTCCGTTTCCCCAAAGATTAGGACATCCAAGTGAATTTGCTCAGCTGGTTGAAAGTGTTATTGAAAATCCCATGATGAATGGAGAGGTAATAAGACTTGATGGAGGTTTAAGGATGCAGCCATAAATTTGTAGTAGTGAAATATTTCTTTTTATATAGTTATTGTAAACTTGATTAAAAGGATATATAACAAATCAACTGATTTTTTTTCCTTTCAAAAATTAAATTATTCAACCAATGCGATTTTCAGGTAACCTAAACAAATTTCATTGAGATTTGTATATTAATATAATGCATAGATCTAGAAACGAAAACGTGCCACCTTAAAATACTATAATTTTTTCAGTAAATTTTAAAAACTATCATTGTTTTTAGGTCTGTTACAATATTTTCGCAAGTCATTATATTTGATACAAGACAGCTGCCAATCGGTCAATTGATAATAGTTGTTTTTTTTTGTTATAATGAATAAACTAGTCTAATAGAAATAACCAGAGACAAATAATGTAAATGATTTTCCATTTGTTTAAAAATAATTATCGGCGATAACCTTATAGATCATTGGGGTAATATAATGTAAAATGTTTTCAAACTGTAAGCCGGTTGGCAATTCTGACTGTCACCAACTGTCACTATGCGTCATCATCCCTAATTTTAAATCAAAATGAGAAACAAGTTAAAGAACGCGTGTACATTCAATTTAAGTATCAATTAGTTTGGTTTTATTCAAAGTTTTGTATTAAATATTAAAATAATCTAATAAATAAAATCCACTGCATTATGTCTGAAGGTAGCAGTAAAGATCAACAGAAAACTCCAATGGTTTACATTTGTGGAGGTAAGTACACGTTTTTTTACTTTGGGTAGACATTTAAATAAATATATATGTTTCAGAATGTCACAATGAAAATGAAATCAGACCTAGAGATCCCATTAGATGCAGGGAATGTGGTTATAGAATCATGTATAAAAAACGGACAAAAAGATGTACGTATTTTTTCAACCTAATTTGTAGATAGGATTTATTTTTATTATTTCAAAATCACATAAAATTAATATTAATTGTATAAAAGTTTTAGATGATCATGTTAAACATTTCTTCACAATTCCAATGTTTGATATAATTTATAGGCAGTGTGAATAATTTGGCATGGATTATTTTTATCTACTTTGTACATAAAGAAACTATTTAATGTAACAGCTAAATAGACTTTTAAATCTGTCTGGGACTATATCCTGATTCTGTTTCAGACAACTGTGTTTCAACTTTATACAATTCCTATGTATTGTTTGAAAAACTTGGCATGGTAAACATTTTCTAGTTTTGTATAGAATATTTGAATTACACACATTGCCTATAAGATATGATTATTATTGAAAATATTTAAGAATTCTTCTATTTTGGTAACAAGTGTAAAAATGCTACATTTTAAAATTAGTAACCTGCTTTACTTTATCACTATAGTAACAGTTAATTTATAATTGTTTGGGTAATAAAAGTTTTATTTTTTTTCAGTGGTGGTGTTTGATGCAAGATGAGATGTGAAAGTTCATAAATCTTTAAATAATGTTCAGCTTTGTATATATAGGATTAAGTTAATGTGTATACAATATTTGTATTTAAGAGGTAATTAGTCAAGGGAATAATTTAAATTGATATATTGTTAACATCTGTATTAGGAATAAAAAATTTTCAAATCTGAAATTGAAGTTTGTTTAAATTTAAGTAACTCCAAAATTTAACAGCATAATAGGTAGTCAATATTTACATTATTCTGGAAAGACTAGCAATAATTAATAAAAAAAAAGAAATCAAAGATAAAAATAGTTAAAAACTTTAATTTGTTTTTATTATATGCCAAACTTTTTTCAAAATAATATAATAATAATAAAAACATATTAATTCTAAAAATCCATAGTTTATTCTAGCTTAAAATGTATCTTTTAGTATATATCCAACTATAAACCTATATCAATAATTTGTATTTCGTTTAAACCATATGCAATTTGTTTAAATTAATGGTTTTGAATCTTATATAAGAAGTCTGGAGGTTCACAAGGTTCTACTTTGAGACCACTGCTGTTAAATATATCCATAAAAGGTACCTTGGAAGATTTTAGTTGTTATAATGTAGTAAATTAGATAATTTTGTTTTATTGTCCTGCATTTCCCTGCTCTGTAACTGGAAAAAAGGCTGCGCTGATGACAATGATACCTGAATCTGACTTTCACCATTTTGTATTTTGACGTAGTTTTCATTCAAGCTAATATATAATGTCAAATTTGAATATGTTCTTCTCTGGCAGCGGTTTGAAAAATTGGGGATATGGGGAAATAACCTATAGCACGTTTTTAATAGATCGAATCATCAAACGTTAGAATTAAAATATTTATGGTTGTGACATGAGATTAGCGAATCTCTGTATGTGCAAATAAACTGTGAAATATTTAGGTTTTACAGGGCTTGTGTCGCTAAGAAAAAAAAGGTGTTTTTTTACTCATAGATACTTATGAATTTCTATACCTACTTAAGGAAAGTCTTGTATTAAACAATTTAAAAAATTTGGATTAACGGCTCGTCGACAAGCTTTAATCCCGTACCCACCCACTAGAAATCTAGTAAATCGATACACCACAACTGGCTAGTGCCGTTTGTCGCAAGGTCCGGGACGGGACCCCTAATTTTCAAGGTTGATGCGCAAGGGCGCTATTTGGAATTCTGTAGAAGGCTCGCCTTTGGTACGAAATTTTCAAGGTCGCACATTTATAATCGATAAAACTACCTTATGTTAATGTTTGACACTGCGTACGCGCAATACAAATTTTGTACGTGCATCACCAAAGATTTCTGTTGTGAGATGATGACGGGTCCAGGTAAATAAAAAACCGTTTTCTGTCGCGTCTTAAACAGGTACTGAACTTTATTATTGTGGCATTGTCATTCTTGGACTTGGCGTCAAATGATTTTTCGTTAATGATTTCTCTGCTGAACTCTGTGCACCACGTGTTAGTGAGTGAAGAGAAAGCAAGTTGCGAGACTATTGCGTATGCAATTGGCGGGAGACACGGTAATGTATAGAAATTATGTATCTGTGCTTCTATTAAAATGTGATTCCCTATATGAGAATTCTCATGATCGTTATGTCACGTCTTAAATACCGAAACTTTCATTCCAGCAATAAAAATATAAACGCAGTTTAATTTGTCAATAGAGCGATATGATAATAAATATATATTAGTTATTTTTTCACGAAACTGGTTTATAGCTAGGTATTTTGTCTGAGCATAAAATAACTATTGATTAGCGATTTTTAAGTTTTTATATATATTGCGTTTTCATTATAACTGACCAGTGCAACATTTTTCATGATCATTAAAATAATCAATACCTACTATATTAAGATTTGTATAAAAATTACCGCTAAAGTTCTTTGTTATTATAGATAAATTGCTATATATATATATATATACATATATTGTAGGTATATTATGTTGTTTAAATATCGATCTCCTGAAAATTTATTTAGACGCGCACTTTCAAAAATACTTTCAAACATAAACCCAAATATATGATCAATTGTATAGTTTAATCAACTTATATTTTGAGAAATCTATTTAAACAATTTAGATTTTTTTATTCCATTTTCTACGTAGTGTGAAAATTTTTGATTATTCTTGTTTTAAAAATAGGGTATTCACTTTTTTCTCGTCTGCGATCTAGGTACCTATATTGTCAAGTGCCACAGGTAGTTTTATTTGGCAAAAAATTGTTTTGCTTTAATGTTTTAAAATATACTGAACATCTATGTGTTTACTATAAGGTAAAATGCCTTCAAACAATTAGGTTTATAGATTTAATAAATTTGAAGCTACAGAACTTTCCAACTAAATACAACTTTCTTTTTATAGTTTAAAAAATATTTGTTCATTTTAAATTTAGCTCAATGAGCAGATTAAATTTTGTTTATAAGCTGACAATTTGGGATCAATCGATCCAGGTGTAGACGTTCTGGAATGTCAGATAAAAGTATAACAAACTTAATTTAATTTTAAGTACGTCTGTCTATGTTATGAAACCGCTCTTAAAACAAGTTATTCGTGATGATATTGGTATTAAGCAAAAGTGCTTCTCAGAAGTTTTTGTATTAACGCTTGTTAGCCTTTAAATAATGTACCTAATGGATTTTAATATTTATTCTGATTGCAGTCATCAGCCTTTACGAAAATAATTTCAAGGCTACCTGCAAATGTGGTTTTTGTATTATGATCACCGTCTTAAAAAGAGAACAGGTGGCATGCTCCTTCATAACGTAGACACGTGTCTCATATTAAAATGCGACGTTGCCATTCATTTAAGAACATAATCATCATAAATGAATATTTTACTCATAGGTACCTATATACACAAATTTGGGTTATAAAAGAAACTGCAAATAACAAACTTTAAAAAACATTTTATTTTATATCTAATATATTTTGATAAGTAAAATTCATAACCTATTATTTCAATTATCTGCGTAAAAAACATTTCTTGACCAAATCTCCTAATGGGTAATTACTTACTTTTTTACATATTTGCTGGTGCTATATAATTCCTAAACTTGAAATTAGGCAGCACCGTTTATATCGGTCCAAAATCACGCAAAATGCATAAAAATAGTCTGACGGATTATTAATCATTTTTGTTATTCGGTTTTAATGTATTTGTTCTGAACATTCGTAGGCATAACGATTATTACTTCCTATGAAGTTTTATTTAGTGTGTGATAAGCTAAATACAGCTATTACAAATGCATTCGATAGGTATTTATTTATTTAATCACAAGGTACGTGATTATCTACTAAGTGACATAAAGATCCGAACACCCAGTTAAAATGATTTTATTTTAATAAAATTTGGTGAATTTATTTATTTTACTGAAATAAACAATTGATAAAATTTTCAGCCTTATCAGTTGAATATTCCGGTTTTTATAGTGCTTTTTTTTGAAATCCATTAACAGGCCTAAAATGAATATTGTAGCCGTAGTAAAGATCCAAATTTTGCGGATTTTGGTTCTTGACATTCTTTACGATTGGTTACGATGCCTACGGTACGGAAACCTGTATGATTTCGTCAACTTAGTGAGTTTGGTAGGGGTCTTCGGGAAGGTGGATTTTCTTTTCGGGAAATTGCAGTTAGAGTGCAAAGAAGTGTAGACACCGTGGTTAGGTGTTGTCAGGCATGGCTTCGAGAAGGCCGTACGCAAAGAGCAAGGGGCTCTGGACGCCCCCGTAGAACAACAGACCGTGAAGATCGCCGGCTAAGATTATTGGCCTTAGGGGACCGTTTCTTCACTACCAGGTCCATTGCAAATGAATGGTTTGCAAAACACGGAAGACCTGTTGGCATACGAAGTGTTTACCGACGAATAAGACGTTTTGGCCTGTTTTCATACCGACCACACTGGGTCTTCCTTTAACTCCAGAACACCGACGTAATCGCCTTGAGTGGTGTAAAGAACGGTCACTCTGGGATCAGGAATGGAACAGTATTGTCTAGAGTCTCGATTTTGTTTAGGCATGCTCGATGGTCGAGCGAGGGTTAGAAGACGACGTGGTGAAAGGAAAAATCCACGGTTCTTTTTTGAAAGGCATGTTCATCAAACTGTTGGAGTTATGGTTTGGGGTGCTATAGCTTATGGTTCGAGATCACCTTTAATCTTCATCAGAGGTAACATGAACGCGCAGAAGTTTTAGAACCCAATCTTCTACCCTATCTTGACACCCTGGAAAATCCAACTTTCCAACAAGATAATGCCCGACCACATGTCGCAAGAGTCCTTTAACATAATGATGTTACATTGTTACCTTGGCCACCAAGATCTCCCGACTTATCCCCAATTGAGCACGTGTGGGATATGATGGGTAGGAGATTGCTTAATTTGCAACGTCCTCCTCAGACTCTAGAAGAACTTTGAGAGGAGTTGGTGGTTGCCTGGAATGAGATACCACAGGAGGACATTGACCACCTGATCAGAAGCATGCCTAGGCGCGTTAGAGAATGCGTAACACATCGGGGTGCATCCACACATTATTAAAGGTAAAAGGGCTTTAAGCAATGCAATAATTTTGAAATTTTTATCATTTACTTATTATGCTTCAGTAAGTACTTATACAAAATTTTATAAAAATCAAATCATTTAAACTGAGTGTTCGTATTTTTATGTCACTTAGTATATATAAGAACTTGATAAAGTAATAAATTAAGTCATTTAACATTAAGATTATTGTGCTGCATCATATCAAGTAAAGTAATTACATTTAATGATGATTGAATGGTTTTTTATTTATCTTTCCCTCCCACATATAAATTTAAGTCAATGTGATTTAACTTGATAAATTTGTTCATTATTCCCCTATACTAATACGCAAGCGCATTTTGAATATTGCAAAAATCCAAGACTGATTGTTATCCAAACAAGACAAGTGCGACATTCATCAAAATTTCGTGTTTTGAAAACAATGTAGAAGTGACATGTACTTTTTGTTTTTGTGTCTATTGTTTCTTTATAGGTATTGTTGTTTTTGTCTTCTGTGAAAAACGTAATTATTTAGCGTTGTGTAAATACGTAGTTATTTTATTGTAAAATGATATTTTCCCGGTAGTTAACCTTGAGTTCTTCAAAGATTTGTTATCCTAGGACGGATACCTACACCAAATTTTTAGTTTTGATTGAAGTAAGTTGGTCTTGTGTACCTTAATTTATATATATTTTTTCTAAATCAATATGAAATTGTCAAATAATTTTATAATAAAATAAGAAATAAGAAAAGCTCCATGTCAATTTATAATAATAATTAGTTCTAAATTGATAATTTATTTTCCTGGAAATACATGCGGTTTTGTGTCTTTATCTTTACTTATCGAAATATTTCCTTTTCTTGATAACAGCACGTTTAAATAACTTGTCGAATAGATATACCTGGATAAATTGAAGGTTATTAATCCTCTTAAGTTAAGCAAGCATTGGGTAGGTTGTATTTATCAGTATAGTATACCACAATATTCCTGAAACTATAAATACTTTCCTAATATTTTTAATGAAACGTGTACCTAACGTGGGTCCTTACCTAATTATAATAGCACAGATTAATAATAGTTTGATTAATTAATGAGGCCAGTAATTAAGAATAAAATTTATTTTGTGCAATACGTTTATAAAATGTCTATAAATTAAATGAATGGGGTGTTAGGTTTTTTTTCAAACAGGTGTTTAGTTCAATGTTTCAAGTCACTGGGAACGGGAATAAGATCTGGGCAGCAATGGCAATGAATTGGTGTTTATAGATTTCAGTTTATTAGTAGGTCTCGGTAACAGTTATGAATAGTATAAGAGGAAAGAAAACTGAAAATTGTTTTTCCTCCACACTATTTTTACATATTTTTTTAAACGTTACATATAAAACAAAAAAATGGAACTGTATGTTTTTGTTTAAGGTCCGTAAATCATGTCGGCGGAGACTGAGCTGACGATGCAAACAGGACTATCTCCGGTGCTGCTGCCGGATATGACAGCCCTTAGTCTTATCGGCCATAGAACACAAGCGACACATCTTGCAGCTCATCCACAACCTCCACAACATCCCAGTATGCAGCAAAATCCTAACCGTAAGCTTGAATTTTTTTCTCCCATTTTATAATACAAAAATCGAAATAATGAAATATGTTTCATTTTGAGGGTCATTAAGATACAGATTTTTCAATCAATGGTCTATATTCTTCATGGCCAACAAAGTTATTTTGTAGTAGAATTGATTTGACAAATTTCAGCGTATTTTTATATTTTGCACTTATAAAAATCTTCATTATAAAACGCATTTGCGTATCGTAATGTAACTTTTACGCACGCAAATTTTTGTTTTAAAAAGTTGACGACCTGAGTGAAGTATCTAATGACAAGACTATTGACAATGACATTTGTGGCTAATGGCAATTTATTAATTTTATATTCTTCTCTAAGAGAGTATTTGTGAATATGAATATCATCTTTTACTTATATAATATATTATTATTGGTGTATTAGTCATTTTAAAATGTTTTAAAACATTAACATTTCATAATTTAAATGTCAAAACTGTCAAATGTCATAAATTACACAGTGCTACCGACATACTTTTTAAAATAAAAATTTTCGTAATTTACATAAAAATAATGAATTAATTTAAAAAATGATTAAATAGCAATATAAAAAAAATATTATAAACAACTTATTTCATATGGCTGTTGTGACACTCGTTCTTTAAAAAACTCATCGCTTCGCGATTCGTTTTTTAAACTTGAACTCGTGTCATAACAGAAGCCCATATGAAATGCGTTGTTTAATATACTATTTAATTTAATTGAAATGAGTGTTTGATATTTCTCATAAATAATATAGCATATATTATACCATGGTCTTTTTGATCTGAATTAGTATTTTTAATAAAATTAAAACAAAAAGGCGTAGAAAAAATATCGTATGCCACACCAGTCATTGGATTACATTTCAATAGAAAACGTGATGGCGATCGACTCTGTCTTAAGCCGTTTGGGCTCTATTAGTATGCTAACAATCGATCAGTCAGTGAATCAATTTAGTTTTATATTTATAGAAATACAAAAAAATTATTTATTCTGAAATAGAATGTATTAGGTAGGCTTTTAAAATTAAGTGGTAAGCAAAAAAAAATTAAATACAATTATAAACTCCTCCCAACTAATATTCTTCGCGAATAAGAAACCAAGTTGAGTTATTGTGAAATATTCAATCTATCAATCCTAGCAATTTCTCTGGATATACGACGGCGATTTTTTCGGGCTATTTATTCTGCTATCGACTTCTGCCACTTCTAGGACTAACACTAACACCAACAATAATCGCTATATCAGTTTGATTAAAGCCAAGTTGTAACAAAGCTATTACTCTAAACCTATTCAAACTTTGTGAAAACACTGAAATCAATTGAATATGACCAAATTAATGCAAACACGAATTAGGTACCTACATTTTGTATTATTTTGATTTAAAATACTCTAAAATAACAGTTTTTAAAGTACCATAGGCGTAGATATATTATTTGCACGTATTCCAAACTTAGGACATAGGTATAATATTATTATACCTACCCAGGTAGGTATATTACAATCCGATCCCTTTGTATTTGTAATCATCATTGGTTTTAATATGCTATCCCATCAAACAAAATATACTCCAATGATCTATCAATTTTTAACTGTGTAAACAGATACTATTTATTTTCTTAGCGGAAAAGTAGGTACTTAATAGTACAGGTAAAAGATAAAAAGTAGTTGTTTACAAAGTTAAAAATTGGTTTCAAGCTTGAACGTGCTCGATATATTGAATAAAAGTAAACAATCAGCAGATACTTTGCAACTATTTTGTTGTTGGTACTTAAGTAGGTTCCTACTTTATCACTACTGAGCAAAAAATAAATGGTAGGTAGCTGTTTACACAGTTGAAAATTGATTTTAAGCTAAGAGATTGAAAAAATAATTTTACCTATCATTGCTAACCTACAGCAACAAAATGTGGTACCTAATGCTAGATAAGCAAATGGTTTTTTAAGTTTTTCTAATTTTGAATACCTTTTTTATTAATAAATCATGTTTATATATAATATGCTCCTTGTTGTGGTAATATGAATAATCCCCTTATTATTCAACTAATTATTCATTGTAGAGAAGTAGGTCAATATTTTTTTATTTCTCTCAGGGTAGGTAGGTAGGTACCTACCTATATTGTGCCCTCTCCCATAAATGGAGTTAAATAAATTAATTATCATTCTACTGTGGGATCAAATGAAAAGTGTTAAAAGAAAACAATTCAATGGATGGTTAAAAAATTGGTTCAA
This sequence comes from Ophraella communa, assembly GCA_035357415.1. Classification (NCBI taxonomy): domain Eukaryota; kingdom Metazoa; phylum Arthropoda; class Insecta; order Coleoptera; family Chrysomelidae; genus Ophraella; species Ophraella communa. The sequence goes on along the minus strand of CM068980.1, from coordinate 56,571,986 downwards.
AATATATGTTATTATTTTATTATCAATATCTTAACGATATTATTTTTATAACAAAACAAATCTAAAATCTTATCAATTTATAATCTTAGGTAAACAACTTCTAAATAAATGAATCAGATTTTCGTTAAAAATTGGCTTGTACACCTTTGGCTGTACTCATTTTAGTTGCTTTTTCCTGTTGCCTACGGTGTTACAGAATCGATCGAGTCGTTTAAAAATACAAGGTTGTCGGATGTATAAAATAGTCAATGAATAACCGGTTATTAAATGAGGAGGATCAAATTTGATCAAATATTTCCCTATCAATACCACAATTAGTTTCACAAAAAAGTTACTGTATCTGATATTGTATTCGAAGTTAACCGTCTTTTCGGTATTATTAAATTTAAAAATGTCGCATGTTATACCACAGATAAATATAAATTTCAAAACTAATGAATATGTTATATGACATTATAGTGTCATTTGTTTTGGGACATTTATGTTGACGTTCGGCAACGTTGTAATATACCGATCACAGAGCAGGCGCAATTTAACTTGACGTTACGATTGCAAATGGCTGTCGTCTTTTGTAACTAGATAGACAATCTCTTAAAATTATTAGTAGTGGTGTGCTTGTGTATTTATTTTATTTAAAATATATATATATAAAAAATGTACCCCGGAACTGGAGGCCGTAAGTAAAATTGGATATTTTATTTTTATAAGTAGATATTCAAAATTGTTAGTGTTTTGTTTTCATAAACGAGGTCTAATGAGAATAAATTCTTTGTTTGGATGTTTTCCTTTGCATTTTTGTTTAATTTTCTCCGAGCTACAGATTTATTTTTATACCTTGTAATATTGTTATTTTGTTGCAAATGGATATTGGGAATTCGTTGGGTTTACACGTTAGATATTTAACTTAACCTGTGAAGCTAAGCTCTTTAATGTCAGGTTTGAAATAAGGTCATTGAATTTTTCTAATTCGATTAGATGTTGAGAGTTTAGTAAAATACTCGTCGGGCTAGGATTCTGATTTTAAAAATTATCATAATTTGAACCCGAAATCGATCTAATATTATTTTTGGAAATTTAGATCAACAGACATAAACAAAACATTTAGATTTATTACAAAAAAAATAGAAATTGTTTTACATGGGTATCTCTTATATTTTATGTTATTGCGTTCTAACCTAATTTATTTATTTATTTTTATCAATTTGACAAAAACATTTTGGTACAATATTACCTAATTTAAATTTATATTTTATTAACCCTCCACATGCCTACACATTTTAAACTTTCCAATATACGGATTTACTCATTATTATACCTATTACTTATGCTTAAATTACCTAGTCATTTTAATAGTATGTGTGAGTCATAGGTAAACATTTTCTATCTAATTTAATAGATGAAATTTCTAGGTATTCTCGGAAGTAACAAAATCAAATCACAAATTCTTGAAAAACCAAGTGCATTGAAGGTCATTGACCTTACGGCGCATAGGGTTCTTGATACTCTAGTGATTGGGATTTAGTTTTTGCAAGAATAGAAAGAATATAATATTTTTGATTCACTTTTGTTATTATTATTATTATTTTGTTATTATGAAATTTCAAGTATGTATTTTCTAACATTAAATGAAAGCTGTTTCTGTGTCTTTTAATGGTGATTTTTTTCTTAAGTTCATTTTAATTAAACTTTTAGTTTATCAATATACAACAATCTTCATTTTGTTATTTATCAAATTCTTTTATATATCAAATTTTTAAAGGAATTCAAAATAGAATGTCTTCTGTATCATGTTTATTTAATCAGCATTTTTGCTGTAACTTATCAAAACATTGGTAAAGTATAGTGTTACAACTAGCAGTTTAATATCAATGTACATGCAAAAATATGGCTTAAGCATAATTGGAAAAATTTAGTTTGTGGTTCTTTCTCATAAGTTTCTATGGAAACATTAAAAGCATTGAGGAAAAACAAATAAATAACAAGTTTTACAGAGAAATGCCTAACCAATTTTGTTTATAAATATTTTTTGTTTTCTTTAACTGAATACCAGTGACAAGCTCCTAATAAAACCAAGATAATGTCTTATTATGATTATTTTTATAGTATGTAATGCAATGTATCATTTGAATTTCTAAAATAGAATATTTGCTTTTTATGTATTGACTTCACATTTAAAAAAATTTTGTTAAGAAAGTTATTATCATCCAATATTTCATTCCAATTATTTTTGGTCATAATTGGCTGCTGTCATGCATATTTACAACAAGGAAATACTATATAAAAAGGTAGTTACATATTTTGTAATATCAATTAAGAATAACCAAAATTTTTATATTAATTAAGATTAAAAAATAATGAAAAGCATTAATCTTTTTTAAGTTTTTTAAGGTTGTATTCAAAATATTCCAGCAAATTAATATTAAATTTTTGGTTGTTTAATGGTTCTATGCAAGAATTAAATAATTTTGCTATTGGTTTATTTCTTGAAATAGCATTTATTTTGGTATATTTTTTTGCAAATGTTCCCTGTGCATGATATAAAAATTAATTCAGTTAATCAACATGTTTTTGAGAACAAAAATCCAATAAAATAGTTTTTTCTCAGAAGCTTGGCAGACCAGTCCTCCTAGACAGACAAGTCCTACCTCACAAACCACTTTTGCAGAATCACTGGCAGGTAAATTTTGTGTTTTGAGTTTTTTTTTTAGTAGAATTTTTGTAGTTTTCGGGATTCTTGTGTGGTTTGTATTTGTTATTCACTTCTAGAACCACAACGATTTTAAGGGTGTTTCCCTTATTTATAGCAAATTGTGGTTAAAATAAACAAATGTATTTCAATATTTTAAAACGATTTAGCGACAAAATTGCAGAAGTATCATCCTAGTACAAAAAGAAAATTGTAGATTTACTAGATATATCTACACATTAGAAAAAATTGTTTTGATGCATATAGGACTTATTTAAACAAGAAGTGACATTTGCAAGAGTTATAAGTTTACAAAAAGGAGCCTTATGTATACAAATTGTCAAGTTAAGGTGGTTTAAACAAATATACCAAACTGTTTAGAAATTTTTCAAAACCAATATAATTTGGTTTTATTCACTTACACCAAGGATCCTTGAGTCTTATATTTTCATTATAGTAAACCAGACATATTGATGAGTTTTAAACAAGAATACTATGTTTATTTTAGAGAAGACTCATTAGTTAGGAAAACTTGGTATCAATTCTACCATTTGTATTTCAATTAAGTATATATAGTGTGCATCCAAAATCCCTTACTTTTCACTCTCATTTTGGATTATTAATGTGAAATTAATAGTAAGGATTTTTTTATCAAACAGGTACTGGTAGTTCTTTTTATGAAACCTTTTTTTTTGTTCTGTTTCTTCTTCATGTTAAGAGTGAGGGATAGTAAGGGACTTTATGGTACACTTAAAAAGGTATAGCTACATTTTTGTATTGAATATGGCAAATATTTTGATAAAAATGTGTTATGTATTGATTTATATATATCATAATTCTTTATCTTTGTTATAGCGGGTGCATCAGGAACCTCTTTGGGCGCCACAAGTACTGCCGTCGCAGTACCAGGCACGACTGGAGCCGTAGCGGCAGTATCACCACCAGTTGAGCCACCGGTCTTTCAATGTCCGCGACGACCGAATTTAGGACGAGAAGGTCGACCTATAGGTCTCAAGGCCAACCATTTTCAAATCACAATGCCCAGGGGGTTTGTACATCACTATGACGTTAATATTCAACCTGACAAATGCCCTCGAAAGGTGAGTAAAACTGCTCCTCCATTATAAATAGTCAATCACTACATTTTATGTTAAATAAAGTCCTTTGTTGCCACTATCTGTTTGTTCGCGATAAACTCAATCTCAGCAATTTCACAAGCTAAGAGAGAAATTTGTAAGGAATATTTAGGTCTATAATAATTTAGGGTTTTGTGGCTTTAAGTTGTAATAATAGTTATTGGAATTAAGTCAAACTACTTGGGACCTTTCATGTTAGACTCTGCCTGATCCATTTGAGATATAACATAACAATGCATGCTGGGATATTCCTCTTGTATGGCTGCTTGAAGCTTTCAACTGAACAGAAATCCCACCTTAATAAGTACTAAGCAACTCTAGTTGGCTCAGGAGAAAACACAATGGACCTAATGAGATCTAAGTGCAGTTAGAGCTTTATGACTTTACCCTCATCAATTTTCAGATATACATAGACAGACAAAACATGTACAGAATAAATGTTGTGTTTACTATTTCAGCGTTTTTAGTGTTTAATGTTGGTTTAATAATTGCAGGTAAACAGAGAAATCATTGAAACTATGGTAAAAGCTTATGGAAAGATATTCGGCAACCTTAAACCGGTATTCGACGGCAGAAACAATCTCTATACAAGAGATCCTCTTCCTATAGGTAACTCACGAGAAGAACTAGAAGTAACTCTACCTGGAGAAGGCAAAGACAGACTCTTTAGAGTATCTATCAAATGGGTAGCTCAAGTATCTCTTTACGGTCTAGAGGAAGCTCTGGAGGGTAGAACTAGACAGATACCATTTGAGGCTATTTTGGCTTTAGATGTTGTGATGAGACATTTACCATCTATGAGTTACACGCCGGTCGGAAGGAGTTTTTTTAGCAGTCCGGAAGGATATTATCATCCTTTAGGTAAGCCGAAGAGCAGTTTGTGTGTTTTATGTATATATTATCATTGTTAAATTAATCAAATTAAGGGTATTTTTGTTAAAACTAACTGAGAGATATTTTTTTTAGGTGGTGGTAGAGAAGTCTGGTTTGGATTTCATCAATCAGTGAGACCTAGTCAATGGAAAATGATGCTCAACATTGATGGTAAGTATTTAATGCATACCAAAATAATCAGTTTCTAAATAACCATTAAATTGATTACGTCGCAATTTAGTTATCAATTTTGTTTAAAAATATTTGTACCTGCTATCTCTATAACTGCTGATCAATTAAATGTTTTATTATTTTATTGCCACAAAGTATTTGGTTGTTATCGTTGTTTTGATTTTCAGTATCGGCAACGGCATTTTATAAAGCGCAACCTGTGATAGAGTTCATGTGTGAAGTACTCGACATACGAGACATAAATGAACAAAGAAAACCTCTAACGGATAGCCAGCGTGTTAAATTCACAAAGGAAATTAAAGGATTGAAAATCGAAATAACGCATTGCGGAGCTATGAGAAGAAAATACAGAGTGTGCAATGTAACAAGGAGACCCGCACAAATGCAATCGTAAGTTAAATATGAGTTTTAATTATGTAGAAATTTAACTAATTAGATTTTTTATTTTTTCAGTTTTCCACTTCAGTTAGAAAACGGCCAAACTGTAGAATGTACAGTGGCTAAATATTTCTTGGACAAATACAAAATGAAACTGAGATATCCTCATTTGCCATGCCTCCAGGTTGGCCAAGAACACAAGCACACATACTTACCATTAGAAGTCTGCAATATAGTTGCAGGACAAAGGTGTATCAAAAAACTAACAGACATGCAAACATCCACAATGATCAAGGCAACTGCCAGGTAAATATGAATTTATTTCATCTTTGTCTAAACATTTTATAAACAACTTTATAAACATCATCTGCAGTTTTTACAATAATGCAACAATTAGGATTAAATTGGCCAATACATTTACTAAAACCTTTTAATTTTGAAGTATCTCTCAGTCCTAAATTATTTTCATTTTTCTAGCCGATTTTGAAATCTGAAATCTGCTTACATAGAATTTTCTATATTTTCTACCCAAATTTGATCATATTTATCTTTTCAGGTCGGCACCAGATAGAGAACGCGAGATAAACAACTTGGTTCGTCGAGCAGATTTTAATAACGACGAGTATGTACAAGAATTCGGCCTGACCATCAGCAACAACATGATGGAGGTCAGAGGGAGGGTTTTACCACCGCCAAAATTACAATATGGCGGTAGGGTAGCCTCTCTCAGCGGACAGGTGGGCTGGCACGTTAGTTTCCAGTTGTATTTTTTTTTCTTTAGCTTAGCTTGTTTTTTTTTTATGATGATTGCAGCAACAATAATAAAATTCTACGATGATTACGTTTTGTTAACGTCTATATATTTTGCTAGTAATTTATATTAATGGAAGCAGTTTGTATAAATAGCTTGTTAACGGTATAACTCATAACACGACCATAGAAGCTTGTTTCTCGTTTGCAGTTGCAAAAAGTTCCTATAAGTTGTTTGTATCCTTATTTCGCGTAGGTGATAGGAAATTTAGAAACTTGCTTGTTTCCTTTGAATTTAAGGATTAATTTGCACGGTAATAATTTCAAATACGTTCTATCTTATTTTGCATTACTGTTAACCGTCTAACGCGCGTTTTATTAAGTTTTCTTCTTCATAGGACGAAAAGTTTTCCAAAATTCATAGTAGGCTTTACCAATGTTTGCTGAAGATTAATTAATTCACCTTTCAAATTTCTATTCATTTTCAGTCAATATTCAATACTAAAAAAAACTGAAAAAGTGGAAAATTGTTTCCACCTGCACCCAGGGTAAAGAAACATAACAGTTTCTATACCGTTTTCTATGAAAATACAACTACTTCCTGGGCTATATGCCCCAACGGACATTGAATTACATTCCAATAGAAAACGTGATGGCGACCGACTTCGTCGATACTTAAAACCATCTCTATCGATTTGCAAATCAACGGGAAGAACACTACTCCTAGACCGGTTTCGACATTATTGTGTCTCATATTATTTAATACTTCCTGGTTTAATTGAATCTCAAAAAAAAAGTTATCTATGTTGATTCCTTGATGAATGGCAAATACCTTACGTCTAACGATGATCCTTCATAGAGCTGGATCCAATATGTTCTATTCTCTCTGGATTTTCATTGGAACTACCCACAAAAACATTAACAAAGTACTTGATAACTCTTATTGCATCTGCAAGGGAGAAAGCTTAAACAACTTCCATAACTGGGAAACAACTCGGGAATGTACAACACATCTTCGGGTCAAAGCGTTTATAGAGTTTAGTTTTCTTTCAAATATTTATTTTTTGTTTACATTTTTCAAGATTGTGTGAATATCACATTATTGCTTTTAGTTTTATGGGTTATGTTTGAAAATTATTAAGAAATCGGATATATTATTTGATCATATAATCTGCAATCTTCGTATTATTAATTTTTATTTTGCTTTTTTTTTAGTAGTTGTTGATCTGGGTTGGGTTGCACAATTGTGGTGATTTTATTTTTGTATTTAATTTTTTATAGTCCCGGAGCCGTTAAAATAAAAAATGCCTTTATTGTGAAAAATTGTGAGATTTTTAAGAATAAAGTTTTAAATAAAAATAACAGGTCTGACAATTTTTGGCCGAAAGTATTTTTAAATAAATTACTATAAGCCGTTTGAGCGGAAATTAGTCTTAAATCAACAATTAGTTAGCAAATTTCAAGAACTTCAAAATGTACGTGGTCTGCCAACCTTTATCTTGCCCAAAAAGGTTGTCAGAGCCAATTAAAAAGCGTGACAATCTTAAAGACGTTAAAAAAATTAAAAGAAAAAAAGGTCCACATGATTACGACAAATATCTACTTTCTGTCACACTTTTTAATCGGGTCTGACAAACTTTTTCTGCAAAATAAAGGTGGTAGACCGAGTGCATTTTGAAGTTCATGAAATTTGCTAACTGTTGATCTATAATTAATTTCCGTTTAAACGGCTCTTTGTAATTTATTTTTATTAGTGATTATATATTTATTCTTTCAAATTTCACAATTCCGCATGATGGAAACTTTTATGCTAACGGCTCCGCGCCTATTATATGTTTATTTAAGAAAGGTAAATTCTGCCTGTAGCACAGTACCCTCTCATCTTTTGTAAAAGAAAGTGTGTTTTCGTGTGATAATTGTGCTAGTTATTTCGTGTTAACATTAACCTTCTCACTGTTTAAAGTAATAAAATTTGTTAAAAGTCCCTTATTTCTACCAATACTTTGTTGTGCGAAGGTTAATGCCAACTTGAAATTTTCGTATTGAACGGTAGTATTATTTTTATTGCAGCATGATTAATGTGTGTCATTTAAGTTGAGTTAAATAAAATTAATTGCAGGAGTATTTGAACCACAAAACACATAAGGACAACGTCACTCCTTAATATCATTAATTCTTTCCTCACCTTCAAAAACTATTTAACTCATGTCTTACTTAATCCTACTTCTCCAGGAGAGACCCGACCAGAAGCCTGAAGCTTGTAGGCCAATCTCTCTTATATCCCAAGCACTCTACCAAGTCCTCTGTAGTAACACCCTATCTGGTATGTTCAGAAGGCTTTTGATCAGGAACGCACACTTGGCTTCTTCCAACAAACCTGTCTATTGCTATTGCCCTAGGAGAGACCCGACTCGAAGCATGAACCTTGTAGGCCAATCTCTCTTATATCCCAAGCACTCTACCAAGTCCTCTGTAGTAACACCATATCTGGTACGTTCAGAAGGCTTTTGATCAGGAACGCACACTTGGCTTCTTCCAACAAACCTGTCTATTGCTATTGCCCTAGGAGAGACCCGACCCGAAGCATGAACCTTGTAGGCCAATCTCTCTTATATCCCAAGCACTCTACCAAGTCCTCTGTAGTAACACCATATCTGGTACGTTCACAAGCCTTTTGATCAGGATCGCACACTTGGCTTCTTCCAACAAACCTGTCTGTTGCTATTGCCCCAGGAGAGACCCGACCCGAAGCCTGAACCTTGTAGGCCAATCTCTCTTATATCCCAAGCACTCCACCAAGTCCTCTGTAGTAACACCATATCTGGTACGTTCAGAAGGCTTTTGATCAGGAACGCACACTTGGCTTTTTCCAACAAACCTGTCTATTGCTACCTCACTAACGGCACTGATAGCGTCATAATCAGACAGGTCCTCTTATTTAATCCTCAAGCAAACGTTCTAGTACTTCTCTTGTTTCATTTTATGCACCACATATAAAATATTACAACTCTGCAAGAAGATCATTCTGCAATACAACAGCTAAAGCAGCAGCAAGCAAGAATTTGTGAATTAACCGAGATGGGCTCTTCTATAAGACTACAGGAAAAACTGTTTGAAAGGAATGGTCCAGTAATGTTACTAATTTATTATATCATCCATGTATCTTTTTCACGCTGCTGGAGACCAATAAAGATTGCAAAGAAAAAGGTCCCTCTTTGACCCACTTCATTCTGTATCTGGCCGTTTCGTTCATATTTTATGTTGTTAATCCCCTTTCTGGTCTCGATTTCTTGTATTTGTTCCGTCTACCTCTTGTGTTTTGACCTCTATAATTTTCTTGACTAGAGTAGAAATCGAATCTTGGTTTAAATACTAAGCAAATTCAAGCAGAAAAAATTAAACTTTCAATTTTTAAATAAGATAAACGTATTTAATACTTCTTGGAGTAAACTATTCTAGGCAATCTTATATTCTTATGCTATCCAACCTATTTTTCTTGGGGATATTTAATTTCTCCTTTTGCTTTGAGATGGTGCTAGTGATTAGTGTTATTATTTTAGCTAATTGTTTCAGAGTAAACAACAAGCAATGCCAAACCAAGGCGTATGGGATATGCGTGGTAAACAGTTCTTCACCGGCGTGGAGATAAGAGTTTGGGCCATAGCTTGCTTTGCCCCTCAACGTACCGTCCGTGAGGATGCCTTAAGGTAAATAGAACCTACCAGTAAAGTTTCTTTATTTTATTTTTAATACGTTTTATGTAAAAACTTTTCATGGAATATTTTTTAGAAATTTTACTCAACAACTTCAAAAGATATCGAATGACGCGGGTATGCCTATCATTGGTCAGCCATGTTTCTGCAAATATGCGACTGGTCCAGATCAGGTTGAGCCAATGTTCCGTTACTTAAAATCCACCTTCCAGTCTTTGCAGCTCGTTGTGGTAGTTTTACCGGGAAAGACACCAGTTTATGGTAAGTACGATAGTAAAATACAATCACCTTGTTATGTTTGTAACGGGGATCAAAGATAAGTGATATTCAAATAAATTGTTTTACAATAGATTGCTTGATTTACAATTCGTTTTGTAAAATTTATTTAAACAGTTATTTACGTTTCACCTCGTATCAATTATTACAAACCTTATACTTAACTATTACCTTTGTCTTACTTAGTAGCAAGCACCATTAACTTATAACTTCTCTCCTCGGTATTATTCGCTGTTAATTGTATGACATATTAAATAAAACTGAGTTCGTCCTCTTTACTTCATCCTTAGATATTCACAACTCATACTCTAGAACATCTACATAATTTATTTTCTTAGAAAAAATAATATTGCTATAAAAAAGTGTCTTCTAGCTTCAAAATTATGCTTATACATATAAAAGGTATATTCAATACTGATGATACAGGCCATTTGGTGTACTTCCTGTATTGATACACTCTCGCAGTGATTCTCCAAAAGTAGATTAGACTGAAATATTCTTAATGAATGTTGTATGAAGAAGCTCTTCGACAATGGAGGATATCTGGAGCTCAGTCTGTGCATTTGTCATGGTGGATGTAGATACTAAGTGGTTATCCTGAATTTTTCTTGAATATTCCTAATGAAGGTCGCAAGGGAAATCCTGTGAATCCTGAGCAAGATCCTGAATCATCTGGCATAGAAGGCTCTCGACCACTAGCAGATACTTTAGCACTCCTATTTGAGGATACCTCAGCTTTGTTCGGGTTTTGCCAGTTATTGTTTCCAAACTATCCTCAAATTGTCAGAAGCCTGCGCACAAGGAAATCCGAACACATAATTTCTTGGTGCGCAGGCTTCTGACGGTTTGAGGACGGTTCGAGATCTGTAACTGGCGAAATTAGAAAACAGTTCATTATACTGCGGCCATGGTCTATCATTAGCTGTACTAATTCTGTTTTGTTTTGCATTGACTGTATCCACTGTACTAGTGAGGCTATACATTTTGTACTTTTTATTTGAACAAATTATTTAGTAAAATATTTTGATTTAATTTTACAATTGTCTCAACCTGTTGGCGTGTTTTGTAATATATCACGTTGTAATTTTAGCTGAAGTAAAGAGAGTGGGTGATACCGTATTAGGGATGGCCACCCAATGTGTTCAAGCGAAAAATGTCAATAAAACTTCTCCACAAACACTGTCGAATTTATGCCTGAAAATTAACGTTAAGTTGGGAGGTATTAACAGTATTTTAGTGCCATCTATTAGACCAAAGGTAAGATATCCTATGTTCGCTGTATTTTTCATAACTTTTATTATATTTATTTTTCTTTTCCTTTGCCAAAACGATTAAACGAACCGAAAATGAGTATTTAAAAAAAATTAGTCATTAATTTTTGTTTAGATTTTCAACGAACCTGTTATATTCCTTGGCGCCGATGTAACCCATCCGCCTGCTGGAGATAACAAGAAGCCGTCGATCGCCGCAGTGGTCGGTTCCATGGACGCCCATCCATCGAGATACGCAGCTACAGTAAGAGTGCAACAGCACCGACAAGAAATTATACAAGAATTAAGCTCGATGGTCAGAGAACTACTTATCATGTTTTACAAATCGACTGGTGGTTATAAGCCGCATCGGATAATTTTATACAGAGATGGGGTCTCTGAAGGGCAGTTCCTACAACTGTTGCAGCATGAACTTACAGCTATACGAGAGGTATTTTTTTATTCAGAGATAATTCATTTAATTTTGATCATTTTTTAAAGCATGACAATCTATCGCAATATTTTCTTTATTCAGTATCTGGTACTATTGTCAACGAATATAGCCTGACAAATTGAAACTAGAATGGAATGAACCTAAAAGATTGTGGGCAGGGTCAGCTGCGTTTTTGAAAACCGATAGGGATTAATAAGTGTAATAAGAACATGGAATTTATAGTTCCACAGTAAACTGGCTCTAGCTATGTCAGACAATTTTAGTTGACAATAGTACTTGTATGTGATTGTATATTAGATATTTTTGAAATTAATCTTTAGTTTTTGTGTTTTAGGCTTGTATAAAATTGGAATCTGACTACAAACCAGGAATAACGTTCATCGTGGTACAGAAAAGACATCACACAAGACTTTTCTGTTCAGACAAAAAGGAGCAGAGCGGCAAAAGCGGTAACATTCCAGCAGGAACTACTGTCGATGTTGGCATTACGCATCCGACCGAATTTGATTTTTACCTTTGTAGTCATCAAGGTATCCAGGTAGGATCTATTTTCGAACGATTGCCTATAATTACTATTGAAATAACCGAAAAAATATGAATACTTATACTTGATTATATTTTAGGGTACGTCCCGACCGTCACATTACCACGTTTTGTGGGACGATTCCCATTTAGACTCCGACGAGTTACAATGCTTGACATATCAGTTATGTCATACTTATGTTAGATGTACCAGATCAGTATCGATTCCAGCACCCGCTTATTACGCACATTTGGTTGCGTTCCGAGCACGTTATCATTTGGTGGAAAAGGAACATGATAGGTAAGTAATGGTTTTTATAAACTTTATTCAACATTATACAAAAATAGTCGTTGCCAGTTTGTGAAAAAACAATAAATACTTAGAAATTTGTGTTTAATGCTGAATTGATTGTTATAATGTAACGTTTATTTTAATTTATGTACTCGCTACTATTTTTTGTAATTACTACTGACTCTCTGTTGGATAATTGTTTTTATACTTCTGTAAATTCCAATTAGCGGAAGAAAGAGTACCTTACGGTAGCATAAGGTATGATGGTGAGGTTGCTAGTGCCACGCAAGAACTGTCAGTTTTGTCTGATAGTTTCTTCCACTCTTCTATTTTTTGTATCGATTCATGTTAAACATTCCCTGTAAGTTCTATATTTTTTTCTTTCCAATGTCGCAATCTCGATCTTGCTATTTCTGCTCCCGCTCTTTCAAGATAATATCATCAATTGTATTTATATTTGTATTCAAATTCTGTAGTGATGTGTTTTATGCTCCAGGATCTTCCTTTTTCTCTCTTTAGCCAGTGCATTTGATCTTATTGTTCTTCTTACATTCGTGTGTCCAGAGGCTAACTTTGCAGCTTCGCATCCAAGAGTATGCCTTTCTGATATACTCGTTTTTTCTTTTGTCCGTCTGGTTGCTCCTCTCAGTGCATATATTTCTGCCTTGCAGAATATAGAAACCAACTTTACGATTCAATTGGGATTAGACGAAATCGTTCACTTTCATAAAGATGCAACTCCTTTGCCACGATAAACTCACTAAACTAGTGCTAGTAATATCCAGCAACCAAGTAACTGGAATCGATCTGTATAGCATATAGGCAAATCAATGACAGATAATGAGTATGTCGAATTTTTCTTTAAATGTAACATATTTGCAGGTGGAAGATATTCAATTGGGTTTTGTCTTCATTATCATCATCAATCAGCCCTTTGAATCCACTACTGGATGCAGGTCTCTCCCATTTCTGCTGCCTGTCCTTTGTTTTGAGCACTTTGTATCCAGTTTTGGTTATTCTTTTGATATAGGTCTTCTCCTGTGTCTCTCTACATGCGCTTAGCCATCTGGATCTGCCTTATCATTTACTATATATATCACTACCGATATCGATCGACACCCCGAACGGTAGTTGAGTCCTCGAAGTATTATGAGTTACATGATTATTAAATTTGATAAATCCTCATTTTTCCTACTAGTTTGAAACTATGGCAACATCACATTTATGACGTGTAACTCTATTTATTTTGCGTTTATTGTAGTGCAGTTAGCAAAATCCTAAGGAAAAAGAATTTATAAGAAAAGACTCTAGTTAGAAATAAATGGCAACTCCTAATTTTTTGTCTTTTTCTGTTAATGTTTCTAGTTTTAAGATATCAAAGTTAATTGTGGGACAGTATGTAAGAAAAACTTGTAGTTGTTGCGTATTTTTTTAATTTGAGAAATAATGTATTTTTGTTTTTCAGCGGTGAAGGGTCGCACCAGTCTGGTTCGTCGGAAGACAGGACCCCGGGAGCTATGGCACGAGCCATAACGGTTCACGCCGATACCAAAAAAGTGATGTATTTCGCCTAGAGAAAAGACGTCGATGCCAAATTTTCGGTTAGTGTAGTTTTGTACGTACACTACACCGTCTCATTTTTTGCCAAAATCGTATTGTCTGTATCAATTCGCGGTGATCATACTTGATAGTTTTGTGTTCCAAATTTTTACTGTTAGATATCAAATTTAGAAATACCGTTATTCACATTATATTTGTTTACTTTTACGATTTGCACCAGCTTATCATCGTTTGACTTTATAGTATTCTTATAATTAACAATACTTGAATAAGTAAATATTAATATATTTTTAACTTATTATCCTGGTACATTTTTTAACTACATCTTTTAGCTCTCTATTTAACCCTGCAGAAGAATTCGATTACTAAGAGTATTTTTATAGATTGCGTCGTTTTTAAATCATTTTTGCTACTCTATGAATGAAATAAACATACATCAAACCGTTGTAAATTTTAAATAAACACAAATTGGTATTTCGAATTTGAAAAAGTGTTTAACAAATGAAATTTGGAACACTTTACAATTTCACAGAATATTCGTGTTAAGTAAACCATTTTGCTAATGCAGCACACATACAGCAGCTTATTTTCATAAAAGTACAAGTTTTAAAACCAACAAATAAGAAAATATAATTTCATTTTCTGCTCTTATTTGTTGGTTTAGCTCTTGCACTTTTATATAAATCTACGTGAACATTTAAACCTTTTATTCCTATTTATGGCCGGGGCCATGTATGTTTTTATTTTCGTTTTACGTGTTTATGTATATAAACGTATATTCCAATAATACCAAAGTTGTTGGTAACTCTTTGTTTTTACCAGATTAAACAAATAAATAAAAAAAATTTAAACTTCGTGTGAAAAAAAAACAGTGCGGCGTTTATTGATTAATTCTATTTATATTTAGCTAGTAGAAATTTTTTTCTTTTGTCCAATCGAAATGGAAATTTTAACTTTGTAAAAAAAAACGTTTGGTTCGGTAAATCGATGAACTAATTATTGAACTGTCCACCTAAACTTTACTTAAAACAGTAAAACGATTTTGTCTTTAAAATCTCTTTTTTAGAGAATATATCTGCTGATTCGTTAGTTGCCTCCAAGTGTTCCATCCTGCTAAATCTTATTTTGTTTGTTCTTTCTGTATTTGTCGATTGCAGTATTCCTGTTAACTCTATTTTCAAATATTCCTGTTATTTCTTTTATGTATCTGTTTCTTTTACTTTGGTTAATAATAAATAAAGGATTGATTTTTTAAAGTTTTCTGTTGTTTGTACTTATTAAAGCTTCTTCAGTATCTTTTTTTACATGATATTTATTCTCACTATCCATGTTCAGTTTATATTCTGATACAAGGAGAAGGGCTTTACGTAATTTCTCACTATAAACATTTTCAAATCGGTTAATAAGAAATATTCTTACCCATTGCTGTTTGTACCGAACATGAGTTGGATTTCTAAGGATTTTCCATAAGCTACAGAAACTGTAAGGTAGGTGTAAGGTTTGCCATGTTCATTTTTACAGATTTTTACTTACAGACCTTACAGATTTGCTCCCACTATGTGGGAACTGTTTTTGTTCCGGTTCCAGAATCGGCACATAGTGTTATTTTTTCATCTTTATTTTCTATTCCTTTTTGGCAGGCGTTTCGAATCGCAGTAATTGGAATAGATCTTGTAACGTAATCCTGTTTTAGAAATTCCGTTTCGATTGGATTGTCCGAGCTATTTTCCAATACACTTAACAATAATTCCAAAATGGCAGGTGGACTGCTTGTCAAATAAAGCTTTAAACTTAGTTAAGTCTTTCAAGTTATTTCTGCAAACAGGAAGTTGGTAACGGATCCGTTTGGGTATCGAAAACAATTAACAGGGTGCTGCAAAAAGACTGGGGAGTTGAATAAGCACAATTTGATTTTTTTGGAGGATTAGCTATCGGGCAGCTATGGAAAATCGTGAACCAATAATGTGCCTTTAAAATAAATGCTTAGCAAATTAAAAAAAGAAAAGAACATTTACTTAAATGATTTTACTTAATTAGGGAGATGTTTCAGTACTTTAATTTATTTACAGGGAAAGTTATCTGCAAGGGGATTCGAACACTCCAATATAAGTTATTCGAGTTAAAATTGTTCAAAAGACACTTTTTTAGACAAATATGACTTTTATGTTAACATAGATTGTGTAATATTGGGCACAATCTCAATTCTCTGCTCGTACTCAACCTTGAGCACCTGCAGCGACATGAGCACGGACTATAACTATGGACATTGGACATACTCGAATCGAGTGTTCAAAATCTCACTGCTGGTCGATTTTTGATTTTTCTTTTGTTGCGGTTACCAACGAATCTGTTTGTAGAATTTAACGTTGTTGCAGCCAATCATAAGCTGTTATAGCATAGATTATAGTATTCGTGTGTAAATGTTATTCCAAGGAAAAAATAATTCTCCTGTAAATGTTAAATAATAACTGGATGCATGCTGGTGTAGCTATCTTGCTGTAAACGCTCACTAACATTTACAGGTCCGGTTAGGTTTTCCTGATAGAAAATTGTGTGGATTCGTTGATAGATGTATCTTTTTAAGTGACAACAAATCTTAGTCCCTAATATCAGATGATGATGAATATTTGGTGCTTTAACACATTACTTGAGGTAATTCTCAAAAAAGTCATTCAAATTTAAATTTAAAAAAGAAAAAAATCTCGATATTACATATTATTTATTCATATCGTTATCAATTGAGCTACTTTGAAAGGGAAATGTTAAAAATAACAGTTAGTAATAGTGAAAAGTACGAGTATACAGGATTTTTCAAGATTTGATTACAAAACGAGGCGGACCTAAAAAAAATTTAAGATTATCTATATTTTTGTACTAAACCGAATTTATATTTTTTAAAAGGAAAACTTGTACAAATTTAGATTTATTCAAAATCTATCGTACTAACTAAATTTTATAAGACATTGATACTAGTTCATTTTGATTTGTTTGAAAATTAACTAGATCTACTGTTAGTGCTTTCCTTATTAGATGAACTGTTTACTTTACTCAGTCTGTGAAAAATTCCGTATATTTCAGACCGCAAGTCTAGACAATAATCAAATAAAAAAAGTTTAGACGACATTCCAAAGCACAATAACAGCAGCAAGTGTCATTTCTATATAGAAAGTTCAATTTTCTAGAAATGATACCTAAAACATTCATTTGACTTTTCGGTTTATTAAAATTTTCATTCCCGTCTCCGTTAATGATATTACTCGATTTTCTACTCAAAAATTTCAACGTAAATATCGAAATGACACTTTGCGCTAACTTTAAAACTTTAATAAATCATATTGTACTATAAGTGTTGTAAAGTGAATCTTAATAATTTATTGTGTTTTAAGTTTAGACAGGCATACTTACCCTAAATAGAGAAGATGTTAGTATATAGGCGTCCTTGGTCGATGGCGTCGTGTTAGATTATAAAAAAAAACGTGGAGGATAAAATTAATTTTTGAAGAACTTATGTACGTAATTGACGAATTTTATTAGGAATAATGGGGATTGCTTGACAGCGAGGTTTGATCAAAACGTTTTAGTTGATAAAAGTATAAATAAAAGTATGTCATTTATTTATGCGAACGAGTAACAAACTCTTGGTTGGCACAAATAATCTTGGTTAGGTTAGGTTAGGGGGGAACGTGAGCTGGGTTTAGACCGTCGTGAGACAGGTTAGTTTTACCCTACTGATGACTCGTCGTTGCGATAGTAATCCTGCTCAGTACGAGAGGAACCGCAGGTTCGGACATTTGGTTGACGCACTTACTCGAGCGGGTAATGGTGCGAAGCAGCTACCGTGGGATTATGCCTGAACGCCTCTAAGGCCGTATCCTTTCTAGTCAAAGGTGGCAACGATATCTCTTTGAGTTTCGAGAGTCGAAACGCAGCGTTTAATAATAAAATATAGGCTACTTATACTGTTACTCAATTTAATATTTCGGAAAAATACACTTATACCAGAATACACAATTAAAACAGCAATCTACATCAAAACATTTTATTTGAAAGTAAGTATTTTTCTTGTTAACTAAAACGTATTATTATTGTCTAATACAGATTACACAAAAAAACGTTTAATAATTACTAATCTTCGGCGTCATTATATTTTGTTTCTTCTAGTTCCTCCTCTTCTAGAAGCGGATCTTGCACATCTTTGCTCGATGTTAAATTTTTGTAAAAAATCATGAAATAACTCGTTTATGAAAGGCAACAATTCTATCAAATTTTTCTTTTTTTCTGCCGTGATAGGATTTGGAGATTTTAGACATGGAATTTTCGGTATTACTGTATTTTTACGAACACCTCTTTTTCTAAAAGTTATGGTCTTAAACTGGGTATATTGATTTTTGTATTGAATTACTCCTAACTCTTTGGTGTACCTAAGTCATCTTACGTTTTGCCAAACAAATTTTTCTCCCTTCTCATTAGTCTTCTTTTTTTGAAAGGTGCTTTTTAGCAGACTTGCAAAATCCAGAAAATCATTTTTGGTCATTTCTGTCACATTAAAGGGTTCTGATTTACCGCATAATCGAACCAACTGGTACCAATCGCGTGGGTGTTCTATAGGCGCATAGTATTTTAAGGAGAAATGTTTTGATCGAACCTTGCGAATGTTAACGTTGAAATATTTAAACTGTTTTAACGGCGCTGCCAAATAATACTGGGGATGATTTTTTTTTACTTGAAATTAATGCACTTATTCCGTTTGAATACGCTTAATAATGACCTAGAGAGGTGATAGGGTAATGAATCGTTCTTCAATGATCTCGAATTCAACTATTTTTCCACATTCTCACAAAAACTCTTTGATGATAATTTTTTTTATATGATTTTTATTGTTAACACGATCGTCATTGACGCATGATACGAATAAAGCCGAGGATGTATCTAGTTTCTAAGTAAAAATATGCCGGGATAATTTTATGTGACGGAAATATACATTTAATTGGAATCATTTTACGTATCATAAGCATAATAGATAATAACGTTGCAAAGCGAAGGTGATTCGAACGGATTTTTTAAATTGGATTTTCGAGCGATGTTTGTTTTGTCATCTTATGTTTTTTTTAGTTTTTCTGTTAAAAAAAAAGTCTCAATTATTTAAGGGTGTGCTCAAAAAGTTTTACGCTGCAACATACCAAAAAACTATATAATTACGGTGGTTATGGGTATTTAGTTGTTTATTTTTTGTTTCCTGATGAGTACAAAGTTATGTTAGGTTGTGAAATTAATTTTTTTTAATGATATTCTGATACCTACAAATAACATCACTTGAAAGTTTACCGCTATTGTGAGCAGTTATTTGTGTGTTATTGTTTATTGTCATATCACTAATTTGTAGATCCGTTTATTCTTTCATCACTTTTTTCTGCATAAACGTACGGTATTTAAAAAGAGTATTGGAATATTAATACTAAAAAAAAACCAAAAAAAAAGTGTCGAAGAGTGGAACCATGACAAAAATTGTTGTGACTTGTGAGCTGAGTTGTATGCTACGTAAATTAAAAAAATAATAGGGACTTCGAAGGAACTGCAATGTATAACATGCATTAAACCGCGTCCTCGTTAACAAATCTTTTGTGTAACTAGTCAATTTCTACGTTTTTAAATAAATTTTAAAAATGACTAAACAAACAATAACTCAAAATAATTCCCGAAGCTTCTTAAACCAAAACCAAACGAATTGCCATTATTAGATATAAGTTATTATTTTTTTGAAAAATCCATTTGTTACCTTCGACTTGCGGTAGTAACAAACAATTTTGATTTAAATCGAAATAAAATTAAGCACTTTATTTAATAATTTTTCGATGATTTTTACATATTGGATTGTTTCAACAGTCAAAAATAGTCAAACTCGAAAATACTCTTTCTGTTTTCCAGATTCAGTTTGACTCGAATATATATATGCTCAGTAATATTGACGCTGATGAAACTCTATTTTGGCTTTGATTTGCAGGAGGTTTCATAAAATGTTTCTTAACTTTACAGCAGATTATATTATGAAATTTATTGTACTAACCCTTACTCTGTGGAAGTCCATTTTTCTAAGCACTTTAAACAAAGAAACTTTTGAACATAACTTGACTTATTAAAGTAACATTTTGTTTTTCCAAGGTAGCTATCTGATGTTTATTAAGTCTCAACACTATTTGATCAACTATCTTGAAAAAACAAAATGTAACTTCAATATGTCAATCTGATGATGATAGATTATCGAAACAGCTGTAAATGCATGTAACAAAGCTAAGTTTAGTTCAAAAGTTTCTTTGTTTAAGGTTATTAGATTAAATATCTTGTCTGCCAACAGCTGAAATACTCCCATCAAATGAACTTATCATTTTTTTCAATATTATATTTTCTTGATTTTCACTTCCAAGAGATAGATTGTCTGCTATTTTAATATTATAATCTGCAAGAGGAATATAGCATCTCCCAAACTAATTTGTATTCAAATAATATTTGTGATATTTTATTTACATTGCATAGCAGAGATTTAATAATTGATCTTCATTGTTTGTTACTATAATTTTAGTGTAAGGAATATTTTTTCCAAATATTTTAGAAGTTGTTATTAAGCGGTATTACGTTTTAATGATTAGTTTTTGTTACGTCATTAAGTTGGTGCAAAAACGATACAGATTAATATAGGCTACATATTATACGTTTAGTCTTCTTTCCAGCATATCATACAATAAACGTGGTGTGATTAATCAGCCTCTAAGAAGTGGTCATTTTAATCATTTTAAATGGTACTTTATTATTAGTTTGCAGTTTGTGGTTTCCAATTTTTTACTCTAAAAAGCCAATTAATGAGAATGTTTATTTAGATTTTTTTTGTTAAGGCTTATCATTCAAGATTGTATTTTAATTAAATTATTATTCATTAGTTAACCGTTTTATTTGTGTTTCATTTACCCTCGCCGAAAAAAAAAATAGTTCCTAATTATGATTAACCGATTTTGGACGACCTTCGCGAAATTCGTCGGTGACCGATCTACGACCACGAATAAAATCAATAAAAATATATTGGATCGCGAAAATATATTGATCAAGCTTTAACAATACTCGTGCCGATGCTTACTCCAGTCCACATATTTAAGAATGCATCAAACATGTTGTCAAATCCCTCTGTAATCGTTTCCTTATATTTAATGTCGCCATTTAGGATCCAATGGAATATCTGCATGGTACCTTCTGTCCATCTGTCTATATACCTATTTACGTGGAAACCTTCAACCTTTAACTCTTTGTATAGGATCATGTACTGGTCATAACCTCCTAAAAACACATAGCTTTAGCACAGAGCTGAATTGTTATCATTTACGATTATTTTTATAGTTGATCCACATAAAGAAAAAATACAGTTAAATATGTATTGGTCTGTCCAGAAGTAATCCCTAGAAATAGTACTTTTATTGATGGTATTTCAAAGTAAGATACTGTGGAAGAAGAATTATAGATGACGAAGTATATCATAGTTGAGTTTGAAAAACTCCACTAATGCGGGTCTGTTCAGACAGCAAAAAAGATGTGGCAACAACTGTTGTTCTTTCTGGAATATACCTGTATTTACAGGGAAATTGGTAATTTAAGAAAAAATGTGGCGGTCAATTTTTTCCAGCAATTAACAAAATTTTAATTTAAAAAATTAATTACCTTCTAGCTTGTCATCATTGAACACGTTGTTAAGCCCGCACACAGCTATCCTTCCATATTTATTCATATGATTTATTACTATAGATGAAATTAAACCTCCTAGCTAAAAATGCAATTTTTGTAGGTGTGTTTCTAAAACTAAGTCTTAAGTATTGCTTACATTGTCGAAATAACAGTCAATTTTTTGCGGAATGAGCTCGGTCAGTCTTTTGTCTATATCTTCAGTTTTATAATTAATAAAATTATCGAAACCAAGTTCATTGGTTAACCATATTCCTTTTTCCTGAGAACCAGTAAGTCCGATTACTGTACAACCCTTTATCTTTGCTATTTGACCAGCTACCATGCCGACAGCACCGGCTGCTGCAGATATCACCACTGTTTCTCCCGGTCTAGGTTTACAAATTTCCAAAATTCCAAAATAAGCTGAACTTCTACAAATACAGGTTTGTTAACAAATTGGTAATGCTCCTGTTATATGGATAGACACTAGTTATTTCAAACTTGATGCAAATTGATCTTAATAGAGAAATGGTACCAAAAAGGTAAGCAAAACAATGTTAATTCCGGTCACCAAATAGCATATCTAGGACTGATCCTGGATCAAAAATTGACTTGGAATAATATTATCAAAATAAATAAAAAAAATATTATCAAAAGCCTTAGTGGCGAGCAAACAATTTGAAAATATGTAGCGGTTGTATAAAAAAGGGGTTAACAAGAAATGAGAATACTGAAACAATTGCAGAAGAATGGGAAAATACAAAATTCCTGGGTCCGGAGCCCTTCTAATAACTCCACAGTGTTACAACTACCCGGCAAAAATAACAAGGTAAGCTTATTGTAAGGGTGACAGGAGGTACTGACTGACCTTGTCAGAAAATGAGCAAAAGGAACACTTCATGATGATACTGCCGTAGAGAGAGGTTTTCTATCCAGTGCTGAAGAGTTTTCCTCTCAGTCCATTTCAAGATCATAACTTTGGCAGTGCTTCTTGCAATGCCAAATATAGTTCAAGCTCCCCTTTTTGCAAGTGTCGATTTTATCAATGTCCTTCACCCCCTTGCGTCCAGACGCTCAGATCAGGACGCCTTTAGCAATACGATTCAGGATTTCAATGCAATTCCACACCAGCTGTGAATCCTGTCATTCAGAAGAGGATATCTGAGTCTGTTACAAGAATTTGGTAAGTTCTTATTTCTCGCAGCTGCTCTGAACGGTCCCCTACCCTCTACCCATTAATCTTCTCCAGGAGAAGACCCAGAGTCATCTCCATTGCCACCGTAAGGGTGGTAGTTAACATAGTATAAGATAGTATAAGGTTCCAAAGGGATGCCCTAGCTTTGTTTATGGTTCTTTCCAAATGGGAGTTCTAACTAAATTAAAGAGTTACAGGACATGGGCTTATAAAAACATAAAACTGAGTGAGAGTAAGGACTACAGAATATGTTAGGCTGAAGCTGAAATACTACTACGGAAGGTTGCTTTAGATCATGGAAAGGTTGTTCCGAAAATTGAAGAGTTGTGCTTATTTTTTTAGTAATCTAATTGAACATAAAAATTATCAGACCCTGGTAAACCAAGTACTCCAAGAGATAGCGATTTTGGATAATCTCCAAATTGTGGGACTACGTATGGATTTATTTTTACTATGGAATCAGATGTAGTTTTTCCATTTGATATTGTGTGAGTCCTCCAGCCAAAAGGGGCACAAACGTAGCTGCCAACTGGAAAGTTTGCATTTTTACTTGAAGAGATCCTGAAAAACAGTGAAATTATTAATACAATTTAGCGACATCCGGAAGTGATTGTGGCTATGAAATTGATTTATACAAATATTTAATTACATTCCAGTTTGTTGTCCTTTTACAGTTGATCCTATTTGACATAATTGCATATCCGATACATCAGCTTCAACACAGAAAAAAATGGCTTCTGATAAAAACTCTGAAAGGGAAAACGTGTTATTAAACACCAAAATCAGTATTTTCAAAAAGTTGATACCTACCTCCATCTTCGATCGGTCTCATGGTTTCTTCAACCAGTTTAAAATTCGATTTTTTAGGGGTACCTTCAAAGGGCTTTATGTATTTATAGACACGTGCTACAACCATATTTATATATATACAATCGGTATTTTTTTACTAACAAAAACTAATTTTGATTATCTGTGCCGAAAATTTTTTATTGTTACCTTTGTGATTTGAAATGTGTCATTTTTTTATTCACAACTTGACAGAATACGTCGAAATACATTGTGCATTTATCGTTGTACTGATTGCTGATTGGATAGGTACCTATTTTAAAGTCAACCAATATAATTTAACAGGAAGTGGATACAATTCGTAAATTGTAGCTGCATCAACATGGTCTATAGGGATATTTTAATAAATTTTATTCAGGTACCTACTTTATATAATGGCACTTTATTTAAATTTTCTATAGAGTAACTATAGAACACTGTGCCTTAATAAAACAGTATAAATTTTAACACAAATCCTTATTGCTAATAACAAAAAACCGAAGTAATAAATTATCGATATTGAACTACGTGCTTGGTTTAATTTAGATAATCATGGAAAGGCGACATTTAACAGAGCTTAAGTACTAGGACAGATGCAGGTGCTTTACGAGTTACGATGTAGTAATTTTCCTTTCTTTGAACATCACAGAGGAAGATGTTGAAAATAAAAATTTGTTAAAATATAACATAGAGACAAGAATTCATTAGATTTGAAGAATTATGAAGAAGAGGAGGAACACTATGTACTAAAGAACGAAAAAAACAATACCGACAGGTGATGAATAAAGAACGAGAATCCAGCAGAAGAATCAATAGAAGAAAAAGCTTGTTTCACTCATTAATTTCTTATCATTCAATCAATTTAGACATTCGTATGATCATTGGGTAGATTCAGGAGGTCCCATCGGCTGAGATCGCTTAGAAAGAAGTCTATCTGAATGTAGCGCTGCTTGAAATCTATTCAACAGCGGCTGAATGTTTTGCTCAGCGTAGAAATTCTTCGCTTTGGAAAAAGCGATTTTGACATTAATGACATTTCGAAATTGGGTTACGTATGTTTGTGTTGATTGTTGGGATGCGATTAATATTGCTTTTCTCCATGTGATAACTGAGGTTAATAATTATCAAGATGAATATGAATTCTATTCACAAGCACACTTCTGGTCTTACTGATATTAATGTTGGTTGCATAGTTATATCTTTTTTTAAAGTTTTTTTTTTATTTATTATTGTAGTTCTGTACATAAACACCACATACATATAAACACCAAAAGAACAATTGACTTTCGTTCTGCTGTAAGTGAGCCACGCATTCAGCCGAAACGAAGGCGCTAATTAACATCGGCCACAACATGCTGAGTGGCTAAATCTAGCCGCTGGTCCCAGGAGCAGTAACATGTTACGGGGCAGATTTATGTCCAAATCCAATAGACTGGGGGAGTAGAGATGTGACGCCATGTTTTTCGAACTGTCAAAGGTTTCCAAACAACTTTTGTTGATGGTGTGTTTTATATGTGTCCTTGACTATTTTATTGTATTTTCTTGATTTTTGTGAGTTAATTACTGTTTTTCCATTGGTTAGTATTCATTCATGATACAAATATACAAGATAAGATATCGCGCATGTTTGAGGCGTGGTTAGTGACGTAACTTGTGACCAGACGCCATTGTGTACAGGTTATAAGTTTAAATTTCCCCGGGAAAATATAAAATAAATTAATTAAAATATGTAGTGTGCTGTATACGGGTGTGGTGTTGACAGTTTCTATAAGTGGAAAGTGTTCCGATATGCAGAAATATTCAATCGGGTAAATCAGTTAACTTAATAATAAAAAAACATACAATTTAGAAAATATATAGTTTGCTGATAAAATTGGCATCTGTTAATTCTAACTTTTATCGAAAACACTAAATTATTTTTTTATAATTCGCTTTTACAATAGACTTCATTGTAACACTCGACGGAGTGTGGGAAAGAAATCTCTTTCCACACTCGTCTAGTTATTTTTTGTGTCACAGATGGTAATTGTGTGTATTTTATTAGACAATTTTGAAATTAACTGTTTCTTTTATTTTCCTTTAAATTGGTCATATTTATATCTTATATTATATTTTCTTAAATTATTTATCACTCCAATTTTATGTTCAAATCAAACTTTAAATTTGATATATCTGACATATATGTCATTTTTGTAAGTACCAACATAATTTAATGAACACAAAAAGTACTAATTGTTGTATAATTTTATTTAAAAAACATAAATAAATGAGAATTATAAAAAATATTCTTTAAAACTTTGACCATTTGTAGACCACTTCGCGGTTCGTTTTGCAAACTGCAATTGTTTTACAAATAACTATTAAATTGAACAGCTTTTATGAAAAATGAATTCAAATACTTTGCAAATTATTATGAGCAAAACAGTATACATTATTTGATATAATACATTATTACAATATTTAACTTACCTTAAAAATCTAATTTTTGTACACTTTTCCACAAATACAGCGTGTAAACCCAACATCAACTTCAACAAAACTAAAGATGGTAGGTATCTATCGTTTTCGCGCCAATGTTAAACAAACTATTTACTCCTCCTGCGGAATTTTTCAGAGCTTAGTTATTTTTTGGTATTCATTAGAAAATAGTAGGTAACAATAAGCATTCCAATATACTTATCTCGTTTTTCAAAATTTTTGAGATTGTAACTTTTCATGAGAAGAAACGATGTGTTTTTCTTGTTTCTTTTAAATTTACTTTTTTATTTTATTGATTTTTTTATACATATTTTTTGTTTGAATAAAATAATAATTCTAGTATCAAAAAATCATGTAACTAGAGAAAATAATGTTCTGAATGGGATATATTATGCCTTCCTTAAATAAACAAATATAAAAAATATTGATATGACTCTATAAATAAACTACCTACAAACAGACCACTCGGAACGTCGCAATGCGATCCTGTTAATTTTGACAATATGCCATCCACTGTTAAGATTCTTCTTGACTCCGCAGAGGTGCAGAACGATCCGCGGCAGAACCGTCTTCAGGGCATTCTTTTGGAGAAACTTGATGGCGTTTGGGGGGGCAACTTGACCCACAATCAAATAATGTCGCGCCAATAGGCATCTCAATCTCCAGTCAGAGTTTTGACTCGAACGCGCGAACATAGAAGTCAGTTAAAGTTTCCAATTACCACGCACGCTATTACGTTTCTACGTCAAACAGTTTAAGTGACTTTGTTATTTTGTGGAAAGAAAAGTGATTATACGAAAAAAAAATCTACATTCTACAATTAATTCTTAGGTAAGTTTGATGTACGTTATGTTATTTTGGCCGGGGCCTACTTTTCGCGAGTTCCACTTAGGATTAAAGATAACTGTAAATTATTTAATGAGAAGTGAAGAAAAAATGTTAACTTTTAATGGTTTACTGGAAATAGTGAGTTTTCGCATTACATACGGCCCCTTTAATTATTCTATTTAAACTCCGTGTCTATTTTAAACCGGGTACGAACTCATTAACACTCATGAAGGTGATTTTAAAAATAAAACCCTTTGTTCATTACATAAGCTTTGAAATTATATGTATTGTATAAACAATTAAATATCTCACAATTAAACAATCACTCTGAAAAAATTTAAATATTTAAATATCTAGTACACACTATACAAGCCATCTTGTTTTAGTTGTGAATTTCTTTTTCACTAATAAGTATTTAAAAACGATGGATTATTTGGAAAACTTAAAAACAAGTTTTTCTTCAAATCTCTATAAATGGGATTTAGGTTAATTTAATTCCCTAGGGAATAAACCTCCTTATTTATTTCATATTATTTTTCAAACAATCTTAATCAATCAACAAATACTAAGATTTTATATTAACTAAACACGATGATATTCAAGTTTAAAAGCGCGGTCAATGACTCCTCGATCTGCATCAGTAATTCTTTTTAAATTCTTTGCTGTAAAAATATACTTTTTGGCACATACTAAAACTATAATAAAGTCATTTTTCAATTTAATAATTAAGCAAATCTTGAATATTTATTATTTAATTGCTAGGCATCTGCCACCTGTTCCATTTGCCATACATTAATGTTAAAATAATATTCTGCGATTCAAATAGGTTTGAATATCAAGTTTTAAAATCTTAACCAATAGACCCAAAATTATTTTTTAGAACTTATAATATCTTTTCTACAAGAAAAAAATAGTTAATCGAGATCTACAGTTGATTCTATATCTATAACTTCCAATCGAAAGAGATGAGTTTGTAAAGTTCTGCCTGTTTTATAGATTTTGCAAAAGCATTCGACGGTGTACGCTATGAAAAAGCTGTGACACATTCTTGAAAGAAAAACATAGATAATAAACACCTATGAACAATTGTATTAGAATCAGAAAGCTGTAATGAAAATAGTATACCGAACATCACAAGAAAAGGAGTAGGTACACCATTGCCATTTAATGTCTATAGTGAGGACAAAAATTTGCATTACTTCAAAATGTAATGCGAGAAAAAATTGATTCAGGTTGTGGAAAAATGTTATGAAGAAAATGTTGTGATTTAATTTCAAATGGATTTAAAATATATGTGGAATACTAATTGGTAACATGGCTGAATTTATCTATATTGTTTTTAATATATGATTGCCGTACTTTATTAATTCTGTATATTCGAATTTATTTAAGGCAAGATTAGAAAAACCTGTGGTTTCTTAAGATAATACATCAGCCATATTTCTATCCATACCTACCTTGCAAAGTTAAAGAATCTGTCATTACTAACGCATTTTGACATTTTGTGTTATTTGCTAACCACTGCATAATATACAGAAGTCTGTTCTGATTTTATGCTGTAATTTCAAATAATTAGGAAATTCGACCAATATATATATTAGTTAATTATTGTTAGATGAAGTTATGAAGTCTTTTATCCAAAGGATAAAACTAACATGAAAGCTTTTTAGTGCAACAAATATTTTAAAGCACATATCCATATTATTACAACACTTTTTTAACATTGACGTTAGCTGCACTACTGCCACGTAAAATGTGTATAGTCATTGTTTAAATTAAGTATTTGTTTTGATATAGGAGCAACATATTTATTAAAAACTTCAGTTCAATCCTCTTTAAAAATGATCCCCGTTTGCATACGTCAATTCGTGTGGAAGATTACCCGACCTTGTTGTCTATTGGATTAATGTAATACTTTTTGGAGAAATGCTATTTATTACAATACTTTTATCTACCAAGCATTTAAAATAAAGAATAAACTAGGTCAGAAACACCATTAAAGCGCAATCTGATTGGCTTTTGCACATGATTTGAATTTATTAAATCAGCTGTCCGTAAAAATAGACGAAAAATAATTTCGAAGAACTGTATTGCTTTAGCTCCATAGTTTAATATCTAGTTGACTATTAGTTTTCTGCGTCTAGAGAGATGCGAAGAAAAGTCTGAAAACAATAAATCGTACTCTTGAGAAAACACCATCATTTAAATACGGATGTTACTCTTCGAGAATGTAAAGTATGACGCATCAGGAAAACCCACGAAACGAGATTGAAGGTGTCCTTATTTTAAGTAGATTTATACTGTTCAATAAACATATAACATTGTTATTTTAGCGAGAGTCGTACTTTCTAACATACTGTAAGCTTCTAGTCCAATTCAATGTTATTAACAATTACATTGATTGTGCATGATTATAACTTCTATCAGCCTTAAATTTATCCGAGTTTATGACAATAAATACATGACGACACGGACAAGTGTCATGTTTTTTGAAAAATTCCGTACAACAGACCATTTTAAGTGGGTTTTGGAAAACAGGCTGATCACATACTTCAAACAAATAAAAATACTAAATTAATTCCGCTTTTATACTATTGTCTAACAGTTAGCAAAAAATAAACCTTATGGTATTTTCTTACAAAACATAGTGATCTGTCACAACACATTATACATTTTATAAGTCACATTTGAAACGTAGATAAACTTTAATTTTTTGGGGTTCTTAAGAAGATAGGTATTTGGTTTGTTTTTAATTTCAAAGTCATACCATTTCTCTTGACGGGAAATGGTATGACTCCATTGATCATACAGTACTTAAATCCAGTTTCTTATTTCATTAATCTTTTTATTAAGCAATCAAGGGTTGGTAACATTTGTTATTTCTTCAAATTATACCTTTTTCATTAAAATTTGCGTTTTCCTAGATGAACTAAGAATTTTTAAATTATTCTTACTCCCACACATACTAACAACAGTAACATAACCTGCAAATAGTTTAAATTGAAAACTAATAGATTTGAATCTGTAGACGCATTGCTTTAAGCTGGAAAATACACACATCGGAAAAGTCTGAGAAAATTTTTAAAAATCAACGTCAGTTTTTCTTGAGTTAATTTAGGAAAAAAATAATACTTGTTCTTTCATATACCAAAATATTTTCACTCATAATAGCGCATTGCCATAGTAACGAGTCAAAATTAAGATATTTTATTGGTTAAAAAGTAGAGGTGTTATTAAATAAATTATTTCTTTGAGGGCACGAATATTTTGAAACGTAAACTTAACAACTCGATTTTCTGACTTTAAAATGAAAATGTGGAAACTCGCTCGGAGTAAAATACATGTTCTGGTGTTCCAACTTCACATGGATAACATTCCGAATAAGTTTATCCAAAAATTCGGTGATTTTCCAAGCATAAATTACACACAAGCATCTGTGTATTTTTGTATAAGTACATTATTGTTTAAATGGACAATATGTTAAGTGTCTCTATCTTCTTTGTACTCAGAGGACTCATATACTTCTTAGTCTTCCTGTCCATCTGTTTTTTATGTTTGTGTGGTTGCCTAGTAGAGGGCTACTCTCTTTATTTCTAAGTAGGTGACAGGTCACCTACTAAATAGGGTATTTTCTCATAGTCTGGCTACTTAGAGAAAATATTTAACGTCTAGACCTTGATATTTTAGCCTATTATCAAAAATTGTAATTTTATTATTTTGTTTACAAATACAAAAATAGCAATTTAGTTTACTACATATATTATGTTTATAAACACTATTAATGGATTCTACTTTTTTATCTGCTCGTTGTAAGAAACCATTAAAAATATATCATAATAATTATTCAGATCCATTGGTACAAGTTTGGAAAATTTTATAATGCCTATTTCTCAACATACAGTTTTGTTTTGTGTCCTAATTTATTTCAGATACTTTGTTTTATTCCTTGAAACCCTACTAATTACAAATTAATGTTATTGTACACAAAATGATTCATGTATCTATTCAAAACTACAAGTTATAGTGAGTCTATTACATGCCTCACCTTTACATTAACAGTTAAAAATTACTGAATAAAATTGCCAGGAAGTAACTGTATTTTTATGTGAATGAGTTCCAGCAATTTAATGATATCTGCTCGTATGTAACTACAAGAATCTGTGGGATTTCTATAATAAAAAAATTAAATATTTATGCTTACATTGTTGGGATCATGGCCCTTAAATAGGATGTATTTTTGTCTACCGCTATGAAAAATACGATGATAATTATAAAAACATGACAGCCTACACTTTTTATAGTTTTGTTGCCAAATACGCACATCGGAAAAGTCTAGGGATAATTTTATAAAATAATTAATTAGATAGAATTAATTTCTGTATCGTGAAATGTATGTATATTAGTTCAATTTCTAATGATAAATTTGTTCGTTTAAGAAAATATCGTTGGACCACTCCGATATTTCCTTTCTAAAGGTATTTTAATGGAATGAGGAAATACTTCCTTTTCTTTGCCATTAGGATTGCGTTTGATATTTATGTGTTAAAGTTACACCATTAATTGTGTAGTATGTTTGTAAAATATAAAATTAAATGTTTAGTACTGTTTATTTACAGTCTTATTGTACAAAAAAAACCAAAGTTAATAAAATATTTATTACTGTGAGTCATTCAATGATTTTCATACAAGCTACCGTACTATATGAAAATTTGATATCTACTTATCAAGTTGCTGGGTCTTGCCTGTGTATGGAGTTGTGTACCGTTAAGCACTGATTAATGTCTAGTGTTTAAGTTGATCAAAATAACATACCTAGGTACATAAACTTATAAGAAGGAGCAAATAGTATGCAAAAAAAATAAAACTTAATGACCATTATAGAAAGTGAAAATAAATTTCACTAGAAATGTTTTCAATATATAATTATAATCCCTACAGATAAGCATCGTCTTCGCCTTAGGAATATTTGTTTTAAGTCACTGTATGACAATATAGCTAACTTACAAATGCCATTTTCAAATAACAAAATATCTCAGGATATGTCAAATAAATTACCTAATATTTCTCGTGTTATCAACTTTGTAATACAGTATTTGTCTTTCTGTAGGATTTGATTATGTTTTCTTTACTTTTTCTTATTTATTTATACAGTTTCTTTTTATATACACACTTAATATCTAATTAATTTATATACACCCGGTACACTAGTCTCAATTTATTTATACCACATTAAAACACTATTATATGTACACTTTTTTACTCTTCGCTTGCTTTCGCGCTTCCCAATGCCGTTAGATTAAAACTAAACTCCTTGGCACGGGTATCGCGCTTTTATATACCTGCCCAATCCGCCGAATGACGCCGAGAACTTCCAGATGATTCTAGACATCGTTTTTCCGGAATAATCGAGTATAATGCCGATAAAATCGGCGTATTAGACCCGGGACATGAGCGAGTTTGGCGAGTTTGTGGCATTACCCCCTTCTTAATAGTGAGTTTCTCCTGGAACTCCTGTGTAGCCGAAGCTGGATGCTTGAATCGGCAACTGGTCCCATTCCTACTCTTTCCGGTAAAATGGAAATAGCAGGCAACTTTCTTCCACCATAAGACTCGTTAATTCAACTGGTTGCTCTCTATCTTGGACATCGCTAGTTTCTTTAAGTTGGATTCCAGCACATGGTCTCGAAGACTTTGTAACTCTTGCCACACATTTCGGTAGGTGGATCCATCTTGAAATTTGTTCTTTGTTACCAGATAGACGATAGACGAACTGCAAATTGTGTTTGAGTCTCACTGTCTTACCAGCAGTTGGAATCTGCAGTGTCTAACTACCCAAACTTTTTTCGGATAACGGTGACCAAACCTCGTGCGTCTTTAATATGAGCTGGCATGTTGTTTGGCAGGGAATAGTCCTCCGGGAACGTGAACTCTAGCTCTACTGGTTCCTCCATAAAGTTCCAAGAATTCTTCTAAGGCAGGGTCTGGACCTTCCCAGATACAGTCTACTTTTTCTTCTTTGTTATGGTCTCCTACATATGACGCTAGTCATCTTTCGGTTTTGTATTGGGGATCTTACTTACGATAGATGACCTAATTGATCCTTTTTTTTGATCAAATACGGACCTTCCCAAGATATTTGTAATTTTGGAGAGAACCCCTTTCTCCTTGTCGGGTTGTGCATGCATACTTTGTCCCTTTCGTTGAAACTGCCTTGTTAAAAAAAAGTTCAAAAAGTTCACAAGGAAGTCTCATTTCGCGTCCAGTGTTTCGCGCAGGTATTTCTCCTGTGGACTCATTGACACCAGATTGATAAGCCATTGCAAATAGGGAAAGATACTGATTCCAATCTTCCTAGTGGCTGGAAACTACTTTTATTAAATCTTATAGCTTTGTAGGTACCTACCTAAGGTCTTTTTGCTCTTTGATTATGTAGAATTTAAAACTGTAAATTTTTCATTTTGCAAGAAACTCATCAAAATAAACCACAAAATGCTTAGCTGAAAATACGCTATTATCAAATAAAAGAGAATTTTAAAATGAATTGCTTCTCTCTGTAGAATTTGTAGAAGAAGAATGTTATGACACGTGCTTCCAATTTCCCAATAACTCAAAAAGAATGTTAAAATGAAAAATGACCAGGTTCATGGACGCTTTTAATTTAATTCGGTAGCCGCATGAACACACCGGATAAGAAGCTTTTTACTTTTATTATTAATTCAAGGTTCTCCATCTCGCTTATAACATCTTACAACTCCAAGGTTAAAGAAAGCAATAATGACCACAAAGACGTACTGAAATGTTTTTCATTTGTGAAGAAAATGGTACCTACCTAAGATAACCGAAGCAAATTATGTTCAAAGATTAAGTTTGCACTTAAAACTAAAATTATATACATATTCTTCGTCAGAAAAATCAAAGTCAATGTCACAAAATTTTTATTTAAAGTCTCTTATTCTGTACTTAATTTTTAGCCTGGTGATGGCCTATAGATAGGCCGAAACTAGTAGCTGTCAATACTTTAAATAAAAATTTTGTGACATTGACTTTGATTTTTCTTCGTCAGATATTCTAACATTACGGACTCCAGGGAGAACATTTAACAATTGCCTGGCTGTAACATGACGAGTTCGCAAAGTCTGAATTCTTAAATAATATGCAGGATTAGTACACATGGGAACTGGTCTTCTATTATAACTTCCAGTTTCTCTAAACCTTCTTAAGACTCTAGAAACGCTGGATTGGTTGATTTTCCATGACTTCAGCAACATATTGATGAGATCGTTCATCTTCAACTAAAGCCACGATTTGAGCTGCTTGTTCTGGGGTTAAATTACTCATTTTTACTCAAAATGTTTCTAAATACTTCCAAATGAAAAATTTAACAAACGTACTGCACACAAGAAATTTTAAAATGTAAATAATACAAATAGGATTTATCAAAATTTATTCATTTTTTTGTTTTTCAACAAAAAGGCGATGTAAACTGTGAATATTTTGGGCTTTTATACATCTAAAGGATACCATACACTCATATAAAAATATTCTGAAAAATGTGATGTTTTATTTTACACCATAATTCAATTTTTAAAATTATGCTATAGGTACTTTTTGTGACGAGTTTAGTTCGTCACAAGATATGTTTCGTCTTGACTTACTACATAAGCTATGGCGATTGCCAATATAAGTTGGAAATTGTTAATTGTAATCGTAATTACATATTTAGGTATACAGTGTGTGATCCAATGGTCCTGATAAATATTATTCAAAAACTGAAGAACATTTAAACTAAAGTGATTAGGATAGGTCGAGGTGGACCACAATTTTGGACAGCTTGTTCTCCAGATTTAAATCCTCTGGATTTTTGTATCTGGAGTTACCTAAAAAGTCTAGTTTACGAAACGCTTGTTGACAAATTAGATGAATTAAAAAATAGAATTAGAGAATCTTGCCAAACAATTCAAAATATCCAAAGGATTTTTCAACGGATCAATGTTGCGAAGGGTCCTGCATTATGGTCGAGGGTGGTCACTTTAAGCAATTGGGTTGTTTTTGAACCAATTTTCAAATAGTTTAGTAGTCGTATCCTTATGGTAGTCCAAACTTGAGTCCTTTATGTTTTTTGCTAATAATAATAATCCATTTGGAATCCAATCTTCTGATCTTGTGATGCATTGTCCCTTCTTTGACGAAGATGTTGTTTCGCATTTGTTTGATGAATCTATCCAACCTATCTCGTCAAGATAGATAATAGAGCGATTTTCACTTTGTAGGTATTTTTTAAAGTGTTGTCTTAATCCTGACGCCACATTTGTAAACCGTACGACTCCATTACAGTTTGTTTGCTTGTAATTGTAATGTTCCTAGAATTGCTCCAAAGAAGTGGTAGTAACATCTTTTGCACTGTCAATTAATCTTACCAACCCTAATTTATTCACTTTCAGATATTTTATACTTGAAAGAAAAGCAAAATAAAGTGTTTTACTTTCTACTTTGCTGCTACAAAGAGTTTATGCAGTAAATAAGAACTTTTTTGTGATTTCCACGTCTCTGAGTGTTAACTGTGTATTTTTAAAAGGAGAGTATCACGTAATAAATAATTTGGAAACTTTCACATGCATTCGTAGTCAAAAGAATTCACACCTTGAGGCAATGTTCTTGAGTGGCGCTTAGAAAATGCATATCCGTCCGAGTATTAATTGAAAGAATCGTTTTAAATGATCTGAAAAAAAAATTATGATGGTGTTTTTTAAAATAAGGTTGGAGAAAATCTCAACTTGAAAGGCGTAGCGTGAGGCGGAAATAAAACTGATCCAGGAAGAAATATCTATAGATGATGTAACGGTGATAATGTATTTAAATATATAAAAGATTATTCTTGTTTGGTGTAATTTATTGTTAAATTGGTACAATTTACTATCATGACGTTTTTTTAGGTTGAAAGACGAATGACCATTTGCGCAGTAATCTTTGTTAAAACAAAATAATTGAGCAATTGTCTGCTCGACTATTAACTTATAAAAACATTGATAGATCCATCTTATTTTGTTAAAGTTGATGATTTCATTGGTATCGCGTGACAATACTTATCAATTTATTTTATGTTTAAATTCTTAAAATCGTAACAGGCCGCAAGTGTTAAACTATAATAAGCAATTAAGTATTTTATTTTAAATGGACAATTCCTTATTAAACCAAATTAATTTGTAGGTAGTTAGAAATAGTTAGAACAAAGAAATAAAACAATGGGATAATTTATTACCTCATTGATAATAATTATGGAAAAGTAATCGAAATGAAAAAGGAAATACAATACTGGTATAGAACCATTAATTATAATGGTTTTAGTATATTATATTCGCCATGCTACCTTACTTTAGATTACCGTCATTACGAACCTTAAAATTAACCCTGACTCACCCCTGTATTAGACACTTTACTTACCGTAGCTGAATGTTCTCTCAATCGAGTGTACGTTCAATGGAATGCACCTGAATTAAAACCCTTAACTGAACGCAACCCCTAACCGGATCCCAGCGAGACAACTGACAGCTCTCGTCTATAAATTACGATGCTTCTAATATACCACCCTTTTTTCCGTCGAGAACTCAAACAAGACAAAAACTGGTGGACCTGCGGAATGAATCTGTATCTTTTAATTTTAAATTAAGGAGGATGAAGCCTAAAAGCTTAATGGGTCTATTGTGCTTCCTCCTGAGCCTACCTTTTTAGTTTGTCGTGCAGCCTACTGATGTGAAGTAGTCGAAGACCTCCTTCAGGGGAGTCTATCTTATGTTGGCTAGTGTTGGCCAGTACTGTGACTTCGTTGTTCACACCTGCCTTAGTCAGGTGTATTATATTTGCCGTGTTCGTTTTTTTCTGCGTTCTTTAGGGTTTGTTAAATTCAAACCTGGGCGCAAGACAGTCCATATTTCGCCTCCAAAAGAATGGAATGAAGAAATCAAAAATTAGAAACAAAATAAAAAAGTGGCCATTTATTGCAGGGAAAATGTGAAAAATGATAACAACATATAAATATATAGCCACAGAAAACAGTAACATGATTGATTTACTAAAACAAACATGGAACAAAGATGAATGCAATGGAGATAAAATCCTTAATTAATATTGCTGAATAGAGAATATTAGATGATTGCATTTGTATAAAGAATAATAAAGAACTCTTCGTTTTAACAAAACTTCCAATATTTGTTTAAAAAAGTAATAAATTTTGGAAGTTTTGTTAAAACGAAGAGTTTCTTATTATTCTTGGTAAGATGGACTTCCAAAAAGTAAGGGTTAGTACAATAAATTGAATTTGTATGGTTACATCACCAGGATGAAACCAAAGTTAATAGAAAGTGCTGGTAATAAGAGTATCAAAAAGAAGTGAAAGAATACTTAGACAGAATGGATTTAACAAATAATAAATACAGGAAGAGAATGAGATGGAAATATTCGTAAGGTATAGAAAAAAATTTGGAAATGAACAGGAATCTCAATACGACCCTGAAAGGGCATAAGAGAAAAAGAAATTTGTAGTCAGACATAAATTTTTATCTTGTTTACAGTAAAAAAGTTAAATATATGAATTTATCGCCAAAGATTACAATCTTACAATCAGAAGGATATTCATTTAGATATAGACAAAGGATTCTTAAACACCTGTAAACAGGAAATACATAATATCAAGGTTTTACAAATTACGCTAATAGACTTCACAGCTGCCATGTTCTTGCACAATCATGTCTAGGGAATACCTTAATAATATTATTTAAAATATTTTAATATCTACATTTACAAAACCAGATCTTATAACTAAGAAGTAGTGACAGTTGAAAACGATTATATTTTAGGGGTAAAAGTTGAAATTAAACTCTATTATAATAGTAGAATTTTACTCAATCCGCTTTAAATATAATGAACTAAAACTGAAATATGGTATCTACATATTTGTTAAAAAATAATCATTTTTCAGAACTTAGTTACAAGTACGAACAACTTCATTTAAAATATAATATAATATAAAGAGCAAATAGTAGATGGCCCGAGATTAGCAGAAGGGTAAAAGACAACGTGAAGTCAGTAACAAACACTCCATAGGTTATAAACAAAGTGAAGTGAGCTGGGTTGAAAAATGTAATCTTTTTCGTGACTTGTGCAGTTAAAAATTATGCAGTATTTAAAATCTCAACTATTTACGTAGCCAAATGTAATTTAATTTTAATTCCTGCTCTAACAATTTATTTTGACATAGCCGATCACAGAACAAATTCTTCTTTTTTACTATTTATAACGTCCTGTGAGTCTTGCTACTGTGGCGCCACCAATTTTCCACCTTTCGATGGACACTTTTTAATACATTGACTTGGTTCTCCTTCCTTCTACCCTTCATTTTAAATAATCCTGTAAGCTGTATATATGAAAGTTGAGGCACTTGTTCGTTCAAAGGGTCTAAACATGTGTACCAAATGAAGTTCCTTTTCCTGGAGCTTGGTGTTTAGATCTAAACATGTGTACCAAATGAAGCTCCTTTTCCTGGAGCTTGGTGTTTAGATAGGCAAACAATCGTGTAGTCATTTTTTATGCCTGGTCCAGTATCCAGTATCATTAAGTTATCGTTACTATTGTCCCAAGTTATCATGTCATTTAGTCGTGGTGATATTAATTGAGATGTACTTTACAACTTATCCATGAAGTTTTTTAAAAAGACCAATGACCACTTGCGCAGGAATATTTATTAAAACTAAATAATTGAGCAATTGTCTGCTCGACTATTTGTTTAGTAAATCTCAGTCCGTTTTGAAAACAACTGATAGATGCATCTTATGTTGTTAAAGTTTAAGGATTTCATTGGTATCGCCTGACAATATTTATCAGTTTTTTTTTATTTTTAAAATTCGTAAAATTGTAACGGGTCGCAAGTGTGAACTCATCATTTCCAAGTAAGTATTTTATTTTAAATGGAAATCCGTTATTTGAACTATAGTCAAAATAATAACATTTCAAGGTTAACAATTAATATACAAATCGGAAAAAAGCTATTTAATTAAAATTTTTGATTGCGATCTCACCTTCTTTAATTTATTTACTTTTCGACAACTCAAATATTTATAATTATCGGGTGTAGAAAAATATCTATTTTTATTGATTTATCGTATAAGATTAAATATTCCCGATTTGGACACCAAGAACTTTTACTTACCTGTAAACAGGAAATCCAGCGATAATAATTAACTTGACAGCTGCCATTTTTTCTTTAATAACATGTCTAGCAAATAACTATCATTTTCCTTACTACTACTACTTACAATGTCAAACGTAATGTTGTACTCTACCCGAAGAGTTATAAAATATTACTGTATCTTCTATGACCAATACTACCTATTTATCGAGGAGTGACACATTAATTTATTAAATACAGTAAATTAAGGTTATGAAACGTTAATTGAATTTAATAACCAGCCGAATTTGGGCAATGGGAAACAAAGGTTGGATTTAACCACTAATTTGGTTGGTGCATATCAATTTTACAGCTTCTGACGCGGGTTGAATAGAACCATCTTTGTGTCTTTGATGTCACGTATCTGAACATGCGCAGCTGTCACATCAAAAATGTCAAACATTTTCTTATATTCTTACATTTTTCAGTTAAATATTACTAAATATTCGAGCCTTTTAGGCACACATAGTCGAAGAGTTCTTTCTTCCAATAAATAGTTTTTTTTAATAATTCTCCTACACGTTAAATAGCAAATAAAGTAGGTTTTTAAATAATAGATATGAATTTTAAGTCCATAACTTGAAGTTAAAAAAACCTCTTCTTTCTTCTCAGGTTTTTAAGTTTTTTAAGTAAAAGAAGAAATTCGATGTATTAAGAGCTTGGGAATCTCAGCAAAAAAACTACAATTTTCCAAGGTGGCATTTGTGAACTGGACTATAATAATTTTTTTTATATTTCATTATAAAACGCATTTGCGTATCGTAATGTAACTTTTTATATTTTGCACTTATAAAAATCTTCATTATAAAACGCATTTGCGTATCGTAATGTAACTTTTACGCACGCAAATTTTTGTTTTAAATGGTTGGCGACATGAGTGAAGTATCTAAAGGCAAGACTATTGACAATGACATTTGTGGCTAATAGCAATTTATTAATTTTATATTGTTCTTTAAGAAAGTATCTGTAAATATGAATATAATATTTTACTTATATAATATATTATTATTGGTATATTATTC
The DNA here is from genome assembly GCA_035357415.1 of Ophraella communa. Classification (NCBI taxonomy): domain Eukaryota; kingdom Metazoa; phylum Arthropoda; class Insecta; order Coleoptera; family Chrysomelidae; genus Ophraella; species Ophraella communa. The sequence goes on along the minus strand of CM068980.1, from coordinate 56,531,632 downwards.
ATTTTAAAATATTTTAAAACATTAACATTTGATAATTTAAATGTCACAACTGTCAAATTTTATAAATTACACAGTGCTGCCGACATACTTTTTAAAATAAAAATTTTCGTAATTACATAAAAATAAAAAATTAATTTATATAATGGTAAAAAGGGCAAAATATAAAAAATATTATAAACAACTTATTTCATATGGCTGTTGTGACACTCGTTCTTTAAAAAACTCATCGCTTCGCGATTCGTTTTTTAAACTTGAACTCGTGTCATAACAGAATTCCATATGAAATGCGTTGTTTAATATACTATTTACGTACGCAAATTTTTGTTTTAAATGGTTGACAACATGAGTGAAGTATCTAATGACAAGACTATTGACAATGACATTTGTGGCTAATACCAATTTATTAATTTTATATTGTTCTTTAAGAAAGTATTTGTGAATGTGAATATCATATTTTACTTATATACCTAATATATCATTATTGGTGTATTCTTCATTTTAAAATACTATAAAACATTAACATTTGATAATTTAAATTTCAAAACTGTCAAATGTTATAAATTACACAGTGCTACCAACATACTTTTTAAAATCAAAATTTTCGTAATTTACATACAAATAATAAATTAATTTAATAATTTATGAAATAGCAGAGTATAAAAAATATTATAAACAACTTATTTCATATGGCATTTGCTAACAGAAATGCTAACAGTAAGCCATATGAAATGCGTTGTTTAATATACTATTAGGACAGTACTATTTATAAAGAAAGTATTTCTGGAATCTCAATTTGTTTGAAGTAAATTGATATAGAAGACAATTTCACTATATATTTATGACAAACAGATATGCGTGAACTTTTTTTATTGCAATTAATAAAGTAAAAAAGCAAAATAATTAATAGAGAAATCATAAATTGTGTTTTGATAATAACGTGAACAATAATAGTTTATTAGTATTTGCGTACCGCAGGCGCAAGTAAATACGTTGTAATCATAAAAAGAAAGTATACATTTACCAAGAGTAACTCAACTAAACGATCCAAAAAAATAACATTTGAGGCGTTGTTAAACTCAAGTTTTTCTCCATCATTTTAATTTATTTATCAATCTCTGCAAGATTACCTTTCAATACCTTTATTATAGAACTATTAATCTTTGATCTCAAATCAGGCTTTTGTTTTCGCTATCACTTGGCAATAAAAAATAGGAATCCCATCATTATGTGGTAAAAGCCAAAATAAACAGAATTCAATTCGGTTTTGTTGATTTTGGCGGATGCTGTATGTATCAAAATGTAGTATGAAAATGAAATGAACATATAACAAAAAATAGATGAAAAACAAAAGCTACTGAAAGTGCAGCTATACCTAATACAGCTAGCATCAGATATTATAACAACTGATTATGAAAATATTAAAGGAGTTCCAACCTTTAGCCCAGCGTCTGTGTAAATATTTCCTTCAACAATTGTTCCCAGAACTCCAATTTTTGGCAGAATGAATGATAAAAGAAGTGAAGAACAGTTTGGGCAAATTGACAAAAAAAAGAATACCTATAACGCCTCAGTGAATCACTGCCTTTTATTTATTTGTGAAGGGTTTGAACTCAGTGCCGATAGTTAACACCTTGTTATCTTTATCAGAAAGTGATAAGAGATTTGGAAAGTAAGATGTTATCTTAATTAAATCTACTGGTAAAGTATTTTTAAAGATATGCTGGGTCAATTTGTGTATATAGATACTGCGACTCCCGGTGAAATGCAGACCCAAAATCTTTAAGTATATGCAGATATACAATTTTATGAACATAACTGATTGTGTATTTAAAAAAAATGTAAGAAAACTACTGTTTTTCTTTATAAGATTAATTACTGAGTTTGTTTAAGTAAATACCACTTTTTTAATTCTCTTTTACTTGTTTCAGGTCTATTATGTTAACATTTCACCTCCCGATAATTTGTGTAATATGCAATATTATTGTCATTCAAGGTAAGACACTTTTAATATTATTGAGTTTAAAAAAAGTAAAAGTAGCTTTCTTAAAACGTCGCTTTGTAGATAATGGGTGTTTGGTAGATTGTAGAAATATGCTAATATTTTGTGAACAAACTTAATTTTGCAAGTTAATCTTTTAAACTATGTTAGTTGCGAAATTGTTAATATCAAAAATTGAGTAAATAATATTCTTTTCTCTCATGCTTATATGCGTAAATAGTTTCGATCGACCTTAACCTTCCTGACTCTATATTGATTTAATTGTTGAACACATTTCTAAATTTCTATAAGATGTGTAAGGCGATAAAAAATCGTATAATTCGGAGGCCTATACTGCTAAAAATAAATATGTGAGCAAAATTAAAAAGTCAGAAGTGTCAATGAAACCGTTGAATCTTTACCAAGGCAAATTTTCTGCTTCTCGTGGGAGATATTTTGTTTTCAGGCAGTGTACGGGGTTTACTTAAAGGTTTTTAATAACCACAGTCCCAACTCTATGCAACTTGAACTATACATAAAAATTAGAGAGTTCTTTTAAAAACCTACAAAACTGGACAAAAAAATATCGCTTACATCAACAGTTATTAGTAATAAACTGTCAGTAAAGCCATTTTTATAAGTTATGGGTTTATAAACAAATTAAAGATTTATCGGTGTAGCGTAAAATATCCGTTTCCCACAATGATACCAATTTATGCTCAGTAGCGTTCGACATATGAAACCGTATAATTATTATTTTTCATCTACTCACAATTTGGCGACTACAAGATTTTTCTAAGATATCTGCTTAGTTGAATAATTAATTCATCAACAAACAACGGAGTTATAGACCGTCTACGTCCAAATCAAATTACTAAACAATAAAGAAAGAAATGAACAAAAAAGTATAAATAGGCGCAAAATTTTAACAGCCATAGTTCAGATATCCTAATTTTTAAATGCTCTACGGCATAACTACGTGAGGTATGTTTTAAATTGTAAGAAAAGTGGGGTATGCCTTGCCTACAGAGTCGGAATCGGACCAAATGTTTTGTGTTCCGTTGTTATTGAATTTTTTTTATTATTGTTTCTGCAAGGAATATAATAATCTACATATTGCATAATCTTCCGTATCAAATAATGCAAAATTTCTCTGTATAAGACATGAAAAACTTTAAACCCAAATTATAATTGTACTGTATATTTTTATATATAACCCGTTTTATACATTTTTAAGTAAATGACTATAAAAAAAGCAAATCAAACGTACTTTATTTCGTTTAAAGTTTGTGAAATGTCCTGTGTATAATTGATAAATGGGAAGATTTTTTAAATAATTCCAAAATTTTAATGTTATCATATACAACCCTAACAAATAATAGGTATATAACATATATAACAAATAATATATATGCCTTGGTAACATGTGTGCCAAGCTGACAAAGCACACATCAGTAGTTCATGTTTATAATTACCAAAATCCAGGATACATACCTGGAATTAAAAAAAACAGAAGCACTTTGAATACAATAGAAATAGAAGCACAAATTTCACAATTTACAACATACTTGAAAGAAAAGGAAAGTGTGAGTTTTCTCCCTGATGTTAGGATGAATCTACATGACACAGACTTAAAGTCTGAGTAAAAATGTATTTTTATAATAACGAAATTCGATAGAAATCTGTGTAGTTGGTATCGTCTGGAAGTACCTTTAGGAAGTATTGTATTTTCTATAGGGGTCGCAAGAAAAATAATTTTATCAATCGTTTAGACAAAAACAATTGGATTGACACAATACCTCTACAAGCCAAGAGAGCACTATAAATCGTTATTATTTTTCTGAAATGTCAAACTTCAAACTTTTACTATCCACATTTTGACATTGTGTCTATTATTCCCTATGTTTTCGTCGAAGTTTGTGATTTGAACAAATACAGAGGAACAATATCGAGTAGATTGGATTAGACGTTTTTACTGGTTTTTATTTACAGATTTAGAGAATTTAAAATACTCAAAAATACTTGAAACAGAGCTTTTTAATAAGAAATCTCAAGGACCACTGAATATGAGCAAACAAGACCTAACCTTGTTAGGTTAAATTGTTAAATTAAAATATATTGAAACTTTAAACAATTTTGATTTATGTTGATTACGTTGTTGTTCATAACATTTTTCTGTTTAAATATTGCTTACTGACTATTTCATCATTTTGTTATAACTATTGTACCAATTCAAATCCATCAACAAATGTTTCACATTCATTCGTAATATCTTTAGCCTGCATTAAGTTTTCCTCTGGAGTTTTCCAGCACTTAAGAATTTGGAGCAATAATTCTAGTTAAATGGAAAACAAAAAAATTCCTAATTACGTTCTAAAGTAACCAACATTAAGTTATTGATAAGGAATGTGTGAAAATAATAATAGCCGTTCCAAATTCATCTTTGTTTGTCTGACGTATAGATGGCACCTCCAACAAATAATGACGCTATTTCTGACATTTGCAAAAAATGGAAAAAAAATCCGTATGTTGAAAAATATTGCTTTTTGATAAATAAAAATAATATAAAAGCCGCACAATGGGTTGATAAGCATTACAGCACATCTGCTCAACAATAATTATTGACTGTACGAAGAAGACAAATAACTGTTATCGGAAAGTTGGACGTTGGCGTTGGACCAATTTTTTTAGCTTAGATGAATAAAGTTGAATTTTGATTGAAAAGTTGTGTTTTCATTATCATACCGGAGATGTAGCATGACATCAAAAAAATATGGGGGGGATTTAAATATGGAATCCCGAAACCGAAGAATTTTAAAAAATGTTGTTTTAGGTTTACCATTCGAGAGGGACTTATCATCAAATATTTTTACAATAACGGCAGACGTACCAGAGCTAGATCCAGAAGAGGTTTACACAGATGATTGGAATTATAAATTAGAACGACACAAAGTACCAGTTTTGGCAAATTTGCACAGGAATCACACGCTTCCACCTACAGCCAATGGCAGTGTAAGTATGTATTCCATTTTCTTAATATTTTAATGACGAATAAAATATAATTAGGATATAGGCCTTTTGATCATACTACGAGCGGTAACTCAAACAATTCGTACTGAGAATAATAAAAAACTCTTCGTTTTAACAAAACTTCCACTATTTATTTAAAAATTTGCTTTTTTATGTTAAGAACAACTCTTAATATTAATAATGATGTAGATATAGCTAAGCTGTTAGTAAATAAAAACCTCCTTCTCTTTATAAATATTTCAGTATGGTCGTAGGAAAAGTATAGTATACAACACGCATGGAATGTCCATTTTCCACTTGAAGTGATACGTAATTTGTGCTTCTGCATAAACATTCGTATCACTTCTCCTGCAAAATGGGTATCATTCCATGCTAGTTGCACAATATACCATTTTATATTACTTACTAGTTTAAAACAGATGTAAAACTAGAAGTGGTTTTCCAGCTGTCCTGTCATTTTGTCTTAATATCACTATGCAACATGAAAATAATTACCAATATTTGGAATAATCGTATGTGTTAGATTCAAGTGTACAAAATAAAAATATTGTTTCTACTACCCTGCGTAAATTTACGCACTTTACGCGAGGTGTTTAAAGTTTTACTTTTTTCATTGGTGAAACAAGAGAAGACATCAAAATCTTACATTATATCAAATCTGGAGAAGTATAGAAAAAAACACATACATATATAGATATTTCACTTTTATATACATATACATATATACATATAACCTTCCTCTAATGTCTACCACTTTAATAATTTTTTGAAGACTTTCCTGATCTATTGCAAATATAATATTTTAAACTGTCACCAGGTTGAAGTTTTTTCATCCCATTTTTCCACATTTTCAATTTCAACTTTCCACTTTTTAAATTCTAAAATTTTAAAATTAAAATTAAATTAAATAATAACTTTGAAAGTTAAATATTTTTCGGCTCATCCTACAATTAACTAGCATTTTGAAAAATTCTAAATTTACAAGTGTTAGATAACTATTTAGAAAATAACTCTTTTTATTACCACAACCACCACGAACAACAAATTATAAATTTATTTCAAATTATGCATCACACATAAGATTAGTGGACCTGCGCAATTAAAATATCGCGAAGCACGTGTTTGAACGTCTCCTTAAAAATGTATTTGATGAAAAGGCCTATTAACCCATCGTTTAATAAATTCCGGGACTAAACTAGAGATGGCGTTAATAATGCCGAATCTATAACAAGTTTCGCAAGTACCAATCATCTAATGACATATGTCAACTAATCATAACAAGTAGACAAAAGTTACGTTCTTTTATTCACCGGTGGTTCCATCAATCCACCAACCACGTTCATATATTCTTTGGTGAAATCTAGTTTGACGTAACCCCGCGTTCATTTATTACTGTGTTGTGCACCAAAATTGCAAACCTCAGAGTAATAAGTCTTTTGCTTACTTATTACTCCGAGTTGCAAACCCATTCCATCGATGTATGGAGATGGATCACTGGTGACTCCAACAATTCAGTCATCAAAGAGTGACGTCACTTCCATCATTGATGAATACCTGGTGTGAAAAAGAACGTACGTAAAATACAAAATGAGGCAGTAACTCCAGAAAACATGAAGCAACTGTGATAAGAACTGCAAGAGATAGTGAAAATAACAACTGCGTAGTGTTCACTATTTTGTACAAAGAATTTGAAAATAAGAATCTTGAATGAGGTTATGTTAAAGAATTTTGCCAAAATAATATTATTTCCATTGTTAGTCCCAGGATTTATTGTGTTTTGCAATAACAATTTGAAAACCATGCGTTACAAAGTATTTATTATTTATGTATATTTATTACAGGGTCGCCTCTTGTGGGAGTTGGACCAAGAAAAATCAACACACCTTCCACAATTCTTTGACAAAGCCCTGAAGCTGCTTAATTTGAAGCAAGTAGCGTTTGAAATAGAAAATTCAGTGATGTCAAAAGTTTCCTGCACAGCATGTAAAGCTGGTATGTTAAATTCAGTCACAAATAATTCCGTATTTGATTTAATTTTTTAAATATATACAGGTGCAGGTCTGTTACAACATTATATTAAAACAGGAAAATCCGAGAAGGAAATTAAGAAAACCATCTACCAATTTTGTGTAAACTTAAAGATCCAATCGCCGCGAGTATGTGAAGGTATAACCGAATTATTTGCAGGAGAAGTAATATACGTACTTGGAAAAGTGAAGATGGGTAAGTAAAATTCATTTCAATCATGATTTTTTAAATCGTTTTGCTTAGTGAAAGTTATTTTTAGGGCCCGATGAAGTGTGCAGCTTCGTTATAGGAGATGCTTGTGGAGATACGTACAACCCTTACCATGAATGGGAGGTTCTCTTTCCACCAGTACCAAAACCAACTGTAGTGGATACCAAAACACCAGAGGTGTGTGATATAATTAATATAACATAACCTCAAAATTTGATTACTTGCTTTGTAGGTTAACGCTCCAACTTTTAAAGTTCTTCACCTTTCCGATACCCATTATGATCCTTATTACATGGAAGGCAGTAACGCGGATTGTGCTGAGCCACTTTGTTGCAGACTCACGAATGGAGTGGCACCTTCTAAGGAAAAATCAGCTGGAAAGTAAGTATAGTTATGAGTATTGCAGTTTCTGCAACATATAGTTATTTAACCAACTAGTGTACCTATTCATACGGGCGATTAACAATGTATGTTTGGTTGTCTACACCACTGGTCATAGTCAAATATATACACAGCTTTTGTGTTAGAGAAATGTATGTTGTGTTGCATATAATAAAATCGTTCATTAATACGAAATCATTCAATAATAGGGATCTTTAATCAACGATTTTGAGTGAGTTAAAATTCATTTTAAAGTAACGGTCAACGGAAATTGACATTTGTTGTACGAAACCCTACTTTGTGGAACTCTGTGTATGAATGAGGTTTAATTTTAGTGTTAATTATGTGTAAAAATATTTCAGTTAAACTGACTTGTTATTTGAATGAATTTATTGTGTGTATTTTAATTTCAGGTGGGGAGATTACAGAAAATGTGACACGCCAAAGATAACTGTGGATAATATGCTACAACATATTCAAGAAACACATTCGGTAATTTATGTTTTTAATGTTAATATAGTACTTAGTCCAAATTTATAATGTTTAAATGTTTACAGGATATAGATTATATTCTTTGGACAGGGGATTTACCACCGCATGATATTTGGAATCAAACAAGAGAAGAAAATTTAAAGATTTTAAAAGATACAGTAAAACAGATGTCGAGTATGTTTCCAGGAATACCAATCTTTCCAGCGCTAGGCAATCACGAATCCGCACCTGTCAACAGGTAAGTTATTTTTGATTTTGAGTTTGATTTTTTTGTTAGCAGTGCCTTTTAACGAAAAAATTAATATTTAACTACATTTTATTCACATTTATTGTTTGAATTTCCCGAATAATAAGTAATTATGCTTATAGTTTTCCTCCGCCGTTTGTAACAGCACCTGAAAGTACCATATCTTGGCTTTATGACGAGTTGGATGTCCACTGGAGAAAATGGTTGCCAAGTTCAGTAAGCAACACAGTAAGGAGGGGAGCTTTTTACTCTGTTCTTATCAGACCTGGATTTAGACTCATTTCCTTGAACATGAACTACTGCAATAACAAAAATTGGTAAGAAATAATAGTACAATACCTATATATTTTTATCTGTAAATGAAATTAATTTACTGTTTAAAATGAAATATTTTTTTGTGCAGGTGGTTACTCCTAAACAGCACTGACCCCGCCACTGAACTGCAATGGTTTATATATGAACTTCAATCAGCTGAATTCAATGGAGAAAAAGTGCATGTTATAGGTAAAATCGTTCATGAAAATTAATATCTAAGAACCTAATTTTTTCTCTGTCATGTATATGGAGTACTTTTATCTTTTAATAAACTGTCAGAAAATGTGGTTTTTCTTTTGCAGCTGTATTCAGACAGAGAAACGCTTCAGGAAAAGCTTTACGCGGCTTTTCGTTCGAATTTTTCATTATAATAATCTCTACATTATCTTTATTTTACTTTTTTATTCTATATACTTTATATGTTCTTAAGTAATTTGCTTGAGGGTTTGATATCAACTCAGTACTTTCTTTAATGTTGGTTGCCTACCTCATTTCACCAATTTCCAATTAGTTAACATAGTATTTGTTTGTAATTTCAGGTCACATCCCTCCAGGTCATTCCGATTGTTTAAAAGTTTGGTCCAGGAACTACTATGCCATAATCAACAGATACGAATCAACTATAACGGCCCAATTCTTCGGACACACCCATTACGATGAATTCGAAGTTTTCTACGATAAGAAAGATTTATGTAAGATTAAATTATACTTAATATTAAGAATAATTAAACTAGGGTTTGTTCTTTTTTAGCCAGAGCAATTAGTATTGCTTACGTAGGACCTTCAGTGACTCCTTATTACGATTTAAATCCAGGATACAGGATATATTACGTAGACGGCGATCATGATAAATCAACAAGAGTAAGACTTATTAAATTTTGAAGTAAATTGTTATTAAATTTTGTTTTACTTACAGTCAGTTGTGGACCATGAAACGTGGACGATGAATCTGCGGGAAGCAAACCTCTATGGATATCCACTGTGGTTTAAGCTTTACTCCGCCAGACAAGCTTTTGGAATAGACGCTTTGAGACCGCAAGACTGGGACGAACTTGTTACCAAAATGACCAATGATCCAAAACTATTTGAATTATTTTATAAGTATGTTTATTTAACGATTTCTTTTGCTTTTTATCTACAATCTGGTCCAGAATGTGTACTAAAATCGTTGCATTTCAGGTATTATTACAAAGCAAGTCCTGTTAGACCGAGTTGTGATACTGCCTGCAAAAAGAAAATCTTGTGTGACCTTCATTCCGGGAGATCGCACGATAGGAAAAATTTGTGTGAAAGTATTGAATCTAGGATAGATTCAACTTCCAACGTTAGTTGGAAAGAATGGTTCTATAATACAATATCAGTTTCGTAAGTATTTAAAATATTGGTTTTTGTCTACTTAAGTTGGACATTAAAAGGAGTCATGCTTGCAAAAGGTCCAGACGTTCTGGTTTTGTTATGTAAGAGTCTAAATCAATAAAAAAATATCAGATTTGTAGTTTCCAAAAGGGTGACTTTTTTGAACATTGTATCCCAAGATCCCACTTCAAATATAAAAAGTTGTAGTAAATTTAATTCACCTTCAATTAAAACCTGTATTACCAGTAAGTTCAGCGGTTCTCTAAGAAAAACAGTAATACCAACATGGATTCTGTTATTTTAATAATAACCTGTTCCCACATCTCTTCTATATCATTTACTTTATCAAACAGATAAAATTAACTAAATTGTTATTATTCAAAAATATTTAGTGAAACACATTGTTTTATGTAATTCTTACTGTCTCACTGGATCATTTGCAAGCACGGATGCACATTTTGACTGGAATATTTAACTATGTACATAAATTGGTACAAGGTGACTTATTTTTGTATTTCTAATAATTTTTGTAGTATATTGAAACAATAACAATAAAAACTTGAAAATATATTAAAACCTTTAAAAACACTTTGATAATTAAAAGAAATTTAAATTGTCTAGTTTGATACTATTTTTTGGTATCAGTTACTTATTACTATAATTTGATCTGTTATTTTGTGTTGATGTAGGTATCAGTCCCTTGTCTTTAGGTGATAGGTATATACATATTATTATGAAATGATTTTTAGGCAAAAAATAAACAAAAATGTTTGTAAAATTAACTGTACAGCTTTGGATAGATAGCAACTTATTTTTTTAATGGTTAATGATATTTTATTACTTATAGTTATTAAATTAATCATTATTTAACCTCAGAAAGCAGTTTTTAAATTGAATTTATTCACTAATTTATCTTTTTTTCTTAAAAATAATTACTAGTATTAGTTACAGTCGGTGTCAGAAAAATGTTAATGTATGTAACAAGATTTACTTTACAATAAGCAAAGCAAATAATATCAGATTAGAGGTTAAATTACCCAGCGACATGTTTCTACAGCTTGAGCTATTGGCAGAACATGTTATATGTACCTATATGTACATATGTATTATATGAATGTATGTTTTTTTGCCTTTCGCGCTTTAAAGTGATATATTTGCAAACTGTAGCTTCCTTCAATTCTGAAGTACTCATTGTTCCCAGCTAGGAACGAAGTTCCTTTTTGATGTGGCTCTTTCCACAAAAGGGTTCCGGACCAAGGAATGGTCCCTTACTTTTGAGACTATCAGCTTCCTCGTTCCCTATTTGACCTTTGTGATATTTTGTTGTTTTTTGGGGCGTTATCAAGCTATTTGGTCCCATCACTTCCATTCTAGTCGTTTCATCCATCTTGGATCCATCTTTATACCATGGGACTGAGTTAGTTCTCTTCCAGCTCTGGTTTAACATCCCCTGTTGTCTGGTAGGATTGTCTGTCATAACTTATAACCCTACAAGACACTAGTTATACTTTTTCTAACTGTGAAACATGGACATTTGGTGTGAACATGGGATGATTTTCTATTTTATTCTCCATGTCTTTCCATAATTTCTATATAGGTACGAAAACTTTTTATTTTCAACATTGCTTTAAACTTAAAAAAAATTAATGTTTATCCCTTAAACCAAAAGATACCTACTCTTTCATGTAATAGTTAACTACTGGCCTAAGCATATTGGTTGGCCACAATGAAATTAACCACTAAACTTGCAAATATTATATTAATAACATTTATCTTTGAATTTAATTTGTGTTTTGATGAATTTCAAAATTCTTCTGAGGTGGAGGTGGAAGTTACCAACCTTGGTGTACCATGTTGTGTGGTTTATTATTTAAATACATAATCACTAACTTTTGGAAGGTGGTGGTACTATTTTTCTTGTACATTTTTTATGTATTGCACAGCTTGAATAAAAAATTAATCTTGTTAATGCATTTCACAGGGTGCTGCTTTTCAGTTGCATTATACTAATGTCAAAAATTCTAGTTCTTCTTTTTGTAATTTTATATTGTATAGGAATTGGATTTCAAGAACGTTCTCTTGGTTATGAAGTGTCGTTGTTCCAGTATAGACATTTCTACTTCTGGATATACCAGGATAAATCAATAGTTTGTGTTATACCGTCAATCCTTTAGAGGGATTCTAGTTGTAAGAACAATATAGTGGTTATACACTAATTTATAATTAAGTCAGATTATTCTATATTAAAATTGTGACTTTTAAAATACTACATAATATATCTTATATATTTAAAATTATGGTACAGAAATGAAAATAAAATTTTGCTTGTATATTTGTGGATTTAGAGAAATGAAAAAATGTATTTTTATAAAAAATATAATTTAAGATGTTTTTGTGTTAACAAAGTAGTTTTAGAAGTCGAAAAAATGTTTTTCTGTGGAATTTCAAACCTTCTCTTATAGATATTTAGTTCTAATAAGTTAGCAGAAAAATATTTTCGAGACAAATAAGTGGTTATGGACTAAAATAAACATGTACCTAATGTTTTTCTTGTAGAGAGGTGTAAGGGTGCGAAATACATCAAACAACATATCTGTATATAACTTATAGGTAGGTGATTTTTCTTTACTATATCATAAACTTACTTAATCTATACTGTATGTATGAAATGAGTTCATTTTTAGCGGTATTATGTACCTCTGGAAAATTTTAGCTATGAATATATTAAAAATGGGTTCCTAGCAACTGATTTTGAGCAGTTAATTTAAATATAAAATAGATCAACAAATATAACTATTAAAATTATATTATTATTTGCTTCTTTTATTACCAAAATTTTAATCTTTCAAATGAATTTTCTCAGTTGTGATTGCACAATCAGAAAATAATGCTAAAAATAAATGTATTTCATACAAGTACCTATAAGGATCCCAGTGTACAATTTTTATAAACTATCTATCAAAAATATATGTCCAACATAAATTAAAATATCACACCTATTTCTTCCTTCTATTTTACGGGGTAGTAAAGCACTACTGAGACACCTATAACTAGGTATTTCAATGATTAACTTTAAATATGAATACCTATGTAGGTACTTTTTTTATTTGAAAACCATCCATCACTGCCTACTCATTGTGTAAACTTAATGTTTCATAGATTTTGTAGAAATGGTCATGGTATATTTATCAAATTAACCAGAGATTGTTTTCAATACGTTTTAAGTTACATTGTTCAATATAAATAATAAACATGTTACTCCAGATTAACATATTTAGTTATTTAACTGCTTAGAATTAAACGTATTGAGAACTCTCTAATGTATATAATATATATCATTCTTAGCGTTTTCAAATTAGTTTAAATAGCAAAGGTTACAAAAACAATTAATTTAACCTATTATTTCTTTGCAGCATGTCAATGTTGATGTCAATTCCAAGACTAACTATACAACTACCAAAGTACGTCTTGGGGCTTGGATAAAATGACTTATTTAGTTTTAAGAGTAATTGAATTTGTAAAAGTGATGTTTAGATAAGTGAAAAACAAACATATATTTTAGGTATTTATTTGACTATTCAACACGTTATAAGATACAGTTCTCAATTAGTTAAGTATTTTAATGTTTAGTTTATGTTTAGTTAATGACAACACTGAAATTTTACAATAATTATAAATACCAAAATTGCTTTATTACAAAGGAATTAATGTTGATTGTACAAAAATATTAGCAATAAAGACCATTGAATAACAAACTCAATAAGTTAGGATATTACTAAAAAATATTTTTTTTGATAGAGAGTCATTTTAAATATCGTCGCCTTAATGCAGAACTATTGTATGTCCAAAAAGTGAGAATTTTCGTTTTTAATACCAAATAACTCTATGTGCTCATCTCTTTTGCGCATAGAACTATTGCATCTCTAACAGCAGCGGTTTTATTTGTATAGCATGGTATTGAAATATTGTATCTCCTTCAGTCGTATATTGTTTGATGCAGAAGTAGGTTATGTCCTATATGTATTGTATGTAAAAACGAATAGGTGGAGTTAGAATATTTCTGATTGGAACAACAGGACTTACAATTCATAAATAGTGGACATAGAATAGTTCTGTAGTACACTTAGTATCTAATTGACAATGTTACGAAGTAGTGGTCGAAACCAAACCCGAATTACCCAATATCCTGCGCTATTCAAAACAAGCTACGACCAAGAGAACTTTAACAAAATAAACCTACTTCAAAGGGGAAGAAAAAAACTCGATAGTAGCAATACTATAAAGCTTACAAATCTTTACAAAAAACCAATACCATTACAGAAAAAAAATACGATCATCTTCAATTTCCTTGTGAAAAAGGTGTGATAAAAACCCAATATCATGAATTTTTTAAAAGTTTGCCATATATTCTTAACAATTCCAAAGATTCTGAAAGTTAATGAAAATTGTATGACCGTTACACTCTATTTTACAAAATGCTAGTTGTGTGCTTTTTTATGTTATTTATTTGAAAACGAATGGCCTATATTTTTAAGTTTTATATTATTTATTTATTTTTTGTAAATGTATGTATGTATGTATGAATTAGGGGTGACAAGTACACTGCGACCTATAGGATCTATTGTGTCCCCCCTTACTTGCCAAGTTCTGATGTTTTCTCAGATTTATAGCAGCTCTTCGAGTCCTATTTTCCTGAGGAAGTTTGGGACATCATCGGGCTTCAAATCAGGTAGATCCACCTCTTCTATTTCATGTGCTCCTAGGTATCTGGCCCTAGAATTCCGCAAGGCAGGGCATTCTGAGAGTATGTGTATTGAGGTTTTATCCTCTTCCTTTCAGAATCTGCACTTTGCTTCATCTGCTAACCCTAGTTTCTTCATGTGGCTTTTTAAACAGCAATGCCCGGTTAGTATTCCCGTTAAAATTCGGAGCCTTTTTTTACTGAGGTTGAGGCAGCTAAGAGATCTCTTCTGGTCATAGTTCCCCAGTAGTATCTTAGATTGCCTCAGACCTTCCAGCTGATTCCAGTACTTGGATTTTTCCTTCTCCATTTCTTCCCTTAGTTTTCCTAAGATTACTCTACTGCTGATCCCACAGGATGGTTCTGGTCCCAAATGTGGGGTTTCAGCTCCTTTTTTTTGCCAGCTTGTCTGCTGTTTTGTTTCGCTCTATTCCTATGTGGTCCCGGGACCCAAAGGAGGGTGACAGTGTTCTTCTGGCCTAGTTCATTTATTTGCCTAGGCATTCCCAAACCATCTTTAAACTGATTATATTTGAGCTCAGCGCTTTGATGGCTGCTTGACTATCCGACATGATCACAATCTCTTGTCTGCGGTAGTTTTTTCCAATATTGAATTCCACACATCTTTCGATGGCGCGGACTTCTGCTTGAAAGATGCTCGAGTATGTGCCCAAGCTTTCTGAGTATTTGGCTCTCGGTCCAAAAACTCCTATCCCAGTTCCCTCGTCTAGCTTGGAACCGTCCGTATACTACTTTATGGTATTCTGGTTTAAATTATGTATGGTGTCTTCATCCCATTCAGATTTATTACTCAACTTTGTGATGAATTTTCTCACAAAGTTGAATTTCTTTAGCATATCATCTTGGGGCATTTCCCAAGTTTGATCAAAATGAAGTGATCGAGGTTTCTTCCTGATAATTCCTTCTTTGATCATTCTATAAATCGTTTTCTTTCTTACACTCTCTAACAGAATGTGCAGTGGGGTCAAGTTTAAAATCACCTCCATTGCAGCAGTGGGGCAAGTTCCCATTGCTCCAGTGATACATGAACATGCTAGTCTCTGAATCTTCGAATCTCACTATACTATATTTTTTGTAAAATGTTGACAAGGTTTGAAATGGAACATTTAAGATTGTTGTTTTACATATTTATATGTTTAATATTTTTTTTATTTCTTGTAAAATTCTGACAAGGTTTGAAATGGAACATTTAAGTCTGTATTTTTATTATTCTGTGATAAAAAAGTCAATTTTTTAGTTATTGCATTGCATTTGATAATGTAGAACAATTCCAACTCCGCGAAAATTATCTATGGTAACTCCTTACAAATGGAGATAAAATACTTGAATTATATTTTACTATTCTATGTCCACATTTTTCTTTATTTACGTATTAATCATTTAAAATCTACTACTATACTCTTATATACATAAATTTAAAACTATAGTAATAATATCGCAAAATAAAAATCTTCCTTTCGTTTTCAAAATAAAAAAATGTCGCTCCTGAAAACTTTACGTTTTGTGACATACAATAGTTCTGCATTAAGGCGACGATATATAATAACAGGAAACATTTTAATTCAAAGCTTGTTAGACATAATGACAAAAAATGTCTGATAAAGTTTAATAAAAATAAGTCAAACCATTTTTTAAATATATCAATTTAAATATTAAAAATATCATTATAAAAACTATGATTGATTACTACATAAATGCACTTCACTTGTTTTTTCCTTCATAGGTATATACCATGATACATACAAGATATCGCGCATGTTTGGGGCGTGGTTAGTGACGTCACTTGTGATCAGACGCCATTGTTTACAGGTTATAATTTTAAATTTCTCCAGGAAAATATAAAATAAATTAATATATACCAATCATGTATCATGGGTATATACAAAAAAGAACTTCAGATAGGTACATGAACTACCTGAAAGATGTAAGTCTATATTTGGATGCCAACATAATATTAACTGTTTTATGTTATTGCTTATTCTGTTGAGTTTTAAGTGTAATTTTTAGATTTAAAAACATATAAAATGTGTTTGTATACATCTAGTTGTAAAATGTATTGTGTTCAAAGCTACAAAATATACATCTGAAGTAGACTTTATTCTATTTACCATTGTTCATTGTCTTACATTAAAGAGAACATATTGGCATATATTATTTAACTTCATCGCTATCTTTATTCCTTCGAGGTATCTTAAGTACTATTGACCTAGCTTCGTAAATAACCTCTAAAACTTTTGTTGGGGCCTGTAATGCTCAGGTTTTTTTGAAGAAATTCATCTACTTACTTCTACTTTTTGCGTGATTTTTTGTATTTGTGAATTCCATGTCAGCTTCATAGCGCTGCTGGTCATAGGCCTTGTGCTAGCAGAGTTGTATTATGTTTCTATCCTAATTCATTTTTTCAAATATTTGCCCAAAGGTAACAACACAACAATAATTATAAACAATTTATATATAACAGGTAACTAACACATTTGTACTTTCTACACATATTTCTACTCGTCAAAAGGTGGCGCTAAAATCAAAGAATAACTGAGTTTTTAAATTAATTTTTGAACTTTCAGCAGAATATTCATGGCGCATTAATTTTGATATTGATTCTTAATTTAATAAATTTTATTTAATTATTATTCATGGGTTAATGTTATTATTTTTGATTCAGTTTTGTAGAGTAGCTTTAGCTTTATAAATCTAAAATGAAAATTTCTTATACCTATCTTTCTATTTTTATTTTGATATTTCTAATTTTGGATTGATATAAATAATAGGTAAGAGGCGTTGTAAATGTTAAACTGTTATTTAAAAAAAGTGCGATTTTTATTTAATTTTGATATATAAATTTTGTAAACAAACAAGGCTGTGTATTTTTGACATGTTAAAAATACCAACATCTATTTAACATTTTCATTAATTAAGAATTATTTATTTTCTATCCATAAATATAGGCTAGTGAAGTAAGTTGTTGCAGTTGAGACAAAAATTTTGACCTTACTATATTTTCGGTGCTGAGTAATATGTAGAATTTAAATTATCTCTTAAGTTAATGTACATATTATTAGGATCAGAATAAAGATTGTGAAAATAAACTTGTCTTATTTGATGCTTATTTCTATACCTACCTTGCAAAATGGTAAATGAAAATATTTAAATTTGTTTGACTGATTATTATATATATCTTCAGATATAGTATTTAGTAGTAAATATATAGTATTTTTTCATTGTTACAAATAATTTTGGAATAAAACAAATGACATCACCGTTACATAATTAGCATTTGGATACATAATTTTTCAAGGCCACTAATATCATAATAAAATACTTAAATGTTTTACCTAATTCAATTTGAAGAGCTGTTCCAAATTGTTTGAATTTTACCAAACCGGAAATAATACTCACACCAGGACTCTTAACCCTTTTTAATTATCTGCTAAAAACTAAAGGGGAGTTCAACGTCAAAGAAACGCAAATACAAACAAAATGCCCTCCTTGAATACCTTGAATAAAAAAATAAAAAGGATGACAGTGTGTATAGTATGTCATACACATCACGGTACTACACTGTTGTTACGGCCTCCTACCAATAAGAATGTATTTTTATGTCCACCCGATCAACGGGTTTCCACCGTTGAATACAATGACGTATCATGAAGTTGGAGAAAGGATATATGCATAGTGATAAATTGAATTTGTTTTTCCTGTGGATAAGTATGGCTTCTAAGCACATGTAGGTAATGTATGTTTAAGCTAAATTAGACCTTCGCTAATAATTTATTTTGCATTTACATTAAAATATCTACCTACATAGATAATTCACTGCTTTTACCAGTGTAAGTTTTATAACTTTTTAAAATTTGTAACTTAAAATAACTACTAACATCTGAAAAAAAAATGGAGGATCTAATAAAGAATATGTATACAAAACGTAAGAATTTTCACTTTTATACAAATATATGATACATTTATATTAGAATTATCCAATGTAAAGTTTTACTAACCTAAAATTTGCTCCACTTTCAATTTTGTTGTTAACAAATGATTCAAATTTTCAAAACTATCAGAAACAAAATAAAACTGTGAAGAGTTATAACCTCGAATTTTATATTCTAACTACTGTAATTCCGATATTGTAACCCTGTGCGTTTTTATGTCCGGCACTATCCTTTTTATATATGTTTGCAGATTTATTTTTTGTGTTAGCCGTAAAAAAAGTTACACAAAAACTCTTCAGTTGCGCCTGTGTTCATAAGCACGCTCACCGTTTACTTCGGGATCTCAATTTTCAGTCGTTCTCAGTTTAGTTTACCTTGAACGTCGAATGCGTTGAGGTCGTGACAAGATAGTGAGAGTGGACGATTACCTGTTAGTTTGGCGTGCTACCGCGTTTGTGTTGTTATTAAATTTTGACGGTTTGTTTTTAAATCTTTTGGTGTTTTTTTTAGTGTCCAAAAAGGATTTATTAACTCTAAACCTCTCTTTAGGTAAGTTTTGATTCATCGTAAGTTATATAAACTTCATATTAGTTTTTGTTTTGGTTGTATAAGGTGCAACTAAGGTTTCTGAAGTGTGACAAATTTCACAGAGTTTATTATGTAAATTTATGGACTTTTGATTTTACATTTGTTTTTATTGGTCTTTATTAATATCCAATAATAGCCTATAGTTGTATAACTTTCAAATAATTAAATTAATCAATTCCAATTAAAATTTATATTTTAAAAGATAAATTCTGTAATAAATTAAAATTATATTTCTGATACCTATATTTAAAATAATATTAATTTTCAATCCAAAAATATGAGTTAACCAAATATCCTTAATTGTCTTTTTCTTTGCACTAAGCTGAGCATTACCTGAAATGATCCATTTCTCTGAAAAGGCAATAAATATAAATTAAATAGTGTGTAATGAGACGTCTTTATGTGCCCCAGATTATGTTGTGGGGTGCGCCATCAGGTAATACATTTTAATAAATGATTTGCCGGAACTAATATATATTCATTTTCTTAATAAAATAAATAAACAAAACCTACCCAGCTGATAAAAATTAATCATGGACAGCCTCAGGGGTCATTTAACGAATAAATAAATATCATATAATATATTCTACCTATTGTCCATTTTTAAACTAAGTAGGTATATGTAGAAAATAAAATAAAAATTTGGTAATGAAGATTTACTGTATTAATATTTTAATAACTCCATGGAAACGGTTTTAAAACAAATTTATAGGAGCAGGTGATTGCCTAACACATTTTTATTATAAAAATGTTGCTGTTTTGTTTTAGTTCCGCGCGTTTTTTTCATTTGACGCACCTGCTGTCTTTTAACTGCTAGGACCGCGTAACACGCACAAAAGGGAGCTTTTAAAAATATCATTTTCCCTAAAAAGCCAAAATAAAAGGAACACATTAACGATTTATAAATAATATATATGATATAAAGAATCGAGCTTTTTTTAAAACTGCTAGAAATTTTATTACCTAAAAAGCATTCCTAATAATAATAATAAATCAACACAGAAATGCCACTAAATTATTGTTTTGTATAATACATCCAAAAGATTTCAGGCGATCTTTTGTCTCTAAAAGTTTATCTTGAATATATTTAAGTTGGGGAATAAATATGTTTTCCAAACGGGTATCTCGGGTATATTTGCTTTTTTGGCAAAACTAATTGAACATTTGAATTGAATAAATTGTCAATTTACATCTTAATGACTTTCCGTATCATTGTTTTGATTGAGAAAAACGTACAATAAATGTTGTTTGACCATTTTAAGTAGGCTTACTCATTTTAACTATGTTTCTTTGTGTATCATTTGAGAATGGTATTTTTGACACTTTCCAGTTTCCTGTCTTTACTTTTGACTAGCCAAGTATACTAAAGATGGACAAGATAAAAGTTTCTGTTGATTCACCTGCTAGGGGTCATTAGTAAGATATAATACTTACCTGTATTTTTGCTTTCAGTGTTTAGAAATCGTTTTCATCTTTTTTTTATAATAAAGGCCCAAGTCGGGAGGATATGCTAAATGAAGGATTGTTATTTTTATATATATTTATGTACTTAACTCTATTGTGCATAGTATATTAAACTAAATAACCAAAAACTACCTTGAATTTATTAAGAACATTAATAAACGATATTGTCTATTAATATTTCAACAACGTTTTTTACATACAATTATTTATTCGCAACCGCTAAAATCATTGAAAAACAAACAATTAACCACCGATCATTTATATTTACATAATTATTTTTTCACGGTCTTATCCATTTAAATAAAATATTTTTAAACTGTAAGGTTTAATGACTTTAAGCTGGTTTTTTCTCGTCTAGCACAAACCGAGGCACAAACCGAGTTCGATAGCTTTAACTAGCAATTTGATGACTGATTTTCTGAATATTTCCCCAACAATTACTTTACTTCTTCTAACGTTAAAACTTTACAGCCTACTGCATGATTCAATCCATGAGATGTTGCCAAGATAGCCCAATCGCAAGCTTTTACCAGCTGGATTTGTATATTTGTATGTAACGGAAACTTTGAACATGATTTTGATGCATTTCAAAATGTCGGATCCGTTTGAAATTTTGCATACTTATCTTTCTATCTTTACCAGTGTTTTGCGATTTGTTTTTCTCGATTAAAATAGTAGTATAGCATATAATGATTTAAAGGTTTGATGGAGCACTGGTAACTGATGTGGTTTCTTGATTTATCCTACACTCACATTCAAATTGTCAAAGATTATTCATTAATATGATATAATGTAGACATTGTTCACTTTCGACTGGTTGATTTTTGGTATGCAAGTAGAATAGATAACGTACAAGACAATATGATATTTCCAAAAAATCAAATTCAATCTCCCGATGATTAAAGGACAATTAAAAATGCGTAAATCGCGGTATTTTACGCTTACCAAAAATCAGCCATTTGAAAGCGAACAATGTCCACATCCCTAATATACTTCTTGGACTATATAATTCCATTATTACACACTTCAGAATATTTAAATCGTTTGTCGCCATTAATTACGAAAATCAACAAAAAGGTATTAAGCAAAAATATTACGCTATAAATATGCAAAATGAACAAGCCTATCCTCTACCTTTTTTGTACAGTGAGTAATCCAATATTTCTGTATAGTACGTTTCACGGAAAATCGTTTTGAATAAAGGATTTTAATAAAACCAATTATAGCCTGAAGTTGTCAAACCCGAGCCAGCGCCAGAAGCTCCTAAATGGGGAGACGGCTCCAGCGAATAGTATAGTCCGTCTAGAAAGTATCCGGAAAAAAGAATGCACAATTATAATTTTGCAGTATATATTTTTATTATTTAAATTATAAAATAACCACAAACAATTCATCTCATTTACTTATACAACCTCCATTTAATTCTAAACACTTAAGTAAACGTCCAGGTGCACCAGAAACTAGGTCACTGCCATACTGCTCGGTGATGGTGGTCCAGGCCTGTAAAACCGAACGAATCAAACCTTCTTTATTTCGTGGGGCTGCTCGTTCCACTTCAATCTTCATTAATCCCCATATGTTTTCAATGGGACTAAGATCTGGTGAAGCTGCTCGCCGTGGAATTGTTGTCAGCTTGAGTAAAGGCAGAAGTATGGCAGCTTGCATTATCCTGCTGAAAACGCTATCCCTCTGGATATAAAGCATGAGCTGTTTCAAGAAGAAAACCATTTAAAATATCACAATACTTTGCACTATTAACAGTGCCATCAACTATACAGAGAGGCGTCTCGAGAGGCGTAGCACCACGTTGAGATATTGATCCCCAAACCATTATTTTAGTGGGAAATTTGGAAACTCTCGTCAGATATAAAAATATTGCTGAAATTATCCCTTTTTTGGTTTCCTTGATATGTAGCCTTGTCTTTTCAGTGCCATGCGGACAGTTTCTGGACACACATTTATTCTTCGTTGATTTCTAAATCTACTGGCCAGTTTTCGAAACCCTATGCGCAGAGTGATCTCTAGTCAAACTGTTAGAAGAAGGTTGCATGCATGTAATTTAAGACCCAGAAGGCGTAGTTCACGTCCGCAGTTGTTTAAAATTCAAAGGGCATAAAAATAGATCTGCCAAAAATTCATAATATAAATCGACCTGTTAAAATATAAAATTCTACGTTCTCACTACTTGTGATACTTTATCTTGATACGATAAAAATGATCAAACAATATTATTTGCACTACTATTTATGAATTGTTAAGTAATATTGGCTTCAGATATCCAGGTAAAAAAAATAATGCTTTTTACCTGTGCCCAAAAGAAACGTGACTTTTGGGGTGTGGTTGTGGATAGAAGATAGAATTAACAAAAGACCTTCTTTGTAAAGTCATTATTACTAAATTACACTTTGATGGTTACTGTTAAGGCAAAATTATGATTTATGTATGTTAAAGAAATATTTCTCACCAAATTAATAAAAAATGAGAAACAAGAAAGGATTAGGTATCATTGGTTACAAAATTAGTGGAGTTTTTGAAGTTTTTCGGCACTTTGCTGTTTTGGCGAAATCGAAAAACACCACACTGTATATTGCTAAATCGCAGATTAACAGAGTAGTAAATTCGCGTATGTGAGGTTTTATTATCTTTCTTTATTACTTTTTTAAATGATCAATCTGTGTTGTGAAACGTTTTTTTTTTTAGTGCAAAAAAGACAGACTCGTAATGGACTATCAAATCAAACTAAATATAGCGACAATTTTCTGTGCTTGGCACCACGTCAGCTTTGATGATAAAATCCAGATGGAACGGTTTTATATTACTATGGTTGTGAAACATAATGTATAACAAAAACTAATGTTCCGTTGTTGATGTAATTGCGTGTACTTTTATTTTTGGAATATACATTAAGTAAGCATAAACATTAAATGTTTGTAAAGTTGCTGCAGAAACCACTGGGCTTGACAAATCGGGATGACGCACTGTTTTAAGGCAAACACACGGAAATAATTCAGGAAAATCAATTTTATGGCCGATTTTAATGTTTATATTTAATAATACAAAAAATATAAGCAATTCAGGTATTTTTGTCTTAATTACTGTTTGATATATAAAGAAATAGACGATCTTTTCGAAATTCTGCTAATAAATACTTCTTGTATTGCGTATGAAGCAAGTTGCCATCGCTGCCACACTGTTAACATTTGGAATAAACGCCGGTGATTCAGCGTACTCAAGTTTCCCATGATTTTTTATACGTTTTATCATCTCAATAATTTTTCTCCTTAGAATTGCATCCTGCATAACCTGCTGTTACGTTCTTATTATCCGTAGAAATTACACTAAGGCAAAATACATTATGTTAAAGACGCCGCTAATATTCCTCTTCTTTTTTTTAAACATGACTTCCTTTGGAAATACGCGTATTGGCTGAATTACGTGGCAATTATACAGTGAATTCCTTTGTGTAACACTGTATTAAAAGCGTGCATTCAGTAGTGGGGAATTAAAACTTCTTTTGAAAAGATATTCGCACAGTGTTGTAAAGTCTATGTAAACATAAGAGACATTGCTCAGCATGTAATATACAAACCAGTATCAAAGAACTTTTCAAACCCTGTTTATTACATTTTCTTGTGAATTGAGGTTATTATCACTGCTTTACCAGTCCAGTCTGATATTTTCTAAGATACTTCTCCAAGCTGTATATTGATTCCTCCTCGTAGCCGTAGGTTTGTGAGTAATCTCTGACTTAAAAGGCTTTCACACAAAGAATATGTTTAGAGGGTTTCCTCTTTTTTCTGACAGAATCTGCATAAAGGACAACCTGTCAGTTTGTGTGTGCTTGTTGTGCTCTGTCAGTTAACAGACCTACGAGTTTTCTCGTATTTTGGTCTTTTGTGTCTTACATTTTCTTGTGAATTAAAGTAATGATCACAAACCTAATTGCCTTCACCAGCTTTATTGCTGATCTGGTATTTTCTGCTCAGTCTGTTCTCTTCTTGTGGTGTATTTAGCAAATATACAAAGTTTTTCCTTGATCTTGCCATAAGTATATCCATTTCTATTATTATTTCACCAAATTTACTGGTATTAAGTATTTTATTATCTTTACAGACCTTAAATTCACAGATTGCTTAAAACTACAAGAATTTACAGCCTTTGAAGTGAGGAAATTAATCATCAAAACATATTTATTACTTTGATAGCCTTTAAATTCAATAGGAATAGTTATTTACAGCCTTACTAACAGCATCACAACTTTTACAAACAAATTAGAAATGTAACTAATAATTTCATACATCTTTCATTATCTTTAGAGACTTAAATCTCAATGAAACTATTTGAGACTCCAAGAATAATGAGTTCGTGGCCTCTTTAACATTTTTACAGACTCTAAAGTCAAAGAACTTGTTTGAAACCTCAGGAATAATAAAGTTACAGCCTTACTAAGATTATTTACAGCTTTCAAATATATGTAACCAATAATAATAATTTAAAGATTTGTTATTATCTTCAGAACCTTAAAACGGTTTGAAAAGCTAAGGATAAGTTTGTTACTTCTTTAACGATTATAGGTGGCTAATTTGGTTATCAAAACATTTTTATTGATTTTGATTACTCTATGGTCATAGATTTGGTTTGAGTATAGTGAAGTTACAGCCTTACTAACGTGATAACAACTTTAAAATACCAGATAAAGAATAATTTTATACACTAACTATATGATTTCAAATTTAAATAGCAATTGAGACATGGAATTTGATTGTACCCTATCTGTAGTGAAAATGCTTCTTTCTGGTATATTTACAGTCTTAAAACTAATAGAAATTGCTTAAGATGCTAAGAATAATAAATTTACAGCCTGTGGTCGTTTAGAAATCTTTAAAAGTAATAAATGAACCAAATGTTGGAAAAAAGCCTGCAGTTTTTTGTGACGAAGTGGACACCCTGTATTCATACGGCCAAAAACTCCGTTGCCATGCAACAGCGTCACCGATCAAAACGTATATTTCCAATGAACAATTCCAGTAAATATAAAATGTCCTCGTAAAATGTTATGGAACATTTTAACGTCATACGGGTATTTAAAATGTGTACGTTTTACGTTTTGAGCGATCCCTTCCACTGTAAAAAGGTATCCAATTTTAAAAAACGAAGGTATCACGAACGAAATGAGGTTAAGCACCTATACAAGGTAGTAATGATCGGAGCTATTGGCGTTCAAGTGATATTTTGCTTACAACTGTTTTTGTGGAGTGTCATCTAGACGGGGGTTCGAAAATTTAAGTATGCATCATTAATTCATTGCGTATACCTATGTGCAATTATAATTTCAGTTTTAAAATATCTTAATTACAAAACTCACAACAAACGTTCGAAGTAAGAAGTAGAAGAGATATTCGTGTTTGATTCTGAAGACTTTCCAATTCCCAAATCCCTAGATAATTCTCGCACTATACAGTGGATTTTCTACTACCAAATAAGTTTTGGTCTTGTTAAAAATTTTGATTCATTTTTGGTCTACCTTGATTTGCTGCATCCCTCTCATGTCCTAATTCTCTGTATTTTGTAAAAACATATTGCAAAACCCTTTCCTGTAATAAATTCTAGAACAATTTTAGTACTAAGAAATGTCTCTGTTCTATTATATTCTCAAATTTAAAATGTTTTGACTCCCTTTGTATAAATTGTTGGCTTTATAGTTGTACACTTGCGACAACTTGAAAAGTACCAATTACAGGAAAACCAATCGTTCAAAAATTCTAAATCACAGATCAACCTCTTAAAGTAAACAAAACTTGACTTTATTTACATTCCAACCCGATAAAAGTCTACGTTATCTGTTATGTGGGGCTCGAACGAATAGATCTATTTGACTGGAATCAGGTAAAAACAAACAATTTCGTTTTATTTTCCTACGGAAACTATGCCATAAAAATAATAACATACTACTTATCACTTACTTGTAAAAAAAAACAAATATTATTTCATAATACTGAATTCGATAAGGATGTCGATTATGTTGTAACATTTTTCCAATTTTAAAAATACGTCCGGATATAATTTAGGTCAGTTTTGTAACTGCGGTAAATTTGGAATTAAAAAAGGTTGTGTACCTTGTATTTTTTGCTTCAATTTGCGTCGATTGGTTTATTGTATTAATTACGAAAACTATGAAAAAATAAAAATTTTATGCTAAATCGTGTTCAACATTAATTGAACATTTTTTTTTCTTCTAATATTTGTAGTTCAAAAGTTATAAATAATATACTATTGAAAATCGTTTTCAAAAACATCAATGTGACATCAATACTAATAGGTAACTTTATGATAGATTGAACGTCAAAATCCAACTACAAAATTCTTGGTTAAAAATTTAATAACTATATATGTTCAATCCAATACACTTTTTTGTAAGTTTTTCTTTCTGTTTTAATATAATTAATTGTTCGGATTTTATGAAAGTCGTATATTTACATCTTTTTATTTTTCTTTATACTCAAAAGTTGTTCTCGGCAATTTTGAAAGTATGGCGTGTACAGTAGTTAACAATTTAAAATATACTAAACTTGTCTTCCAGCTGGTAAATTCAGCGACATCTGACACCTGTCTTGGTAGAAAAGTTATTCTAAGGGCACTGATGGAATTTTTTATTGTTTTCCATTTCTCTTAGTCTACCGTAATAAGAAACTTCCAGACTATGCAATTATAATAAACATTATATGATTCATATAAAAGGCATTTTGTGTATAGTATTTCTTACGACTCGATATTAAATATACCGAATAATTAAAAACGAAACAAGAACTGTCAACCCAATTTTTGGTGCAAACAGTGTGTAAATGCTTCATGCTACTTGAATACGGTAGATACTTTGTATAGGCATACTGTCTACAATCCATGAAAATATATTTTACTGCTAGTTAATACATAACAGTACTGAATGCGTTTTAAAAAAATTGGTTCACTTGACAAGAAGAAATGATTCCAAAGTAAGCCACTGTCATAGTTGATGGTTAAATATACTAAAGCAGTTGGCTCCAAAATAAAACCGAAAGAGACTATATTAAAAACATATTTTTTCCTGCCGTTTGTTATTTGATTGACAGTTTTAGTGGTTTTGAATGTCCAATCAATCAAAAATCGTAAAACAATATTCACTATTAAAACTTTTGCACAGTTAGTAAACTTTCTTTAATATTTTCAAAAGAAAAATGTTATCCATGTAACAGGTAAATGAGTTTGTAATAAAAAAATTAAAGTACAATGGGGGGTGAAAAAAGTATAAAAATGGATGTTTAATAACCACAAAATATCAGGAATGCGTATTTTTGAATTTTTTTGCTTCAGTACCTATATTGTATTGTATCATACACAACATCACTTTATGTTATAAGGTATTAGGTACATCATTTTTTTTATCATTTTCATCTTAAATGCCACTAATATTTTTAATTTTCAGCATTTTAATTGCGAACTTCTTCTACATATTGAAACAAATACTACAATTTTTCCATTATATGTTTTTGGGTTTACGAACATTTATTTTTTGTTCTTTACCAACCCTTTACCTCTTCCAGTTGTTATAACCACTTTTTTTTCTTTTAGATGTGTACAATACTGTAATGTTTTTTTTTCTTATTTATTTATACAGAGTACCAGACCTGCACAATTTTGCGAATGTTTTATTATAAATTGTTGCGCTTGACTCTGTATTGGTGAATTTCTGCACCAATCAAGTAATTCCTGTGTCACTCACGCATCTGTAACTGTTCTTATTGTTTTTTTGTAATGCAGCAGAAAGGTTCTGATCCAATGAATGATATTGATGAGACTAGTTTGGACATTATATCTGCCTTTTCATTTTCTCGGGTAGCCTCATGCACGCTGTTATGACTCCGTACTGTTTGTAGTAAGGTAATAATATATTTACCTAATCCCATATCAGTATTGTCTTTATTATGGGACAAACTGTGACCATAGTTACACAACAGATACGTAATAGCGATGCAACAATACATATGTCGGCGTTAAACACTGAAATCCGTCAATCCCTGAAATGCCAAGGCAATATATGAATTGCCGGCAAGCACTGTAATGGCTGTCAAACTTCGAAGCGGTAGTGGGTCAGAGATATAGCGCTCGCCTTGTAAGCGATAGGACGTGGGTTGTGGGTTTGATTCCTACTTATTTTGCAAAAATGTTACATGGTTTTATTTATTACCTGTCACATTAAATGTATTGAATCAATTGTAAGTTATATTACGATTATTTATACAAGTTTATAATGAGTTTTTCGGACAGTGAATTTTCAGCTACACCTCTAAGGGTTGTTGTTCTCATTTTACCATTAACGTTAATACAAAATAGTTTCTATAAAATCCTAAATTTGTTATATAATTATAAAGTTTCTGTAAATTGTTGTTTAGTTTTTAACATGTCGTAGATAAAGTATAGTACGTTACTAGCAGGTTAAGGTCAATTTCGTCTCTCATGCGTAATTGGGTCCTTAACCAACGCGTTACGTAATATACTAATAAATATTACATCTGTTCGACTGGAGTATTAGGTCAATCTTTGTGTTTCAAAGGAAGTGTATTTGAAAGAGACGCGAATATTAAAGAATAAATGAAATCTCTTCAAGTAAGTTTTAAAAAACGTGATGCCCAATGAAAACACCTTCTCATATTACTTCATTTACAACGTATAAAGAGCAAATTAGTTAAGTCCAAGGTTGAGGTCAATGACAATTAAATAAGAAATGACTAAATTATGAATTACATTTGCAATAAAACGAACTTACCTCAGTGATTCGGTAATACTCGTAAGTTAAAAGTTGTTGAACAACATTAGTGAAATTAGTTGAAAAAATATTCGTTAGAGAGGATGTGTTTCTATCAGTTTTCTTCAACTAATGTTTGTAGGTGCTCGGCGTTGGTCTGTTTATATTGTTTGTTTTAATAAAAAGTGACAGATTCAAATAATCAGAAAAAAAGCCTTTAGGTTGGATTAGATTAGATTGTCTTAGGTCGTATAAGCCAGTCAGAATTCTCTGCCAAAATTACAGATACAGAATTCAAGCCAAGATGCTGCTAACTATCATTTTGTTAAAGCAGTGTATAAGGCTGACATTAAAAACTGTCTTAGACATCAGATGCTCCTAAACAGTTAAAATGTTAATAAGAGTTTGAAGTTATAAACCCAAAAAATAGCCGTGGCCGTTCTCAATATTGTGACGCTCCATTAACAAAACTCTGTATTAGTTTCTGCCAACAATAGATCTCAAATAAATAAAGGACTAATACCTCGAATCTATTTATTACTTATTCTTAAGGTCAAATGAAGTAGCACCAAGGACAAAAGAAAATCTACAGAAAACGATAGTATTACTAGTATCATTGTGTTGAATACTTTCTGTCTGTTTTAATAATTTTCTTATTAATTATTCTCCATAGTAACGTGAAACAGATGATGTCAATGTTTAAAAAATAATAAAATAGAACGGCGAAGTAGAACAGTGACGGGGACTATTATTATTATTATTAAGTTAACCATTAATAATGAAAATGTGTGAAATGATAAAAGTTGTTCACTGAATTTTGGAGCCAAGTTGAATTTCAATTTATAAACATTTAAAAATTATAACTGTAATATTTTAGGATGACTATAAAACAAATTGAAATAAATTTTATTTTCGGCGCCACTGACGGTGAAATAAAAAGTTACCTCACAGGTAAACAGGTTTGAGAACAGATATCCAAACATACACTTCTCACGCTATAGAAGTTGCTTTAAAATATTATATAAAAAGGGCCAACCGAATGAAAATATAAAAGAACAGGTGGCAAGATGAATTAGTACAATTAAAAATAATATTCGGAAGGACGTTTTTATCTTTGGATTAATATTAAAATCGACAAGGATATTCCTTTTTAATGTAAACCGAATTGATTAAATCCCTAGATAGATATAGACTGCCTATTACACAGTAGCGTAACATACTAAGTAATTATAATTTTAGAACTACTGTTTTACAGAATTAAAACCATTTTACTTTAATTATTAATCCAAGTGTTCAATGTAAATGACAAAAACTTTAAATATAGTTTTTCTTATAAAGAACGCAGTATTCGGAAATGTTTCTTTTGTTTGTAGATGTTAAAAAAATTGCTGTTTAAGAGTTTGTTTGTATAATGATGGAAGCGTAAATAAAAGATAACATTAAACATGAAACGAACCAAACCCAAATTTATAGAAACGTTACATTATTGATCTCTAAAAATATTTAGGTCGTATTCTGATTAGATAATAAATTATTCGCCAGGATACTGGAGGAAGCATGGTTTATTTTATTATTTATTAAATCGATTTATCAGAAACTGTATTGTTGATGCATGGGGAGCGTGTTTTAAAAAGTTAAACGTTGGATCAATTTTCGCTTACCGTGCACCATCTAATTAGAAATCGAAGTTGAAATCGCACATGCTTGGCACTAAATATAATGAAATAATTTTAAATTCAGGTCCCCTAAACAGTGACTGGTATTGTACAAAGATAGACATTAGGAATACTGAAAAATATTGCAAAATTAAGTAGTAGTAGAATTACTTAAAATCATTAATAGGTAGTATTTTCACCCCTTGCATCTATGCAGGCCTGAATTCGATGTCTCATATGCTTCCCACTAACGTATTGACTTAATTTTGGTCTAGTCTGTTCCATTCTTCTACTCCTGCTACTTTGAGGTCTTGTAGGGTTCGTGGAGGTTGTTGCCGAGCCTGAATTTTGTCTTTAGGATATCCCATCCATGTTTTATAGGATTAAAATCCGAAAAGTTGGATGGTCAATGCATTCTAATGATATCTTCGGTTTCCAAGAAATCTTCTACATGTCGCTTTCGATGAGGAGGAGCGTTATCGTCCATGAAAATGAATTCTGGACGAACAGCTCCTCGCCACAGGCTTACCACAGGTCGAAGAATGTTATTCATATGAAGTTGTCCATTCATGTTCCCAACGAGAGCCTGTTGAAGTTCTCTTCTAATGGCTGGAACATTCATAATCAGGTCTTGGACCTCTGTAGTAATCTTGGGTCGAACATTATTCGGACGATCAAGAACATAGTTTGTTTCCTGATATTTCTTACAATTCAAGGAACATCGCTTTGGTTAACTCCAACAAGAGCAGCAACGGCAGTTTGTGTGTGGCCTTCCTCAACTAAAGAAACACTCCTAGTACGATTGGAGTCTGATATTACTTGTCGATTCATTATAATCAATAAAAAATAAGAAATTTGGAATTAAGTTTTATAAGAGTTAATAAATTATTTAAAACATAAAAAAATAGGCAAAAATTATCAATTTTTTTTATTTTAACACAAAAAATAAGTTGAAAATAAAAGATTTCAGTTAAAAAACCTACAGTGGCGTTTCGGATAATATGCAAAACATTTTTGAGTGTGTGTAGTTAAATACTTACATACAATGCTAGTTTTGATGTAAGATTGGTCCATTCATTTATTGATGATGGTTCTATAGAACCGAAACTAGCTGCAGCATTAAGTAACAAACAGACTTTGTGTTTTCTTTGAACCCTTTTGATTTCAAAACGCCGAATAATTATTTATTAATTGAAAGGTATTTTGAAAGATTCCATTAATCAGTGATTTTTCCCATTTTATATGTAAATATGAATAATACTTCAGTATACTTAAGAAAAACCCTGTCCAAGATTTTAAACCGTCTTGCGTTCACAAACTCTAGTTTAATTTTGAACCATTAAAGATGCTTTTGTTTTGCAGCTGGGTTTGTACCATTGAAATACTAACTGTAGGTCTTGAGGACAATACGTTACATTTTCATTAATTTGCATGACATTTAGGAAGATCCGTTAATAAATGATTTAATCGGTATTAGATATACAAATACTGTCATAACTTAACAGAAAAGTCATTGAACTAAAAAATAGCCGTAAAGTTGATTAAATAATGGCCGAAGCCTTTCGATGTGTGCTTGCAGGTCTTCGGTCTCCGGTCCCCACTAGACATGGTTGGAAATGGATACGATGGAGACAAGTGGATAAGTAATCATTTTATCGACTGTTGCACCAGTAGTACGGGCGATAAAGTCAGCTCAAAATACGAAGAATTGATGTAGGTACTATTTTTTTCGTTGCTAAGTTATAAGGTCAAATTTTAGAGTCAGAGTTTAATTGCAATATAAGTAAGATTTATAAAGTATCTAAATACTACAAGATGCAGTTGAGATTTAAGAAATCTCTTATTTTAATCCACTTTCTTTTTTCCTTTTTAATCCATATTTTCTGAGCATTATCTTTTGTGCTTTCTTTTGATTGTTTATTAAATTCTACATATTGTTCTTTACATTTTTGGAATATAGATCTTTAGCTTCTGTCAATAAGTACTGTAAATGGCACCTACAACAAAAATCCTTAGAACAGGATTCTTCTAGAAAGTCTGTCTCTGCAGATGCGATATAGCTCGTATCTGGATTTGGTCTGGTAGATTTGATGATAGAGGAAGTTTCCTATCGCTAGTAACAGGAAAGTTGACGTTGGTGTAGGGCAGGTAGCACTGTAGTTTAAACTAGGCATACCTGAGTGGGTGAAATGCAAACTTGGACGCAAAAACTGAATACTGGAATGTATTCTTTGCGACCTTCACAGAGAAGATTGCCACAACAGCAAACGTGTGTAGTAGGTGGAATGAATGGATAATTACAGTGGATGGGGTGACGAGTAGACCCTTCGGATCCTTTTTGTCATATCCCAGGTTCTCTCCCTTTGTATTATCACTCGTTTGGTGTCCCCCGAAACGCTTGACCTTCGTATGAAAGCCATGACGTCCTTTTAAGGAAAAGTGTGTAGGTATTCTTCCTCGATTCTTCGCAAACCAAAGATATCTTGTCCGAGTTGTGCGTAACCCTCACAGGTGCCCAGGAAGTGTTAAGAATTTTCCTCTTGCCGACAGTTTATACAGTCTGGGTCTTCTACTACACCTAAGAGGTGTAGATGTCTTCTAACTATACAGTTGCCAATAAGGACTCTGATAAACAGGGGCGGCTACGATCTGGATTTGTCCAACAACCACCTTGTCCTAGCATTGTCAAGGTAGGTTTTTGTTTTTTTCGCCTGCCTAAGGCCACTGTCAGTTTCTTAAGGGATTGTTTACATTCCCAGACTAACTTTGGATTACACTCAGAGGCTTTAAAGCTGCCTGACCTCCCTTCTTTAACTGTATGGCGGTTTCCTACAACCACAAACGGTGTCTAAAAGTCAAATTTAACTGGCATTGGTGTCAAATGTTTGGTTTAAGGATGCTAGTTGAATTTTTTCCAGGATGCTTAGATGACCAACCAAATCAACAGATTTTAAGTTTTTTGTCGTAAGACACCAGCTGCGGCCTCCCTCATAATGCAAAATTGCAGCGGAGGTAGACCTAGCAACACCTCTAAGACTGCAAGTTGTCATTGCCGCTGTAATTCCCAGACAAGCCAGCCGTTGCACCCTCTGCAACTTAGCACATGCCGTTGATTGCTCAATTTTTGCCCATCACATAAAGCATAGGTGATCATGGGCTTGATAGTTATTTGGTATGGTCAGAAGATCATTTCTGGTTTCATGCCCCTAGTCTTCCCAAATGTCCTACGGTACCTCCAGTTCGCCACTAAGGCAAATGATTGTTCCAAGTTCGTTTCTGATCCAGGAAAATTTTAGGTCTATATTATTCATGGTTGGAGCGATTAGAGAGCCTTGACCTTAAGTCCTTCCTTCTGGCACCATATCTCTATGATGTTTAGGTCAATTTGCATAATTTCTTACAATCGACAACTAGACTTGATATACGTTTGGTGTATTATTTTAAGTGTTCAGGTTTTTATCAGTACAACATGTAGGAAAAATAGTTACAAATCCCACAAATTTCGAAAAAGAACTTTTTTAATTTCATGGTGACCATGTATCTACATATATTTACTTTCTGTTTTAAAAGAGACGTTAAGTAATAATATACATTTGATGATTTATACACAGAGTTACATTAACAAATGATACCTACCTGTGAAAGAAAGAAAGTTTTTATTTTTATTAATGATGATCAGCACATTGCAAGTGAGAAATCCTTTGTAATGTAGCATGTCTATGAATCCAGTGGGCTTAATCAGGGTCGCGGTATTGTAGACCAAACTGATAATGATGATGGTAATGAAAGTCTGAGGTTAAGAGATTTTTCAGTCGAACAATCTGAAGTAATTACACCCGCAGACAAAACGAATAGATGAAATCGTTATTCGGCAGCAAAAGTACTCAAAACTAGTTCGAATAATGTAAATACCGTTAGGTCTGAGAAAAATAAAAGATTGCCATCGCTAGCAAGTGATACAAAGTTTCATTATCTTAATCTATTTATATCTAAAAGTTTTTTAAACATTGGGTTTATTTATAACGAATTTCCGATTACTTCTGGTAATAACTTTCTTTGAAAGATGTTTATATTTTACGGCTGCTGACAATATTAAACGATTTTTGGCAGGCTTTCAAAATATCGGTCAATTATAAAATTTTATTTCCTTTAAAAATAGAAAAAGATAGATAAATAGAAAGTTTAGAAACAAGAGAATGTAAACTTTTAAAATTGTATGGTTTTGAAGATTCTGCATTTCCTATTTCATTTTTAACCAAAGTAGAAAAAGACAGAGGCTACTTTTAATGAATTCCGGAATAACCGCCTCAATTGGACGTCCAGAGCAATCATCATCATAGGTGATCATAGTTAAATTGTGCACAATAGCTAAATGTACCGAAAGACCGATATATTTTCAAAACAAATAGATATTAACAAAAAACCGTTGTCGCACAAGTTTGTAAAGTCGAATTATCTTGTTTTATACTTCAACAACCCCATTTACACTGGCGGCGTTCGTTTTTTTGTACCCAGACTGTAGTCATGTACCGTTTCCAGTGCTAGAAAAAACCCATTCTAAGCAACCCTCACGAATGACTGCACGAACATCTTAAACAAAAGAATTTCATTATCATTTCTCCGCAAAATAAAACCGGAAGTAGCTCCTTGGCTCTTCCTGCCGAGGCAGGTGAAACAACGTGTGCATATCGTTCCCCTTTTGGTGTTGGGGAGTTATAAGAAGCCATTATTCTTAATTTCCATTGTTTCTTGTTAAGGAGATATTTTTTTTGTACTTGATATAATTTTGTGATCCGATAACAACGCCTTAGACAGAAATAATTGCAAGAAGGGTACAAAAATGATCCCACTTTTTCCGGGTTGTTAAATTTATATTTATAGGCTGATTATATTGGTAAAATTTTAGATATACGGGCCACCGGATCACAGATCCAAAGTCGATTTACCCATAGAAAAACATTGAAGATAAGTGCTTACCAGTAGCGTCACTAATTCGTTTCAAAATTCAAAATAATGTTAATATCAAACCCTCAAGCAAATTACTTGAGAAAATATAAAGAAGAATAAGAAAGCAAAGTAAAGATCATGTAGAGATTATTATAATTAAAAATTCGACTGAAATGTCTCGTAAAGCTTTTCCTAAAGCGTTTCCTTATCTGAATACGTCTACAAAAGAAAAACGAAATTCTGACAGTTTATTAAAAGATGAAAGTGCTCCATATACATGGCAAAGAAAAAAATTAGGATCTTATATAATAACTCAGCTAATCGAAGTTCATTTACAAACCATTACAGTTCATGTGCAAGGTCAGTACTGTTTGGGAGTAACCACCTGTTTAAAAACTATTTTATTCTAAACAGCGATAGTATCTTGAGAGTTGTAAGTAACCCGTAAATTTTCACGTTTACAACTTGTGTAACGTACTATACTTTTTCTACGCCCTGTGGAGTGCTCACAACTTCATCACTTTCAATACTAACAGATATATTCGTAGGTAAAGTTGAGAAAATTTTCGTTCGGCTTTAAGGGTTAAGAATCAGTCTAGGTCTGGAGAAAAAAAACAAAAGTGGGGTTAATTTTCACCAACCATTCTCAAGCATGAACTTGTTACTAACAGATGTCGAAAAATTCGTGGCACCCGCAGATTCAACTCGAGCTCAAGTAACTTTAGAAAATCTTCATCGTCAGTAAGTTCTTTAAGATGATCAATATCGATTTCAAATAACTAGTACGAACTAGTAATTTGACGTTATTTCACTGTAAATCAATTGAGAAACTAACCTCTCTTTAATTTACTTTTGTGTTGCTGACATTTAGGGGCATTACTTTTTCAATATAAAAGGTATTTCACTAATACTAAAAACTTTCTCAATTGACTAAAAGTATGTAAATAGACCAAATAAAGAAGTACGTAGAAAGGAATTGACATTTTTTTATCTAATCGCACGTGTATCTTATGAGATCTCATTGCTTGCATGTTAGTGTTTAGTGTCACTTACAAGGAATATCGACAGTGCGATTTTTGACATTTTGAGTTACAAGCTTCCCTTCTC
Organism: Ophraella communa; assembly: GCA_035357415.1. Lineage (NCBI taxonomy): Eukaryota > Metazoa > Arthropoda > Insecta > Coleoptera > Chrysomelidae > Ophraella > Ophraella communa. The sequence continues at coordinate 56,494,361 of CM068980.1, read as the reverse complement.
ACAATGTTTCTTATCGAACTTGGCAACCATTTTCTCCAAAGGACATTCAATTCGTCATAAAGCCAAGATATGGTACTTTCATACTTTCTCCCCAGCGGGGGAAACTAAAAGAATAATTACTTATTATTCGGGAAATTCAAACCATAACTATGAATTAACCGTGATTAAATATTGATTTTTCCTTTAAGGGGAGCTGCCCCTTTGGTGTTGCAAATTTAAATGCAAATAATTTTGTTGTTTGCATATTTAGCTCCCTTGGTGTGTTCGAAGGGTCGTGGCGTATGTTTCCATCTTATTTTCTGCTCCATTATAAGAATTCGGCGTATAGTGAAACCGACGATGCTGCAAAGTGTCGAAACGAAACCCCTAGGGCCGCTCAGGGCTATTTTTCGGTCGATACGAAAATGGCTAGACGCGTCGCCATAAAAATTCATAACGTTTTTTGCGCTTTTATTAAACCAAAATATTGACGTATGTGAGACAAGGGGGATTCTCCCGTTAAGCTGGGTTACGAAATATTGGTCAAGTTTAGCAATAACGCAGTTATTTATCTGGATGTTTCCAGAAGGGCGGAAAAAAAGTTTTAAGTGCTTCGTATACAGGGTGAGGATACCTTGTAAAAATACATTAGTTTTACTGGCTGTCAAACCAAAATATATTTTTATAATTGCAGAAAAAACAAAATCAATGTCACAGAATCTGTATGAGGTATAGTACATTTGTTTGGAGTTGGCAGCACAGTGAATTCAGTATAAATGCAAATCCTTCAAAGCCTAAGTAATGGTGGTTCATCAAAAGTAACTAAAAGTAGTATACATTTCTAGTTGTTATTTTTCAAAGAGTCCACCCCTAACGACCACAATTATTCTCGTTAAAATATGATGATTAAAAGAAATTTTTTAATGCCGATATAAATGGGTACGTGCGCTACTGATTTAGGGTCTTGTTTACAACATTTTACGATTTAATGACTTTTCTTAGATGCCAACTCTAAACAAATGAACTATAATTAAACAATTTCAAGTTGGTAACAGCCACTAGTTTCGGGCTATAAGGAGGCCATCATCAGGCTATAAATGAGAATAGAAGTAATTGACAATTACAGAGAAGACCCTGTGCTCATTTCGAGAAGGCACTTTGCTCTTTCAAGTAATGTGGCTATAAACCTTTTAACTCACCTCAATCCTGGCATCCTGAAGTTGAATATGCTATAATCAACAGTGAGATTGTAGTTGATCCTGTTCTCAGGAATAAAGTTCTTTTGAGGTGTGGATTTTTGTAAGATCACTTGGCTCCGGACCAAGGAAAAGTGTATTCGCCCTTTGATTTGCGAGTCTATCAGCTTCCTCATTGTGACCTGGCATCTACATCAAGGTGACGTGACCTTGTTGTTTTTTGTCAGTTTCTTAGGGGACTGTTTACATTCTTAGACAAGCTTTTACTCATAAATAAACATCATCTGCTTCTTCTGACTGGGATCACATTTCCAGCAACTGTTTGATTCATTTCTGACTTCAGTGTAATCTGGAATAACTTGGACATGCAACATCTAACAATAGCAAATAACTAGTTTCTATAAATATCTGCAAGGAATGAAACCGTCTTTTTTAAACGCCATATTATCCTAAAAAACAACATTTCAAATTCTTGATTACTAGATATTCTAAAAATGTCACAATATTTTACACAAATAACTTTATATTGGGCCCGTCACTGTATTCCTTATACCTAATTTGAAGCAATATACACTCAGGTCTCATTTTTATGTCAACTGATGCTACAGAGTTAAAAAAGAGTTTACTTATTTTTAGGTGATTTATGAGGTGCCATATTAATTTTATAATCTTCCACTTTCTCTTTAATTCCTTAGATAACGAACCGTAGACAAATATATATCCTGCAGCATTTTAACGTGTTTTTCAACAGTTCTTTTCAAGATTCTTTTTGGTAACAGAATGGAAACAGAGTGCAACAATATGTAAGGTGAGTGGCCCCCGATGCATACTGCATATGTTACGACATTTGCAAATTATTTAATAATATAGGAATGTTCTTATGGCATAAATAATATTTGAATATTCATATTTATTTCTTAAACTTTAAATAAACGTCTAGAAACTAGGTTAAATTTTTTTTAAAGAAATAGAAGATGTTGGGTTACAATACGCGAGAGAATTATCATTTAAATACACATTTTTATTTTAAGATATTTGTTGTGATGTATAAAAAGCATTTTGATTGAGAACATTATAATTTGTAAAATATTTCACACAAGATTATTGCATAATTTTTAAAAAAGGGACATTGCATGATAAATTTTTAAAGTTGTAGAAAATTGTAAGGTAAACGAATATCCGTAGGATGTTCTAGGGATTATTAAAATAATGCATGACTTATTACTACTACTGTCATTAGCTTTCATCTAAATATCCGTACTTATTCCAAGAAAATTATTATTTAGCTCACAACCACTGTACCGAAGTGCGTAAAAAACGACAAATAAGAAAAAAAGTTCTTTGTAGATCAGGTTAGTTAGTACTAGATGACCTTGCAAATCTTGTGCGGTAATTATCTATATATATATAGTACAGGTGCTTAAAGTTATAAGTCTCTGTGTTTAAATTATTGTGTGCTTTTTACAATGGAAAAGAGGAAGTAAATACAATATCTGCCAAAATAAACCATCTCAATTTTCTTTCCCTTCACCATCACCTCCAACTTCCTCGCCTTGCTACTTCCCTTCATTGGTAATCCTACTGTCTTCTCTTCAGCCACTTCCAATCTGCATTGCTCTATCTTTTCCACAATCTTTCTGCACATTCTCCCCGCATTTCTTTCTGCCTCTCCCTTTGCCGTAATCTCGCATCCATCTTCAAAATTTATCCCACAAGCCTCATCAAACGCGCACTTCCAGATCGTCGGTTGCAACACCAATCCCTGAGGCACTCCCATCTCTGTTCTATACCTCTCTAGTCAACCAAAGCCCATCCCGTCAGATAATCCTCTACTAAGAGCCTGTAAGTATAAGCATTTTCTTTTTTTCGTATTCATGATGAGGATATCCTCCAAGTATAAGTAAAGGGTTGGTGGTTTGTGTGCGGCAAAATAGAAAATAGAAGTTTCAGTTGACCAAAACAACATTCAATTATCACTCTCTTTTTTTTAAAGTTTATTATAATCTAGTTCAGGAGTGAGAATTCTGAACGGAATCATGAGCCCCAGCTCATGTTACTTGCTGATGATGGATATGCCCTTATCTGCCGTTTTCCATTAACATACTCATCTCCATAGTGATTTGGTTTCAGAATTCCTATGAGGGTACAGTCACCTAAACCAATAGCTGCCCGATACCGCTACTTTATGCAGTAATTGGATTGAGCCACTATGCTGTTTATTACGGTAGTCACTGTACGAGTTACTGTAGCTTGACTTACACCCAGTTCTTGATCATTACCTGTCCGAAACCCAGGATCACTAAAAATGGGTGATAACGCACCTCCTCGAGTTTTATTCCCAAAAATCTGTGGTTAGGTTAGGTTAGGTTAGGGCTAGACATATTTTCCTCTTCAAACCTGTATAATTCTTTGTGATCACGAACAAGTGTTGATAAACGCTGCTTGTAGTGTTTAATTTCTCTCAGTCTCAAACAACTGCCATCGCTACAACTGATCAGTGATCACTCCACGACTGAGTCTGCAACTGACAACACTCAAAACTTTTGAAGGTTATCATCATAGCCTGCGGTCTTTCATCAGCTGTTTTAAGATTCAGGCTCCAAATTTTTGATACACAGTCATAATTTTTGTGTTTATGCTGCTAAAATAAGGAAAAAACAAGATAAAAATCTATTGAGAGGTTAATAGTAGGGTCAAAGGGACATTGCTCAATATATTTTTGGCATGAAATTAGAAAAATAGCTATTGCAACTTTTGCAGTTGTTAATTATTTATTAGTCTTTTTATACTATGTATTACACTTTTGTAAAATATGACACATCTAATAAAAACATTTTAGCTTAGTAATATGTGTTTATTAAAATAAATTCCAAAATGGATCGCCAAATCTGCTGCCATCTAGCGGAAAATAGTAAGGTTATTGTAATAATTATAAAATATAGGTGTCACGCACTGAAACTGCTAGTAGTTTGACCCAATAGATGGCTCTCAAAATCGACATAAATTTACTTTTATAAGTGCTATTCTATATATATCATACGTTTGTGAATAACCATATACTTTTTTGTGAAGAATCTGCTTATACTCTAGAAGTATAAAATGTTATTCGGAATATTATAAATGCGAGCTGGAGGATTTTCTGCATATTCTGCAAGTATAAGCAAAATTGACGAATATTTCAACCGTAATGTAACATCAAGTTGACAACTAATGACAATTATACCAACAGTAAGCAATTTGCTTGTGCAGTTGCACAGTCCTCTCAATTTCCTTATTGTTTATTTTGGCCAATACCGTATTTGTTTTTCCAAACTGCCTCTAAACCGCAATATATATTTCCAGACGTCTTGTATACTAATTGTTTGCATCGTATATATTTTTTATGGACATTGCCTTGAATAATAATTTAAAAGTTATTCCTTTGCAGTCAGCTTTACGTGATCCGCGCTATTTGTTAATTAAACAGGAAGCCAACAAATAAATGGAGTTCGACATTCATATAAAATTACACTTTTGTTTTTTAAAAACAGCACATATATGAATAGTAACAATCGACATTGTGTGCGTTATATAATAAGCAGTTCTATTTACTTCCGTGTAAAAGTTAAACTATTTGTGGAAATTTTTATTCATAATATAGTGAATAGTTGTTCTTGAATATTTAAATATTTTATTTTTATACAATAACTTCTGTTTTTTTAACTAAAATTTGCTGGCAATACAGGCAAAGGCTCTTCTTCTGGCACTGACGGATATCAAGCAGAGCTCATAGAAAATGTTTACCTTGTATGTACCCTCTTATACCTACGTACCACAACCTTATTATTCCCTGTCTTTCTCTAGCTTATTTTCCTAAAATATGAACATCTTCTAATTCTCATCTTAATACTAAACCTGGAAATTACTATTTACTCCCATTTTTTACTTATGAGACAAATCTAGTTTGGAAATTTTAATGGAACTCCCAGAAATCAAAACTGATAGTTCCTGGGACCAGGATCGACCCAGGAACATATGTCCCACTTTGATTATTGTTTTATCACTTAAGCGCCTTTAAATTTCCTATCCAATATAACCATCAAATAAATCAACAATATTCTTCTACTTGATCTTTAGAAGGCCTTCAATCAGCTTTAGCAAGGTGGAATTCGTGGACTGTCTCTTCATTTCCTCAAACTAATTCATATGACTGACTGATCGGTGCATGTATGTTACCCCTGAATTCTTCACAACTTCAGCAGGTTCAATACTTGCTCCTATTCTTATTTTTATCTTTACCTCACCAATACAGCACTACCTACAAATTCCAGTCGGCCATATCAAGATGACACAGTAGACCAGAAATAGGTAATGTTGGAGCAGGTAAAAAAATAAATAGTTACGCCCCCTCTGATATTAAGTCTATGCTGTCAACCCTAGCTTATATTCCTATGTAATACATTTTTATACTATTCCTTGGCCTGTAAGAGTCTTAAAAATATATCAGTGAATTATTCAGCGTGTAGAAGAAACAGGTGAATATCGTTGTTGAGCACGACATAAAAAGAAAAGGGTTCGGAGCAGTGAAGCAGAACATCAACACAGCGTCAGTTAGTGTTAAGTCACCATATCTTTATTTTATTCTTTCATTAAAGTTTCCACCGCATTAGAATGCATGGCATTGTCTTTTTTTTAATGTTATGCACCTCATGATGTTAAAGTTTCTGTAGAACCGGTTTTCACCCTTTCAATGTATCCCCCAAGTGGCATAAAATAAAATAATAAAGACTCAGAAGATAAATTTAAGACTATTTTTTGATGAATTTGTTAGTAAATTGTTTTTTACGATTAACTTTACCTGTAAGTACGACACTGTATTTCATCTTCATGACCGAGAAACCAACGCATCTGAATTTTATAAACAGAGATCCGTTAGCGTGACATTCACCTACCTAAGAAAAGCCCTTAGGATAGTAGTACGGCATTTTTTAAACGATTTAATTAAGAAAAATCAACTGCTCTTTCTATTTATGTAAGTGACTATTATAATGTGTTCTTATTAATTTGGATGGTGGGTATTTAATTTTATGTATCGTCAAAAATACTTTTTTTTTTCATAGCTAATGTTAAAGTATTGTTATAACAACTGTTTTGAGTAGATAAACTCACTTTAACGGCAAGGGTAGATAAAGTAACACTTAGCAAACAATTTTTGTCAAAATAAACAACGTTGAAGGTAGAGATTCACAGGTTTGGCTTGTTTTTTAAAAGCTTGGCAGGAAATGAAGCTAAGCCCAGTTATTTTTTTTTTCAAGCCAAGTCTAGCTTTTTGTTTTCAAGCCTAGTTACTTGGCTTGGTTGAACACTGATTGAAGGGAACAAATGTTTATAAATTCTTCATGATTTTGCCAAAAATGCTGGCCCAGACTGTAATGAAATTTGATACGTTGTGAAAGATTGGTCAGATGAAGGTCGATGGGATTTTATAGGGACTAGCACGTCACATTGCATAACATCAATGAGGGCAACCCTAAAATGAAAACTTTATAATTCATTACGTCATTCATACTATATAAAATAGGAATATTTGTCGGTTTTTATCGGCATTTAATCTCAGGAAAAAGTAAAATAAGTAATTATGCAACAGACTTTCTGCAGTGGATGCATGTCTGATGTCCGAGATGTGCGTATTTATAATCAATTTGACACTTCATTCCTGGTGCCAATCAAGGACTAATTGGATTTTCCTTTCCCGGCAAAAATTTCATTATCAGCACTCAAGGAAAATATGTAATGGAAAAATATTCGAAATTCCATTTTCTCTCTACTACACTATAACATCTCGAAGCCAATCAATAAAAAATTAATCATTTAAGAAGTAATTACGACAAAAAAACTGATGCATAAGACTAATTTAAAACGTAAAAATATACAGGGTGTTTTATTTAAAATAAAAAAGGTCATTAAATTTGACAGCATTTTTGAATTCCTTGGATCTACCTAAAAAGAGATGAGAAAAATATTGAACCGTTAAGGAGATACTTAGGGGGGTTACATTTTTTATGCCAACCCTGTATAAAGTAAAGTGCAAATCATTTTCTTTTGTTGAAAAGTAAAATATACTTTGTCCAGAATAAATATAGATGCACGTCATCAAAGTGAGCAAATCGCTTTGTTCGTTGGACTTTCTTCGTTCGTTTGCTACCGGCAATCAGTATGATTATTCATTGTAAACATGTTAAATATTGAAACTCGTACGCCGCAAGTTATTACAAAAGATGAATAAATTGTTTAAAAAAGATTTCGTAATTAATTTTATATCAAATACAACTCGTATGCCATCGTCATTATGGTCGTATTATTCGATGCTGAAACGTACGTTGTTGGTGAATGAAAATTGTGACATTTCTTTATTCAGCAAGTTTCTCTTTCTAAAAAACTTGAGTGGAGGATACAAAGCTAAAATGTCCAAAATCCTGGAGTCAGATGAAATTATTAAATTTCTGACAGAAGCTCCTGATGACGTCTATTTGTTATTGCTATTTTTAGTGTGTACGATGAATTGTACAAATTAGAAGTGTTTAATGTGGACGACAGAAAAATCGGTGATAATCGTTTAATTATCTGATACTAAAACCAAGCAGGATAGGTCGTTTTGTATTACTTGCAAGAAGAGTGGAGTGAGTTTCTTGAAAATTGTGGGGAAGTATATTGCCTTGCGCCCCAAAAACGTATCTCACAGTAAGTACTTACCAAGTAAGTTTACCGACAGCAAAAGTGTACTACTCAACCGGTGGAGATTAACACTATACAGGGTGTCCAGGAACTTAATGCCAAAAATTCGGTAGCAAATAGAAGAGGCCAAAATAATGTTAGAAGTTCAAATAAATTTTTGTCATACGAGCCTTCGTTTCCGAGTTATAGACCTCTACAGTTTCGAAATAAAAACCTTTGTTTTGTCATAATTTCTAAACTATACATTGGAATACTATAAAATTCCAGTGACGGATTGCATACATCCATGTCCTGTGTTTGACGGTATAAATGAATCTACATTACGTACAGATAAACAGAGAGGGCTTGTGCCTATTGGTTAATAATCCGTAATTTTAATAGGGACCATCTGAATAATATTTAAATTTCAAAAATAAATTTTCCAATCCATTTACTAATGAAAATGTACTCTTGTTTGAACTCGATAAAATTAAGGGTTTAGGAGAAATTTGAACTTTTAGATCTGATCGCCATATTTTGTAAAGACAAACATTCTGAAGAGAACTATCAATAATTGCCTGTCTTTCCGTCGTTCTTTAGCTACTATGTTCGCAAATTCTGGAGCTGATTTAGTAAAACTTTAACTTTTAGGTGGATGGAAATCGTCATCCTTTGCAGAATCTTACATTGAAGAGTCAATAAGCAATAAGATTGCTGTATCCAAGTGTATAGTTGGCGGACCTGAAAATCAATCCAGTACGTTGAATCAAGTGTTTAAGCAAATGAGTACAAGTTATGATGCTCCAAAAAATAGATATTTCTAATAATGTTAATTGTAAAATTTCAGTTGTTTTTAATGCTTAATGTGTTTGAATTTGTAAAGATTGAATAAAAAAAAGTTAAAACATTTTATCTACTCAAAACAGCTGTTCCAGCAACACTTTAACATTAGCTATGGAAAAAACATCATCATTTCCTAAAATTACGAATTGCGAGCAGTTCTGTTAAATCCTTTTGTTATTTAGCAATCTTTTTAGGTCAATAGTAAAATGCGAATTGTAATATTAATAAGACTATAATTAATAAAACGATTTTGCAAGATTTTTGTAATAAAAAAACCGATTATTTCAAGTAATTCTAAATATAGAATCAAATCTCCACGGTTTAGAATCCGGACGATAGAACTAATCAATTTCAAATTACTGCATCTATTTAAACATTCACAAGTAGAAAGAAACAACGGCATTTCTACTTACATGGCTAACGGGTTCTTGTGCGCAATTTTTTATTAAATGACTTTTTTGAGGGGCCAGAGGACGAAGAAATCCACAATCTATCAATAGACATTTTTATTGCCAGTACCGTACTCGTGTATCTGTATTTACCTAACAATTTCGAAATATTAAATAATATATTAACTGTCCGATTAAGATATAAATCGAGATAATGATTTTGGAAATATGTAAAAGTAAATCAAAAATCAAACAGCTAGGAAAATTAAGTTCAAAGTTTATATTAATTATGTTGGACAGCGGTTTATAGACATTTAAATAGTAAGTTCAATTCTGGTAATGTAAGTGTGTCGTAGAGCGTGCTGAAGATGACCACAGAATGCAAAATAAACTGCACAGATAAATTAATGTTCGCCGTGGTCATTAAATTCGATATTCTATCAACCAGAACGATTAGAATTCTTTGAAATACTTACAAATTTTATTACCTAAACACCAAACGGGGAAAACAAAGAAACATTTCTTTATTTTACATTTCCTCAGGCTCAGAACGTTAAAATCGCTATAAAACTTTATTGCAAATGTACAGCTATTGTTATTTTTTAATAAATATTGAAGAAACAAAACAAAAACGTAGTTCTTTAATATAAACTTACATTAAGTAATATCTTAAAAATATTCTTCTAACTCCTTAGTCGAGTCTTTGATTGTGTTTAAAATAGACGTATCCTTAGGCAATATACCGTCGTATAATTGCTTAAAAGCAGTGCGTAACGGGATTTCAATTCGTGTAACGTACTATACTTTTTCTACGCCTGGCGCCTGGCTCACATCACGTTCACTAATAACTGACGTATTCGCAGGTATTTTTAGGTCAATAGTAAATGGTATTGGCTTATTAACTGCAATAAACTACCCGATTTAATCTCATCGTGTAGAAAATCATCAGGTAAAAGATGCAAATGTGCTACAGGGTCGAACTTAAGAAATTTGAATTTTGCATAATATAATAGGAGATAATATAGGTTTTTTTTCGGCGCACACTCGATTTAAGTTGGTGTCACATAAGCTCTATGGGATTGAACACGCAGTAGTAGGGAGGTAGTCGTAACACTGTATGTCCCAATTCTTCTGCAATTGTATCACAAACATACGTTTTTTTTAAGAAAATGACTGCAGCACTTGTGAAAGTTCTTTTTTTGTATAATTTTCCTCAAAATATACCTATGTCATTTGCAGCCATGAAGTTTTGAATCTCCAATTTCGTATTCTTTGAGCCAGGAATTTTTTGCAATTGTCGACTATGATAGCTCGTGTTGTCCATGACTACAACGCTGTTTGGCGGAATGTTGGGTAACAGACAATTTTTTAACCAATCTTCAAAAAGCTCTGCTCTGCATCAACACAAGAGTTTGGGATCCAACCATTTTCTGATCCTGCGTTTAATATTGTGATTCTCCCTTTATTTGATGGTGCTTTTGTTTTACACTTATCAGAGGAATCAGACCATCCTTTGGAAGGGGTGTCATGCGTGTCAAACCACGTATCGTCGAGGTAGAGTATTGGCCGATTTTCAGGCCGATATTTTCTTATTGACGTTATATATTCAGAACGCCAATTTATTAATCGTGTGAATTCCAGTATTACTTGTCTCTTGTCAATTTTGCGATATTTAAAGTCTATTGCAGACAGAACTCGCCAAAGAGTAGTGAGGCCACAGTTGATGTGAGTTTCGTCATTGATGAGCCGCTGTTTCAGACTTTTTATTGTAGGGACACGCTGCTCATCGTACATAGTGTAGATTTTTCGCCTTATCAAATGTTTTTCCCAGTCGTCTAGACTTTTTGTGACACCGGAATCTTTACGCTTTTTTCTTAGTTCCATGGAATTTTTAACAATTCGTCTAACTGAAGTAAGAGGCATCTTCGTCAAATTACTGGTTACTCTTGCTGCAGCACCCGCGTTATATCCTTGCTGAAGTAAGAAACTATACACATTTTTTATAATGATTTTCGTGTCACAAGATAAGTGATTCTCCTTTAACGAACCACTGGAAGAAGCACTATTACTTTTTATCCCCGGACGCCATATACTGCCTTTTCTGTACGTTGGGGTATAAAATTTTTGATATTAATGTCTGTAATAACAAATGCACAGGTGAACACTTCCAATGAAATACAAAGACTAAAATGAACAAGAAGTGTAAGCTGTAATCCTCTACAATCCCTCTCTGAGAAACAAAATTACCTGAATCAGGTCCTTTTACATTTATGATGTGCATCTCGGATTTTAAAACTTAAGGGTCTAATTGGTTGTATTATAATCCTTCAGTCAATACCATTTATTGTGAAAACTACTATAAAGTTGAGTAAATGTTCGTTGGAATACTATATCTTGTTAAAAAATGTATTTATTGATGGTATATTATCAATACTAAAAGCTTTTAATCTCTGCATTTGACTAAAAGTATGTAAATAGACCAAATAAAGTAGTACGTTGATAGAAATTTCATTGCAATTTGAATAAACAAAGAAATTTTTGCTTTCTTATCTAAACGCACGTGTATGTTATGAGATCTCATTACGTGCATGTTATTGTTAAATGTCACTTACAAGGAATGTCGACAGTGCGATTTTTAACTTTTACAGACATGGGCGTAGAAAAAAGTGGTAAATAGTGGAAGATTTGTTCAACCGTTTAGTTGTTTACTGTTCTTTATTTATTTATTAATTAACAATTACCTTTTTTGGGTTTTCCAGATCTGATACGAAACATTATTTTTTATTGCTAATACTGCAACATATCCAGCTTGATTTTTTAATTGTTTATTGTCAATTTTAATATTATTTAATGGGTCAGGTTTTTTGCGGTGCACGAAAAATGAGGTTGAAGCAGGATTACAAAATACAAATTTTCTTACTTATATAGGTACCATTAAGAACAAAATATTGCCAGGGTGCTTTCATCTAACGGGTCAATGGCTCCCCAGAGAATTAACTGTATCAATTCAACCCTTCATAACACAACTAAAAGTACATGTGGTAATTAATAATTGCCAAAATAACATATTTAGGTAACACGTCTAATGGACCAACATCATACAAAGGAGGAAATTACACTCATCCGTAAAATGATAAAATGTTTACAGCATTCTTCAATTAAAAGTGTTTTTACAAATTCATTTTTATACAACTAAACAAAACATCAACATTTATTTGTTTAAAACAACCAATTAATTGCATTATTAGTTTTAAAATTAATTAATTAATTAGTTAACATTGGCAGCATTAATAAAGAATGTTTTTATTAGCTTTAATAAATAGTAGCAAGACATAAATTTATGTAAAATGGTTTTTATTTAGATATATCATGAAGTACTTATATGTCTAAATTCAAGGTACTCTTTCTTGATGTACTAATGATTCAATATATTTTCAGTGACGTGCATAACAGAGTATTGCATAACAAAGAACATCATCTTTTATTTATTGCACTCACCCTTATTTTGTGAAAGTCCATCTTATTAAGAACAATAAATAACTAAACGTTAGAATGAAACTTTTTACTCTTTTTATTCGAAAAATAGGTTTTTAAAATGCAATTACAGCTGTTTCGCTAAAATTGGCACAGTCAGATTGTTACATTTTGTTTGTTTGTAGCTAGATACCTGATGTTCATTAGGTAGTATTAAGGCTAGACCAAGTATGGACATAACAATATTAAAGCCTAGATGTTATTAGCCCTAAGGAATTATCAAAGACTAAATCAATTTAAACGGTTTAATAGCGGAGAACTTCCAAGATTTATTTGTTCATTAACAACTCTAAATCATTGATCTGCTAGATGTCTTTTTATTTCGAGTTCTTCAAGAAAATCTAAATTTTATTTTTTAGCACAAATGTGTAGTATTTGAATGGTGCGTATGAGTATGAGGTTGGATGTTCAAGTAGGTGTTTCGCATAGTTGGACTTATCTTAAGTGTGAATAATTACTTCAAAATTTCTTTGTGTTTGACCTATATATACGGCATTTTTTGAATAAAAAGTTTCGTTCAATCGTTTAGTTGTTTATTGTTCTTAACAACATAATCTTGTTAAACAGGCAAATTAATTTAGATTTTTATGTATGAATTTTAAAGCTCAATTTCCTATTGCATGCATTTCCGCTTGAAAATTCATCGCCTTCGTGCATAATCTTTAACCTTTTAGTTTTAGGTCCACATACGAGGTCTGGCTATTAAATAACGAGACTGCTTATGAAAAAGAGTTTTATTTTAAAAATTATTCAATATTCAATATGCTCCCCTTAATGTTCCCCTTCAATATACTCCCCTTCCCTCGCCACCCACCGTCCCATTTGTTTTTTCCATTGGTCAAAGCAATGCTGGAAGTTTTTTCTGTAAGAGCATTTAGGAGCTCCGCGATTTTCGCTTCACCTCTTCCATCGACTCGAATCGGGTTCCTTTTAAGGCAGATTTGAAAAAGTCACAGGGTGCTAAATCAGGAGAGTACGGCGCGTGTTCGAGCACTGGAATGCCTCTAGCGGCTAAATAACGCTTCACAAACAGCGCGTTATGGGCAGGTGCGTTGTCCTGGTGCAAAATCCACGATTTGTTTTTCCACAACTTCGTCCGTTTCTTACGAACTCGCTCTCGCAAAGTTGCCAAAACTTTCAAATAGTAAGTTTGGTTTACAGTTTGACCCTCTAGAACCCATTCAGTCATCACGATGCCGTTGATGTCGAAAAAACGATTAGCATGGCTTTAAATTTTGATTTCGACATCCTTGCTTTTTTCATTCTCGGCGATGCAGGAGTGTTCCATTGCATGGATTGCCGCTCAGTTTCAACATCGTATTGGAGTATCCAGGTTTCATCGCAAGTGATGATGTTTTCCATAAATTCAGGCTCTTTATCTAACCTCTGAAGAAAATCTGAGCAGATCTGTTGACGGACGAGCTTTTGGTCACTTCCAGCTATCTAACGCTGCATTAGTTTCCCACCTTACACCTCTAGGACACCTTCTGCGCGAGCAGTCTCGTTATTTAATAGTCAGACCTCGTATATTCATATTTCTGTTTCTTTTGTTGTTTTTGAACTGCAAGCAAACTATTTTATGGCATTCTTGTTGAATTTAGAAATTGTGCCCTTTGCTTTTGATACTATTTGTATGTTTTCCTTTTTACTGTCATAGACGAGGTAGATTCTTTGTTCAAATTATGATTTAATCAAATTTTTTTATTGTAAAATTCAATCTCTCCGTCCATGGAATGAGTCTTCCCGTAGACTAAGACAGACATCGCAGGTGAGAATTCGCGGGCGGATGGTGAGTCACTTGGAGAATTTTATTCTCACTACGTTTAAACTATAACTTTTGCTTTGTCAAATTTGGTTCGACTGCCTTTTTCGATCACTTACCGATTACTTTTCTTGTGACGTAGTCCTCTGAAGTCAAGCAAAAAAAAGGAAATGAAACGTATTCGAAGTATATTTACTTAATTTTTTCTCGACAACGGAAATGTGTCAATGAAACATTATTTAAAATACACAATTGAAAATTTGATAATATCCTTCAGCAAATTTTAAAAACAATTGCATTATGCAAGATCCTTTTTATTGTATATTTCCATGTCACGTTTCAAATCGATTTGAACGCCAATATAGCGTTAAAACTATTGTTTTTTTTTTGTTTCAGATAAATGCGATGCCTTGCTGATTAGAATAGACGATTCAAAACGAAAAAGAAATTCGAATTCAAACCGTCTTCCACCATCGTCGAATACGTTTATAAGTATTCAAACGCGGCGCGGTAATGAAACTCTGGCGTTCGAATAAAGTGGTATAGGCAACACCGTTTGCATGCGCGAGTTCGAGTTGCGGAGTGTAAACGAGATCGGTCGCGATGAAATGGTGTCGGTATCGCCCTCTCGCGGTGGGATGACCGACTGGGAGGGAATGTGGATAAGATCGCTAACTAAACCACCAACATGCAGATCTCTACAAGATTTACAAGTCATTTATTACGGACTTAGCGGATTGGAGGCGCTGCAAACGTTAAGAGATTCAAGTTTGCGCGCTTTGTGTAAAATCGTCCGATATGAAAAACATTTGGCCAACGATGTGCTTTACTAGTAAGTAATTTTATATAAAAAAAGTTAAACGATACTGCGTACATTGAAAAACTCGTTTTTGGTTTAAAAAAAAATTGACGACATCCTTAATCGTTTAGCGGTTTTAAAAATGATGTATTTACAAAATTATTGTCGTACTTAAATTGACGGTAGGTAAACATAATTTCTATTGTTCAAACGAAATTACCGACGATTTAATTTCGTGTTTAGGTAATCTTGTTTTAGTAAAAAGGAAACGTTTCAATTGAAACAGTGGGATGCACCAGTTTCTAGTTGATTGTTTGATTAACGTTTCATTCTATCGACCTTGTACTGAAATGTAATTGATACGGATGATGGTCACGCATTTTTGTACTTAGTTTTGTTTATTGCACAATTGTCAAACTCGTCTAATCGATGTAACACTAATATTTCGCATTTAAACAGACGTATTAAGTTTCTGAATAATTTTTAGATTTAGATGTAGATCATCAGGATAGTTTCCTTCAAGAATCATTCGTTTATTCCATCAAACTTACAACTTTTGAATACCCTTGTTATGGAACGAACAGTTAGTAGCCACTAAAGGCCAAATCAATAAATTACGGTTGGTGTAGAAACATTTTGAGGTACAATTCGTTCAATTTAACCATGGACTTGAAACAAGGGATATTTTACTGGTGGACAAAATTGTTTCTTTCTCTTATTGAGTAATTTTTGCAATTTCAGTCTTCAATTGTAAACATTTATGAGTGTAATTGTAGTATTAGTCTTAGTAGGCCCACAGCTTGATTTCATTCTTCATATTTGATCTTTATATTCTTCTTTCATTATGTTTTTAGTATTATCATAGCTTGGTGTATTATTATTCTCTATTTCTCTTTACCATTTACTTTTTCCTTACTTCTGTCCAACTGCAATTTTTCTACATGCTTTTATATCTAATGTTTCTTTTTATTCTTAGGTCTGCCTAGGTAGGTTAGTCTTTCTTTTTGAAGCACAATAACACAATGGCCTCTAATATGTGGAACCAATTCTGTGTTCGGTAGCAGCAGTGTCCTTTTTAAACACTCATAAATTGAAGAATAAGGATCATCACCAGACTACTTATATGAGACTTTATTCTCTGACTGCTATTGTAATGAATTATTCACTTTGTTGACTAAATATTAACTAATTCTAATTCTATTAACTGGGGGAAGAGTATAATAGTGGTTTTGAACACTTTATTGCTTGCTACAAAAGTGGAGACTAGTACTCATGGGTAATTGAGGAAATAACTGTTGCTCCAAACTCTTTGGTCTTTTTGAACTATCTGATAATTTGAAAATTGCTGAATACCTACTTATTTTGGCTTTGTTAGTCTGTTTCTTTTTTATTATAAATACAAATATGTTTATCTATAAAAGAAGGTTTATTGAGTCATGGATGTTAGGTTGAGTGGGAAAATACAAACTAACTTCATCTATATCACTTTTGTAAAAGTGTAAATCCAATCAGAATGGAAACATAAACGTGATTTGTCATTTCCTGGATGAAAAGAAACGTGTCCCAAATAATTTAAACTTTTCGAGTTTCTGTATTTGAATAAAAAAAAAGTTTTCCCTCTTCAAGTCACGCTACTGGTAATTTAGTCACGGTGTAAACGTGAAAAACAGGTTCTGTACACTTACGTTCTTTTTTTATTAAAAAATGAATAACATTTTATAAAATACGCAGTGCGTTCAATCTTGATTTACTAGTAATATTTAATGCATGTTTTGAACCTAATAAAACTACTGAAGTATCATTTTTCTTTTTCCTTTTTTAATATTCAAGGATTATTCCCAGATAACGACAGCGTCGTCTCAAACATTCAGTATTCTTTCATTATGTTTCTTGCATTTTACTTGTTTTAGAATATTAAGTCTAAAAATCCCATGAAGGTCAGAATATAAAAGCTGTCTGAATACTTAGACTTTGAAAAATCTGCTAAAGTTTCGTATCCAAGTATTTGGTCAGAGTTGTTTCTCTGGTCAGTAAGTCAGGTATGTTGTTGCTTTAGTCCCCCTCTTTAGTTCCCCCTCCAAAAGGGGGAACAAGACACATCCTTGCCTGACCTTTTGCAGGTAATAACTTCGTAATCCAGACTGTATGGAAACTAGTGAGGTAATCAGCTTCATGTTCTTCAGAGAGATTCAACATAACTTCCATTGTCCTCATTTGTGTAAATGGTGTAATACCCGCTATATAAAAGTTTTTAATCTCTCTTTCTAAATTTTTGAAGCCATTTTGTTGCCTACCTTTTTTGTTTGTTAGGCAAAGAGGGCTTCTATCTTACCGGGTTGATTGACAGCCAGTGATCTTTGCAGCCAGTTTCTATTAAATCCGAGTTATTAATGTTTTATACTATTTAAAAATAATTCTATTATTATATTTACACATTAACATTTTTCTGTGCTAGTAATGTTTGTTTTAATTTCAGCACTGGTGAACTGTCAACATGCTGGTACATCTTACTGTCTGGTTCTGTGTTCATCGACGGCTCGATGTTTTTGCCAAGATCGAGGTGAGTGCTGTTATGTTTGAATCGTTAAAGAATTTAAATGATAATAAATTAAATGATCAGTATATACATAATATATACAGTGTGGTTCTAAAGATTCTCGTCCACCGCCTTTAATCTAAATTTAAATGAATTTTTATTGGTATCATTGCAAAGTTTACAAATGATGATGTATTGCTTGGAAAATTTAGAACCGCCCTGTATATAAGTACAAAAACTGACTCATGCATGTCGCTATCAATGTTTGATCAACTGTGTATCTAAATACGCACACCGTTCAGTAATTTAGGGCATTTGAACCCACTTTAACAACCGGTGAAATTTTTATTTTTAACGCAAGCCTACATAAAGTCCGCGTTACCATAATAGTAATTGAAAACGTGGGATTTATAGTTTGTTTACGAAATTTTATTTTGTTGGTAAAAGTGGGATGTTCTGTCGTACTTATTTTGCATTTTCTAAATGCGTTAAGAGGATTGATTTAATTTTGAAACAAAGAATTATTGCACTTATTATAAAGCTACAAAAAAATTCCAAGAAAACCATAATGTACGAAAAGTACTTGTCCTTTTTCGAGTGCGCCCTTAAAAATCCTTGCTGAAGTTGCACTCTTAATAACTAAACTGCTGAGCTGACAGGTATTTGGACACTTGCCACGTCGAGGGTTTCATAATACGAATTAATCAATAAAAAATAGAATACGCCAGCTGCGTAAATAAATGGCTACCCAAGTAACACCAAACTGTTTTATTAGGTACTTTAAAACTAAATTTGAAAACTAATATTAAAACCATTTGATCTTAAAGAAAGCACAAATTCTACAACACTGCTTGATGTTTCTCATCAAAATGTCAGGTTCATTATAACATGAAAGGAGAGGGAGTGGTTTTAGTTTTATAATTGTCAAATTTAAATCCAATTACCCTTAGCTGACACCAAGTTTACTTAACTAAGAGCAATCAGTTATAAAATGGTTTTATAATTACATTTAAAAAGGCTGTTATTACAGATGATAAATTAAATATTTTGATTGGGTACGCTTCAGTGACAAAATAACCTTTCAAATAGATTTAATGATAAGTTTTAATATTTACACTAAGAATATTTTTAAAACTACATTAAAACTAAAATGTTATGACGATGACCACATAAAAACCTAAGAAACTTTCAGTATTTCATAAAACTAAAGGGTCACTAGAACTAAAGCAACTATAATACTATATTAAAATTAATAAAGTTTTAATGTACTCTTAATGCTTTTGATTAAAACTTGTATTGAAGCTAAACAGTTTTTATGAACAAATAAGTATACTTACAAGGTAACTTTAAAAGCATTGTCTTTTTATTTACCACAATAAAACTTTTTTAAAACCCCAATAAACCCAAAAGGCTTTTAGTGTGCTACTTGGGATACCATTAGCTAAACTGATTCCTTTTTGATTAAAATTGTCTCTTATCCAAGTTGAAATACAATATATGAATTTAATCTGTTTATTATTATGTTGAAACAAAAAAATTAACATTTAGTTGTCTAATATGTATCTCTGTTTGCAGTTGTACTTGAATAAACATGTAAATATTTACATTATTAACTCATAAGTTTTACAAACAAATATAGATGGATATTTTATTTCATGAAGATATTGATTTCTCATTATTTATTAATTTTGATAAGAAACATAAAGGTAAAATTGTTTTACAAAATACATCATTAATATAATGTATTTGTTTACAAACTATTAACCATTATCCAACCATAACTTGTATTTAATCTTGTAATTGTTTCTAATCCCTTTATCACAAAGCTTCCCATTGAAAGTTGATGAGCCTGATTTGTTTTTAATATTTTTTTAGGTTGCAGTAGGTACTTTTTCTGTAATTTTTTTTAGACATATTTACTAGTGATGTCTACATACCTGCTCTTAATGTTTATTTTTTTTTACGATTGAAACGTCTAAAAACATAATTAAAAATATTGTTTAATTCAAATACAATAGAAATTTGTAATTTTTTTATTATTTAGCTATTTGTTTATGTTTGTATTATACGCAATACATAAATTTAATAAATAATATACACTTTCATATTCAATTAAATACAGTTACACCATAGTAAATAAAAAATATCCTTCGTGAATGTTTGGTATTAAAACTTTCGTAATAGTATAGTTCCTTATTTTAATAATAAAATGTTATTCGTCCACAATACTAAATAAATAATAAATACATTTTTTAATGATGTAGTAACAAAATGTACGTTAATTTGTTATATATTTTAAATTTAAAACAATTTAATTAACCAATAAATAATAATTAATAATAATAGATTTAAATGTATTAATGTTTGTTAAAACAAACGGTCGTACTATATGAGCCGAACGAAGAAATTCCTCAGCCGAAGTATACCCGACCGGTCTGATCTTATCTTACCCTCTAGTTCTTCTGTTGCATGCATTCTCCGTTGGCGCGCTGCTGTCGTTTTATAACTATTCGTATTCGCTGCATTCGCGTCTGTTGAATGGACGTATATCGTAGACGATTCATTCTGAGTTTCGTTCGCTGTCAAATGTGGAACATTGTTTACGTTTTTATCGAAATTTAACGGAAGTAACTTTATAAGATAAGTGATAGTGTGAGTAATTTTTCCGATAGTGACTGGAGTTCACAGCTTCAAAATGATCTAGTGTTTTCTAGTGATATATGTCATAAAAAAACTGAACTTTCGCCAGATACCTGTGACTAGACTTAACCACAATCTTGTGAGTAAGCTGTAAAAGATATTTGTGTTAACCCGAGGTCACGTTCTGTGTATTTATTTTGTTTTTTGTGACTCACTATAATTTTCGTAAATTTTTGTTTGGATACTCTTGGCTGATACAATGGGTAAGTTATGTTTACTTTTTAGGTTAATTTGTTTTCAAAACTTCACATTGCGGTTACAAATTACCCATTGTTTCAATAACTAAAAATATTTAATACTTTTTTAATGTCGCATGCGAATATGAATCGTTCGCTTCTTATATTTAGGTATAAAATGTGCAGGGCACCTATTTATGAACTTGTAGTTTAATTAATGCTTACTTAAAAATTGTAAAACAATGAGCGATTTTGGTTTTATTTTGTTTTTCTTCATCTTTTGTTAATTTAAAAAAATAACCTTTATTTAACATCTAAGTCGTCATTTGCATTTTAGGTTTACATTTTATATTTGGCATTTTATTTTCAACTCATCTACGTTTAATATTTGATTATACAATTGAATATTTGACATCGTGCGCAATATAAAGTTATTTTTGTTATGTCGTGGAAACTATTTAAAATTTAACTACCTCCTGCTTGGTTTATATCAGGAGCGCAGGAAAATAATTATATTGTTTTCAAAATTAATCATATACCGAGTCATATTAGTAGTCTCATTAGTAGTTTGAATACCTGAAATGTCTGGTGATTTTGTAGATATACATTAAAATGTATTTCTATTTTTTTGTCCCTGTTGTAAATTACAAAACACTTTTTTTTAAATTATTCCATAAATTGAGTCAATGACTTATTACATGTATGACATCTAATTGTCGTTATATTCTTTTCCGATTTGACCTTATACACAATTATCTGTACAGTAGGGTCACACCAATGTTGACCTTCGCAAACATATTTATCCAGCCATCCATCCGAAGTAACCTACGTAACAGCAGTGGTTAAATTAATTCCATGACACACCTGATAATGTTTACTTTACACTTTTTAGATTTATTCTATGTCAGCAAAAATAACAACTCAAACTCACACTTTTACGAAAAAGTTTAACACTTTGGAGAAGTTAATTGGGTATATAACAAAAAAAAATGTACGAACATTCTTAATAAATATCAAACACAATGCAGATACATTGTTTTAATTGCTCCATTAACCGCGGATCTATTATAATGGAAGGAAAAACCATCAATTAACAGAGGATGAAATGTTTTTTATTCTTTATTAAGTAAATCGTATTTTTTTAAACATTATTACGTAAAATAACAATGTTCTTTTTTTTATTGTGTTGTAATCTAACCGCACGGAAATAATGATGTTGAATATGTTTATGGTGTTTGAATCTATTCAGTGTCTAAATTGCAAATTAAAACAGTTTCTCATTAGTGAAGTTGATCAATGTCGTTGAATTGGATCCCCGTACAGCTATCAGAACCACTTTTGAATTAAAAAGAAATTGTTAGGCCAGATTTCCATTTTTTTTAACTCTGGGTTCTTGTTTTTATCCGTTAACTCCGTATACAGGGTGAGTATTAAGTATGGAACCCCCTAAGTATCTCCTCAACAGTTTAATACTTTTAAATGAAATTGCCTCGGAAATTGTTGTGTGGGATCCAACGCGAACAAATTTTTTATCCAAGATATACTTCCCTTTAAAATCAGTATACCTTTGCAGTGATGAAGATCACCCCTGAGGGCTTATTAATTCAATACTTAATCAACATCAGATGGCTTTCTCATAAAACAATATGTCAATCTAATGAAATTATTTTTCAATAAATCGTGGAAGTATTGTTCAACAGGTACTTTTTTTTCAGAGTAAATATTGATGTGTTTGAGTGAGATTTTCCTTGTAAACAAAACATAATATCCAAGAATAGAAATCAACACGACTGGTAGCATGTTCCCACGGTCAAGATCTGTTCAGTTTAAGAGAATCAGTTCCAATGATCAACCAAAGAAGTTGAAATGCCTTTCAGTTTGATTGAAATTTAATATTATTGCACAATTCCGTTGAAAGGATATTTACATTAGTTTATTTCATTTCAATGGCATAGATTTAACGATATTGGTCAATAAAATTGACTTAGTTGCTTTACGAGGCGTAGTAAATACTTTTTATGAACTTCACACCTAATCTCCTGCTTGTTTACTTAGATATTTCCATATTTAATGTTAATTTGAAGTTCCACTTCGCTATTTCTTCCTTAAACATTCGACAAATGTTTAAATTATGTATATTTTCTTATGTAATTATTAAATTGTTTCTTAACATTATTTTTACACTTAAATTTTCCTGTTTATTCTAACAATTATCGACATATATCAAACTATTTAAAAAAAATCTCAAACAATAACAATATTTCTCTGATAAGAAAGAGAAGGCAAAAAAATGAACATACTCGGAGACAAAGAGTATCAAGTAGTCGAACACAATGTGTCACTCTAGTGGGATTCGAATAACTGTCAATTGGAAAGGCAGGAAAGGATTTAAAAGATGTCTCTCCAAGGCACCATTTAACGGTATTGCAAGTGGATCTGATGTCACCCTTCTTTATGTAAGTGGATCGTTTCATTGAATGAGATAAAAGACTCCTATTTCGCTTGACGTTGTCGGTAATTAAAAATGTTTTAAAGATACGAGGTTTAATTATGATCTTTTAAATGAAAATGTTAAATTAAAACCCTTGATTAGGTATAATATACATTGGGATTTACAATTTTTTTTTCAAACTCTTGAAGAACCAGTAATCCTTCGAAAATTTGGTAGGTAATAAAAGAAACTTCCAAAATCCACCGAGTTCTGTTTTGTCCCAAAAAAATCTCAACACACTTGCTTATTTTTTTTGCAAATCATTTGTTACTTCAATTTCTCTAGCTGAAAATTTAACAGCTGCATATAAACAGTTCTAGTGAAAAATAGCATATTATGTTTCTGTTTCCGCCTACCTTTATGACAATTAAAAACAATAAAAAAAAATGTTATGGTTGAGAATCGAACCCGAGTCCTCTGCGTGAGAGGCAGGCATGTATACCACTGCGCCACAATCATGACGTCATTTTCCTATTCAACAGGTTTGATATAATGGTTCTACACTATTTTTATCATGCATAACCTTATTAAGAATTTTATCAAAATTTAAAGGCAGGAAATTCAAAGGTATTTGCTTTGTCCCTTTCTTAAGTAAAAAGTTTTTGTTGTCCAAAACACTTGAAAATATGTTCGTTGGTAAATAGGAAGTGTATATGATATAAATATGTTTGGGAAAGTATTGAGGTTGAAGTAGTGCAGCGAATATCAAAAGTAGTCAAATTTGTTGGGAATTATATAGAATTTTAGCATTATAACATTATTTTTCTATTCAACAGGTTTGATGTAATGGTTCTACACTATTTTTATCATGCATAACCTTATTAAGTATTTTATCAAAATTTGACGGCAGGAAATTCAAAGGGATTGGCTTTGTCACTTTCTTAGGTAAAAAATTTTTGTCGTCCAAAACAATTGAAAATATGAAAAAAAAGACGCTGAATCGAGTGATGCTGTTCGTTGGTAATTAGGAAGTGTATATCATAGATAAATCTGGTTGGGAAAGTAGAATGTTGTAGAACTTACACTATTATGTATTTGCTCGCCTTCATCATGAGGTATTCAGAATCGGACGGTCCTTTTAAAATTCCAATAAACTCTTCTTGAGTAATTTTTTTCCAATGTATTGAATTTTGTTACTTGTAACTACATATAAATACAAATTATTATTTACAAATTATGGTATGCTTATTTTTAGTCTTTTTCCTTTTAGGAATAATTAGGCATCCGGTTTATTCCTGTTAACCGTTTCATTAGCCCTATTTTACATTGTTTGTACCGAATAGGTTGGATGCGGCATACTCTCATTCGGTTGTTATTGCTCGACGAACTGAATTAGTCCATTGGCTTGAAAAGGTAGTCGCCATGACAAATTCTCAAAGGTAATCATGGAAAATTATCCATAAAATTGTAATTTAGGATCAAAGCGAAGCCGATTCTTGCTACTATTTCAGTTCGTCGTCTAATAATTTTCCAACGCTGTTCTATTCGGAATTTGATTCATGCTCGATTTGTAGAGTTTTTAAACATACACCAAATTGATATTTTATGTAGAATATACGAACACGAACAATTCTAAATATTAAATCTTGAACAAGGTCTTTCAAATTTGATTTAGAAAATGAGAATCTTGAAGAAAAAACAGTAGCACACTATACGGTTTCTACGATCAAATTAAAAATATATTTATTCAACTTCAAACTACATATTTAACCGCTTAAGAGTGTAGGCAATATTATTACTAGAGGTATTACTCCCCTTTTCGGGTGGGTAAAATGGGGCGCGTTGCCTCTCCGATGAATAGTGATGAAAATCCCCTTCGATGTCCAATAATACATACATTTCAAGAAAATTAGAGTAGAAAGTCCTAAACGAACAACCTGTGTACTCGTATTTGCAGATATCAATCAAAAACTTTTTAAAAACCTTTTCAAATAGTTCAGAAGTTTCCAGCTTTGATTCCACAAACATTAAAGTGAAAAGGCCAAGAGTTTTGTTTGTTGTGACCTTACAAAAGTATGGATCAGAAAGTTTTTTATTTTCTCGGTCCCAGAAGGAGAGCCAGCAAAGGTTTTTGCAAACAAAAACTTGAATAAAAACCAAAATTGCTCTTTAAAGCCCAGTGGAATTGTAATTAAAATGTGAAAATTGCGTATTAATTAAAAAAAGGGGACCCCAATTAAAACATTCTTTTTGTCTACTTGCTGTTTAAAGAGGATTATACAATGAAGAGAAAACACATACAGAGAAAGCAGAAAATATCGAGATTTTATTAAAATATTCTTTCTTCTCCAGATATAAAATAGATATAGGTATTACTTCCTTTAAAGAAAAGATATTTTGACGACTCTTTTCATAAGCGAGCGATATATCTTTATTATAGGGGTGCAACCATCTCTATCGATTTTCAAATTTACAGGAAGAACACTACTCGTAGACCGGTTTCGACATTATTGTGTCTCATCAGTACGAGGTAATTCACTCGGTAATTCAATGTCCGTTGGGGCATATAGCCCAGGAAGTAGTTGTTTTTTTGATAGAAAACGGTCAAGCTTGGTATAGAAACTGTCAAGTTTCCTTACCCTGGGTGCAGGTGGAAACAATTTTCCACTTTTTCAGTTTTTTATTAATTGTACCTCATAGAAATTTATTTCTTGTGTTGTTTTCAACTCATGGTCTTACTAATATCCCATTTTTACTGTGACATAAAATATTTTCTGTCTGCAATATTCTTAAATTTATTATGTTTTTGTTTTGATTAATCGGACAATAAACTTGGTCGGATAGCCCTGGCAACTCAGGCCACAATTTATACAGAAAAAGAAGAAGATCCATTTGGTCTGTTCACGTTTGTTGGTGTTTTATTTTTGTAGTTTTGTATATTTTATTAGTGATTTTGTTATTTTGGATAAAACACAATTCCAAAACGCAGCTCAAACAAAAGAAAATCATGCAGAAGCGTGTTGCATGTCTATTTATCTTCTTCCAGAAGATAGACTCGCAAAAGAAGGGGCTGATAATCCTTTCATTGGTCCGGAGTCCTTCTGTGATCTTACAAAAAGCCACATCAAAAAGGAACTCCGTTCCTAGGAAGAGAATCGACTACGATCTCCCTGGAGGGGTTAAACCTTAGTTTATTAACTATCAGGAATTGCTTAAAATAATTAAAAAAAAAGTAGGAGACCTCCCCATTGTAGATATATATTTGAGCAGCAATAACCCCAGTATAACTTTCTGGTTAAAAACTCATTTAAATAATTCCCTTTCGTCTCATCCAGTGTTATGTTTTTATTCTTTTTCAACATGTCACGATAAATATCATTTTTTTTATTCTATGGTTACTGTTGCAATTGTATCAAAGATTCTTCGATTTGCAAAAAGGAAGTAGTCTTCGTCTTCCAAATGCCAAATATTTTTCTTATGATACGGTCGGTTGTAGATAAGAATGCAAAAGAAAATCTAAACGGTAAATAAGTCGAACATTCTGAGCACATCCTTTGGAGGTTTGCCGACAATCCGAGCACTTATTCGAGCGTGCGATTTGCATAAAATAAATACAGCCGCAGGGCTGTACTCAACTTCACTTTGGATGGCATTTCACGCATTTTATGAATTTTTAAGACACGTTTTTAGGTTTTCGTGGGCTTTCAGAATTCACGTATCTTGTGGTCCTTCGAGCCGTATTTTTTTGTCTCCCATGTGTGGTGATGGTTTATATACTTTTTATTCTTTTAAGTAAAATATTCTTTTGCTGACTTTTCTGGCAACATTTTTAACTTTTTTGCTTTATTTTAGTTCAGAACAATAAACAACTAAACGTTTGAACGAAACATTAATCACGCGGTCATAAATTTATAATAACGCGGATTTTAAAAATAATTGAGTTAAAAAAATGATTTTAAAATTAGTTTAGATTTACTTGGTGCTGCGAACCTCGCTTCGCTCGGCACGCAGTGGTAACCACGGTATTGAATAAATAATTTATTGAAAACTGCACAACCTATTTATACAGATATTTTAATTACGATATCAATAAACCAATTAGGAGCAATCGACCTTGTTTGGCAGGTGATATTTTATTCTATATTTGTTACAAATCCGGTTTTATAATAATTAAAATAATGTCATATGGAGTATATAATGTTCAATTCATTCGCAGCTTTCACCTTTAAAACACTGCTTTTTAAAACGTAAAAGTTTCGATATTCGTTTTTGCACTAAATGGTTTTTTAAATTGAAAGTTGACTATTTTTTTAAAATACAAAAACTAGTTGTTCTGTACAGAACAACAATGTTTTACAGTATGTTTATATTTTATCGATATTATTAGCGTAAAAGAAAAAAAACGTTACTGTTAGCTCACCTCGAATGTAAAGTGAAGCTTCAATTACTTTCTTTGTGGTAGTTAGTCATTAACCATGACAAATGAACAAGTACATAACATGAGTAACTATTGAAAGCCGTTATGTAGATAGTTATGTTTGGCTGCATACTTTGGTACATAGAATGTAACTAAAAAAATGAAACTATTTAACAATTAAGAAGATGCAAGATTTTTTTTTGGTTTCATTTGAATAGATGTTATGTAAAACAGACCAACAGTATAATGAAGATATATGTGCTATGGCACATGGCATGATTAAGAAAAGTAGTTGCTGCAAATATTGAAAATAAGTTATTATTATGAAGTTATTTTCTGAACGAAACTGAATTGTTTCAAGAAAACACCACGAGTCCGTAGGACGAGTAATTTAACCCCAGAACAAGCATCTCAAATCGTGGCTTTAGTTGAAGATGGACGATCTCAGCAATATGTTGCTGAAGTCATCATCAACCAATCCAGCGTTTCTAGAGTCTTAAGAAGGTTTAGAGAAACTGGAAGTTATAATAGAAGACCAGTTCCCAGGTGTACTAATTCTGCAGATGACCGTTATTTAAGAATTCTGACTTTGCAAACTCATGTCATAGCCAGGCAACTGCAAAATGTTCTCTTTGGAGTCTGTAATGTTAGAATATCTGTCAATACGGTTAGAAACAGATTAAGGAGTTTTGGAATCAGACCCAGAATGCCTGTTACTGCTCCATTGTTAACCAGAGTACACAGTGTAGCACGTTTAAGGATGGCAAGAGAACATGTTAATTGGGATATTAACGATTGGGCTAATATTCTTATTACGGATGAATCAAGATTTTCACTTTTTGGATCCGATAGACGTATTCCAGTCTATAGACGCGCAGGTGGTATGGGGAGGCATCTGTTTTAAAGGCCACACGGAGTTAATTGTGTTTTGTAGGGGATCACTGACAGCTGATGGGTATATAAGGGAGGTTCTTTTATTCCAATGCACGATAACACTCGCCCGCACGTTGCCAGACTAACAATGGAATACCTTCAAGAGGTTGGTATCCAAGTTTTAGATTGGCCAGCAGTTAGTCCAGACCTAAACCCAATTGAACATGTTTGAGAGTACTTGGACAGGCGCATAAGAACTCGTAATACCGCTTCAGACAACCTTGATGAACTGGAAAATGTTTTAATAGAAAAATGAGAAAATTTGGATTTATAAGTGACCTGATAAGAAGCCTTTCACGTAGAATGAGAGTTGTTATTAGAGCCAGAGGTGGGAATACCAGATACTAAAATGTAGAATATTAATTTTTTTATTTTGTTACTTTGTATTTTTTGATTTTTCTAGAATAATTGTTATTTTAATTATTCATGCCCTATTTTTTTTGATTTTTAATTTTAATTAAATAAACTACTTTGAAACATAATTCCAAATTCATTTCCCAAAAAAATGAAAAAAAAAGAATTAAAACTTTATTCATAAATCCACTTATGCGAAATTTTTTGTGTACAAGCGAATTATAAAAAAATATTTCATATTTCTGTACTTCTATCAGTTTTTTTTATAAAAAATTTCAAATTTTCAGTTTATTTTTAACAGTGAATAATAACAAACTGCCTTGGTTTTGTTGATTTAAATCCGGTAGCAAAGTAGGGCGCATTCAGATATTATACTTTTGTTTGAATGACCGGATGTAATAGAAGGGTTATATTTTAAATTCAGCTGGATGCACACGAGTTCAAGAGTACTCTGTATTTAAACTGTTTTATTATACTAACTAACGTTTTAGCATGGAATAAGATAATGAATGTTTATCACCGCATTGTCTAGAAAAACAGATAAAGAAGTATGAGAATCTATTGTTAATTTTTGTAATTGTTATTGGCTGTTTGACAGGCTGATTTACTGTAGCTTTAAAAACTAGAAAACAAGTAGAAAGTTCCGTTATTCTTGATTTCAGTTTTTATTAATAAAAACATAATAAACATAAAATAATAAATTAATGGCACAAGTTGTTGCTTGTGGTAAGATACTATGTATATTTCGGGAATAACATACCTACATTGTTATGATGAAGAATGATTCGTCTTTGATGGTTGATTGAGATAATCCATAATAAAAGCCTCTTGAAATTTCTATTTTTTGTTAACTCACTAAACAATTATTTACAGTAGAATTAATACAAATGATACACTGTATAACAGACATCACCAATGTCTGGCGAATACAGATGATGCCCTATTCAGAATACTCCTTCCACCTTATTTCCATTTTCTCCTCCATCCAATCCATAACTTCCTGTTTCATCGCGCCCTTCCACTGTAGTCTCCTGGCTGTAGCCATCACATCGAATGGGTAGAATCTTGCCAGCACCGCTGCTGCTAACCCTCCCACTGTACTGTACCCTTGCACCACCCTCAGCCAGATTCCTCCCTGAACCCTCAGTACTGGTTTTATCCCGCTCTTTCACCCCACACTTCCGCCCCCTACAGCATAATCTGCTCAATCGTTCTACCAATAACTCTTCACATTACACATCAATCTCCCCAGCCATGCCGCCCGAATTTTCGCCTTCTGCGCTGCCTTCGACCTGTGGTTTTCGAACGATAGGTGGCTTTCCAACCCCACACCTAGGTATTTCACCGATTCCTCCATGTGAATTTTCTTTTCCTTCACCATCACCTACAACTTCCTCGCCTTGCTACTTTCCTTCACCAGTAATCCCACTGTCCTCTCTTCGGCCACCTCCAATGCATTCCTCTATCTTTTCCACAATCTTTCTACACATTTTCTCTGCCTTTATTTCTATCTCTGCTTTCCTTTTGCCGTACATATCAGGCACAAAACCGTAATCTCGACCCAATCTTCACATTTTATCCCACAAACCTCACCAAAGGGCATTTCCAGAGCGTCGGTCCCAATACTGACCCTTGAGGCAGTCCCATCTCCGTCCTATACCTCCGCCCTCTCGAGTTAGCCAAAACCAGCCCCGTCAGATAATCCTCTACTAAGTTAATTAGCCCCTCTCCCACTCCAAGCCTAGCCAAGGCGCCCAGCACTGCCATTGTACTGACCCCATTGAAAGCATTCCTGACGTCGAAGAAAACAAGTAGGACTAGTTTTTTATTTCTCCAACTGCCCTTCCTAGCATTTTCCACCAAGCTCGTCACTCTGCACAGTGCAGAAATACATGATTTCCCCTTCACAAACCCATGTTGGTTTTCCCTAAAGCCTCTATGTCTTTCCACTTTCTCCTCAATTCTTGTTGTTCCTCTTCCAAAACTTATCCCGCACAGCAGACTGGTCTGTAGTTCCCTGGCTACTTTCCTCGCTTTCGGAAAATTTTCGTTCCTCAGCACCTTGTTAACTCCCCTGTCAAGCCATCTATTCCCGAGGCTTTCCTATCCTTGATACCACGCCCTTCCTTTTCTATTTCCTCCATCTCTACCGGCCATATTCCCCTCTGATAGTTTGGAGAGAGTTAACAAAGCTACGTTTCTAAATGGCCTCCGCACTGTTTACATTATGAGATGTGCTTACCTTATCTATTGAAATGTTATTGAATATCAGGTGGGGCATGTTGCCCGGGAAGTAGTTGTTTCCTTTTGTAAGTAAGATCTGTAAGTAAAATATTTCATAATTTCCCCAAGCCTGTTGTGGTATATACACTTATTATACTAGTTTACATTATTTTAAGCCACATACTGAGAAATATGTGTTTTGAGGCTACATTTCAAAATATGCCATGTTTATTTATTATAAACTGAAAGGTACTAAACTTTGGCAATTGATGTAGTTTTGCAGTAAACCGGTTTATTATTTTTATACTTCCTTTTCGAATGGTCATTCCACTTAGTTTGTTGATACTTATGTTTATTTGTGCCCATTTCGTACACCATAATATTTATACGTTACCCAAATGTTCGCAGACTTATTACACTTTTTTTTTGGTCTATCGTTAACAGTTTTTATGGCAACATTAAAAGGGATCCATAAAACTAAATTGTTTCTATAAAATCCGGCGCGCACACACACATACAACCAATTTTATAGCCGTTTATTTCAAACCCCGAAATATTTGCAGATATACCCGACGAGCTTGATGTTCTTTGCGTTTATGTGGTGGTGTTTAGCCTCTTGCCTTAAAAGTTGGTAAATTAAAAATTGCTAATATTTACTAATATAGTCAAGAAAATAAGCTGCGTTTTAATCTAGCTAAGCGTAAAGTTATGAGTTTTATCAAGATGTTCAGAAGTTGAAGACTTATAGTGAGTCTGAGCATATCTGTAAGGTCTTTAAGCCATATAAGTAAAGGGGCGACTTTCTTCGTCGAGTTATCGGCAAGAAAAAGGGCAATGTATTGGGAGTATCATAATTAATAGATGAGGGTAAATGTGCTTTGGATTTGACATTATTAAAACAGAAATAATACAAATTTCGACAAATTTTCACAAAGTGTGAGCTTTTCTCATACAAATTTCTTATAACGAAAAAAATCTAAAACAAGATACACAAGAAGAGTGCAATCGATTTTTAAAGGAAGCGTTCGATTCTGAATACCTCATAATGAAGGTGAGCAAAAACATAATATTACAAATCCTATAATAATAGCATTATTTCCTATAAATCTTGCTGTTGCAGTGGTGTACGTGCTTGTCTCTCACGCAGACGACGGGTTCAATTATCATCCACAAACATTTTTAATAGCCATAAAGCTCCCTTAGCTGGTATTTGCTGCCTTCGTTACAGAACACATATAAATTTGACTGTACAGAGATGAAAAATCTTACACATTGAGTAGAATAAGACAGGATAGAAAGTTTCTTGAAGTTGTCGCTATGATTCGCTTCTCTATGTATCTTTGGTCATATTCAGCAGGCTCGGAAACCACCGAAGTCGGTTACAGAGAACGAAATAGCGAAGAGAAGGAAATCTTTATCGCTATTTACTTACAGAATACCAGTCCAGTTTGCTTAAACCATAATCTTAATAAATACGTAAAAAATCGTACGCCACTGCATGCTCCACAAGCAGTTCTGTATGTTTTTATAAATTGCTTTCTATTCCACTTTATAACGGAAATTCTTAAAATTTCACAATAATGACTAGCGGCGTTTAAATTTATCCATTAGGTATACGCTCATTTTTATTTCCCTAGACTGTGTTACATAATAAAACGAATTCAAAATGACAGGTGCTATATTTCTCATAATTGATAACGGTGAATAATTCATGGAATAAACATAATCAGCTAATTACTGGCAAATCTTCCGTAAATACGATTTAAAAACATATCGAATCCTGATGTAAATTCATTTGGATATCTTAAGGAAAATTTACATATTCATCTAAGGCCCTTTAAAAACTGAATAAAAATCTAATTGAGGAAAGAAAAAATATACCCGCCAAGATATCTGCAGGCTTGTACACAGCATGTCATGGAGATCATCATTATATTATTCTACCTCACTGATTGTCACCATTTTAAGTCTGTCTTCGTTCTGTATGCACTGCAACATACCAAGTACATTTCCACTGTGTATTCTTTGCCACAGTTCACAATTTTTTCTTACGGTTCTATTTAGAATTTGTCAGAAATTTTGTTCACTAAAAACATTACCATCAGCAAAATATGAGTGGAATATTTGTTCGCCATTATTATTTACTCCCCAGCAAAAAGAATGGAACTCGTATTTCAGGAAATTATATAATAGGTAAGTAAAGAGCTTTGGTAAGGTTTTAGGCCGAGCGCCCACCAAAGTAACGTGAATAAAATAATTAAAATAACAATATTTAAACACTTGACACTCTAGTCGGTAAAAACACGTAACAGGTGGCAAAAAATGGAACATGCTGCATTTGAATGAAACCGAAGTGACATGTAGTTTGTTATATCACACTTTATTTAGCGTTAAATCTATTAATTACATTGTTTTGATACAAAATAGCGTGCAGTTTGGTGGGCGCTCAGCCTTACTCCTCTTTCCATATTTACTTTATTTGTTTCATCCTAAAATTGTAAACTAATGGACTAGTTTAGTAGGGTCATATTAATCAAAATGATAGCAATATATATTTAGGATAAGATACTTACTTATATTGGTATTCATTTTGCAAGTAATTTTTCTCATTTCGTAAAATTTAGAAATAAGAAATAAATAATTAGTAAGTTTTAAACGTAGCGCCAACTAATAACCAATAATGAAGTGTGTTTAAAAGTCAACGTTGTCACAGTTTAGCTACGTTCCTTTCAAGCATTCTAAAAGAACTGGCGGCACAAAACACCGTGTTCTGTGACTAACTGATTGTACCAGTTGACAAGATATATGAAAGGAGAAAAAATCGTGTTTATCTGTAATAAACAAACAAGACCCCTATTCTTGACGGTGATAGAATAGAACAGCCAATAGAAAGTGAACGTGGTTCTATTGAAAATGCCAAAACCGTATTCTTAAAATTCGTTCTCTCACTGTACCGATAGAAGGGTTGCTCCCCGAGAGAACAATTACTTCTATTGGTTATTTTTGAAGGAACCGCTATAACACCAAGAGAAGGTGTTAGGGATTTTTATTTTCGAACCAAAAATAGTATAGAAGTAATTTCTTTCATAAACCGAACACAACCAAACAACAAATTAAACTAACGAAAATGACAGAATATTTTGTTTAGTGTTTTACTCCTTATTTGATAAAGTGTCAATCAGAGAACAAAAATATCGATATGTTTATCTCTTTTTAATGACAACAAATGAGAGAGAGAGATAAGTTTCTCGGTTAATATTAAAGCATATCGACAACATCCCAAATTTTCTACCAATCTTATTGAAACACGTCACTTACCACTTATGACGTATGTAACCATTAAATTTAAATTTCAAAAGCCGATTATGGCTAGAGGATTAATTTTATAAAAATTTTATTTGTACAGTTGAACCACTAAAAACCTATTTTATAAGATGCAAATATAAAAAAAAATCACTAAACTAGTCCATTGCTGTACTGGCATATATTGTTATAAGGGTACAACTCATTGGTGTCGAAGACCTTAAAAGAGTCTCCAAATATTAATAAATAATGCTCCACTATTCCTTCAGTTGGTAGAAACTCAGACACTTGTCAATAAAAAGTTTATTAGCTAGTTATTAGCTATCGGATGTTGATGGATATTTTGTAATACTAATAAATAATAAAATACACAATTACAATTTGTAGCTGTAAGCCAAAGAATGTATGGGAAAATAAAATATCATACTATCCACTTGGACGTCCTGTATATTAACGGTTTAATTTATTGTGTAAGCCCATCGAGATTTTTCATGTGATACGAAGAAAAAAAATAATAAAGTATAGCTTTGTTTTCCTGTGTAAAGCCTTTCATGCACGTTACATATATGTAGGGGTGGCATTTGATGTATTGTAATATTTCTTGTCCATGATATGAATGACCTAAAATTATTCGTCTTGCAAAAGCATCGGATAAAATCAGTATTTCGTTCATCGCTTAGCAACCATAACAAAGGTTGTGATATGCAAAATTTTGGTCCCCTGTAAAACAACCTTCAGGATTACCATATCGTTTAATGCTACACAGGAGTGGACTTATTCTAAGACAATTTTTCTTTAATGCGATCATCAACGACGCCTAATTATTTAGAGTATCTCGCAGAAAACGTAATTGCGTATTGAAGGGCATCATGTTTCTTTTTAATATAATTTCGCTCTCGGCATGATGTTTCTTTTTAATATAATTTTTCTCTCCGCATGAATTTGTTACAAATTACTTTAATGGATTGCAAAAAATATACGTCTAATAATATTCAATCTTTGACAAGCTTTCGCATTACGTAAAAAAAATGTATAATAATATAGCTGTGGAAAAATATTTTCTTTATCGAGACTCTCTTAATTAAGGAAACCTTTAAAGTTGATATATTTAAATATTCTAACGCCGTTAGTATTTTCTTAATATTAATGGATCTACCTGGATACAGAATAACTCCCAATTAGATTCCTTTTGACTATTGGTTAACCTGTTAAGACTTTTTAATTTGTATTTGAACCTGAGAACACAATTTGTATCTATTTCTGAAATATACTTGGCTACATCTGGTGTGCCTCAAGGTTCAAATGTGGGCCCGTTATTATTTAACGTATTTTTTAATGACATTAGTCATCATATCTATTTATCACATATCCATTTATGAATAAGAAGTAAATGGTCACATTCTTAAAAGTCCAGATAACTTTATAAAGATCTGGGAATCATATTTGAGATAACACTGTGATTGAACTGTTATATAGACAGTATTATACCACCACCAAATAAAATGTATGTTTTTAAAGTACGTTTTAGTCGAGGCTTACGCGATAATAAAAACTTTATATTATGCTTTTGTCAGATCAAAGCTTGGATGTGCAACTGTCATCTGGATTCCATACTATTATATTCATATTAATCGTATAGAAATTGCACTAATACGTTTTTTTAAATATTTAAATGTAAATAACTTAAAATCGTCAGCAAAGATTAAATAATAAGAAGTAAAACTGTTTGCCAGATCATTAATAAACATTAAAAACAGTAGAGGCCCCAAATTTGATCCTTGAGGTACTCCTGAATTAGCTTAATATTTTCCAGATATATTCTTGTCATGTTTCATTACAAAGTATCTATTTTGGAAGTAACTTTTAACTAATTCTAGAAAATTATTAGCCAATCCAAACCTTTTGATAATCTTTTTAAGTAGGGCATCATAATGTACCATATCAAACTGTAATTTTTTCTGCAAATAGTTGTGAACTTTATTGTTAAAGATAAATAAATTTAATTCCACAGATTTATTTGCCATAAATCTATGTTGTTCTAAGATAATGTAAGGGTTAACATACCTATAGAGTTTTGAATAAATTATTCCTTCCAATAACTTCGCTGGTGCAAAAATTATTGATATAGCCCTATAATTTTCTAGATCCATATTGTTTCCATTTTTATAAAAAGGTGTATTGATATATGTTCTCCACAATTCAGGAAACGTTTTTTATATTATTGATATATGAACAGCAGAGCCATTAGCCATTTAGCATTTTATGATATAAGGTGACATATTGTATATACCTACTGATTCAATTTCTTACGTTACCAAACGTGTACCAAGGGTATCAAATAATATTGTAGAATTCGATATTTTCTCTAAATCTCTTACCTTACCAATAGCCGAAATGGTAGATAGATTATCTGATAGGTAAAATTAGTTTTAAAGTAAATAAGTTAGTCAAGAAATAGTTTAATGGTAATTTAAGCATCTAGTAGTAAGTAATTTTGATAAATAACACAACTTGCATAGTCATAACCAGATATTTATATATATACAGAATTAAGATAAACTTACCTGTGCACCTAATGCATATATTATATACTGGGGTTTTTCTACATTTACATACTGGTTCCTAACAATCGTTATAGAACTTGCACACATCGTTTTATTTAGATACTCATTAAGTAATCTTTTTATTAATACTATTCGACCTTCTGTTAATAAACGCCACCACAGAACAAAAATTAGGAACGTCAAACGTCATATAGCACAGAACTACATACGCTATCTCACAGAACACTAATATAACAATCACCTATTGTTCATTTCTACTAACCTACACCACTCTATTCTACTGGAAGCGTTTGTTTTGCTGTTCCTGAACTGGCCTAGGGTACCCCAAATACAACTTCAATATTCGAGTTGTACAGTTAGATTTAGCCCTACTTGTAATAAAATACAATAAAGTTCCTGGTGTTTTAGATATATTTTTCTTTGACATTAAAGACATTAAATTTATATATATTGTTTTAATTTTAAGATATATTACTTATGTAATATATATAGTTGGATGTAACTTGTTGAACAATGTAAATAAAATAAATCTATTCTTTGAGAATTAACAATAATTATTTTTTTTTCAGGTAAGTTACTACGGTGATTTTTTCAAAATTTTAACGTTGGTAAGTTTTAATATTTTTTTCGCTTTTTCTGTAAGGATTAAATATACGCGAAGACCGACTCTGTCTCTCAGTATTTGTAGCGATAGACTGACTATTCGCTGCTGCGGATGTTTCTACTCTTCGCCTAGTTCCATTGTGTTTCGTTGCCATTGTGTTCAGATTTCCCGAATCAGACTAAATTCCATATTTGGGCAACATCTGCTTATGATACTACGAATGTGTTCCAGGATAAACGATATATTCGTTCCCCTTTCTATCCCTATATCCCTATTTGCGGAAGGAAAAACTATTTTGCGTAGCAGATCAGGCACAAAATTGTCAATTTGTTCCGGCAATTTTTGTTATTGTTCACTTTTTATCTGCGCTATGCATTTGCAACGAAATGAATCATTATTGCGTTAAAAATTCCCCGAGGGAATATACACATTTTGACGGTTTCAGTGTACGTTTATCTGCGTTCTTTCATATTTTTTTGTATTTGCTCTCCAACTTATAATGTTCAGTTATTTCTTTTTTCAAATATTTAATAATTATAATTTTATTGCATGTACTTGTTGCTGTTTCATTTAAAGGGCTTTTATTCACTTTTTTACTTATAATTCCAAAAATTAGTCGGCGAATAATCGGGTTTAATATCACAAAATTCTCCCTCCGATATTATTTCGTTCCCTTACTCGTCGAATTTTTTTTATGGAAGGACATTGAGCTGTCAATCAGCGCCCTTTCAATTTCAAATTTTCGTTTGTAAGTAAACTAAATTGGATATAGAAACTTTTTGCTTTCGGGCATTGTATTCGTCCCTTCATCCCTTGAAATATCGCGGAGGAAACATTTTATATTCTGCGTATGCTACAAAAAACAATTTATATCCGCGTGGAAATAATCAAATTATTATATATGCATTTGCATTAATTATTATTGCATCGTGTTTAAATACAAGATTTTTTGTAATGCAGTTTCATTTTCATTTTGAATTTATTTTACTTAACGTCGGTTTATTTCTGCTAGGTAGTATCAAAACCATCCTTGTTTGTTTCTATGGAGATAACCATCACAAAATGTCAAATGTTTTTGTTAAAAATAAGCGAGTTTGAGTCTGATTCCCTATCTTCAGACGTTGAAGAAGCTGCAAAAGCCGTTGTAGCAAATTTGGTGTCAAGTAAATCAAAAGCACCGTATGAAACAGCTTATTCTAACTTCCGAAAGTAGAGTGAAGATAAATACTGCAAAAACGATATCAGAAAAGGTTCTTCTTCTTTATTTTTTATACAAAGTAGGGAGATCTTGATGGCCAAGGTAACAATGTGACATCATTATGTTGAAAGAAGTCTATTGTGACTCTTGCGATATGTGGTCGGGCATTATCTTGTTGGAAAGTTGGATTTGCCAGGGTGTCAAGATAGGGTTCTAAAACTTCTTGGATATAACGCTGCGCGTTCATGTTACCTCTGATGAAGATTAAAGGTGATCTCGAACCATAAGCTATAGCACCCCAAACCATAACTCCAACAGTTTGATGAACAACAAAAAACCGTGGATTTCTCCTTTCACCACGTCGTCTTCTAACCCTCGCTCGACCATCGTGCATGCCTAAACAAAAGACTCGTCACTGTTTCATTCCTGATCCCAGAGTGACCGTTCTCTGCACCACTCCAGGCGACTACGTCGAAGTTCTGGAGATAAAGGGAGGACTCAGTGTGGTCGGTATGAAAACAGGCCAAAACGTCTTATTCGTCGGTAAACACTTCTCATGCCAATAGGTCTTCCGTGTTCTGCAAACCATTTATTTGCAATGGACCTGGTAGTGGAGAAACCGTCCCCTAAGGCCAATAATCTTAGGCGGCGATCTTCGCCGTCTGTTGTTTTACGGGGGCGTCCAGAGCCCCTTGCTATTTGCGTACGACCTTCTCGAAGCCATACCTGACAACACCTTACCACGGTGTCTACACTTCTTTGCACTTTGCACTGCAATTTCCCGAAAAGAAAATCCAGCTTCCCGAAGTCCAACTATACGACCCCTATCAAGCTCACTAAGTTGACGAAATCGTACAGGTATCCGTACCCTAGGCATCGTAACCAATCGTAAAGAATGTCAAGAACAAAAATCCGCAAAATTTGGATCTTTACTACGGCTACAATATTCATTTTTGGATTGTTAGTGGATTTCAAAAAAAGCATTAAAAAACCGGAATCTTCAACTGAATAGGTCGAAAATTTTATCAATTGTTTATTTTAGTAAAATAAATTCACCAAATTTTATTAAAATAAAATCATTTACACTGGGTGTTCGGATTTTCATGTCACTTAATATATTTATTTAGGCTTGAAAGTAATTTTCATAGTTTGGATGCGACCCGATGACATTAGTGACTGCTGTTGAAAACAAGTGACAGAATAAACAACATTTTGTATCTAGAATGACTGTCAAAATCATGATATTTCGGAACTGAATTACATTAAATGTATTTCTTACGTCAATCTTGTAATTTCTCTTACATAATGAATTGTGTTAAATTTATTTTTAGATCAATTGTACTTTTTCCTTTCAATATCTTATTAAACTTGATAATTAACAAGAAATTAACGTTCTTATTCTGTTGATGGTAGACAGTGAATCATTTCCTATATCAAAGATTCCTGCTTCATTACCTAAATTACCCCATAATTATAGTGATATATAATAATTGAAGTTTTCTATCTACAGCAGAACAAAAACTAATAATTAATGATGAAGATCTTGCAATTAGTCGCTCGATAGAAATTCTTAATTATCAGCGGCTTTCCTTAATGAATTCAAATAATGATTAAAATAAATAATGCATTGTCTGCCATCAGGCAAGAGGAGGTGTAAATGTGTTTAGAAATCACCCAGTGTTGTCTAACAGATAACTGATGAGGATACTGATACTAAGAACAAACTAAGTAACTTCAGTTGAACTTGCTTCTGTTGATAAAATTTGGCTATTAATTAAAAGAATTTTTTGTTGTCTAAGTAAAAGAAAATAACATCAATAACAGCAATTTTAGATCGGTTCAAAAGTTTGTATCTGACGTGAAGGGGCGCCACGAGAACAACAGAAAGGCCTGTGAATTTTTGTAAGACCATAAAAGTGCTTCGGATCAATGAAAGGTGGGTCTATCAGCTTCCTCAAAACCTATTATTTTCTCAACATATTCTAGAAGGAATGTTGGTTTTTTTGGGATAGCTTCCATATTGTCGTTAAACATAGATGGAATCGAATTTGGTGGAGATTTGATAAATTTATTGCTGGTGGGATTTTAGATGAATAAAGATAAGTGCGCAGATTTAGGTCCCGAAGCGACAGATGAGTGTCTGTTGGTCGGAAAATGGAAGAATTCGCAGGCAACGGGCAAAAATTTTGCAGCGAGTTGGACTTCGTGGGGATTCAGGTATAGAGCTGTAGCTGTATTGTTCCCTTCCTGTTAGCCATTAGATAAGTGTTATAGGGAACCACAGAAAATCTATAACCTGACAGCGCCGGGAAGTTAGCAGGAATGCAGTGAAGATTCTTCTAGGAAATTACCCGGGTTTTGTAGGAAAAGATGATAGATATTTTGTTGTATCACCCGCAGGCGGGGGTTAGCCCCGGTTTTGGGTGTTAGCGAATCGCTAGGGGAGTGTGTGTGCAAGATAATGGCTCGGAAGCAAGTTCATTAGCCACAGAAAAGTTGTATTTATGTAGCTGTTGCCAAAATATGTGGTAGGTTTAGAGGCAATGCATAATTTTGTTTAATAAGTGTGCGGACTAGTTCATTGATTTTATCTAAATATTTTTTGCCAAAAAATATGTTGGGTTTCTTAGAGTAGGCGTAGAGGTAGATAAGGCGTTTTTCTTTTTAGGTTTCTGGAGCGACTGTTAAGCCAAGGAAGTTTTAGTGTATTTTTTGCTAGTTTGTTGTCGGATAGTTGAGTGCGCTAGACATAGCGCGATTTTAGATTTTTGAATCGGTCGAGGACTGGTGTTTTCGTATACTACATTGCTGGGGGTGCAATATATAAGAATGGCTCGTTCACAAGGTTGCATTGTATTTGTGATGCCGGTAGAGGCGGTTCTGTATAGAATAGCTTTGTAGTCTAGGAGTTTTGTAGGTGTGCAAAAGAGGGCAGGGGTGGGTTCGAATTTTCCTCTCAATGTTTTATCCAGACAGAGTCTAGAGTGGGCTTTACGTCAGCCGTCCAACAGAGGGTGTGAGTATATCTCACCCCCCAGGTAGACGGCATCCCTTCTCTGCCCCCAGAGCATGATTCGGAAGTTTCCGGGTAGAAGTTTTTCTTGAAGAGTGCCTGGATGTTGAAAGAAGATAAGTTGTGTTTAGGGAAAACGGGAAAACCTCCTTTTGCGACGCCAAGTTGAAAAGGAATCGAGGAATCGTAGTTCCTAATCAGGAGCTCATATTCAGCAGCTCAATTATTGGAGGCCGTCACGGTTGGCGGCGAATGCAAGGATTGCGGTATCATCAATATAAATCTGAATGTGGGTGTGAAGGTTCCGAGGAGTGGAAACGTCGTGGGTGTAGATTAGGTAGAGTAATGGAGCAAGGATGGATCCTTGGAGGACTCCGGCTATGGGAGTGAATGGTTGGGAGAGTGTGCTACCGTATCTGACTCTGATAGTTCGGTTGGTAAGGTAGGAATAGATGAGTTGGACAAAAGGAAGAGGAAGGCGGATGCTAATGAGCTTTCTAACAAATTCGCCATGCTAGAGCTGGTCGAAGGCCTTCTGAACATCCACGTACACGCTGGTACTGCAGAAACGTTGATTTTGTGATCTGGAAATTATGGTTTAAAAGTTAACCAATGGAGTGAGGGTGGACTGCTCTGGCCTGAATCCTGATTAGAATGGTGGTATGATGTTGTGGGTGTCGCAGAAGTTCCAGAGTCTGTCCTTGATTAGTCTCTTAAGGGCTTTCTTCAGAAAGCTGATAAAAGAAAAGGGCCTATGGGATTCGGACAGTGTAAGGTCTTTTCCTTAAATAGATTTTGAAGGACCGGGAAGATTTTTAGCGATTGACGTGAGATAGCATCGGGCTCATGAGCTGTGTTTTTTCCAGTCCGACAAGAGTATTCGATCCCATCAATGGTGAATTGTGCGTGAATAGGGTTCTCTTTATTTAAGAGGGCAATGCCATGCGGGCTTGGAGATATGTTTCTGATTCGTTCTGTCTAAGCAGCAAAGTTATTTTGAAAAAGTGAGTTATTTGGAACTATAAAGGCATTTTGTCGGCTCTCCTTAAAGATTTCGGCTTTTTGCTTAGATGTATAGTCTGGTATATCTAGCTGTTGCACAGGGCTCTATTTTCATGTAAAAGCAGTAGATAATACTGGATAATCTTGATTTAAAGTATTCTTGCAAATCTCATTTTGTAGTAGGTATAGCGTAAATGTTATATTTTGTGCATTTCCAACTACACTTTGATCAATTTGGATTTCATCTTAATTTACTTCTTTTCCTTGATAGAGACTTATTTTTCTCGAATAACATTTTCCGATCTATTTCTAAAGTTCAAGATACTTTTTTATAATTTGCACTTTCTCAGCGAACTTGATCCATTAAAAATCTAATTTATAAACAAATAAAAACATATTTCCGAATGCCAAACACCGTTTCCTGCATGTGAACGTTAAAAAAACTGTTTTCTCAACACCCTTTGTCTATCGAGCGCATTCACAATAGTTATAATTGTAATTCCTTTGTTAAAATTTTCGTGACAACATGAAATTCGTCTTGATTAGTCAACCACAGATGTATTTCGTGTCCTGTGTATGTGTATGTGTGTTTATTTTGTGAGAAGTTTCGTTGTCATTTGTCATATAGGTGCGTTAATTCAACGTGTCTACGTGATGAAGGCAATTATACAAAGTTAGGCATTACTTTCTTTAAAAACTGGAAGTAAATTT
Source organism: Ophraella communa (assembly GCA_035357415.1). Classification (NCBI taxonomy): domain Eukaryota; kingdom Metazoa; phylum Arthropoda; class Insecta; order Coleoptera; family Chrysomelidae; genus Ophraella; species Ophraella communa. The sequence continues at coordinate 56,451,001 of CM068980.1, read as the reverse complement.
GAATTTTAGGTGAGATTTCTGCTGTCTGCTGATACGTTGAATTGTAGTAAATTTAAGTATGAATTAACAAGACAAAATTAACAGTTTTGTCAAATTTTATTTAAAGGTAGACAAATTTTTTGGGTAAAATTCATTTTAAAGGTAATTTATTTAACAATTATTTGTTTTAAATAATAAAAATAATAATAATAATAATACCATTTATTGTGACAGTAGAATACAGTATACAATTTATATGTTGACAATAATGAAGAGAATATACACTCAATAACATACAAGAGATAACATAGAGTTAACATTGATAATAAAATATACATATAACAAGCACAATAAATGTCAGGAGGACTCGATTTCTATATGGATGGAGTACAATGCTTAGATAATTTATAGGAAAATTATTTCATGTTTTTAAATCTACCGGCAAGGCTCCAGAAAATACTTTCAACACACACAGAGAAGTGGGTATTCAACAAAAAATTACCAAAACCCTTAATGAAAGTATTGCATTGTTGATGACCACACTCCTCACTGGAGGAGGAGGAAAGTCGCAAGCTCTCACACTAACTAATATCTCAGTAAGAGAATCATGCTTCTCTCCCTTTATAGCAGCAGGACCAGATGGCATATACCCAAACCTACTTCAGTAGGGCCTAGAACTACATATGCCTCACCTGTTAGGATTATGCAGATCGTCCAAAGCTCTTGTACCAGATCCATCCTTAGTTTGCGAAAGAGATCTTCTACCTCCAATTACAAAATCAATTATTTTTAGTACGATTTTCTTGTAGATTTACTAAAATATACTCTTTAAATGTCATCTTAATTGGAGTACTAAACCTTCGAAAATAAGTTTGATTGTAGAAATAAATTCGCCCTTGTAATTATGTGGAAATAAGTGAACCCATGTACCGAACGGATTTAGCACAAACTTATCAGATGCCGCAAGCAGCATTAATAGCCATTTCTCAGCTGTCTCGTCTGTGCCGCATTATTTGATTAAAACATTAAAGAGGTTCCATAATAGAATAATACTTTCTAAATTCAATTATCGAATGACGGCGAAAACTTTTTCTTTTCCGATTATCATTGAAATTGATGTATTCCGAACAAGCGAAATCCGTCTGTTCTTCACTTTAATTATCATTTTTTTGGATTTCGTAATGTTTGTTCTATTGAAAACGAATCAATTCCAAGAGGATTTTATGGAATTGATTGTAGTAAGCTTTACTTTGTGGAAGTCCATCTTAATAAAAACATTTAAAATAGAACTTAAGAAAACTTAATTTCTTTAGTTTGTTTTGGAAATATTAGTTGTAGTGACACTTTCTGTTCTTTCTTATCAATTAATTTTTTTATTAAATGAATTGGATAGCCATTAGACGTAGCTTTTTGTTTTATGATCTCAATTTCTTTATCAAAGTTATTTTTGTTCATTGGAATTGAAAATTCTTTATTTATCATAGAATTATAAGCTGCTAATTTATGTGTTTTAATAAATAAATGTATTGTTATTAAAAATTAAACAACCACTATCGTCAAAGTATATTAATGATGTTTTTTTTAGTAATAATATTGATTACTTTCTATTTAAAATTGCTAAGGTGTTATTTCTACCTTTCTTCTAGTTTCTGTATGCTGTTCTTCGTCCAATGTTACCCAATTCTGTAAAGACTTCTGTACTTAAGTTGCTTGTAGTGTACCGGGCATATTTCTATGACAGCAGTGAGACCCAGTGTTCTCTGATCGAGGGCACTTTCCGATTGAAACGAGCGCACACAAAGAAAAAATGCTTTGCATCTTATAATGCTCCTTAACAGGATGGGCCCTTTGAAGAACCATCATCCCTGAACCGATGGATATATTTTACTTCTCCTTGAATTTGGTTTAGGCAAACATCGATCCTTGGTATAGTATGGTAGGTCATTTTTTTCTTTGCAGCATCCCACTGGAGCTGTCATCGTGCTTAAGGTGATTAACCTCTAATCCAGCTAGAACTTTCAGGGGCAGATAGACTTGATCAGCTCTTTTCTACGATTTTGTTTGTTTATCTGTAGATTATGTTTCATTAGAAATTTTCTACACAAAAGTTTATTTACAAAAAACAACTGAAAACATATAAGAAAGAGCCATTTACGGATGAATAAATGTCTGAAACAGTGATTTTTATATATAATTCTCTAACTTATTGTATATTGTGCTCGTTTACAAAGTTCAATTTAATTAGAAATCTGTAACTGATTATTTTTCTTTTATTTTCTGTATGAGATTTATTATAAATGGTTTTCCTGTAATTACTTTCCTTTATTTTTGATTTCCAGCTCACGGATTTATCTTATTGGCTTAATGGAAAGCCTGTCGGTTTTTTTTTGTTTCTAATATCTCCCTCCTGATTTATTGATACAAAAACTTAGGTAGGTTGCTGATCCAATACCAATTAAAGGAACAATAAAGTCATCGAACAATCGCTTTCCATAAAAATGGATTGTATAAATTGCTCTTTCACATTATTCTACAGTCACTAGGTTGTAAATTTTTGAAGTATGTATTGGTTTTTAAGAATACCTACGGTCTGAATTTATTTCCTTTTTGAGACTGTTCGAATCGGGTCTAAGTAAAAACGTTCCCCTCATCGAAGTGCAAAAACTTGTATAGCACTAACGATCCTTCTAGGTCCAATTTTTCTTTGAAAGTTACTTGAAACTTTTCTCATAACATCTTATTCCCGAGGGTAGTTTCCCGATTTTGACGTGTCGGTTTGTCACAGATTAATGTTTTTTGTGAAGTCACATTAAAGTTAAAGTCACTCGGAATTATTAATGCTGCATCAATATCAGTGGAGTAATAGACCTTAATTATATACACTGCCGGGCATATAATTGTAGTCACATCGTAACTTTTAGTTATTTTATAAATTGTGGCCGTTGTAGACGATGTAAGAAGCGAATGTGTAACGAGTATGGCGACGGTTAAAAGAGGCTGGTCTAGGGAGGAGGTAGCAGTAGCCCAGTGGATGTAAAGCAATAGGTGGCATGCAAGCATAGGAGGATTAAAGTCTACATTCTTTCAGGAAATTAAAGCTTTAAGGCCTACACGCACCGAATACAAAAGTCCGAAAGAAAAAACTGCGATTACTGCGGACAGGTTGGTGACGTGGAGCACACAGCATCCATCTGCCCCCGTTTGGAAGCTTCCAGAAAGGATTTAGAGGATACAATGGTAAAAAGGGTGATGGCAAAAGGATTAATTGAGTGGATAATGGCTAGTCAGAGCAGCTAGACAACGAGGTTGAGGAGGATAGCCGGCGAAGATGAAGTTTTGTGACGACTCCTGTAAGTAGTTCAACGTTTTGTCTCGAAATGCAATTCCGGACTACAGAAAAAAGGGTGGTTTTAGTGAGTAGACCTATGGGGAATCTTACACTATTGGGGATGTGTCGACCTGTACCAATGTGCATCAAGCGTTTTCACCCACACAAAAAAAAACTGCACATAGGCAGAGGATTCATGCCTTTTCTTGGAGACAACGAACCATTTATGTTACGAGCACTATGTTGCACATTGCTCAGGTAGTTACCGAGTATCTTGACGAGTTTCAGATCTTTCGATTATTTTGGTTTCTCTTAACCAGGAATTTAATACGAACTATGTTTGGGATGAAATTAAAAAACATCAGAACCGTATCTAGGTACTATTGCACCTGTGGCAATGTACTAGACAACGCCCCCTATTTATAAAGTTAATAAAACATACTTTAAAACTGCATTTTCCCCACGTTGGGCGCCAAATGTGCCAAATGTACCTATTGTACATATGCACATATTTTTTTTTTCATGTATGGTTTTTTAGTTTTTGATATGAAAAATAGTTGATTGATTAGGTTGTTGAAGGAAGCTGTAATAATAAAAAGACAAATCGTCAATAAATCTTTATTGGTTTAGGACTGGCACAATGGCTGAATTTAATCCAAAGTTGTGATCTAGAGCATGCCATATCGTTTACAAGGTGTTACACTGCCTAGAGGAGGTATTGATGACCAATAAAATAAATTTAAAAGAATTAAAATAAAAAAAAAAACTTAAAATTACGGGATCATCCCAATTTTTTATTCCAGGCGGTGTATATAAAACGCTTATAAGGTGTTCTTATTGATATAGACCAACCCCTTTTTAAATGAACTATGTATGATTAATTAACAACGGTATTGTTATTATTATTATTATTATTATTATTATTATAGATTCTGATTAAATTGTTCCTTATATAAACCAGTAATGTGAAATTTCAGTTTCGTTGTAATTTAACAATTCTTTCTTTTATTTCCAAAACGGATAAAAAATTTCTAATCAAATTTCCGTAACCCTCGACATATTGTACGAATTTATTTTACATTTCCCTCGCTTTCAAAGTTAGGGCTGCTCCCTTTTTTTTTGATCTTCTCACATAACATCAATATCCAACACACGCAGTACTGACGGGTGATAGTGTAAGGGCTAAGGGGCATTCGTTATATGACAACACTTCACTTGAACTTTTTCATTACGGTTGATTGGTCTTTGTAGCCTCCTACTTGTTTAGTAGAAACTGAAAAAAGAAAACAGCCGATTCATTATCACGAAGGGAATTCGATAACGTCTATCTTTAAGATTGACCGGAATTTTTTGTGACTAAACTGATTCGTCATATAATCAGTCGGTAGTTTATATATCTTTATATATCAATAAAACGCAAAGTCGTACCACAATAAATATGATGTTAAAACTATAAAAAAGTGCAACTAGTTTCGGTCTTAGACCATCATCAGGCTAAAAATAAAAATTGGTCCTGCGAACCTCGCTTCGCTCGGCACGCAGTGATTCACTTATAATAATATCAAATTTAAACATCATCATAATAAATATAAAGTTGAACAACATAGTAAAATGAGTGAGGTACAAAAGTAATAAAGAAAAGCTTACCTGATCATTTAAAAGTCAATGCACGGGATTTTTTTAAAAAACAACTAAAAGGTCATAAGAAAGGACGTAAAATAAAGAAGGGATTCAAACATTGTTATACTTAAACAATGTAGGAATATCGAAAGAAGAAATAAAGGAAATAAATAGTGATGCATAAAGTTATACATAATCTTTACAATAATACAGAGTAATTATATGAGCACAACAACATGAAGTAATAAAAATATACAACAGAACTAATTTGCCAGTAGTGGACTAATTAACAGCAACATCCAGAAAATCAAGAAACAGAAGAAGAAAGCATCAAAACAAAGTCACTTAATAAAATTTCAACAAATATTTATTGGTCGTTGATAAAATATAGTATTCTACTCGCGTATAATGGCTACTATTCACTATATAGCTATCTATACGCTCATTGAGTAATATATTATTATGTCGTGAGTTTAACAAATTCATTACCCCATTATCGAATTTTTAGTCCTTCAATAGGGTATTTCAATAAATTTTGAAAAGTGCCTCATTTAGATTGTTAGATGCTAACAAACTACTAAAAAAAACACAAATATCAAACAAAAATGCATTTATATTTTACATTTTTAAATTTCGCGCATAATTTTACGGAAATGATACTCTGTGGTCGTGACGTCAGTTCGCTGCGTAAATAAATACGCTGATTTTCTATATTTTAGTGTTTTTATTTAAAAAATGAGCTATAATTCCACTTATCGTTGGTATGCAAGAACACTAGTATAAAAACACCTTACAATTTGTGAATTCAAGTGCCAGGTGATTTAAATTTGAGATATTACACAATAAAAACCAGTTTGTACTTTTGTACATTGCCCATAAAAAATATTTCACCATAACTATTATGAAAAAGTATACATTTTTTGAATAAAGATCATATTTGAAGGTTATAAAGAGCCAGTAAAATAAGTTGACAATTGCCACTTTATATATATATGAAAGTAATCTGTGGCAGTAACTTTAGTTTACTTTTGAGGGTAGAAGGACCAACTTGTGTAGGAATAATGTCGAAAAACTGTCCGCAAATAGTAGATGGCGCGAGAGTATCAAACGTGCAAAAAGACAACGTGAAGTCAGTAACAAACACTCCATAAGAAGAGTGAAGTGAGCTGGGTTAAAAAATTTAATATTATTCGTGACTTGTGTAGCTAAAAATCATGCAGTATTTAAAATCTCAACTATTTACGTAGTCAAATATAATTTAATTTTGTTTCTTTCTCTAACGATTCATTTTGACACAGTCGATCACAGAACAAATTCTTCTTTTTTACTATTTGTAACGTCCTGTTACACTTACTGTGGCGCCACTAATTAGTTCCGTTTCGGTGGACACTTTTTAATACATTGAGTTAGTTGTCTATCCTTCTACCCTTCATATAGTTTACACAGCTGAATGACGTAATAAATAAATGGCGGCAGTTATTTTATCATAAAAGAGAATAGATGAAAAATTTTGAATTGCCTAAGCTATCTCAATAATAAATTTTTTGATTTATTCTTATTTAGAGTAAAATACTCTGTTGTGGAAGATATTGCGCAGCAAATTTTTATGAATCACCCAATAATAATTTTAGGTTTTGTAGCCGTAGTACTTGTTGTATATTTTTGACTGAGAATGAGTTTTCTTTTAAAAGTTTTGAATACAACAGAAAAATGGATACGGTGCTTGCCTGGCCCATATTCTGCCCCACTATAATCACGTATCACGCCCTAACAAAAGTCATTTATCAACCTACTGTTCCGACATCCTATCAAAACAAGAAACTTTATACGGGATACCAATCAAAAATAAATTGAACATTCATCTCTAGAGTAGCATGCCGGTAATTTACTTTATATCCAATACAAGAGTGTGAGAAGTGAACCCTAAAAGTAGTTCCAAATTGGACGCGAACCCGCAGGGCATTTACGTGAATAACTCCCGGTTCGTACGAACGGTTTCAGATAATTACGGAATTGATAAAATGAATTTCCCGACCCACCGATTCGCTAATGTTTATATCAGCTCATAAACACAAGCGTTATTGGGGTGTCTAAACCCTCTTGTTTGCGGTGCTATAAATATTTGCCACTGTTCATATAAATTGGACACATTTTGGAATTTCGCATCCCGTTTCGTATTTAAGGATTTCAAACCCTATTCTGAGAATGGGAAATTATGAATTATGGATGTATTCAAGTAAGTTTACTGTATCCGGGATTCTCCTATCCATTAGAGGATTATTATCTAAATTGAGTAATTTACTATTAATACAACATTAAGTTTATGGGTTCTTGCTTTAAACTAAGAGGGTTTTAATATTTACGAACATGCTTCTGGTCCGCGCAAAATCCTTTCTAAAAAAAAACGATAAATACTATTTTTTGCATTCCTGTTGGAATCCTTGGAATTTGTATGTTTTTTCATCCTGCACTAATCCAAATTCTGTACGTACAACACTAGTAAACATTTCCATTTATCTTAAAATCGAAGCCAAATTTAGTGTCAGCATGGTAGAAAGTGAATTCATTATCAAACGGAACCAAAGTGGACTAAGTGGCATATTCCCATGCGAATACCAAATTCGTTAGACTTTAGATACCGACCATTCATGTTTACCTGAAGGCTTATTCTCCATTGCTTCATTGAAGCTTCAAGTAATATTATTATTATCTAGATTACATAGATCTAAAAAGATAGCTATTTAATAGGTTTACCGCTACATCATACACATTTATCTAATTATCTATCCATTATTTTGAAAAAAATTAACGAATTAACGAATGTTTTGAATTACAAGAGAAGCGTCACTAAATATTGAATTTAATGTAAAGCCCGAGAATGCAATAAACAACCTGATTTATTCTGATTGTGTAAAAAATCATCAAGTAAAAGAACCAAATATTAAATTTATGATAAGCTTTATTGGGTTTTATTATAATTTATTATTTAAAAAGATTCTTCGTGAAACGTACATTACACATACAATTTTAACATCTTGTCAAATCGAGAACGTTCCCACAGCAACTCTTTAATTTGGAGACATTATGTAACGAACAACAAAACATCATTACCGTTTACGAAAACATAAAACGTTTGCCACTAATTTCAACTATTATTATCGCAGATGTCGACTTTTAGAAAATTATCCACCCTCGTAGAGCCAAATCACATTTTCATTTACGATTTCGCTATTCATTAATTCAGCGTTGAACATTTATCTCGCTGATGGGGTTGGTTAATAGTTTAGTAGAAGCCTCTGGAGGGTATACACTGAAATTATATACGGCTATTTCAGACCGATTTTTTGCGGCGTAGCCCCACAGAGCGGGACTAATTTAAAAAGGTGACGCGGTCGATCTTTCGTCCCTAATTTTAATTTTATTTATTTAGGGGAAGAGACGCACATCATATAATACAGTGTTTACTCAATATGGATAGTGGCTGTAGATCGGACTCTATTTTTAGGAAAGTCGTTCTAATTTGGAGAATACACAAGAATTTTTAGAGCCTACTCAGCGAAAGGCGTCACAATTTTGAAATAAAAATATTCATTTGTATAACAAGAAAGCATTCCTTTAATCGTACAAGGGAGGAAAAATATACTTTACTCCCAGGAAACTACTGTGGAATTATGAATATAAAGTATTGCTGTCGAAAAACTGTGCAATGTAAAAATAGTTAAATTTATAAACAACCATAGAGGATGAATATAGACTAAGAACAAACAATGAAATAATGGAATTATACAAAGAGCCAAGTATCACAAGAATAATTGTAAGAAATAAATAATCTCTTATATTCGAAACTATATTTTATTGTCTCTACAAAAACTAATAATCTAACAATCTCGTATATTATTTAGTATTCAGCTCGTTTCTATTCCACGTCTTGTTGATAACTAAAACTACCTGACCCCTTCAACCCTCGTTGTCCTTTCCTTTTTTCGATACCCAGCTTGTGTTTGTTTTTATCTAACACATAACGCTCGTTTTGAGATTCCTCTGACGAACCTTGCATATAGGGTGGTTCCAAATATATCTTACATAATACGGACACAAAGAGCTAGATGGCGGGGTCACATTGGTAGGATGGATGAAGACAGTATTAAAATGTGGAGAAGGTGGAAAAAGAAGGAGAAGAAGACCTCGTAGCCAGAAAGATTTGAAGTTAGTGGGAGTGCAGGACTGGCAAGAAGAAACTAGAGATAGAAAGAAATGGAAAATAAACGTGAAAGTCCTATATTGATGAGTAATTTGATAGATTTGCAATGTCCATTTAATATCAGTAAGCTGACCAAAATGGTAAATTGTTTTCTTAATATTTGAAGGCTGAAAGCAGCATTCTGTATATCGAGTAGGATGAAGCCCTTACCATCCTCATTTAGACCCTATTAGGTTCATTTTGCTTCTTCCAGAGCCTGTCCCCATCCCTATAGATCGTCTTCCTGATGATCCGAAGTACTCTACGACGTCCTTCAGGGAGTCTCTCTTACGTTGGCCAGTAGGATTTTTCGTTTATTTGAAATCCGAGAACACACAATGTGCTTGTATGTATGTATGTATGTATGTATGTATGTATGTATGTATGTATGTATGTATGTATGTATGTATGTATGTATGTATGTATGTATGTATGTATGTATGTATGTATGTATGTATGTATGTATGTATGTATGTATGTATGTATGTACGTATGTATGTATGTATGTATGTATGTATGTATGTATGTATGTATGTATGAGTTGGGTGATAATTACACTGCGACCTATAGGATCTATTGTGTCCCCCCTTACTTGCCATGTTCTGATATTTTCTCAGACCTATAGCAGCTCTTCGAGTCCTATTTTCCTAAGGAAGTTTAGGACATAGTCGGGCTTCAAATCAGGTAGATCCCCTTCCTCTATTTCATGTGCTCCTAGGTATCTAGCCCTAGAATTTTGCAAGGTAGGGCATTCTGAGAGTATTTGTATTGAGGTTTCATCCTCTTCCTTACAGAATCTGCACTTTGCTTCATCTGCTAACCCTAGTTTCTTCATGTGGCTTATTAACCGTCAATGCCCGGTTAATATTCCCGTTAAAATCCGGAGACTTTTTTACTGAGGTTAAGGCAGGCCCAAAATTTCTGCTGGTTGTAGTTTCCCAGAAGTATCTTAGCCTGCCTCAGGCCTTCCAGCTGATTCCAGTACTTGAATTTATCTTTCTCCATTTATTTTCATAGTTTTTCTAAGATCAGCACTGCTGCTGATCCCACAGGATGGTTCCGGTACAAGATATGGAGTTTCGGCTCCTTTTTTTGTCAGCTTATCTGCTGTTTCGTTCCCTTTTATTCCTAAGTGTCCTGGGACCCATAGTAGGGTGACGGTGTTCTTCCGGCCTAGTGCTTAGTATCCCAGTCACTAGTCTGAGTTGTGTTCTGGTAATTTCCAGGAAATTAGCTGTGTACTCGTTTGGATTACTCCTTCTGGAAGTCTAGTCTGCAGCCTTCTGTTGGGTGTTTCAACTTTCACGTTCTGTATTATTCCTTCCTGATGACAAAAGTATGCCATTGTGTTAGTATTTGTGGGATTACTTAATAGATCTGTAGTTCTATTGAATAGATTTATCTCAAATGATATCCATCGGTGATATGATATTGATATATCGTCTGATACACACCAGATTAGGATTCCTTTAGATATATTTATCGTACCTAAGGTGATGTCTACTATTGTTGGAGTTAATTAATTAAACTGTTTAATTAATTTTTGCAAATAATATCTATCTACATTGAACGATTGCTTGTCAAAAAATAGTGTATTTACCTGTCTTTTTATAGAAATATTTTTATTTGCCGAGATTGAATTAGTTATGGGTACATTTGTTTATTTAATTTCTTTTTGAATAATTTGATTACGGTTCTGGAGCTTGGAACTACTGAAACTATTACCACCATTAGAGTAAAGTGGATGTTTGTGCCCACATATGTTCAACAGAGGGTGAAGTTTATAGGGAGAGTCAGCGCTGTTGCTCGAAGAGAGCTCTAAATCAAGTTTATGGCCGGGGATTAGGGATAGTTGCTTTTTTAAAAATTAAGGGTGAGTTATTCGGAGGCACAAGTTCGTTTTTACGTCTTACGTGAAGGTCATCACTTTCGTTTTTACAACATTCTCTGACAGAAGCACCTGCATACGCGATAGTAAAACGGTCATAAAAAAGTGCGCAATTCCAGTAAGAATCGTTGACTTTTGTTGATACTGAAAGAAAATAAGAAAAAAAAAGGATGGTTTTATTGCGTTTAGTATCGTCTGGGTGCTTCCTTTTAAAACGACTTTGTCAATATAACATTTATAGGCGTTTGTCAACAGAAATAAAACAACTCTACAGTTTGATTGCGAGATATTTTTTTAAATTCCGTTCTATAGTTCATTTGTTTGGAATTGGCAGCACAGTGAATGCATTATAAATACAAATGCTTCAAAGCTTAAGCAAGGGTGGTTCATTAAAAATAACTAAAAGTAGTATTTTTATTGAAACATAGTCATAGTTGTTATTTTTCAAAGAGTCCACCCTGTAATTAGGGATTAACTAACCCAAACACAAAAGAAATTCTAGATAATATTGTCACAACAGGTAGCTGAATAGATCTCATGACCGTAGAACCAAAGTTTTTTTAAACTAAAATAAAAATATGCATAGTAAAAAGTAAGAATTAAATATAAATTAGGTAATGTAAAAAGCACTTACTTCTTTAATTGTCGGCTTCCATTTCGTCGTATTCATCCGTCGATGAGTCAGATTCGTTAGGAATCCGATAGGAATTACAATTGGTTCGAACAGTTCTTCAATATTGACACTCCTCCATCGTTCTTCTTCTTTCTTCACATGGTTTATGGCATTGGTCCAATTTTCCTGTCCAAAAGAATTTATCAAAAGTATTGTTTCTTGCCACCTTACCTTTTACCTGTGCCCATATTAATTCTACAGGGTTTAATTGACAGTGATAAGGTGGCAAACGTAATACAGTTATTCCTTTTTCCTTAGCCATTTCGTCAATTACATATCTTTTATATTGTAATTTGTGGCGCTTTGCAATTTGCAGTAATACCGTTTTCAGCATGGTGTCTTCGAAAGAAATATTCTTGCTCTGGAGCCAATGTTTAATATCTCCTTTTTTCCATGACGTCGTTGATAACTTTTCTACTATTTTTGAAAAAGACATCCAGCAGATTAACTATGTAAAATTATTAATGAACAAATAAATCTAATAAATAGTTCTTCACTATCAAACTGTTTGCTTTGATTGAGTCTGATAACATCTAGGCTTTAAAATTGTTCGTTCAAAATTTTCGTTGCTTAATTTATTCAGTTTCCTAAATATCTAAATAAAAAAACCAATTTTCAACTGACGTTTTGCGCAGTAAAAACAAATTTTCAACTGACCTTTTGCGCAGTCGACTAAGTATTCAATAAACGTATCGATTTCATGGTAATTTTTTTTTAATTTCGCCGACATATATGTACAACTAGTGTGGATGAAAATAAAATGGTTCTAATCAGCTTAAAGTATAGTGTATTTGCTCAGCCGGCCATGTTAATAATAACCTTGTAAAACGTCATATTACCGTGAACAAATTATATAAATGTTTTGACTGAATTATGCCTGGTCGAATTCATATCACTTTCCAAAAAAAAATCTATGTAAAATTTAAATTTCATCATGTATACCGTCAATTAGCAATTTGTTATATAACAAACTACGGCTGTCGTACAAATACTTTAATTGGATTACCGTATTACCAGAATTAAGCATTCAGTAAGAAAAATAAAGAAATTTAGTTTGTAAATAGATAAAAAAATATTTTTTTTTAATTAGTAGATGACCCTTTTTCATAAAATATTATATTTAACTCAAATTATTTTGTATTTAGGAACCTTATGAAAGTAAAGTTCATTTTCAACTATTAATTTCTTCCATTAAAAAATAATTATTCAATAATTTCTGTAGTTTCTCGTGGGCTAATATTTTCTTGTATAACAAATACCTGTTAAACTAATATCAATTTAATTATACGAATTGGAAATCTATTAATTAGTGATCACAATCTACGCAATACCGAGTACCTGCCTTCTTCCTTCCCACAATTCATAGTGGTTCGTCTAAATTTGGTTACCTACATCCTGTGCACTTGAATGATAATTACTTTACATTTAACACTACCGTCAATATTTTTTTTGTTTTATCAGAATAAGCATGTCTTTTCATCAAAACTGTCAATGTCAAGGTCGGGTTTCATTGTATCTGTACCGGCAGTAGCGACTGAAAGCCACATAAAAGGTGACATGACACAGCCATTAATTTATTGGTAATAAAATGGCGACCTTGCTCTCTAGACCAGCCGAGATGTTTGCGTTCTTGTGACATGTGTTATGGAAGGGCACACACTCACACTTTCTTTAAAAGAGGGCGGCGTATCTGGTAAATTAGGAGAGAAAGATAAATAAGGTTAGGTTAGGGGAAGCAATTTAATCAGTCTTTCTAGTGGGTAGTCGATTAAGTTTATTATCCATATAATAAATTCACTCAATCATTGAAATTGAAGAAAAGTTGAAAGTAAATAACAATTTTTGTTAAAATATATTAATTCCAAAATTTTTCTGCATTATTATTATTATTATCAAAAGACTTATTTATGTAAATTGGATGATTTAATTTAATTGTCTTTTATTTATGATCCATTGATAAAAAATCAGCGAAAACTAACCCCAGAATAATCTTCAACAAACTAAATAGTGGCCTTACTTGAAAATGGACATTTTTTTCAAAAGAGAAATATCCTAATTTGTTAAATGAAAACATGTAGTTCTAGCACTTCCGCACTTTGCATTGCTAGGAGATGGATTGGTAGACGAGGAGCAATAGAAATATCTCCAAATCTTACACCACATGATTTTTTCCTATAGGGTTACCTAAAATCTGTAGTTTACATCGATATATCACAATCAATTATTATTGCCAAGAAATTGGTGGGTGGATATTTGAACATTTATTTTAAAAATGAACTTTTTTGACACTATAAATAATATATTATCACCGAATAGAAAATTTAATAACCATTCAAATAAGAACTATTAAAATATAATTTTTCTGCAAACGTCAAAAAATGACAAGGTTCGATCATTGGCAAGAATATGCGAAGTGACCCTTTTTTTCATTTTACCTAATTACTTGATTTGGAAAAACAGTTCAAACCAGTTCAATACTTTTTTTCATATTAAGCTAAGCGTTTGTAGAAAAAGTTTTGTTTGCATCTCATGCGCGAAATACTTTGGTGATCTTGACTATTTTTTATCAGTTCTCGATCACCAAAGTAGCATTTCGCGCACTGGATACAAAAATAACTATCTATCACAAGAGAAAATGTAATTACATTTAAATTGCATTTGGACAGAATATTTTTTCAATCTCAAAAGAGCGAATTCCAGCATACTGTAATCAAAATTTGATTTCAGAATTGGCAAATTCTGTGATGATCGTGGAGAATCGATATTTATTTAACCGGATTTTTGGAGTATATATTTTTAATTTCCTCCCTCTGCTACGATAATATTTTATTAAGGTCTAAAGACAATAACGACCCTAGTGAAAACCATTTTCCGCAACGTATGTAAGAGTTAATCATCATCCTTCAGAAACTAACGGGCCTTAATTTTTCTTTTTCTCATTTCAAGCCCCATTTATTATAAACGCTCGCTATAAACGGCGCTACCTGAATGCCTTCTGTTGCTTTATCGCTATCTTGAATTTTCCTGCGTTTGTTACTGAGACGACGGGATTCTTAATTTTATGTCGAATAATTTCAAAATGTGGCAACGTTATTCTTAATATTGTCGAGAATTAACCTGCTCTGGTCGTGAAAGTTTGAAGAACTTGTGATGAATATTGTCCCGATATTTTTACCTAAGCAGGAGACGTTGTCAAAGGCAAGGCGACGTTTCGTGAACATATCCCTGCCTCAGGCGTGAAAATTTATTATTATTATTATCATAATTACTAGAGGCAATATTTTTTTTTGTTTTTCCAAGTAAATACATGTTTAAAAATAAATAATTATCCCAATTACGTCATACTTATTTTATTCTCCTTCATGGAAGTATCTCTTGTATAACCCATTGAATTTGTATGTCCAGGGATTCTGAGTAAACTGCAAATCTCGTTCCGTAATTTGTTTTAAATCAAACAGTGTAGATATTTATTTTAATTAGACGCAACACAGTCCACATTCGCCTGCAAAGTGGTGGTTTATCCACCGCCTCCTTTCACAGGAATACCTTGCCGTACCCCATACACTACATTAGGTTTTAATCCAACCATAAGAAAACTTTGTAGTGTCATCAGTGCCATCTCTTTAACTAATTTGTCTACAGGTGTGAGATTTAACATAACCTCCAATGCCCTGGTTTTTGGTCTTCATAGCTCCTAGGCATACCACTCTTTGTATTTGTTCCAATTTTTATATGGTTGTTCTCTGCTTTGCTTTTGAAACTCGTGCAATAGCTGTAGTTACTGACAGTACCAAGTACCAAGATATTTTACTTCTGATGAGAAGTTTAGTTTGGTTTTAAGGAGTGTGGGAGTTCCAAAAGGTTCTCTATTCTCTTTTTTTTCCAAGAGAACCATTTCCTTCCTGTTGGGATTGACTGACAGTGAGTGGTTTTCACACTTTGCTTCTATGGTTCTGTTCATGCAGGATAGCAACAACATGAGTCAATATAATTTACTGGGTTTTATAGTCAGTCAAGTTGTTGAATGTTTCTCAAAGCATTATCAGTAGATTATGGAACCGTTTTAGAGAAACTGGTAGTTCAGTCGAGCAACATCCAAGACGGGGACGCTCTACATCAGCAACTCAAGATCGATTTTTAATTTTAACAGCTAGGAGGCAACCAATAACTGCTCCTGAGTTAGTTAAACCTAGAGGTACGGTGCGAAATTGTCTTCATGAAATCAACATGTTTAGTAGATGGCCACTGAGATGTCTTTCTAGAGGTAATCGTGCTTCAAGACTGGAATGGTGTCCAGAATTTCGGAATTGGGCTATAGTTTTATTCAATGACGAATCTAGGTTTAGATTTCACTCAGACCCTCGTCGAACAAGAATGTGGCAGAGATCTGGAAATGTGGAACGACTAAATCATGTTCAGGAAGTAAGCAGCTACACAGTTGGCAGGACCGCAGGACGGATCTTGTTTTTCCTGATTCGTTCCTAATAGGTCAATTGTATTATTGAAGTTTTACCATGGCTAGCACAATCTACGGGCCTTAATCCTATTGAGCATGTATGGGAAATGCTTCAACGTAGAATCACTCCAAATATGGGTAACATTTATGGACCGGCTCAATTTCAATAACTTCTGAGAGCAGAGTGGCCGAGTATACCTCAAAGTGATATCCTTAATCTTATTTTGTATATTAACCAAAAATGTAGAGCAGTAATAAATCCAACGTGGAGGTCACTCCACTCACTTTTTAGAAGGATGTTACAAATATTTTAAAATTGGTTATATTGAATCATTTTTTGTTTTAATTAGATTTCATGTTTTTAAAGAAAATATTTTGGTATGTAAGAGTAAGCATTAATTAATATTAAACAAGTATTCTTCTTTTCCTAAATTAACTGAAGAAAACCTGAAAAAACAATATTACCTGTACTTTTATTAGACAAAAGACTGCCGTGCGTAATTTTCTGCTTGAATAGTGAGATGTTTTTGCTGTTATCAATTAAATTAAATTTGCTTTACATTTCAGGTGGTGACTTAACCTCAAACAATATAGTTTCTATAAGCGGTTGAATAGTTACCGTTATTTCGAATTTTCTATTCAAAGAGAAACAAAACCTTAAGTAATGAGCAGCAAGTAAGTCATCACCTGGTGCAGTCAAGCGCGCTGTATAAATAAATTGACGTAACATCTGTTGCGGAATTGATGAAACTGTAATTAATGATCTTGCTAAACATTTCCACATTTCTCATTAGTACTTACGCCCCATTTATTTAATTCCGTATCGACGGAATTCTGTCACAAGGTCGTTTAATAAATCTCTTCGAGGATTACGCGTTTATACAAGAACCTAAATCCGCTGCATTGACCCTGGCCTGTTAAGCTAGACATTTGGCACTCAAATCAGACGAAAGGGCGAGCCAGCGTTATTATTGTAAAAGAGATCGAGATCCTCTGTTCGCTCTGTTTTATTTCAGGATTTGGAATCCAGAACAAACAGACAACAAAAACTGGTTTTGGACGCAATTCAGATTAGGAATTTTGCGTCTGGAATTTGATTGCTGAGTGTTTTGTGAATGCGGATGCCTTCTCGGTTTAGATTGTTACGTTTAAATGTTTCTATTATTATCAATTAGATTACGAGAATGGTTTTACGGAAGAGTAACTTGTTAATGAAATAAAATTAAGAGTGAAAGTTTTAAATGACAATCAATATTTATCCCGGTTATAACATTGTTTAAATCTGCTTAAAAATTAGTTTTAATTTTTCTAATATAGAACTATTACTTTAATAAATAATCCAACATTTTATATTATAATATCGTCAAGATCATTCCACTTAACCTGGTTTTATGGGCGATACACTATTTTGTTCAAGACTTAACTCATCAAATTCAAAACTTTTCAGTGACTCAAGATAAAATTGACATCATTAAGATTGGGTTAGGTTTGTGGTGAGTATGGGTCTATAACACCCTGCTCTGCGATTGGTAAGAGTCTATTATGGGTAACACCTAATTAGATTTCACCAAACAAATTCAGTTTCTCAACAAAGCTGATTAGTTTGTTTGTATGTATGTATGTATGTATGTATGTATGTATGTATGTATGTATGTATGTATGTATGAGTTAAGGGTGATAAGTACACTGCGACCTATAGGATCTATTGTGTCCCCCCTTACTTGCCATGTTCTGATATTTCCTCAGACCTATAGCAGCTCTTCGAGTCCTATTTTCCTGAGGAAGTTTAGGACATCGTCGGGCTTCAAATCAGGTAGATCCCCTTCCTCTATTTCATATGCTCCTAGTTATCTAGCCCTAGAATTTTGCAAGGCAGGGCATTCTGCGAGTATGTGTATTGAGATTTCATCCTCTTCCTCACAGAATCTGCACTTTGCTTCATCTGCTAACCCTAGTTTCTTCATGTGGTTTCTTAACCGGCAATGCCCGGTTAATATTTCCGTTAGAATTCGGAGCCTTTTTTACTGAGGTTGGGGCAGTTAAGAGATCTCTTCTGATCATAGTTCCCCAGTAGTACCTTATAGATTGCCTCAGTCCTTCCAGCTGATTCCAGTACTTGGATTTTTCCTTCTCCATTTCTTCCCTTAGTTTTCCTAAGATTACTCTGCTGCTGATCCCACAAGATGGTTCTGGTCCCAAATGTGGGGTTTCAGCTCCTTTTTTTGCCAGCTTATCTGCTGTTTCGTTCCCCTCTATTCCTATGTGTCCCGGGACCCATAGGAGGGTGACAGTGTTCTTCTGGCTAGTTTGCCTAGGCATTCCCAAACCATCTTCGAACTTATTATTTGAACTCAGCGCTTTGATGGCTGCTTGACTATCCGACATGATCACAATCTCTTGTCTGCGGTAGTTTCTTCCAATATTGAATTCCACACATCTTTCGATGGCGCGGACTTCTGCTTGAAAGATGCTCGGGTAGGTGCCCAAGCTTTCTGAGTATTTGGCTCTCGGTCCAAAAACTCCTATCCCAGTTCCCTGCGATTCGTAAGAGTCTATTATGGGTAACACCTAATTAGATTTCACCAAACAAATTCAGCTTCTCAACAAAGCTGAATAGTTTGTTTGGTGAACTAAACCAGGGTTGTCTTTTATATTTCGGGATTTGGCAACCCTGGTGTTGCATTCTGGCAACTGACACCTGAAGAAGCGGTTGCTGCATTCAGAATGCATGTTTTGGAGATACCTCAATCAGAGAGGCGAAAGTGCTTCGACAATTGGTTCAAACGCATGCAAAAGTGTATAGATCTAATATAAAAGGCAACCCTCGTATCTCAGGTCTGAAGGCTAGAAAGAGACCCTGCCAAACATCAGATACCTGATTTGAGCTGCGGCAGGGCGTCACAAATTATATTATCTGCTGTTTCAGCATCTTCCAGACAAAGACGGCAAAAGGGATCTGCCGGCAGTTTTTGCATATGATGATTCAGATGAAAGTGATCTGTTAAAAAGCAACGTAGACCGCGCCTGCTGTCTAACAATTATTGTTTGTTAATTTTCTGTTAGAACCAGTCGTTATGCCAGATGTCTAATGCTCTTCCTGTTGTCCAGGTACTTAGTATATGTTTGGCAAAACTTATCGCGATGCCAATTGTAGGATCTGGTCCGGTAGAACTACGTGCAACACCATCCCTTGCAAGAGAGTCTGTCTTCTCATTTTCTTTCAAGCAATAAATATAATGAAATTTATGGTACTAACCCTTACTGTGTGAAAGTTCATCTTATTCAGAACAATAAACAACTAAAAGGTTGAATTAACTTCCACTATTTATTCTATAAATACTTTAAATGCAATTACAGCCGTTTCGCTATCGGAATAGCATCGTCAGATTGACATATTGAAGTTACATTTTGTTTGTTTGTAACTAGGTACTTGATGTTGATAAGTAGTTAAGGCTAGACCAAGTAAGGAAGTAATAAGACATAACAATATTAAAGCCTAGATGTTATTAGCCCTAAGGGATTATCCTGGATGTATTTCCCTCTAAGATCAGTATAACTGTGCAATGATATAGAAAAACCAGGAAAAAACTATATCCTGCTGATCTTTACAATAACTTAATATATTTGTGTTGTAATTACGTCTTATCTATGTATAAAATGAAGACTCAATCAAAGTAAACAGTTTAATAGTGGTGAACTTCCAAGATTTATTTGTTCATTAACTACTTTATATTGTTGATCTGCTAGATGTCTTTTGATTTCAAGTTCTTCGAGGAAATCTAAATTTTGTTTTTTATCACAGGTGTGTAATATTTGAATGTCATTGGTGTGTATGAGTGAATGTGGATGTTCAAGAACATGTTTTGCATAGTTTGACTTATCTGGTTGTTTTAATCTATATGCTCTTAAATGTTCATTGAATCTTATTTCAAAATTTCTTTGTGTTTGACCTATATATACAGCATTACATTTTGGACAATTAATTTTGTAAACACCAGATTTTTTTAATTTAGGTAATTTTGTTTTTACAAACAGATGTAACCATACCATATCATTCAAATCATCCTATATCACATAAATTAGCAGCTTATAATTCTATGATACATAGAGCATTTTCAATTCCAATGAACAAAAATAATTTTAATAAAGAAATTGAGATTATAAAACAAATAGCAATATCTAATGGCTATCCAATACATTTGATAAATAAATTAATTAATAAGAAAGAACAGAAAGTGTCACTACAACTAATATTCCCTCAACACCCTAAAGAAATTAAAAGTTATAAAAGTATTACATATTGTGGAAATATTTCTAATACAATTTCAAAAATAATATCTTTGGCAACATCTGCAATAATTTCATTCAAATCACACAATAATGTTGGTACAAAATTGTTAAATGTAAAAACAAAATTACCTAAATTAAAAAATCTGGTGTTTACAAAATTAATTGTCCAAAATGTAATGCTGTATATATAGGTCAAACACAAAGAAATTTTGAAATAAGATTCAATGAACATTTAAGAGCATATAGATTAAAACAACCAGATAAGTCAAACTATGCAAAACATGTTCTTGAACATCCACATTCACTCATACACACCAATGACATTCAAATATTACACACCTGTGATAAAAAACAAAATTTAGATTTCCTCGAAGAACTTGAAATCAAAAGACATCTAGCAGATCAACAATATAAAGTAGTTAATGAACAAATAAATCTTGGAAGTTCACCACTATTAAACTGTTTACTTTGATTGAGTCTTCATTTTATACATAGATAAGACGTAATTACAACACAAATATATTAAGTTATTGTAAAGATCAGCAGGATATAGTTTTTTCCTGGTTTTTCTATATCATTGCACAGTTATACTGATCTTAGAGGGAAATACATCCAGGATAATCCCTTAGGGCTAATAACATCTAGGCTTTAATATTGTTATGTCTTATTACTTCCTTACTTGGTCTAGCCTTAACTACTTATCAACATCAAGTACCTAGTTACAAACAAACAAAATGTAACTTCAATATGTCAATCTGACGATGCTATTCCGATAGCGAAACGGCTGTAATTGCATTTAAAGTATTTATAGAATAAATAGTGGAAGTTAATTCAACCTTTTAGTTGTTTATTGTTCTGAATAAATATAATATTATTATTAAACAATATGATCATTTTGTATTATAATTATAAGATAAATCATTTACGGATATATGTGTACAAAGTAAACATTCTTTGTAAATAAGCCTGTGTTTCATTTTAAACATACTTAGTAAGAAGCGGAGTTAGCCTAAAGATGGCGTTAACAGTACCAAATATATACAAAGGTTGGAAAGTACAATCTTTTAAGTGGCAAATGTCAAAATTACATTTAGATTGGTAGCTGTGGTTATAGTAATGCTTAAAAAGCCTTATACATTTTATAATTTTTGTCTTTACTTATAGTTATAACAATTTTTTATTTAAAAAACTTGTTTCCTTATTGGTTGTTATTGCAATTAAAGTGTGTTTATTACTCCAATAGTATATCCGTTGCAATAACAGGTCGGCTGAAAAGTCCCCGGTCTACCATAGTAAAACACAATATTTTGACAAAATTCATTTTTTTTATTCAACATAGTTGCCTTCAAGGGCGATAAAGCGATTATAGCGACTTTCCAACTTTTCGATACCATTTTTGTAGTACTCCTTCGGTTTGTCCTCGAAATAGGCTTCAGTTTCGGCGATTACCTCAGTATCAGAGCCAAATTTTTTTCCCGCGAACATTCTCTTCGGGTCAGAGAAAAGGAAAAAGTCGCTGGGGGCTAGATCTGGAGAATACGGTGGGTGAGGAAGCAATTCGAAGCCCAATTCATGCAATTTTGCCATCGTTTTCATTGATTTGTGACACGGTGCATTGTCTTAATGAAACAACACTTTTTTCTTCTTCATATGGGGCCGTTTTTTCGCGATTTCGGTCTTCAATCGCTCCAATAATGCACAGTAATAGTCGCTGTTGATTGTTTTTTTTCCTTTTCCAAATAGTCGATGAACAATATACCGTGTGTACCCCAAAAAACTGAGGCCATAACTTTGCCAGCTGACTGTTGAGTCTTTCCACGCTTTGGTGGCGGTTCACCGGCCGCATTCCACTCAGCTGACTGTCGATTGGCGTGTAGTGATGGAGCTAAGTTTCATCCATAGTCACATATCGACGCAAAAAATCGGGTTTATTACGACTTAATAGCTGCAAACACTGCTCAGAATCATCAATTCGTTGCTGTTTTTGGTCGATTGTGAACACGCGCGGCACCCATTTCGCACAGAGCTTCCGTTTACCCAAATATTCGTGAACGATATGTCCAAAACGTTCCTTAGATATCTTTAGAGTGTCAGTTATCTCGATCATATTCACTTTACGGTCACTCAAAATCATTTTGAGGATTTTTTTGATATTTTCGTCGGTAACCACCTCTTTTGGGCGTCCACTGCGTTCACCGTCTTCGGTGCTCATTTCACCACGCTTGAATTTTGCGTACCAGTTAATGATTGTTGATTTTCCTGGCGCAGAGTCCGGAAACTCATTATCAAGCCAAGCTTTTGCTTCATCTGTATTTTTTCCTTCCAAATAACAATATTTAATAAGCACACGAAATTCTTTTTTTTCCATCTTTTTGAAAATAACAAAAGTTGCTTCACTAAAAATGCAATATCTCACAAACTAATAGTCCTACAGCTGTCAAATTTTTACACGAATCTTTTAAAGGTTGATATTATCTAAAAATGAAATGGATTTAATTCTAGTGTCGTCATCTAAAGGTCAGACCGGGGACTTTTCAGCCGACCTGTTATACATCGGTAACTAGTAATTTTAGAAAGAAATGCCCTTATAAATTTTTCCTCGTATAGCACAGCCCGTACTCGTACTCTCTCCGCAATCCATTCCATTTATCTAAATAACTGGTATCATCAGCAAACCGTACTTCATCAAACACTAACAGATATTACGTTTTAGTCGGTTGAAGAATTCTATACACGTCTAATAATTTCTGTGGAATCCAATACACAGTTAGTTATTTGGAGATTGGAGGCAGAAATCAGAAATAGTAGTTGTGCTGACATTCGAACATGACTTGAATGTTGATGGTTCTAGTTACACCCATACATACAATTCATAGTTCAAACATTTGCTTTTACTTTGTTTAATAAATTTTAGATGGAGGTCACTGTATTAATGTTGTTTTTTTTTTATTTTTCAGGTAAGTTTGGCAGTTTAGTACATCAGATTGGTAAAGTATTAGTACATTACTTTCTTCTATATTAATCACATTAGTCGATGCCCATTATTAAATGCTATTATGTAATCAGTTTTATCTGATATCGCTTAACTTGGGCAATGTTGTAAATCAAAGCGTTGAGTAATTATGGGGTTCCAGATAACGGCCCTATATATCTAGTGAGACACATCACAACCGAATTGATTTGTAAACAGAAGATATTATACGAGGTCTGGCTGTTGAATAACTAGATTACTTATGAATGATTTTTTTTAAATTATTCTACAAATATTTAACGTTCTGAAAAAGTAGAAAATTGTTTCCACCTGCACCCAAGGTAAAGAAACTTAACAGTTCCTATACCAAGCTTGACCGTTTTCCACGAAAAAACAACTACTTCCTGGGCTATATGCCCCAACGGACATTGAATTACATTCCAATAGAAAAGGTGATGGCGACCGACTTCGTCGATACTTAAAACCATCTCTATCGATTTGCAAATCAACGGGAAGAACACTACTCGTAGACCGGTTTCGACATTCTTGTGTCTCATCAGTACGAGGTAAGTAGTTCTTCTCATCCCGCACAGCAGGATGCAGAATGATTCTTTTACGCCAATACATAAACCGTGAATCCACGATTCCATCATAAAGTCGCAAAAGCGCCATCCTACCATTCATTTGCAAACCAACAGATCAAAGGTAACTGTAATCGAAGGATAACAATACATGAAATAATTTCAATAAGGTGCAGTCAATAAAAAAACTGAAAAAGTAGAAAATTGTTTCCACCTGCACCCAAGGTAAAGAAACTTTACAGTTTCTATACCAAGCTTGACCGTTTTCTATGAAAAAACAACTACTTCCTGGGCTATATGCAATGAGCACGTTTAAGAAAGCTGTTTTCGAAATGGATGCTGCGTTTCTCACAATAAATTGATGATAAAAAGGATGTACTGCGATTGCTGCAGATTTGTGAACAAATCATGGAAGAAATGGACACGAGGAACATTTTATTAGGGAACTTTATATGTTCCCATCAATGTTGAGTAGAAAAAAATTCGATACTGGGTGAATATAGGAAGACCATCTCCAACAAGCAGTTTGAACGAGAATTGAAAAAAAAACCAAGTTATAAGACCAATATTTTGTGTACAAACTCTTAGTGAAGTAAGATATTTGATATTCCTGTGGGAAAAATGAGTTCTGCAGTCGGCTAATTAGTTTATTATCCCTAAATATTATTTTGTCTTTGTCTTTGGGTTTCATTTAGGCTTCCATGCACCAAAAAATAGTGCTTTTTCCCATTGTTTTCCTAGCCTATTTTATACCTACTCGTTGGAAGGCTTCTAGAAAATTAAGATGTATACTTGCCAATGTCCCAAATAGAGACATCCTATTCCAACTGATTTCATTTTGTATTTTTAAAGCCTTGTCGCTATAATGAAGTTCATCACCCACCATAGTGACTGTTTCATATAGCCTGCTGCTTCCGGTTTCTTTTTCTCCAGGCCTAGATAGGTTCTATCGAATGACCCCCTGGGTAAAAAAATCTCTATCCTTTTTATGGGGAAAAGTAATATATTCAAAGCCAAATCGGCGAATGTTTAGGATCTAAAAGCACTACTAAAAGTTGAGGGTAGATTATTTAAGCCCCAAACCATTAGAAGTATTCATAACACGTGTCAATTTGTATATCGCCAAATAGCGAATATTTTGAAGGTTGTTCTATTTCAAAATTTTTGCACTGCTGGTAAGATTTGAATATTAATTTTGCTGAAACGCCCTCCGTCTGTGTAATTGAGAATAATCGCATGCAAATGGCGTCTGTTCTGTGTACTGGAAGCAGCTGAAGTTAACATTCGCCCATACATTTTGACAAGCGCGGCATTATGTCAGGAAACCCCGAAATCCTGTTATAAGGACTTAAGCTCTTATTCGAGTTTAATAGCCATAAATAAAATAAATTTGAAAGGTAGGCCTCCCTAATAAACATCGAACGAATATCCTCTGTTAATACAACAAAAATTACGATAAAGGGTTAACTAACAATGGGTTTGTTTTGTTGAAAAAATTTTTTTTACTCTAAACATATAAGAACAGTATAAGAATATTTTCAAGACATCGAAAATTTTAGTTTGAGTATGTACCATACGTATGTAGAGTTGTAATAAATCAACTTGAAGTTCATACTTAACACTAATTATTTATATTTGTTTCATTAAGTTTTTTGTCGATTATTTCCAGACTTTTCCTTTGTGCGATTACTTCAATATCTACTTTTAGAGTTCCATTTTACCAGTCCATTTTCAAATAACAATTTTGATTTAATTTTGATCTAACGTGAACAGAAGAAGTTCGTTCTCTAGTGGTTGCACAGGAAATGCGCAATAAATATTCCATCTAGTTTGATATCCTGATGTGAATACCAATTAATTTTTCTGTGGTAAGTTGTACGTGCTAGAATTCTACTGTAGAAGGTAAAAATATACTTCAACATTACCGATTTGTCACAAAACATTTAAAATTCCAAGGTGAATTTTTTTGGTAGCAGAATTTACGGGTCCCTAAAAAAATATAATTTCTCTAAAACTTTATATGTTAGGTATAAGTAGGTGAATTTGGTGCCTATTTTCGGTATAACCGCAAGTGCTACAAATTTGAAAATATTTTATTTGGAATTCAAAAGCATCGAAAACCCCTGTATACCAAATTTCATTCATCTAGTATTTACTGTCGGTCTGACATGCTTCCCTTGTCCGCTACAGAGCTCAGTTCCTTATTCGGAAGGTCTTCAAATCTGGCAAACCCTGTCTCCTTATCATTCATATAAGGTCTAGAATTCTTTCGATTTCTAGATCTCTAGAAATTTTGACAATGGCCATCTTTTCACCCCCGAGAAATTTAAAAATGTGTTATCTATTTTGTGAACACACCTCATATCGATAAGCTTGCATGAAAAATAACAGGTGTTTACAAGAAATTGCCACACAAGAAAAATAAAACTAATTAGTTTACTTAGTTATTAACGCTGAAAGTATTATTCTTGAAGCAAGGTCAGGAATATGTTGTTTTAAAATAAAAAAAGTACCATCTCGTGTGTTTTAAGTTTTTGCACATTTCTTCGACCGAGCCCATTCGTCGAGAATGCACTGGGGAATATTTTAGATACGATTTAATTAATCAACCTGCTATTGTTCAAGGTGGTGGTAGCTTCTATAATGAAACAAACAATCGATTACGGCAATCCTGAGAAAAAGAAAATCGTGCGTGTTTCAACGATATTAACATAGTATAAGAGAATGCACAAAGGTGTGGCTGCACAGCCTTACGGGTCACGTTTATTCCTATACAGGGCCGCCCTACTGAAAAACATTAAGATATGATGTATGTAAACAAGAATAGTTTGTTATGGAAATAAGAGATACCAACACACTATATAAATAACTAATGATGTTATAGTAGTTTTCACAAAAAATGGTATTGACTGAAGGATTATAATAAAACCAATTAGACCCTTAAGTTGTAAAATCCGAGATGCACATCATAAATGTAAAAGGACCTGATTTAGGTAATTTTGTTTCTCACAGAGGGATTGTAGAGAATTACAGCTTACACTTCTTGTTAATTTTAGTCTTTGTATTTCATTGGAAGTGTTCACTTGTGTTACGGCATGCAATCATTTTATAACATTTATTTGTTATTACAGACATGCATAGCAAATATTTTCTACCCCAACGTACACAAAAGTTTTTGATCTCTGTAGTATTACATTTTACCACTGTTGACTGTTTTATATACATCCTCTCATTCATTCTTTCTTGTTTGCCAATTTATTGTGTTCCTCATAGCCTGATGATGGTCTGATTCAGACCGAAACTAGTCGCAATATTACTAGTATTACTCAATAAAAGTCTGTGGTTTGACTTGGTATTTTATCGAATCTTCTCTATCTATTGGATTCAACCACATTTGAGATGGAAAACCTATCTAATTTAATTAGATTTTTGTTAAGGTTGTAACACCCGCTCTGCTACAGAATGTTGACTACGAAAGTAATGCTGGGTTCTTTCAGGAGAAGCACAGTCGGATATTAAGGTGTTAGTTATATTTTATATTTTAATTTTACCAAAATTCAATGAGGAAATAAATATGTATAAAATGTTTGGGGGCGTAAAACCAGCAATACTTTACCACAATTCTGTTAATGCATTCTGCTAATGCATTCATAAATTACCCTTGATGATATTGGGTTCTAAGCTGTCCCGGAGTTCTGACGTAATTAAAATTGATGAATTTTTCAACGATCCCAAGCAAATTATACCAAAAAAAAATATATACATAATAGAACCTCTCCGAAGGTCGAGCATTTCTGTGGAAAATGTTCCCATAATTAACAGATTATTTTATCATCCAAATTCGCCAGGTAACTAAACAGGAATTAATCTAATTGAAATTGCACGTGTTAATTGATGGGTATGGGAAACTGTCTAAAAAACACAAAATACACACTATCAAGGCCAATAACAATTTTCTCATTAAACCGAAAAATAACATGGTTGGCTAATCATGTATGTATATTCATCACAGTAAATGACGGTGATGTCACGTGGCAATTAAAATACATATTTATTATTACGCGTTTCAACAAATACCTGCATTCAAATCTAAAATAAATAATAATGTGTTAAACTTCGTCTCTTATAATGACTAGATTCTTGTTAAAATCGATCATTCTTATTCACTGCATTTTTTTATGTTTAACTAGTTTATTTACTATCAATTTCTTGAGAAAAAAAAAGTCTAGTTTTTCATAAATTGTGTGTGGAGTCCATCAAGGTTCAGTGCTGGGCCCTTTTTCCTTTAAATTATATTTTATTGACATAGTTAATACAGTAGCAGTTATTAGAAAAAAATGTAAATAATATAGTATAGGAATATAACTAAAAGCTATTTATACAACACAAAAATATATCATACACCTTGAACAGGGATGCTCTTTTTGGCAATAAACACATTTTCAACACAGTCTGTTACCACAAAATCCGTAAAATACGTGATGTGATTGATACGACAGAAAGGTTATTTCCAGATGTTCAAAGTTATGTTGACAATTTGATTTAAATATAAAGAAATTAACAACTATACCTTACCAAATCTCTAAAGCCATTTAGAAGTGTCAGAAAAAAATTAGAAACTGCGTAATAAAAAGTAATTAAATTCTTTTCTATGATAAATTTTGCAGTAGCTGTTAGCGTCATATAGGTAATTATTTGTAGACCACGCTTATAATGAATGCATTAATATCAGGGTCACAATCTTCTAGAGAAAATTATAGATTATCAGAAAATAAAAATTAAAAATATAGAAAATTTTTATCGTGTACTTAATTTTTCTTTAATTATAACTCACAGATATTAAGTTTTTCCACTCAAACTTTATTTAAAGTCTACATTTAATGTTGACATCCTTCGAACTTGAAAAATTTCATCGGCCCAAGGAATTAAGGTAAAGGTAGACACATGGCGGTATCTAATCCATAGAAAAAAACCGATGTGCATACCTATTATACAAGGTTCGTACAATTGGCGCCCAACGTGGGGAAATGTTGTATATCAACACACTACTGTTTGCTAAAGAAGTGAAGACAATCTACAGAGATAAACGTATAGACTACGCATACAGACTATGTAATGAAAATCTCAATAAAAAACCAAATCTATGGTTCTCAAAGGAAAATAAATATTGTCATTGAAAAATTATCACACTTTACGTACCTAGGATGTGATCTCACTTATGAATACGAGAACGAGATACAGGAGAAATTGCACAAATTACAATAAATCAGTGAACATTTGAGAAAAACCCTCAGGAAGAAGACACGAAAAGAAAAACAACTTAAATTCTTTAGGGTTATAATCGCACCCGTCTTACTCTATGGTTCGAAAAAATGGACCTTGGGATGAAGAATCCATGGAACAGAAATGCGACACTTGACTCCATAAAGGGCTGCACAATTAACGACAAGATTCGGAATGAAGATATCAGGAAGGATTTAAAGATCTTCAACGTATGTGATACATACAGAAACACGTTTCCTCAGAGCTGGCCTGCCTACGACCACTGAAAGCCAATCTTATTGGGACATCCGGTATGTAATTTCTACCCCTCGCGAACAAATTATTTCTTTTTATTCAAGCGCTGTTTGTAATCTCGGGTAAATTCTATATACGTTCAGGATTTGCTCCTCAAATAAAGTCAATATTGACTTTTATTTGAAATGTCTTACCGTAAACAGTATTGTAAGTGAATGATGCATGCTGCGTTTGAAATAAATAAATGAAATTTTGTTTCATAGTTCCAATGTACTGCAAATATTGTTCCGGATCGATTTTGTCAAATATTTTAAAAATTAAACCATGGAAACGAAACTTTATTTTGTTTTCTTTGGTAATCTAGATGGTATGTTGTTATAAAATTATTTTTATGTAGTTGCACTACTCTACCCCAACTAAAAGGTGGATAATATCAACGATAGTTGCTTTTAACGGAAGTAATTTACGTATCGAAAGAAAATGGTGCAGTTCCTTTTAAGGGAAAGTGATAAACCGACAGACAGACGTATCAGGTACACATGCACATACTCTCTCTCTCTCTTTCCCTTCTCTTGAATTCTCTTATGTATTGGAAACGAAGGTAATTTAGTATTAGCCTGATTAGCACAACCTAATGACCTAGAAAACATTCAGCATCGAAGTTTCTCTCGGATTTTTATTGCAATTATTGACTAACTGAATAAGAATATTTATTAATGAGAATTGCATCTTTTGTTATGTGTTTGTCTGTGAAGACATTTTAAGCGTCAGGCGCACTCCTCAATTGTGAGCCATATTTCTTTTTCTGGAGAATCTCTTTGAGCTCAACAAAGATCCAGTAATCTAAGAGGAATACAAAAGTTTTATTTTGTTATGGTATTCGTTTGAATATGTTTACTTTTTCATGTGTGGCATTTTTCCTTTATTTCGTTATTCATATGTTCAAATAAGACCATACAATGACAAAAACTGACGTTTTTTTTTTTTTAATTTCGCATCCCAGACAATGGAATGGGATCAGAAAAAGAGAGTGGCTAGATCGGCAACACAGAAAATAAGTCAGTTTATAATGGAGAATCAATCTACACTGCTTCTCATTATATTTTCACCCCCCACTTAATTTCATTATTTTCGTGAGTACAAAAAAAAGTATGATTTTGCCTATACTGACCAAAAATATAGTCACAGTGTTTGGGCCAATTGTATATGTAATTCCTTTAACGGTAAATTTAATCAAGAAATAATTAGACATACGTAATTAAATTAATTAACAATAAATAAGGACTTGGATTGAGAGAAAATTCCAATTTGTTGTATATGCATACAAATTGTGATTGAGAGACCATGGTAACATCAACATTATGTAAATATGTATAATATGTTTTTAATAGTTGTTTAATAGTATTCATATTGATATTGGTTATATTATTCCACATTTCAATCCAATCTATACCAACAAAAAATTGTTTTAACTGGAGGAACCAATTGTATCTGGGATCAGCCTTGTCTTTTAAAAGAATTTGTTGTTCTAAGCATGGCTTCGGGTATCTATTGTTTCCCATAGAGCACATTTTGTGGATCCAATGTAAAGCCATTTTAAAAACGTTGTACGAATATTTTACCCTTCCTGTTTCGGATAATGACATCAGGTGTGTTGGACGGAACCAACAAAATTCTTTACAAAAAGTTTAATTGAACTCGCTCCAAAATATCTAAATACCTAAGTCCCCAAACAGAAATACAATTAGATAAAAAACTAAGAGCCAGGGAATCAAATAATTTGATTAGCCAATAAAATGCTTCTTCAATATTTTAAATGAGACACCCTGTATTTTTTTATAGGTTTGAGTAGCCCTACATTTCTTGATTACATTATTACCACACAAAATAATGAGAAAAACAGTCAAAACTTAAATAATATTAGAATATTGACCAAAAATACAATCCTTTATAACGACAGACACAGAACAATATAGGTTATTATCATAGAACACAAATATGTTATTATTCTGTTATTAAGGCGATTTCGTCCTGCTATGAAAAAATACAGACCTTCATTCGACAATCAAATTGTACTACTAGGATGTATTATTGTTTTCCAATTATGAAATCGAAACTATTCAAGTAGGTACTTAATGTGAAAGGTACAGCCTACGTCACGAAAAGATTAATAATCTATCATTCTTTCGCCTTGTGATGTACACAACTTTATTAGTGCCTCGCGTGGGAAAGTCGGTTCTTGTTCATGTGATTTTCTAAAAAAACCACTTCTGATAAATGATGGTCAATATTAACAGCTGACCTACTCAGTGAAAGTATACAAACACTGTTTACAGAGTGGTCCAAAAACTTTTTGTATTTTTGTATTTCACGCTTAACAGTTTTAATAAACTGATTGATTTCATCTTTACGGCTACTTTAATGGACATCATATTCCTTTAGTATTTTGTCTATTGAAAGACAAAAGTGAAAATTCTTATAGAAAATGTATTAAGAACATTTATCAATAGTGCGTTAGTAAAAGTTTTATGTTTTCGTCCCAAGAAGTAGTCATTGATTTAACACAAGCTTGGTGTAAAAAAATCCAAAGCTTAGGTTTGGTTAATGAATATAAATATACAAGTTCAGATATAGGAAAATCATCTGTAACTATAAAACTCTCCAAAAGAGATTCCGGCTAAGAGACCCCCTCCAGGGGGTGGTTCGACTCCAAGTTAATGCTTACCATAGGAAGGATTGGGATGTATGAGTAATAAGGGCGCCACTATCTTTTTGTACGTTGGCGATTAAGCAAACAAGCTACACAAAAACTAAGGTGAGAAAGATAGAAACACCTTGTAATTAGTTTAACTAAACAAACAAATAAGGAAGCTACCGACCACGCTACACCCTTAGGACTTAGGACAGAAAGGAATTGTAAAAAGTGGATTTAACTTTAAGTTTCTGTACTGTCTAGAAGGGCGGCTTCAGCTTCTTCGTAGATAATTAGGGGTGAAGGTTTCTGGGTGTTTATCTACTGGTTCTGGTAGCTTGGGATGTAGTGGTTTTCTTAACGTCTCAGAAGTGGTTTAGATTCAGGCTTTTGCGGCCTCAACATCAGCTTCAAATGGTTTGAAGGACTATCTCCGCATGGGGACCTTCCAAAGGATGCTTTCAACAAGGGCATTATCTTCCAACTTCGCCTAAGCTTGGCTCGAACTTAGCTCTAACTTAGCGGGTTGTGTCTTCCAACAACCAAAAAGGAAAGTTCACAAGACGAAATACTAGAACGCTTTTCCAACTCTTCAAATGAGCATTTTAGTCGAAAAAAGGATATAAATTTACCATACTCGTCTATATATAGTCTCGTTCAAGACGGAAAGCGTGTTTGTGTCATTTGTCAGAAAGGATGCGTTCGTCACATTGAATTGCAAGCGGGATACGCGTTTTTTGTTTGGTCTCGTTCAGACGACTACACAGTTACGCGTCGATAAGGGGTGTCTCGTGTACTGTAGCGTTAACAGTGATTCGGGGTCGGTTTTAACGTTAATAATAGCGGCATCGTTTTTGGCACTTCCCTAAGTAATAATTGCTGAATGTAAGAACAATTTCCATGCAACAGAACGTCTTTTTAATGAGAGGTACCCCGATCGCCCTATATATCGACATTCTTGCAAATATTGGCTTCGTTCACAAGAGTTTTTTTAGGTTTTAATATCCCTAAGCGGTACAAACAGTGTCACCCAGTATACAGCATCATTTTTTATATCGAAAGAGAAAGCATGTTGAATTTATCCCAGTACTGAAAAGGTAATAAGTACCTCATCACGCATTCTTCGGTAAGCCTTGTTGAATGCTTTACAATAATTTATAACAATCATTGTTTCTGGGCGACTTCATTAATAAAGGAGAAAGTAATGATTACAGTGATTCATAATTGAATGCAAGTTAATTTAATAATTAAAAATTAAAACGGATTAATGTGAGAGAATAACAAAGAACTATAGAAATGCAGATTCTCCCGTCATCGTAAAGTGGATGTTTTTATACCGGCAATATTTTTTCATTATACAAATTTACGTAAAGATATATATATATATTATGTAAACGGGAGTCTTTGTAATTTGATAATCACTGAGGGTGGAAAACCAGCTGAACTAGACGTTTGTCTACATAAAATAGAAGATATTTGGACCAGATGTTCATTCAGTGAGGGTGTAAATCGATATCTTTCGATGTAAGTCAATTTTTTGCAATAAAAGTTTAGTAAGGGTGTTATTTACTGTTGTTATTTTGCCACAAAAATAATAAAGTTACGTTTATGCCGTCCTCTAAGTATAATTAGTAAATATTGGTTCATTAAATGCAGATATTCCTGGTAAGTGAATAAAATGTTTTAAATTTGTAGATTTTAAATTGAGTTTGCTTTAAAAAGAAATGTTCATTGTGTAATTTTGAATAATTGAAATATTCCAAGAGATATATATGCATAGCCTGGAATTGAACGTATTAATTTACAAATTATATTATGTAAATGTTTTGTTAAAGGTATATAAAATAAAATATCTTCTATTTATCCCCATGTTGACATCCCTTTTGAACTTTTCGTTATGCGTTTTCATTTCTGCCATGGACCTAGGACGGGAAGTGACAACAAATGTGAACCTATTATTCGAGATTTATTGCTTGCTTACGCAGTTCCACTTAACATCTTGACAATATTAGTTCTTTTTTTTTGGTAACACATTTTTTAGATCCAGTTTTTGCTGCATTACATTAAGCATGTGAATACTTCGGTGCCAAACGCATTTATTACTTATAATAAAAAGTACCAAAACTGGAGCCATGAAGTGTACAAGTCGAAATGTTTTTGTACAGCGGCGACTCTTGAACATTTTAAGTTTTGCGCTTCTTAGTTTTTATTGTAAATTACTAAAAACGTAAACTATAAACTATAAGGCAGAATTCATACGAGAGCAATAAGGAACCGGCAACTAGCAGCACGTGATACGTAATGACAAACATCGTATCGGTTTTAAATTCCGGCGGGTGAATACTCGACGCATTTTACCCCAACTACCTGCTAGAAAGAAAAAGGTTCATAATCCGACATGAATATTCGACACAGAATGTTCGTATTTCCTTAATCCCTTTATTGCCATTAAAAACTCTCCCTTCCAATTTGATATTTTTATAATTAACAGATACACTTAGTTACCATTTTTTCAGTTTTGTTTATAATTGTGAGTTTTAATGTAGTTTTGTTAAAATAAGTACAATTAAAAGTTGTCGTAATAGAGATTTGCTATTATTAGAAAATTATACATTTTCTAAAAGTAGTGGGTTAGGTTAGGTTAGGTTAGGTTAGGTGTAATATTAGTTGGTCGTTGGGCGACAATTTGTAACCAAATTATTACGTTTAGCGTCAATTTGTGATATGATTTACTGTTGATAGTGAATTTATAAAATTATTTAGTTAACTTTTAAAAAATAACTATATACCAAAAGAAAAAATGTAATTTACAATAATACAAACCTTAATTTCGTCTTTAATTAATTGTAAAAGATATTTCAATAATTAACAAAATTTATAAATGTTTATCACAGCAAAAATTATTATAGTTAAATACCTCGGCTAGGGGTGAGTAAGTTCATTAGCTCTGACTATTGTACAATATTTGTTTCTTTAAGAAATTATAAGGGCGCCACTGAAATCTTTTTATTTTTTATGATACTACTGAAGAAAGTTGTTTTAAGCTGTTATTTAAATAAGTATCATAAGATGACAGAAAGATGTCAGAAAAAACTGTCTATGAAGATAAAAAAATGATATGAAAATGTACCAAAAGATAAATAGATTTCCTTGGTGCTTAAATGAATGAAATTGAGAATACGTTACAAAAAATAATCCGCAAACAGTTCTTTAAAAATACTTATTCTAATACAGTTGACGATATAGATAGATATACACGGAAATAAAAGAGAAAAAATATGGGAACAGTAAACTTGATAGATCACAATAAACTTATCTGTTAAAATAGTGGACGATCCTTCGCCGCACCTTGGGGTCGCTACGGCACTGTCTAGGTGGTTCCAAATGATTATGGAAGATCACTAGTGGAGGGATGATCTGCCCCAGTTGTAGAGATAATCCAGTTAAGAATGTACATACGAGAGCTTAAAGTTTACAAGCTGTTCAAGTTTACGGAATCTCCAAATTCAAGAGATGCTTCTGGTTTACAGAATCTTCAATTAAAGAGTTGCCTCTAGTTTACTGTATTATATTCCAACTTTCTGAAAATTACCAGTGTCAAACACGTGTTACATTTACTTTTCTGGCACAAAAAGTACAAATCAGCATAGTCCAAAATCTACAGTTAGATGCTAACGTATTTTAATAGATTACAAAAGATACATTTTTATATTAAATTTACTTTTTAATAATCTTACACACTAATCAAAATTCCAGAAATGTACTTTTACCCGCCTTTTATAAAAAATTATCATTAATACTTTTAATTACCATAAAAAGATTCTTTGAATAATAATGAAATATGTTGAAATTCTCATCTGATATAATAAAATATAATATAACTTTCGATATTTTATAAATATCTTAACAAAAAGGAATTATAAAATTGGAAAAAAAACATACCTGTTTATGACAGTAAATCAAT
Organism: Ophraella communa; assembly: GCA_035357415.1. NCBI lineage: Eukaryota > Metazoa > Arthropoda > Insecta > Coleoptera > Chrysomelidae > Ophraella > Ophraella communa. The sequence goes on along the minus strand of CM068980.1, from coordinate 56,414,802 downwards.
AGAAGAAATGAGACTGGGAATAATTATTAAAACCTCTTGAACTCGATAATGCCAACTCATTAGTACACCTCGTAGCGTAGCTACTTTGAACTTCCAATTATAATTATAGAGACCGTATTCATTATTTTATTATTAAAAATGTTTTAGGATAGATGGAGCTAGCGGTACTAATTGAATTTAATATTTAGGATACCAGGTGCTTAAAATGTTAACAGGTACTGTTACATAGGTTAGGTTAGATACTTTTATAAAAAAATAAATCGTCTTGGCAAAACAGCAAAAATTAAAGACAAAGACTATTATAGCAGAAGTAGATACGATTCCCAAATTTGGACGAAATACGTTTTGGAAACTCCTAAAAGAAATTGGCTTTAAGTATGAGTCGCATAAAAAACTAACATTTTTAAATGAGACAGAAGAAATTATTTGCTGGAGAACACAATGCTAAATAAGTATTAAAAAGTTTCGGAGCGAGGGAAGAACTATCTTTTATTTAGATGAAACATGGTTGAATGAAGGACACACTGTTTCTAAACCATGGATAGACACCAGTGTTTCAAATTACCGTTAGGCATTTTTTGAGGGATATTCAACAGGTTTAAATGCTCCTCGAGGAAAAGGTCGCAGACTGATAATAGCATACATTTTGCATTAATTTATATTTAATTCTTACTTTTTAATATGTAGCATATTTTTATTTCACTTTTACTACCGACAGGTATATCAAATGTGACTTGTAGGCCAATTTCAACGCCCCCTTAATTTCGGTACTTGTGTTGGCGGATACCATAGTTACAATTTTGGTATTATTTTTTTACATTCATAGTAAACAATATAAAATGTGGCTTGGAAAATATACTTCTCTTCTTTTCAAAGATAACTAACTATACGAGTGTGTTTTTGTGGCTGTTAATAATATTCCCGTTTCCACATTTCTGCTTGCATTGAAACTGCTGCATATTCTAATAATGGAAAAGTACACAACAGACGTCGTTAACATCAAATTTTCAAATACGGCTACTTTTATTCATTGTCGAGATAAAAGACATTTGAAAGCTTTTGTATTATTGTTTGTTTTGCTTTGTTTTTGCTTGTCAAGCTTTCACTTAATTTTAACTGAAATATCATAAACGGGCATTAAAATGAAAATATGACCTCGTGTTTTCTGTTTAATGTTTGACTCAAAACCAAAAAAAAAACATATATCACGTCGGTCATTAATGTGTCACACCGATTGTGATAAACACTGGACGTCCAAAATGAGGCAGTCATCCTGGTAGCTGTTACAGGATGTGGATCAGTAAAAACCCGGTATGTGCTAATGGCCATCGGGATATAATAGAAGAAATTCTCCAGTATGAGCAAGTGGAGAATAAGAATTTGAAAATTCCAATTAAAGTAAGGGATAGAGGAATATCTAACAGTAGTCAGAGGAACTCGATTGATTATTAGTAAAATAAAAACCAACCATATCGACAGCGCAAGCAGGAACAAGGACTAATTTTTAATGACAGACGACAATGAAAGAAATATAAAAGAAATGTTTTGTCGTTAAGAGAAAAATGACAATAAAGAAAGTTGTGTTCTATGATTGCAGTTATAAAAAGGAAGAATTTAAGAGAACAAGTATTGATGCAAAAGGTTATACATCATTTTAACCGTATAAAAGAGTAAATTGTATTTACTGGGTTCAAATAAAGGATCACATAAGCGGATAATAAAAAATAGGGAAACAGTACTGGGACGAATATTATTCATAATATATTAGAACAATTTAATTTTACTGGAATCGGTAGGATCTTCAATTATGTATATATTGTATATATATTATATATTGCGCTCTGTTGCCGCGTTCAAATGTGGCCTAGTATTGTAGTCAAATAAAACGAAGAATATTAAAGAAACTTCGTTTGTGCGTGCTCCCCGAACACACCCATAGGAGTATGAAATATATGTAGAAAAGTCAAATTGACAGTTCTTCTTTTTTTATTGGTCTTTGCCTCGTAGGGCGTAATTCAATAATATTTATTTAAAAATAAAAGGCTGGTATAATAGGCTTGAATTATTTAACATGGGTATATATTTAAGAAATACTATAGATAAGATACAAGAAACAGTAACCAATCATTCTATATTCGAATTAACATTTAATTATTTTACATAGAATTGGGGTTAAATGAGTTAAAAATACAAGCTGTGATAAAAGACTATGATCAAATGTCAATAAACGTCAAAACAAACTGAGGAATTTTTCCATTTGTTGATTTGACAACGTCTTGAAGTTTTGCCAACCCGTAGACTGAAATTGCACTATCCATTGAGTTTAAATTGTATTTACGATTGGTAAATTTATATTTATTCTGATAAGCAGGAAAGTAACTAAAAATGATAGCATCGTCTTTTAATCTCAAATAAACTATGTATATCAGATGAGATTTTTTAACAAGTATTGCCAGATACCTCTGTGGATATTTTCCTTTATTCTGTTTAACTTTATCGTGTTTCTTTTTGGTGTATATGATAACAAACATATTGTAATATGTTTGGCTTTTAAATTCAAATTAAAAACGTTTTAAACCCGTCTGCGGGCCACCCTGTAAGCGAATTAATAATAACGATACATCAAAACCGTCATTAAAATGAAACAGTCACAAAAACAGATACAATCACTGGCAATATTCTAAAGTGGTACTTGTCAAAACCAAAATTGTCCTTTGTCTTGATACAAAGAAACACGAGTTATCATCTCCAGACGGCACAAGAGCTGCTTTTGACTGGTGTCTACAGACAGTTAATGTGTCTCATCGATTTATCCATTCAATCCTATTATTTCTATTATGTTCCCATGCTGCCTTGGTAATGAGAACTTTGTAAAGAAAACGGCTTGCGATATCATTACGAATGGTAGCATTTCTGTGGAAATACGAAAATCTCTGCCAACATATCAACCGAAAGGATATACGAGGTTCGCTCAAATACAACACGTTTTAATTTTCTTATAAATAGTTTAGTTACTGGCTTGAGAACCTGAGTGACAATTTTTAGAAGGTGGTCGATTTACCACCTTTTGTAATTTTGTATCTTCCTTTTGATTCTGGAAACATCCTGTTTGAAACTATTCGACGGATAAGGAGGACATTTCATGATTTGAATTCAATGGAGAGATTGGTCATCTCAGTGAACATCTGGAAAATACTAATGATGACCCTGTACAACGGTTTAGTCTCGAAGAGTTAGGGTTCCAAGCGATTTGCTGCATACAATGAAGAAAGAATTGGTTCTAAGATATATTTTGTTTATACTAATGTTAATTATGGTGTCTCGTATGGTGACAGTGGAAGATAATTTGAAAGTTATAAAAGTTGGAATAGAGCTTTCCAGATGATTATTTAGATTCTCCTGGCTGCTGATGGTTCCATACTCTATCAGCGTTGTCGGTGAATGTACCATAACATTTTTGGATCTAGTCTTAAATTTTTATTAAACAAAAACCATTTAGTAAACGCACCACCCTTTAATTTTCTCTTTAATAATACTCATTTAATGATAGGTTAGATTAGGTTAGGTTAGGTTAGGTCCACCCTTTAATTTTCTCTTTAATAATACTCATTTAATGATAGGTCATTAATTTGATTTTTTTATCGCTATAAATTAATTAGAGTTGGGTTCATATAAAATTTTAATTGTTCAGGTAAACCTGCTTGTTTAATAATGAGACGTAGGAAATACTTGAGTTAAAGTCCTTGCCCTTATTTCCAATAAACGTCAGGTATATAAAGGGAAGGAACTCTTCAATTTTTTTTTCGTTAACTGAATTGAATCCAGTTCTGCCAATCTACAAAACTTAATATATTTCTTCAGAAAAATTAAATGCGTGTTTGTATCGTATTTGCAGCGGTTCTCATTCGTATATACATAACGGCGTTCGACCAATTAAAGGTCTCTTATTGAAATGAAATCATAATCATGACTACAATTTAATTACTATACAGCTTTTTTGTTTATAAATTCTCGTTTAATTTTCTATAGAAAGGCAGCAATTATTTTGTTACAAGTTCTTTTAATGGCACAATTAACAGAATATTTTTATTGCATTGTTTATTCATTAAGCGACAAGGCCTTGAACGACTGAGTGTGTGGTCTATAATTTTCTTTGATTGTTAATTATCGGATTAAACACATATCCCGAATGAAAATGGGGTAACAAATTGGATTTTTTATCCTCGTTGCCACCGGAATGGAGTTTTAATGCTAATCTTATTATTTTTTTAACGGCGATGAAATATCGGGTAAAGGAGAAATCTCGATGACATTTTGTTACATAATTTGAAACAATTTGAGAAGCTGTTGATGTAAATATTATATAATAAGTGCCTACATGCGATACATTTTGGAAAAATAATAAATTATATTAGTTTTAATTGACGTTTTTGAATTTCTTTTAGGAGCGTTATGCCTTCCCAAACTTCCGCTCTATCCACTCACTCCTACTGTTTTAATACGCTTTCGTTAAAAAGCACCATCTCTCCATTTTTTCCTCCATCCAAGCCTGATCTTCTTCTGTCATCGCACCCTTCCACCGTTGTCTTTTTACCCTAGCCATCCAGTTTAAGGCATAGCTGCTGCCATTGCACCCACTGCCCTGTAGTCCTGCACCAGCCGCAGCAAAATCTTTATCGGTACTTGCAGTAGTGGCTCAGTATCCTCACATTTATGCCCATTTAACCAACCCATCACCCACTCCAAGCCTCAACAAGATTTTAGTTCCTAAACTCATGCTGGATTTCTCTAAAACATTTCTCAATATTTCTTTCTCAATACTAACCTTTATTATTCCCTCCATGACTTTACTCATACCACACAGCTGACTGATGGGCCTGTAGTCCCCTGCCTGCTTTCCCTCTCTACCCGCCTTCTTCACCAGTATTACCTTCGCCCCCTTTTATGCCTCTGGAAATTGTTCCTCCCTCATTATTTTGTTGAAAGGATACAGAAATACTTTTCTCCTCCAATATACCTTCTGAAGACATACACTCCTGGGGCTTTCCTTACGTTGATCTTTCAGTACTCGTAAAGTAATTGGGGGAGATTTTCGCTGTTCAATAACGTTCATGTCAGGGGAATTTGATGGCCATCTTAATGTGGATATTCCTTCTTCTTCCAAAAAATTTTGTACTGCAGCTGTTCGATGTGGAGGTGCACTGTCATGCATAAACACAAATCCATCACCTATCGCCCCCGGAATAGACGCAAAACAGAATTTAAAACTTCCTCTATGTACACAGCACCAGTGATTCTTCTCTCCAAAACCAGGAGAGGCGTCCGTGTACCCCTCATAATACCACTCCAAACCATAATACTCCCACCTTAAAAAGGAACACGTGGTTGGGCTGTTCCTAATCGGGCTTGTCGTCCTGGGGCTCTCCAAACTAGCGTTCTTCGCGAATCAGAAACCAAGCCAATTCTTGATTCATCAGAAAACATCACGTAATTCCAGTTAGGAAAATTTCTTGAGCCCATTGCAACCTTACAATTTTTTGTTGATAGGTTAGTTTGGGAACACGTAGAGGTCTTCTGCGATACAAATTTACCGCATTTAATCTTCGTGTAATTGTTTGCCTTGAGATATTCAGTCCTTTAAGTCTAGCAATTTCTTTGGATATGCCACTTGTAGATTCCTGTCGATTTCTTCGAGCTATCAATGTTATCTGCCGGTCTTGTGCTGCTGTTGTACATCGACTTTGCTACTTCTGGGACGATCCTTCGCATCATTGGTGTCTTGGAATTTTGTTTTAATTTTTGATACAGCACCCTGAGTAACACCAACAATATTCGCGATATCATTTTGACTAAAGCCCTGTTGTAACAAAGCAATTACTCTAGAACTATTAAAATATGATATCATCTCCCTGGGCATTTTTAAACAGCTCAAATGAAATTTAAACAAGAATAATTTCTAAATATTCCAAACTTTTGGACATATGTGTATATAAACTAATGTACCTATATTTTTTAATAAAGATTTTCATAACATTTCAAAAATAAATTGCAATAAAAACTTTGGGACTGGTTCTTACCTGACTTGTGACTTTGCAGACAAGTAACTAAATTTATTTAAAAATGATTTTTAATAAAACAAACACATTACTATAAGTAAAATATTTACTGGGAATTTTGAAATGAACACAGATACAAAACAGTTATAATTCTGATTCATGTAAAATGCAACAGGAATTTTGAATTTTCAAATTGTTAATACATCAAAAGAGCAAAAAATATAATAATAATTTTTTATACATGTATAATGCTACTGAAATTTAGAATTTTGAAATGAATTGTTACATTCATATATTACAAAAGGTACGAATACAAAATGACAATTTTTATAATTTATATCTACTAAAATTTTGAAATAAATACCGAACTAGTGCTGTACCTTACTTGGATTTCTTGGTCAATTTTTCAACCATTTCCTTGAATAGTTCACTGCAATCTTTAGAGAGGGCAATGCTTGCTTCACTTTCTTTTTTCTTCAAGTTTTCTGCAGTCTTGGTTATGTTATCAAAGCTGGTTTGTACTCGAATTGATTTCCTGAAGCAAAAATTAGGTTTAAATTTTCTGGAGTAGCAAGATGCAGATGGATATTTTCTATTTGGGGTTTTTCCACGATTTTCTTCCAAAGTGAATTTTTTTTCATAATTTTTAAGCGCATATGAAAATGGAGCATCACCATCGTGAATGAAAGTATTTCTTCTCCAAATCTCTTTTTGTTTTCTAACGTATTGGCTTGGTGACATGGTCAGGAAATATTTTGGTTTGTTATTGCTAGTACGACCTTCCGAGTGTTTATGGCGGTGATCTGATTTAATACTTATCTTCCTCTTAGGGAGTAGAGGAGCTCTGATAGTCTTCGGCTTGTACTTTCCTTTCTTGAGAAGCGTTGGTGGTACTTCTCTACGAGGACGGTCTAAGCTCCGCAAACATTTCATAAACTCGGGATACTTCAACATTGATTCTACTTTCGTTCTCAAATATATTTTGTTGACTTCATAAAGCAAGATGAGTTGTACTATACAAAAGACGATACCCAACAGTGTTTCAAATGGGAAAGTTGGTTTTGGTTTTTCTTTCACACCGAAGAAATATTCAACAAAACGGAGATATACGTCCATAATTAGATGTTGATTTTGACGAAAAAATGTTAATTTCACAATTAAATGATGATTTTGAGGACAAAATTTTAATTTCACTACTTCTTTACGAATTTTACAGCACTATAAATAAAACAAACTAACATGTTACCATAGAAAAGCATCAAATGAATATCGTCTCAAGTTTTAGATATATTGATTAAACTGAAAATTAAAACGGCGTCAATAGATCATGTGCTTAAACGTCACTATCAGTGAATGGCAGATAGATTTATTTGCAAACCCCAAGAAAATTAGAAATGTAGGTATATAGTCTTTACTGCATCTAAAACTTACGTTTATTTGAGCAGAGTTTGTTTCTGATATCGAATCAGTGGCTGTGTGCACAGAACAGAAATAATGGCTGTGTCTAACGGTCTCCTTCGATTGGTTAGGTTAGACATTCCAATACAATATGGCGAATAGGGTGTGTTCACAAGATGTCAGTCAATGACAGTCGACTGACAGTCGACGTATCTTTTAAACTTCTTTAATAAGTTAGCTTTTTACTTTAAATATTTTTATACCATTAAAGTATTCTGCTTGGAATATACAATATGAATATAGTTTTTTTTTATAAATGGATTCTATATTTAAAGGTGCCTATTGTTTATGTCTTCAATTAATTGACAACTGCAGTATGGAAAAGCAAATTAATTATTCCGGTTACTGTACCGAAACACGTCAAATTTAAAATATAAATTGACATTCTTTAAAGTAAAAATTTGATCCCTACCATCAACCCCCTTTGAGTGACAGTTACAACCCCCAATTTTTTAAATGGAAAGTATTCGCTTGTGATATATCTTTTGAAAGGTCTCTTCATTTTCTATCCAAAAAATGTTAATTTATAATTTAAATTTGTTTAGGGATTTTCGATAAATATTTACAGTAACCGATTTTGTCCCATTTTACTTTTCCACAATGTATGTAGTTTCTCTTATATCAATGACCCTTCAGTTGTAATTTAAATTGAATATTGACTAATATTATTAAGTTTTTGTACATTTTAGTGAAAACCCGCTCACAAACTTGTCTCTCGTAGGACTAACGGTATCCTTTATTATCCCGAGACGCAGAGATATACTCTTATCTGGATAAGGGTATTTTTAAAACAATATTGGATCGGTAAATGGAGTTCTAAAAGATGCTTTCATAACCAGACGCTTGTTTTATATATTTTACATATCCCGATATTGACAACATCCTTTCCTTCTGTTCCATGTTGTTTGTTGTTGCTCGAATATCAATCAGAGACATTACGATCACCTATGAGTATCTTTATATTGACAGGAAAATAAAAATACAAATTCACTGCTGGATGCGAAAAAGACGAAATGCATTGTTTTATTATTATTAGTTTTATTACTCCGCCTTCAATTGTTCTTTCTTGTAATAATCCATCGACTTACAACAAAAACAACACGTATTAATAAAATTTGTTGTTGAACACATTGCATAAATATGTTTGTTTATAAAATGAATCATTGTAAAAAAATTACGTGTGGTTATTTAAAAATATAAATAAGTAAAATACGCGATGGTATTGTGCAGTTTGCAGAATCGAATTTCTTTTATTTATTTATTTATTTATCTATTTATTTATATGGGTCTTAAAATAGTAGACATAACTATTGGATCATCTTCGAAAATAATTTTAACTTGATATACGAGGTGTGATTCTTTCAGTCTTCCAATACTTCTTGTGCAAGTAAAGAAAAAGTCACAGGAATTTATGTTTGGTGATTGTGGAGACTAGGATAGTGGTCCATGACTCTCCGGACATCTTCAATGAATATAATGAAGTGCCCAACTCAAAATACAGAGGTCACTACCTTCCCAGTCGATGTTTGTCTTACTTCTGGTTGAAGAAGTTTTTTCATATCCACATGTTTGTATATGATGATCAAACACTACATTTTGATAACTTCGGAATCTGGGCTACCTCTTGCAACTTGATGATTTTGAAGTGGCGGTATCATTTAATTTAAAATTGCTTTTACAAAATCTAAAATTAGTCTTAAACTTATTACATAAATTTAAAAAGTCTTGTGCAGATAAATAAACTGCCATCCAAACAATGTGTCATTAAAATCAGGATTAGCAGATCCGAATTAACAAGTTTGAGATGGCGCTAGTATTCACGGAGGGCGCAAACCCTTCCTAATACCCTCTAAACATTCCGAATTTCCTTTAATGTAGTTTTAATTACGATATTAATTTGTTTTACGACAGACATTAGTTTGTGCATTTCATTATAATGTCTGTCTTGGGTACTAAAATTCTCTGAGAACTTTTCTTATTTGTTTAAACACAATGTTTTATGTTACACGAGTTTATGTTCATATAAATGCATTAGGAAAGGATTTTTTTATAAGTTTCATGGTCAGTGATTCCCTTCCTGTACAGTCCCAGAAAATTTCAAATTATGCATAGAAGCGTGATTTACAAAAGGTGGTCGTTATACCTGTGACAACGAGACTGTAATAAATAAATAGAAACCGATCATTGAAAAGGGCAATTTTAAAATTTGACGTGCCTATTTTACCACGAAAATTATTATTGTAATATCCCCTTTTTCCTCTGGCAAATTCTTATTTAGTTCGACATAAATTAAAGTTCGTTTCCCCCATCGGCAATTTTCGATTATCCAACTTGCTTTTCCGTCATATTTCATCCCCTATCCGGTTTAAATCAAAATCAGAAGCATACTATTTGAACGATTTAAATTTTTTTCAAACGGCCGTCACGATTTCCGATTTTTAGATTTCGATTTCATTTAATAAGAAGAAAAATCCACGCATTTCATTACTAATTGTAAACTTTATATGCATGTGCTGACCTCTGTTGTAAATAACACGGCTGGATTTAATGAATGGTAAATTAAATAGGGCAAAACTATTAAGAATTGCAGTGAACAAAATAAAGGAGTAGATATAGTACTGGAAAAAGTCGAGAACTGAAGAGATTTAGTTGGTCTGAGGCAGGTTGGAATGCTTTAAAAGAGGTTGAAGCATATCTCGTACATGCTCAACAGGATTAAGGTCCGGAGATTGTGCTGGTCGTGGTAAAACTTCAATTCCCTCGCTTTTCATCCAGTTGGTCAAAATACGTGAAGAATACAAAGAATGGTATCTAAGTACAATTATTGACCTGTTAGGAAAGAATCAGGAAAAACGAGATCGATCCTGCCTCCTATAATTGTTCCACCCAAAACGATGGTTGTGCCAACTATAGCCCAATTCCGAAATTCTGGATACCATTCCAGCACGACTATCTCTAGAAAGAGGTGGACATCTCATGGGTCTACTGAACAAGTTGGTTTTGTGAAGACGAAGATATTAAGCTGATGTGTGTATATCAAGGGAAAAAACAAAGTATCGTTACTTTGGGCACCTGGACATTGAAGAAAACGAAAGAACGGACCAAGATCTTGATATATTAAGAATCATAAGATTGGATCTGTGTCAATCCGAGCCTACCCTGATGAAGTAGAGGTATTGGGCTAAGGGGATATACGAGGGTTGTCTGAAAAGTTTCCGACTCTGTCGTCCGAGCGCAACTTTTAGCTTAGGGAACCAAAAAAAGTCGCTTGGGGCTAGATCTGGTGAGCCGTAATTCGTGGATTTTGGCCATGGCAAGCGCTGAGGTGTGAGACGGCGCATTGTCTTGGTGAAACAAAATTCTTTTTTTCTGCAAATGTGGCCGTTTTCCGCAATTTCTGCCTTCAGCTTGTCAAGTAATGATGCGTAGTATGCTCCTGTAATGATTTTTTCTTTATGAAGATAATCGATTAAGATAACTCCATGACTATGTCAGAAAACAGTTGCATCACTTTCCCAGCCAAAGAAACAACCTTTGCTTTTTTTGGAGCCAGTTCCTCCTTCGCAGTCCATTGTTTTGACTGTGTTTTTGTTTGTGGAGTATAATGGTGTATCCAAGTTTCATCTACAGTAATTAATCGGCGCCGAAACTCTGATTTATTGCGCCTAAACTGTGCCAACAGAGAGTTGGAAATGTTCATTCGAATACGTTTTTGGTCCAAAGTGAGCAAACGCGGCACCCAACGCGCGGAAAGCTTTTTCATGCCTAAATCTTGATTCAATATGTGACAAACACGTCCTTTGGACATGTTTATAACCTCTGCTATCTCTCTAATTTTAATTCGACGGTTGTCTAGCACCATTTGGTGAACTTGAGCGATATTATCGTCAGTGGTTGCAGTTTTTGGACGTCCCAAACGTTCATCGTCACCCAAGCGGGTAAGGCCACGTTTAAATTCAGTAGCCCAAAATTTCACGGTGGTAAATGATGGTGCAGAGTCCCCGTACACAGCTTCCAACTCGTCTTTGATTTGCGTAGGCGTATTGCCTTTCAAAAACAAATATTTATTGACAGCTCGATACTCGATTTTTTCCATTTTCATAAAAACACTCACATCGACTCACTCAAATGATTGTCAAACAACAACTGCGCGTCCAAAATGACTGAAATTTAAGTGGGTACTTTTCAAAGCTTGCGCAAACACATTCCCCAACTTTTGTTTACGAGTGTTGCCATCTTCAGGTTGAGGTCGGAAACTTTTCCGACAACCCTCGTACATTTAAACTTGCTAGTTTTGGTTAGATCAAGCAAAACTGATTGGTGGATTTTTTGGGAAGCTAGAAAGTATGAAAAATAAAATTGCTGAAGAGTTTTAAAAAATGAAGGGGTTTGGATTGTAATGATTTAATAGTTTATAGAGGTTTTGATACTTTTGGGGGACTTAAAAACAACAAGAAAATACTATTTTAGTAAATAAGTACTGAATATGTTCAGTAAAGAACAGATTTAAGTATGTATTTCTAAAGTTGTTAATCTTAGGGACGGTTAAATAGAAGTCGAAGAGATTCATCGAATGTTAATTTAAAAAGTAGTAAAATTATTGATTGAAGGTCGTTTATTTGGAATTTTAAAAATACTAAAACAAAAAAAAATAAAACTTAAAATGGTAATAACAGTAATAATGAATTTAACTACTATTAAACACAACAACTCAGTGACAAACGGTTTCTTATGTATTTTAAAGAAACTGAAAGCGGTAAGTAAAAATATCGCAAAATATCGATTTAAAAATAACAGTTCTTTCAGTTGGTACCAGTTATATTTAGAATACCATTCAAACAACCTTCCATTTCATTTGATCTCGCATTTACGACATAATTTCTTAAATTCCCATTTGAATTAATTCTTACTCAATGCCACTTAATTCCTCAGAACGACCAGCATCTGATAGATATGGCGTACTGGAAATACCATTATGAATAAATAGACAGGCACAAAAAAAGAACAAATATGATTCTCACAGTCATATCCGGAAAGAACAGAAGGTACATTGGAATTTTAATTCAATTGAACTTTGCAGTAACAATTTTGATTATTACATAATATGACGTTATGTAATAAATATGGAACACTTTTTATTTAAAAATCCTATTCATTGCCATTGATTAGGTACTACTTATATTTTGTGAGTAGTAAATAATTATTTTTAATTGAACATTGTTGTTTAAAATACTCCTTTTGACGATCGATACAATTTGGATTCGTTCAAACTATTTGTGACAGCAGTTTTTCCATTTCTTGCAAGCTTTTTTTTGAGCGATTGATTATTTTACAGCTAAGTGTTAATGCCAAATCGAATGTATTTTGGACAACCATCGCGGAATCCATCAGCGACCGAACTACGACCACTATTTAATGATATACTTTTGTTCATCGACAGTACGTTTATGGTTAATAATGTCAATCTTTATTATGATGCCAGATTTTAGCAATTTACATTAGTATTTATAAATAGTATCCTAATTTGTATAGAAAATCTAATCAAAATAATACTTCCCATTTAAAATGTTTTCAAAAGCAACAAAAACATACAATTAAAATTTATAATAGGAGTAATAATATCCGTAGTTAATCAACTTAATAACATCCAGACAAAAGCACTGTGACTCTTTATTGGCTCTAATTTGTTTTCGATGTTAAAGTGCATACAGCCAATATAAATTATAAAAGCTGAAATATAATATTATCTCTCTGCTTTAACATGATTTTTTGAAACGATTCAATTTTCGCTTGTATATAAACAACTTTTAATAATCCTTGTATGTTTTTTAATGGATTTCGTTACTCTCTGCCTTTTTGTTGTTTTTATTTGTTTCCATAAAAACGCTTTGAATTATTAATTTTTGCATAAAGCGCGTGAAATACGCAAGAGTTGAGTAAAAGATCCACCATCCGCCCACATCGTGACATTTTGTACCAGGCTGAAAGCTAAGTAAAATAAACAACGTAAAATAAAACTGAATCGTCGAGGGATTTGTAACGCAACCCCAAAGAAACGTTATACAATAACAATGAAATGTCATAGGTCGTTTCATTGGATAACCATGGGCAATCTTTTTATAAGAATGTTATTAAAACTCCTCCACTAAAGGAATTGCTTTGTTATATCAAATGATCCGGTATCAATAATAAAATCAAGTTCGAAAACAAATTACGTTCGACAAACAATTTTGTTTATGTAAATAAATACATTTATTATTACCAGATTTATACATCTAGTCAGGAAAATCTTACTCAATCTTCTTCCATGTTTTATTATAACGAACCTAAACAAGTTGGATCAGTTTACAGAAATATAGAAAATAAGCAAATTTAATTCAAAATTCCCTTTTTATTTGGATAATATTTCAAGAGAAAAATGTGTCAGAGAAAGCACAAGATGCAAGGATATAGTCAAGCGAACATTAAAACTAAAATGGAACAAGACAGACTGGCGAAAAATTTGGTATTTCTATATCATTACGTACATCTTAGAAATAAATCTAGGAAAATACCTTAGGGCTAATAACATCTAGGCTTCAATATCTTCTTCTTTGAATGCTGATCCGTTAACGGATAACTTGGTAATTTGAACCTTTGAATCATCTGCCTTCGTTGTAATACCAAACCAAGTTCTCAAATTCTTTATCCAAGATATTCTTCTCCTGTCAGGTCCCCTTTGTCCTAGGCCTCTCCCCTGGATAACCAGCTGTGGAAGTTCATAACGTTTCATATACCACATTATCAACCGTATAGCTGACTCGTTGGCTAGAAAAGCTGCCTCCCAAAGGCTCTTGGTACCCGGCAGTCTTGTCAGCTTACCGGCATCAGCGGTGGTTGACCTAGTAAAGGAACGCTCCCTTGACAAATTTAGGGGAAGATGTGACGAAGAAAAAGGTTGCATACTAACCAAGAAACTTCTGAAATATCCAAATAGCAAAGCAGCCAAGAAATACCTGGCCATGACCAGAAAGGACCTGCGGTTGGTCACAGGTATACTTACTGGCCATTGTCACCTACGAAAACATCTGAACAGGTTGGGTTTATCGGACAGCCCACTATGTAGAGGATGTGAACAAGAGGATGAGACAGTTGAGCACGTCCTTTGTGACTGTCCGGCACTCTCTCTAACAAGGCTTTCTGTATTCGGCGAGAACTGGCTAACACATGCCAATTTGAGGGAGCTGCCTACAGGCGACGTTATCACCTACTTTAAATAGGTAGGATGGTTGACGAGCCAATAGGTTAGGCTCAATCTCAGAAGGACGCACAATGGGCCAAATGTGGCCTAAGTGGTGTGGGGCGACCCACCCTTCCAGAATTACAGATACAGATATTCTGCATTATCTGACATAGGTAATGAAGCTTCCTAGTTCTTGATCATCTTTATGATCTCTCTATCTTTATTAATTCTCTTGAGCACTCAACATTTGTGGTATTTTAAGTATTAGTCGATATAGCCACATCTCAATTGCCTCAAGCTTTTCTGTGGAGTATTGGCTTCTAGCTTCTTTAAATATCTCTTCTGAGTATAGAATGAGTAGGGGTGTAAGGACACATTCTTGTCGTACTCCTCTTTGTATTTCAATTAAATATTTAAAGGTTTACAATAATTTTTAAATAGCGGTCATCTAATTCGACTTTTTTTGTCAAATGCTTTCTGATAAGCCAAATTGCGCTGTTCCAATGTGCTCTTCACATAGCTTATGTATATATACGTTGGCGTATAACCCTTAGGAGCTGACTTATGAGGCGTTTCTTAGAAATTGGTATATGAATGTTTATTTCAACCATATATTGGTTTTAGAATGAATGTTGTCTGGGCCAGGTGCTTTATTGTCTTTCATACATTTTAGAGCTTTTTCAACATCATCTCTCAGTATGAGTGGGCATGTGTTGTTTTCCGAAATACCGATTATACTGTGTTCTGGCCTATTATCTTTGAAAAGTAGAGAGATGTATTCTTTCCAGGCTTCAATATAGTTATGTATTATTATATCAATATTTGGCCTAGTTTTGACACTACTCAATCAATAACAGATAGCCGATTAGCAAAAAAGTTGAGAGTTTTGATATAAATCGTGGAAATCTACGAACTGGAAAGGTCTGCCAGATATTTTATAACATACAATAACTATTCAAATAATTAATAAAATAACTTATCCATTTTTCTACTTTTTGGTCACGTTTAAATACCACTTATAAATAATTTAAAAACGTATTGTTATCTCTTACATGGATAATCTCTAAGGACATGCTTTATTTACGGTACACCACCATAAAACTACAAAATTATAATTATTGTATAACAATAGTTTTATCACCAAACATAACATAATCACTTATAGATTTTCATTTAATAATTCCATCAAGCTGTGAAATTGCCTATATATTATTGTATAGTGGTTTATACTTTAAAATACGACTACACCCTTCACCCTAATGCCACTGTCAATGTCAGGATTATAGTACACCTTGTATATATTTCGCATAATGAAAGGACACCGTTATATTTTGTACTCGTACCCCAATTGTTATTATTTTTACCTGTAGAACAGGCACGTACTCAGTTCATTTCTACTATACAGAAATATTTTAAAAGTAAAATATTGAAAGAAAGCACAAAATCATGTAATAAAGAGAAATCTAATGGTTTAGGTCTATTAAGAGATCATCGTCAGGGTGAGAAAGGAATAAGTGTAACGTTGCATTATTAAGTGAAGCGGTAAGTAAATCTACGCGAAAACTGTAAAAAAAACTCTATAATCAGAGTAGTAAACTAGTACCTAAATAGAATTTGTGAAAAGGCAGGAAAAGTGATTGGATTATATCTTGCTACGGGTGTATTAAAAAAATGCAATTTAAAGTTAATAAGGAATATCATACACAGCATATTGACCCTATAATATTTTTTTGACAAAATCAATTGAAAAATATTGGGATATGTTGGAACTGAGAGATCAGATGACGAGGGTGTCAAAACGTTGGTTATTGACGTGACCACATTCATTCATTCTTCAGGATGTGAAAGTTTTAAGCTCTATCCATGTTAGTTCTCTATCCTCTACTGTTCAAATTTCTCAGTCCTTGAAATATCTGGAGAAGTTGCTCATTTTGAATAATCCGGATGCTCAAGTAAGAATCCAAATAATTTTTAATAGACCTAACCTAACCTAACCTAACCTAACCTAATCAATTTTATCAACAATCTAAACTGAAAGCTAAAACTTTTTGCGAGACTCAGATTATCCGACAGGGTTAAAAGTATCTGTCGGTGGTGTGGTAGTGTAAATTGTGTTCGGTATTAACATCCCACATCTAATCTCATTTAATTAAGATCCTTCCTATTATGTGGCAAATAAAAATATTTTACTTTATTCATGCGGAGAAGAGGGATGGCTTTAGACGTAGTCTAAGTCTTGCACCTTACCTTACCCTTACCGTCGAGTTCTGACAGGCCGCGTGGCCTCTTGACTTCCATTGACCAGGATCCGCCTCTGGGTTTCATCAAGTTGATTTTGACTGCATTTCCTTTACTTCTTGGTGCATCATAGTTGGGGTAGAGTATTCGATAGAATACTGTCTTCTGGTGCCTTTGCTACATGTCTTGTACATTTAAAAAATATCAAATCCCAAATACTTACTGAACCATGAGATCTTCTTGATTTTCCCGCTCGTGTCTCTGGTAATTATCCCGTTGGTTCTTTATACCACCTAACATCTAATGCTGGGCGTCCAAATTCTACATATGGTGCTATTTCTTCATCCTCACCACATTTCCTTCTGAATTGCCAGTGACCAGTAATAAAGGCAAGAACTCTTCTCAATTCCCTTCTACTCACATTTGGAACATCTGATGCTATTGCTGCTTAAGGCGCTCGCATCATTCTCTTGCGCCCTATGTTTTTCCCAGCTCTTACGGTGTTCTTTTTCCTTCTCTGTGGCTATGGGAAGACCTCTGTATCCTTGGAACCCACAACAGATTGACTATATTAGTTTTCGCCAGATTTTTCAGACGTTTATGACAGTTCCATAATGCCTGCATGTGTGATGGAGTCATACCTTCTATATGTGCTAAGGTCTGGTAATTAGAATTTTTCGACATATAAATTTTCCCTTCACATTTAAGATTTGGACGATTTGCTTAATTTTAAACAAAAAAAATGTAAATTAACAATGGCTAGAGATTTTATTGTTTGCTAAGTAAAGCCCCAAGACTATATTTGTGTGAGCGTCATTCTTTCCCTAGATACGTCCCTAAGCAGAATCCACACAGTCGCCCTACGGTGGCTCGGTGGCCCTTTGAAACACTCTGCCAACGAACACCAGTCGCAATATTCACTTCCCGAAACTAGCAACATACAGCTTGCGTAGTTTGTGTGCGGCAGGCGCGGTGTTATAACGTTTGCATAACATCATCCGCGTTATCGACAGGGAATCCCAAGTGGCCGGTTGTGTTTTCAGATGCCGAGCGTTGAAAACTAGTGAACATCAGTTGAAGACGCGTGTCTAAGTCTCTTAATTTAATTCTTTTATTTTTGTTTTTAATCATGCCGGGTATGTATTAGTTCCAATATAATATATTTCAAGTTTTGATATTGTTATGCATGCAACAAGTGACGACATGAAATTATTTAGAAGCGTGTTGCAGAAATATTTTTTACAAATAAAGATTACATTTAGAATAATTATTTATTATAGATGGATTTAAAATGATGTTGTCAATTTTTATTGGGATTCCATTGAGAGATCATTTTATTTTTTTTTTCTAATTGTCCAAGGTTCTATTTAACTTTCTATTTGCATTTAATACACTCGTCACAAAGTATCGCATAATTTTAAAAATTGAATTATGGTGTAAAATAAAATATTACATTATTTTAATATGAGTGTATGGTTAGGTTAGATGTATAAAAGTCCAAAATATTCAGTTTAAATCGCCTTTTTGTTGAAAAACAAAAATTAAACTAATTTTGATAAATCCTGTTTGTATTATATACATTTTAAAATTTCTTTTAACTGTTTCATTTTGGAGAAGGTTCAATTTTTTCCCGAAGCATCTTTGGAGATTTACCCGCATAACTTCAAAAAAGTGTCTTAATACACTGCTTAAAAATTTGCGTCTTCATAATTTTGAAAATGTATACTGATTTTTTAATCCTACAAAGGATAATTTTTGTATCAGTGTATCTCTGGTTAGTACTAATACAATTTTTGTGTCAGTGTATCTCTGGTTAGGAAGAATTGTACACTTTTAAGTTTGTCGAAAAAATGCTTTTTTTAATAATTCATATCCTAAAATTTTCACGAATATTTCATGGCGATCGAGCCATTTATTAAGTAATTATATTTAGGCACCTTTCACTGAGCAATTTACAATCAATTAAGAGACTCAGAAAGGACCTAGAGAGCAATGTACTGCGTGGCGAACTTCCACCCCACCTTCCATCACTTGGGGCCTCTGTCACCTTCTTTGGACCTTTCTTCTCCTGTAGTCTTCTGGGATGTCATCGTCGATTTTGATCCCTGTCTTCTAGTTTAACCTCTAAACAGTGTTAATTTTTCTTACCTGAGGTTTCCTACTGGTCATAAGGATGTCCTTAGTAGTCTTCACGTAGAATGGAGACGGTTTCCTTCCACTTGTTTTTTATGGTCCTTTAAGTTCTTGTTTCTCCTCTTTTTGCAGTTAGTGTTGAAGTTGTTTCAACTCTGGCACTCTGGAGTCTCCATCGACTTTCATTGAGCGGTGTTGGTTGGGGCTCTTGGGCTTCTTGATCTTTTTTCCTCTTCTGCTCCTTTTTGGTAGTTGATTTCCTCCTTCTGTCTTTGGTTTCACTCCTTCAGCATTTGGATTTCTTCCTTCTGTTTTTGGCTTTCTTCCAAGTTCTCTTTGAACTGATCCTCTATGTTGAAGTTGTTTGTATAGTGCTTCTATTTCTCTCATGAGTTTTTTCTTATTTTTTAGCTCATCTCTGTCTTGCCTTCATTATAGACTATTTTAATGCCTCCCATTGACGCCATATCGTACAGTTTGATCTGAATAGTGTTTTCTGATGAGTCCCGATGCTGCCTTTGGACCCACGATGGTACCAGATGAAGAGGGCCTTATGTAGATGGTGCTATACAACAAATACAGCAAAATCTCTTTTGGTGTGTTCATTACTGGAAATTTGAATGGACTTACTGCATTCTGTTCCACTACAATACTTATGAAGATTAATTTAAGCTGTTTTCCAATAATACAATGCACATTCTAATACAGTTAGAATTCCTTTTTTGCAAGAAAATAACCTAATCCTACTTCCATGGCCTTCTCGCTCTCCATACTGAATACCAATCAAACGTGTGTGGAATATGATATTTAACTTCTGTTTTACAATTCAAGAAGTCTGTGAAAACATCTCTTGGGATGTAATAAATCATTTAATTTGTGCATGGCAGAGTGACAGATGTTGATGTCAACCAATTGAATATCCTGTAAAATCAAACGGACTGCCATTGACTGTTTACTGTATAAATATAATATGTCTGTTTACACAGAATCATGTGGCCCTTCCTCGATGCCAAATATCTGTCCTATACCTTTCATGTTGTAGTCCTACTACCACATAAATTTTGTGGGAATGTGGATTTGTGCAACTGAGCAATTTGGTTTTGAACCAGCGTGGCTTAAGTTGAATGGCCTAAAAAATCTAAGTTATTGAACAAACATTCCTTGTATTCTTTGAAAATCGGTATAATTGTAAAAATTATTTTTTTTTATTATTTAGCTCACAATAGTATGTTCTCTTAGAATTTTATATATTTACATAAAAATGATTTTTTGGAGAAATTGTGTCGATGTCCCCAAACAATTAAAATGAATGAAACATTCCGTACCAAAAAAAAATTTCGCGATGTTTAGTCTACTCGTTGAAGCGTTAAAACAATAAATTTGCCGCGATTGAAAAAGAATAATTCTGCATGTTTGTTTGGTTTATTTCAACATCGCAACTTTGCCATCGTGAGAATTCGAAAGGTAACTGAAATTCGAAGTAAATAAATACACAAGGTTATTTTCATCTCCACCTCAAACAAATATTTTATTTAGCCAGTGTATTAAACTTAGATTAGTTCAAATAAATTGGAATTTGATTTTGTTTTCAAAGCCATACGGAGACTTAAATTTGAATAAACATTAAGATGGATGCTGCATCTAAATGCTGATTCTATGCATAAATATTTACTCAAGGCGATTCATTAAGAATGTCCAATCTTTGAATAATTCTACAAGTATTACTAGATAAATAGTTTTTATTATTTGTATTAAAAAATTTTACGTTTTTCGCTATTAGGTTTGTTAATTTTTAACTCCCAATTTTGCATTAGAAAATTTTAACCACCCTGTAATTTTCCAATATGATCACCCGGCAAAAAAACTTTTCCGAGATCTTGGATAGATGGCGTAGAAGTACGTTTAAATGGCCCGCTCGAAGTTCACATCTATCCCCACTTGATTTTTCTTTGGGTTTACATCTAAATGACCCTACCACTAATTTAATAGAACTGGCGGATGGAATCTTCGTCCTTTGGAACTCTGTGCCTGTAAGAGGATTGCAAAATGTCACACGAGAATTTTTTGAACGTCTGGCAGCAGGTTGCAAGAACTAAAATCAATAATAATAAAAGTCATTTGAATTAAAAAAAAAAGTTAATTTTGAAAATAAATAAATTCTGCGAAAATAAAGTTTAATTTGGTGCTGAAAGTTGTTGAAAAGAGAAGAAGATTACATATTTAAAATTTAGCATGTAAAATCCTAAAAGAGCACCTAAAAAAGCACGGTATAAATGTTGAAATATGACAAAAAAATCCTTTTTTCGACGTAATTAAATAATTCCGAACGATTAGCTAATTACAAAACCTGTGTAACAACTGTGTAGAACAATTTGATTCTCATATAAGTCTGGAAGTTTTTTGACGTCATGTTTACGAAAGAGAATGACACGTTGCGGCGCACCGGATGATGAAAGTTTGTATCAATGAAATGTATAGGAGAACAAATGTTTGAACAGCGTCTGATGACGTACGAAATTCGATATATAATATTTTTTATCGTGCTTTAAGTGAGAACATAATCCATCCGACGTCTTGTAGATAAAAAACTGCCAATTAACGACAGCAAAAGTCAAAATAAAAATATTGTGAAAAAGATAATTTAATAATGGTAAAGTACAGAAATTAACAATAAATGCCTGAGCAAGGATGCAAAGGTTTGCTGCTATTTGTACTGCAGGAGCAGGAAACAATGCTCTACCTGCGACTACAGTAGGAGGCTTTACTGAATCATATAAGCAGCTACAGAAATCCAAAACCACTAGATGAATCTAAGGATTACTTAATCACCAATAAAACCTTCCAACTGAAAAGTGTTAAGTGGAAGTTTCCGGTATACGTAATAGCAAAGTCAGCATCTGCTGGGTTCCATTTAATAAGAATATGAATAGAAAGATTTACTGACCAAAAAGTAGAGCTTCTTTGTCCTTTTTAAGGACAAATACAGAAATAATTCCTAGTCTGGTTCAAGGTGTACAAAACACCTTAATGTCCAGCCTCCGAATATTGGAAATAAGTACGTAGAGGTTATGAATCAAATGTATTATGAAGATACAAGAAAGATTCCGGAAAAAATGGACTACATCGTATCTTACTGAATGTTCTACTTCAAAGCCGAAATGTTACTCAATTTGTTCTGATCCCTGTTGCTATGTTACTTAAGTTTTTCCAGTAAAATGTAAATTTGGTATGTTGTATCCAATTATCCAATCGACTAATATCATTCAGGGTTATTCGACGTATCTATGTAAAAACTTTCATCAAAGGGATTGAACATCCTTTACAAACGGTAATGTGGAATTAGGTTGAATTTGTAAGTAAAATAATACTTTGAGGCGGCTGCTAGATACTCCAAAGGACGTAATTAAAGATTTAAAAATTATTCACAGTAATTTTGCCGGGCAAATTCAATAAGTATAAGACCTTCCGAAATAATTTTGTAGGAAAAATACTCTATCAGAGAATTTTTCAAGACGACAACGTAATTTTATTAACTCAACATGTCGAGGATAAAAATTCACGTCCACTCTTGACAGCGCAGCTATAAAGGCTTTATCCTCTGGAGTTTTCTTACTCCTTGAGTAGTTAACCGCGGAATTATACTTGATTTTCGTTATAAAATGCTGCTACACTTCACTATCATCAATGAAATATAAGAAAGCGTATTTTCTACCTTTAAAATGAAAAGCTATTAGTGAAAGAAGTAAAAAGATTTTTTTTAGTCTTCTTACTTTCAGATAATCTAATTTATTTTTTTTATTTCAGTTTTGGCAAAAGGACTGGGGGCAGTGCTCGTCGCCAAAACGAATGTTTCGTTTTGGAGCCTTCGGAGATGATTGTGGTGAGTAAATATATTGATTTTTTTTAATGTCAAACAACGGATATTTACTTTAATGTACCTCTACCAACCTAAGATACATATTTCATAAAGTTCCTTG
Source organism: Ophraella communa (assembly GCA_035357415.1). Taxonomy (NCBI): domain Eukaryota; kingdom Metazoa; phylum Arthropoda; class Insecta; order Coleoptera; family Chrysomelidae; genus Ophraella; species Ophraella communa. Next base: position 56,391,718 of record CM068980.1, on the reverse strand, counting down.
GCACAGTTTCGTTAAACACAAAGTTAGCAAGACTCCAGGACACTCCAGCATTTATAGGAAAATCGTAGTAATCGTAGTAATAAAACTCTCTATCCACAACTTTTAATAGTAAGGTTCACAAATTTAATGCGACATGTTTCGGTCTTCAGGCCATCATCAGGCTATAAAGAAACAATAGTGTCAGGAGAATCAAAAAAATAGTTATATATATAAAGAGCGATTAGTGTCGGTTGTCCGATTACATTAACGATTAAGTTAAAACATTTCAAGTATGACAACTAAATACAAATAGAAGTAAAATTTAAAATTAAAGCAAAAAGTTAAAGGTACATGATATTGCAATAAGTAAAAAATAAGTAAAACTACGACAAAATAGCAAGTCAAACATGCCACAAAATCATTACAAACTCACCTGTATGTGCAGATCGTAGAAATTGTAAATTAATTTAAATTTAAACCTTAAACATCTATGAATAAGTGAAGAATAATGGATGAATAAGAGAGTTATAATGTAAAAAAGAACTCGTAGCTCTTTTAACAGAGCACAACAAGCAAATGCATGAGCTGAAACTGACAGATAGCTCTTTTTCCTGATTCTGTCAGAAAGAAGAGTAAATATCTACTCATCTACCTTATCAACGGCTACGAGGGGGAGTCACTGTACAGTTTAATGAGTCTATTAGAAGACAGTAAACTGGACAAGATGCTTTAAAGTAAAAAAGGCTACCACAATAAATCTAGAAAGGGCCAGGGTGAGAAAAAGTGTGTAGTGACATAGTTTAACAAAATCTAATGAAATATATGAATATGAATGAATATATGATATATGAATGTATGTCCTTAATGCGTATATTAAATTATAAACGGTTTGAATGAGATCCTTGAGGTATATCTTGCGCAACTTTTTGTAAATTTTGAAGTCAAATTACCCATAGTACCTTTGGTTAAATATTAAATTCATGATTTGTTATAGAATTACTAGGGATTTGAATATTTTACAGAAATTATTTAATAAAAAATATTTTTCTTTTCCTAACATACGTAAAGTAAACGATATGCCCTCTAAAACCTGCGGTATCATTATTAGTTTTGAATAATTTCAAAAGCTAAATATAAACTGCTGCAAAACTTCCTGATTTCTACGAATAACATTTATAATTAGTGCGATGTGTGTGTCATTAATAATTTTTTTTAAAGAAATTGTTCTTTTGTGTAATTGTGTGGTAACACCCTCAATTATTAATTCTAAAAATTGCTGTTTTATCATTTCCTTCCGTTTCTCTTGACCATGGAAATATACTTATTTACTTTTAGTTATGATGTATTTTTTCTGTAATCGGCGATATGGGATTTATGACTCGCAGTTACAGAATAAGTATACATATTTATAGAAAATCCCGAAACAAGTCAAACCTAAATTATATTCATTATTTAATGTGAAAATTTGATTCCTGCCTTCAAACCCTAAACAAATACCATATCATTGTTCTTTTTTAATATCAATTTTAAAAAAATTCTTTAAAAAACTGTCAGCAATGTTAGTTTGTTTAAAACGCCTCAGCAAATATTATAATATTATAATTTTCATTTGAATTTCGTTGACTGCAATTCATTAAAATGGTTAGATTGACAAAAATGCATAAAATAACATTTTTATCCCAAGGTACAGTTAGTAAAATAGAGTAGCAATTTAGAGAATTTGGACATGTAATAACGATGGTAGCATCCGCAACATTTAACGTTAGCCATACATCGATACTAAACATATTAACGTTTTTAAATATACTTCTGATATCGTTTTCAATTTTTGGGTAGTGTTAAATTTTACAGTCTTATAGAAGTTAACTAGATATAAAATTGGCGTCTTGAAGTCGACCAGTTCTTGACCATAATTAGAACTTTTGCATTGTCTAATGTGGGTGATGAATTTATTGAGTCACTACCGTTATCTATAAAATATTTTTATTCCATTCTACACGGGCGCCAACATTTTGCACGGAAAAGGAGATAAGTTTAAAAGTATATCATGAATAATTTTGACCACATTCATACGTAGTAAAACCAACAGATTATTTCGGGAACAGTTCATGAAAATATGGTGTAATGTAATATGTAATGACGTCTGTAATTCTTTGTGGTCGCAATTACTAAGATACAAATATGTCCAGGGACTCAGTTTATTAAGGTATAGGGTTCACATTATAAACTAAACTTATTTTTTCTCATTTGAGAGGTTAGTAAATTTTTTATCATTATCGTAGTTTATACAGGGTGTCAGAAAAGATTCAAATGAGATGGATTGATTAGGCCTTGAGTCGATTTGTGTCCTATGAGGTTACTGAAAATCAAAAGACCATAAACTTTTGAAAGATTAAAAAAATAGAATTAGATTTGAAATTCCTTATACACTACTAAAATGCTCTACAATGTCGTCGTTTCAATTACAGCCAAGAAATTAATAGGTAACAATTTGAACATTTTATTTTAAACTTAAATACTTTTTTACCCTCCTTCTATACATAATTAAAATGTTAATGTTTTAAATCACTGAATGGGAAATATAAAAACCTTTCAAGTGAGCTATCAGATGACCCCTATCCTCCTATAAATGAATGTATTCCATAAATTAGACCCACCCTGTATATTATAATGATAATAGTTTCAGTTATCAATATTTAATATATGTTATGTTAATTCGTTACTCTTTTTAAACGTTTAAATTCCCCTGATCCCCACTAAATGATCCTAATTTACATATATATATACGCACACAGCAATGTTTGATTTAATATTCCATTATCTATGGGCAATTTAAAAATTCATTTATTGTTTTTGTCGCCTGTTAATTCCCTGCTGGCCATCAAAATGAACGGCACATTAATTTAATTGTATGTCGTGTATTCCCGTTGTCATTTTATTTGCCAATACGAATTCCCTTCTCTCATTTCTGTTTCCTTGTTATTTCCAACCCTTCAGAGTCACCCCAAAAATATGGACTTACTAATTGATTTTTGTATCTGAACCTTAGACGGGCGTTTGTGACTTGTTGCTTGAAAAACATCGGTGTGTCAACATTTTTAAGGCATTCTAATGGAAGCGGTTTTGTGTACTTTGTTTTACGTTCTTTGCTTTGCCTAAATTAGAATAATTCTTAGCAAATTAACTATACTAAATTAACTATACCAAATTAACTATACTATATACTAAAAGAGATATTGTACATAATAAATAATTTGTTTTTTTAAAAGTCAGTTCCTTTAATCTGGCATAATAATTTTTGTTGGAGGTGCCATCTATATGTCAGGCCGGTGACTGACTGATGTGATACTGGTATCTAAGCATGAACTATATTGAGTATTTCTCGGTTAAAAGGGCTGCTAAGTTGTTGAATGTTAAATGGAGGTCAATGTTGAACATATCCCTTAGAGATAGAATTCAAATAATCACAACTGAAGTGGAACTGGACAGGTCATGTGTAAGATAGACTAAGTGCATCCAGAACAAATCGATTCAAGATATATTGTGTTTTCTAAAACTTATAGCAGCTATTCTAAGAATGTTTAGGACATCGTCGGACTTTAAATCAGGCAAATCGTCCTTCTTTTTCGTGTGCTCCTAGGTATCTGTCCCTAGAATGTTGCAAGACAGGGCATTCCAAGAGTAAGTGTATTGAGGTTTCATCTTCTTCCTCACAGAATCTGCAGGTTGCTTTATCTACTATTCCTGGTCCAATGCTTCCTTTCCATGAGGCCAGATAACAAAAGTGTTATCAACATAACGTAGCCAACAAATGGGTTTTTATGGAAAGGAGGGCAGAGCAATTTGGTCAAAATTATCCATGAAAATATTGGGAGGTAACGGGTGAGAGAGGAGACCCCATTGGAGCTCCCTTCACTTGCCGGTAAAAATTGTTTTAGAATGAAATGCTTAATTAGAAAAAGTGTGTCTTCAGGAATTTTGTAGATTGATACAAGAATTGCTAGTGTTTCAGGAATAGGTATATTGGTGAACAAAGAATTTATATCAAAACAGACTAGTAAATCGGTGGACGATATCGGTGCAATTTGATTCTTTTTTTACTGTTCGTAGTTTCCCAGAAGTATCTTAACTTGTCTCAGTCCTGCTGATTCCAAGACTTGGATTTTTCCCTCTACATTTATTTTCCATGTTTTTCCATGATTGTGCTGCTGCTGTTTTAGCTCCTGTATTTTCCAGCTTAGCTGCTGTTTCGTTAGCTTCTATTCCTATGTGTCTTGGGACACATTCCTTCGACGGCAAGGATTTCTGCTTGAAAGATGCTTGGATATGTGCCCAAGCTTTCTGAGTATTTAGCTCTAGGTCCAAAATTTTCTACTCCAGTTCCCTATTCTAGCTTGGAGCCGTCCGTATATCACTTTATGTCATTTTGGTTTAAATTCTGAATGGTGTCTTCATCCCATTCTGATTTACTACTCAATTTTGAGATGAATTTTTTCACAAAGTTGAATTTCTTTGGCATATCATCTTGGGGCATTTCCTAAGTTTTATAAAATTGAAGTGATTGGAGATTTTTCTTTGATAATTCCTTATTTTATCATTCTATATATGGTTTTCTTCCTTATGGATTAAGTCTGGAAGAAATAGTCCACTTTACTGGAAGCCCACGTTCTACGGTTGACTAAAAAAGACTAGTGATGATAATGATGAAGATGATGATGATGATATGATCATTAAGTCAAGAATAGAGCTTTGTATTTTCATCCTTAAAAACTTGTTAGGATTTTATAGACCGTTTTGTATATTAACAAATGCTAAAGAATTTTTTTTACGTAATAAAAGCAAAAAAATTGTATACATTTCTTTTTTCTGGCAATTAATATTCACAAACTTCAGAAATCTATCTGAGAGAAAATGTTTTTAGGCAACAAAGATACTCGGATGTAATTCAATGAGCCTCAAAGGACTAATTGTGTTTGCCGAAGTCGGAAAGTTTTCTGTAGTTTGTTATCGACTCAACTTGCAACTTTGGAAAATGAAACATCATGACTATCTTTTTCAGTTTCCTTCAAACTCGGCTTTTCTAAAAAGAATCAGGTGCTCTGGAATATGCAGAGACGGGTACAAGTTATAGTGATAACGGTCTTAAATTTTTTTATATTATCCGAGAAGATTAGATGAATGACCAGACTACGTTTGGTGGCGATCTACTATGTATAAACGGAATATTTTTATAGGAAAATCCTTTATTTTTTTGTAATTGAAGTGGTTAATTAATAAGTACGTATTTGAAGGATGCCGCAGCGCGGGTCCTGTATACAGGAGTTAGTTGCCGTGGAAACGCCTGAAGAGCGGGGGCGTTGGAGTGTATGATGATGAACCGGCATGACCTATGACCTTTTAGCCCACATAAATTGAACGTTTTGCATCGTTATGAAGGCAAATTAGGGTGTAACTAGTGGTGCTATCAATTTTTCTACTTTTCTTAACATTTGAGAACAACTACTTGTTGATTGGAAAATTCGATACATCGAGAAAATAACAGAGAAAAGGATAGTCGAAGGAAGCATTCAACGTCTATTTAAATGGATAAGGGTCAGTTAAAAGGGCATCGAGAGTGGGGTATTTAAATTTGACAGTGATTTAGGGAAACGTGATTATTCGCCAAGGGGATTTATGTTTCACCGCCTTTGAAAATTTTACATTTATCATTCATTTATTTGTTTTTATACCGAGGATAATAAAAATAAATGGTTCAATTCTGCAACAAAAAAATTATACATCTTTCGATTATAATTATCAAAAAATAAACACAGTTTTATAAAACTTTTTTATCTTTATAGTAACAGAATTTGTTTTCGTTAATCTAAGCTTATTATTTATTTAATTTATTGATACCCAATACTAATAACAAATAAATTAATTAGTTAGATATGGTGCAGTGTTCTTCAAATACTTTGAAGAGAACTTTATAGTGCTTGCGTCAGTCTTTTTTTGGACCTTCTCAATATAGTAGGTTCATAGATTTAAGAAAGTGACTAGCTGATTCCCTTTAAAGACCCCTTGAAATGTGATTCTATCACTGCGTGCCGAGCGAAGCGAGGTTCGCAGCACCAAATCAATCTGAACTAATTTAAAAAAGCAGTAGTTATAAATAGTTTCGATCTGAAAGCCAACTGAAGCTGGGAGCATGCGCACACCAAAATATACGTGATCGCCGCGCGCCTAGTGGCGTCAGACGGAAACGTTCCCTGGTTTTAGAATATCCCTCGTATGATTCAACGGACATTTAATTATATTTGAACAGAAAACTTGATGGCGATCAACCTATGTCGATGCATAAGACCATTTAAATTGTTTTGCAAAGTAAAGGAAAGTCATGCTACGCGCAAACCCGTTTCGACATTATTGTGTCGTCATCAGTACGACGTAAGTACTTCTCATTTCGCAAAAAAGGATGCAGACTGGCACCAATACCTGTATAGTCAGTCAAGACATTACAGAACGTGCTGTGCTACGTAATTCTATAATATCTATTAGACAGTATCACCAGTCTTAGACATTCTATTACCAAATATGTTCGTTCAAATTTCAAAGTAACAGTCAATATAAATAAAACAAATAAAAACAAAAAAAATCTGGTAACACGTTTCATTTTATTTAGGTTCAATTGCTATAAATGTCAGTTACAGAGTTGAATAAATGATACTAGATAGTGATGACTGTATGCTTCAAATTTTGGAGTATTTTTTATTAATATTTCGAATATATAGTTCTTTTATACAAGCTAACACTTTGAAAACATTTGATATATTTGAGGGACTAAAAAATATAAACAATCGCTAAAAACAGTTCAATAATATGGAGGGGAAAACAAAATGTTATTGTTAAATTGTTTTCATTCATCCCCAGCTATTTTTAATGTAAGAAATGTCCAAAATTATTTCCATTCTTCTCAAGGCAATGACGAAAATTTGCCAAATGTTTTTTTTGGAAATACATAGACATTTTTGGAATATTCCTTCAATCAGTTACTCTATTGAGTCATGTATTGGATGACCTCAGAGGAAAAATTCAAGAGGGGTTAGGTCCGAGATGTTCAACAGGACCACTTCTTCCAATCCATTGGTTTATATACTTATCTAACTATTGCTTAACTGGAATTACATAATAAGGAGGTCTCAGAGATAATTTGCCATGTTTGTCTCTATGATTCATCATCTAAACTAGGTTGGATATATCTGTCTAGTCTTAAATTCTCTTATAAAGGACCACAAATTGAAACATCCAATATACCAGGCCTAATATTAACTTAAATTTTGCGTGTTACTTCCTTTTCTTCTAAATATTACTGCTGGCGACTATCCACTTCCAACTTGCATCTTATTGGATCTTTAACCACTGTCACGAAGTATGAAAACATCTACAATGGGACTTTTTAACCTTACTGAATTTAAAAATATCCGTACAGGATGGTCTTTCATTTAGGTTACGCATGTAATACATGTGTAATGTTATTTTTATGAATGGAACACTTTTTCTTCATTTCTTTATGTCTTTGTGATGCTCGCATATATTTCCTAATTGCCGTCTTTCAGACGTCAAATTATTTTCTGGGTAGGTATCGTGTTTCAGATATGTTGTTGTCATTAAAGACTTAGTTGTTTTACACGTCACACACACCCTCCTCTTTAGAAATTCTTCCTGCATGATCATCCAGTGCAAGAAACACACATGCACATGTGTCAGAGCAACTATTTTTAATATTCCGTACTGTTTTAAAAGCACATGCACATTTTTATCACTACGTGTGTGATTCTAGCAGGAAGCGTTTCCTCTTGTGTATTGTAGATTTATTTATTCACTCCAAAGTAGAGCTTAGTAATTTAAGGAAACGCCTCGATTAAAACACGCTTTTCTAAGTGATAGATCTAACAAAAAAAAATGTTTATCGAAATCTTGTAAATGTTATCGACACTGGCGCAGTATTTTAGTTGTAAAATGTTTTCGGTGTGAAATGTGTGACTTTGTGTAAAGTGATTAATTTATTTTTTACAGGAATCTTTTGGGATTATTGAAACAGGTTGATTTTTCTATATATTTATTTTCTTGCATCACAGATTATTCTTTCTGTAGTTAATCGAAAGAGAATTATTCCCTAATTAAATTGGGAAGTTGGGCATACAGTTAAAGTATGTTTTATATAATATTTTAATATTACTCATGCTGGTATTGGATAGGTTTTTTTACCTAAAAATACATGTGGGCGTGGTTCAATCTTATCACAAAAATTTTAGTTTTGAGTTCATCGTATTACAGGTAAATATTTTCTTAGAAGAACCGCAAGCTTAAAATTAGTTTGACATTTTTATTCCTCACTTTTATATAATGAAAATTAAATAACGATTTTAATTGAATTTTATCAGTTCGATTAAGGATAAATATAACATTTTTTCATCTAGTTATTTTTATGTATAACGTCTATAAGCGGGCGCGATTATTCTTTCAGCCTTTGTTGTCTCTTTACAGAGATTATACTGTTTGCGCTATAACGTTGTTTGGGTGTGTGTTCTGTAAATTTACCTAGAATGAAAGTAGTTTCACTGCGATCTTGTGATTAGAAACTTTAATGTTTTAGTCTTTAAATTCGTAAGTAAACATGACTGCATGACTTTATCTAACTAACCGAAAATAGTTTAGTTTTAAGTTGACACACTGGACCATCTTGATTCTTGGTTTTTTTTAAGTATAAAAACCCCTTTATCAGGTTTTATGTGTCCATTAAAGAAATCATTTTCGCACAATAACCCTTAAACAATTCGTAGGTCCATGAAATTTACTGTACTAATCCTTACTCTGTGGAATTCTATCATACTAAGACTATTAAACAAGGAACATTTTGAACACAAATTGGATGTTCTCCACTATTAAACTGTTTATTTTGATTGAATCTTCAATTTTTATATATAGATAAGGCATTAATGTAACAAAAATACATTAAGCTATTGTAAAGATTATCACGACATAATTTTTTCCTGGTTTTTCTATGCCATTGCACACTTATAATGATCTTGGAGCGAAATATAACGTTCCAAATTTCCAGATCTTCTTGTTCGACGAGAGTTTGGGTGAAATCCAACCCTAGATTCGTCACTGAATAAAACTGTGGCCCAATCTGAAATTCTTGGCACCATTCCAGTCTTGAAGCGCGAGGTTGTAACTTCAGGGGCCGTCTACTGACAAGTTGGCTTCTTGAAGACTATTTCGCAATGTATCTCGACCAATAGATAAGTTATGCGCTCTTTGTAAAGTCGTAACTAACTCAGGAGCAGTTGGTTTTCTCCTAGCTGAAAAACCGATTTTGACGTTTCTTTCTTTATGTTCTTAATTACCTGTCCATCGAACTGTCCACGTTCTGCAGGTCTTCTTCAAAAGTTCTCTTATAAAGCCTAATATTTTGTAGCTCGTACAATATTCCACACCCACTCTAAAATTGTGTAATGAATTGCTAGCAATTTGGGAAACGATATCCTAACATTTTATTAGCAAACATAAAGAACAGAAGATATTCAATTAATTATCTCTCTTGAAGCACTTCCAACAATAAGAATTCATTCGGAGGAAATCTCCATTTTGACTACTGGCTAACAAATGGCCATTTACCACTCAAAATTGATCATTTGCTTCGTAGAGCTTCATGTGCTAACTGTATCTGAGCCTGTATTGGTTATTTTTGGGTACAACAACCGATTTTGGACGACTTCCGCGGAATTCTTCGGTAACCAGGACCAAATTCACTTAACCACTGATCTTGGATATAATAATGTGTTAATTCTTGTAAATATTAATTTTTTGGTTCGAAATTAATTTATTATGCTCATTTTAACCAAAATATTGCCAGTTTTTGTTGACAGCAGACCCGTTTTCATCCATTTAAAAGCGCTCTTTATAAAGTAGAACATCATAATTCTTAACGAATATTTTCAGTGTAAAATTAAAATGTTAACTTCGTTTGTTTAATATTGTTTACTCCAAACAATCAAACGGAAAACAAGTCGGAGCAAAATACAAAGAGTAATTTATTTCAACGTTGCCGCCCTATGGTGTTGCTGCACAAAAAGAACTTTAACGAATCTTATAAATTCTGAACAACCTTTTTGCGATTTAATTATTCAGAGGCGACCGAGTTTCTTTCGGTGCATTTTCATTTTCACGTCGTTTTGTTTCATTTCCTCGTCGCCAAAACGTAATTTTCCAAGAGAAACTGTACAACTCTCTGGGTAGAACAGAATGTGCACGTACAGCGTTGTCAGTGGTTTAAAATCAAACGCAAAATCCAGTTCATTATTCATGGAAATTCACCAATTGAGAACCCAGTTTAGAAATGTTGTTTTAATTTTCTCGATATGAATCAAGACAGTTGGTATTGAATAATTTAAATAATTTAAATGGCAAATTGTTCAAAACCGATAAGCTTGTTTAGATTTTATATCAAATTTTAAAGGTACTTTAAGTATATGAGCTGAAAAGTCTAGGTGGATTCATTCCAGCAAAAATTAAAACAAAAATTAATTTAAAACTAAAACTTAGAACAGAAAACTATGTAATGTAGATGTTCATGCAAGAAACTAAGAAATTTGCAATCACGTGATGAATCTTGTTTGCAAGCACATTTTGAGCATAGGTATTATACAAAATATCCTTAAAAAAAGAAAATTTACAAGAAATAAATGTCCCTAAACTGTATCTTCATTATTTTTCATTTTATTTAATGTTGAAGATAACCCTCCGAGCAAAATTGTTATTATGATAAAATCCAAATAATACAAAGAATTGATTGGAATTTTTCATTTTAGTAAAGTTTTTACTATTCTAGACGATTTATAATTAACAAAATTTTAAAATCTTTCTTTTTATCCTTTAAATAATTGCTATAAACTTTTGTCGATTTATGTTCTTCAAAAATATATGCAAAAACAAGAATGCTTCATAAAATTTTAGAAAATGTGATACTTTATATAAATATAATAATCGTTTTACATAAACAAAAAAAGAAAAATCACAATTACTATAAAAGCAAAGTGTTAAAATTTTCAAAAATTTTATGACGCAATTTTATTGTATTTATTGGTTAATGGCTTACCAATCTTCCCATTGTGGAATTTTTGACTTTATGCATATCTTTACGTTTAGTTTTTTTTATAAATTTATTTACATCTGCAACATAAAAATTCAGTAAATCTAATTACGTGCATATTTTTGGCAATGCCGCGAAGAAACCAGAATGAATGAATGAATGAATTCGCCAACTTTGTCGTCGAGTTTTAATCTTCTTCGCTGTAAATAAACATAAATGTTGCTGGAGCGTCTCTTACCTTTGGATTTACGATCAAATTACCTGAATAGTTAGTACAGGTAGAGTTTAAAAGTCTAAATAGGCATATTTATGGTAGATTCAAATTTTATTACTTTTGTTATTGTGCGTTTTCGGGAAAGTTCAAAATAACTGTTGAAACTATTTTAAGAATATACACAATGGATCGGGAGTAAAACGTGTAACCAAGCAAAACAATTTTTAACCCAAGTAAATGGGTAAATAATTATATATACAAGGTCCGGTAAAATAACCGATTTTTATGAAAGTCTTAAGAGTCTAAAGGGGCGTTTACATTGGTCAAGCAACTTGACCTTTGTTCACTCGATCAAGCAAATTTGAACAAAATTTAATAATGTAAACAAAAGTTCAATGCACTTGAATCAACTAGGAAGGTTACTGGACCAGTGTAAAGCGAGATTCAAGACCGATCATTGTACTTGTGTGTCAAGTAAACAACTGTAGAAAAGTAACCTAACCTAAAAAACAGGTGCCACATTGTTACTCTTGTTGACGTTGTGTTATTGTTTATTCCAAGTATATTGTTCCAATGTCTTCGAAATACATATATGAAGTGGAGCAGTATAAATTATTGAATTCCTTGAGATCTATGAAAACTATTTATTACTTCCTCTTTTTTCTTGAATTTTTCTCACTACATTCTGAGTTGCATCACTTGGTATTGGTAACAACAAGTAACAATTTAAGGATAGTGTAACATGTCTATCTCCATGCTTCCTTACTTATAGCGGTGAATGAATGAATAAGCGAAAGAAATTTGGTGGTGATTTGATAATGTATACGGGGGTTAAAGAATAAATAGAAGAGCCCAGATTAGGATTTAGGAACCTCCACAGGGCTGGGGTGGCGTTTTTGTGTGGAAGTCGCGTTGCCCTGGGTGGTTTGAGTGTGGTTGGGGGATAGATAGTGGCTCGGTGTGGTAGAAGAGTGGCAGAAGAGTGCCGGTGGGTGTAGCGAGGCTGGGGTTTGGCTTTTGACTCGACGAACTCGCAGAGAACGGGCCCAAATTTGGGCGGCGATTGGACATCGTGGGGATTCGGGTACAGAGCTGTGGCTGTATTGTTCCCTTCCTGTCAGCCATTCGGTGAGTGTTATAGGGAAACCACAGAAAACCTATAACCTGCGCCGGCAAGGACTATGCGGGGTAGTTCGAGGAATTGAGAAGATTCCTCGAAGGAGTTACCCGGGTTTTATTGAGTTTAAGATTGATGTAGTTGTTGTATCCCCCGGGAGCGGGGAATGGAGTTGCGGGGTGGTCCCCGGGGTGGGTTTTAGCGAATCGCTAGGGGTGATGTGTCGAGGAATACTTCATATTCCTCGGGGAGGGTATCTCGGGGTGTTGCTTGAAGTTTTCGGGAGCGGTGATTGATTTGCCAAGGGAGTTTTAGGGTATTTTTGGCCAGGGTGTTGTCGGAGAGAAGGGTGCGCTGGACATAGCGCGATCGGAGGTTTTTGAATCGTTCGAGAACGGGGGTGATGTTCGTGTTTTGATAGACTACAATGTTGGGGGTGAGTCGGTTTTGATATTTGCAATATCTGAGGATGGTTCGTTCACAAGACTGGATGGTGCTTGTGATGCTGGTGGAGGCGGTGCTGTATAGAATTGCTCTACTCTAGGAGTGGGCGAATAAATGTTTTGTAGGTGTGCAGAAGAGTGGAGGGGTGGGTTCTGCCGAATTTTCCTCCTAATGCCCTGATGAGATTGGCTCGTCTCCGAACAACTTATAGCGGTGAGTCGGGGTTGATTTTAAGATTTCTTAATGACGGTAATCTAAAGTACCTATAATGTTTTTGTTGGTAAAGTTTTATATGAATGATGTATTCAAGTTGGGTGAAACAAGCATGCACAAATGGTCATTAAAAAGCTAAGTTTCTTTCTATAAAAATACGTTCTTTAGTTAAAGTTTTAAACTGCCTTGATCATTGTTTTTTCGGAGGCTTAAACCAGAGGGCGATTATTAAAAGATTTCCAATCAAACAGGATATCCGTAACAATGTTTGTATTAGTATGCAGGTAAACACATGGATTTATAATCTGAAAATGATGAAACCGTTCTTTATCAGTTACTTACTTTGTTTCCTTTGCTAGCAATAAAATTTCCAATAAATTACCGATGTAATTTGATTTTTTTGTAATTATGTAAACAGTGACCAAGCTATCGCTTACAGTAAATATGTTCTAATATTTTGAAAGATTAAAATGCTACCAGGAAACAGATTTCAATGAATTTTTAATCACAGATTACGTTTCATATCTGTTGACAACTTTTTAAATTTCTTACCAGAGTTGATATTTTTATGACTGCAAACATAATTTGTTTCCGTATAGTTTTGAGTATTTTTATGTTCCTTTTAATAAAAGCATACAATAACAACATGATGAAAAATAAGAATTTTGTTTGTCTACTAATTTTTCGAGCTCTTTGTTTGATTCATTAAGGTCTAAACAATACTGGCATTAAAATAAAACGTTTTATATGTGTAGAATTTTTTATTTCCTTCTGTAAATTAATAAAATCATTTATTTATACTTATAAAATACAAAATATTTGTGTATATATTAGTTATTTCAGTTTCTGGCATTATCATGGTAGCCATTTCATTCAGTTGAAGTTCCTTCCTTTTGATAAATTAAATAATGTTCCATATCGTTATCTCAACGACCGAGAGCATTTCATTAACTGAATGTATGTTAGAGATTGTTAAAGCACAGCTATTTTTATGAAATAATTTCATTCATTCATAACCCAACCACGCTTATTATTTCTGTATCACTTTAATTTACTTGTATATTGATACGTTTCAAGCACACTGGCATTTCGTGTCCTTTATTATGACATTTGATATAAAAATAGATCTAACTATGTATATTATAGACTTCTTGTATTTATCTTTGTTGTAAATCGTGAGAACGAATTTACATCTGAGACGCTTCACTAGATACGAGACTTGTTATTAAAAAATACAATGGTGTTTTGTAACTTCGTTATCGAAATTCCAAATTTAAATTGTATGCTCCGTTATAGGATGATTTTCGTTAATGCCACCTGCATAATCATTTTAAAACCGGCCTCAAAGCCTATATTAAGTTTTTCATTACAGCAACTTATTTCTTTAGAACATCTATTTCCGAATTATGGATTCAGGTTCTTCGTTGTAAATTCTGCAGCTTAAGTTATCAAGTTTACAGTTTGTTCGTCATCTTGTGCATGCTCTAGGATTAATCCTGTTATGATTCTACTTGTTACATTCAATAAATGCCATGCTCTTTTCCACTAGTGGTATCGTTCAAACCATTTTCCATGGGAGGCAAGACATTTCCTTACACCAATTGACGCAAGTTCAAGTAATTTAGTCTTATAATTATTCTGTACTTTTCACACAGTGGCAAAATTTACATTTCATCACCAGTTGGGAAATATTTTACTTTTCGTAACTAGGTACAAAAAGTAAGACGTTTCATAGTCAACGAGTATTGAAAAGTGTCACTTTTGATGTCAAAATTAAAAAAAATATAGTTTTTATAATACTCGTATACAAAATCTACTTTGTAATACTGAAAGCAATGTACTACTTTGTGACACTGACTTTATTTGTCTCGCAATTGGATGTACTGTTACTGTTTAGACAGACACAAGTTGTGTGACATTTGATTGACCAGCAATATTCCCATTTTCAGTTAATCCTTATGTCTAAAGAGAACACAAAATAATTTCAGCAAAAAATATGAATAAACAAAAAAAGGTAACTTTTGTGATCTAGCTAATTAGAATCGTATTTATAATTTAGCCGTCAAATTCAAATTTGTAACACCAACATTAACAAATTAAGATTCTCTAATTGCAATTTAATTTTTTTTATTAAAAATGTTTCTGGACTTGATTTATAGAAAATAGTATGTAAAACTCGTGTCACAATGACTGTTATTGGAGCACTCGTATTTAATATCAATGTTCGGTACTATTTTCATAATGAGTGTTATTTAAAGACACATAAAGAACCATTATTTCCTGTTTGCTCATTTTTAAAAGATTTTGGCTCGGGTACGAAATTCATGATGTAAATATGTGAATTATTTTCTACGTTTGTTTCGCTACTACATAGATTTATGTTCAATTTCCTGTTTGAACATTATCTATTTAAATGTTTTCGATTATTTTACAAATAACGTAATAACAACTACAAACAAGAATAATCTGTGATCAATAGGTGCTTGTATCGAATCAATTTTAGATAAAAATAACACATAATACTACCACATAATCCTCCTGTGGATTTGAATCGAATCCACAAGCTTTGAAGTGGCTGTTTTGATAAAATAAACAAAATAATCACATAGGGATAAATCGGGACCGTAAAAAGACTTTTCACATACAGATTTCAATATGTACAGGTCCAGCATGGTGATTATGACTTGTTTTTATCTATTAATTTGCTTGGCTGCATTCCTTCAGTTTACCTAGTTTGTTGCTACAGGTCTTATATATGATGTTAAAACACGCAGTAAGCACTGCCGTTGAACAAGAAAGATTACCTCCAGAAAAAAGAATATCTATTGCTAATACCACACAAAGAAGGCGGAGTACTATAATGGCACCATTTGGGGAAACTAAAAGAATTATCAGAAAAAGTAATTCCTTATCATGGCCTCATTTTTCGCAGGAAGATTCACAGGTATTAATTAAGGTGGTAAAATAAATCTGGTCTTAAGGGACCACATTGATGTATCTTAAAATCTTTAAATATATGTACTTTCTTTCTGATTAAGTATAATTTATAGAATACCTGATATAACTTGCGATGTACAATAATTCACTGTTTTTCGATATATTAACACATCTGATTTTAATTCTTGGTAAAAAGATAATAAAAATTGCACCCTTCGCAATCATTCTGTGTACAATCGGTTTTATCAGTTGTTCAAAATTTAATCTTTTATAATTCTCTTCTTATCAAACGGTTTATCGTTCGGGAACTCCGATAACGCGTTTTTTATACGATTCCACAGTATTCATGAGTAACAACAGACACAGAAAACTTTTAAGAAGATTCTCATTCTTCAGCAAAGAATGGAGAATAACAGAGGTACATTAAAGTTAAATTTATTTACGTTACCTTATAATGTTGTGTGCTTCGACTGGGTGTATTCGATTCTAACTTGTTGTTTTTCTATTAATAGATCGATTATCCAGACATAGAACCCCGAAGAATAGGGAATTCACCGCTGATGGATCATCCCCAGCATAGAAGTATAAACATCATGTTCGAAGATGCAGTGAGTATTCTAATTTTAATCATATTTCGATAAGATCATCCGCAAGGTTATAAAATATTAATTGAGAGAACATACAAATAAAAATATTGTATGTATAAAATTAAACTATGAGGTATGTCTAGAAAGTCCAATCTAAGTTAAGCCCAAATTCTTTATCCGCACTTGGACCTTATTAGGTCCATTATGCATCTTCCTGAGCCTGCCCTTTAGTTCGTCTTCCAGCCTACTGATTTGAAGTAGTCGACGACATCCTTCAAGAGAGCTGAGCAGTCACACAGCAAGTGCTCCTTTGTTTCCTCTAATTGTTCACGTCATCTGCACAGAGCGTGTGTTACATACTTTCATTCTGTATAGGTGTTTTTGGAGACCCCAGTCACCGGTTCTTCATCTGAGTTTCTTATTCAGGAATCATTTGGTTGTATACTCCTTTGGGTAACTAAGTAACTGCCTTGAAAGTCTTCAGCCTTCTTAAAAGAGAATACCTATACAGTTTTTCTGGGTATAGTTGTCATTGAAAATGAAGATAATTTACAGGAGAATGAGTCAAAACAGAAATCAAGAGGCTGCACGATGAAACTAAAGTGCAATCTCCAATTTACATACCAACCAATTATTTCGTTCTGTCATTTACGTTACCATGAACACCCATGTTTTAACCATGATAACAAAGTATGACTAATAGTCCAAGAAAGGTTTTTATTGGAAGTCCGTACAACGCCGAGAAAAGGATGAACGATGCCCTTTACTATTGAAACCGACTATCACCATTTTCAGACCATAGTTTTAAAAAGAGCTTATTTGTTTAGCTGTAATTCTCGAAGGGTGGGTCGCCTCACAGTTCTTAGGTCATAAGTGATAACATCAGCTATAAGCCTCTCCCTCAAGCTGGCTACTTTATTGAGCAATCAACTTGGACGTCTGGAAAGCATTACATAGCTTAAGGAGCACGTTTTGGAGCTGAAAATGCAGAAGTTGACTGTACTATATTCAATAGTAAGATAGTAATTGATCCGGTTCCTAGGAACGCAGTTACTTTTTTGTGCAGAAGGGCTTCGGAACAAGGAAAGATAATATATTCGCCTGATCTTTTGCGAGTCTATCGACTTCCTCATGTCCTATTATCCCTTTATAACCGGGCTCAAGGTTATAACCTCGTTTTTTGCCAGTATTCTTAAGAGGTTGCTTATATTCCCAGACTAGCTTTGGCTCCTAAGTAAAAGAGCTCATATCTTTAAAGGCTTTATGTAAGAGTTAAGATGTTTTTTGAGTCCCTCTCGTGGACACTAACATTTACAGCGTATATTTCCATCTGAAAGATATTTAGGGCGTTACCAAGATTTGGAAAGCCGAATATTCGGTCCCATCATCATCAAGGGTTGGACTGGGCGCCATCTTCAACCTTATGGCGGTTTCCTATAACCACTTCGTCGATGTGTCAAAGTCGAACCTGGCTGGCATGGCGTTCAATGGTTGATTCAAGGATGCTTGTGGATTTTTTTCCAGTATCCTTAGATGAGCAACTAAATCACTAGGTTTAGTGTGTGTTGCAATCGTAAGGCACTAGCTGCAGGCTCTATATTCATGTATTATTTTCTCTAGAGCTGCTGTGGGGCATACATTTATTGATATTTCAATTCTTATTGGCAATATGAGATCTCTTAGTGCATCTTTCACAGTAACGCATTTTTTTCAGTATGCTCAGAACATTCCAAGACAAAATTTGTATCATAAATGTTCAAGAGGATCGCATTCGTCAGATACGAGCTCGGCATATAGTGGATCAGACACCATGGCCTCCACCCATTCAGAACTCGACGGAGATGAACTCGACCTGACTGGACTTGTCGAGAGCATCGTGGATAGTGACGAAGAAGATGATTTGACGGAGAGTATGGATGTAAGTAGAAGGAATCCATTGGTTAGACAAATATCAAACTTTCCTTTTTTTTGCAGAGTTTAACGGTGAGAGACAGAGTGAGAGACTGTCTTGAAAAAGAACCGACCGAACGCACCGAGGATGACATAGAAGCATTACTGGAATTCACTCAACACTTGAAAGCTTTTACAAACATGACTTTAGCAGTGCGCAGAGCCTTATGCGCCGTCATGGTATTTGCAGTCGTGGAAAAAGCAAATACAGTAGTGATGAATGATGGCGAAGAACTGGATTCTTGGTCGGTACTGGTTAATGGTTCTGTAGAAGTAGTCATACAAGATGAGCCAAACCAGACTCTTTGCATGGGAGATGCGTTTGGTATATTACCTACTATGGATAAACTTTACCATAAAGGTATAATGATCACCAAATGTGACGACTGTCAATTCGTTTGCATAACCCAGTCGGATTACTACAGAATACTTCACCAAGGCGAAGAAAACACTAGAAGACACGAAGAAGATGGTAAACTAGTGATGATAACAGAACTGAGAGGTTCAGTGGAGCCGGGGAGCAGTAGAAGAGGACATGTGGTTATACGAGCTACAGCAGAACGACTAATGCAGCAATTGATTGAAGAAAATTCTCTTACAGATCCAACTTACGTAGAAGATTTCTTGCTAACCCATAGAGTGTTTATTCAAAGTCCACTATACGTTGCCAATCAACTTCTGGATTGGTTTAAAGATACTGACATCAGGGATCGCGTAACAAGAGTGGTGTTACTTTGGGTTAATAATCATTTTACGGATTTTGAAACTGATCATGACATGATCGAGTTCCTGGAAACGTTCGAACAAGGTCTCGAAGCAGAAAAGATGGTGGGACAATTGAGGCTTCTTAACATCGCTTGTGCAGCAAAAGCGCGAATACGGAACGTCGTATTAGCCAGACCGAATCGAGATGAACCTTTAAGCTTCCAAATTCTCGGCGGATTCGAACGAAACTTTGGAATATTCATTTCCAAAGTCGATAAAAAATCCAAAGCCGAAGATGTTGGTCTGAAGCGTGGCGATCAAATTCTAGAAGTTAATAATCACAGTTTCGAACACATGTCATTGTCTAGAGCTATGGAAATCTTAAAGGGAACCACGCACTTAAGTATCACCGTCAAGTCGAACCTTCTTCACTTCAAGGAAATGCTTAACACGCCCGACAACTCACCGAGGCCGAGAGGTAGAAAAGTTTCTGAAATTACCAAGCTTCCACCCGATCCCAGAGCGAGATTATCTAGCGTCGACGGGAATATAATACTAGGTCACGATACTCCGGCTTCTCAACCTGTCACGATTAACAGCCCAGCTAAAGGTGGGAAGAAACAGAGTTTTATGACTTTGGGAAGGTTGCAGAAGGCTTTGATGAAGATGAGCATTTTTCCCAAGAACATGATCAAGTAAGTTTTCTATCAACTGAATTGTTTTGCTGAAAGTTTTTGTACATATTTTATTTTACTTATAATTCCCTATTTTTTATTATTTCAGCGTGGGTTTGGGACAAGATGAAGTAGATAGCTTCAACCCTCCATCAACTTTAGGATCAAATATGTACCAGTCACAAAGTAACCCCGATCTGATGTCAATTTGTTATGATGACTTGCGATGCACAGATTATCCAGAACATGTCTTAAAAGTAAGTTTCTTTTCTACAATAAACCATAAATTATTTTATCTCAAATTTAAACCCATTGGGTTTGAAGGAAATATGGTTGTAACTACCTTGCAAACAGAAAATAATAGTGAGAACATTAGACAAACAATAGAGCAATTTGTACTTTTGTTAAAGAACAGTTTTTTAAAAACCGTTAATGAATAATGTTTTTCTGTTAGTCTACATTATCTAGTAATAAACATAATTCAAAGTTGTTATTATGCCATTATTTACACATAATGTCATTTTATATCGATTAATTAAATATGTATTTGCTTTGTTTAGATCCATATTCAATAAAAATAAATAAATTTTGCCAGCAACTGTTTTATTATTAATATTCTTACAACCGTCATAAAGTTAAGTTAATAAGTAAAGTTCTTATCTTTTGTTCAGTTTTTTTCACACATAAATCATCAACTGATACAAAGTTTCTTGTGTAATGTAAACAATAATAAAATTAGAAGATTGGGCAAAGTTACACACTTAATATATATATACTAATAATTGTTAATCACTAGATATATGAGATTTAATTTAACTTGCCTTTTGTGATCTATCCTATTACTCAACCAGCATTAGACAGACATAGGAAATGGCAGAATTGAAATCTAATTCAATGTATTTATTAAAAAGAGCTTGGGTTTACAAAATCACATTATCTATAACCCATATAAGTTAGCTTTTTACAAGAATTGTAAATACAATTAAACAAAATGTACTTAAGATGAAACTGGAGTAGACTCTTTCCAAAATGATACCTTTCACAAAAAGTTAGAATGTTTTTAATTTTAGTTAGTATTTATTCTACTTATTGCTGATATTACAACCCTCTTAACACAGCAAACTTAAGTGACAGACATTAGCTTGTAGTTTATTGTGTTTGTTTATTAAATTTTAAAAGAAAAATCTAATTGCACTTTCTTCTCCTCACGTTTTTTCACTGGACATCCAGTTGATTACATTTATATAACAGATTATTTTTATTAATGTCAAATATTATGTACACCCTGTATTAAATGCATTTGTATTACCACCTGCAAGATTCACTGGTTATTATAACTTTATCTACATGAATATTTAACGTGTAAAATGACAGTTAACAATGGTTGTTTGAGAAGAATGCAAAGTAGGTAAAATGTGCGTTAGTCATACCGGCAATAAGAAAAAAGATATTCAATGAAGAGTTGTTAAGCATATTTAAATACCTAATATGAAGTATAATGTTATTTACTTAAATGTGTTACTTCCTTGAGTTTGATTTGAGGCCGAATTATTAAAAGTGAATGCACTTTTGTATACATACATTAATAATCATGGGTTTGTTTTAGGTTTACAAGCCTGATCAAAGCTACAAATACCTCCTTGTCCACAAGGAAACTACAGCTCACGAAGTAGTTATGTTGGCACTCCAAGAATTCGGAATGACAGATCCTAGCAGCAATTTTAGCCTATGTGAAGTGTCTGTAACTGACAACCAAACTATTAAACAAAAACGACTGCAAGACGACCTACAAAATCTAGCCGAAAGGATAGGTTTAAGTAGTAGATATTATCTTAAAACGAACGGCGTTACTGAAACTTTGGTACCAGACGAATTAGCACCGGAACTAGTACGAGAAAGCGCAGTGCACTTCTTGCAATTAAACGCCGTGGAAGTGGCGATACAATTGACTTTGTTAGATTTTAGTATTTTTAGACAAATTGAACCGACTGAGTACATTGACGATCTCTTCGAATTAAAATCGAAATATGGAACGCCCATGTTGGAACAATTCGCGGCTTTGGTAAACAAAGAAACATTCTGGGTGGTGTCGGAAGTTTGCTCAGAGCATAACCCCGTAAGAAGGATGAAAATCATTAAACAATTTATCAAAGTAGCAAGTAAGTGAAACATACATTTATTAATATTGATGTTGTGTCAATAGTTTGCAACAACAAAATTAATACAAGCTTTGCTCTTTTGTATCCTAGGTGACTTCTCCATGTCACCTAATTTTCATTATTCACAGTTCATTTTATTTATTCTTTATAATTCTTCAAGAATCTTGAAACAATCTTAACTTTCTACGCCTTCTTGACATATTTTGTTTCCTTCTTCGTGTTACTAATTATTTTTTCTCATTTGTAAATTCTTTTAAACATTACTTGACAAAAAATATTTTGTTTAGTTAGCTTGTTTTAATTTATGTCTGAAACAATCTTGCCTACTGGTAACTATCGATACCTTCTTTGCTTAGCCTATTTTCTACTTTAGTCAAATACTTTTTTATTCCAACCAATTGTACATCTTTATTTAAATTTATATATATAAGTTTATAATGTATGGATTGTTTTTCCAGGACAATGCAAAGAATGCAAAAACTTCAATTCCATGTTCGCTATAATAAGTGGTTTGGGACACGGAGCAGTTTCCAGGTTAAGGCAGAGCTGGGATAAACTACCAGGAAAATATCAACGTGTGTTTTCGGAGTTACAACAACTTATGGATCCTTCGAGAAACATGAGTAAATACCGGCAACTAGTAGGCGCAGAACAACCTCCAATTGTAAGTTTCAGTTTTATCATTATTTGAATTTTTATGAAATAAAAAATGGTCAAAATTAATTATTAACCCATTATTTAAACTAATGTAGTGTATTATCATTTCAACTACAAGTGAAATTTCACATTGTGAAATATTGTCAAGTTAATTTTGAATAATATATTTTAAATAAAAACTATTATAATTATAGTTTAATCATTCAATTCTTTTAATTACAAATGTATTTAATACATTTTCTGTAACATTGGCTGCTCAAATTTCACACTTGACATTAGTTTGACTTAAGGATTTTTGTTTTATAAAGTTAACCAGATGACATTAGTTCAATTTAGAGATTTTTGTTTAATGAACCTTTGACTAAAGAACTATCAACTGTTATTTTAATATATTATTATTAAAAATAAATTAATAATAATTTAAATATATAACAGTACTTTTTTTCACACAATTTATAAACGATTTCTTTAAAAAAATGTTTATTCAACAAAACTCTACACAAAATCACCTAAACGTTTAACACAAATTTGTTCATTATTCATTTTTTTAGTCCTATCTGCTACTTACGCACACCGTAAGTGAAAATAACATTTTATTTGCATTGTTTTTCAAAATTCTTCACATCATTTTATTTTTAATATTCCTTTTTTTAATTCATCGACAAATCAAGCATTTATGCATGATGTTTAGAGAGTTTAATTACTCTAAAGGGGTATGGAATATGGGGAGAATTAAGAATGTAGAAAATTATTATTTTCTGCACTTTGAACTTATACAAACATGCTGAGAGGTTTATACCGGTTATTCAGCATTAAATAACTCTGAAATAACTATAGATCATTCAGCTGTTTATGTTCATTAAATTATTTGCTTTAAAAAGAAAAATTTTTGAAAACTATGAGTTTTATACTTAGCAGATCTATATTTTGATCTGTAATTATATATAAAACTAGTTTTCACTTAATATAAAATATATCTTATTATTTTAGTAACATAGCCAAACTATTCCATGTACATATATAAATTTATGTAAAAAACATTTTCCACTTTATATCATTTTCATTTTTCTCTTTTTTTCCTCCAATTTATGTGAATGCTGTAGGTTTACTTACACACATTATTACTATTTAGTAGTTTTGACAAAACTTTCACTTTAGCATACCTTTTGTATTGTTTATAACATCATCGACCATAATTTTTTACAACTTTAGATAGTAGTGCTAACCGAAATGTTTCCATTTTCCAGATACCTTTTTATCCAATAGTTAAAAAAGACTTGACATTCATTCACCTTGGTAACGACTCAAAAGTCGAAGGCCTAATTAACTTTGAGAAGTTAAGGATGATTGCCAAGGAAGTAAGGTCATTGAGCAATATGTGTAGTTGTCCCTACGATTTGCTGACCATGTTAAAATTGGGTGGTCAACCTGCTAGCAATGCAATGGTAGCCCTCAACCAGTTGACTACTGCATCCAGTCATTACCACACCCAAGGTTAGTAACGTTTAATTTGAATTATTTGTTTAAAATAATCTGGTGGATTGTTTATATTTATATTTTTTTTTGTAGGCCAAGCAACTGTAAAAAGGCGAAAGAAGTCAACGGCAGCTCCTAACCCAAAGAAAATGTTTGAGGAATCTCAGATGGTACGCAGAGTCAAGGCCTATTTAAATAACCTTCAAGTGGAAACTGATGAGGGTAAACTTCATGAAATGTCTTTGGAATGTGAAGGACCAGCTACTGGAAGTTCCTCAGGACCAGGAATCCAGAGGACCAAAAGGCATTCTTCTCCAGCTCCTAGTACTACAAGCAGTACGAGTAGTGCTAGCGATGAGAGGAAACCTACCGCTAAATTCGGTAAGTTCTTTATTGGAGGAAAGTTGTAGCAAAATTACTTTATATATTTTGAGTACTACGGTGATGTATCATATTTTTGTGTAATACTTAGGTTCGGCTTCACCTCAAGCAGTGCGGAAATTATTGGCATTATCAGAACCGAATAAAACAAGGCCTCATCAGCCACGTCTCCCTTCTCATGGTCTCAGTCAGCCTAGTCCTGCCGTTAGGAGAGCGCCCAGTGCTACAGGTAATTAATCTTAACAGTTCATTGATTCTATCTAGGTTTCTGAACACAATTTACACCAACCCGTACCCCAACATACACATTTCTATTGATTTTCTTTTGTAGGGAGCTATTCCAGTTATGGTTCTCACAGTTCCAGTAGTTCTGGCAATGGAGGTAGAGCAATGCATGAAAGATCTCATTCTGACACACCTACTCCTCTTCCATCAGTAGCATTGTCTGCAGAAAGCAGTAGTGTTACGTCTCTCAGTAACCTACCTTTGAGGAAGACCGTTACTTCTGGTGAGTTATTTCACTTTGTTTTATTGTCGTTATTTGTTGTTTTGGTGCATGTATGAAACCAAAAGTCTATTATTTCACTTCATTCTCTTTGGAGATGACTGATCAATTAAAAAGTTTCATTTCATTAAATGTCACTGTGAATTTATTCATCAGTACGTGTACTCTATAACAGAATAGAAAGGAAATTTCTTTCTATGTTAGGAACACAAAACAGTCTAACAGTCTAACATCCCAGACTTTAGATTGTTTTGTGGGTTAGACTGTTTTGTGTTCCTAACATAGAAAGAAATTTCCTTTCTATTCTGTTACAGAGTACACGTACTGAATTTTCTATATTAAAGTGACAACAAAAAGTCATTATTTGCACATAAATTTATGCATGCACAAAAAGCATCTTGTAATTGTCTAGTTCACTAGGGACTAAAAAAGTGGTTGATATTTTATGCCGAACACAAAAAGAAGTTTATTTAATATTATTCTTAAACAAAAAACGTTGTCTATGAACAAAAAAAACCACTTTGTCTCCCATTGGCTCGTACAGAAGGTTATGGCATGTTTGTATATGCAGGTTCTGTCTCATCCTCGGACTCGGGTCATAGTACAATCAGCCAAGTAACTAGCAGTTCCAATGACTGTCACTCCTATCAACAACGTTGTCCGAGTCCGCCCAGACATCCACCACCTATTCCAGGTATGTATATTTCCGTGTTCACTTCTTTTAAGTAGAAGTAGCGAAAAATGATTTGTATATGTGTTGAAAAACGTAACGGTTGTGGAAAGTGACTTAAACGCATGAATGAAATAAATGCACTGTCCAGCTAGTATTTCCTACGACCACATGTTTTAACATTCATACAATTGGGATATGTCTAAATCGTTGTAAGTATAGTACTAGTAGTAGAAATTTGGTATTTATTTCTACCAAATCATAAAAAATATTTTGTTAAAATTCATTTATATTACTCAAATTATTACTATTATTACTAGTGTCTTATAGCTTCTACCACTACTACTATTATTACTATACTATATTTAAAAACTAGGAGGAGTTATTTGAATTTAAGTTGGAAATTATGTAGATCTCTGATTGGTCAGTTAGCAGCCGTTTCAAACAGCACTTTTTAGCTTGACATCTCATAATAATTGACAGTTCTGACACTGACATATATTTAATACTCCTATGTGGACAGTTCCTATAAGTGGAAGGAGTTCCGATATGGTGAAACAGATAATGTATCGTTTGCTCTCTCGTATGAAGACTTCTCATCAGTGTGAAGTTCTCCTAGTTTTTAAATGGAGGTGTCTTATAGCTTCTTCTTCTCCCTAACGGGTATTGGACTTTTTCAGATTGTCACAACAGTACCTTTAGTGTTATTTTTTTATATGGGGTCGTAGGAAAATGGTATTTTTATTTTATAGTGTCTAGGTGAGTGGGCATAGGGTGTAAAAGCAGCGATATTGATATAAACAACTTGCTGTTAAAGGCAATAAGAGGTAATTGGGATTTCAGTTTAAGATTGTAGCGCTACGGTGGCGGACAGATCAACTACTTTCTACCACATTGGTTTATAACCTTGCTTTTTCTTTCATATAGATTTTATTATTTACTTTGTTTATTTTCAGAGTATTTAAAGCTAGATTTGGTCTTTTTAAACGTTGTTAAAACTGCGATTCTTATGATTTACCATTATTGGTGTTCACTTAGATTTAATTTTAAGAGTAGATGGGTCTCTTTGCTTTTAAAAAGGAAATTTTTGAACACTAAAATAATATCGATCAAATGAAAACGTTTTAAAGAAAGCCACTATATTAATATAAATCAATGCTAAACAAACAATATGAAAGTGTGGTTAGAAAACAATGTGGTGGAAACTAGTTTACATTAGAGCCACCAGAGTGCGTATTGCTTATTGAGATGCCAATATCGCTGTATTTATTTTATTTATGTAAAAATGGGAAGATTTTAAAAATAATACTTTCAGTTTAATAATGCAAGGGGTTTTGAATAGGGTGACCATCCTGTATATTATTTAAAAAGTGATTTATAATTCTTTTAACTAAATTTAAAGAGTGAATGCATCAATGTTTAAACTTAATTGTACTGTTATTTTTGTACTTTTGTGACTAATTTATGTATTTTTTGTAAAAGTAAATGGGTTTGGTACAAAAATTATTCGTATCCATTTATCTTGTATATTTATATATTTTTCGAAAGAATTTCATTATACTTAAAAAATTGACTTAATTTTTATCGATTTAAAATTTCTCGTTAAAGGTGGTAAAATAACAAATACTTGTGTTTACTGTATGGAAGCATGAATGTCTGCATTTTGATGTTTTTGTCTTATTCTAGATAAAATATTTTATGTAGATTGACACCTTAATATTAACATGTTATTAATATTTGCTTGCAAATATGTGGATTGTCTCAAAACAACAATTTTTGTGGATGTTATTAATACTATGAAAAATTATTTTAGTCAATGTATATAGTATATTTTGTCTTACGAGTGCAATGTAGTTATATTAGTTTGTTTGTCATTGGTAATAGGCTGGTTTCCAAACCGTCCTGGTGCTATACCTCCTTGTGCTCTAGCTGTGGCCGTTTTACCTCCTTTACCTATAGCTTTTCGTAATTCCATTGGTAAGTTCTGTTATGTAGCCACTTTTGTACATATCGCATGTTACGAGTACATTTAAAAATTATTTTAACAGCTACAATAAATGTTGATACTTTTCATATCAGTATGAATAACGTTTACTCTATACCTCAAGATGTATTTTACAAATAGATCTTTTCTTTATCATTAATGTAATAATATTATAATATACCATCTTATTTTTTAATTGTTGATGGATCAATATCACCTTTGCACTTGCTACAAAACTGAATGTTTTGTTCACGTTGTATCCCTGCAATGCTAACACTTATTTCTTTGTTATTTATGAATAATTATCTTAGTTATTTATAACGTTTGTATTATAAACGTGGCTACAATTTCTCCTGGTTTTGCTTATTGTATCTTGTATCATAGTGCTTCTTTTGGCTTTGCATATTTGCTCTGCTTTATTAATCTACACATATGACTAATAACCAATCATTTAGTATACACTTTTATATTAATAATGGAAATTTTATATAAATGGATAAAATTTTTAAGGTAAGATTTAATACTTGAGTAACAGATTTTACCATCATCCACACACGTGACACTGGTGGTATAAATGACTGCCGTAGTGAATTGTTCATTTTGCATTTTTACTATTAAAACGTAGTGTATGTAAATAGAACTTACTTTTATCAGTGGGTGTTTAATAGTGATTAATAAAATTTGTTTTATATTGTAGGTCCTGGTAGAAGACAACCTCCAGCTTACAGTGTGGCTGCACAAATGGCGAGGTTGCATAGGTTAGGTAGAGCACATTCCCATGAGGGCGTGACTCAAGGTTACCACTATCATACAGATCCAGATACGGATCAGGGTAAGACATATGTTTAACAAAAGTGTCTCTAACGACATCAGACATTTACTAACTCAGTTGACTGTTGACGGACGTTATATGAATCAAAATATACAGTTTGCTAGCTTTACCATAAGTTGGATTATTTGTCGGTCTAATTTTTAAGAATTTTTAAACTAACTAAATATCTCAAAAAACACATTTTTAATATCCAACTTTCCATAAAGCTTCTAAACAATTGAAAAAAGTTAAAACCTGACATTGTAATTAATCTTACTTTACTTACTTTGTTACAAGTTGTGTTAAATCTTTAAGACTGACTTTTTGCTTGCTTTTTATGTTTAACATCTGTTGCTCATTGCTCACACTTGCTATCATCTGTCATCTTTTGGTGGTTGGTAAATAATACTTTTGGCAAATAACTTGGATGTAGTTCTATTTCAGTACAAACTGGTTAAATCATCAGACATATATTAAACCTTCACGTTTACGAACAAATTTTTTATGGCTTAATTTCATAGCTTGGCAGATACCATTAATACCACCAAGGTGTATTGTGGCTCAAGCCCAAGTTACAGTACTTCTCTTAGTCCTATAACCCCATCCACCCAGTTTCATATTTTTCCTCTGTCTACACTATTTGCTATGTCAGAGATAGTTTAAGATCTTTAAATATTCTTTCGGCATTAGAAGTCCACTTTTTTTTCTTCAATGCACACTCAAAGTAGACTCACTTTTTTATTTTTCCCTAAACATTGAATCCTGAAAGCATTAGCACGCTAAGTTGGAGTCTAATTGTTTTGCATCTGATTTCATTTTCAGTAACTGATGATTTTTTACTATCTCTCTGGCACTGCTCGGCCCTGAAAAGTAGATCTCTTAACTCCACAATGGAAGGAGTGAGAGAGGTAGACATAGTTTCTGTTATGATTAAGGATGTTTTTTGCTGAACCATATCCAGTTTCTCCGTGGTAGTCTTCTGCTGATTTTCTAACCCATCAAATATAATTGTAGGCCTACCCGTCACATATAACATACATTAGTTTGGGATTCACACCCTATGATTTCTCGCATATGCTTTGACATAGCTTTGTTCTCATAATAATGGCCAGTAAGTTAGTTATCAGGGTTTTTATTTGCATGTTAAATCACCTTCAATCTTTCCTCTTGTCAAAATCACTAGATCATCTACATGAGCCTGTAACTTTACCTCCAAATTGTGAACTTCTTACTTCATATCAAAATTTACCTATCCCTATTTTATTTTCTCTCAAATTCTTTTCTTTTACTTAGTTTAATTTGTCGTCAGATCTGAATATGAAATAGAAACTTAAAATGAACAATATTAATTGGCATAAGAATAATCCATATTTGGTGAAAATTGTACATAAGTGGTTATAGTGGAATCCGATCAACACTCGGTAAAAAATAACCTGTGATTTATTATTACTACAACAATTTAATTATCAAGCTCTGTAGTGTCTTTCGGATTCTCTTGGTAAACACGTGTCTCACTGCATTAAAAAAGGTGCTGGAAGGATAAATTTTCGATTTATGTACAAATAAATCCATTTATTATTCAGGTGACGACTTATTTGATTCTTCAGGTGAATACGACACTGTCATTATTATGGTATAACCATCATCAGTTACTATTTACGAGACGAGCACAACTGACAAGTACAAAGATACGTTAGTAATTATTATTTTCAATTCATTTTTTGGTAACTACATTTTTTTTTTATTTTTCTTTTGCTTAGATGACGAAGAGACCCAAGTCTCGGCAGTGTGAACTTTTACCTTTACCAGTGATTTTTAACAAAACAAAATATTTATTGGTGTTTATGCATTGCATATCATTACAAAATCAATACTCATGGATCTGTGTCTGTATATTGTAGGCGTGTGTGTGAACAAAAAGTTTCAGGGTACTGGGGCAAAAACCAGTGTCGACCTATTCACTTTAAATTATTTATTGTTGAAGTAAAACTGACAACAGTATCACCGCATTAGTAACATAAAACACAATTTTAGTAAATTAGAGTAAAAAGTGTTTTAACTGATACGGTTTTTGTCCCTGTGAAAAGTACCTGATTATTATTTAGATTCTTTATATAAGGTTCAGATTGTGTTTATACATTTTAGATTGTTTTATTTATATTAGTCAAAAATATTTTATTAATACAGTGTATATAGTTATAACAATACGATTCTTCTGCTTTATTGTTCTTCTGATTTAAATTTGAATTCATTAGATCAGTGGGTGTCAATCAAAGCAATATATCAATCTAACATCTTATAATTTCTGTTATCTCTGCAAAATATTAATCTCTAATAACTAGCTTAATAATAAATATTTCTTGGCTTTTATATTAACTTTTATTGTAGCCAAAAATCCTCATTTAATATTTATTTTAAAATATGAACCAAAAATGGTTTGGAATTGGCTGAGATGGTTAGACATATTTTATTAAACATTGTTTTCCTCTGATTTTTATTTATACTAGTTTTTTTAACTAATTTATTGCTGAGTTTAGAATTGACACCAACTGAAGCTTAAAACATTCCATATTTTGTAAATATCTTTATCTATTTAAATATTATTTTACCGTATGTATAATACACCAATTAATTCCTTAGATACTATTTCATATTAGCTCTAATGCATTTTTTATTTGATCCGCCAGAAGCTTTAATATTAAGTTTAAAAATGCAGTTGAACAAAAAATTATATTAATTTTTTCAAACTTGCAGGCTGATCAAGGGGCAGATATATTTCTTTTCATTGCCCCTTTTTTATTCTTTTATAAATTTCCTTATTTCTTTCTTAGCAACTTTTCTTTTTGTGTGCTGCTTAGTCATTGAATATCAATGAAGGGAACACGATATTGAAGTTGGTGTACTATACATCAAAAATTCTTAAATCAGATCTACCACCAATTTTTTCTACCTGAAGATTTTAAACTATGTAGCGAAGTGTTTTTCGTATGGAACTTTGAGTTATTTGTAATTTTCTAGTATTGTATTCACTTTTTATAAAATAATAGCCAGAAGGAGTTCCATGCAAATGCACAATTAAATTAAGATGATATAAACAAAAAAATATATAGAGACACTTTTATATTGGACAATGTACTAGACTGAATTTAAACAGTGCTTTTTAAAAGTAATTGTGATTTTGATTTTGTAAAATGCCTTTATTGTAAGACAGAGAGGATTTACTTAAACCACTTTAAAATTTCCAAGGAATTTAAAATGATTGCAGACAACTTTTTAACTGTATTATTTATATTTATTTTCTCTCAAGTTTGCTATACTTATTTATATAATTTTTATTTTAATTGACTCTACTGACGATGGATTTGACTTAAAATTAGCTGGGTCGATCCCTGCTTGATAATTCCTTTATGCGATTGAACTACCTTTTACTGACGATTCTTAATTTGTACATCTCTCTGTCTATGGTAATTTATGCTTAAAATTTTGTTGCAATTTTTTTCTTTTAGGTTTTGTGATTAAAACTAGTCGCTCAATGTATAATTGGAATAACAATTCGCCTGGTTTCACTAATTTCCAACAAAGCAAATAATTTTGAAATCCAGGCGAATATGTTATTCTTTTCGAATTTATTTTGATATTAAAAAAATACTATTAGTTACGTAAGTGTAATTTAATTTTAAGTAGATGTATGTATATCTGTATATTAGTGTACAAATTAATTTACTTCATTCACTTTAAATATGTTTAGAAGACAGTCCTTCTGATTTACTATTAATGTAATAATTTTCAAGTAAACTTTAAAAGGGAAAGACCCACATTTTTCACAATCCGACTAGAAATTATCCCGTCTATCCCAGCCGTAAAACCTTACGTGTGGTCTGTTGTACTTTTATTATTATTTCCTATTAATTTGTAAATAATTTCCCAAATCGATACCTCTGCCGTATCTAAATTAACTTTTCGAATACACTGGACCTATTAAAGCTGCTCATTTCCCTTTGTGAACTAGAAAATAACTGTTGACCAGATTTTGTATCTAAGAACCCTGTTTAATAAGTCACTTTTGAAATAGTTTTAGTCAAATAAACATCAACACCCTTCTTTTTGCTCCAGCAACTATAAATCTCAAACAAATACTGTTATTATGGTTTAAATAAATGGTGTTTGATGCACAATTCTACCAAATCTTGCATGCTTCCTAGAATGATTTTAACTATTTGTGTTTCGTCGGCTAATATTAAGTTGTATAGAAAATTGTATTTGAGCGGCCTGAAGGTCTGATGAAATAAATAAATATAAAAATAGATATTGAGTTTTATTAAATTCCTACTAATAATTTTGGTTAGCCACAAGAGTGCGCAAAAAATTCTGGGAACCAAACAAAATCGTATAAAAATGCAGTATTTCTACTGGCTGAAAGATGGTAGCACAAGAAACTTTTTAGTAGTTTCTCAACTTAAGACTACTTAAGGA
Source organism: Ophraella communa (assembly GCA_035357415.1). Lineage (NCBI taxonomy): Eukaryota > Metazoa > Arthropoda > Insecta > Coleoptera > Chrysomelidae > Ophraella > Ophraella communa. The sequence continues at coordinate 56,358,648 of CM068980.1, read as the reverse complement.
TCGCGCGGAGGATGCTGGGATTCCCAAAACAATAATTTTTAGCCATCTATCAATCAGTAGCCGAAGCAATCTAATATTGCAGTTTCCTATAAATAGTTAGTTAAGCTATTTGCCAATAGATGGAGAAAAACTAATATTAAAACGGTTGAAAGATGGTAGCACAAGAAACTTTTTAGTAGTTTCCCAACTCGAGACTTCTTAAGGATCGCGGGGAAGATGCTGGGATTTCCAAAACAATAATTTCTGGCCATCTATCAATCAGTAGCCGAAGCGATCTAATATTGCAGTTTCCTATAAATGGTTAGTTAAGCTATTCGCCAATAGATGGAGAAAAACTAATATTAAAACGGCTAACTCAAAATAACCCTAACCGGAATTTTATTGGACAGGTGAAGTATATTTTGGACACCCGCAGCGATAATGGACCGGTAATGAACGGAGCCAGATCGCTAGCCTTTCTATAGTCCTTTACGTCGTGGGTGATAATGCTGAACTATGAAACCACCATTATACCAATATTTAGTCATTTTATTATGTCATAAATAAGTACACAGTACCTAAATTTATAAACTAACAATAACTTTTTTTAACAATATATACATTTTGAAAATTAAACAATAAGTAGTATTAATATTTTTTGATGAAATTCGGTTTTTTAATACCAACAACTTTTAAACTGTTAAATATCAAGCCAATATTTCTATTTTTATGTAACATTAACACTATCTACAGTGTGATTTTTAATCGATATTTATATAAGGGTATGTCAGAATCACAGGATTAGAAACGAGTAAATTATTACTTTTGGATAGGAACTCCATTGTTTAGAAGAAAGTGAAAACGACTGAGATTATTGAAATCAATGTTTTTCTTCTTGAATCCTGATACATATGCGACAATTTAAGATCCGAGGCAAACACGCTTAATATAAATTGTTAAATCAATATAATCTGAACCTCTAAACTATAACGTTACTATCCATAAGTACAACAGGTTAGTTTTTCCACAGAATTTCTCAATACAGTAACATTAATACATTGAAGCTCTTGTACCAAGATACAATTTTCAGTAATCTCAAAAGTACTATGAAATACTGCAATTTGTAAGAAATCCCGTATAATACTCTATATAACAATGACAATAAAATTTTGAAACAGTTAATATTAATTTGTAGTAATATTATGCGAAATACAAATTAGAAATGTTCAACAATAATGATCTACTCCCGAAACGGAATATTAATTTGCTTTTTTTAAAGTTTTAAAGTAAATAGTGGAGGTTGCAAAAAGACATAACAATTTTTAGTATACGTCGATAACATGCTAAGCGTACAACGTTGAATAGTTTCCACCTAACTCTGACTTTGTGAAAAAATATTACATTTAATTTATTTTTAAAATAAATCTATTTTTTTATATTGTCTTAATTGTTTTTAATTGTTTTATTAAACTTTAAACAAACTGACACCAATAAAACGATACTTAATCAACTTACTAGAGTTTAATTTAAATATTTATGGACAACCGAATAAATTTTACATTACCACTACAGTAAGTTTACTTGTGGTCCTGAAGAAGATAAATTGGTTATGGAAACGTGAGTTATGGTTTTAAACGTTTGAGTGGATAAATTATTAAAAATTGGCTCGAATCAAACAAAAAATGTTTCATTCAAGTTTATGTGAATATTCACAAAAGAACCATATTTTTAGTTTATCATTTTTTGAGTGGATAAAAAGCAAATAAATATTAATTATTTTCTATGTAACATCCTGCATCTTTGTTTCTCAAAGCCCGGTCGCAATTTTCCCAATTAAAACTTCCTGATTTCCACATGCATCCATTGTTAATTTACATTAACAACTATTTATCCTTGCATGTAACTTTGTTTATTTTAATGAACCCAATAAAGAGTATTTGTTAATGTTAATGGATAACTCGAAAGATCGATGAAGGTCATCAATTTTGTCGATTTCAAAATATTTATAATTAAAAATTAATCTTTTAAAATCATTTTTGAAGCATTGAAGCATATCCGTATCAAGAACATTAAGCAACGAAACTTTTGAAGAAAACTTTTTTAGATCAATCACAGCTGTTTCGAAAAAAAAGCAAATTTTTTAAATAAAAGTGTTAACTTATTTAATGTCCTTAATAATAGTACAATAAATTTCATATCCGTATCGTTAATAGTTTAATATAAAGAATTTTATGAACTGATATTATATCGACAAAACTACGTAAAGAAGATTGATGGGGAAAGTACAGATGAAAACTAAAGATCACTAGAAGTTAGCATAGGGGAGATACCCTAATTTTTATTCGTTATAGTTATGGATAAACTACTTTAAATATAAAAATAAGACAATAGGTTACAACCATCAAATACTATGGGCTGATACTGGAACTGTTTGTTTAAAGACTCATGACCACAGCGTAGAGTTTTTGTTCAGTCCCTCTTTCCGCCATTTATGGCTCTTAGGTAGAGTTAAAATTAAAAAAAGGAGTACTGAAATTGACCAAATTAAAACACATTTTTGCAGGGATTCCGGGATGGTTTGATGAGTGAGAGACAGATGGTTTGACGCTCAACGAAAACCGTAATCGAATGAATTTATTTCGTTGTCACTATTTTTTGCATCGCTAGTAGTATCGCGCATGAGAGTTTGGACTTACTTACGGTTTACAATGCCACTACATATTTTCAAACCCTTTGACGTTTCGATAACCAATTTATACTAAAAAATAGTAGTTTGTAAATGAAATTCGATTGTTATGTATAGAAATAGAAATGGTGACAGCATACGAGGCACGATGGACCTAGAAATTGCAAATGGTACAGAAAACATCGAAAATATACTGTCACAGTACCAATACTTCTATGGGTAACATTATAGTTATTTATGTAATAAGGATCATAAAGACGATCATTATGGTACAAGTCGTGAATGTTATACGGCGTGTGCCATAATGATTGAATATGATTCGTATTACATACAAAATTTTATCTGATGGCATTTATATCGAAAAAGGTTGAAGAGGGAAAGAAACGAGTTAAAATAGGAACTAATAGAAGAAAACATTAAAAAATGGGCAACTGTACAGTAAATAGTCACTCCTTTCTAGCAGTTTAAAGGTATTGAAAAAGTTCAGTGTACCACTGTAAGGGACGTTGAATAATAATTGTACAATATTTTACTTACCTTCTAAATAATCAGTCTCATCTATTAAAATGATTGCTAATATATTTAAATACTTTATTGCTGTTTCGAATGAACGTATTATTGATGTCAATTTGCAGTATAATTATCGTGAAATTATTTTTACTTTCAAATCGATTATAAAATTGGAATTAATTTTAATCGTGTATTTGAAATATTACACAACCAAAATTAAATGATTAGTTTTTATTGCATTGATTCGAAAAAAATAAGGAAAATATTACTTTGTACTTCGCTTATCAAGTTTCTTCTGATCATAAATGTACAATTACACTTTGTTTAAACAAAATGATTTATGTATTTTTTAAATGACTTTAAATATAAATAAATTCTAATTATTTTAGGCCGATAACCGTAACTTTGAACACCAATTTTGAAGAAAAGACATAAAAAAATATCAGTTGTTTACAGATAAATTAAAAATAATAATGTACAATCGGAAAGAAACTAAATAACTTCATTTTTTAATTGATGTTCAATGAATTTATACGAAATAAAAACAATTACAATGAGGCGTTAACTTACAAATAAATAATTTGCAATATAAAGAGTTTAAGCCACAGACGGTTATAATAAATCACAGTTCTATCACAGATTCCGTCCATGTTAAAACTCACAAAATTAACTGTAAGAGTGTGTGAAAGTGATGACAATAAGTAAACGCTTCTACACAAAACGATCTGCATTTAATTAAAAGACTAAACCGAAAAATAAGAAACTCCAAACCGTTAAAAACTGTTTGTTCGACAATAAATTACAAAAATTTACTGAAAATCGTGTAATTAAAAGAACTTTTATTGGGTCACTCTACATATTAAGATAATTCTTCATTAGTATAAATTATCTTAGTTTTATGGAATAAAGGTGTCGTGGAAAGATGATAAATCCGTTGAAATCCTTATTTAAAGTTTGTTTTGTTTGATAACATTAAGTCAACTTAAAATTAGAACAGAATTTTAGTTGTATCCAAATCTATCGATTGAAAAATTGACCCAGCTGCAGACGTCCTTTGAATAAAACATTAAACAGCTACAATTAAATTTAGTGCCTTCTAGAATAGCTGCACAAGGCAGTGACTTAAACTATGAGACATTCTTTGCGATCAACATCGAATCACCAAAATTTGTGACAGTAAAAAAATGCAGTCGTGTACAAAAACTTAGAAAAAGAAAAATGTATCATTAACAAGAATAAAAGCGCTGATCAAGAAAATATCTTTCCGCTTTTAGCTTCTCAAATTTAAAATAGAGCCTAGTTTGTTAAATAGTGCTCATCAAAGATTCAATTTCTTACCAACCAAAAAAATGGAAAACATCAAGAAAATTCATTTTTGTTCGGACCTTTCCCTTAATCTTTATTCAACAGGAAACTCGTATAGTTATCAAATAAAAATCCATTAATTATTAATCAGGTCTGAAGTTTTGATGAACTTAGTCACCTAGTACGTCGAGGATGTAAAAATATCCATGCAAAACAAAAATAATATCGTGTTTACTCGAAGTTCAAATCGTGACGCCCCAAATTAAATAAATATACTTAAGGTGTTCAATTCTTCGATAAGCACCAAGCAATATTATAAAATAAAATTTTAAAAAGAAAAAATGATTCATCAAAAAAAAATATACATTTTAATTTTTCGTATACATAATTTATAGATATTTATATTATACAGCAAAAGCCAATTTAAACAAACAAGGCAGTCATATTATTTTTAATTCAAATGTATTGCATCAAAAAAAAATTTAAACGGACAATAACTGAATTTAATCTTATCTGATATGCGATATAGTCAGGTACAAATTTCAAGTTTAACTGAGAAAAATTTTCAATTAACCATCTACAAGGAAATTTAACAAAAGTTACTAAGTAGCAATTACAATAAAAAATGAAGTTGAATTAACTATTATTATGGTATGAGTAAACAATGCATTGGGATTTAACAATAATAATTGACTACCTTTACAGCAATAAACCTAAATATTAATACACAATAGTGTCATTACGTAATTTTATCACAGTTTTTTTTTCAAACGGATTTAAAAGAATGTTGTAATCTAATGTACCAAGTGTCTCAAAAATTGAGTCAACAGTAAGAAAAATCAAGTAAAATAGAAAACTGTGTAATTTTTAAAGAAAACCCCCTGCCAAATATCGAAAATGAAAAAGTATAGAAATTTATGTGATCCTGGCAGCGCTTTAAATATTTTTTTGAGACATTCGGTACAATTAAGAAACCAATACCGTCAATAAATCAACTGTAAACGTTATAATACTTTAAATTTTTTTTCTGAAATATAAATTACTGAAATCTCAAAATCTAACGTACTAATTAAAGAATATATGTTTTCTTTCCGGTTGGTATCAAGTCACTTGAATTTTTTCTTTACACCAAACTAACAATTCATGGTAATATCACCAAACCGTAACAATAAAAAAAGAAATGCGAAAAATGTTTACACGGAAAGAAAAACGCAAAAGAACCTCTAAATTATCGCTTCGAACAGAATTTTTAAAAATAATGAATAAATGCAGACGGACGAGAGACATTGTAGTAACATTAACTTAGTTCTTGTACGTTTTTATTTGCCTCTCAACCCATTTAACAGCCGCGCATATCATGATTCCGGAACGGGGTTTTCCTCTTCAGTTTCCGGCTTATCGTCCCCGTTGCACACGCGACATTTACAACACACTATACAGGGTGCCGCTAAAAGAAGGAGGGGTGATGCTACCAACAGAAGAATACCGAAGCCGGCGAATATGCCGATAACTTGAGTTCGATGCCATATCACTGATGCTCTCGAGTGTCCTAACTTATTTTTGCACGGTCCTTTGTCGTAGTGTCTGAGCAAAAAATCGTCCTAAAACAATTTCAACGAATTTAACAATATAAATATCAAAATAAATATCAAAAAAAAGGATGCAAGATCAACCCAAACAACAAAATTGTGATTCCAATGCAGAAAATATTAAATAAAACTTTTCCCAGAAGGTAATATATCTGGAAGTGATTCTGGATCAAAAATTGACTTACTTTCAAAAAAATTTTATGTGAAGACTCAGTGGCTTGGTGATGCATAGGATACATTAAACTACAAAAAGCTTGAAATCGAAAATATCAAATGATTATAAAATCCATAGTCACATGCGGTATGTATATCTTATGGTGGCGAAATATTCAATAACAAAAGCAATGACGACATGCCCCACAGTAACCTAAGAGTCAATAATGAATCTCACTCCTTTGCACACATCTCAAGATCTTAAAGATGATCCATGAATCAACAGATTACTAAGCCTGTCAGGTTTAAAATAACACACCAGGCAGTATGAGGTGATTATAAAAAGCTGTCTAACCAGAGTTGGAAGAAGCTCATTCGTTTGGGATCCAAGACAGATTGAAGGGTTGGAGTGGTAATGATGGGACCAAGTTTTCTTATAAAGGTGCAATAAAAAAAATGGCGATTAGAAGTAAGAACTACTTCTTGACCCAAGTGCTCACTGGGCATCGGTCAAGAGTGGAGTATCTACACAAGATTGGGAAGAGAGAGACTGGCATATGCGTGAGGTGTGAGGTGGAGGATAATGAGGGCCATGTGTTTGGATGTTGGAAGAACAAGGAGGATTTAGAGAAGTTGGAGAGGAGCCTCGGGGTAGCAGTGTATTGGGAGGACATGGTGTAGATAATGTTGAAAGGAAATAAAGAATGGGTGGAAGTTAGCGAAGCTGTGGAGAAACTAGTTAGAAGTGAGTGTTCTCATGGTGAGTAGTATATGAATGGGTGAAGAGTGTGTGAGGGACCGCTGTCCGTCTTGAAGTATGCTAGGGTAGTCTTTTCGAGGCGGGGGTAACGGCGAGTTTTTGAGGTGGGTTTAGTTGGTAGGCATCCTCTCGAGGGTGAGTCCAACAATGTTGGGTTCTGGATAAGGACCCATCGAACATGAGTTTCCCATATCCAAATCCTTTGGTATCTTTCAGGTAGTACTACACATAATAGATTTTAGTGTTCTAGCCATGGACTCTCGAAATTCCTGGATCTATATAGCCAGGCAACTTTAAAGGCTCCTGAGTTCTTTTACTTATTAAAACTAATCTGGAAATCTATGGAATCCCTAAATAAACTGGCCTAACAACCCCAAGATTCCTTAACAGGAAATGAGGAAACTGTGCAACAGAATCAGTAAAGAAACCTTGGTCCTTGGGGGATACTGCTTCGAGTGTAGGGTTTATGGCACTCACTCTCTAAAAAGAGGTCTCAAGAGCTGCTGAGCAGACAGGGCCTACGAATGGTAGGACTACTGAATGGACACAGTCGCCTTAAAGGTGCTGAAAGTGCTGAATGCAGATTCTGTCAGGAGGAGGATGAAATGGCGGAGCATATCTTGTGTAAATGCAGACAGCTCGAAAGACTATGGATCAATAAGTTTGGTCTGCATCAAATCGAGCCCAAGGACTTCATGGAAGTGTCGCCAACGACCCTGCACTTAGGGTGAGCTACAATTAATCTTTCAGGTCGCGGTGGAAGGGACGCTGAACGACCACTCACATTGAACCTAATCTAAAAACAGATATACTTGTAATAGAGGGAGCAATTATTGGAAACATGTAATCATGCGTCACTTACATAATTGCAAGTGCTGGACAGAAAGGCTGATGATCAACGGATCATGGGACTGCAGCAGTGGAGACTCTGGATGTTCGTAAGAGAATGAGGTCGACGAGGGCGCCGACAGAGAGGGGTAAGGGGGCGCCTTGACCCCCCTGGATCACACACACAGTTGCAAATGTAGGCCAATACAGAATTTAGCTTCAACAAGAAAGATTTAAGGTAAAAAATGGCCAAAATCGTGAGTTTGATACCTATACAAAAATATCAAAAATTTTCCGGTCCCCCTGACCACCGGTATGTCGCCCCCCCCTGTCAAAATTTCTGCCGGCGCTCTTGGAGGTCGTCTTCCTCAGATATAGACAGACGACATCAAAAGCTGGACACAGTTCACCCAAGACATAGAGAAGTGAAATAAGTTAAGGAATTGTGCTTTCGTCAAAGGGGTGAGAAGAAGAATGTTTTTTTTTTTGTAATCAAAGTTGATGCATCCATAAGTTTTGAAAATAATTTGATTAACGACGAAGTTAAATTTTTGTGTCAATGTACTACGCCAATGATATTTTTTCGAAAAATGTACATGCCTAAGATAAAAAAACTAAAAAAAAGAGAATAGTCATTCGGGAGTGCACGATAAATTGATCTCATTTGAAGGAAATAAATTGAAAATCAAGTTTAAAACGTATTGTGTATTGCAAAACAGAGGATAAAAATAGAATTGTACTTACATCAAGACTAGCAAGACAATACCAACAAAAAACGTGTTTGCACCGTTTGCACATCATCTGAGCACAGCCTTCGTCTTTTTCAATAGGAACGTTACACATGGGACAGCACTTAATGAGATCCGAGTCGAATGGTATACCGGGTTCATCGTTTTTACCTTCCTTCGACAGTTGTTTACCGAATTCTTCGCAAGAAAGTCCCTCGTGCCATTCGAGTTTGCAATTACTACAAAATTTGGACGTGCATGTCGGACAGAACACGCTTTGGGGTGAACATTTCTGTTGAGGACATAAATTGCAGACGGTTTCGCAACCGGCTCGAGGACACCACGTGCGAGACTTATCTAATTCTACTTCTAAAACAAAACAAAAAATTTATAGTACGTACTACAACGACAAGGCCACGCAAACATATTTTTTTTTGTTCTAATCACATTTTTTCCAACGTTAAACTATAATATCGACATGATTCTTACCTCTATTAAGTCGATACTTTTTATGTTTGTCTAATAAATCACTTCCAACCAGTCTTTTTATCTCTTCTTCGTTTAAAACACCCTGAGACGGACATTGCGCATCTGGACACGAAATGTCATATGCTCCTTGGCCTACCTCGAACTCTACATAAGCCTTCATACACTAAAAATAAAATTAATTATAAATACTGTGTCCTACAAGTGAGTTTTTATTTTTGGCAAAAATTTCAAAAGTACAGTCACGATTTTGGACTCGGCATTTCGCAAATACAACAACAAATGTTGAATGCGAAATTAACGAAAATTATTAAAATGCAAAACGTAACCTAAAACTAAGTGTTGGTATGTACATTAGTACGAGCGCTTATGACACTACTTCCATTTATAAAAATTTCAAAGATCGCATCAGTGAATAATTATGATTAAAGTTCTTATCAACTAATTTTTATTTAATGGCAAGACATGAATTTGGATTTATAATTAACGGTAGTTTATTTAATTAAAATTAGAAAACGTGGAATATGGATAAAAATAATCTACACTTTTAACATTGTAGTATGTATTTAGTATTGTCACCTCTGGCAATAACATCTCATATTCTCCGTGGAATGACTTCTTACCAATTTCAAATAAAATAAAAGTTCTGCAGGTTCCGTTTGGAAGAAGAGGAAACCGCAATGTGAAGGCCAGCGAAGACTGCGGCTTCTAGAATTTGAAGAAGAAAGACTGGAAGCAGCAGGCTATATGAACGGGTAATCAAGAGTAATAAACTTCATCAGAAGGTCATGCCTGGATTAAATATTTTAAATAACAAAGGGGATACAATAAATTTGCAAAGGTAGCATTGCATCAGGCTGTCAAGGCTACCCAATTTGTAATCAGTAATCTGGAAGATTAACAATAATGGACTAGTTTAGTAGGATCATATTAATCAAAATGATAGCAATATATATTTAGGATAAGATACCTACTTACTTATATTGGTATTCATTTTGCAAGTAATTTTTCTCATTTCGTAAAATTTAGCAATAAATAATTAGTAAGTTTTAAACGTAGCGCCAACTAATAACCAATAATGAAGTGTGTTTAAAAGTCAACGTTGTCACATTTTAGCTACGTTCGTTTCAAGTATTCTCAAAGAACTGGCGGCACAAAACACCGTGTTCTGTGACTAACTGATTGTACCAGTTGACAAGATATATGACAGGAGAAAAAATCGTGTTTATCTGTAATAAACAAACAAGACCCCTATTCTTGACGGTGATAGAATAGAACAGCCAATAGAAAGTGGGCGTGGTTCCGTTGAAAATGCCAAAACCGTATTCTTGAAATTCGTTCTCTCACTGTACCGATAGGAGGGTTGCTCCCCGAGAGAACAATTACTTCTATTGGTTATTTTTGAAGGAACCGCTATAACACCAAGAGAAGGTGTTAGGGATTTTTATTTTCGAACCAAAAATAGTATAGAAGTAATTTCTTTCATAAACCAAACACAACCAAACAACAAATTAAACTAACGAAAATGACAGAATATTTTGTTTAGTGTTTTACTCCTTATTTGATAAAGTGTCAATCAGAGAACAAAAATATCAATATATTTATCTCTTTTTAATGACAATAAATAAGAGAGAGAGAGAGATAAGTTTCTCGGTTAATATTAAAGCATATCGACAACATCGCAAATTTTCTACCAATCTTATTGAAACACGTCACTTACCACTTATGACGTATGTAACCACTACATTTAAATTTCAAAAGCCGATTATGGTTAGAGGATTAATTTTATAAAAATTTTATTTGTACAGTTGAACCACTAAAAACCTATTTTTTAAGATGCAAACATAAAAAAAATCACTAAACTAGTCCATTCTATTGATCCCTAATTCAAACTTAAAAAAGCACATTATCCTACGTACTATTTAAAGATATTTCAATTTTATATTGCTCGAACAATAGATTTGTGAAGGTTAATCTTGTTACAATCGAGGAAAATCATATACTACTTTTGATATATTCTAATATATACAATGTGTTCGGATATGAAAAGGTCTAGTGTTTCGGCAAGAAAAATATTTTGTTAGATTAAAAAATTCCAATCTAAATGACCTTTAAATATTGCACAAATACAGTCTTCAAATTAGCATAACCATTTAAATTTTGCTTAAATGAAATGTAAATATTTAAAGTCATTTTTCGCGATAAGATTGAGTTTTCAGTTAAGTTGCAAATAATTTAACGGATACCTTATCTGGCAGTGACGAATGGTCAACGTGCACAGCAGCCTTAAAGACAATATTTTGTCACCTTTCGCTGCAGTATTGCTGCTGATATTAGGAATATGTCTTCTAGAAAGCTGCTTAGCTTCGTTAGAACGACCATTGCTTGATGTTTTATGTAAATAAACATAGTAATTGATTAATTTGTTTGTTATATATTCGTTATGTCACTTAAAGCACGTCCTCCCTTCTTTCTAGACAGTGCTGTCCCAAGTACTGGCGATATTGGATGGTGACATCTGCACTTGGGCATCATAGTATGTGTTTTGTTCTCTGATGTATTTTTTCTCGGTTAAGATTTCCTGTGTTGAATTCAGCTTTTAGTAATGAACTTCTTGTAAGACCTAAGATAAGGTAATCTAAGGGGTCGTTTAAGGAGAAAGCACAATGTACGAATCCTGATCTTTTCTAAATCACTCTGCGTCACATTTGAAAAGAATTATGTAAATGTGTTCGTTATGCAATACAAATCAATAATTGTGCAACGTATTATGTTTTATTTTAATAATTCATTCGATTAATTATTCGATGTAATGAATAAAAAATACCGCGTTTGGGTTTTTAATTTTCTTCTAGGATTTTCCCAAGCATTCCGGTATGAATTGTGGTTTTGCCCAGAGCATTTAAATATGATTTACATCTCCATGGCATGTTAGACTTACAAAGTGACCCAAGTCTATCCTCCACTCTTGATAATTGTCAGTTACTATTGAGTAGTTAGAAATTTTTCATAGCGAAATCATAGTGAAATTATTTACACATATTACTCAACAAGAATGTTTCTTTGTATGAAGATAAAGCACAATCAAAAACCACAGTCAATTTATTTCGCTCGCCGATGAATTCCGTGAAAGTTGTCCAAAATCGGTTGTTGTGCCACCAAACATAAATACACAATGACTGAAGTGTCTCAAGAGAAATGGAACCAATATTATTAAACCCGCTAAAATCTGTAATGCCGATAGCTCCAAATTAGAATTTTTTAAATAGAAATATCTTGAACTTTTTACATTATAATAATTTAACAATAAAAATCGAATGTCAGAACTGTTTGGAAGCCTATCAATTGAGTTTATTGTTTTGAACTCGTCTAAAAATATTCTAAAATGATGTACGAAAAATCTTGATGAACATCAATTTAAATATTTATTTATAACTATTATCAAAACCATAATTAATTCAAGTTTGAGACCTATCAAAACAATTAATTAATTAGCAGAATATCGTAATAATATAGAAACGAATGTTATAAATGTTAAAGAAATCCTCCAATACCAAATCACATCGAGAATTTATGGACAAAAAACTATAATTACGTGCTCAGATCAGGCAAATTATTGGGTTAATAAAACTTAAAGGAACTAGAAAAATACTTTAAAATGTTAATTAACTACACCATTCATCAAGACTGGTTCTAAAACGTGGAGCAATTCATAGAAAATAAATTGTAATAAAATAAAACTGGTTGACAAAAATGAACTTTGAATAAAACAGACAATTTTGTATTATGCTGTATGCAAAATTTTTCATAAAAACATATCAGAGTCATAATTATGTGAAACACAAAAACCCCATAGTTTAGATGAGACACGTTGTTAATGCTTAAAGATTCTTATCTTATTCTAATATCCTTTGAGACAAGAGTGTTTGAGTGACACATCGTTTGAAAGAAAATTTATTTATCTATATAATACATATAGGTATTTTCAAGATAATTTTTGAATTAACTAATTTATTTGTTGAATAACAGCAATAATAAAAAAAACATCAAATTTCCTTATATTAACCAATTAAATGTTCCCAGTGATCTGCTGTGACCTCAATTACAGTAATACAATTTACCCGCAAATCGTTATCGGCACGCCATGTTTTTTTTAAAGATAACACTTTTTGTATGAATTGTTTTTTTCCAAGATAATGAATCCTAATTATTTTACTTGGCATTTGTTAACAAATTACAGTAAAGAATTCGATGTGTTTGCGGCAGTTTTGGTTAAGGCTCAATAGTATTCTTTGACTTTCCAGTAAAACAGATTCTAGTGGTAACTGCTTCTTTGTCAAGGGAGGATTGCTGCAGCTATTCCTTAAATCCTTCCTCTACAACCCTTAACCTTGACTGTTTTGGAGTTGACGGTCCATCATCACCTATATCTCTTACTACAATCCCCACAATCAAACTTTAAATACGAAGCTTTTCTAAAAGAATTTCTCATGGGATATCTTAACTCTCGACAAACTCAATTCGATGCTAAGTCCTACAGGAAACTTTGGAAACCACTTCAAATGAACCCTAAGGAATTACAATTACATTACAAATCTATTGATTATCAAACTGAAGACATCCAATCTGTCATCGTTGACACTACAGATATATCAGTGCCGCTCACTACTATTGACACAAATTTCCAAGCACTACCTCAACATTTACTTGACCTTATCTAGCAAATAACATATTTGTAGAGCACTTCCATCCTTACCAGAGGACCTATGTCTGTCTGAATGGAGCTTTTCTAAAAGAAATTCTCATGGGATATCTTAACTCTCGACAAATTCAATTCGATGCTAAGTCCTACAGAAAACTTTGGCAAATATTCCAAATGAACCCTAAGGAATTACAATTACATTACAAATCTATTGATCAAACTGAAGACATCCAATCTGTCATCGTTGACACTACAAATATATTAGTGCCTCTCACTACTATTGACACAAATTTCCAGTTATCAGTGTTCTAGAAAAACTATTTGAATTCCTTGTAAACTCCTGGAATGAACGAGTTTGGTTCAGAACACACCACCGTCATTCGTCAAACCAACCTAGTCATATCCAAAAGAACTAAATTTTTTATCAAAGTGGGCCATGTCACTTGTGAATCTCAGCAGGCCTACCTCAGGGTTCTGGTATATACACACTTTCCTGCCGCAACAATTCTGGATGATTCAATAAGGCTAACCAATCTGGAACAAAAGCTGACCAGGCCAAGTTCGACAGATTGGAAAATGGCTACAGAAGTCACAAGACCTAACAGAATCAGATGGGCAATCAAAAAATTTAAACCATTTAAGTCCCCAGGGATGGATGGTATACACCCCATTCTATTACAGATGGGGGTGGAGGAATTGCTACCACATTTAAGTAGGATACTAAAAGCTTGTTTGGCATGGGGTATCTTACCAGAAGTATGGCAAAAGGTTAAAGTCATCTACTTACCAAAGGTTGGTAAAGTATCGGACCTAACACCAAAATCATACAGACCAATAAGCCTGTCATCCTTTCTATTAAGGACAGGATTTTTGGACAGGTACATAAGAGACGAAGTGCTAAAAGAGCACCCTCTAAGCAATCGTCAATATGCATACCAACCAGGTAAATCAACGGAAACGGCATTAGATGACCTAAATAGGTTGGTCTCTAAGTCTATAGAGGACAAAGAGATTGCAATGGCTGCCTTTCTGGACATCGAAGGAGCGTTTAACAATGTTACAACGAACTCATTGATAGATGCAATGAGTAGACGGGGCACACCTCAAGTGATATGCAGATGGATAAAGGCAGCTCTAGAGAATAGGATTGTAATATCCTCACTAGGGCAAGCTACCATCAAAGCGAAAGCAGGTGGAGGTTGTCCACAAGGAGGAGTTCTGTCACCACTACTTTGGGCAACCCTAGTAGACGATCTCCTCAACGAATTATCCAAAAAAGACTTTCAGTGTCTAGGATATGCAGATGACATAGCGATTGTCATCAGAGGCAAATTTGCCGGGGTATTATCTGACAGAATGCAGATAGCCCTAAACACGGTTGAAAATTGGTGTAAGCAAGAGAGACTAACAGTCAATGCTCAAAAAACACAAATTATCAACTTCACAAAAAAGACAACATTGGCCGGTCTAAAACCACTAACATTGGGGGGAACAGTGATTCCAGTAGTCAAAGAAATAAAATACCTAGGAGTATTCCTGGATCAAAGACTCGCATGGAACACACACATACAAAAAACCAGGCAGAAAGCTATATTGTCATTGGGCAGATGTAGACGATGTGTGGAAAAAATTGGGGGTTTAACCCCAAAATGACCATATGGTTATATACAAGGGTTATTAGACCCATAATAACCTACGGGTCAGTGGTATGGTGGACAAAGACACAGCAAACAGGAGCAGTAAGGCTATTAAGTAACATACAAAGGTTAGTTTGCCTGTGCGTTACGGGGGCCATAAAAACTACTCCTTTAGCTGCACTGGAAGTCTTGTTAAACATTCCACCACTACACATATATATACAAGGCGAAGCGAGAGCAGCCATGCACAGATTAATACATAATCAGCAGCACATAAGCCAATCGCATGGGGCTGATAATGGTAAGCTAATCAAGGAACTAAAAGCGGATAACATTTTGGGGCAACCCATTGACGCAACAGTCACGAGATATAGCTTTGCCAATAAATTTAAAATAGTTATACCAGGTAGGGAAGACTGGGAAAAAGGTGTACCCGTAGAGGCGGAGTCAACCTGGTACACGGACGGCTCAAAGACGCCGTATGGCGTGGGAGCCGGCGTAGTCGGAAGGAAACAAGGGATAACATTCCCAGTAAGTCTATCCCAAAATGCCACGATTTTTAAAGCAGAAATCACGGCAATTCACTACTGTGTAGAAGAAATTAAAAGGCTGGATAGGACGTACCGTTCAATAGCCATCTTCACAGACAGTCAGGCGGTGCTAAGGGCACTAGATTCTGTAGAGGTCAATTCTAGGCTAGTATGGGACTGTGTGCATGCTCTGAATACTCTGGGGGATCGTAGCAAGGTTACGGTAGCTTGGGTACCAGGGCATAGGGGTCTAAAAGGCAATGAAAAGGCAGATGAAATGGCTAAACTAGGCTCATCAATGCCTTTTATTGGACCGGAACCCTTCTGCGGCATTGCAAAAAAATATAATAAAGACGGCCATGAAAACATGGGTGGCACAAAAATCACGGGAATGGTGGTGGAATTCACCAGGACAAAGGCAAGCGAAACAGTTCATAAAGGAACATTCGCAAAAGTTTACGTCAGACTTATTGAGTAAAGACAGGAAAACGGTCAAAACTGTAGTAAGTCTATTGACGGGGCACTGTAAGCTAAACAGGCATCTTAAGCTGATGGGGTTGACAGAGACGGATCTGTGCAGATTCTGTCACCTAGAAGAGGAAACACCAGAGCACATCTTATGTCAGTGCGACGGACTGGTAAATATGCGGTTCCTGACTTTAGGAGAAGAATATCCATTGGCAAGGGACTACATGAAGGTTACAGTCTCAAAGCTTATAGACTTCGTTAAGAGAGTCGGACTGGGGGATGTAATCTAGTTTTTCGAGGACCACAATAGATCTGAAAAGGTCGCAGTGGAATAGGCTTCTGGCCACCTCTTAAACATCTATCTATCTATCTACCTCAGGGTTCAATTCCAGGTCCCCTTAACTATCTCATCTACAGAACGTTACATCTCCTGCATCTCCCACCCAACATAATATCATTTATAATAACGACACTATTCTAATAAATACCTACAAAAATGTCCACCCACTTCTCACTCAAAAAAAGTACAACAGAAGCTTTCTATGATGATTTCTTTTTGAATAGTAAACTTTGAGTTAATAATATTGGATTTTCTTTTAAACAAATGAATTTATCTATCTATTTTTGATAAAGACTGTGTCTCCAAACCCCATAAATAAATAATAATATATAAATGCTAATTAAACCACAGCATAAAAAAAGTACTAAAAATAGAAACAATATTCCATCACGCGTTATAAAACAATTTAATCAGAGCAAATTACTCATGATTGCGGTTAATTATACGATAAAATTATTATATGGACTGATTTTTTTTTATCGAGCAATTAAAGTAAACACGTTGAGACGATGCCCACAGGCAAAATTTTGGAAATGTCAAGATCAATTACAAAAATATAAAACTAGGTGTTTTTTGGAAATTTTGGACAGCCAAAATAGCAGTAGTGGATACTGATTTAATACAAAAGTCTGGTTACAACATAAAATTTGACTGCATTATTGTATTTCAATGTCAATTGCACCTATAGGTAAATTTGGAGAAGATTAACCAAAGGCAGAAATATGGAGCCTTAATATACTAGGTGTCGTGAAAACTACACCAACCAGGGCAATGGAAGTTAAATCTCACACCTCTGGACATACTTGTTGAAAGAGATGGGATTATACAGAAGGCTGTAGACTTGGTCTAAGTCAAACAAGAAAAAAGTCAAAAGGTTTCTGGAAATTACCAGAAACCAAGTAAGACTACTATCATAATCGGTTATTGGATTCTCCAAAAACAACTATAGATCAAAGGTGACTGGAAGTACAACTGAAATAATGAAGTAAGCCTAAATGCATACAATGCTTTATAACTCCACCTCCTCCATTTACATTTACAGATACAGGAAAGTATTTTCTAGAAACCTTTCAAAACATGGAAGAAAATGCTTCCCACAATCTACTAATTTCATCTGATCCATACAGTGGTAATTTTGGAAAAAATAAATGTTTTTATAAAGAGCCTTGACCAGTGGAAGAATACCTACCCCAAAAGTCTTATGTTCGATTCTAGTTATTCAAAAAGCCATGTTTAACTTAACTTTTTAGAGACGCCCTGTATAATCTTGTAAATAATATGGGTTTTTTTTTTATTGAATTATTATAAAAAGTTAAATTCTTACCTCTAGACAAAAGGCACACTCGCACTGCCCAATCCGCAAAACGTTTTGCGAAGGCACCTCCGTCAAACACAGCTTGCACAACGTGGGCGGTTCACCGGGTGGAACAGGAACAAAACCACCCGTCGAAG
The DNA here is from genome assembly GCA_035357415.1 of Ophraella communa. NCBI lineage: Eukaryota > Metazoa > Arthropoda > Insecta > Coleoptera > Chrysomelidae > Ophraella > Ophraella communa. The sequence continues at coordinate 56,340,495 of CM068980.1, read as the reverse complement.
AATTCAACGAATATCTCGAACTCGATGCTAAGGTTAACAGACTGGAACATCGGGAACACATACGTAGATGAGCATCGTGAGGCGACACCCTTAATCTATTAACGGGTTGAAGCGGCTCTATACTGCTGGAAGATGACGCATTTCTGGAACAAAATTTAAAATCAAACAGTTTATTCACAAACAATTTTTGGAACATTTTTTCACTTATTAATTTGACAAATACGCAAAACTTTCAACTATAATTTAAGTGACATTTCTCGAATTCATAGAATAGTACGTATACAAAACGGTTTAGAATAGGCACTGCCTATGTCGACTTTGAGAGCCATCTATTAGATTGGGTCAATATGCTAGTTTGACGGTTAATAACCTTAATAATTTCCGATAGATGTCAGCAGATTTAGCTATCCCTTTTGCAATTTATTTTAATCTTAGAACAAAAAGAAACAGGAAGGAGTCTGTCATATATTAACATTAAGAAAAATTTGCGACGGAAGTCGGCCATCTTGAAGCTCCTTGTATGACTCTGTTTATGTTTACAGTATGCTGTCAAAGTAATATTTGCATATAAATGTCAAAACGAGCGCATAGGCGTATCATTCGGTTTTTATAAACACAAAATGATTTACAACACTAATTATTTTCACACACTTGATTGGTTGAAATTTAATAAAAATAAAGGCCCTAATATAAATTTAATTTTTTTACGGTACGGCATTGGAAACGGAAATTAAAATTGACATTTGGCCGCCATATGCAAGCTCCTTTCTGGACTCAAGGTCATTTTGCATATACTCCTTCCTGTTTCTTTTTGTTCTAAGATTTTAATAAACAAATACTTCTAATGGCGTTTTCTTTTGAATCCAGAGCAACGCACTGAGTGTACACTGAGGGCAAGTTGTGTGTTCTATTGAAATGTCATTAGGGAGAGCTATCTGTCACGCATGTTCTTTTGAACAGACTGCTCGCTCTCGATGGCAATAAGAATATACCTTGTCCAGTATAAATATAGGTACACGTCACAACTGTCACAACGGGACTATGTTGCCAAGCATTTAAAATAGTCAAAAGAAGTTTACTTCTTTTTATTTGACTACAATACTACACCATTTTTGAACGCGGCAACAGAACGAAACTTTGCCAACGTATAAAATATTTTAGCACGAGTTATGTTCGTTTGAAGTTTATATTTTATTAGTTCAGAAGTTGTATTTGGTATAAAATTAATTACGAAAAAAATGCACAATATCAAATGCATTCTTTTGAAATGTCAAAAACACGCAGTTCGTCCTGAAATTGTCCGTTGCCAGTGCGAAGTAAAAATTGGGGTAGTGCAAGAGCAATTTCAATGTGCACTTTCTACTAATTTCAAAAGAAAACGCTGTAAGTTAAAATGTTTTTATTAAAAAGTTATGGAAAATCCCAATAAGTATGACAATTTTTATTTTTCTAATGGACTAGTTTAGTAGGATCATATTAATCAGAATGATAGCAATATATATTTAGGATAAGATATCTACTTACTTATATTGGTATTCATTTTGCAATTAATTTTTCTCATTTCGTAAAATTTAGCAATAAATAATTAGTAAGTTTTAAACGTAGCGCCAACTAATAACCAATAATGAAGTGTGTTTAGAAGTCAACGTTGTCACAGTTTAGCTACGTTCGTTTCAAGTATTCTCAAAGAACTGGCGGCAAAAAACACCGTGTTCTGTGACTAACTGATTGTACCAGTTGACAAGATATATGACAGGAGAGAAAATCGTGTTTATCTGTAATAAACAAACAAGACCCCTATTCTTGACGGTGATAGAATAGAACAGCCAATAGAAAGTGGGCGTGGTTCAATTGAAAATGCCAAAATAGTATTCTTGAGATTCGTTCTCTCAATGTACCGATAGAAGGGTTGCTCCCCGAGAGAACAATGGACTGGGAAAGTGTGACGTCAAAATTTGTGTTCTATGCTGTTGAACTGGGAAATGTCAACGAAATGATTCCAAACGGCAACATTATAAATCCCCCGAAATAACTTTTGTTTGAGTTATTTTGTTATTATCATACTTTGAAATATAACGGAAGTATCATAATTAATTATCATATAAGCAAAATCTTTCTAAATTCGATTTTTAAAGTACTATTTTAGTAAGTATTCTTAAAATTTATGAAAATGCACAACTTTGAAGGTTATGTTATAATATTTTTACGGAAATTGTTCATATATCTACTTGAAAGTCTATGAATGAACATTTACTAATAAAAAATCAGTAATTAACTCCGAAAATACAATAAAATGGTCAATAACACCTATAAAACATACCATAAAAGATGTTGTTTGGAATCATTTGGTTTGACACTTACGTCACTACTTTTCCAGTCCATTAATTCTATTGATTATTTTTGAAGGAACCGCTATAACACCAAGAGAAGGTGTAGGGATTTTTATTTTCGAACCAAAAATAGTATAGAAGTAATTTCTTTCATAAACCAAACACAACCAAACAACAAATTAAACTAACGAAAATGACAGAATATTTTGTTTAGTTTTTTACTCCTTATTTGATAAAGTGTCAATCAGAGAACAAAAATATCGATATGTTTATCTCTTTTTAATGACAACAAATAAGAGAGAGAGATAAGTTTCTCGGTTAATATTAAAGCATATCGACAACATCGCAAATTTTCTATCAATCTTATTGAAACACGTCACTTACCACTTATGACGTATGTAACCATTAAATTTAAATTTCAAAAGCCGATTATGGCTAGAGGATTAATTTTATAAAAATTATATTTGTACAGTTGAACCACTAAAAACCTATTTTATAAGATGCAAATATAAAAAAAATCACTAAACTAGTCCATTTAATATCAATAAACTTATACACAAAAATTGTCACTGTGTCAAAAATTTAGCGTCTTCTCACGTGACGTCAATGATGCTGCTGCCTCTAGTGGACCGGGGCACATTAAAAGCATCTTGAAACAGCTAATTAAGGAGGGTAGAAGAAAGGAGGACCAACTTGTATAAGAATTATGTCGAAAAACTGTCCAGCAGTAAGCAGCAAATAGGAGATGGCGCGAGAGTAGCAGAAGGGTAAAAACACAACGTGAAGTCAGTAACTCTCCAAAAATTATAAACAGAGTGAAGTGAGCTGGGTTGAAAAATTTAATATTTTTCGTGACTGTTGTAGTTAAAAATTATGCAGCATTTAAAATCTCAACTAATTACGAAGTCACATGTCATTTAATTTCGTTTCTTAATCTAACAATTAATTTTGACATAGCCGATCACAGGACATAATCTTGTATTCTACTATTTATAACGTCCTGTGACACTTACTGTTGCTACTGTGGCGCCACCAATTTGTTCCCTTTCGATGGACACTTTTTAATACACTGAGTTGGTTCTCCTTCCTTCTACCCTTCTTCTTTTTTATTGGTCTGTGCCTCGTAGGCACACAAGTCACAAAAAATATTAAATTTTTCAATCTAACTCACTTCACTCTGTTTATCACCTATGGAGTGTTACTGACTCTACTCTGCTACTCTCGCGCCATCTACTAAGACGATGATCAAATGTAAATAAACGTCAAAACAAACTGGGGAATTTTACCAGTTGATTTGACAACGTCTTGAAGTCTTGCCAACCCGTAGACTGTAAAATGCACTATTCACTGACTTTAAATTGTATTTACGGTTGGTAAATTTATATTTATTCTGATAAGCAGGAAAGTAACTAAAAATGACATCATCGTCTTTTTATCGTCAACAAACTATAAAAGTAAACAAACATTTTAACCTCAATAAATACTTTATATTATTTTCTTACAATTAAAACCGTGATTTTATGTGACTGGAGAATTTATATTCTTATCTTAACTTAATCCTGTACGAGGAACATCTAAGAAATTATATTTAGTTAAGGTTATCTGCATAAATGATTACTAATCAATATAAATCCAATATGAACCGAACTTTTATCTTTGAAACTACTGTAGTTATGCGTATTATGCGATATCAATCCGGCCATTGTTTCTCCGACTTTTCCAAGATGAAATTTACAATAATTATTTCTATATTTGTTCTATATTACTGTTTTGTGTCATTTTGTGATCAAAAAGAAGAATGTGAGGTTAGTGTTTGCGCGATAACCTACAAAATATGTAATAACTTCAAATAAAATATTAGGAAACTTCCAAAAACTAAATGGAGTTATTAGTAAACTGCTTAGAAACTTTTATATTAATTTTGAAACCCCTTATTGCGAGCCGGCACTGATCTTAATAAGCTACACCGAACTATGTTTACGTTTAACAAAGCTCCACTAATTAGACAGTTTTTTTAAGAAGAATGAACATACAAAAACAAAGGATGAGTGATTAAAAGGGACACTTTAATTCATAATAAGTAAATGCACTTGAAATCTAACGAGAATTGTCAATAAAATTCGATTTTTCATTCATTAGAACCTTTGTGCGATAAAAAAAAGTAACGAATTGTCTTCTTAACGAACTGTCGTGATGTAATCTCGCCTTTCTATCTCCCTCGACAAGTTTTTATTTTTATAATGAATTTCCTATTATTTTTTTTTAAACAAACGTATGATTATCTAATAACGTGTCACTCACCTTAGCGTTTGGATACGCTTTGGTGATGAAGCAAGTTTCGTTTTGAAAGACTCGTTTGAATTAGAAACGTTAGAAAACCACTTCCTTCCTATCGAATTTCTTTATTCTTGTTAAGTAAGTGAACGATTATCAAAAATCATGCGAACCTACGGTTTGCGTGTTGCCATCCTGTATACCTACAGTTAGTTATACGCATAAATAACTGAAAATCTAGACGTTTTCCTTCGTTAAACTGGTTTTTTTTTTATGAGCTGGGCTAGATACCAAGGACTGGTCGTAATATTTAATTTATATTAAAAAAAAGGAGGTGAGTTCAAACAACGTGATTGTTATAAATAAACTAAATCATACTGACGGTAGGTAATTATATTTTAACGTGTGTGTTTCTATGTGAACAGGAAGAAAAAAACACAACCGTGAGATATTTCCCATGCGCCGCAGTTACAGTTATACCAACTGTTGTCGTGTTTCTGTAAAATATGAAACCCCCTAATTATTTTCTCATAATTCATAGGAATACTACATTATATTAATTTTAATACAATTTCTATAGAGTATGTCACTGATAAATGTACAGTGCGTCCATAAAATAACCCATAAATTCATGATTAGGAAACCCTAGAACAGCCCGCCAATTTAGTGATGAGCAAATGCAAGACCAAGACCAAGACCGGGTTAGTCTTGGTCTTGCAGTCTATATTTTGCATGCGGTTTAAAGTCGAGTGTTTAAGTTATTCTATTCGTTTCATTCATTAACGAAACTAACGTCGACGAGTTGGACGATGTGTACGGGGACTCTGCACCATCATTTACCACCGTGAAATTTTGGGCTGCCGAATTTAAACGTGGCCGTACCAGCTTGGGTGACGATGAACGTTCGGGACGTCCAAAAACTGCAATCACTGAGGATAATATCGCTCAAGTTCACCAAATGGTGCTAGACAACCGTCGAATTAAAATTAGAGATAGCAGAGGCTATAAACATGTCCAAAGAACGTGTTTGTCACATATTGAATCAAGATTTAGGCATGAGGAAGCTGTCCGCGCGTTGGGTGCCGCGTTTGCTCACTTCAGACCAAAAACGTGTTCGAATGAACATTTCCAACTCTCTGTTGGCGCAGTTTAGGCGCAATAAATCATAGTTTTGGCGCCGATTAATTACTGTAGATGAAACTTGGATACACCATTATACTCCAGAAATAAAAACACAGTCAAAACAATGGACTGCGAAGGGGAAATCGGCTCCAAAAAAAGCAAAGGTTGTTCCTTCGGCTGGGAAAGTGATGGCAACTGTTTTCTGGGATAGTCATGGAGTTATCTTAATAGATTATCTTCAAAAAGGAAAAACCATTACAGGAGCATACTACGCATCATTACTTGACAAGCTGAAGGCAGAAATTGCGGAAAAACGGCCACATTTGCAGAAAAAAAGAATTTTGTTTCACCAAAACAATGCGCCGTCTCACACCTCAGCGGTTTCCATGGCGAAAATCCACGAATTACGGTTTAAACTGCTTGGCCACCCTCCTTACTTACCAGATCTAGCCCCAAGCGACTTTTTTTTGTTCCCTAAGCTAAAAGTTGCGTTCGGAGGACAGAGATTTTCGTCGAATGAGGAGGTCATCACCTTCGTAAACAACTATTTTGCAGAGAAAGACGCCGAGTACTATTTGGACGGGTTGAAGAGATGGGAGCATCGTTGGGAGAACTGTATAGTACAAGGAGACTATGTAGAAAAATAAAAATTAATTTGAAGAAAAAATGTCTAGTATCTTTGTTAGGTCGGAAACTTTTCAGACAACCCTCGTATGAGATTATCTGAAGAGTCTATAAAATCGGCAACCCATTGTTCTCCTCATACAACATCCCCAATTTTTTACTTATATGTTAGCTTCAACCCAAACGTAAACCAAAATGTGTAAATCAATTTCTAAAACACTCAGACTGATTACAGATCTAAATACACAATAAAAATAAAGTACTTAATAAAAATAAGCCTAGAGAATATACAAAAAAGTCAGACTTATTTAAGGGAGTAATCTCCCAGCCTCACCAGGCTGAAAGATGATGATGGAGATGCAACAAGATGTTCCAAAAATAGCTTTTTAATATATTTCTAATCGCGGGCAAAAACTTTCGAATAAATCGAATCATACATAATATTTAAATTCTATTAGAAATAGCGTAAACAAAAAACTCAATAATTTTACCAGTTAATGAAACTATAATCACTATTTTTGTTTGTTTATAGTATTCATTAACTTTCAATCCAATAGCAAATACCCATTTTATCGGCATATCTGATATTTTTACATAATTTAACAAAAATCCTTGTCATTGTTATGTTTCAGGTCAGTGTTCAATGTCTTCTTGAAGATATTTTTAATATTTTAATTATCCCGTCCGTTTCCTTAAACTGTAACTTGATTATAATTGTTATGATTCATGAACTCAACAAAAGTAGAATTTGTAAGTGAGTTAATGTACCAAAGATTTGTTAGCATGTCTGCTAACGGGGATACGGAATGTTAAAACAAAATAATCTTGTTAATGTTACAGTACAGCGTACAGTGAAGTGCAGAAAGGGGACTAAAAAATAGTTTTCAATAAGTATAATAACAACGAATATGATCATAACATTTTCTATTGTATCGTTATTGTACGAGGTGGGTCAATTTAATTTCCAAAAAATACAAATTTTTTTAAAGATTACTAGTAAGTACACTGCGACTGTCACTTTATTTACACAGCCGAATGATGTAATAACATGGCGGCTACTATTTCACCACGATAAAGAACAAATAAAAGAGCCAGAAAACTGTGAATTAAGATTTGAATTTTAAAAATTATTGCAACGGGTGACAGATGTGTGACGGATGATTGTGACAGATGCGAGAGGAATGCATGTATTTTGATGTAGCTGCTTGTCATAAAGGGTAGAGTCCGTGAATGAGGAAGAAGATTTTGACAGGAACTTGACATGATATATAATTATTTTAGGTTATTAGTTATTCGAGAACATTCTAGTAATATTTGGATTTTAATAAATAGTTGTTTCGAGAAAAATCTAGATATCAAGAATTTTGGTATATAAAGCGGGTCATTCGCGTTGAGTAGTACAGTTGACAGAAGCAAACATGAACCCTGGGTGGGCGTGTCCTTGTCGCTGTAGTTGTATTTTCATCTCACTTATGCAGCCACTAAAATTGATATTATCGTTAACATTGGCTCGTGATTGGCTGATTGTGATAACCTTGAAATTAGTTGGCATATTTTCCGCGGACCATGTTTGCTTCTGTCGACTGTAGTATCACGTCACCAGGGTTGGACAGTATAAAAACTTTTAATTTATTATTTCATTTAAATATTTTTAGTGTGTTGAATGTCCACTTCGCTGTTGTCATATTTAATACCAAGAACACAATGCTTTAAACTTTAAAACCCACTACTTTATGAAAGAATATTTCAAAAATTATAAATAATTTGAAAGTTTCATGAATTAAAACTTAGTTTATTAACTATTAGGAATTAATTAAAAGAATAAAAAAAAAAATAGGAGACATCCCCATTCCCATATATTGAAAAAAAAAAACTGCTGTGGAGAATATAGTCGCAGTAGCTGGACCGGTTTTGGATGCGCGTATAAACAGACTCACCTGAGATATCCAGTGAGGGCCAGAACGGTTTCACATTTCCTGAGACTGGCCAAGCTTGCTGCCGGTCTGACGGTAGGCATTGTAGAAGATCCGTTTTCTTTCCTGGCTACCAACGGTGAATTAGGTCCGTCAAGACCGTTATTTCGCCGTCTTGCGCCGAAAATTGACTTGATTCCAGGCATGCCGAATAAATGTTCGGACCTCGTTCGAGAGGGACGATGACTGTTAATGCTGGGGGTACTCGGTGACGCTCCAATAGGTTGAGACGCATGTGGTACTGCGATCGACGTCGTCACTAAACGGTGACCCCGCGGCTCTAGCAAAGAGGCGTGCTCAGCCACTTTTCCTGGAAAGAAATAATAAATACAAAAATAAATAAATACTTGCCCAGCATATTTTTTCTCATTTTTGAATTGAATATTTCCAATAAAAAACAAAAAATTTTGAAAAATAAACTAATCTGTTAGTTACCAAAATCCCTCAGCAACGAAATAAGAGACTCTACGTTTATGAATCATCAGTTGCACGTGAGTAAACACGTGCAAATAATCATAAAGCGGCGTTGGTTTGCTGCGCCTATCTAGATATATTAAACTGTTCGTATCCAACATGTAATAATTTCATCATAACTAACCTTTAGACCTACCGAAACACCATATGCATATTATTTATATATAAATTGACACAAACCAGATTGATCATCAGTCATGCGTTTAGGCAGAAAGTACAGATTAATTATGAAACCAAGAAAAATATATTTTAATTGCTATCTTTTTGTAATGAATACAACGACATTTGGATTAATGCAAAACAGATACAGGATTAAAAGTAGGTACTGTGTGAATATGACATTAACACAATTCATATTTGAAATCAAACATTTGTTTGATGCCAAACACAGTGAAAGCTGAATTCTTAACGGAATTCGGTTTATAGTTGAATATTTTGCCACAAAATAAATATATAAATTTTAGTTGAACCGGGCATTACTTTCGTCTCTAACATTCTGTAGCATAGCGGGTGTTATGTTCTGTATTTATTGTTTGATTCGGTCTTGTACTTGATATTTCCAAGTCTGTTAATGTAGACTTTAGATTCTAAATAACCCCATAAAAAGAAGTCTAAAGGGCTCAGATCAGGTGATCTAGCAGGCCATTCCACTGGTCCCCTTCTTCCTATCCACTTTTGTGGAAAAGTTGTAAAAAATCGCGCACAGCTACTGTGAAATGTGGCGGTGCGCCATCCTGTTGAAACCAGAGTCTACGGTCTACATTAGTGGGTATTTGAATATCAGGAAAAAGCTGGATCAGATCAGGAATTAATGTATTTTGTAGGAAATCCAGATATAATGCTCCTGTTAAGTTTTCATCAAAAAAATATGGACCAATAATTGTTATGTCTTAATTACGTTAGTTTTTTGTGGTCTTTGCGTATGGTACCCTTGCATCCAGTGTGGATTTTCATCAGACCAATATCAATGAAATTGTTATTTTGGTTCATCATATACTCGTCTTCAGCCAATTCATGAAAGAGACGTACTTTATAAGGATGGTATTTTACCTTTTTGAAAATGTTTGATACTGAAGACTTTCCAATACCATAATCCCTATATAATCCTTACACTGTACAGTGTGGATTTTCTACAGCCGACAAAATTATGTCTTGTTAAATATATTCATCAATTTTTGGTCTACATTGCTTTGCTGCATCCCTCACATGTCCTAATTCTTTGTATTTTCGCTCAATCTTACTTACCGTAGATTGTGAAATAGGTTCTCGATCTGGGTGGATTTCATGGAATAATCGGCATACCTCTTGTTGAGTCCGCATCTTATCGCCAATACCAATCATTATTAATATTTCAATCCTGATAAAGGCATTTAGTACAAATAGTTCACGAACGTACCTTCTCTAAAGCGTTAACAATACGAAACTGCTTCAATGTTTTGGACATTATTGTCAAATAAAAAGAATGTTAAAAAATAATGCCAAACAAAAAGATTTTTATAGTTCAGGGGCTTGGATCACTAATAAAAGCTGTAAGATACAATTATTAAGAATAACGCTGGATGTTCTTGTTTATCAAAGTAGTTGTATAACAATACGTAATTTCATTTAATATGTTTATTACGTTTATTCGTTGTTTTCATTATTTTGTAAGTAAATTTTTGCATTTTTGTTCACCCTGTACCAATTTGAAGCAACATATTATACATTTGTGGAATCAGCTCAGCAAAGGCAATTTGGAAATTGAAAAAAAGGGGGGGTCAATTTGAAAAAAAAATGGTGACGACGTCATTACACGAAAGTGGTTCACCCTGTAAATTAGATTATGATTTGAAACAATAGTAAATTGAAATCAAAAATCGACCTGTTTCGGGTATTTCTAATTTTATTGTCCATTCAGCCAATAATGAATGTATATATGCGTTACTTTATGGACTCACTGTATACACCATACAGCAGAACCATACAGTGTTGTGAAAATAATCTGGTCATCCAGATATCTGTTTATGTCTTGATCATTGCAATACAATGTGAAAAAAAATATGGGTAGTTATCAACTTTCTTCTAATTGTGTATTAAAGGACATTTTATACGTAAAAATGTAGGCATTAGTTCAATTGCAAATGATAAATATACCTATTCGCTTAAAAAAGTTGCAAAAAGTAAAAAAATCTTGAGATATGGAAAAAGTAGAAATTCTACATTGTTTAAATTTTAAATTTGATCATTTTAATAAAGATATTGTCTAGTGACTATCAATTATTGTGTTTGAAATTTACAAAGATCTTAAAATTGATTATATTGAATTATTTCAAATTGGATTTCATGTTTTTTAAAGAAAATATTTTGGTATAAGTAAACAAGTATTATTTTTTTTATAAAGAAAAACTGACGATGATTTTTAAAAATATCCCTAGCCTTTCCAATTAGACCTGAACTATTTTTCAAGTTTATTAGTTCCCTTTCTATTGGGATTCGACCGATTTGAGATATCTCCTCAATTCGTGAATTTTAAAATAAAATATCTTTGATTGGGAAACTTTTATCAATAATAATTAACTTCTACCTTCATTTCAAAATTTTATCGAATGTTGCCATGCAAAATAATATGTGTCCAAAAACGTCAATTATTTTTTTATGTTCGTTTATAACTGATAATTATATCTTTGTTTAATGCTCAGTTTGCACCAAACTTTCGTAACGATCGGGTCGTTTATTTCTCCTAATTTTTAAGTAATTATGGTTCATATTTTTCTACGGGTGTTATTAAAGAGATAAACATAAAATGGAAATTATATAAGATACTGTTATGGAAAATGTGTTAATCAAAATTGTATCAAATAATTAAATTCACATTTAATTACGACTTTTAGGAAAATATTTGTATGATGAAAAATCTATGAGTGCGGAAGACAACGAATAAAATACAATGAAGTGGATTTCTTGAAGAGAGATATCAGATTCAAAAAAGTATGCATTTTATTAAATAAGGGAGCAACAAAGGTTTCATAAATAAGGTTGTCAACTTTTTTAGTTGTTTTAGCCATTAAAAAACTTGGTACATTCTAGCGAAAAATTAAAATGTTCCAAAATGGGAAGTTTTTAATAAAACCCATTTGTATTACAAAATAAAAATGTATCTATGGTGATTTTGGAAAATTTAATACGAGACCAGACGGTCCCGATATAGTTTAAGAAATATATTTACCTCACTTTTAACCTTACATCAAAAGACAAATAGATTGAGGGCTACTGCCATAGAGGTGAAAAAGTCCAAGAGTCCACCAGAAACTATTAAAGAATGAGGTTAAATATCTAGAGGTTATGCTGGATAAAAGACTTACATGGAAGGCTCATTTGGAGAACATTTGTAACAAAGCAAAGCTGTCCCTTTGAACATGCCATAAAATATGCAGTTAGTCATGAGGAATGACACTCAAACCATTGTAGTGATAATAAAAAATCATCCAGTACTGGAGATGATACCGGGTGCAATGCAATCTAAATACAACTACAACAAGCCATTTGCTTTTCTATTCCCAGGAAGGGGAGAATGGAAGACGATCAGTGTTGGTACACGGTGTTGGAGCTGGGGTCTATGGAGGAAAACCAAGGGTGAATTTGAACGAAAACTTGGGTAACCTATACACAATTTACCAAAGCAGAGATTTCTGCAATAGAGATGTGTCTACAGGTGCTGCCTAAGCACGACTGAAGGAACAAAACTATGAACATAATTTCCGATAGCCAGGCGGTTTGGAAATGCTTTCAGAATCTAATGTATAATAACAATGTAACTTTGTTTTGGACACCTGGGCAGATTTGTATATATAAACGTCAATGGTTGAGTTAGAAGGTTTAAGACACTCCAAGGCATATGTAAGAAATCTCTCTAAAAAACAGATCTGAAGAGCTGATCAGCAGGCAGGATCTACAAATTGTAATAGGACTACTAACTGGACAACAATTGGACTGGTAGAGAGTGCGGACTGCAGATTCTGTCAGGAGGAGAAAGAAACAACAGAGAAAATTTTCTACATCTGTCGAGAGCTCGAGAGACTAAGGATTAAATCCTTTGGACTGCATTAATTCGAGCCCATGGTCCTTATAAAAGTGTGGCCAACGACCCTGAGGAACTGAATCAGAGGTATAGGGCTGATATAACGACTATAGCCTAGAAGTGAGCTACAATATATCTTTCAATGACCACTCGCATAAAACCTAACCCAATCTAGGACATATCACCAATGGCGTGCAATACTGTGGAACGATGAAACTCAATTTGAATTAAAATCTGCAAAAAAATGAAGTCTTCCAGTTAAATTTCCTGCTAATGGTATGAGGCAACATGGGCGGCCTTTAATTTATTTCGTACGATGATTTAGGGGAGAGGGAGATCTTTTTTTTCCAAGTACGTGGGAGGGAGTCTTGATAGTTCTATTGCAAGATAACGAAAATGTGCAAAGTTAAAATTATACTTTGAAAAACGTAGATTTTCATTTCCTTTTCCAAAAAGACATCGCATGGCCGTATTTCAAATAGTATACATCAAATTTTGGCCACATATTGAAGACGAGGCCACTAATGTAGAATGGCTGGACGTCGACGACGTCACAATCCTGAAAATAACACCTATTATTGGAAAATGTTCCTATGGCAGATCCACATTTTGATTTTGTCTTGGGCCCCAGGACTGAACACGATAACATACACGCTTTTGTATTCAGATTCTGATAGTCTTGATTTACCCCTCTTAAAAAGTTGTCGTATGCAGTAAAAAAAGTATTACAGACGTATTTTGCCAGAATAGTTCCTGAAGGGTTGCAGAAGATATGTGAAAGAACCAGACTGGACAAGATCCTATAGAGTAAAAAAAGATCTGGAAGCGATCGGGGTTGAAAAGGCTGCACACTTACTTCACAATGTACTCAATGGTAAATATTTAACTTTTTTTTTCGTACGTTTTGTATTTGTTCTCATTACACCTGGCCACCATGTAACACATTTCTTAAAAATAAAAGTAAGTCAAATGAATTGGGAAAGGATTCACAATTATATATAATAACATACAGTATTAAAGCAACATACCAAAACGATACGTTGAACCGAACAATCTATTGTTATACTTGGTTCTTATCAAAAAGTATAGATCGAATAGTAATAAACGCATGACTCACCTTCGTTGTGATTGGTTAAATCTTGACTGTCCGAAAAAAGTTCGTCGGCTTCGGTGAGGGTACCGTATCCCACCGACCACGAGCAAATTGCTCTGCGCTTCTCCCTTCTGATAATAGGCGGATCAGCCCAGGCTGCGCTTAAGCAGGCTTGCCTTCGTTTAGCAACGCCTCCTGTTGCACGTAGGGGCAACGACGGCTTACCCGCGCATAACGGCTTCATAGGGAGAGTCATGGCGTATTTGATTATTACTCGGCGTTGTCGATTGAACGGGTGGCTTTTCGTAGGAATCCTGGAAAGAGAAAAAAAATCATTATAATATATCGTTGTTGCGAACAAAAGTCTAGGAACCGGATGGATATCCGAGGCCGATGAAGGTCCTCCGAAACACCCACATGTTATCTAGACATATGTATGTATGTAACCCAATCTTAAGCAGCCCAATTCTGAAATTCTTGACACCGTTCCAGTCTTAAAGCACGATTACTTCTAGACAGAGGTGGACATCTCAGGGGCCGTCTATTGAACAAATTGGCTTCATGAAGACGGTTATTACAATAGAACCTCACTTATTCGGATTATGCAGGTTATTGTGTATGAAATTTGAATTGTGGAGGCACAAATTTATTCTTTTTTTATTCTTTTTTTATACTGCATTGACAAACAAACATAAAGTCAGAGTAATTAAAAATAGAAAGTATAAGCGATTCACATAATAATTTCAATGATAAGTAGGACCATAACCTACCTTCAAGGTTGATTAACATATTATTTACTTGAGCCTGATAATTCAAATCTGATTCCAAAAGCCCTGATTTTTGGCTACATCAACTTGAGTTAAATAATGATCTCCGATGTATATCTATAATAGAAACAACTACTGCTTGACGCTGCATTTTCGGACCAAATATAATGAACTCTGGTTTGCTAGTATTTTTTTAATAACGAATTGTAGTGCAGCATTTAGGAATTATTTTAAATCTTCATTTACTACCTTACAAGCTTCTAGCGTTTTTTGAACACAAGCCCTTTAATAGATAAGTATAAAGATGATATTGACAAAGATTATTGAATTGATTATTGACGATTATTGAAACAAACTGAAATGTGATTTTATCTTATTCAGTTTTAGTGGTTTTGCCTAAAATAAAATAATTTGAGCCTGGAAAAATAAAAAACAAATAATATACAAACTAAAACTATTAAATTTCATTTTTTAACAGTTCTATGAATTTATCAATACCAATAAAACGACTAGGGAATGATTGGCTAGCATTTAACATAAACAATTGAAGATTAAGTGTTTTCATTGGACGAAATCACAAAACTGTGATATTTTGACAGGTGAATACAATAATCACTAAAAAACGCAGAAGCAAACAGCAACAGAAATGTTAAAGGTCAATCAATAGTTTGATAATATGTTGTGCACAAGAATGTCACAGTAAACTGTGGTCGGTTTGGTTGGTAGGCATACTCTCGGAGGTGAGTCCAACACTATTGGGTTCTGCATAAGAACCCATCGAACATGAGTTTCCCATGTTACCTGGACGAAGGCGGACGCTAGCTCATCGCAGACTTTCTGGCCACAGAGGCTGTTGGATCCATGACCTCTGAATCCGCACCCTCCATAGGCTCAACAAAGTAATTTATGAGAGATTGGACGATACAGAAATAAGCAGACTCTCAAAGGAGGTACCCAAACGAGTACACAGCGTCGTCGACTACTTTAAATCAGCAGATTGAACGAGGAACTAAAGAGATAAGCTCAGAAGGAAGCACAATGGACCTATGTGCGGATGCAGATGAAGAACTTGTTCTTCACGAAAGCCGTGCTTTCTTTCGTAGATTCTTACTTCATCAATTATTTCGTTTGCTAGTATTTTTGTTATTAATTTTAGTACACTACTTATTGTTATTGTTTTACCTCTTCATTAAAAACAAAATACGAATTTATAAAAGCTGTCTAAAGTCTAAAACAAAAGGAGAATAATGAGCATCCTAAGAACAACTACACTGCATGACAGGATACGTAACGACGATGGCAAGCGGATTTTAAGAGTATCTTGTTTATTTTTTGAAAGAAAGATGTTTGTTTAAGCAATCCCAACAAAGGGATTGAAGAAGATTAAGTACATAACTTTGTGCTACTGAAAATGTGAACAGTATATTTAAACGGCTCAATGTAGGTGTCTGGAGAAAACGCGATCAGAACCAATGGAAAAGAAGAACATTCCCCCAAAAGCTGTCAGTTTCCAGTTCTTTGTCGCCAAAAGTTATTTTCCAATGAAATAAAAAAAAAAAACAATAATTTGTAGGAGTATGTAAGTCAAAGCGAAACAGAAGCAAATAGTTACATAACAACACAAATGGACTGTTAAATATAATGTGCATTTATAAGTCAAGGTTTGGAATTAACAAACGCTTGTGCAACAACGTTCATAAATAAAATATTAATTATAATGCGCATATCTTGTGGCCACAATTTACCGCTTATTATTTCATACATGATAAAATTAGATACATTTTTACCTGATCATTCAAATCAATTTGCGTTATCTTTTTTAATTTACCTACACTATATTTGGTCGTTAAGACTATAACCGCCTCTAGTATATCGCAGTGAATGTGAAGTTTATAATTTAGAGACCCAAAATGTTTAAAAAAAAAAGACGAGGGAAGAATGGTAGTGTGTCAATACGGAAATGTTCTATTTGAACACGTTTCTGATATAACCTGGGCAAAGGAATATATCTTTATTTTGCCTAAATGTTGATTTAATATCGTTACGACTGTTAGTTTGATTTTTCTTTCCGTTTTGAGTTGATATGTCCTTCAGATGAAAAAATTAAATAGATATAGATATCGGCATATTGTTTGTAACCCAGATCAACCCCCACCATGTTCGCTTGTGTTTCCTTCTTTGACAGTTTGATTCCTAACATTAATTCACGTTTTCTATTGGAATGTAATTCAATCTCCGTTGGGGCATATAGCCCAGGAAGTAGTTGTTTTTTCATAGAAAACGTTCAAGCTTATATAGAAACTATCAAATTTCTTCATCTTGGGTGCAGGTAGAAACGATTTTCAGTTTTATTATTGACTGCACCGTATCTGAAATTATTTTCAGTATGTATTTGTTTATCATTAATTGAAGCGTTTGAATCGAACCAGGAATTTATTGACATATTATTGGATTACATGAACTAGCCTAGTTACGTATTGTAGATATTATTGGAAGAACAGTTAGTTGTAAATTACCCTTGTACCCTGGTGTTTCTATCAAGAGGGGTACTGCAGCAGAGAAGCTGTTTCAAATAGACTTTGTGGCGAAGAATCTGAAACGCATGCTGTAAGGCCCTGGACTACGATGGCAAGCAATCATTTAAGAAAATCAATTGACTTTATTCACAAGAGTTTTAACGCCCATAAGACAAGAAATATATCTTCATGGGAGTAACTTATAATTTTTTATTCAGAAATGCAATGAGAACGTTATTGTTTCAGAAACAACACATTGGAGAAAGGCAGAATTTGTAATTAACTGAATGAAATTATTGTAGGAAATGAAAAATGGTTTTATTTTAATGGCGATAGAATTTTTATTGCCTTCTATTTACTACACAAAAAACGATGTTGACATAAAAAAAACATGTTTGTTATTTATTTTCGTTTGAAATTCATCGTTGTAGGAAAATCCAACACGCCTGAAAACAATAAAACATTTCTAATAATTGCTTATTATAATTAAACAAACCATTTTCACTGCTTTGATATACCGCTCCACAAAGGTAAAGTTTTTTTATGCTAAGGTGATTCGATTTTGTAAATGAGTCGGGAGAGAGGCTACAACAATTTTAAAAATAAAATTAAATGTTAATGGTCTTGGGAGTCTTGTCAGCTTGCCGGCATCGGCGATAGTTGACCTAGTAAAAGAACGCTCCCTTGACAAATTCAATGGAATATGGGACGAAGAAAAAGGTTGCAGACTATCCAAGGAACTTCTGAAGGATCCGAATAGCAGAGCAGTAAAGAAATACGTGGCCATGACCAGAAAGGACCTGCGTTTGGTCACAAGTATACTTAATGACCATTGTCACTTACGAAAACATCTGAACAGGTTGCAGAGGATGAGACAGTTGAGCACGTCCTTTGTGATTGTCCGGCACTCTCTCTAATAAGACTTTCTGAATTCCGCGAGAATGGGCTAACACTTGGGGGAGCTGCCTACTGGTGACGTTATCACCTACTTTAAACAGATAGGATGGTTGACGAGCTAATAGGTAGGCTCAATCTCAGAAGGACGCACAATGGACCAAATATGGCCTACGTGCAGTGGGGCAACCCACCTATCAAGAATTACAAATACAGAAATGATCATGGTTTTGTAACTCGCAGAGCAGGTCAAGGAAGACATCCACTAACAACAGCAATACAGGATCGGTTTTTAGGACTTTCGGCATATGGCCGTGGCTTAAAAGTTAGTGCTGGAACTGTTTGCTTACGCTTAAGAGATGCTAATCTAAGATCTAGAATATCTGCCCGGGGTCCTAAACTCTGTCTACGTTTTGCCAGAGAGCAAGGTCCCACGCTGAGACTGATAGACAACCTTATGCATTTTTTTTAACTCCCGGTATGGCACCTCTGAAGTATAACTTTAAGGAATGATGAATTTTAAAACGTGTAATTAATATCCATTCACCTGGATCATAGGTCCTTAAGTAAGCAAATTCAATATGCCATTTTTTTTCCTAGGAGTTGTCCGTTTGCCGGTCCAACCTCAGCCTCTTAGGCTTATTGTGGATTCTCCTGTATTTGAGTACGATCTGTCCAGAAATTCAGTTCCCTGTTTGAGCTCATGCAGGTTTGTTGCTGGTTGGTAGTAGCAGTCTTCTGGGGTCATTTGGGGTCGATATAATATCTGCCTTTTGTGATCCAGATTTTGTCAACACCTGCAATTAAGGTGTCCTCTGTAAAGCCATTATTTATGCAGGTGGTCTCTAGTGGATGTAGTGTGTTCTTGTTCATTATGAGCAGTTCTCTTGATACTTTTCCAGATAGTTCTTTTATGAATTTCTTTCCAAATATTTCATCCAGTGAATTTGATGTTTCTTTCTATCCCACCCTTTTGACCATGACCTGACAGAGCATTTAGGATTACCTACGGTCGGTTCAGATTAGTCAAATGAAGTTGACGATCCTCACCTTGTTAGTTCATCGGCTTTTTCATTGCCGGCGATTCCTTGGTGTCCTGGTACCCTCCAGTGCAACTATTCTTCGCGGAAATCCCATATCAACCGACATGACACCTTAAACCTCTCTAGGGCAGCTAAAGCTGTCGCTGTAAATTCTGATGCGCCTTCTATTGTAAGCTCTCATATTACTTTCTCTTGCGCAAACAAATATAGCATAGACCTCAGCTTGAAATCCAAAGGTGTTTTTGCCAAGTGGAAAGCTATCTTTGTATCTATCTGACTTGCTCTAGTACCGAGCTCATTCTTTGATCCAGCTGTGTACCACAGCAATTAATTCGCTCTACTTAGAGGGAGTGTATTTTCTTCTCTAGTACCTTTTGGTACTAGAAGTTGTCTTGTGGTCTTGTGATCTTTCCAGCCTGGTTAGAAATATCCTTGCTTAGCTCAATATAACATACTAATATGGCATCACTTACCGGAACGTGTACTTTTTCCAATGAAAACATGGATCATGGGTCCCACGCTGTTGTTTCGTGATTCTGAGCTGCAGAACGAATATTTCAAAACGAAATACCGCAGAGTGTCGTCAAGTGGTCGCCATACTGGACCAAATATGTCATTTTTAGCAACGAACATGTACAATAGGTACCGGTATGGTGTTTTGTTTTCTGCTGAATCACTTAAGGACACTTGCAGATCCACCGCCAGCCGCTGCTTGTCCAAATACACCAGGTCTTCGCTTCTACTACCCAAATCAAACAACAACGTACTTTGTGTCAGATATAAAAAATGCCTATGCTTAAAACATGTTTATCCAATCTGCGAAGAATGCAATGAAAATAGAGATAAGGATTAGGATCGATTTCTACTAAATGTTAGAGAAGTACATTATTATGAACCTTTTCCTTATTTGATTATTGTACTTAAAATTGCAAAGATTTATTGAAAATTAAATAAAAAAATTTTGTTCACTTATCAAATAGTATTATTCTCCAACCCTACTCTTTATGTAATTTCCAGACGTCCGATTTCTCAAGGGTTAAGTAAATCGAACCACCATCCTTTTGCTACCGCTACATGTTGCAATATCATATTAAATTTCAAAATGTAACAATATAATGGGATCGATAGTGAATTACAAATATATATCTACAATATGGATGAATATTTTCCTGAAGAATTGGATATGAACCAATGTTATTTTCACCCCTATTACTTCATTTCATATAAAGATAGGATTTCAGCATTAGGGTAAGATTCAAGTTGTAGTGTAACTTACTATGTTTCTACTTAATAATTTTAAATATACAGATAACACTGGTTACTAGCATTATAATGGGGGATGTTTGACATATGAAATAAATCACAGCAACAAAAATAAACTATTTATAATTGTTCTCATAGCAACATTCAAATAACAAAACTGTATACAACTAGGTTCTATACAGGAGGCATTCCAGCTATAGTTGTAGGGGCTGAGAGAATCTACATTTCTTTTATTTCCTTTTTTTTACATAATTAGACTGGCAGATTTCTTTCCTCAAGGTTAGAAAATGTTAGTACCTACATCAAGGCCCTTTTAAACTCATGAAAATTAAATAAAACACACACGGCACTCTTAAGAAAGGAAAAAAGAGATATTACAAAAGAAAACTTCTTCTGGACCAACATCGGACAAAGAAACAGAGGTAGGCCAACTGTCACCTGGAAAAAATCTCCAGAAGATTTGTCGAAAGAAGGAATGACATATGTAGTGAGTTACGAAAACTGGCTAACGACAAAAGCAAATGGCAATGAATACAATTTATATATATATTTTAAGACTAAGAACATTTGTGAACAATGATTGAAATAGATGTAAAAAAATAACCAATATTATCACTTTGATAATAAGAAAGAGTAGCACTATTAGTTGTGTATTTATTTTACAAGTAGATTTAGGATATATTTTTGGATATAGCCAAAATCCTTGTTAAAAAATGTATTTTTTAAAAATTAATAAAGTTATTGTTATGTAATCTTAACTGAATAAAAAGTTGGTAAACTTTACGTATAAAACATAATCCAGAAGGTTTTACTTTATAATAAATTCAAGATAATTGGATTCCAATCTTCTACGGACTTCTTTTCGAGCTATTTATTTTGTCGATCAATATCATAAATCAATGAACAAAAAAAAACTGGTTAATGTTTTATTTTCGTCAATCTAAAAATAACACCAAATTTAGAAGGGAAAAACAAAAGTCAAGTCGTTAAGTATGCTTTTGGAACATAAGGAACCATGCGAAATTAAATGTGCAAATATATAAAAATAAATATACCAATTTGACTAGACATATTTACAAAAAATGTACCCAAAGGAATTCCACTTTATTTTATTACTGTCGTTAAGATATAACATTTAAATTTTGAACGTAGTCGTCGTCTATGCAAATTTGTTATACCTGAAAATGTAGCAATAACGTTGTGTGGCATCAGTGTCTATATCTCGAACTAACGTTGTTAAATCTTATCACTTGATCTACACCATCAACTGCAACGATAAATTTTAAACCAGCAGAGCTATTGTAAGTAGCGCGCTAGTGTTTGTTTACTTACGGGGATGTCAAATCTACAATTGAATTAAAAAAGACCAAAAACTTTTATTATATTCTGGTTTCTTTGTCTTCAACCTCTTTGATTTCCTTTATAGTCTTGCGTTGGCCAGTCTAATACTCTAATTATTAATGCCCTTATTATTTTTCTCTCCTACATTAGCAGGTCATACTAGTCCCTTCTTGTCACAGTGTTTGGTACTCTTTCAACCTTCTATACAGGTATATTTAGTTAGCAAACAAAGTGCTCTTTCTCTCCATATTTCAAAATTGATCTTATCAATATCAACCTCGGAAATTGCCATTGCGGCTTTGTTCTCTTCTTTTCTTGCTGGTTCTTCCTTTCTGTTGTCTTTGATTCTTTCACTTCATTTATTTATTTCATGATTCTCCGCTAACTGTTAAGTGTTGCTGTTCTTTCTGTATTATCACATCTTCTTTGTCCCGTGTTCAATTTATATTCATTTTTTTAAGTTTTTGGTATTCGTAGGGAGAGCCTTTCACTGCGGATCCCTTGAAACCAACAGGCAAAAGGTACAAGGAAGAACTATTGCTAAATTCTGAGACACCCAAGCTGCCATAAAGACGTTAAATGCAAATCAAGGCTGGTCTGGGACTGTCTAGAAGCCTTAACAGAAGTGCAGCAAAAGCAATCTTCCAATTGCGTGGATACCCAGTAATAGTGTGCACAAAGGGAAAGCCCGAGAAGGTGCAACTAAGCCTCTGAAAGGACCAGCACCCTTCTGTGGCTTAACAAAATCGACCATAAAGTTAAACATGAATAAATGAACAAACACGAAGTCTCAGGAATGGGGGCCAAAGTCACCAGGAATGAGTCAGACGAATGGGTCAGACGTTAAAACTAACAGATATCTGTTAAAGCACAAAAGACACAATATAAGAATTCTTGCAGGGTGTAAAATGCTCAATAAGCAGATGTAGGTGCTAAAACTGACAGATAGTCCTTTATGTAGATTCTTTTAGAAAGAAAGGATCTTTCAAAAAAGAAATTTCTAGCTATAGTCGAAGAAAAGCCTAAGTATTTTTACTATCAAGTTACCATTTTTCATTGTATGGTGAAAATTTTATTTTATATTTATTTATCAAAATATTTCATAGTCGGCTGATTGCGATTCTGTCATAAAAATAAGTATACTGAATCTAGAACTACAATATTTGTAAACATATATTTACTATCAGAATCATATTATCGTAACTTTTGATTATGTTTATAACAATGCGAGTTTTGTAAATAAATAAATAAATAAATAAACCCCTTCCATCTAGTTTCACACACAATCTGATTGGATCGACTATCAAAGTAGAAGTGCCCAATGCAAGGCCGTTGGATTTGTCGGCCCTGATTCGACATTGTCAAATCAAATCAGCTCGTGCGGAAGGCATTTCTATTATTTTATTCTGTCAGCAAATCCAAACGTGATATACTCATATATACAGAGAGACTCACGCAGAACTGGGAATGCAAAAATACTTTTAACGTACACTGTATGATTTGGATTTTAACTTTTGTTCTCATAAATTTGGAAAATTGTTATGTGTAAATTAATCTCTAGAGACAAATAACAATAGTGGGAAATTGTAGAGTTGAAGGTAAAGTGGCCTGATAAGTAAAACAAAAGAACCTGGCAAACAAGAATTTTCTATATTTAGAATAGTAGTCTGTATACTTTATGTTTTGATGATTAATATTTTTTATTAATAACAGAACTAGGTACTATACGTGATGTATTACACATCAATATAATCATGAATAAGTAAACTACTCAAGAAATTATTAATAAAAGTTTCATTAATATTATAGTTACAACTTCCTGTTTATAAAACAAAATCCAAAATGTTTATATCGGTTAATAGGGGTGAGAAAAACATTGATTTATACCGTCCAATCAATCCTTCAGAATAATATTCATCCATACACAGAGAAAAAGGTTTTGTGGATTTTGTTAAATGTAATAAATATTTATTACGTATATAAATAATAAACATGGTGTTTCTTAAGTAATCTAAAATATTATATGGGGAGCTTCGTTACTCAATTTTAAGACGAAAAGTTCATATAAACATGTGTGATAGGTGTTGTCGTTTATGAGATACAGGGTGTTGAATTTATTGTAATAAGTCAGTTCTGATTGTACGTGAAATTAATTTTTCCCGGAGACGCTACTGGTTTTTAGAAGTAATACGCAAAAACATGCTTATTCTAAGTGGCCTTTGAAATAATGTTGACAAGTGTCAAATTTGAAAACCAACGCAAAAATCGTACATTTTTATTTGATTGACTCTGTGTTTAGTTAATAACTATGCCAGTGTTTACTAATGTTGAAATGGCTAATATGCATTTTTTGTACGGATTAGCGAATGGTAATGCCTTAGAAGCTAGACGTACGTATGCCCAGCGTTATCCAAATAATCGTTTACCATGTTCAGATACGTTTACTAAGTTACATATTCGTTTACAAGAAACTGGAACTTTTGCTAAATCGAAGAATATTATTGGACGACCCAGAACTGTGAGAAATCCTCAATTGGAAAACCAGATTCTTCAAATTATTGACCAACATCCAGAAACGAGTACAAGCAAAGTTGCAGATGAAGTAAATGTTAGTAACAAAACTGTTTGGAATATTCTAAAAGATAATTTATTGTATCCATATCACGTTCAACGTGTTCAACAATTGTTACCTACTGACTATCCATTACGCATACAGTATTGTCAATGGATTTTACGTGAAATCGCGAACAATCCGAATTTTGTGGCCAATATTCTATTTACGGATGAAGCCAACTTTTCTAGACATGGGATTATGAATTTTCATAATGACCACATATGGGCAGATGTAAATCCACATACCATAAGTGTAAAACGATTTCAACAAACATTTTCGGTCAATGTTTGGCTTGGCATTATCGATGATTATTTAATTGGACCATTTTTCCTTCCTGTACGGTTAACCGGTGAGACATACCAACATTTTCTAGAAAATGAACTTCCACTTCTTTTGGAAGATGTACCTATTATTATTAGAAGGCGCATGTGGTTCATGCATGACGGAGCTCCTCCACATTTTTCAGTGATTGTACGCGAGTTTTTAAATAATGTTTTTCCAGGCCATTGGATCGGACCTTAGACCATATACAAATAGACGTCAATTTTCTGTCCTTGTTGTGAAGCCAAAATAACTTTATGTTGTGTTCTATAACTATATGTTTACAAACAAATCCACGTTTGAATAAAACTTCTTCGGTTGTTTTCGTATATCTTCGACTGCACTGTCTCTTATAGCATGGAACATTGCGAATCATATGTAAACATTAATCTTACCCTGTTCATAAACTATTTGTGTTATTGTTTTCGTTGTATTAATTTTGGGTTAAAGTTATGATTTAAGAATTTTGATTAGAGTTAAAACCTTGTTAGGTACCTATTAAAAGACCTTTGCGCCGCTGGTAGTTGTTGTTTGTAAACAGTACTGCCCACACACCTCATCCCGTAGCTCCACGAACTTCATGCGACAAAGAGAGATAATATTGGCTTCAGTATGTTGTTCAGAAAAATGACGTCACAGCCAGTCTATTTGTATATGGTCTAAGGATCGGACGAGGCGCACACCCGTGGCGCCCTAGATCACCTGGACACAATCCTCTGGATTTTTGTGTGTGGGGATATTTGAAATCGCTTGTTTACACAACACTGATATTAAACGTACAAGATCTTCAAAATCGTATCATAGACGGCTGTAATGTTATTCGTAACAATCCTGGTATCTTCGAACGTATTCGACAATCCATTAGACATCGAGCGGATTCTTGCATTTTAGCTGGTGGTGGACATTTTGAACATTTGCTCTGAAATGTATTATTTTTTCTTTATGTTTAACACATGTTGCTTCTAATAAAATAATAAAAAAATATAAATCAGTAGCGTCACCAAGAAAAATTAATTTCACGTACAACACCCTGTATCTCATAAACGACAACACCTATCGCACATGTTTATATGAACTTTTCGTCTTAAAATTGAGTAACGAAGCGCCCCATATAATATTTTAGATTACTTAAGAAACACCCTGAATATAAATATTGCAACGTCTGGTGGGGCATATAGCCCAGGAAGTAGTTGTTTCCTCTTTAGAAAACGGTCAAGTTTGAGAAACTACTGAGAGTTTTCTGTACCTTAGAGGGTATATGTGAAAATATGTTTCCATTTTTAAATTTTAACTGTGTCTGTAAAAATTTAGTATACAAACTTTATTCATTGGCAATATTTATCCTCCTGTTATCCGAGAAACCGTTATTCACAGAGAGTTTGCAACAAAAAAGTAGCACTGCAAAACATCAGGTGAAGGAACGCACTATTTTCAAAAATAATTTCGATACGTTAGCGGACTACTTGTCAAATTTATGATTACAATAAAAAAGATAAGTTATCAGTTCGCACAAAGTGACTGATAATAACATTAATATTTAACCATTGTTTTACATCTTATCTGTGGTAAATTAATAATAAATACGAATAATGAAGGTAAAATTAAAGTGATTTAATAAAAAAAGCAAATATATCTAATTGGCTAGTTAGAATGTAAAAAAAATGTAACCCGACCACGCATCACACTTGAATTGTTGATTTTATTTTTTATGCAATGATGAGTTCTATACACACAAGGCCAGACATGTGAAGTAAACCATTGTTTTTTCAAAGTCAGTACTTCAGAAGATTGTTTTATACAAATCGACAATACATAATTTTAATGCTTCGGCTACATTAGCGGGCGAAGAATGGTTCCGTGTTGTCTCGACAAAAACATCGTTTTCGGGAATAGGCAAATACCCTAACAATGGCATTGTTGCCAGTTGGATGGAAGTTCCTCCAGGAGCAATGCATTCTGGGAGGGACGGGTTAGACAGAGTGTGTGTCAAAGTCGCAAACAAAAGAAATTATGCTAAAATAATAATATAATAAAATAATACTCCCGAAATATAAATAGAACGCTATGCAATCATTGATAGTTGAAACAAAAATATACAGATAAGATATAGTAATTATTTATTCTCTTACTAAACATTTATTTCTAGTCAAACAAAGCCGCACAGCCCAGTAGCTATTTTCTCATAGCCTAATGGAATGGCGCAATCATTTAATTATTAAATATCGACAATTATTATAAAAAAAAATATCTAAAAATAATTATTGAACAATTCGACCGAGCATAAATTAATCCAAACGTCTATTATCTTAATGGATTTACATTTTTTTTTTTCAATTTTATGGTGCTACCATACCATAAAATATTAATAAACAGCATAATATAATATCAAATATGTGTGAGATAAAATTAGCAACATTTTTATATTACATTTTTATTACAAAAATCATTAAGCAGATATCAAATTAAAATTCCTCATAATGTTTAAATAGACAATACGAAATCAAAGACGGTGGAGTTTTAAGCCCTACATTGTTTTTTTAGCGCTTTTGCAGAAGCGACACTGTCACTTTCCGATTTAACCATTATTTTGAGATGATACCTCACAGGGCACTGTCCAGTGAGAAGCCCTGCTGTCAATTTGATATCGCTTTTGCTCATTTCAAGAAGACAAGACCTTAAGAGACTAGATACTTAACAGTTTCTATACCAAGCTTGACCGTTTTCCATGAAAAAACAACTACTTCCTGGGCTATATGCCCCAACGGACATTGAATTACGTTCCAATAGAAAACGTGATGGCGACCGACTTCGTCGGTACTTAAAACCATCTCTGTCGATTGGCGTAAAATAATCATTCTGCATCCTGCTCTGCGGGATGAGAAGAACTACTTACCTCGTACTGATGAGACACAACAATGTCGAAACCGGTCTATAAGTAGTGTTCTTCCCGTTGATTTGCAAATCGACAGAGATGGTTTTAAGTATCGACGAAGTCGGTCGCCATCACCTTTTCTATTGGAATGTAATTCAATGCCCGTTGGGGCATATAGCCCAGGAAGTAGTTGTTTTTTCATAGAAAACGGTCAAGCTTGGTATAGAAACTGTAAAGTTTCTTTACCTTGGGTGCAGGTGGAAACAATTTTCTACTTTTTCAGTTTTTTTATTGACTGCACCTTATTGAAATTATTTCATGTATTGTTATCCTTCGATTACAGTTACCTTTGATCTGTTGGTTTGCAAATTAACGGTAGGATGGCGCTTTTACGACTATATCATGGAATCGTGGGTTCACGTTTTATGTATTGGCGTAAAAGAATCATTCTGCATCCTGCTCTGCGGGATGAGAAGAACTACTTACCTCGTACTGATGAGACACAACAATGTCGAAACCGGTCTATAAGTAGTGTTCTTCCCGTTGATTTGCAAATCGACAGAGATGGTTTTAAGTATCGACGAAGTCGGTCGCCATCACGTTTTCTGATGGAATGTAATGCAATGTTCGTTGGGGCATATAGCCAAGGAAGTAGTTGTAAATTAATAGAAAACGGTCAAGCTTGGTATAGAAGTTTCTATACCTTGGGTGCAGGTGGAAACAATTTTCTACTTTTTCAGTATGTATTTGTTTAACTATTCAAGTTTTATAAAAGCTTTTAGGACGTTTACAAAACATATTTTTAAAACAACCAATGTTTTATTGGCACTTACACAATGTTCTTACTGGCGTATATTTTAGAACAAAACGCTCATTAGACATGCTCTATAGATGTTGTTTGTTGCCTTAATAAAACTGTTTTATAACAGCTCTGTTACTATGATGCAATGAGGAATTTTAGAGCCGTCGTAAAAACGCTTTGTTTTACACAGCTAGCAACTTGAGCAATTTGTTTGTGAACATGCATATAGTCTCTTTAGTCGTTATACAGAGATACTAAACTAACATAATGTGGTAGCAAAAATGAAGTAATTGATTAGGTATAAAAAATACAAAATTTACCTATAGACTAGATGTGCAAAATTAAATGGGACAATTCTAATGAAATTTTAATTATGTTCTGTCTGTAATTTTTGTACAAATCAAACAGGAATTGTATAGGCAAATGTGTTCTTTCAATTTTGTTTTGTAAAAACTTTTTATGATCTTACGAATTAAAAGAAGATAATTTAACTGTAACCCTGAGGCGCATGCGGCTATTTGAATTTTTATGAATAATTTTATTGGTCGATAAAAGAGGTAAACATTGAATTTCCAAGCTACGTTGCCACGTTTGCGTAAATAAATGAAAAAAATAAATAAACCTTGGAAAGACGAGAATTGTATAGACATTGTTTAATAATTTAAATAGATAGTGAATTATCTTAAGTACAGTGTGGTTATTTTGCGGATAATGTTACTGTTATTATAACAAGGAAGTTCAATCATATTGTGGATTTATATTTGACATACATAAACACATCGGAAAATTTTAAAAAATTAATTAATTATACTAAAACCAATAATGATTAAAATTAGAGCGGATGGTCATATCTAAATTATTATGACAAAAATCAGTAATTAGCTTGTAATGAGTAATACTTATACATTTCCTGATTACTGATCAGTTAAAATTCATTATTTTCTGTATAGTGTTAGGTATTTATTACAACTAGTGGCAACGCTGTACGCAACGATATTTCTGTCTTTGTCACTTTACCGTAACTTCCATCACATCGTTGCATATAATATTTGAAATAATTGTACTAAGAATTTTTCTTTCATTCTTAACTCTCTCAAATATTAATAAGCACGCCCCCTATTTGCTGTCGTTCCATGCCAATAAATCTAAACTAATTAAAAAATCATTAGTTATAATCAATTTGGTGCTGCGAACCTCGCTTCGCTCGGCTCGCAGTGATTCATTTATTATAGATCAATTATGTTTAAATTTATAAATAAGTCACTGCGTGCCGAGCGAAGCGAGGTTCGCAGCACCAAATTGATTATAACTAATGAATTTTTAATTAGTTTAGATTTGTTGGCAAAAGAAAGTCTATCTTGTTTTCTTGGCCATCTCCAAACTTTTATCACTGGTTCAACCAAATCTGGTTTCGTCCGAAAAGAGCCATTGAGCTAAAAGCCAGTCTCTGTGTTCCTGTGCTCACTGTAGACGAGCGGATATGTGTCTGGGAAGTAAGGTGGATACTCCTATCGGTCTTCTTGATCGCAAATTGGATCTGGCAAGTCTCTACCAGATCTACTAGTCCCTTATTAAACATGTTACATCGAGCTGTGGGTCTTCTTGAAGTTGGCATGCGGCAAACTCAAGTTGCTGAGCAGATGGGTGTTTCTCAAACCGTTATCTGTAGATTATGGAAACGTTTTAGAGAAACATTTAATTTTAACAGCTAGGAGGCAACCAATAATAACTGCTCCTGAGTTGGTTCTGACTTCACAAAGATCAACAGGTCAATTGTATTTAGACAAACTAATTGAATTGTCTCTATATTTTTAATTCGTATTCTGTGTTATGAATAATATCGAAGAATTAATTGGCAGCAGTAAACATATTTTTTTTATCGACTAATCATACAAAAATGGTATCGATCACAAAATCAGGAAACGTGGTCGAGCTACACAATAGCTATTATTATTATTATTTTTTTGTTTACGACAATTTTTAAATTAAAGTGTACATAACATGCGACAATTAAATCAGAATTTATCAATGCAAACAGGTCACACAATGGAAGGTATAAAAAACAAAACTTACCATTGTATTCAAATTCATCGGAACGAGTCAATAAAACCTGAAACAATGATAAATTAATTAAAACACTTTTAACAGAAAACAGATAAGTAGTTTACACAGTTCTTGGTACAATAATTGACAGTGGTAAATACAATGCTACACTAGTTGATATTTATGTAAACATTATTACAAGAAATTAAATTTAGGATTTTCAAAAAACCCGCTGTCATTGCATTTAAAGTATTTATAGAATAAATAGTGGAAGTTAATTCAACCTTTTAATTGTTTATTGTTCTAAATAAGATGAACTTTCACATAGTAAGGGTTAGTACCATAAATTTCGTTGAGATTTACATCGCATAACAGATCTGTATACTTTTAGTAGTACCTCATATCTAATAAAACAGTTTGCCTGTATTTTTTAGATACGTTTCAAGTTAGCTCAAGTTGTGAGACAGAAGTTAAGACAGATATTAATAATGTTAGTGGGAGAATGTACTCAAAGCAGATCACTGAGGAACAACTTAATTTGAGAGAAGGCCCATACTAGTTAATACTTAAAATACATTGGTTGACTGGACTATAATGCGCGTCCTGCGTGCTAAATCCTGCTAAATACGAGAAATAAATTACCAGAGTGGTAACACATCAACATTATATACATAATACTAACTGTGCAGTATATTCGTCAAGTTATTCACTGTTAAAAAAGTTTTTATTAGAGCCGATTACACAAATATGTTTTAAAAATCGCTAATTCGCTAACTGTAATTTTAACAATACTTTTGGTCATGTTGTTTACATGAGGATAACGTAAAATGAATTATCTTACAAACGTTAAATGATTTGTAAATGTTTTACACTCGATACTAATTGTTTAAATAATTTAAAATATATTTGTATAATCAATTGTTTGAGAATTCGTCAGAAAAAATGGTATTTATTTTGAAGAAAAAAAAAACACATTACCAAAATTATTGATAGAAATAATAAACTAGGTAAAATTAAAAAAAAGAGGTACCTTATGTTGTTCAATGTTGTTTGTACGTGACATAATTTGTATTACTGGAGTAAACAAGAATCGGTTAGTCATAATTCGGCTAAATGTAGGTATTGTTTTGTTAAAATAGCAAAAATACCAGTTATCAATGAACTATCAAATTTCAGCTGTGATGTTGGTTTTAGTAAAACAACGCAAATAAATACATGTTGATTTCACCTTTTGGTGACGTCCACTTGTACTTGGTACATCATTAAGAGTGAGAGGACCAGCAGTGAGAGGATTGTAAAGAATGACAAATATATTAAATTGATTGTACTAACCCTTACTTTTTGGAAGTCCCTCCTATTAAAAATAATAAAAAACTCTTCGTTATAACGTAACTTCCAAGTTTAGCACAAGATTAAGCGTTTTCATAGGACGAAATCACAAAACTGTGATATTTTGACAGGTGAAAGTGAAACCCAGAGTCTTCTTCATAGCCACTGTCACCTAGTCCAGTGAGCGTCCAGACAGCTCAGCAATTTCTACAGGAATGGATAATGGTGATCCAACTATGTCTACCACTCTGACAATCCTTGTTGTAGCGAAACAGCTGTCAATGAGTTTTTGAAAAGCAATGTTTTAAATAAAAGTGGAAGTTTCGTTAAAAAGTTCAATTTTTTAATGTTCTTAGTAATAAATATTTGTATGATAATCTTCTGAAATGTCGGTGTTTTCAACAAACAAAATTAATTAAAATTGCAAATTGGTGGAACTTTTTTTTATATATATAAATAACCAGTTTTTGTGTTTATAATAAAAATGGAGCACGCCATAATGTGTTCAAGATCTAATTATATGTATGATGATAAATAGGATAAATATGTTTACGCCAAAGAGGGTAATAATTTAACAGTAAATTATAAATATTTTAGTCATTAAATAATATAGATAAACATTTTAATCAAATTGATATTTTGTTTTTGTCTAAAACCCGAAGAAAGTTAATATTTTATTAATTACATTCAACAAACGATCAATCGCACATTATGCCCGTCTTAATTGTCACAACTATATAATATAACAAGTTAAAACTTTCGGCTTGTGCTATGAAATGGCTCGCGCGTAAAATGTTTGGCCACAGAGTAATAATACAAGTCAGAGTATCGACTCGCTGTCGGCTCCTTTGATGTTCGTAAGACAACAGCAGCCATTGTTTGGGAGTATAAACCACAAAACAGAATATTGGTTAGTCTGTTTTGTGGTATAAACTCAGGATAGTACTAACAATGAGAAGATTGTTATTTTCTGAATGTTTAGAAAAATCAATTTGATTTTAAGATTAATAATATTAACTAAACGTTGATTTATTTGTTTTTAAAAAAATAAAATTAGTTTTTTAGGTATTGCACGCAATTTGCCTCGTTAGTAAGGAAGGATATTAAGAATTAAAAAAAAACAAACATCAAAAACTTTTACAATTATCTATTTCTCCAAATTAACAACTTATCTTTATTTTCATTAGTTCTGAAATTTCTGTTGATACATATAATGGTAGTGTATAGTCTTAACCTAAAATTTTAAAAAATAATTTTTTCACAAACAGCAATGAGAAATATGTACAAGGATGTATAAAAAATTCATTACTGCTTATATTAATTAGAGTTTGAAGAACATGATCTTTTATTGCCAATTCCTCAAACACTTTTTCAAAAATGTTACTTAGTTGAGGAATAAATATAATAAAATTATTACCAGGCATTAAAATATTTCCAAAGAGAATATTATCTTAATTTTTATATATGCTTTAAATAAACTGAATATAGCTGAATCATCTTAATCTACTATGGATTTAGAATATTGCTCACATTATATATTTTTTTAAATATCCACATACATAACGTTCAGCATTTTGTTTTACCTGAAAATGGATGCTTACCCCCTCCATATAGAGTCGATACTCTGATTTGTATTATTACTCTGTGGTTTGGCCGTTACCATTGGGAGAGTGTGGGTATGTATTACGGAATCTGGTATCTTATAAAAACATCAACCCCATCACAAAATTATGCTTATTTTGCTATACCACCTTAATGCAACTGCTCACCATTGCTCATAGTGAATTTTTGACCAAAAACAAAACTGATTCCCGATATGCCTCCTACAATTATTCCACCCCATACCATGATTGCGCCATGATCAAATTAGAAATTAATTTAAAATTGAAACAGTGTATAGCATTTCTACTTTTTCTATATCTCAGGATTGTTTTAGCAACTTTTTTAAACGAACAAGTACATTTATCGTAAGAAATCTTATCCGAACATGATTTCTGGTCTCCAATACTGAAAACTAATGCAATACTAATTAAAATTAAATAAACATGACCCTATGCAGAAAGTATACGCATTTAAACTTATTTCAGTAACATTTCTTGAATTTCTTTTTCAAAAGGAGAACAAATTAATGAAATATATTACAAATAGATCTTTGTCAGGTGAAAGGAAGACAGTTTATTTTAATTATTTATCATTGCAAACAAATTAGATTTTAAAGACACATGTATTACGACATCGCTGGCTTCTGAGAGACAGAACACAAAGACCGCTCATCATAATTACGTAAAACTTTGATTGTTAGCCCGTAAAAAATTTCAAAAGCACCTGCCTCTGGCTAATACGAAGTAACAAAGAAAACAGTACTGATAACACGGGATTCAAAAATGGCGTATGATTCCTCGATTTGTGCTAAGCCGGTGTAATGACCTGTAAGACGAGATAATACGCACTCAAAGGAAGGCACTAAAAAATATCCATGGGTGTATTTACGGTCTTTAACTTTACATAAAAAAGTATCAACAAAAAGAATTCTCTGCTACTTTGTTCGAAACTTGTTTGATCATTTTTCACTGTTTTACTGAAAAATGAAAAACCCAAAGTCTATGTCACAGAATTTTATTTTATTGTTGATGGAAAAACAATATTTGCAACTAGTTCCGGCCTAGCATTGAGGCCATCATCAGGCTATAAAAAAGGTTAATTAGTGGTGTAAACCAAAAAGACAAAACAAAAGAAAAATCATACCTCAGTGTAAAATTAAAACAAATATAAATATAAGGACCACAATTAAAACATAAAATATAAAATTACAAACATTTTTAAAACAAACAAACCGATAAAAATTAAAATAAATATAAGAACATGTAGGATAAAACTTATAAAATAAAATTCGTGGTCTAAAATTAACTTTTTATATGTTTTAAAAAGAAAGAAATATGGGGAGGCGAGTTCATCATAGACTTATAGATTAAAACTTTCCAGTGTAACTGCAGTCCGACATAATAGAAGGCAAGAAGAATAAGTCACAAGAAGAAGAACAAAAGATTAGTGAGGTTATGATGACAATAACAATTAAGATTAATTAAAATGAAGATAAACAATATAGTAAAATGTACGAAGCTAATTGGACGACAGAAAACAGATAAAGGAAATATGGAGGACCGAGTAAAATCTGTTACAAACACATAGCATTAAAAGGGAAGACTAAGAAATATGTAAGGGTCTTTTGGTCTCAACTGTTCATTCAAACATACAACTGCACTGTCTCTTGATGCTTCATTGATCTCTAACATTTCAAGTAAATTCATCCTGGGACCTTTGAAACATTTATGTAACCTCGAAACATTGGACTTAGAAAAGGAGTGATTTTCAACAATGATATGGTTGGCAAAGGCTGATGGTGAATTCGGTGGGTCAAAGTCTTTGTAATTTTTAACATGATTGAGATGTTCTTTTATTCTAGTATCTAAAAGGAGTCCTGACTGACCAATATACACGTCAGAAGATTACTAAATTAAATTAGCAAAAGGTAGGCTAGAGCAAAAGTCGAATTGCTTCCTCGTCAACTTGTGTTATTTTAGGATTACATACTAAGATAAAATTTGGAAAATTATAAAATTTCTTCAATTATTGAATCGTGTTTAAAAAAATTGTTTAATTACCATTAGTTAAAATACGTTTTAAAACACAATAAAATATTAAATGTAATTAAGATAATCTATATAAACGGTTTCATTATAAATAAATCTACGTATAATCTTAAAATTACTTAGGTACATCAAATAACAAAAGATTAGAAACTACCTGAGACCGAAGTATTTTTTTCTGTTTTTAAAACAGGTCCAACTAATCACTAAAAATAATTCTTATCAGAAAAAACAAATAATAGAACAAAAATTTATATAGATTTAAGAGAAATCCAAGGTCAAAAGGGTAATATTTGTAAAAACGATCAAGATTTCAGTTCGTGGAGAAGTTCCTCGGGGATCTAAGACACATCTGATGCCTATTATGTAGAAGTTGTAGTCTCTTACATATCAGGAATTGTGGTAGAATTATTAAAAAACTTTGTCACTAATTTAAAGTGTTTGAAGAGTAATGTAGCAGCTTAATTACTAAGAAAACAAAACACGTATGACGAACCTTCCAAATTTGTTGTAGATGCATGTAAGGAAGCAAAAAATTTTAGTAGATTTTTTAATGCCACCGAAGGAATTTTTAAACAAACAAAATTTATAAAATTTATTGATTTCAAGGACATTACATAATTTACACACTTATGTTTTTTAAATATTTGAAGTTCTGTCGGAACATTTGATTTTTTTTACCAAATTAATTTCAATATATGAAATTATCATAAAACTATTAAAAAATTGAATTTAAATAATACTAATTTGCGGGGAAAACGCAAAAACTGGTGGGTTTTTGGACTCTGTATTTTGGGATACACACGATATATTCATTATCTATGTGGAAAAAGGAAAAATAATCAACAAAAAATCCTCTTCCACTAAGAAAATGTCACAAACCAATGAAAATCATGGCGAAATTGCACGAATTGGTTTTCGAATTGCTTCCCCATCCACCGTACTCTCCAGATCTGGTCCACAGCGATTTATCTGTGGGTTCGATTTATAGGTGGACAAAATTGGCGCTCATAATTAAGGTAACAAGTGCATCAATTTATCAACAAGTTCGGGGTAGGTGGAAAAAATTTAGGAATGAAGAAGAACTTACAGCTGCTGTTTAATGCCATTTTGAGGACAAGAATATATTTATAGTGGATTTAAGATGTTAAAGTGTTATACTGTATTCAAAAGCAAGGGAACTGTATTGAAAAACAATTAGTTTTCGATCTAGTTTTTTTTAAATAAATAGATATCCCTCGTATATATTTTCCAGATATTAAATTGCTTAACAACAGCGTATTTAAAAGTAGCGTGAATCATCACTTAAACATTTAATTTATACTAAATTCCCTGTACAATGACATTAATGAGTAAGGTGTTTTTTTAATAATGCATTAAAATTGTTTCAATTATATGGATTGAACGTTTTTAATTTATTTTTATTTGGAAAATTTTCCCGCTATTCTCAAAAATTTGTTTAATGACTCTATGAATTAAACGCTTAAATTTTGTAAATTATGTCAAGACAGTCAAAAACAATGTTTTGTAGGTAAGATATTCTAATACAGTGTGGGCCACAAAAAACAGTGCACCTCGATATTTGGCAGTATTTATTGGATTTAAAAAAAAATGAGAAAACAGGTCGATTTTTTGTTCCAAGGGGGACACATTTTTACGATACACACATCTGTCATTTGTCAACCACCTCCCGTCCACTTCCCTAACCCCTTATTTTTAAATAGGGCATGTACCTTGTGCGGCATATCATTAGAAAGGTATTTAGATGGAGTATTCAGACATAACAATCTTTTACGATTTTTTTTTGATATTTACACCGTCTTTGCCAAAAAAGTCTTAATTCTATAAAGTACAACACCTCTTAAAAATGTAACGTAACGCCTATGGTTTGTCATTCTTCCTGTCATATCAGAAGTAAATAAAAACAAACAAATATTGCAAAAGCAATAAATTAATTGCAATGTAAGAAAATTAAATGAATATATAATAAATTAAACAGTTTACTTAAATTAATATTAAATTATTTAATTAGATGTTCAAAATGGTGTCCAGCGACTTCCATACAATTGTAGAGCCGAACGTTTTGAAACATTTGAGGGGTTACTAGGCTGCATTCATGTACTATTCCTCGTCTTAGTTCTTCCAATGAAGCGGGTTCGGTTTTATAAATTTTGGTCTTTAAATAACCCCACAGAAAGAAATCAAGGGGTGTTAAATCGGGGGATCTTGCAGGCCATTCAATAGGGCCTCTCCTTCCAATCCATTGCCTAGGAAATCGTTCATTAAGATATTGCCTTACTTACAACTCTACGCTAATGAGGTGCACCGTCTTGTTGGAAAAAGAGATCATCTTCTGAGTACCTATTATCATTTTCAATTACGTCTGTGAGAGCGGGATCAATAGTGTCTTGTAATAATTCGAGATATGTTTCTCCGTTTATGACGGAAAAAATGGCAAACCATAGGCGTTACGTTACATTTTTAAGAGGTGTTGTACTTTAAATGAATTAAAAATGTGTCCCCCTTGGAACAAAAATCGACCTGTTTTCTCATTTTCTTAAAATCTAATAAATACTGTCAAATATCTAGGTGGACTGTTTTCTGTGGCCCACACTGTATACATATTTATACACATACAGTGTGGAAAAGCCAAATGGAATAAATTCACGGTAACTGTACATATTTATAGAAAATACCGAAACACATTTACATTCTTGAAAATGAAAATTTTATACCTTCAACCCCCTTTGAGTAACAGTTACAATCCCCAATTTTTTAGAAGAGAGGTATTATGGGCTTGTGACATATCGTTTGAAAGGTCTTTTCATTCTTTATTCAAAAATGTTAGGGTTTTTAAATTTGATGATATGGAGATACGCTTTTTTATGAGCCCAACATTTCTAATGCAAACATGGATCAACTACTATAAACCTGAATCGAGCAAAATAATATGACTTCTATACTTTTTTCTGAACGAACATTATAAATAATTTTAAGTAAACAAAATAGAATTCTTTTAACATGAAACTATAGTATCTATAATGGAAATATAAAATTGTTGTAAACAACAAGTTATATACAACAATATTAAATTCAAATTTCAAAAATCGCGTACGTTTCTAATCTTTAATCTCAGACAAGGCCACACATAGATTTGTGCTTATATTTAAACGGTCCTTCAAACGACAAACACAATTTTGTTAATTCCCACGAGGTAGTCGTTTAATAATTTTAAATACTTATTTGTTGTTAATAACTAAACTCATCCGCCAATCTTTGATTTATTGTTCAATTTATGCTAATGCTTAATATTATTATTATTTTTTAAAAATTACTTTAAACATAATGTAGGATTTAATGTAGATGAGACACGAATAGCTTGCATGTTGTCTAACCATTTCCCATTTAAAATTTTTATTCTACAAATCAACGTAAACAAATCAAAAACAGCCACACCACAAACGAAGAAAATATACAAAAGCTCTTACCTCTCAAGTTGACAGTATCGGAATACCAATTACAAATAACTAAATGAAATAAAAAAACACTTTCAACACATATCTCATAACAATCTTCTTTAAAATTGCGTAAAAATACTGTTTTTGTATCACGCTCCCAAGAATTTATATTCATAGAAAGTTCTTAAAAAATTTATATTCTACACAAAATTTAGTTTCTAAATGATATACTCTTCCTATATTGCAGTAATTTCCAAAGTAACGTGGCTGTTTGCATACTGAGACAAAGTACGAGGAGTACTTCATGTTAATTTTTCAATTTCAAATGCAACTAGGCCGTGGGCTAAAGAGTCAACTAAGAGAGCAGCGCTTCTTTCTAAACCAATGTACGATTTTGAAACATATCTATCGCCATGCTACTTTGCTTTAGATTACCGCCTTTACGAACCTTAAGAATCATGTTCACCTGGGACTTTACTAGAAAAATATTCCAATGGGAAAAAATTCCATTACTATTTTCCAATAAAAATTTTCCTACGTATTCTCGACTCAAACTGGAATATAGATTCCCAAGGGGATGCCTTTACGCGTATGTCGATGATATGGTTGTAGGACGAAAAGGAAGTAACCAATGGTAATCGAGTATTTTGAATGTTTTTATTGTTTTCATATTGGTAGGATAAATTTTTATTTGACGTTAGTGAACTGTAGGTATATTTATATTACGTATCTTGTTATCTTTGGTCTTTTATCTTAACCTATATTTAGCACAGCCTATCTTCTCCAAATATCAAAAGTTAGACGTCCTTTAGTAAAGAATATTAATAAACAATTTCTAAGTAATTAATTAACGGTATATTACGAAGGCATATTAAACGTGACATTCAAACATTTTTTACGCAACTTAATATTTTGATTGAATTTAGTCATTTCCTCTCGCTGCGACCTTTCATCAAATAACGCACTACTTTCAATATTCACGAATAGAAATTTTTAGCAAAACATGGAAATTGTAATCATAACTTTTAACTACTGTTAAGTATGCATTATTTATAATCATCCATTGTATTCAGTTTCTATTCAAACAGTGATAATTTACGTTTCTCTTAATTATTTACTCAACTGAATGCGAAACAATAAAACTCGCAATAGATTTGTGCTACAATCTCAGATAAGCCTCTTGGGAAAAATTTAATATTCTACTTGCACCCTATCAGGCCAAGTTAATATTTGAGACCCTCTTTGTTATTTTGCAAATGAAAGGGCCGTCATACTACTCGAACACTGGTTTTGACATTATTATGTCGTCATCAGTACGAGGTAAGTACTTCCCATCCCGCAGAGCAGGATGCAGAATGATTTTTTTTACGCGGATACCTATGTCCTTAATGCAAGATTCCAAGCAGAGTTGCCGAAGCTACTCCGACCGGAGTAGATCTACTCCCTCTGATCTTCCTCTACTCCGCTACTCCAAAGGATTTATTTCTACTCCGGTTGAGTGTACGAATCAACAATTGGTTCAGAACGGACAGTTGTGAATGCCGATTCTTCTGATAATTAGATTTTATGCGCTTGAGAGAAAACAAAAGGCGTAGGCCCCTAGGCTAGTTACAGTTGTCATGTCTACACTTTGTCATGGAACACCAAACCTAATCAGGGAAGGTGTTCTGTGTTTTATCCCCTCGTTCATCTTTTTTCGACAATATTTGAGAATTTCATAATGAAACTTGTAAAATAGCTGTTTTGTTAGTGAGATAGACTGAATTATTCAAAACTTTTCTACGAAATTTTATGAAAAAAGAATACTTGGATGAAACAGCTGTTCATCAAATAAATGTTGAAAATCATCATCAACTCTTAAAAACAGAAAATATATATTTTGACGTAAAAGAGAATGAAAATGAATTCTTGATATTTAGTACCAATGCTCTTGGCTTTTACATAAAGTTATGTAAACAAATAAAAAAATGGATTGATTTCAATGATCCCCTGTTGAATTTCTTAAAATTATTTTCTCCCAAAAAAGTAATGAGTAGTATAAATGAGAGGCTGTCAGGACACAACCTTGAGATTTTAAAGTGGATGGTATGTGTAATTGGCTTCAGATGGATCGACACCGTGGTAATACAAGAAGTCATACGATCTGGGGATCACCTTTCAGTTACATAAATTTTGGACTTTTTCCCCCAATTAATTCCTCACGTAGATGTAGAAAATTTGAATAGTGAATATCGTTTGGTCGGTTCTGTGAACTCTTCTTGGAATTTTCAAGATAAAGTGAGTAAAAGCGCCATCCTACCGTTCATTTGCAAACTAACATATGAAAAGTAACTGTCCTATTGTCCCTTCTGGGCCCTTATTCTTGACTGAGCGAGTAGAGCTTCAAGACATACGTTTTATATTTATTTTGCTTGGTTACTCTGTCATTACAGTGTCAAAGACAAAATATATCTTCCCTCGGGAACCTTGACTCCCTTAGTCAAGAATACGGACCGTGGGCTCTTCAGGTTAAAGAAGCACCCAAGAAACGTCCATAAACCTATTCACCAACTGCTACCAAGCATTCTAATCTTCCTTAAAAGAATAGGATTACAACAAGAGACCACCCAGCAGACCACTAAAATTCGTACATACAAGTGATTTCACAAGTTAAGTCTTAAATCACAAAATCCACTAGAAAGTTGCACATATCTAAATGGGCAATAAGGGAGAGGCAGGCGAATGAATCCATAAGAGGTCGGTCCTCAAATATATCTGTTGAAGCACAAAAGGTACAATATGTCTTTTAACAGGGGACAACAAGAATTACGCGCTAAAACTAACAGATAGGCCTTTGTGCAGATTCTGTCAGGAAGAAGAGAAAACATCTGAACACATTCTTTGAGAATGTGAATTTGAAGGTCTTTCAAGGCAGATATTTCTAACTGTAAGCGAGGAAAACCCGACTGCTAGAAGCTAGAGTGAAGAGGGAGTCACTGTACAGTACTAAAGACTAGCACAATAGATCTGGATAAGATCGAGGTGGTAAATGGCGTGAAGCTGCACAGTCCTTACATCTTATCTAATATCTATAAAGTATTTTGTCCTCCATGAACATGAAGGAATTTTATTAAGACGTATTGCTGGATTCTCTTGTTAGAATATGTTTTACACTCAAGAAGTAAATGTATAAAGGTGATTAGTACATTCATTGTCGCAGTTAGGCTCTATTTCCAAGTTTTTTCCG
This sequence comes from Ophraella communa, assembly GCA_035357415.1. Classification (NCBI taxonomy): domain Eukaryota; kingdom Metazoa; phylum Arthropoda; class Insecta; order Coleoptera; family Chrysomelidae; genus Ophraella; species Ophraella communa. The sequence goes on along the minus strand of CM068980.1, from coordinate 56,298,412 downwards.
AGTTTCTTCACACCATCAAGACTTTTTAACCTTTTTTATTCATTCTATCTGCCCCAGAAACGATTATTAACACTCTTATTGCAAAAAAAATGTACAAACTAACTACCTCGATCCATATTTTTCAAATTATAACAATATCTAGGCATATCTAGATTCGTGTGATTACTTCATTCTGACACTTTGTGTCCTCCTCTTAGAACCCGATGATGGTGTGCCGATTTTTTTTAATATTCATAAAGTTAGGCGAAAAACAGTTGTGTGCCACACGTGCATAAATGCATTAGCACCCCTTAGCTGGTATTTGCTGCCGTCGCTACGCTCAGGCCCTCCTTCCGCCCATGTGACACAATATACTAGTGCATGCCTATGATAACTATTTATCGCTCTTCTTTTCAAATGGACTATAAACTAATTGCATTAAAATTATATCTGCTATTTTTCTATATTATTTTTTTATATCCTCTGACTAAATAAACAATGGTGTTGTATTAAAATATTTATTTATACTTGAGGCACACTCTGTGTAATGTAAAAATTGATAAAGGCTAATAAAACGTCATTTTAGATAAACGTTAAAAGTCTTAAGTGGTTTTTAAAACAGGATACCTACTACTGAAGTGTTTTTTTTTGAGTTTACGCAGATAAACCTTTTCCCGGGTTATTGCACTTTCAACAAAAAACGTAAACGTAAATTATCGATACCTCATAACAAATTCAAAGTTGAGTAATACTAACTAGCCTAATATCTTCAATTAACGTTCAAGTGAAAGTGGTTTTGTTTTGTAGCCGGTTACGTTTGTTGTGAAAGTTAAAAGTTAATGACAATGACAGAGAATATACGATTTTGTAATTTTCTCCAAAGACTTGACGTATGCGCACGTAATACCAATCAATATGAAGGTTTCGCTGTTTAAACAACACTTCCTGAATTTGTTTTTTTTTATTGTTGGTAAGATAACTTCCGTAATTCGGTACAGCTGGGATCATAATAATTGTAAGATGTTAAAAATTTATCCGAGATTTGCAGGTTTTTTTAACAAACAATCAAATGAGAAAAGTAAAATTAGATTATTTTTTTATTAGATATCAAACAAAGGTTAGAAATAAAAACATTGCTGTCCTTAAACTGTTGAGTTCCAATAACTCATTTTCTACTCTGACATATACACTGTTACTAAAAATAATCTCTTATTCTTAGGTTATTCCTTATTTAAACTTAAAATTGTTGTCCTAAGTATAAAGTAGGTATAAATTGTTCACAAATAAACTCGGAATAAATATAATATATATAATAATAAGAATAAATAGTTATAACTATTCCCACTTTATTCCAAAATAATGATTTGGCAACGTAGCAAAAGTCGACACAAGTACATGGAACAGTGTCAAATTAAATGAAGTATGACAGTTAAAAACAGTTTGTAGTTAATTTGAGTTATAAATTGTTGAGTGTGAAAAGTTTTGTTGTGAAATTCTGTCATTGACTAATTCACGCACTTATCAAATGAACCAATAATTAGGAGCTTTGGTCAAGTTCGGATTATCGATACCTAACACCAAACTTTTAAATGTGACAGTTAAACGTCAAATATAAATAATCCCGCCGTGCACGCATTTAAAAATAAACAGATTTGGCATAAATTCTGTCAAATTAATCAATGAAAAAATTGATGTTAATGATATTTAAGTACGTTATGTTAAATATGTGTTTTTTTCGATGTCAATCTTTTTCTTGTTTATTAAACTATTTCTCTAGAAAACCTCTTAATTTTTTTGCTAATGTCATCTAATTCAGCCGAATTTTAGTTTTTTTACCGTTCCCTCGGTTTGAGAACAAGAAAACTTTCACTCTTGACTGAATTCATCTTATTATTTCTATATTTTATTTGACAACTAAACTGGACCCAAGAAAACTTCTAGCAAAAGTCCAGGAGCCACTTTACCACATAGGTTATCGATGAAATGCCAAACAATCGTAAGATTACTTTGACTGTCCCCATACCACTGAGGATAAAAGACAAAGAGGCAGCAGAGGTACAGGAATAGTTAGAGGAGGAAATGGAGAGCAGGTGGACCGGAAGTTTAGAGAGGTAAACTACTTTTTGACTCAGGTACTCACTGGACATGGGTCAAGAGTAGGGTATCTCCATGAGATTAGGAAGAGGAAGACAGGAATGTGTGAAAGGTGTGAAGTGGAGCACGTGTTTAGATGTTGGAAGAATGAGGAAGTATTAAAGAAGTTGGAGAGTAAACTTGAGGAGGCGATTTATTGGAAAAACATGGTCGACATAATGTTGAGGGGCAAAGAAGAAGAAGTGGAAGGGAATGTTGTTGAGGTTGCATGTAGCAGAAATAAAAGAAGAGTGTGTAAGGAACCGTCGCCCGTCTTGAAGTATGCTAGGGTGCTAGGGCGAATTTCTGGGTGGGTATGGTTGGTAAGCATCCCCTTGGGTGATGAATCCAAAACTGTATGGGTCCTGGAAAAGATGAGTTTCCCATCTCAGCCAAAAAAAAATATTATTCTAAAGTCACCGCCATTTCTTGAGATCATAGCAAGTTTTTGAGGTATTATAGTGCTATATAGGCATACTTTTATAGTTGAGGGATAGTTCGATTTAAAAATATATGAGTTACTGTATTGTTATAGTGTTGTAAAGGTAAATTCGGAGTCAACCTGATTCTCTTAAAAACAGATTTATATCAGGATTAAGAAAGGGCCCAGTATTGAACAGAGTGTGTGAGGAAAATCATACAGTTTCGTAAAATAATTTGGTAGAGGTAGCCTTAAAGAAAGAAGCAGTTATTATACAGAAAAGCAGCTTAATTCCAGTCGATAAAATAGAAAATAGTGTTGACACCAAGTCAGGAGAGTCTAAGGAGGAGATGAAATCATGCTCGCGTTAAAGAAAACGTTAAGGATTATAGGAACGGTAACTTAAAACAAATAGATGTAAAAATTGTAATGTATTAAGAGTTTGATCAATAGTAATGAAATTTATTGTACTAACCCTTATTCTATGGAAGTCCAACTCACTAATAACAATAAGCAAGCTGCTTTAATGTGGAAGTTTTTTTAAAAAGTATAGCAAAAGTACACATTTTCTTGAGCCATCAGACAGCCAGGCAATTTATGAACGAATGTTGAAAAATAAGACAGTAGGAATGTTAGCCATGGCCACCTAATAGTCCTGACTCCTGAAAATGCCTATAGATTTGACATTCTTAAGATTTCTGAATTATATCGTAAAAAACGATAATAAACCACAAATTACTGCACTAACTTTTGATAATAACACTTCTAAGGGGTGGTTAATCTATAGTAAATAATGAGGTAAATAACCCTGTACTTAATTTACAGCATTCTAATGTTTCCATCTATAAAGAATTAGCTAACTCTCCTTGTAAAATGGTTTTAATAATTAAGCAAGCAAACAAATTCTATAAATAAATAATTACACACCATTATAACACAGTCAGCGTCGTATTTAGGATGGCCTAAATTTATTTGTACGGTCCTTACACATTATTTTGATTACTCTTTGATGATTGTAATTTTATACTAAATTTTGCAACACATAAAAACCGAGTATTCAAAATCCAATTTTAGACGTTTGCCTATATGTTAATCCAATGTTGACCACAATATCAAATAATTTTATCATAAATTATTATTTTTTTTAATTATAAGTAAAATGTGTTAATATAATCTTATTTACCTTACAAAAATGTTCACTGGAATATTAGTAACGATCAACGTATTGATCAAAGTTTAAGTGTAATAAAGGTTTTTATGTAATTCGATTACACATCGATCAGCACGTGCGTGTAACGATCTATCGGCTCAATTGTAACTTTCTGAAAAATGTCTGGTGTTGCACTTTCTTTGCGAGGGAATCCCCTTCAACTTTCACTACGGTATAAAATCCAGATAAATCAGAAGAATTTTTATACATTATATCATAACTTGGCGCCGGCTGCCAATTAATTATGAAAAAAGTTCATAAGTCAAGAAGCAAAAGAAGCGCGACTAGTAACAAGATGAAGTAACAACAGACTTAAAAATGTTTTTAGTTTGTTTTAGAATTATTGTTTACTACTGTTATTTTAATTGAATTATTTTATATGTGGACTATTTTTAAGAGTTTTAAATGCATTTTTTCTAAGCCCTATCTTTAAAGTACCTTGTATTTCACTAGTTTGTAGCTCTTAAAACGGCTGTTTATGGTGAGAGTGAAAAAAAGTGAAAAAGCGTTAAAAAAAGTGCCATAACGTTAACTTTATTTCACGCTTGCCATAAGCCGATGCAATTGAATAGTGCAATTCATCCACACCTTTACTGGAAAAAATATCAAGTTTGCTTTGACTTTGACAGTACATGAACTATAACTCATTTGACGTTAGTTTTTATAAATAATCCGATTTGTCTAAGAGAATTCAGTAGTTGTTCCTATTATTACAATGGATAGTGAAGATTCCGACTTTGAAATAATATGTACCCCCGAAGAAATTATAGAAAAGGCAAATGTGGCCACATTAAATTTGCTGCCGGAAAAATCCAAAGAAAATTATATAAAAGAGTATGACACTTTTATGAAATGGAGAAACGAGAACAATATTCATAGCTTTACAGAGCGAGTACTGTTAGCTTTTTTTGAAGAAAGGTCTAAAAAATTTAAGTGTTCTACATTATGGTCCAGCTATTCTAAACTAAAGGCAACCTTAATTATTAATGATAACATAGATATAAGTAAATACTCTAAGCTAATAGCATTTTTGAAACGAAAGTCGGTTGGGTACAAACCTAAAAAATCTAATACATTCTCAAGAGAGGAAATGAACAGATTTTTATTGAGTGCTCCAGACGACAAGTATTTAATGTTAAAGGTAAAAGTTTTAAAAAGTTAATTTGTTTTTTGCTTACATTATTTATAAATTTGTAGGTAACATTAATATTAGGAATAGCCGGAGGTTGTCGACGAGAAGAGTTGTATAAAATGAAAATCGATGACATTGAAAATAAGGGGGAATTTCTACTCGTCACGATTCCAGATTCAAAAACTCATACAAGTCGACGTTTTACAGTTATTGGAGAATCCATTACAAACATTAATTTTATACATTTATTCCAAAAGTATGCTAATCTGAGACCGAAAAATGCAACCAGCAACCATTTCTTTTTATCATATAGAAACGGCAAATGTACAAAACAAGTAGTTGGTATAAATACTTTTTCGAAAATTCCATCGCTAATTGCGAGGTATTTAAATTTACCACATCCAGAAGAATATACAGGTCACACGTTTCGACGAACTTCAGCATCGCTTCTAGTCGATTCGGGTGGAGACATTCTTAAATTAAAGCAACATGGAGGATGGAAATCTACTGCTGTTGCCGAAGGGTATGTGAACAATTCTCTCAATGCAAAAATGAACTGTGATTCACGAATTTTACAAGGATCTAATGTCAGCAGTTTTTTTAACCTACCTTCAACATCCAATGAGAATCAAGCCGACACGAATTTGACTCTTCCAAATATTCACTATTTAAATGAGAATCAAGCAGAGATGAATTTAAATGTTCCAAATATCTCATCTCAAATATCTCATGGAATTTCCGCACTCGCCTGGCGGCTCGTGCGGACAACTTTTCCATTCGTGAAAAAAAGTACCACTTTATGCACTTGTTGCATAAATTACTATTATGACTGTGGAAGTAGTATAGATCTAGAAATGTGTCAGTCAAAAGTGGTCACAAACGTATTTTACATTATATTCTTGACTATCTGTGCCCGCAAATGAATTCAGTTTCCTTTATTTTACTTTCTAACTTATTGATATGCCTAAGTTAATTTTAATGGAATTCCCGAGGGAATTCCTCTATTTTGTAAACATGCAAAATACAGTTAACCAAGGGTAAAGTAACCCTCAGTAAAATCTATAAATCATATGCTTAACACGAGTAACATTTATCCTTGTAACTTGATGATTGTCTTTGATAGGAGATTGGAATATTTTCAATTCAAAGGAATACAAAGGAATTTGTAGTGTTAATGCCATTTCTTCTATAATGTGTCTTTCTACAGAGACTTTGTCAGTTAATTCTGATGGAAAAAACTATTCAACTTCATAAAGAGTTTTTTGCTAAGAACATTGCTTCTTAAACCATGTAAAGAATTTTAAATACTAACACGTAATCCAGGATTACAGCTACCAAAATAGTCTGGGTTGAAGATTGCGAAGCAATGGTATGACTCGGTGGGACTCAACATCAACCCCACCAAAACCGTACTGGTGGCCTTCACAAGAAAAAAGGAACCTAATTTAAAAACCATAAAAATAGGGGAGAACATCGTCGAGTGGTTAAATATTTAGGACTAATCCTAGATAGCAGGTTACTCTGGAATAAACACGAAAACGAAGTAACACACGAAGCCACCAAGGCCCTCATGGTATGCAGGGAAAAACTGGGGATGTTAATCATTAATCACCATGTAGGCCAGTAGCTTGGGACACAAGCGCTAATCTGAGTACTACGAGGAAAAAACTCTCGAAGGTTCAGAGACTACAGCCTGTGCAAGCATGGGAACGTGCACATTAAGCTGGAAAACAATATATGAAATGATCAGTGAAGAGACTATCGAAGAAAAACCATACAGAATGTGTCCCAGGACACATAGGAATAAAAGCGATCGAATCAGCAGATAAGCTGGAAAAAAAGGAACTGAACCCCTCCATCTGGGATCAGAACGATCTTGTGGAATCAGTAGTAGCAAAATCTTAAAAAACTAAGAAAAGAAATGGAGAGGGAAAAATCCAAGTACTGGAATCAGCTAGAAGGACTGAGGCAAGCCAAGATACTTCTAGGAAACTAAGACGAGAAGAGACCTATTAGCTGCCTAGGAAACTAGGGTTAGTAGATGAAGCAAAGCGCAGATTCTGCGAGGAAAAGGACGAAAATACAATGCACAAACTCTTGGAATGCCCTGCCTTGCAGAATTCTAGGGCCAGATACCTAGGAGTACACGAAATAGAAAAGGATCTACCTGATTTGAAGCCCGACGACGTCCTAAACTTTCTCCGGAAAATATCACTAGAAGAGATGCTATAAGTCTGAGAAAACATCCTATAGCAAGAAAGGAAGGACACAATAGATCTTATAGATCACAGGTGTACTTATCACCCCCCAACATATTATATACATAAATAAAACTGGCTAACTGTATGTTATAAACTTTCGTACGGAATTGGTCGTCTAAGTTGTACGATTAATTAGAATTATGTCCTGTCTTCGTATATCGAAATGCATGAAACTTCACCTACAGCCTGTCGAATATTGATTCGTTTTTCAGTAACCAACAAAACATTCATTTTCCAATAATTCGAAATGTTTGCAATGCCCGAAGCATTCAATTAACATTGAAATCTCGTGACAGTATTGAAACAGCAATTAAAACATAAATTGCCAATCTGTGCGGAAACAATTATAACCTTCTGTATCATTTTTAAAAAGGCAATTACAAAAGCCGAGGATTTGTTTGCAAAAAAAGAAATTTAGCGTATTTAGATCACTCGGTTGAAATGTTGAAACGCTTTGGACACTATCTTCTTATCTAATTGGTTTCTAATCACTAGAATTGTTTTTGCATTATTAATATCTGTTTTTCACAAAAAGTACTAATGAATCATATTTGGAAAGTTTCTACTTTGGGATTTAGTTTGTTTAGCTTTAAGTCAACAATACCACAGGTATTGCAAAGTGTAATGACAGAAACAATATTGATTTTTATTATTACCCACTTACGTGCCAAGAAAAATTGTTACGGAAGTAAGGTAAAATTTTTAATATGCCCCCAAGCTTACACAAAATATTATTTTTTCTAGGTACATTTGTTTTTATATTTCCTTCTCGAATTTGGCTTTAAAATCTTTGAACTCTTTCAGTTGACTTTTAAGAACGATCTCTGTTTCCGATTCTGAGTCATGATTTAGAATAGAAAATAAATCATATATCAGAATTTTTATTTAAACCATTTTACATAAAGTCGGTGTCTAGTACGGAGGCGGAGAGTCAAGATTTTTATTTGGGGCAGTTAAGTATTAACTTTAGATATATCTTTGTTTCGGTAATTGATTTTTAATAATTGGTTTACGTATTGTAATTTTTGCCCATATTAATTGATAACCTTAAATTAGTTACATAAATTATGGAAGCGTTTTGGAGACCTTTTGAATCAGAAAATGGAAATCCAGATCAAAATTAAAATTCAGAAGGTAGGTATGATATCGCCAACAGGTGAGGTTAGTAGCGAATTTTGCAATAAAGATTTATAGTGCAGTCGAATTACCTTTTCTTCATGACTTAAGTCCGAATTGAGGTAGCTAAGTGGAAAGGGGTAGGTTTGATAATTACAAATCGAAAGGCGACCATCCAAGATCTTAGATGCGTGCGAGGGGTGCGTGGTAGGGGTGGAAAGGGGGTGAAAACGGTTTTTTGCAATTTGCAGGGTAAATACGCATTTTATTGAAAAAAGTTAAATGTAAAAGTTGTAGATAATAAAAAAATCGACAACTTTTGTCTGAAACATTTTTTCACATAACCTAAAAATAAAGGCTAAAAAAGCGAAAAACCATAATTTTCGTTTTTTATTTTTTACTCAGCGAAAAATCAATATTTTATTATGAAATTCAGTACAGTGATAGCTTTTCGTATCCCAAAAAAGTAGAGTTTTTTTTTACGATAACTCAATTTTTTTCCGACATATTAACGATTTTCGAAAAAAAGACCTCATTTTGTAACGGTCCCCAAGGTCCGAATTTTTATTTTAGACACCTCTTGAAGGTCTCATTTTTTTCGTAATGACTTTAATTTTCATATACAATAATAAAAAAATACTACTCCTAGCAAAAAAAATCGTTTAAAATCGAAAAAACTGAAAATTTCATAATTTTTCACGCGTATCTTTTTCCTACCCTTCTACACGTTATATTACTCTTAAAAATATTTCATGTACATGCATTTAATTTATCACACCTTATTGCAGTTTGTAGGATTAAAATAAAGGAAATTATGGACGTCTATATTGATTAAAAAAATAAAAAAAAATTATTTTATACGTGCTTACGATGGAATTATACAAAGAAAGTACAATTTTACTGTTTCTTATTTTTAATTATATCTCGCCCTTTTGACTTGCGAATTACATTCTTCTTCCTCTTGTACTTCTACTTCATCGTCATCTTCATCATTTTCGTCTTCATTTTCATCATCTCCGTCTTCATCTTTATCATGTTCGTCTTCATCTTCATTATCATTTTCTGATTTTTCTTCGTCAGATTCGACATTTTCTTCCTCTTCTAGCATGCGATTCTCATCTTCAAATGCATCTTTTTGGTCAACGTGTTCTGAAGGATGTACATCGGTAATTTCTGTGATTGATTGCTCGATATTAGTACAATCATTAACGCCGTAGCAATTCGAGCATAAATTCGTACACTTCAAACCGTGTCTTCGACAACTGCATCTTGAAGAACTGCAACCTTTTTTGCAACTGCAGGAAATTTTTTTTAGCAGACTGTCTGGAATTAACTGTCCTTCAGTGAAGATGACGATGAAGTAGAAGTACAAGAGGAAGAAGAATGTAATTCGCAAGTCAAAACGGCGAGATATAATTAAAAATAAGAAACAGTAAAATTGTACTTTCTTTGTATAATTCCATCGTATGCACGTATAAAATAATTTTTATTTTATTTTTTTAATCAATATAGACGTCCATAATTTCCTTTATTTTAATCCTACAAACTGTGATAAATTAAATGCATGTACATGAAATATTTTTAAGAGTAATATAACGTGTAGAAGGGTAGGAAAAAGATACGCGTGAAAAATTATGAAATTTTCAGTTTTTTCGATTTTAAACGATTTTTTTTGCTAGGAGTAGTATTTTTTTATTATTGTATATGAAAATTAAAGTCATTACGAAAAAAATGAGGCCTTCAAGAGGTGTCTAAAATAAAAATTCGAACCTTGGGGGCCGTTACAAAATGAGGTCTTTTTTTTCGAAAATCGTTAATATGTCGGAAAAAAATTGAGTTATCGTAAAAAAAAAATTCTACTTTTTTGGGATACAAAAAGCTATCACTGTACTGAATTTCATAATAAAATATTGATTTTTCGCTGAGTAAAAAATAAAAAACGAAAATTATGGTTTTTCGCTTTTTTAGCCTTTATTTTTAGGTTATGTGAAAAAATGTTTCAGACAAAAGTTGTCGATTTTTTTATTATCTACAACTTTTACATTTAACTTTTTTCAATAAAATGCGTATTTACCCTGCAAATTGCAAAAAACCGTTTTCACCCCCTTTCCACCCCTACCAAGCACCCCTCGCACGCATCTAAGATCTTGGATGGTCGCCTTTCGATTTGTAATTATCAAACCTACCCCTTTCCACTTAGCTACCTCAATTCGGACTTAAGTCATAAATTGGTCACTTTTTCACGTAATTCGACTGCACTATTACACATTCAATGTCAGAAGGTTATTTTAAATATGTATCAGTGTTTGAAAAATGAAGATAATAAAAAATCAGATGCGGTTATAATAAAGTGAATTAATACCTCAACTAAAATTTCTATTTACACTATTTCTCGGGTTATTAGGCGCGGTGTAAGGAAGTATCGTGAATTAAAAATGCATATAGTATACCTAGATAAGACTTGGTTTGACACACATGATACTGTTCAGTATGGCTGGGTAGATCAGTCTTAAAAGTGTAGTTTAAATGCGCCATGTTCGAGAGGAAAGCGTATAATAATCCTTCACGCAGGAAGTGAAAACGGTTTTATACCAAATGCGTTACTACTGTCTGCGAAAAATATTAAGCAATATACAACCGACTATCATGAGGATATGATTGCAGATTTATATGAAAAATGGTTTCAAGAGCAGCTTCTTCCTAACATTCCTCCAAAGTCAGTAGTCGTTATGGACAATGCTTCGTATCATTCGCGGATATTAAATAACGACAAAGAAAGATTTACCCCATATATTTTTGAAATAAAGTATAAATATTTACAAGAAACGATTTTTTTATTCTTGAAACAATATCCCAAATTGAATCAATAAAAAACCCTGTGTATTACCGAAATCCACTTCCCCAAAACAAACGGAGTGGTGAAAGCGAATGGATAATCACATCACTGCAGAACAGGGTTGAACTGGCCTAATAGGACACCTAATAACTACATTAAACTTTCAAGGTCGATACCGTAGTTGTTGCAATTTATGAGCCCGATCTATTTATTTTAATCATGTGGAAAAATACTCTAAATATGATAAATGTTTAAATACTACTTATATCTATTTAAATTTATAATGGTATAGCGGATTAGCTGTTGTCAGACATACCTAAACCGATTTATTTATTCAAGGTCATTGGAAATGATCTATTTGTTTAAATAGAAACAATTTTCGCAACGCATACAGTTGCAGAGCAATTTTTTACCATGTAAAAAAATAGTTGCGCCTTTTTTGATGCAATCTACGCCACTGGCTACTTAAATCTTATCTCCAGTAAATAATCCATGAACTAGATGAGCAAAAGAACAATTTTGCAAAATTTTTGACCAGTTGTTTTAGGATGCCTTACACTTTTTGTCATGTAACTTTATAGTGGGGTTAATTTTCTGGAAGATGAAATTTATTGTACTAAACTATCTTACTCTGCGGAAGTTCTTCTTACTAAGAAAATTAAACAAAGAAACTTTAGAACAAAAGTTCATTTGCTTGAAAATAGTATATTATTGTGTATCTAGTGCGTGAAGTTTACTTTTTTACGCAGGGAAGTTTGTGGAACGAGCCGCACGAGCGTAAAAGAGTCTTCACGCACGTGGTGCACACTATACTTTTTCTACCACCTTTTTTACTTAGAGTTTGAATTAAACGAAAATTTTACTAATTTTCTGTATTACAACAATAATTATTATGAACAGTTATATTGCAATTTTGTAAATTGTCAAAAGGTACATTCACTTTCTCTTTATCTACGTCAGGAATTTGCGTGAAATACACGGCTAATCGGTTTAAATCAAAATTTAGTCATACTATTTATTAATTCAGAGGGTAATTAACTGATGTAACTCTGAACTTCAGTCTGCGGGAACTGTCATATTTGTCAATTTCTCTCGCCATCACTACCTAGACCAGCGACCGGTGTGTGAATTTGTATTGACTCTTATGCATGGCACATTCGTGATATGAAGCTTTACACATTTTTATCGATGTGTGACGTTAGTAGTTCACACACAGGAGTAGAAAAAAGTATTTTTAACTGAATAATTTGACAGCTTAAAAAATATTTTTAATACCTTTCAAATATATTACAGGATTATACCTTGTAGATAAGGTTTTTTTTAATATTTTCAAAAACGCTTATTTATTTTATGGTATTTTGTTTTGAAACGTCTATAAAAATTTATAATTTTCATTGCTTGATTGTGCAAAAAAGATGTGAGGACTATCCTTGCGGGCACAGGTAATTTCGCCACTAGTAAATTTGTAAATCCTCTGCCCCCACACCAGGTATATTTATTATTCCAATACAGGCAAGTCTTTGTATCTTGCTCATTTTGGTCTTAGCTGAGACTTGTTCCATTTTCGGCCATGCTTAGGTTACCTTGGGGAAAACTACCATTTTGTACAGCCAATGTAACATTCCTGATCTCAGTCCCCAAGTAGTGTTATATGTACGCCTAGCAATCATGAAGGTTGTCTCCGCTTTGTTTATAATATACTGTATGTGTCGGTTCCAGGTTAACTTTGGGTCAAGAATAACCCCAAGGTACTTGACCTCCTCCGACAATTGTATTGTCTTTTCCTGAAGCCAAAGTGGGCCAAGTTGTTCCCTATTTCTTATTTTGGTGAAAGCTAATATACGAGATTTAGAGGGACTGATATTTAAGTCCTCTTGACCTGTCCAATGTGTCATTTCTCAATCCAAGTATACAACCATGTAATTGCGGCCCTGTTAAAGTTTACTTTACAATGAAGGAAGTCAATACGAAATATTTTTCGACTATACCTACCTGTACAATATTTTTTCTCCGAAAGAAACTCAATGCGGTTTTGCGGGTTTGCAGATTAGTCGGAGAATAATCATTTCCTACTTTAGTTCCGGAAATAACTGTAAGAACCGGTCCCCTTAACCTTAACAATTTTTTTTTTCATAATGGTACTTGCGTTGCGATGACTAAATCAATTTATAAGTTGACGGTACAAATAAGAAAGGCCTCGAAATATTTAATTCGACTATATTTCCTTCCGGTATTAGCAAAATATGGACAACCGCCACTCTTCCATCACAAACAAAGAAACGGAATACCATTGTTAAGAGTTAAGAGTTTATTTTATGACAGATAAAACAGGTACCAGTAGTTATTATAGTCCATTTGAACGAGAGAGAGAATAATAAATAGTTTTTGACAGCTCCTATACCTACATTTTTTACTTTTTGGAAAGATTTTACAAAGATCTTAAAATTGGTGATATTGAATTATTTTTTGTTTTGAATAGATTTCATGTTTTTTAAAGAAGTTATTTTGGTATATATGTAAGAATAAACATTAATTGATATTAAACAAGTATTATTTTTTTCCTAAATTAACTTAAGAAAAACTGACGTCGATTTTTAAAAATAGCCCTAGACTTTTCCGATGTGTATGTATTTTAAAAAGTGATTTAAAGAAAATCCCATCATATCCCACACGTGCTCAATTGGGGATAAGTCGGGAGATTTTGGTGGCCAAGTTAACAATGTGACATCATTATGTTGAAAGAAGTCTATTGTGACTCTTGCGACATGTGGTCGGGCATTATCTTGTTGGAAACTGGGATTTGCCAGGGAGTCAAGATAGGGTAAAAGATGGAGTTCTAAAACTTCTTGGATATAACGCTGAGCGTTCATGTTACCTCTGATGAAGATTAAAAGTGATCTCGAACCATAAGCTATAGCACCCCAAACCATAACTCCAACAGTTTAATGAACATGCCTTTCAACAAAAAACCGTGGATTTCTCTTTTCACCACGTCGTCTTCTAACCCTCGCTCGACCATCGTGCATGCCTAAACAAAATCGAGACTCGTCACTAAAGACAATACTGTTCCATTCCTGATCCCAGAGTGACCGTTCTCTGCACCACTCAAGGCGATTACGTCGGTGTTCTGGAGTTAAAGGGAGGATCCAGTGTGGTCGGTATGAAAACAGGCCAAAACGTCTTATTCGTCGGTAAACACTTCGCATGCCAATAGGTCTTCCGTATTCTGCAAACCATTAATTTGCAATGGTTCTGGTAGTGGAGAAACGGTCTTCCAAGGCCAATAATCTTAGGCGGCGTTCTTCACTGTCTGTTGTTCTACGGGGGCGTCCAGAGCCCCTTGCTCTTTACGTACGGCCTTCTCGAAGCCATCCCTGACAACACCTAACCACGGTGTCTACACTTCTTTGCACTCTAACTGCAATTTCTCGAAAAGAAAATCCAGCTTCCCGAAGTCCCACTATACGACCCCTATCAAACTCACTAAGTTGACGAAATCGTACAGGTCTCCGTACCCTAGGCATCGTAACCAATCGTAAAGAATGTCAAGAACCAAAATCCGCAAAATTTGGATCTTTACTACGGCTACAATATTCACTTATTTCACTTAATATATGAATGGGACAATATGCTCTATATTTGGTTATTGTAATAAAAATTACTTTGAGTTTTGGTGGTTTGTCTGGGTAGTTCAGAAATCACGGTCTGTGAAAATGGACATTGTTCAGTGCTTACTTTCAATACACAAAACATTTTCGCAACCAATAGCTCGTAACAAACAACAAGCAAGCGATAATTTTTTTTAATGAGTAATTTTTATTTATAACTGCATTTAGTATTCCGTATCACGATTAGACTTTGTTATTTAAATTCTAAATGTATTTTGTTAGCCATACGGATTCATAAAAGGTACCTACGATTCGCGGCATGCATAATCAACTGTGTCTAATTAGTTTTTCAACCATCAGAAAGTTTGGTGGTCGTAAATGTACGTAAACGATAAATATACATAAACACGAAAAAAAATCGTTTGGTTAAAGAAAAAAACATTCGATAACGTATCATACCAGATAAGGAAGGAGAATTTTCCGACCCCATTACTCACAGCTACTTCTTTTTCATTAGTCCGTTGTAGGTATCTTGTATTTTACGTTAAGATTGCTTCTTGTCGATATAGTTTGAAGATGCACTCTTTATTTGCAACTGGATTTTGTTGATTTACAAATTCACTTGACACCTTTTTATATAATTATGTAGATTTGCTTATAATTAAATTTAGGTTAATAGGTAATCTTTGGTTATGTTTAAACAAACCTTGAACATTTTTACAAGCGTTTTTTAATGTTAATGTAGAGTTGAAGTGAGTGGAATTGAAATATGAATCAAATATTAGCCAGTTGTATCTACTTGTTGAAATAAATGTTTATTGTTTTATCATTTATCTCTTTATTTGATTAACTTAACCTTGCTGGTGGTGAAATGTTGTAAATGTACAAAAATAAAGACCAATCCAGTTCATTCAACAAGTAATAATACTGTATTATTTAAAATTCTGTTTATAACCTCTCATATAAACATTCCTCAATATCCTATAATAGGCACTCCTCCTTGGTTTTATTTTAAGCATTGTTTAAATATAATAAAAAATCAGATAAAACAAATTAACCTCAATATTAAGTAAACCTCACTTTTTTGTGGCTTATATGCAGTAAGAAACCCACATTTTTCGTTTTACTAACCGACTTGTTTGTTTATCTAGAGATAACATCTTTTAATAATAGATTATTACACAAAATTCTATTTAACTAGATGACATTTACATTTAGGACGTTGTAAAATTACAGTGCAGGTTATCCACCCCTATATCTATGATGTATTTATAAATGAACCAAAAATAGGTTACATTGAAGCTTAGAAGGAAAAATTAAAATTATTTACTATAATTCTAATAACATCGTATATCAAAACATACAAAACCAAACATAATTAACCAAAATATTTACATTATAATTTTAAGTAACAGCTAATTACTAAAGGTAAGTTTAAGCTAATGATAACCCAACTTTTTAATTTTCACCTCTTTTGGTAAATTTATTATTAGATTTACCTTTCACGTGCATATCCAGACAATTTTTTTAAACTGTTTCAAAATCGTTAAAAAACACTAGTGCTAAACCTTTAACATATAAGAAAGTTTATGTGAGCAAAAAGTAGTAGCAAAAGAACAAATAGGTAGTTGTAGTGGAAATGTTTATTTACCTGTTGTAAAAACTTCAGCCAAATATTTTATCAGAAATAATCCACACAAAAACTGAAACCCAGTAAGTTCGCACTAACAACACGGAAGACCACCTGTATTAACCGATAAAAAAACACTGATTGCAGTTGCCTAATATGTAATTTCGTCAAATTCGCGCATACAGAGCGATAATTTTACGGACAAATGCCACGTTCACGCTACCTTCCCTATAAGACTATCGCAACAAACTGTAAATGTATTTTGAAAACGTTTCGTTTTATAACAATGACAGTCCTTTCATTTATCACAACACGGATTACACAGCTGTACTCCGGGTTGCCCATGTACAGGTACTACTTTACGTTCTAAGGAACTATAGTAACAAACAGTGTTTGATAATGTACGGATACTTACTAAAAAATATAAATACATTATCGCAGTACCGTATTAACAAGTGTAATAAAGAATATTTTTTCATGTTTAAAAATAAATATTTTAAGTGCAAGTGGAACATTTTAAGATTTACTTGAGAATAAAATAGTTTTGTAGATTATTAATAATACAATACCACAAGCACTTTGTTCAATAAACAGAAAGTTAAAGGCAATAGTATTCTTGTTTTAGAAAGTTTTTAATTACATAATAATGCTATTACAGACTACTGTAATCCTTATATCTTTTTAAACGATCTGGTAATAAAGGCAAATTGTTTATTATTAACAAGATATGTAGCTATGTGAAATCTATTACTGTTATCAATGTAAATCAAATAATAATTAAATTTCGATTTTTCCTCCTCTATGCGAAGGAATATTTTTTTATTTATGCTTTAATTTTTTATGAAAATATAAATAATTAATCTTTGAACTGAATTTTCGAATAAGTTTGGGTTCAAAGTAGTTCAAACTTTTGCAAAACGAACATTCGACTATTTTCGTTTCGCATTTTAAATACTGTACTATTTTTAGTTAGACTTGAAAATTAATTTCTACAGAATCTTTAAGATTTACTGAATTATATCAAAGATTATGGTAAGGCTAAATAAACTTTTCCATTTTTCATTATTGAAATTTAAATAAAAAAGTAAAAATGTACAAGAATTATTTGTAATTTTCACCGATATTTTTTATTTAATTGTTTATAAATATAATGAATTTTTGTTATTTTACTCTGAATTGTGTTTATTTATACTACCCTACTAGAGGCAGAACATGCAATGCCACTGCCATGGTGCAAAGCAAACCATATAAATAATTACAAAATTAAAGTCATATTTTTCTAGATAATTTTTAAAACTTATAGCAAATGATAAATAATATTCAAAAACTACTTACATTTGGAATGACATTTAACCCTAATTTTAGACCCATTTTTGTAAATCGGGAACAGAAATGGCGGGCACATTCGATATACTTTTATGAAATACTCGTGAAGAGTCGGAAAAATTAATAGCGACAGGTTCTGGAAAACTGCACCAGGTTTACTGCCCACGTCGGTGTTTTCTCCGTGTCGGGACTCGTGGCGCCGTTCCGTCCATAGGAGAATTTTACCGCACTGATCGATAAAATCCGTGGAAACCAGTGGTAGACAACCAGGGGAAACATATGGGATAATAAATCATAGACGTTCATCATTCCATTAAAAAAAACGGTTTTGCCTTGAAACATTTTTTAACAAAAGCATCAAAGAATTTTTATTCAAAAGTTATTTCATAAGTTTCTGTAAATGTCTAACTCCGCCAGTTTTAAAATACTTCCAAAAACAATTTGATTTCCATTGAAATCAAATTGAAATTTTGTCCCAATTTAAAAGGTCAACAATAGGATCAGAAATTAAAAAGCTAATTACTTAATTAATAATTTTTTATTTCTCCCATGAGCGGCAAATACAACATCTAAAGAAACGGGATTTCTGTAGACGCATAAATCCATAAATGTTATAACTAACATCAAGGCTTGTCCTAACAACTCCTTGTTGGCTGAAGATTGAGCATTAAATGCGTTTTTCAATTGCTGCTCTACCATAACAGGCGTGCAAGGCAGAGAAAACTGACTAGTCCCTGTATCACTATTCAATAACTCATCAATGGTAGTTGCAGCAGCTACTTTTTCTTGACCTACTAATGTACTGAACAATCTAAAATAAAAAAGTACCTAAAATATACATTGTACCATTGTTTAAAGTTCATTATTTTGTTTCAAGTCAAATTTTTTTAGGAAATCTCCGGTGATCTATCTTACTAAACTTTCTATACAGTTCCAATCTGTACAGATGTTTCCAACCAGTAAGAAAACTGTAACTTTTCGCAAGTTATTCCTGCACAAGCAAAAAGTCTTAAATCTGCAGTTTGCTGTCACTACCTACACATCGTATCTGGGACTTCCAAGCTTGTGCCGTTTCCAGAATAACAAAGAGTTTAAAACTGAGCCATGTGGAACACCCATTAAGATTACACTGGAAATGAGGAACACAGAATCCTCACAATGGATACGGTCAATGTTAAGGACCAATTACAGGTAAGAGAGAAATCGGAGACCGTGGCCCCAGCAAAAGACTGCTATCGCCTTTGCTGTGGACCTTGGTCCACAAAACTCCAAGGTTATGCAGATAAACTTTACATTACCATAAGGGCCAAGCATGATCATAGAGAAATGGTGCCTGAAGGAAGAACATAAGGTCAACGCAGGCCAAGCAATTTTGAGCGAGTTCTTAGTTATTCAAATCCCTTGGTACTGCCCCAACAATATTTTTTTCATTATTGACTGAAAGCTACTCTGGGAATGTAAAGAATCTTTTAATAAACTGGCAAGAGACAAAACTATTATCCTGGTATCCAGGTCTTAAAGGGATAATAGGACATAAGGAAGCGACAGACTCGCAAAACAAGGGGTGAATACAATATTCCTTGATCCGGAGCCCGACTACGATCTCACTGGATGAAAACGCCAGGATTGAGGCAAGCTAAAAAGTTTGCAAATGTATAACCTGAAAAAACTCAATGTCTCTTCAAAATGGGCAAAGGATGAGAGGAAGGAGTTGCTCTGACTCCCTGTCAAATTAAGAATATGTGTTCTAGAGTTCAAGTACGCACAAACATCTTAGTGGATTGAAGAGCAGAAAAGTCTATATGGCTTATATGACCTAAGACAGTCTAGTCTAATGTAACCAATATAAATTTTCCTTGTTCCAATATACCATAGATTTAAAAAATTTGAAAGAATTTGGAAAAAATTTAATTTACTAAAAACATATGTCTAAAATTTATCAATTATATTGCAGAATTTACAATTTTTATGAAAGATCTCTCTGCTGGGACTGTTTTACCCTGTAAATTTGACTTTATTCATATATTTAAATAATTAATTAGTAACTGTGAAATAAAAATAAACAAAGCAAAACATAACACTTACCTTGCTGAGAGTCTAAACCTAAGATAAAATACTCTATTTTCAATTGATTTTGGTAGTGTGGTATTTGTATTATCATGGTTTTGTAATGTAACATTGTGATCCACACTAGTATTTAAAAGTGCAAATAGCATAGCATTTAATTCAATGTGCTGAGTGTAAGATGATGCTGCTTGAGTATTTTGATTTGTTAACCCACTAGATGGGGATGATTCAAACACATAAACATCACTTGGTGGTATTTTTTTGATAATGTTAATAGCCTAAAAACAGAAAATTTACACTACTTAGAATACATATCAAATATCACAAATTGGAAAATTTTTGACCAAAAGTTTAGCTAAATTATTACCTACTGTATGAAAACTATCATTTGGCATCATTTTCTTAGGTAGATGGCTGAAGCTTTCGAAATTCCAATTCACTAGTTGATTATTGTCTTTAGATAATTTAGCCCAACTTATTCCTATAGGTGACAAATGTACACCTACTGCACATGTGATATTCTAAAAGAAATGGAAGCAAAGATATTAATAAGGCAAGCAAATATATTGTAGGTAACAAATATTGTAAATATAGTTTAATTTACTGAATAGAAAAAAAAACCTTTTAACTCTTTTTTGTTCTTAATATTCTTTGTTCTTGTGCCTTTAAAAATTTTAATTCTATTGTACTCAGTTCTGTCCTTGTATCTTTCTTCTTTGACTCCTCTTTTCAACATTTTTTTGGAGATTATTTTTAAATATCTTTTCTTTCTTTTTAATCTTTAAAAACTATATTTCTATTGAATTTCTGCCCTCATTTACCAACTTATTTTAATTTAATTTTCAAATTTCAATAACAACATATTATGTTTAGTTCTTTAAACTATATTACTACTTACATTTAATATTGATCCATTAATTGGTGGAGTAACTATTTGCTTTTGTCTTTTATTCTTAACATTACTTATGCCTATATCTGTGTTGGTAGTACTTGATTTATCCCAATTTTCATTTACTATATCTTCACAAATTTTGTGTAATAATTTTTCACCTAGCCCATCCACCTCAAGAACTTCATTTAGAGACCTGAAGGGACCTTTCTTGTTTTTCCACGATTGGATGTTTTTAATTTTATTCTGTGGTAAATGAAGTCTTGAAATAAAAAATTGCTTAATAGAAACATGAATTATTATTATTAAAACTCAAATTACTTTTAAAAATATTTCTTATTTTTAAGGTGTTTATACTGGATTGTTTTTTTTAAAAATACTTACCTTGATAAGTGGCTTGGATTGGAATTGTTTAAAGTGCTTAAAATC
This sequence comes from Ophraella communa, assembly GCA_035357415.1. Lineage (NCBI taxonomy): Eukaryota > Metazoa > Arthropoda > Insecta > Coleoptera > Chrysomelidae > Ophraella > Ophraella communa. The sequence goes on along the minus strand of CM068980.1, from coordinate 56,277,375 downwards.
TTAGTTTGTTCCTCCTCTGTAAAGTTGGATTTAAAATAAATAGTATTTACATCATTAGAGGAGGCAATCGAATATTTTACCTAAAATACAATTTATGTCTATTAAATAATACAAATATTTATATGTTTACTTACCACTCGTGTAAATTTTGTTTTAATAAAACTGGTATTAAATATTTTTTGTAATAAGGTCATTTTTAAATAATAGATTCAACACACATGTGTTAAATAATTTGTTGTTACATTTTACATTTTAGTTAGAGGTTAGAATTGGCATGGCATGTTATGTCATTCGCCAGCTGATATTTTAGATGGTGATTGAATAAAATAATCCTTATTCTACTAAAATATAAAACATATTATTGTAGTTTATTATGAACAAAGAACAAACTGTTCAGACTAAAAATCTTTTTACTTTCTAAATCTCTCATGTAACGTAATGTATGTTGCCTACCTATTAGGACGTATTCAAACCCTATTTTAAAAATGGACTAAAGTTTTAACGAAAGTTTATTCCTAGACCTATGAACATAAAATTAATTGTCGACTTGAAATGTGTTTCCTTTAATGATCTTTCATTAGACCTAGAACTTCCTTAAACTTGTACAGTTCAAATCAAACCCTTCCTTCAGTGACAGAAAAAAACGTATCTCCGTGAGGATGCGAATTAAAATAGTCGCAAAAGTACTCGATCCGAACCTGTAAAATGACAATTATCATAAAATTTTTTATCAAAATATTTTAAAAATACAAAGATATATCGAAAAAGAACAAAGACTAATACGAATACTAAAACTATTGTTATTATAAAACAGTATGGATTTTTTGTATTCTGGGCCAAGCTGCAATAAAAATGTTACAATGCAGTAACCTTTTCATATTTTGCTGATTGAATTTCTGGCATTTGTCAGATTAAACCAAAATATCTTGCAATGATTCGTGATATACTTAAAATACTATATATGATGTCAAAATTAATGACGCACTGAAAGAAGAGTTTGGTTTCGACTATATACCTACCATTATTCGCCTGCAATAGAAAAAAATTCAATCAGATAAATTGTTCAGTTATATGAAATCCGAATTTTGTTTTTACATCTATAATTTGATCAATTTTTATTTTATATCCCCTTGAAGAAAATCTTGACTACACCCATGTATTATTAATAAAATGTAAGGAAAAAAGAAATAATAATACTATATAACAAAAGTTTATTTTGGAATATTAATTTAATCTAAACAGACCTACAGGTATAATTTTCTGCAATTGAAATCTTAACACCTACTGATAAAAATTCTTATATAAAATATAAACAATCAATTTTGCGATTACGATTTCAAATGCCTTATATAATTACATATTATTTATATAATAAACAAAATTTTCATTCATTTTTTACTTTATAAGTACCTACAATACTAAAGTAACACACGTGTTTAATTCAGAGTAGTTGACAATATTTTAGAGCGCGTGTGTTTATATGTATAGGAATAGATACATCTTTGGAAAAAACTTCTTGTAGGAAAGGTTTTGGAAAAACATTAGAAATAACAACGATTTTACAATAATTTCGATGATTAGATCAAGATTATATTTACCTAGTACAATACTGCTTTATTTTCAGTCAAATAGGAACGCCTTGCATGATAACTTCCTGGCAAATAATATTATATTTAAAAAAACGTACTAGGATAAATTTGATACGTTTCATATAGATTTTGTTTTATATTTACTAGATATTTACAGAAATAACAAGGTAAAGATTAAAGTTAGAAATTAAAGTAATTTTTTAATGGGAACTTTTAATATATCAATAAAATACAACAGTACAGTAAAAAATATGTTTTTAACAATATCTAAATTATCATTTCCACCAATTATCCATACATAAACTTACATAAAAACCGATAAATAAAGATATGTAAACAGGAAACACCTTTTCCAGTATTGTACTCAGTAAACATACAACCATTATTGCTAGACGTGATTTAGAAACATTTGCGGTGAACAATTCCAGGGCCGGATTCGTCGTATTCTTGTTTGGAGATCCACATCTGCTGGAAGGTAGACAGTGAAGCCAAGATCGAACCACCAATCCATACGGAGTATTTTCTTTCTGGTGGAGCAATAATTTTGATCTTGATTGTTGATGGAGCAAGAGCGGTGATTTCCTTTTGCATACGATCAGCTATACCTATAAAAATTGAAAAAAAAATGTGTTTAGAAAGGCGTGAAATAAAATATATAATTTGTTGCTCGTGTGTGAATAGCTGGCCATTTTTTATTTTACTTTCAATGAATTCCTTTTAGATGAGTAATTTCAAACTGTTTTAAATCAGATTTACAATTTCGATGGTGTTTACACACTTATACTCTCTCCAAAACTGTAAAAAATAGCTTGGAACATATCCAAAGGTTGCATAACCATTAAGTTTTCTGACATTCGTCCAAAAAACTGTTTCACTGCCATTGACCTTACCAAGTTCATTCATATTTGATATACATTTTTTATTTTTAACCTTCTAAAATGTGTCAGCCTTATTTTGAAGGAATTTTTAAAATTTTTAAATAGGTAAGATATTGGAAATTTAATTTTTTTTGATAAATTATTTGAAATGCTTACCTGGGTACATGGTGGTACCTCCAGAGAGTACAGTGTTAGCGTATAAGTCCTTACGGATGTCAACATCGCACTTCATGATTGAGTTGTATACAGTTTCATGGATACCGCAGGATTCCATACCCAAGAAGGAAGGTTGGAACAAAGCTTCAGGACAACGGAATCTTTCATTACCAATAGTAATGACTTGACCATCAGGAAGTTCATAACTCTTTTCTAATGAGGTAGAACTAGCGGCAGTTGCCATTTCTTGTTCAAAATCTAAAGCTACATAGCATAATTTTTCCTTAATGTCACGGACGATTTCTCTTTCAGCAGTAGTGGTGAAGGAGTATCCTCTTTCAGTTAAGATTTTCATCAAATAGTCAGTCAAATCTCTACCAGCTAAATCTAAACGTAGGATAGCATGAGGAAGAGCATAACCTTCATAGATTGGTACAGTGTGAGAAACACCGTCACCAGAATCAAGTACAATACCAGTGGTACGACCAGAAGCATAAAGGGAAAGTACAGCTTGGATTGCAACGTACATTGCGGGTGTGTTGAAAGTTTCAAACATAATTTGGGTCATCTTTTCTCTGTTAGCTTTTGGGTTAAGAGGAGCTTCTGTCAATAAAATAGGATGTTCCTCAGGAGCTACTCTAAGTTCATTGTAGAAAGTGTGATGCCAGATCTTTTCCATATCGTCCCAGTTCGTGATAATACCGTGCTCAATGGGATATTTCAAAGTGAGGATACCTCTTTTGCTTTGAGCTTCATCTCCTACATATGAGTCTTTTTGACCCATACCCACCATGACACCCTGATGTCTTGGGCGACCTACGATTGAAGGGAATACAGCACGAGGGGCATCATCTCCGGCAAAACCAGCTTTGCACATTCCTGAGCCGTTGTCGACGACAAGAGCCGCTACATCGTCGTCACACATGATTTATTGGTTTGTTGGTGGCACAGCGACTGAAATTTAAAAAAATATTAATCCGATTGAACATACCTAGACATTAAAACGTCGAAAATTTTTTTATTGCTTTTATATAGTGGTAGAAAAAATTTTGTGTGTTCAGTTGTCAATGTTATGTTAAACTGATAGAAATTAAAGAAATGAGCATCGTCAAGAAAGTTGTTGATACGCGAAGAATATTTTAAATCGATCATGCGTTACAGATTTTATTTTAAACATTCAATAAACTATACCCGATGTAAAAGCGTGTTGCATTAAGACTTTATAAATAACTAATTATAAGAGTACATCTATATATTTCTCGTGATTATTTTTAAATTTATAATTAGTAGGCTCGTGATATATAAAGCATTTCGTATTATTTGATACTCCAGATCGTCATGCATATACTTTATTTATAATCCTGATAAAAGCCAAATTTATCCACATCAAAAATGTTGGAATTTTCCAATAGTTTGTGCAAGAAATGTTCTATGTATTTTCAGTACCATTATAAAAACAATTTTTGAATGAAATAATACAGAAAATTCTAGTTAGATATTATATTTATCACTCAACGCTTAGATTAAGAGAAACCTATGCAATTAAAATCGAAAACTATTCTATTAATAAAATAAAAGTTAATAAAACCAGAAAAGGTAGATCATTAAAAAATGGGAGAAAAATTTCATCCACAGACCTATGAGGTACTATATTCACTTGACCAAAAAAAGAGTATTCCGTTAATCCGTTATGCTTAACCGATTTATTTTAAAATCCAAGCAGGTTCACCCTGTTTAAATCGTATTACATAAAACTCGACAAACTTAAAACATGACACAAATATAACTGTTTTAATTTTAATTTGAAATAACTACCCCCCGACAACTAAAACACACCTGAACACTTCACAAATTCACTTAACTAAAATAATTAAACTGTCGTTTATAATATTATGAAAGGGTAGCTACCACTATATCCGATAAAGAAAAAATTAAAAAAAAATAATAAGCACTTTATTACACTGATTCAAATAAGAATTAAACAGATTCGCAATAAAAAAATCAGACTGTACTGTTATTTAAAAAGGGGTAGCTATCACGTTATGTACCAACCTCTATAAAAATTCAAAGGACTCGACGCTAAGCGACGTTAAGAACGAGTGCGCTAATGACGCCGGGCATCGTTTTTATAGGTATTTTCGAGTGCACTTAAAAATAACACGTCGAGCATCCTTATATGGGAACAGGGTGGCCAAGACGCATCGAAAGCGACGTCGACCAATTATGGTAGCAGTCTATGATGTTCAGAAGGAATTTTCGACAAGTGTATCGGTAGGTACATTAGCGTACTTTTTATTTTTAAAGATGCTAACGGGTAATTTAGGTTAAAACACTCTTTTCGACTAATTAATTATATTTTATTTTTTTTATATTTATGTCAGATTAAATTGTCACCCAATTTAACTACCTAAAACTTCAAGACATTTTAGAACAATTCTTTGACACAAGATTTGGAAAAATCATCATTTTTCTTATTACGGGCTAAGAATTGCACCTAGATATTTTCGGATAAAAAATATATTCAGTTATTTCTTAACCGATTTTTAAATATCTTGCAAATAGATAAAGATGTTTAAAAAATACATGTTGGGTATTCCATTAATAAAGATTCTAAAATTAAATATTTCCGAAAAAATGTATTCGCTAAAATAAGGAAAATAATTTACTATCTTGATACCCTGGCAAATCCAACTTTCCAACAAGATAATGCCCTACCACATGTCGCAAAAGTCACAATAGACTTCTTTCAACATAATGATGTCACATTGTTACCTTGGCCACCAAGATTTCCCGACTTATCCCCAATTGAGCTCGTGTGGGAGATTGCTCAATATGCAACGTCCTCCTCAGACTCTAGAACTTCGAGAGGAGTTGGTGGTTGCCTGGAATAAGATACCACAGGAGGACATTGACACCTGATCAGAAGCAAGCCTAGGCACGTTGGAGAATGCGTAACACATCGGGGTGCATCCATACATTATTAAAGGTAAAAGGGCTTTAAAGCAATGCAATCATTTTGAAATTTTTATTATTTACATATTATGCTTCAGTAAGTACTTATACAAAATTTTATAAAAATAAAATCATTTAAACTGGGTGTTCGGATTTTTATGTCACTGAGTATAAGTCAATACCCGGTTTGTTAAGAAAGTTGAAAAATAGACGATTTTGAATGCATTTTATTTATTAAATATATACCAATAAAACACAAAGTCAGACTATAACGTTTAATTATATTTAATATAAATTAAAAAGCATGACTAGTTTCGGTCTTGGACCATCATCAGGCTAAAATGAGAAGATATAGGTCAGAATCACGAAGATAATACATATATAAATATCTTAATGTACCATAAAGATGAAACAAGAGAGTAAATTAGACATGAAGTCTTTATATGCAGACATCAAAACATAAAGTGAAACGTTGTTATACTAAGTTGTGGGTAAAAAGTGAAAATATAAAATTAAATTGTTCTTGTTCTATGAATAGAGATAACCCTGTATGTACCCGCTCCATTTTGTTAATGGAAGAAGGCCAGCTCTGAGCCTACCTCTTGGGAGGTCGTAAAACATATTAAAATTATGGGAGACAAAATAAGTCTCAAATCATACGAAACAAAAATTAGTTGGTATGAAAGGAAAATCATATTCATCAAGATGTTTTCTCCGAATGAACATTAGAATTTCCAGCAGGAAAAAAAAACAGGTGAGGAAGGAGAGGTTTCTATAATAACAATAAGGGAAACCAGGTTGATTTTTTAATAATATAATCAACCAAAACACACAAATTAAGGAAAGTAGCAGAATGAACATTTCTGTAGCAGGCAGGAGCATAAACTGAAGAAATGAAAGTCAACGGGAAAAGAAGTAGAAAAAGAAATGTGTAATTGAAAGACAATTACAGAAAGAAAAGTTTTATTTTATTATTTTTTTTTATAATTTCAATCTAATAAATTTTGGTCATTCAATTACTATTAACATCTTGACAGTATTATATTCAGAATGTTGTTTTCTATTCAGTTTGTTAATTTGTGTGAATAATAGTAATTATACGCCAAGGTAGAAAAGTGATTTATTATTGTCGGGTTCGTTAATGGATTAATGGTTAGGTTCCAATGGAACCTAACCTCACCTAAACTAACATTACCTAACCTAACCTAATCCCCTCTAGGGATTAAACAAAAACAAAATTTAGAAATTCAAGGATTATTTATTCCTTCTGACATCTGGCAAAAAACAAAAACTGGTGTAAATGAAGCCAGTAGACACTTTTTGTAGGTGGAAGAAAAGAAGTATTTTTTTTTAAACTGTAAAGCTTTTGTTTAGTGTCCACCTACAAAAAGCTAGGTCAGCAGGTCAGGTTATTTCCTCCACTGACCTCTAAAATCCAACACATACAATTTTCAAAATATGTTAAGGCCGAAGCCAAAAGAATACCTATCTCTGTGATGTTAGAGTATTCTTTCACGGCTCCAAGACCTCAAAAAACGGCGTAACCAAGTGAAAAAATGGAAAATTCTTAAAGGATTTCTTTATTATATAAATTGCAAATACTGTTATTTAACTGGGCCTGTGAGAATGGCCTCAATTTTACGTAAAAATCAATATTATAGAATTTTAGTGGAAAAATTGAGTTAATACAATAAAAGCTGTTAAATTTATTCCATCCCACATAAAATTTTATAAAGATGCGCTCGTCCTAATTAATTACCATCTCCTATATCCTTATTTGAATAAACGAATGCGTGTGTATTTTTGTAACAGTAATTAAAATTAGAGTTATAAATAAAGCAACTGTTTCCAAAATATTTATGAAATTTAGTGTGGGTCGACCTATTCTCTTTCGAGTAAAAATAGCAGTCAAGGTCAAGTTTGATTCAATATGGGATTGTTGCTCATAAAAAGGGTGCACATTGTATTATACACAAAGATTTTATGTTATACTTGTTATTTAAAAACAAATGGGGTAAATTTCTAAAATAAGATTTTTTAATGTTTGTACATTTAACAATAACATAAAGAAAACAATAACAATCCTATTAAGAAAAAATAATTAGATAGACTATAAGATCAAGCAGTCTTTTGATGTGGTGATTTGTGATAGGTACTTCAGAACGTTGACAAAATCACGTTGAACCTTTTTTTTCTATATTTTTTTCTCAATATATATTTTACTCATTGTCCTTTGCATATTATTTTTAAACCGCAAAATTATCCTCAAAGGTTCGAAATATTTTGGTGTGAAGAGCAAATTTATACAAATAAATGGAATAAAAGTTATTTTGGAAAACTGTACTGAACGTGAGACGTCCAAGCACGTGCATAGCACATATAAAACGTGCGTGTGGTAAATTCTGTCTAAAATCGAAAGTTTACAGAATATTTATAGTTTGTGGAATTCACGAGAAGATTCGGTAGTTAAAACTCACCTATTTTGAATATTGAAATATGCGTGGGAGGCCTACATATGAATAGCTACAAATTTTAAGAATGATTCAGTCTAGTCTATAATGAAATGACTCAGAACAATTTATTGTTTGTACAGCATCATGTTAAGTGATACATTTCACTTATAGAAGATTAGTAGATGATTTTATTCTAAGAAAAATGTATTAATACTTTGTTTAAAAGTAAAAAGTAAAAGTAATAGGAGAGATTCATTTAATTACAACTATTGAATAATTTTTTATAGAAGTCTTGAAACTTGAAGGAAATAAATAAAGCTGAGATGCAACTCCAAATATTATTGCATTACATTTATTGCATAATAATGGAAAAAATATATAATATATAGTTTTATTTTCTAATATCAACAGAATTATCTAGAAAAATTTATTTTTATTTGAAAAAAAATGATAAAAAATTTATTTCTTTAATAAAAAGTAATTATAATTTAATAGGTACTGTTTAAGGCCAATGTTTAATAAAATTTAGTACAGATTTTCAAGATACACAGCTTGCACACCAAATAAGATATATAATACAGTAACAGAAATATGTCTAATAAGCTCTCAAACATATACATTTCATAAATTATGATTTCACTGTAGCATAATGATGTGTAATATGTTGCGACTTCAAGTATAATAGTAACTCTTTTAGCTTCTGGATTTATGTGCAAAAACAAAAACTACATTTAGTCGTAGAAACATAAAATATATTCCAATATGTTTTAAACTTTGCTACAATTCTTAATAGTTTTTTAAATCAATAATTATCTTTTTATAAAGAACATTGTGGTAAACAATTGTATAAATATGGATAGATAGATATATGTAAAAATAAAAAACCATGCATGATGCAGAAATTCACTTGAAATGTTTTTTCTTTATATCAGATTCAATTTTTTTTTGGATATTTGCATACATTTTAGATATTTTTTCGTTTCTAAAGGTATTATTATAATTATTTAAATCCGCAGTCATCAGTAGCCTTTTACAAAACATTTCTGCATGTTTTAAATAGTTATCAAATTTAACACTTTTAATAAAATCCTTTTGCTTTTGTGTTAAAAAAGTTTCGTCAAATTTTGTGGATTTTAATTCATGTTTTCTCTTCTTAAATTTTGCTTGTTCTTCCAAAACATTTGTACAATACTTCTTCCACTGTTCAGTTTCCAAATTAACTTTTTCCATATAGTCTAATGGATATATTAACTCACTGTCACTTTCTTCGGGAAATTCCCTGCGTTTAGTTTTTTTAGGTTCGCAATCAAATAGTGATGGTCTTTGTTTAATGATTTGTGCTTCATTTTCCATGTTTTTTTAATTAAGAATTCAGATTTTTAAAAGAATTATTAAAGCATTTTAAATTGGTAAACAATTTTAAACCGTTAGACGTCAACTGTCAAAAAGGTTTAATTTTTTCGTACTGCCAACATACAGACAATAGACAATAATAATTTTTTTTTAAACTTCACTACAGGATAGTTTCAGATATTATATTTTACTAGGTAATTATATACGGTTCCTTTTCTTTTCTAGAAAAAAATGTCATAATTAGTGACTAATTTTTACTGTGACTAATATTTTATGAATTATTTTCTTGGTAGATCAAATATACAAGAATCGGTATTTTTGAACTACAATTTTATGTGATTATAACCTCAAAAGTTTCCGATTATATAAATCTTACAAAAACACTAAGGAAGATAATGTTGCGATATTGGAATATTTGCAGAAATAATTCAAAACAATGGACATTTTTAAATATTTTCAATAAATATAGTCCGCCCAGAAAAACAATTTTTCAAAGAAATTTTAGCGAGAAAGCTCTAGATGTTAATACCAATGTTGTAAAAGATGTTATGTTGTATAAGTTTGAAAATACTAGGTACTTTAAATTAATGAACATATTCGCTTTTGCACAATTTGGTTTCTGGTCTTATTTATCATTCGCATCTTATACGACCTTAAGAGATGCTCCTGTTGACCCTAGTGTAGGAAATCGTTGGTGGGAAAAAATTAACTTAGGAGAAAACAAATATCGAAATGCAATAACTATTTTTTGTGGTATTGTAGGTAATCGTACATATTTATATGTATTCATATTCCTTGCTCTTACCAATTGTTTCTTTTAGGATGGGGTATTTTAACCATTGTTTGGATGTATTCATTAAGATCAGTGAAATATCTGATTCTCAGAAAAGGAGGAAATCAACTTACTGTGGTAACATACACTCCAGTAGCATCAAATCGGATGTTTACACTTAATGTAAATAATGTTAGTGCTGTTGATTCCAGATCAACAGCTACATCACATCTTGCATTGAAAATTAAAGGACACTTTATGTATTATATTGTAGATATGAAAGGAGAATTCAAAAACCCTGTTCTGTTTGATCATACTGTAGGTTTACATAGAAATTTGAAATAATAGTTTTAAATACCTTTGTTCATGTTCACAACCATTTTAATTTAAAAATATAAACATTTTCATAAAAAAAAATCCTTTTTTTAATAATTATTTCAGATCATATATTTTTTAATATAATATATAATGTATAAAAAATAATAAAATTACAGCATTCATGATTTAAATACTTTCTTTTCTCAAAAATCATAGACGCATTATTTTAAATATAAGATAACAGAAATAACAAAGAATCTTAAAACACACCAAAAGTGCAGAAGATAATGGAATAATCAACTAGCTGATTAAAGATAGATGAAGTAATATATAAGGGGGTGACAGCAGCTGTCTTATGACTGCATCATCACATATAACATCTAAAACCCAGTGGTTTAGATGGACATTCAAGAATTCCAGTAAAAATTCTGCTACTACTCCTTTGGACCCACACTAGTCAGGTTTAACATGCATTTGTAGAGATTATGATAAACATAAGGGTTGTAGAAAACAAAACAGAGCTGTAAGGACTCGCGTAATACGTAGAACAGTCCTTTAAAGTCCTCTTTCCGAAGAGAGACGAATGGGAAAAGGGGATCATCTCTCTCTAGGATGGACTACGTACTATACACTGATGGCTCCGAAACTCCAGAAGGTGTTGGAGAGCAGGAGTGTATGGTAGCAAACCGAGGGTTGAAATCGTAGTAAACCTCGGCTTATATGCTACCATCTTTCAGGCAGAGGTTTTCGCCATTGAATTGTGTGCAAGAAAGCTGATAAATCACCCTCTTATAAACAAAAACATACATATTGTATCAGATAGCCAGGCAGCTCTTAAAGCACTGAGCTCCAACCGGCCTAATTCAAAGTTGGTATGGAACTGTTTTAAAGCCTTAGAACGTCTTGGTTCCAACAACAGGGTAACTTTGCTCTGGGCACCAGGACATAGCGGAGTGGTGGGTAACGAAAAAGCCGACACTCTTGCCAAAAAAGGAGCAGAGTCTAGATTTATAGGACCAAAAGTACTGCCAAAGATATTATCTCCGGCTCGATAGAGAGGAAAATCCTCATGTACTGGAATGATATCCCAGGACTATTCCATTCGAAGGCTTTCATCTCCAAACCCTCGAAAAATATAACTAAGCAGATTCTAGAGTGGGATAGGAAAGACCTACGCATTCTTATAGGACTGAAGAAAGTAGGTCTGAGTCGAACTTCAGACTGCCGCTTCTGCAGTGTGGAAGACGAGACTGCAGAAATTAAAATTAATAGTAGTAGCTCACAGATTTATTAAAACAGAAAATAAAATAACACTTTTAATAAATAAATATATATATTTTTTTATAAGTATAAAATGTTTATAAATATGTATATTATGAAAGAATTAAACCAAATCTTTTTTTAAAAAATTTCGTTCAACGAATTTGTCAAATTTTTTGGGGTTCCATCCTGGGATGCCACCTAAGTCAGATAGTTTGTTAACCTTACCAAAAATTTCCCTAAAAAGAAAAAGAATATTTAAATTTTAATTGTGTCTGTATCAAACATTCGATATTCACAGAGGGGATCAAGTAAAGACGATTGGGAACTAGGTGTAGTAAAGTCGGAAAGAGATAGGTGCAGCAAAGGATGTCAGATGTGGCACAGCAATAAAACTGCTAATTATGGAGAGGGCTAAACAGTATGAAAAGGGAGCGGAGTGTATAAAATAGATTGAAATAGAGAGAGGCTGAAAGAATGGAATATTAAATAGGAAGAGGAACGAAATAAAGGAGAATGGACGATAATTGGAATTTAGTGAGATAGAAGGGTGGGCTACTTAACCACTCAGGCGCTATCAGGACATCAGAATCTTTAAGAGCATACACCTATAGGATAGGGAAGACTCGGGACGAAGCCTGTATTTATTGTGGAGGAAGTGAAATCGTGGGTTAAACTCTTGAGTGGGGATAGAAGGGAGAAAGGAATTGGTAGGTCAAATGTTGAGGAAAATCATGGAATGAAAGGATGCATGAAAGAGAGCAAGGAAGGGATGAGGAATAATGGTTAGGTCCTCTGAGATAGGAGATGTTTAGTAAGATCGGTTCTTACGTGGGAGACAATATATTTGGAGACTTCTTGATACATACCTAAACAATGCTATTTGCTGTGCTGATTTTGGGCCAATAGTTTGCAGTTTTTCTAATTCTCTAAGATTGCCATTATTAATAATTTCTAGGACGTTCATTGTGTGAGCTGTGTACGGACTATGCTTGCTGTTAAACAAAAAATCGATCATGTTTTTACATTAAAAATATTAATACGGAATTAAAAAATAAACTATGAAAACTTTAAACTTGCTTAACAATGCTTACCTTTCTTCTCTTAGCAGCCTCTTCCCTGTGGGAGTGTCGAAAATTGTTAGATTTTTTGTTTTACAGCTTCCTGGGCTCTGTGAGTTTCTTTTGTTGGCAGGATTTCTGCTAAAGACAACTTGTTTTTTTCCGCATTCAACATATTCCGTTGATTTATCTTTGGTATTCTTAGCAAGGTTTTTAAATCCTGTGCTAGTCTGAGGTAAATATTTCGCAGGAGACATTATAACAGAAATATTGTTATTGTTATATTTAGATATTCTTTTCATAGATAAACGCACGCTACGTCTGCATGGATTGATGTTACTCTTTACGATATTTTCTTTCGGTGACTTCATAATGGAAATATTGTTATTTTTACATTTAGATCTCCTCTTCACAGACAAACGTACGCTACGTCTATTTGACTTGACTTTACTTTTTCCAATATTTTCTATTGGTGAGAAAACAAAAGAACTCTTAAGCGATCCCTTTTTTGGAGGTATAATTGGGGTTTTAAAACCGTTTTCTTTGTTTTCTGCATTGCTAAAACTATCGTCCGTACAAGTCAAACAGTTTCTTAACTGAGGTCCAATGGAGCTGCTCCTTCTAAAAACCAAAGAAAATTATTTGTATTTTTGCTCTGGAAATTCAAAACTCCAAGTAATATGGCTGATACACCTTGGTGCATCCCAAAGATTCACATTACAAAAATGCCAAGGTAAAATAAGCAGTACTCTATAGCTGCGATCTTAGAGGTGACCTAAGCTTTTGACAAGATTTAGCATGCAGGGTTGATCTTTAAAAATTGAGAAATTTCTTCCCATCACCTACTCAAATGAGCTAAGATCCTACCTGAAGGATGGAAGCTTTTCCTATAAATATCCAATATAATATGTTGTTCCACAGGACGGCATTCTTGAAACAATAGTATATGTTCTATATAAACAGATCTATCAATTAATAATATAATCATTAACGGGACTTTTGCAGATGATACCGCAGCCTATGAATATCAAGTCACAGCATCTACCATTCTCCAGACACAAATAAATTATATGCAGACGTAGTGGAGAATCAAAATCCGTTCATGGGACTTTTATCTTGAGAAAGGCTTCAGGATGTTCGAACAAGCTCAATCCAAAGAACAATTATTCAAGTACTAAGAATCCCACTTGTACAGGGTGTGTAAAAGTACAATACACTACAAAATACCAGAATCACATAGTAACTCCTCTGTTCTTTTGCAAATAGAACCTGAAGCTGATTGAAGATTCAAAATAAACAATATGAAAATCTATTAAAAGGGTCTAAAAACTGGAGAAAACCTCGCCATGTCAATTGGGGCTCATCTGTTCCTAAGCTTACCTTGTACAATGTATTTTTTTGGTTGCTAATAAATATGTTATGATAAAAAAAAGTATAAGTGACATGTGAACTCTACTCTGTTTATCATACTTACAATTTTATAAAACCTTAACCTTATAAAAAAAAGGCTTACCTTCGGTCTCTTAGTGTCCTTTCTCCTGCAGGAGTGTTCAGAACTGTTATATTTTTAGTTTTATTATTGTCAGAGTTCTGTAATGTATTTGGTATATTTCTTTGTATAGTGACCTCATGTTTTAAGATAATTGGTTCATTATCAAAATATTCGTTTGAATTTTCTTTGGTTTGCGCCACAATTTTTCCCAGTTCTGAACTAATATGAAATACAGATTCCACAGCAGACATCGATTTTAAAACAGACGTATTGCTGTATTTAGATCTTCGTTTAATGGATAAACGGTCGCTTCTTCTACATGGCGTGACTGAAACATTTTCTTTTGAAGAAAGATTAAGGGATCCTTTTATAGGTATAACTGGGATTTTAAAGTCATTTTCTTTGTTCACTGAAACGTTTAAAGTGCTGGTATTACCAGTTAAACAGTTTCTTAAGCTTCCTGATCCAGTTCCAATTGGGCTGTTCATCCTAAAAATAAAAAATTATATTTGCACATTAAATATTAACAACAATTTAACTCAAATAAATTAACCTTTATAACTACAAAAAACTGTATTATAAACGCTGACGATTCAGTGATAGGTAGACAGAAAGAAGTACATTAAATGTACAAGAAAATTGGAGAAAGTTTATTGCAAACCAACAGGGCGACGGTTTGTTCACAACACTAGGTGGGATCATTAAAAAAAGAATTTGATGAAACAAGAGTCACTAAATCTGTAAAAATGCTAATGACCTAGGAATAGTAGCAACAGGAGTATAAAAATACAAGAGGTTAATAAAAGAGGAGTTATAAACAAGATGGTCTGGGCATATAAACGATAAAGACTACAGAATGGAACCTGATTAGATATAATTAAAGGAAGATCCAAAAACATGTGGAAAGAGCAAACAAAAAAGTACTAGTATGAGAATTAAAAGGTGATGGAAGCAAATGCAAGACAGTCAAATCAATCAGTTTGATTTGGCTTAAGAAAATGACTAAAATTCCACAATAGGAATCTTTATGTAATGTATAAATAATTAATTCCTAAGACGAGTGTGTATCTTTTATTAAAAATCATATTACTTTACTTACTTTCCTTCTTTCAGCATCCTATCCCATACAGAAGTATTTCTGGTTGTACAGTTTTTCGAGTCTTGCAGTTCATTTAGAGATTGATCTACATTTATGGTGGTTTTATTTTCTAAAATGACGAGAGATTTTTTTTTCATAGACAAACGTACACTCCGTCTCGTCGGTTTCATGTGTCTTATTACTATTTTTTCTATTGGAGACAAAACAAGAGAATTCTTAATTGATTCTTTTAGAGTAGGTATTGAAGGTATTTTAAACTCATTTTCTTTATTCTTGGTGTCGTTACAATCGCTTTCGTCATAGGATAAACATTTTCTTATATTATCCAGTTGATGATCAATTGGACTACTGGTTGCTCTTATTGCATTTCCAGACAAATGAGCGATTTCCGATACTTCATTTATTCGGTTTTTTAAAATTGACTCTTTAAACAATTCTTTCTGAGAACTTTTGAGTGCTAATTCCATTTTATTCATTAAAGAATACTCCAATGCATTGATATATTTTCTTATTACTGGGCTCAAGGTATGTTGTATGGTATCTAAACTAACAGAAGATACACTTGTAGAAAACGATTTTTTACTACTGCTCTGATCAGTTGAATTAGCAGAAAAATTAGACTCAAGAATAGGCTGAAAGGGTTTATGTCTTTTTTTTATTAGAGGAGTTTGCATGGTATGTGGTCTTTTATATGGAGTATTTGATTTTAGTTGAAAAAGCAATGGATTTTCCTTCTTATATTGAGAAACAACTTCATTTACTTGTGGAGTGCTTTTAATTTTTCCTACTCTTTGAGCAAACTCCAATGTTTGTAGAGTTTCAGTTGTATCATTAATCAAAGGGCTTATACAAGCTATTAATGAAATAAAGTTTTGCTTGTTTAATGAATCCTGTAATAAGGAAGTAATAATTGATCGTCTATAAGGAATGTATGTAGCATTATTTGACAAAGCAGTCATAACTTGTCCAATAGTTAACAGACTGCGATTAATATTAATAGCTTCTTGAAAAGTACTACCATGACTTCCTGTCTTCTTAACACTTTCACACCCTGCCAAATCAACTAGGTTCAATTTTGCATTTGTCTCCACATCTCTACAAAATATATTGTGTGAAAAGATAACATAACAATAAGGGGTATTAAATTTATCAATGTGAATGGCAAAATTTTTTGGGAACAAAACTTAAACAATAAGCCTCAGTTTTAATTAATTTTTTTTAATTGTCAACTTACTTTGATTTAATACTACAATAAACTGTGAATATTGCATGTGATCTAGAACTTTGTAAATTTTGTTTGGTATCCCCTATGTGTCTATTTTTGTTGCCAATTGTTAAAAAATGTTCAGCTTCAGTAGAATTTAACACTCTTTCTATACTGCACCCCATGGCTTTTAATCCTAAACACAAAAACAGTATTCAGTGTTTCTGTTAATATAATATAAAATGTGCATATGTATTTTAGATTTATATTATTTTAACAAATCCCAAAATCTTTTAGTTACAAATACAACTGATTAAATAGTATCAAAAAGCACCAGCCAAACAATTTGAAATGTGAGCAGTAAATAAATATTGTACAATATTTAGTAATTGTTCATGTTTCAAAGAGGATAATACAAATAAGTTAGATTGTTGCTTGGAAAAACTATTATAAACCTAAAACCATTTTTTATTGCGACATTCAATTTTTAAACATAAAATAAAAATACTATTTATTACTATAAAGGAAGAATGTTACCTTTAACTTTTAGGGGCCGATTTTGTAGAAGATCAAAGACTTTTTCATTATATATTTCAATAAAAGATACAGATATTTCAGTTTGAGAGCTTTCACCATCAGTACATTCAAAAAAATGGTTTAAAACTCTTGGTATTAAACCAAAATCTTCTTTATTAGATACCTAAAATAAATAAAATCAAGTTAAAAATTCATTTTTATTGGATATTTAATTATTCCAATAATCTATATCTTATTAATGAATAATTATACCACAACAATAAAGGTAAATTATAAAACACTGAGGAGAAATGATAATACTAATATACTTTTAATTGTGCAATAGCTATTTACGTTTGAGTTAGTTCCCATGGTATACGTTTTTCCAGTCCCAGTTTGACCATAAGCAAAAACTGTACAATTGTAACCTTCTTTAACATGTTGAACCAAGGGTTTAGCTGTTGCATTATAAATTGATTCTTGAGATGCCTCTTCGTTAAATATGTTATCAAATGAAAATGTTTGAGAACGATCATTGAGCAATAACACCTAAAAAAATGTAATTAACGATCATAACATAAGATTAAAAATAACATACAAATGGTTTTTGACTGATAACACTTAAGCTTTGTTGTTCATAATCAGAAACAGGTTTGATTCGAATGGCAACATTTACAAAGTCCGTATTATTATCCATTTTACATTCATATATCTCTTAGAAAAAAACTAAAACATAAAAACGACCGTTATAATTCTAAAATTTGATTTTTATAAAACTGTCAATTTACTCAATACTCTTCGTCTTCTTTTCTGTTTAAAGGACATTCATATACTCAGTAGTTTTTTAATTTATTATTATATTATGAAATACAAGTACTTAACAGCCTATTATTCTTATAAATATTTATTTGCGATAAAATAATCTAATATATATGCAATGTCTAGATGATTTTTAATTTAACAAATAGTTTCGTACACCATTGGAGAAAGTTTTTCGAAGATTTGCCTAAGTATTTTCTGTCACATGTCAAAATCAAAGCAGTTATGTCATAACAACATGACAACAGTTTGAAAATTGGGTTAGAAACCGTTAAAATTCAATTGGTTGTGTTTATTTGATTTAGTATTATAGTTAAAAGAATTTTAATTCCGTTGTTTAGGAAACAAAATGACGGATTGTTCAATAGTAACGTCTTCTGTTTCAAACAGACCATCTTATTCATTGCGGAGATCAATAAATTCCTTTATGAACACCTCAATTGTAGAAATGAGCAATGATGAAGATGAAAGAGCAGACAGGAGGAGTCAACAACAAATTAGAAAGAGTTTGTCAAATATTCCTTCACCCAAAATTACTTTTAATGAAGCCTATGTTAAGGAGCAATTCATCATGTACACCCATATGTTTGTTGAAAATGTAAGACCATTTTAATAATAATACTTTTTATAATTCACATAAACAAGCTCAAAAAACCATTAGCTTAAAGTACAGAGAAGTCTAAATGGCTTGTATAAGAACAATAAATAACTTGAGGCAATCTAATCTACGTAAAATTCGTAATTTACATTCAATAATATGCTGTATTAAATGCTTATAATGAGTAATTTATGTGATATAACCCATTTAAATATGTATTCCTAAGAATTTTGTGCTTTTCATTATGTGGAGGGGTTCTTTCTGAACATGCAAAACATGTATTTGTGTTATACTTGAGTTGGTGTGACTTAAGTTTGGTCTTATTATTCATTTATTTTTCAAAACTAGATGTTTTGTAGAAATATTTCTTTCCTCAGTTAATAAGTTTGTGACATCTGCATAACAGGTAATAGTTTTACAGTTGTGGATAATAAATTTTCTGTTTTAATTATCCATTTTATGTAAGTTTGAATAGTGCCATCTTTAGTTGATCTGGGAAAATTCTATATTTTAATTAGTTGTTAACTACGAGGGTCATTCGTAAAATAATGTTCCTATGATTTTTAAAATAGACATTATGGTATGGGAAGTCTCAGGAATATGCAAAACAAGGTCGTTAATATCTTCAATCTTCAAGCAACATCCTTTCAATTCTGCCAACAAATAAGTTTGAAAGTTAAGGCCGATCTTTATCGTGAATTTCCGTTCGCCTTTATTGAATTCTCCATTCACCATTTGCGAACATGTTGAACAGATGTACATTTTCCCCATAAACTTTGATCAATTGACATTCTAAAAAAAATGTATCACAGCACGAATTTGGAATCTGGCTGCGATAGAGAACTACATCTTTGAAGGCGGCTGGGCCGACGCAGCTGTGAGGATGTGAGGAACGATTTTTAACGCAGCCGCATCGGACAGGAGGTAGGAGTGGTGGGGTCAAAGAGAGGGGAAGTTGATGCGCAAGGCAGTGTTGCCAGATTTCTCCCATCGTGTCGTATCAGCGTCATAGGGAACCTTATTTTACGAATGACCCTCGTACATTACAAATGTACAAAGTGAACGGTATAATTTTTTATAATATATGAAGTATAAAATAAACTAAGAAAGCATTGTATTTGTAAATTGTTTCATTTAGATTGGCCCCACATGGCCAATTTAAATGTTTTTTTTGCCAGTAATGTCTGTACAAATGGACCACATACTATTTTCAGATGCTCTTATTCTATTGTCGAATTTTTTTTATTACAATTTGTTTTTAGTTCCTTTTTTGAAGCATAACCATTAAATGCCAATTCCACTGTGACTTAAAGTCACCCCCAGGTAACAGTCATTCTCTCAGCCCTACCACAGTCATCCTTAATTTCTTGAACTCTTAACAGCTGCATAATATATCTTGGTATGCCCATCATGGGGATAATACTATACAGTAGTTCTATCACAATTCGTATATTCTGGTTGTCCATATCCAGCAGCTCTAGAGATTTCTTAGAGAAATTTGCGCCTTACACCCTCCAACTAAAATGTTGAATCTGGAACCGTTGGCGAAACTGATACCGAAAACCGTTTACACTACCACTACCACTTACACTACTACTCTCTGAAGAAGATAACTTGGTTATCGAAACGCGCGTCAGACATAAAAAAGTGTGTGTTGGTGTAGTGGTAGTGTAAACGGTTTTCGGTTACACCCTCCAGTTTGTATTAATAGGATCGTCTCATCCGATCCCACAGCTCGATACTGATCTTATGGTTTTGCGATGCCAAAAAATGGTTCCAGACTCAGGTCTTTTCCTGGGTAGAAGATCCTTATTTTTCTTTCCCTTCAATGCCATTATGTCTATATAAGTTTTTTATCCAGAGTGAACTTTAACATTTGACCTCATTTTGTTCCTAAATCGTTTCTCCATAGAAGGCGGGCATTTGGAGTTAATTCAGTATCCTCTTCCACAAGACGAGGGAAAATACTTCTCATATGAACCCATTGTAAACCACATTAAGTCAATAATTATAGCCTCTTTAGCAAACCTTGGGATTTGGGTAAGCTTAGGTGGGCTCTTCTTTTCAGAGCCCTTGGAAGTCCCAGTTCTGTTAGCTCCACCTTTTCCTTTACTTCAAGGAGGTAGTTTGTTTTTCCCAGAAGTACTCTGTTTGTTCTTCAATTTCCTGAGTGTTGTTGGTCATATAAGGAAGACAATTCCTCCTTTCTCACTCCAGTTTTGCCCAGTTCCAGAAGTACATGGCCAATTATTCTACCTGGTCTCTACAGAGTAGGTTGGTTCTCTCTGCTTAGGGATCTTTGGCCTGATATCTACTCCAAACCAAAGAAAATCATATCTTTCTCTTCAGCTTTGTCACTTTCCATAGTTTTAAGCCAATCAATCATTCAAAGCTTCCTTTATCAGCATACGCAACCTGAAGCCCTCCTGGCCTATGTGAACAGTCAAAGAATTTCACCTCCGGTTTGTCTTCGACGAGCTGTTGCAGTTTTCTGCTTTTATGAGTTCCCTCAGAAATGCTTCCATGCGAGCGAAGTGTTTTCGCACTACTTTCTTTAGAAAAGATGTTATTTCCTCCCACACTTTTTCTGTGAGTTCCTCTTTTGAAAGACTTCTTTCAGAGCTTCTTCATAGGGGTTGCTTCTGTCCCACCTATCATCCCTTTCCCCCTAGTTTTTCCTGAGGATAGTTACAAGTAGCTATGGAAAAGATGGTCAGTTGGTCAAATTAGTCTTTCAATTTCCTCAACCTGAAATTGATTTGAAAAATTTTTAAGAGGAAGTTAAAAATGACAATAAATATATGTTTTTTAAATAATTTTTATATTTTAGAAAATAACCGCAAAAAATGCATGGAAATTACAAATCATTGATATGCTTAAATCTATATGTAAAAATTCTTCGTCAGATGTTCTGCAAGTAGCCGGTACTTCCATTGATATTAGTGCAAAAGTATACGGTATAAGAGTAGATGATGTGCATTCTAAAGGTTTAAGATTGGCCAGCAGTATGGCCAGATCATCTGATAAGCCAGTTGAACCTACTAACGGTTAGTTCCAATATTGTTAAAAAAATTATTATAGTTACTCTTTTAAATAAAGTGCGGTTTATTTTAAAAATCATTGTTAATGGTAAATGTATCTATTTTTTTAGAAGAAGAAGAAGATGTGGAGACAGAAGAGGTAGCAGTCAAAAAGAGACGACGCAAAAAATATGTTCCAACAGGTGTCAAAACCACATTAAATAAAAATCCAAGTGGTAATGTTGGAAAATTGCCAAAACTTGAACCTGTTGACTTTACTTCAAGACATCAAGTTGATACAGGCAGTGTTGACAATTTATTTACAAATATGTTAACAGAAACATCAAAATCATTTATTTTGTTGTAAGTCTTAAAACATACACTGCATTTATTTTATCCAACATTTAAGTACTTTCTGTATTTTCTTTTTTATTAAAATTTATTTCAGGGATAGCTCTAAAAGATGTATGGAAAAATCAGATCCTATTTTAGAACATAATTGTAAAATCCCTGCAAAAAACTTTATTATTCCTAGACAAGTAACTTACATCAACCCAGTGTTTAACGATTTTGAAGTAGACGAATGGGATCCCGAAAAAGAAGAAATGCTGTAAGTAATGCAAAATTTTCAGATTAAATAAATAATAAAAATAATTAATATTGGCACCACATTTAATTGTTTTTGTTATAATTGAGATAATCTATTTATGAATAAAGATTTTTTTAGCTTACAGAGTAAATACATAATTTGTTTTATTATGAGTATATTATTTTAAATTTTAGTCTTAATTTGGACAAATCGGAAACATCTAGTTCTCAACCAGTTGTTTACGATGGTAACGGAATTCCAGTTCATGAATTGGATGGTTCTGTTCATGATATTTTCGATTGTGACGATATTAACGGTAAGTTATGAAATTATTGGTGAAATTTTTTTAAAATTTAAAGTATTAAAGTAAAATGTTACTTAAATAAATATTTTTTTATAATTCATACCATTTATTTAAAGCAATGAATGAATTAGATGCCGACGTAGTAGTTACAACATCAGGAATAATAGAAAATGGTATTGATTCAGAATTTCGTGTAGAACCAGCAGATGTTGGCGATTTTAAAGCCATGGACAGTACCCAAAACTCATCAGAATACTCTTTTAATTCAATTATAATGACTTGTAATGGAAAGTACATTGATAAAATTTGGGCAGGACCCAGTCATTGGAAGCTCAAATGTATCAAACGGTAAGTAGGTATATCTGAAAAAGTAATCTATTAAGTTTACCTAATTTGTTAATATTCCTCTTACTGTATTAGAAAATGTTTTATATAGTTTATTTCTTCTCCTTTAATTTTATTTGATAGTTGGTGGTCTACTCGTATTGTAGCCCTCTGATGGCAGTACAAATTGACAATAATACAAATATCGTCATTTATGTCTGTCTTTTCATTTTATTATAGCACAGTTCTCAAAAGCCTTCTTAAAGTTGATTGGGCAAAGGAGTACATTATGGTTGATATCCTGACATCTTTGGATAAGTAACGCCTGTTCCCAATTCTTCTATTTTTTTCTATATTCTGCTATATTCCCAAAAAATTTCAAAGTTAAGAAAATATAAAATATTGGCTATTTTTGGGATTGCTTACTAACTTTGTTCTAATTTTAGAATGACTCCAAGATTTTGTGGTCAGAATGGTCAAAATGGAAAAACGCTATCAAGACCTAAAAAAAGACACATAGTCGAAGCAATAGATTTTGAAGACCTGGAGGAAG
Source organism: Ophraella communa (assembly GCA_035357415.1). NCBI lineage: Eukaryota > Metazoa > Arthropoda > Insecta > Coleoptera > Chrysomelidae > Ophraella > Ophraella communa. The sequence continues at coordinate 56,254,065 of CM068980.1, read as the reverse complement.
ATTGTTATGATTTTAATTATTCAAATCGACTGGTCATTAAGAAGAAACCTAATTCCATATTTGTTGAAAAGTAAGAATTATTTGGCTTTAGAATTAATCGTTTTTTTAGGTTTTTTTTTTTAATAATTTGTTGTGTCACAATGTATACCTTTACCACATTTATAAAATGTTTTATAGGAATTTATTTTAGGATAACTTTGCCGCTTTTGGACAAATCGTGTTTTAGAATAATGGCGACTATAAAAGACCTAATGCTAAAGCCAGGAGTTGCTCCTGTGGACAAGACAACCACTTCAGATATACAAGTGGATTATGAGGTTGCTCCTTACAATTACGAAAATCCGAATGATTCTTTGTATTGTGCTCGTAATCAAGTAAGTGTTGGCGCTGAACACTATTTTCACTACCATTACAACACATATTAGAATAGCTGAAACAGAATACCATTTTTATTTAGTGACTACGGACCTGACAAACTCAAAATCTAAGATCGTCGTTTAAGTTCTGTTCACTGTTGCCAGTTTTAGTATCTTCCTGAGGTGGTTAGGTTGGTTTAGTTTAGGTGGGATTCCCATGTTATATGCGAAAGGTGATGGTAAAGAGGGTTGCGGAGGTGAAAACTGATTTGATTTGTAGATTCGCCTCCAGTAGACAGACTCGTATCTCCATCGAGGCGTTTAAAGGAAACTACATCATATTCTGGGTTGGCTTTTCCCTTGAATCCCAGGATCGTCAATGCATATGATTATGTTGATCGTAATTGATAACTGAACATTTTCTCATGTGGGTAATTCTTAGTTGCAGTTCTTTACTTCACTGCATCACCTGCTTGTTAACTTGAGAATCGTGATGATTTATCAACTATTGTCAAAATAAATGGCTGGTCTGTGGCTGAAATATAAGTCCTTTGAGATTCACGCTTGATTCTTCAAATTGTTTAGTGGTTTTTCCCGATATACAGGTTGCGATCGCAAAGTCAGACGAATCAGTCTCAACTTTTACACCGTCAACTATCGTGGTTACAGCAGCATCTAAGGCAGAACACATGAACGACTAGATGATGAGCCGATAGATGAATTTAACACACAAACAGTATGAAGTAAAGGACACTATAATCTCGAGTGGACACAATTCTGGACTATCGATTTGATTTTTTCTCAGGAGAATAGTTTCTTTGTCAAGTGTTCTTCGGTAAAAATTGTATTTTGTCGTGTATGTGTCCTATTCTTGTTTGATTGATGGTGATACCAACTAGAATTTGGTGTTTGGTAAAAATACCTTCCTATAATGGTTCAGCTTTGCCCGACTCTGTTTACACTTCTTAAGGTGGTTTCATTAATATTTTGGTAGCAACGTTATTCATCCGATTTAAATAAAAAATAATTTTGGTATTTCCTCATATGCAGATAGCTATGTTTTTTCATTTTGTTCCAGAATGATGACGATAATAATGATGCAGATGATAACAACTATGAAGAGGAGAATCCGTTTTTGTTGACTGGTTCACAAGGAGATGGAGTTAATCTTACTAAGATAGAAACCATCATTCAGGCAGATAAAATGGCTAGCAATCTTGCTGAGCATTTAGTGGATTGTCCTGAAATGGTAATTCCTAAAAAAGTATACTTTTTAAATTTATTTACCGTTATTTTTCTCACAGGTTCCTAATAGTTATCTTCAGTTTACATCAAAAGCAAAACCAATAAATATGAAAAGACTGAAAGTATCAGTTTGGCATGCGTTAAGCAACAATAAAGAGGTAACGTAGATTAATTATAAGTAGTCTGATACTACAGTAATACAGCGCTAATAAAAACTTATGATGAATATTTAAAAATTAATATACCATTGTTTTTGAAACGAATTTTAAATGATGGAATTTTTCTTTTTTAGGATGAGAATAAGAAAGTAATTCCTCAGAAATTTTCAGAATTATATAGACGTTTGCCAGCATTTATGATGAAAAGGGATAGGGAAAAACTATCATGTTCTTTAGCATTTTTTGCCCTTTTACATTTGGCAAATGAACAAAACCTCTATTTAAAACGATTGCCAGGAAACATAGACTGTTTTATAAATAGGCCCGAAGATGGTAACGACGAATAATAAGGAATTTACTTTTTTAAGAAATCATTATTTGACAACTCTATTCTGTTAACCATATTGTTTATTTTGTACAGCGGTTTTTACAATTTTTTAAATATATACAACAATAATTTACATGAAAAATGAAAAAACTAAATTTTAATCGATGTTTTAAATATTTTTATTCCCAATAATAATTTTTATTGTAAAAGAAAAACGTAAAAATTAGGGTCTATATTGACAAGTGCTCTTTTATATCTATTGACCATTAGTTTTTTGTATAGCGAATTTTAGAATTTTTACAACAATTATTGATCTTATAAATAAGGAGAAATTTACTTTTTATCATGTAAAGAGGAGTATTGACAATTATTCTGTTATATCTATTGACCTTATTCGTTTTTTTTTTGTGTAGCGAATTTTACGATTTTATAAAGTATTTATTTACAATATTTTTTCTTATAAAGGAAAAAAGCAAACATTTTTAGCAATGAATGAATCTATTTTGACAAATCTGTTATATTTGACTATATTGTGTTGTACAGCGGATGTACGATTTTTGAAATATCTTTATGTAATTTATATATACCATTAAATTCGCTTTCATGCATATTGAAACCTTATTTAATTAATTTTTACAATATAATTTAATTTATGTAAATAATCCTTTAGTTAATTGATTAAATTTAAATGGGAACTGCATGTTGTATTGACAATTTTTTATTTTGTCTACAATGCTTTGTATATACTGATTTGTACATTTTTAATTCTCATTTATATCTTATGTTAGTATTATATACTATTAAATCCATCTTCATTCATATTTACTTAATTTTTTCTACACTAATTCCCCTTCCTCTATGCTCCCGCTTTCTGATTTTAGTATAGTAGGTCCTTTTCAACTTGTTACAACCATTTTGATCTTAATATTTTCTTCTGCTATTCAAAATAATATATACAGGGTGTACCAACCTTATGACAAAGTTCGGTATATGGGTTGTTTACAATAAATATTACGAAATAACAAAAATTAAAGTTACATAATCCAATATTCTATTTATGATATAAAATAAGGGGTGTTTCATTTGAAAGAAAAGAGAAAATGAAAGGATCTGTAATTCTGGAAGGGTGTGTCGCCCCACTGCACTTAGTGCGTCCTTCTGAGATTGAGCCTAACCTATTGGCTCGTCAACCATCCTACCTGTTTAAAGTAGGTGATAACGTCGCCTGTAGGCAGTTGACCCTGGTAAGAGAGAGACTGAAGTGAGGTGGAGGATGACAAAGAACGAGGAAGTGCTGAAGAAGTTGGAGAAGAAACTTGGGGAGGCAGTGTATTTGAAGAACATGGAGGAGATAATGTTGAGAGGAGAAAAAGGAATGGGTGGAGTATCATTAGGGAAAGGAATGGTTTCTAATGACGCGAGAATTAGGACTGAAAGAAGGGAGAAGCGAGGGACCGCCCTCCTGTTTTGAAGTATGCTAAGGTGTAATAATATTATGCGTTGAGTGTCAATTTGTGATATTTATTACGTGATTTTTAATAAAACAACTATTAGTTTAAATTTAAACTTTAATGTTCATAAAAAATATATTTTTACCAACAAGATATATAGGTTTATCCACACAAATACGAAAAGATGTACATGCCACGGCTAGGTGTGGATTATTTCATTTTCTCTGACTCAAGTACAATGTTTTAATTCTTTTAGAAATTATTAAGGGCGCCACTGAAATCTTTTTATGTTTTTTATGATACTACTGAAGAAAGTTGTTTTAAGCTGAGTTATTTAAATAAGTATCATAAGATGTCAGAAAAAACTGTCTATGAAGAAAAAAATGAAATAAAAATGTACCAACCGATAAAAGATAAAGAGATTTCCTTGGTGCGTCTGAAAAAATTAAATTTACATAGGTAATATTCCGCAAACATAAAATAATTACTATGATACGACAATGATTTTGATATTACGGTTAATAAAGAAAAAACGTAGAGACAGCTGTATAAGATTATAAATGCATTTATTTACGTTAGTCGACTTATCTTTTTTTTACATCTGCGATCCAATGGTTGATCCAGGAGAGGGCTGGTCCAGTGAAGGGTTGGTCTGGTGAGCAGTCCATCAATTTGGAACCAATCAGTGGTAACTCATTAGCAAATTTGAGGTAAATTTGTAGTGTCTTTGGTATTTTATATTCCAATGCTGTAAAAAATTGTCAGCATCAGCCACGTGTTCGTTTATTTTTTTCCGTACAAAACAGCGTATTCCGAAATCTACATTTACCATTTGGATATATTACAGAAAATACAGTAGTAAACAAAGATACATTAATATTACAATTAGAATTCCAGAAATGTCCTCAACTCGCCATTTTGTATTTTTTTATAAAAATAAATTACAATTATTACTTTTGAATTGCCCTCAAAATATACTTGAAATAATTATAAATGTGAAAATTCTCATCTGATTATATAGTACTGTCAAGATTTATAGAAATTATATTTAAAATATTTTACCAAAATATAAATCAAAAAACATACCTGCGTGTAACACCAATGACAATAAGAGAATGAATGGTGGCATTGAAGGTATGCCACATTAAAGATCGTGTATAAAGTTTGAATTACTGACAGGAATCGTTTGTAATAATTAACATGTTAAGAACTCTATACAATAGATCGTGTTAGCGTTAGCCATATAATGAATTTAAATATACTATGTTTTTAGTTAACATAACATGTTACAAGGGGAGTGATTCCGAGGCGTGGGTAATGGCGAGTTTTTGAGGTATGGGTCCTGTGTGGGACCTATTCGAGTATGTTTCCCATTTCTGTAGTGTAGTTGAAATAGCCCTTTTACCGCTGGGTTTCGATTTGCGAGGAATCCAATAAAACAATTCTGGTTACTTAAAAATGTATTTATCACAAAAATGTTTACAGCCTTAAAACATTCCATCATTAATACCAATAGGTACTAAAACGGCAAGAAACAACATCAAATTCCTTAACGCAAGCTTCCAGTCACTCGGGACTGCGAACGGAACCAATGATTTTGTAATACAATGCACCTCATGTGAAGCACAAACGAATATGTAAGTTGTTATTATTAAATTTAAGACGGGATAACCTGGTACGAGTACCAATACTCCATGGGTATCCGCTGCTAACCAAATATGATATTGAGTCACGAACAATTCGAGGGAAATATCTCCGAACCAAGCGAAAAGGCTCGAATATCTGGTTCTCAGTACGCCTGAAATGTTTCTTAAAAGAATGTAACTCACTATTGGAATAAAAACTATATAAGAATGTATTTCGCTACACTCCAATTCATTTCTACAAAGAAAAGTGAACATCATATAAGAACCTATTCCTACTAACGCTAACAACGTTGAACTTAGTGCTATACCCCTAGAAAATAAGTTCGAGTGGTTGTTATCATCAAATATGTTATATCTCTGAGATAAAATCATTATAACACCAAAAATCATACCGTACATTGCAGAGTATCGGTCCAATTTCCATCTCGACCACCATTCGTGGATATCGTCATCTATAGTAACAAACAAAGCCTTCCAAGGCCTCGTTACGAATATCTTTTCGAAAAAAACTTCAGACATAAAAAGTATAGTAATCACACTACAAAAGGTAATGAACTTGATAAGGAGATAAAAATATTGTATTACGTTATTTTCGGATATCTGTGCAGTTATGTGAGGCGGGAAAGCAACAAAACAATAAATCATGAGATACCAAAATGATAGCAAAGGAGCGAAATAATAAAATTGGTACGGTCTATTCATGCTGAGACACAAAGTAACAGTTACAAAATTGAGCTGAAACAACATACGTCCAAAACTGACTATACCAACGTCGTTTCTATACCACACGTAGCAAAATTGTTCGTAACCCAACAAAAATAAATAAGCGGAAATGAGAACTTTGATATGCATATTAATCATCAATACTTTGGACGCTCCAGTTACATGGTAGACCAAAATAACAATTTGCATCCACCCTTTCCATTCATTTAACTGGTCTCTGTGTAAAACTTTGTTAAATTTACTCTCTTCCATAAAAAATAGACCTAAAACTGTTATGTAACCTATCGGCAACCAGAAACTAAATTCGGAATAATATTTATTTTCCTTCATAAAAAAATTGGTTCGGTCGCAAACGAAAAAATACGCCACGATTAGGGTCATTTTCGATATTGTTTTAAAAAGAAAATAATAGTTGTCTGTGGTGAGAGGTACGTGAGGCTGCATATCGTTATCTGGTAACTTTTGGTACTCGTGGATTGGATTGCCAACGTATTTTAAGATCATGCGCCGCAGAACCATTACCAACGCTGTAGTCACGCTGGAATAAGAAAACAACATTTTAATATAAGTAACATAATCAAATATTTCCAAACTATGTAGGCTATTTATAATTTAATTAAATAGAAATTCGTAAAATTTAACAAGATATATAAAATATTTTATTAATACTACTTTGAAATAGTTCAACTATAATTACCAAACTGCCATAACAGCAAATGTAACAATTTGCAAAGTGGTCCTCGGTTCAACTGAACTACAACAAGTACCATCGTTAAAATTCATGTTATCATTACAGTACATGTTAAGTAATATTTGTGTATTGTGTTTTCTTGGTCTTTCTGCTAAATGTATTCCATCTGGACTGTCTTGGAGCATTCCTTGACCTACTAGACGAGTACTCCACCAAAGATCTGCAGCAGAATGTGATAAAACCTAAAATCAGTTTATGTAAAACTTCAAATATTATTTTTACAAAAATTGTACTCTAAGAAGGGATGTTTCAAATAATGGGAACAAACAAGGTACTGGAATGCTTTTAAAAAAATACTACGTAACTGAAGTATACATCCAGTGAAATCATAATTGATCCTGTTCCCAAGAGTTTCTGGGTGTGGCTGTTTTCAGACCATAAAAGGGCTCCAGACCAACTGTCAGCTACTTTATTTCCTAATATCCCCTTGTGACCTGGCACCTACAACAAGGTAACTTGTTTTTTGTCCGTTTCTTAAGGGATTGTCTACAACCCCGGACTAGCTTTGACTCATAAATAAAAGAACTCTTTAAAACTACCTGGCTATCTATCAGAATGGATGTGGATAACCGAAAATTCGGCCCCAACTCCAATTCTTTCATCTTTCTTGGACCCCTCTGTATACCACACGGGTGAGCCCTCTTCCAGCTCTGGTTTGACTTCTCCAATCGTATGGCAGTGTCATATAAACAATTCACAGGCCGTCTCAAAGTCAAACCTGACTGGCACGGTGTGCAGAGGATGATTTAAGGGTTCTAGTGTATTTTTTTAAAGGATTCTTAAATGACCAACCAAATAAACAGGTTATAGGTTTTGTGTCTGTTGGGGTCATAAGATACCAGCTGCAGCTTCTCTCATTTTGCAATACTTCAGCGGAGAAAGACCCAGTATCACCTCTAGGGCTGCTCTTTGGCCACCATACAGGTGAAGCATATGAGTGCTTGATATTCATTTGCTATGACCATAAGATCATTTTCGATTTCAAGCCCCACATCTTCCCAAATATCCATTGGCAAGCACAGATCGCCACTAAGGCTTTGGAAAAAATGTTTCCTATATAATTGTTTCTTGTCAATCATAGGATAGAGGTAAATATCTTCGCGGATGATATTGGTCAGAGGAAATCATGAAGAGGTTATATCTAGAGTGCTTCCACACACAATTGGATCATTTCTAAATGCCCATTTTATATTGAATACCAACAAGAAAGAGAATCAAATATGTAGGGGTCACTGTAGATCAAAACTTACAGCCACAGGCTTGCTTAGTCATAACAGGAGCTATATCAGATTTTCCACTACTACCATTGGAGTGTTATTAGATCTCCCTCCACATTTGATTTGATATGGAAGGCGTTGGAGGATACATATATAAGGCTAGTGAAATGTCAGAGATTTCAGAACCTGTACTGAAAATGCAATGCAACCAAACTATCGCAGCCAACTATGACCCTATTCTTAGGAAGGCAAATAAATCGAATATTATATTGTTGATACACAAACAGCAACATTTTTCAAGCATGTCTGCAAGTCTGTAGAAACAAAACTATAAATATCTAATAACCAGGTGGCACTCTTGAATCCAACATCAAACTGAGTAGATCAGATGAGACATTCCTATTAGTACAAACTGGAAAGTATAAGACACTGAAAGGCAATTACCAACAGCTGTTGGATATGGAAGGGTAGTGCCTACAACTTGTAATAAGTCTACTAACTGAATAGTTGCCTTTAAGGGGCACATAAGAACATTTGGACTGTGTACAGATTTTGTCAAGCTGAAATGGAATATGGAATAGCATATTTTTTACAGCTACCAACGTCTCAAATTGAAGAAATTTATTCATCCTCAGTTGTTCAACCTTTGCACAAAATATGTTCCACAGTACATGGACTTCATGGATTAGTCACCAACGACCTTAATGAGCTACATTAGATAAATAGGGCTGAGAGAACCAAGGAGGGAACATGTTCACTGCTGGACGTATAAAGCTAATTGCAATAGGTGAGATTTTATTTATAGTAAATATTAATTTTGTGGCAACAAAAATTTAGCAATGTAGGTATATTAGGATGCATATGTATATTCTTCTATTTATGGTTCTATGCAACTTCTCAATCATATAAAAAATGAAGAGAAATACCTCATGAATGTTAAATAATTATTTTAAATTTATAAAAAATATCCATTCATTTGTAAAAAAAAATTTAATAGCTATATTTAATTTTTCTCAAAATAAAAGAACATACATCAAAACAGCACAAGGAACTTACAGAAATTTTAAGGAATATCTGGATGGACCAAAAGGAAATAAAACTTGTTTTTAAACTGTCATACTTCAATTGCAGCTTTGTTGTAGAGGTCAATTTGTCTATTGGTGATAATCTTTTCATCAGGTTTTAATTTTTCTTCATTCACAGGAACTTGTAATGCCCATAGTACCCATGTCTTTCTATTAGATAAATGATCTATTGGTTGTACTAATCTTGTTAAATTTTTTTGATATTCCTTTAGGGTAGATTCTGAACCATTTGAAGAAACTATTGGCCATAGTGCACTTCCTACTACTATGACTGAAGGAGGATGGGCAGAAACATCCCAATGCCTTAAAATATGATAAATCTAAAATATTATTTAATAATACAATAAAGTTTTAGTAAGAGTTTTTTAAATTGTTGAACTTTGTTTTCATATTTTTCCCAAATTAAAAGTTAAGTGGTAAGATAATTGAATGAGATAAATTACTGTTTTGGTATACATTCATTAAAATTTACAAACCTTTTGATAAGATATTTTTTAATTTGCATTAAATACTTAAAAACCATACATTACACTGCAGCTACTCCTTGATAGTCTAAAATACTTACCTAAAAATATTTACTATTTCTTTAGATATGAAGGGTGACCATATAAAATCAACTTTGATTTTCAAATGATTATCAATATGTGTATAGTTTAAAAAGGGTGTTGGTGGTTTTGGGCTAACATCCTCTTTTTGGTTTAAATGTTGTACAAATGCATAATATAATTCTTCAATTCTTGTATCTCCAATGAAAACAAAATGAGTTTCCAGCCCTATATAAGCTAAGTAACGGAGGCATCGTTTAGTGTCGCTAAAAATATACAAAAATTACTCAAATTTAACAAACATTTATAAATTTTATAGACCTATTGGTATACAGATGTAGCATGCATCCGTAGGGTTGCCATTCTTTGTCTGCTTTATACCTTCCATCAGTTAATAACCATTTACAAGAATTTGTACCTTAAAAAAATAAAGTTAATACTATTACTTTGATTTTGTGTGAATCAATAATTTACCAAATCTCAAATGAAGTATCCCATGATAACAGGCGAATCCTAAGACTAGTAAAAGAGCTATCTTTTTAGCATTTGTTGAATTAATTTCATCAATAACTTTTTCAATTCGTGATTTTTCTCCGGTCATAATAAAATATCTTCAACATTCGTCTTATTCATTCTGTACAAAATACGACATCATAAATGATAAAGTAAATAAACACAATGTCAATTACCAGAAATACGTTCGTTAGTGCTAGTGCTGGCTAGTGTGACAAATATGTCATATGATATAAATATGATTCATACATTTCATAAAACGAACGCATCTTGGTACATTTGAACTACAAGTATTTTTGATCAACAAAGTTAAAATAAATTTGTTTCACCTTTAATCTACAATATTTTAAATTATACATATACATTTGGTAATTATTCTTTAAATTATGTAACGCCCTTGTTTAGTTTCAAAGATAGCAATTAAATATCGATTTTATTAAAATTGCATGTTTTGATGAAGATTAAAGTAATATTAGTGATAAATGTATATTCTCTCATAGTACCATAAAAAACCGTTTGTAAATAAAACTATTATAATATAACCCATTGTATTCAAGTAGGTATGCAAGAAAAAGAGTCCTGAATAAATATTCGTGAAATATGTAAATGTGACATGGGATAAAACATTACATTTGTGAACGACATTTCATATTAAATAAGTTTTAATTATAAAAAAAACAAAATAAAAACTCAACATCCATATTGATTAAAGTTAAAAGATAAAACCGGTTCTGTATTCTTTCAATTTTTTATATTTAAATTTGATTGGTTAATTTCAAGTAAGAATTTAAATTCAAACATTCTTATTGGCTACACTTAAATTTTCTGCGAAAAATGGCGACGTTTACCGAATCTTAGACATTTTTGTTGTCTTAAGACAAGAGAGTCTGGAAGCTGTAACAACAAAATATTTGTTTTGTTATGTGGTTTCTATAGAAAAATTTATTAACATTAAATAGTTAAAGTTGTATTGAATATGGCTGATATAAAGGTGAGTTTGTGTAATATTTATAAAATACTGTATAGGACGCCACACTTAGGTTAAAAATGCTTACTGACGCGGGCCGGGAAGTGGTATGAATATACAAAGTTAATTACGAATGAATAATTTTAGTTTACAGTTTTTAAAAACAAGTTATAAATATAACTTAACACAGTGTAGATTATTTATTAATTGCAAAGTAAATATGCATAATTTCGTTTACCACTTTTATGCACATATTTTAAAATTCTAAATTGCAATAATTGTTAAAGGGTTTGTTAAAATTCCAATGAATGATTATAAACTGTATTAATTGACTAGGCAACTCATTTGACAATAGATAATATTACTATCATGTATAGTAAATAAACATGTTTCTGTTCTGTAAATAACTACCTGTCATGTTTTATATTCCTTAGATTCTATAATTTAACGTAAATTATAAAAAAATATCCAGAATTTAAGTGATACTCTTATACATTAAACTTTGGCTTTTTGCTTTAGCTTCTATATCAGAGTAGTTTTTTATTGGTTGTAATGTGGAACCAGATGTCTGTTTTTAGAATTAGTTTTCATTTTATGCAAACAATTTCAGGTAGTAAGCAATTGTCAGTCTATGTTTCCAGGTTTCAGTTGATAATAAAAGGTGTTTAACAAACTGTTTATTTTTCAGAGCATGTTCTCAAGGATGAATGCAACATCTAGCAGTAATGGAGATGATGCAACAAAAACAGAAGATGAGGCCCCCATTGCTGCTTCAGCACCAAAACCAGTTAAAAAGAATGAGGTTATTGAAAAAACATACCAGAAAAAGACTCAGTTGGAACATATTCTTTTACGTCCTGATACCTATATAGGTTCTGTTGAAAAAGTTTCAGAAATCATGTGGATATATGACAGTGAGAAAGAAATGATGGTTCAAAAACAAATTGAATATGTACCAGGTATAAAGTAGCACTAATAAATTAAGATATTTCAAACTCATTAAACATATTTGAATAGTAGTGTGGACAAGATTATGGATTATATATGTATATATGGGAATCCTTTGCCCAACATTATTAAAATAAATTACTGTATCAAATTGTTTTAATAAACATTTAAGTTATTGTTTTGGACTTTTTGATATTTTTTTGATTTTTTGGAAGAAGTATTAACAAAGGTGAACTATGTCCCCTAGTAAAACAATATTTTTAATAAATCATGTTACAAATATATTAAAATGTCTTCTTATTATTGGTACAAATTTTGTTACAAACTAAGAGCTCTGTTTTTTCTGTATACAGGTTTGTATAAAATATTTGATGAAATATTGGTGAATGCTGCTGATAACAAACAACGTGATGCATCAATGGACTGTATTAAAGTTGAAATAAAACCTGAAGAAAATTTAATATCTGTGTGGAACAATGGTAAAGGTATACCAGTAGTAATGCACAAAGAAGAAAAGATGTTTGTACCAACTATGATCTTTGGTCATCTCTTAACATCATCAAACTATAATGATGATGAAGAAAAAGTTACAGGTGTGTAATTTTCTAGGATAGGTATTTTATAAGTGTAAAGTTGTTAAAAGTACAATCATTGGTTTATTTTAGGTGGTAGGAATGGTTATGGTGCTAAACTATGTAACATCTTTAGTGAAAAATTCATAGTTGAAACATCATCTAGAGAATATAAAAAACAATTTAAACAAACATGGGGTAGTAATATGACAAAAGCATCTGAAGCTAAAGTAAAAGATTCATCAGGTGAAGACTTTACTAAGATAACTTTTATGCCAGATTTATCCAAATTTAAAATGGAAAAACTAGACCCAGACATTGTGGGACTTATGTCTAGGAGAGCATATGATGTAGCTGCATCCACCAGAGGTGTAAAAGTAAGTTTTTGAAAATATTACTATTTTTTATTTAAATTAGCAGTAATGATGGTGGTTCCCATCATTAGATCAATGGAAAGTTCTTACATTACTGCAAGGGTTATATAAACCACTTAGTAGTGTTCCTCAGGCACTAAAGAATTTATACTTACACTAAGCTGTACAATGTTCTTGCTTTGTTTTTAATACTGTTCACAAAAGACTTTCTTCTCTTGAATATTTGGTTTGTGTTGTGGAGAAGTTGTATGTCCTTTTTGTCCACATGTTGGTGAAGTACCTGTTTGGGAATCTTAGCTAATTTCATTATATTTTAGTCCACGGTCTCCATACCTAGATTCCTGCTTTTGAAGTACCCAGGAGTATTTACAATATTCATCAGTTGTTTTGAAATATTTGTATTAACAAGTGCTTTTAAACTATTCATGTGTAAGTTGACAAGTTGGATTTTATATCAATGAGCTACTACATATTTTTGTATTTTATTTTGAGTTTTTCCAGTCCAATGTATTACCCAGATACTTAAGAATTTGGGATATTATTCTAATTGGTATATATTCTTCTGTGTATTATCCCACAGGGATAATACAATAATTATCCCACAATTTCCTATTCAATGGACCTGTACCAAACTGGTGAATTGGTCATCAAATTTTTTTCCTTGATGATGTGTTTTGTTCTTTTCAGATTATTTTTCTCAAATAAGTTCTTAAGATGTAACTTTGGTTGTACTGGGACTGACAGACAAAATTTTCCAGCAAAAATTGGAAACATTGCTAATCAGTTATTTTATTGATTCTATTAGATCTCATATTTTGTCAGGATCAGTTGGGCGATATGTTGGCTTTCCTTCTCTATATGCATTTAGTAATTCTCTTCCTTTTCTTGTTGCCCAATGGACGTTTTTTGCATTGAAATCACCTACAGTAGTAATATTGGCTTTTATATAAAAAAATAATCTTTAAAAATAAAAGTAGGATATTAAACAACTAAAAATGCAATTTTTTAGTTTTGAAAAATGATTGACTTTTACATTAGTTATGTTATATATGTTTGTCTAGGTATTCTTAAATGGCAAGCGGCTTCCCGTGAAAAATTTCAAAGATTATATTGATTTGTACATAAAAGGAAAAGAAGATGATACAGGAAATAGTCTTAAAATAGTCCATGAACAAGTAAATGAACGATGGGAAGTAGGTCTCACCATTTCAGATAAGGGTTTTCAGCAAGTTTCATTTGTTAATAGCATTGCCACTACAAAAGGAGGTAGACATGTTGATTATGTCACAGATATGATAGTTAAACAACTTATAGAGGTACTGAAAAAGAAAAATAAAGGTCAGTAATTCTACAACAAACTAGATCTTACATCTAAATGTCCATATTGAATTATTTCTCATCTTCAGGTGGTGTAAATATCAAACCTTTTCAAGTAAAAAATCATATGTGGGTTTTTATTAACTGTTTAATTGTAAATCCAACATTTGATTCTCAAACAAAAGAAAACATGACATTGCAAATGAAAAGTTTTGGATCAAAGTGTAATTTGTCTGAAAAGTTTATAAACCAAGTTACTAAAAGTGGTATAGTTGAATCTGTACTAACCTGGGCTAAATTCAAAGCACAGACTGAGTTGGCTAAAACTAGTGGTAAAAAGCAAAGCAAACTGAAAGGTAAGCAATCTTTTTTATATGCGTTTTAAGTTTATGAACTAAGTGTGTTGATTTTTTCAGGCATAGCCAAATTAGATGATGCCAACGAAGCAGGTACTAAAAATGCTTTAAAATGTACTCTCATATTGACTGAAGGAGATTCAGCAAAGAGTACTGTAATGTCTGGTTTAGGTGTAATAGGTAGAGACTTTTATGGTGTGTTTCCCCTTAGAGGTAAATTGTTAAATACTAGAGAAGCAACGCACAAACAGATTCTAGAAAATCAAGAAATCAACAACATTATCAAAATAATTGGGTTGCAATACAAGAAAAAATATAATTCACCAGATGATATGAAAACGTTAAGGTAAACAATTATTACAACTTCATTGTAAAAGGAAAGGATATAGTTTTAGTTGCGTTTATAGATTTCAAAGGAACATTTTATTCAGTTCATGAAAACATTCTTATTATCTGCCCAATCAGAATGTTTTACTCTGGTTCAGGCTATTGGATAAAACTTTGCAAGTTTTCTAAATCTCACAATATTAGTAGTTGAGTGATATTCAAAAGTTCTTCAGAAATTCCTGTTCAAATAAAATTAATATCTACAATAACAACAATCTTATCTCACTGTAACGTTAATTCAATTTATAAAATAATAACTATCATTTGTTGTTGTTGTCATAGAAACAGTTGTTTTCTATATAAGCTTTAACATGTTGTAATTCTCAAGGGGGACTTAATTGGTGGTTCCTGATGGAATATTGGTGTTAAATAAAGGATAGTTTTCTTAACATTGCCATACTTATCCAAGGTAACTGTGCTTGACAGCAGTGGGCAGATATTGCAATTAAGTGATTTCTGCAGCAGGTCCATCAAAAAGAGCTATTATGTGAAGTATACGTTTTGAAATAATAATTGGAAATATGTCTGGGTAAAAACACAACAGGAAAGAAAATTGCATCTAGCTACTTTATCAAACCCTTAGACAAACAAACTTGCCATCTGTATCTGTAAATTGAGAAAAGTGAAGCCCAAAAGCTTCATCCACACTTAGACCTGATTAGGTCCATTATGTTTCCTCCAGAGGCTCTCCCTTTAGCTTGTCGTCCAGCATATTTGAAGTAGTTGATAACGTCCTTCAGGAGAGTATCTAATCTCTCGTCAGGGGAGTTGGCTAGTGTTGACCAGTACTCCCATATAGTTTTTTTTGGAGACTCCACAGTGACCAGTTATATCCAGGGGTTATTAGAAAGGGTACTAGGGTCACTAAGGTTGTACAGGGGAGAAATGGGATTAAGATGGCAGTGGTTAAGGCAGAATGGGAAAAGGCTGGAAAAAAGGAGATAGAAATGGGTTGGAATAGTTTATCAGTTATGGGGGGAGAGAGTAGGGCTGGTGTTTTGTATAGATTTTTATCCAATTACGAATGGATTGCCGCAGGGAACAAAACGAAGGTGATATGATTCCTTTTGTGAAATCGTTATAAATATTTGTGCAATAAATCCTGGTTAACATTACAAAATTTGTCGTCTTGCTCTTAAGTATTTCCACAAGAGATAATGAAAGGATAGAGATCTTCTAGGATGTCACTATGCTTATCAAATTTCACTTCAGGAACTTGACGTTGCAATGCAGAATAATAAAATATAAAAATTCCATATTCCTCTAGACGTAGAATAATTTTCGTCAGAATTTGGACTTTGATTATTCTTGTACATATATATATATAATATATAACCAAAGTATCTTTTAATAGGTATGGAAAAGTAATGATAATGACTGATCAGGATCAGGACGGTTCTCACATCAAAGGATTGCTGATTAATTTTATACATCACAACTGGCCGGAATTGCTCAAACAAAATTTTATCGAACAGTTTATCACGCCTATCGTTAAGGCTCGCAAGAAGAATGAAGTGTTGTCGTTTTATTCATTACCAGAGTTCGAAGAATGGAGATCAAACACCCCTAATAGTAACACGTATTCCGTTAAATATTACAAAGGTAATATTTTTGTAACGTTCTGGTACTTGTAATTGTGCTTATTGTTTTTTTTTAATGTTTAAGGATTGGGTACCTCCGATGCAAAGGAGGGTCGAGAATACTTTTCAAACATTGAACGACACAGGATAAAATTCAAATATACTGGTCAACAAGACGACGACCATATCCTTTTGGCTTTTAGTAAGAAACAAGTTGAGAATAGAAAAGAATGGTTGACGAATTTTATGGTCGAAAGTAGAAGAAGGAAGGAGATTGGTCTTCCTGAAAAATATCTTTATGCTAAAGATACGAGATACGTGACGTTTACTGATTTCGTTAATATGGAATTGGTACTGTTTTCCAACGGAGATAACATCAGATCTTTGCCTTGTTTGGTTGATGGATTGAAACCTGGTCAAAGAAAAGTAAGATTTATTTTGTGGTCATTTCGAACTTGATAACTAACGCATTCTCTATAAATTTGAATATGTTGATTAGATTCTATACGTCGCAATTAAACGTAACGACAAGAAGGAAGTCAAAGTGAGCCAACTGGTGGGATCAGTTATGGAAAAAGCAGCTTACCATCATGGTGATACCTCATTAGCGATGACTATTGTCAATATGGCTCAAAATTTTATTGGAAGCAATAACATCAATTTACTAGAACCCAGAGGTCAGTTCGGTACGAGATTGGCAGGTGGCAAAGATTCGGCTAGCCCTAGGTATATTTTCACGAAACTTTCGCCGTTAACTAGATTAATATATCACCCCCATGATGATGCATTGTTAAAGCATGAATTTGACGATAACATGAAAATTGAACCGTGTTGGTATATACCGATTTTGCCTATGGTACTTGTTAATGGAGCCGATGGTAAATATGCATAAATTATGCTTTTATTGATCATTCCAATAAAAAAAATTGTATTTAAGGAATCGGTACTGGATGGATGACGAAGATCCCTAATTACAATCCAAGGGATCTAGTAGATAATTTAAGACTAATGTTAGATGGTGAGGAACCGAAAGAACTTATGCCGTGGTACAAAAATTTTACTGGTACAATCGAATTTTGCGGTGATCACAGATATGTGATAAGTGGAGAAATATCCAAACTTGAAAGAGATCAAATCGAAATTACGGAATTACCTGTCGGTACCTGGACCCAAAATTACAAAGAAAATGTATTGGAACCTATGTTGCATGGTAAAAATCCAAACTTTCGTATTCACCTATATTTTATCGTTTAAAGGCTTAATATCTATGGAATAACACTAATTTAACTTGTATTTTAAAGGTTCGGAAAAAGTGAAGTCCATACTGTCGGAATACAAAGATTACACTACTGACTCTACAATAAAGTACATCGTTACACTTCAAAACGGCCAAATGGAATTGTTGGAGAAAGAGGGCCTTCACAAGGCATTCAAATTACAGTCTATTGTTCATACTACTTCCATGTGTGCTTTTGACGAATTTGGCTGTCTCAAAAGGTATTAGTACAAATTTCTGATGCTTTCTTCTGGAAATTAACCATTTTTAACTTACATACAATCTAGGTATGATTCGGTTATGACAATCCTTAGAGACTTTTATGTGCTTCGTCTTAAGTATTATGACAAGAGAAAAGATTATCTGGTCGGTATGCTTGAAGCTGAAGCCGCTAAACTTTCCGCCCAAGCTAGATTCATTTTGGAAAAATGCAATGGAGAATTGGTAGTCGAAAATAAGAAAAGAAAAACAATCGTAGACGAATTGATCAAGAGGGGGTATCCCGCGGATCCTGTACTCGAATGGAAACAAAAGGTAAGGCAAAACAATCTTAAACTGTAAATCTTTATAAACCAAACTATTTTAACTCACTATAGTTTTTTACTTCTTCGAAAATGCTGGAAATATTTGATGTTTTCTCTCTGCCTTCGCTATTAAAATAAAATCAGATAAAATTTTTCAAATCCGTTTGAACTGTTGACAAAAATATTTACAAAACATATAGTTGATCTGTTTTATTGGCAATGTTAACCAAACTTTACTCTATACTCCCCATCCGGCGGCTTTCCGCTCCTACAATAAAAAATAAGATGGGGTGGTATTTTATATTGAAATGTTGGGAGGAAATAAGAATTGAACCCAGATGTAGTGTGTGCATGTGTCGCTTAACTCATCCTATCTCCCGTTACCTCGAGGCTTTTCAGACGTCCCCTTGACAGTGCTGGACACTCACGAAAGATATACCATCAAGATTCATCTTCCTCCTCCTCCTCACTTATCTGTATTCCATTGTTTCATACTCATCCACTCCTATATTGAGTTTTTAGAGTGAAGTTGGAACTCTGGTCTCTGGTCTTCCAATTGTCTTCAAGATCACGGATACCATTCTCAAGCATCTGACAGCATCTATATGTGTCTATATGTATCCTAAATACGACTAAATTTGGAATATAGCTCTTGTATCCGAAGAGTAACGATTTTCCAAACTTCACATCCATCATTCCGTGCTAAAGAACGAAATTCATCTAACTAGTCGCAGCTATTCAACATCAGTTGTGTGGTTCCATCCAAGTGGTTCAAATAACTATGGTTCATGATTACTACTTTAAAATCTAGCTAAACAGCACCAAGATGTTTATTCACACATAATTTTGATCGTCCCTTTGTTGCTGGAATATCTAAATTATGGAATAAGCTATATATAGATGTATTCCCTAGCCTTGTCAACCTTAAATCCTTTAAATAATTTTACCAGTCCACATAAAATCGTATCTAAATTTTTAATTTATTTTTTTAAATTGTTTAAATAAGAACGTGACGAATGAGGAAGACGAAGATGATTCACCAGATCAGGAAATAGTGGAAAATGAACAGGAAGACGAAAATGACTCTAAAAAGAAGAAAAAAGCAGAAACAAATCATCCAGATGTTAAAAAATTCGACTATCTATTGGGTAAGAGCGTTGTTTAATGATGATTATTTTTCATGCTTTATATTAACCAATAAAATGGTTAATAATAATTTAATTAATTTAATCATCGCGGGAACTAATATTCATAAATATAACACGATGTTGCTTAATACTCTCCTATTTTTGTTGTTGCTAAATTTCTCGGATATTTTACAATTTGATTCGACATAATTTTGGAATTAATAATTAATTGATTAAAGCCAAAATTATGTCCCATCAAATTGATATTAAAATATTCTCGAATTTTATATGCAACAAAAATAGCCGACTATTTATCAACGTGTCTTGGTTTATTACCGTTGATTATAGTAAAGCTTGAATTTTACTATTTTATGCTCTTAATTATTATTTTGTAAAAAAAATATTTTGCCCAATAATTTACCATGGAAGATCTGCTTATTGTAAATTTAGGTGTTTCTCATATTGTGTCTTAAAATAATATTACTTCCAGTTTAAAATCTACCGAAACAATCTCGTCAACAAATAAAATTCTCATCACTTAGGTTTGACTGTTATATATAAAAAAATATTTTTCAAGGAATGTCCATGTGGATGTTAACCGATGAACGAAAAAACGAACTGCTTAATCAGAAAGAAAACAAAATAACTGAACTAAATACTTTGCTTAAAAAGTCTCCTTCCGATTTGTGGAGGGAAGATTTGGATACGTTCATTGAAAATTTGGATAAATTAGAGAAAAAAGAAAGAGAAGACCACTTAAAAGAACTGAATCAGATTAAAATGAAAAAAGAAGCGGTAAGATATTTTTAAACTATTATTTCACTTTTAAACATTTTTTTAATAAAAAGCAATTTTTCAATCTTTAATTTGCAATATTTTCTTGCTCTTTTACATCTTACTATGTAGGAGAAACCAGTAAAGGTAAGCAAAAATGTTATGTTTTGGTGTTTCCAAGTGTGATTTATCTATCATCTTTAGAACATATAGAATATAGATCAATATAGCTCAAAACTAATCAATCAGTGGGAAAATGTTTGAAATCCATCAATAAATGACTTAGAAATAGATTAATGAAGTTTACGTATTTTAGTAGGGAGCGTCAGTGGTTTCTGATTCGCTTGTGACGTCACTTGACCCCATTCAGAGTCGCGGAAGGGCTTCTTCCGTGTTAACGTACAATCGTTTGATTCATCTTAAATTATAATAATTCTTTAAAGTGATCATTTGCCCAATGACATATACACAGTTTTTTCTTCAAATCCGTCTTTTGACGGTCAAATTTATGAGGATAACCCTATGCTAGCTTTTAACTTTAATCTTTCCCCAACTACTTAGTCGATGTTTCATTAAATTTTCGGTTTCATTTTCAACCTTTAAATAAATATGATTGTTATAGTATATAATACTTCAAAAAAGTATATAAAAAAATACATTTACATACAACATAGGTAGCTATTTTTACTGAATAAGTTATTTCGAATCTTTTAACGACTCAATACATAAGTATATCAATTATCAGCTATTATTAATAGTTACTTATATCAAAATTATCATTACACACATATTTAGTACTTTTAGGGCCAATTAAATCACGCTTCATCCCCTTGCACCACTTTTCCTTGTTAAATTGTTTGGTACACGAAAAAGAAAATTTATTGGGAGTTTTAATTGTGGTGTTTTGACACACAGGAACAATACAATATTTGTAATCAATAAAATACGAATTAAACACTGCAAGCAACTACTCAATAATAAATGTATGCTTACTCGGCGAATTCTTGCTGCTTCTTCTGGGTCTAATGACGTCGATAAAACGCCGTGTAACAAAATTATTCTTGCAAGCGCAACTTCAACGTTCCATAACTTTTTTATTTCTAAACTTCTTCATTGGATGTATATTCAAGAAATAACTACTTTAAATAGCAACCGTTATGCATGCCGATTTATAATGAAATGTTCATAAATTGTATATCGTTGACGGATTGTGGTTGTGTAAATTTATTTTGGTTTGTTTTTTACATTGATACAGATTAAATTAACTCACATCTGGAAACGTTTTTTTTTTTTTTATTTTTTTCAGGGCAAAAAGAAACCAAAAATATACGAAACCATGCCATCGCCAATGGCTCAGAGAGTTGCCCCTACCATCAGCGAAGACCTAAAGAAGAAAATACAACTAGCTGTAAAGTCTAAAGCCAATAAATTGAATAAGGGAATCAAGAAAGAAAATATTGCCGAAGAGGTAATTTTATTTATTTATAGATTCTGTTTTAAGTAAAAGTTAATCGTTAACGTTTTTTTAGGAGATTGACGAATTTGATTCTATGGTGAAGAGCAAGAAAACGCTCAAAGAAAAATTAGGAACACCAGAAGAAATGGAAAAGAAAGTAAGGTCTAAGAAAGAAGGAGATGGAATGAAACAGACAAAACTCAATTTTAATGTTTGTAAGTAATGGTAAATTAAGGTCGTCAGTTGTTTAATAAAGACGATACTTTTTATTAGCAAATGGTACTCCTAAGAAGAAAGGTCGCAAGAAGAAGGTCGAATCAGATTCTGAGGAGATATCTATATCCGAAAAATCTGGATCTGATGTGGAATTCGGCTCGTCGCCAAGTCCAGGCGTGAAAGAAAGATTTTTGAATAGAAGAAATGCTACCAAAGTTATTAAATATGCTATATCGGACGATGAGGAAACATTATATGATAATGACGCTGTTAAAGAAGTTCCTAGTTATAAAGAGGTAAACATATACATAAATGTTTATACATTTCATAATGTCTCTGAGGCACAAAATATATTAGTAGGTCGAAGGGCAGATAATTGGCCTGCAATATTTTTCAACATTCAATACCTTTCTTGTTAGCTCTTTTGAGATTTTTTAGCACAATACAGATAATATCAACTTGGTTAATGTTAATAGCTATTTTTATAGGTTCTTATAAGTTCTGAAGATGAATCAAAACCTCCTCTAAGACACGTATCTTCGGAAGATATGTTTGATAGTTTGGTAGGTAGAAAAAAGGATGACGAAGAAGAAAAACCGATCGAAACTACAAAACGTAAGAAACCTGAAGATTCCGATTCGGATTTTAATACGAAAAAAGCAAAATCTGCGTGGAATTATTCAAGCGACGAAGACATGTTCGAACCAAAAGAAAAGGCCAAACCGAAATCGAAAGCGACGAAGGCACCTAAAGAAGATAAACCTAAAAAACCTAGGCAAAAAAAGAAGAAAATTAGCGATGACGAGGAGGTGGCTCCCGCCAAGAAGGTCAGAGCTAAGAAGAAGAAGGATCTTTCTGATAGCGATGAAGATAAAGATGATGATGTTCCGGCGAAAAAAACTGCTCCAAAAAAACCATTTAGTTCAGGTAAGTTACGAGACAACAACAGTTCTCACGGTTACTTTACTGCAATATTTCAATCAAAACTTTTTCAGACAATGAAGATGATTTAAATGTTATCGACGAGGAGGTACCAAAGAAGTCAAAGAAGAAGAATGTATTCGACGATGATGACTTTATTGCGAGTGATCCTGTGCCCAAAAAGGGTAAAGGCAAGAAAAAGAAAGTTTCAACTTCTGATGAAGATTTCAATGTCGTCAACAGTGACAGTGAAAATGTGGAATCTCAAACTACCGAAGCTAAACGACCCGCACGAGCCGGAAGGAATGTCGCGAAATCCAAATATACTTTTGATGATTCCGACGATTCAATTTAGGAAAACGAAAGGTATTTTATCACAGAGTTTTGTAAACTCTGTTTTAGGTTTTTATTAGATAATGTACATATGTAGTACAAATTGTGAAAGTGTTTTACCGTGTAATTGGAACCGCCCTTTGGGTGAGAGATTGTTTCCTAAATATTCATGTTTATGTATTGATACCGTCGCTTGGAAACGGATTATTTTTATATTTAATTATGTTCATCATTTTTAACATTAGTGATTTAATTTATTAATTTTCCCTACAATATGTTTTTAGGGACTTACTGATTTGTAGAATATTATTGGCTAAGGTTCAAATAGATATTTCGCGTTATAATTGAATATTTAGATCTAGTTATGATATTTGCTAATTAAAACGTTTCATCGGTTACAAATACTTCTAAATGAAATATCGACCAACGAATATACAATTTTAACAATATGTTTTTTAAATATGCTCAAAGAATATTATAATAAGTGTATTTATTTACAAAATATTTGAAATTTTGATTTAAATATAGCATTACATATCAGAATTATTTTTAAAAAATCTGGTGTTATTTGATACGTTTGTAAATAAAATTTTTTAGTTTTTAGTCAAATGCATACTATTTGTACAGACACCGATTGAAGTGTCGATTTTATTGAACTATGCCTTCTATATTGTCAGTATGTCTCTTATTTTTTTTATAAATAAAGAAATATCTGTTTTTATAGTTTTTGTTTTACTTTTTTTTATATATACACCCCACCAAAATTATATATTAAAACAGCGTAAAGCACTGGACTACAGAAGGTAAGCAGGACTTCCAAAAACATATTTTGTCCACTCCTTAGACTCGTTAATACAGAACGCAACAACTATGCAATGGGTATCCTAAACAAATGAAACATGTACAATAAACCACTTAAATTTTTATAGTGGAAGGTAGAAAGAAATTTGTATTTCACAGGTGGTACATGTCACAGCTAAATGATGTGTTCCTCAGGGATCAAATATGGGTTCCTTTTGTTCTTGAATAACGTATGTAACAATATCCTTCCAAAGAGGCAGGGCGCCAATTTGTAACAATACCCGGCTATGAGACTCTCTCAAGGAGTGGTTCGACTCCAAGTTAATGCTTACTATAGAAAGGATTGGTGGTATATAAGGGTTAAGGGCGCCACCAGTGGCGTAACTAATTTTATCGGGCCCCCCCCGCAAACATTTTGTTGCCCCCCCCCCTACCCCAATTGTAATTGCAGTTTAGGGAAATTAAAACATATAATTAAACTCATTGTAGTTATTAAATGCTTTATTTATCACACAAGTATTTAGCTTGCTAAACGAATTAAAAATATATAACTAGGCTAAAAAGAAATCTTATTCTTAAAGTAAAGAGTAGAGCCTACTAACAACGACATTATTATTACTGTTTTGAGGTTTTTAATTTATAAAAAAAAAGCCCAAAGAATTAAAAATATTATAAGACTAAAAATAAATTCAAACATTGGAGTGGAGTTTAATTGACATGATGACATGTTATGTTAAGTTACACTTAATTTAAGTTGTAAGCTATCTTTTTCAAACCCACTCTCATTCAAAAAGTCTGACGTTCGACGTTCTTCTTTATTTGAATTTGAACTTATGAGCTCGTACTGAGTTTTGGGAGGCAAATGCTTTAATGAGCTCTTTCACATCAATTGACCTTGCCACTTCGTTTTCCACACTAAGAAGACTTAACCCACTAAGCCTTTCTTGGGACATAGTGCTCCTAAGATAGTTTTTTATTAACTTCAAGGGGCCCGCTCAGCTCGCGGGCCCCCCCGCACCGCGGGCCCTGCGGGCCCGGCAGTTACGCCACTATCTTTTGAACGCTTTCGATTAAGCAAACCAACTACACAAAAACTAAGGTGAGAAAGATAGAAACACCTTGTAATTAGACTGAATTTGAAAGCAAAAAGAAACTATAGTTAATGTCAACCGAACACGCTGCACCCCATGGGTATATAAATCAAACTGTTTTTAAAGAATATGTGTTTATTAATAAAATATTGTAAATTGCCACAGGAAGTATTGATGGAAATGTTATAAATGGACTTGACTTATCTTATTTGGTAGAGTGATCCGGTGGTCTAGGTTTGTGTACCGATGCTTGTAGTTGGGGTGTTGGCTGTTTCTTCGTCAAAAGGAACTGCGACTGGGATGGGTATATTCCTTCATCCAAGGGGACTGCTACTAGAGACTATATATCTTCCTCAAAAGGGACTGCTACTAGAGACTATATTTCTTTGTCAAAAGGTACTGCTACTATGGACTATATTTCTTCATCAAGAGGGACTGCTACTAGAACTATATATAACTAGCGTAGCGGGCTGTATCTGTGATATTGTCTGAGTTTCGCGGACGACTTTCCACTAGGGGCTGTTTGGATGAAAAGGAATTAAACGAGATGTTTGCCCTAATTTATAGTCAGTACTGACAGGGGTTTCCGGTTACGTTCTGTTGTAGGGATGGGTTTGGTAACGATGATAAGGTTGTGTCTAATATACAGTGGGTCAGGGTTGATTTTAGGGTTCGGACGGTAAACTAAGGAAAAGTAGCATGGCGATAGGCACGTGACAAGTAATTATTCCTTCAGTTGACACTAAATGTTTTAAAGTGTAAAACGGTACAGCTTTGACTAGATATCTAAAGATACACAGGGTTTTAGAGATATAATTGCTGTGAAAACTCCCTATTTGGTATCCATATTATGATAGCTGGAGGTAGCTGTATCGTCATCCGTTTAACAAAAGCTAATTCATGGTTTTCCAGTTCTAAACAGGTTAAATTTTAATGATTCTAGATTAACTTGATCATTTATTTATTTTTTCAATTGTCGAAATTTTATTTGAGAAAAAACTCAGATGTGTTACTTCTTGGGGGATATACAATGTACTCAATAATTAAGCAGAAGTAAAGGAAAAAGTACAAAATTAACCCATATTTACCGAGTTATAACCATAGACATATTATTTTTTTTATTCTCAGTCTGAGGTTATAACAATGAGTGCAAGTTTAAATTATTTGACTTGGTGAAGTGTGCCACACTTATATTAGGTGTATTTTATATATATTATAAAGCTATTATTTTTATTACTGTAGAAAACTTCCAAAACTGCACGAGTTAAGTACGGGAATGATTTGGCATAATTAAAAACACATTTCTTTTTAATATGTAAATAAAGTAAAAAAGTATAACAGTTGCTTAAGTTTCAGGTTTTTTGTATAATTTCGCCGAGAATATCTTCTAAAAGTAATCCATTCTGGGGGTTTTCTTCATTATTTGTTAAAAAAATAGTAACTCTTAACACGTATGCTTGATGAAAAAATCGACCTGAAATAATTAAGTAACATGTAACAGCAGTATATTAATGAAAAAGAAAAGAACTTACTCGAATTAACCTTAAATAAAAGTAAAGAATTTACACGGAAAGATTCCGATACGGAATTGTATCCTAATAGGGGTAAATTGGAATAGGTGCCGTCGTCTTTGCATTCAGTAACCAAACTATTAGAAGTAATATTGCTCAGATGGTCCATTATTTTAATTCGAACTCTTGCCAAATTCGTTTGTCCTTCTTTATTCACGGATTTGCAATACTTTTTTAGCATTTCTTGTCTAAAAAATCAAATCAAACACTTTTGTTTAATAATGAACTATCAGGGAACTGGCAATGCTTTTATCTACGTATGCGTTTACAAATCAAGTTGAGCCAATTAAGTTTTATTAGATCACAAGAAATGTTTGAATCTACAATTATTGTATATTGAACAAGGTCCTTCCCAAACATATTTATGTTCTGTATTTGTAAGGCTAATTACTATATTTCCAAAACTTTCTTTTTTACTTCCACCAGAAACTACTAACAGGAGTCTAAATGGTCCATGTTCTGTTTGCAGACCCACCTAGGTTCTCTTCAATTTGGGTATATTAGATGTTAGTTTCTGTTGATTCCATATATTTGCTAAAAAATGGTGTTAGACCTCTTAGATTAATAATATTTTTGTAGCATATCCAAAATGCCTTTCTTAAGAGGTTTCTGGTTTGTATTTAAAAGGTAATTCGTTAGTTCTATTAGGAACAGGAACTACCACTGATAATGTCCTGTTATCCTCTTAGTTCTCTTCAATTTGGGTATATCAGATGTTAGTTTTGTCAAATATCCCGCTGAAGCCATCTTTATAGTAAAAATAATGTTTTACAGATTATCAAATATCGCAATTTAACATTGTTAATTTAAAAGTCATATAATATTTTACTTTGATTTAAATAATCTTATGATGGTTACTTTCAGTTAAAACCTCAAATTTTTATAAACTATAAATAGTTACCTAGCTGAGTATGTCATATCTGTCAAATATGTGTCACCTAAGCGTAAACCATCGATGATATGAAGACTGTATTGAACACTTTCGGTGCTTTCATTTCCATTACCTTTTTTAACACATTTTTCCTTAACAAATTCTCCAAACACGACAGTACCAGGACATAATTGAACGTTTTTTATTTTTATCCATTTTCCTTTTTGTAACCGATACACAATTCCATTCACACCTAAAACAGTGTTACATAAAATTGGGACAGTAATTAGGTTTACTCCCCTTATCTCAAAAATACTCTTGAAAATTAAAAACAGAGTGAAGAAAAATATAGATCTGAAGGCACATGTACAATAGAAGCCATTACAAGACTTTTCTACTTTCACTGACCAAACAAAATCTTTTGACATGTTTAGTAAACTTAACAAAGGCTTGAAATCAATCAAATCAAAACCTACAACTCAACGTAGACTTTAATTAAACAAGTAATTCTGCTTAAAAGAAGAAAGAGAAGTTTTATAAGTTATTTAAAATCGAAAAACATAAATAAAAATAGGGATTTAATGAGGAAGAAGTATGTGCAGACCATGAGAAAGTTACTTCAAAGACACCTGATAATGATTAGATAGATATGCACACAGCACCGTCCATTATTTATTTATATTACATCACATTCAAAGACTAGTTTGTTAATATCAAAGAAATGTAATTACCTGCATAAAAATTACAATGATTCCTATTTTTAGAACTGTACAGAGGAAAATAATACCAATCCTCTATATCTGAGATCAACTTATTAAATGCATCTATATGGTCCACGATTCTTGTTTGTACTGAAATAATTTCTGCAACAAAACATTTAAGTTGTTGAAGTTATAACCAATTATAGTCACATTTTTTAATGTTCGCTAGAGAATACAATTTATAAAAACAGCGCCCCTGGCAGACCCAGCAGGAAAGTAGCTTTCCATCAACGTGCTGTCCTAGCTTCGTTAATAATGGTCGTAGAGAGATGCAATAAACGGCAATTGAATCGTTGTAGAATAATCTAAAATAACGCCCAACAATTTTTTTTGTCAGGCGAACGGTTTCAAGATAGCGGCCAGTAAAAAATCACATCTACGGTACTATATGTTTTTCTACTTGGACCCTCTGAGGTCTAGAAACATGAAATGATTTCATCTCAGAGATACAGATGCAGAGTGATTATTTACGACAAATATATATATATATATATATATATATATATATATATATATATATATATATATATATATATATATATATATATATATGTAATATTTAAATATAATGAATTATAAAATTAACGTTACAGTAAATAACGTAATAAATTATACAGTGGTTGATACACAATTTACATAATTTGTAACAACATAAGAATATTACCTGGTTTTTCTATAAGTGAGTTCATTAGTTCATTAGCAGTGCTTTCAGCTACATCAGATTTGTGCTTGTCAGGTATCTTCCAGAACTCCAGACATTTTTTTCTTAAGTCTTCTTGTCTAATTTCAGTTAATGTCGGGTTTCGACAAAAACTTCCCAGTTTTTTTAGTCCTATAGTTTGTTTTATAGCTAAACTGGTTAAAAATAAATATTACAAAAATACATCTATCTTAATA
This sequence comes from Ophraella communa, assembly GCA_035357415.1. NCBI lineage: Eukaryota > Metazoa > Arthropoda > Insecta > Coleoptera > Chrysomelidae > Ophraella > Ophraella communa. The sequence continues at coordinate 56,224,927 of CM068980.1, read as the reverse complement.
TTTTTTATATTAAATGTGGTAAGTAGGTAGAAAACTCCAATACAAGAAAGAGTTTAGTCAAAGAGTCAAATAACTTTGCATACTGAGATGAGAACGTGAAACTACAAAGTTTAGTTTAAAAAAAAAGAGCTGGAGAGTCTTAATGGTAGACAGTGGCTTAAGTATATTTTTTATATGTAATTATACCGGATTTAGTGTCAGTAGAATTAAAGTATCTTCTTCAGTTCATCTACACACAATAAAGAGATGTGACTGAAGTAACTATTGACTTAACATGACTGGTTGATTATTTGAAAAAGGAAAACAGTTAATCAAAATATTACTTACCTCTCATTACTATTCACTATGTAGTTATAAAAATTTTGGTCCGTTTTCAAAACGTTTAATGGCACTATTTCCAATACGTCTATTTCTTTATTATCTTTAATTTTCCACAATTTGTTAACTACCGTCCATAGGTGATTTTTAACTTTTTCGTAAAATGAGTCTCGTTTTAAATTTGAACAAATAAAATACCTTTCAGAATTTGCGGGTCTCGAAGAATTTGGTTTTAAAATTGACACTAAAATAACAAAAGCTAATTTAATTGAAATATAAAAACTAGTTGCCCTTTGTTTACATATTGTACAAATTAAATGCAGTAGAATATTGTCCGAAGAAAAAATATCGGTATTTTTTTTCGGTTATACGTATGCAAAATAGTTTTACTAACCTTTTTCAAAACATTTGTACATTAAAAACAGTAATCCTACACTAAATGGAGTAAAAACGTCAAATAGTTTTGTAACGAAATGCCCATTTGATCTAACAATTTCCAAAGCCACCAAACATTGGCAAATGTAAATATTTTTGGAAAGAATTTCTTGAAAATTTTCGTTACCTTCTACAGAAAATCCCTAAAACAGAATTTAAAAATAGGTTTTTATCAGAAAATCAATAAAACTAAAATGTTTTTCTTTTCAATAATGTAATGTTTTATACTAGAAACAGTCTTAAAAATGTAAACTATTATTTTTGTATTAAATTTAAGAGTATTAAGTAAACTGCTTTTTATTTAAACTTAATTGCAAATAAATCTATAAAAGTATTAGTACCCCATCAGACATCATGAAGTGAACACCCTGTTGTTCGGTTTCATGTAAAACTTTTTGTTTAAAATCTAAAATGTTATCAGGAGAACACACGTTCCCGTCATCATCTTTGCCATAGAATGCTTGAAACGTAGCTGCATTTGCACAAGTCGACTCATGTAGCTTAAAATCGTTTTTGCCCTTTAAAGTTAGTCCAAATCCTTTAAAACTCCATTTCTTTCGCCAGAGTATATACTCCGTAAAACCACCTGGTCCTGCACAAACGTCGGCAAAATAAATTGGATATTTTTCATGGAAATGTTCCTTAAAATACGTTTACCATTAGCAATTTAAGCATATTAATAAAAACAATGTCTATACATATCTAAGTTGCAAAATTTCTAATTTTACAGTTATCTAAAGTGTAAAAACATTTTATCCTTGACTCACCATAGTTATCAAGTATGAGTTGAAGAAAAGACATTACTACCTTTGATTGTATGAAACTTACATTTTTATCAATATCTGTAAACATAAAATTTGTTACAGCATCAATGTTTGCCATTTTTAATGCTGCCCTATTCATAAAAAATACAGATTTAATAGATTCAAAGGGATTCGCTTTTGCTCGTGCTTGACATAATTCTATGATATCCATTTCATCAAATATATTCTGAAATAAAAATAAAATATTGTGTAAATTTACACAAGTGTTACAATATTATGGCAAATTATTTTAAGATTAAGCTCTAATATTAGGTTTGAAGAAAGTGTTTTTCAAAGAAAAAAATAAAATACCAGACAGCAATATGTCCTTCCAATCATTCATACACGTAGAAGAAAGAAGATGAAAGAGTACGCCTTTTATGAAGTATTTATGGTAGGAAGCTTTGGATGTGGGATAATATTCATTATTGAAAGGGAGAAGGTCTGTGGCCTTGGCAATGATGCACCAGCATTGAGTATACTAAATTTGGAGTTCGTCCAGTATTTGGGTAAATTCGTCAGTGGGTTTGTTTCTACATTCCTGCAGATAAGAGAGAAGTTGGGCTTTTTGGGGTATAGTTGAGAGCAATCTCAATGATGTTGGGACACATATTCTGGAAGTGAGCAGTGAAAACTCAATGTCTGAAGTAGTATGAAGTAGATTGAAATTGGCATTGAGGAGTTTGATCTGGCCATGGAGAATCTTATTCCTATTAAGGAATGTCACATAGACTTTTGGAGGTTGAAAGTTTGGGTGGTTTTTGGAGTTTGAGATTTAGAGGGTAAGGATTGGGACATGTTAATCTAGGTAGCAGGAGTAAACAGGCAGACTTGACGGGCTTTGGAATGGCAGTTGAACTCTCCTTCAATGGTGTGGGGCTCAGATTTTGGCGTAGGGCCTAGAGGTGGCTCACCAAGCAAATGGAGATACTCCACAGAGACATGGGTGCCTTTCTAAAAAACAAACCCTCAAACTAGATAACTACTACAGCCTCATAAAAAATCCATAAACTTAAATCCTTTGGGTCTTTTCTCTACCACTTATCCCAAAAAGAACTTGCATCTTATCTATGCTTGAAATTCTCCATTGCATAGGGCAGTTCCGTTGTACTTAGAAAAACCTTATAGTAATACAAATCCAATAGGTTTGTTATCAAACATAAAATGTTTACCAAAACCTATCATATTTTATAAAAAAAAAATGTATTATCTATTCTATATATTTCTTACCTTTGCTTCAATTACATTTTTAAGTATATGTTGGTCACAAAAATGACATTCTGTTGTAATATCACTAATTGGTTCTCCCTCTTTCACCCACAATGACATTTCTTCTTTGGTACAATTTAGGTTTAGTTTATTTATTAGCCACACCAGTTCTTCCTTTACACTTACCTCCTAAAAATGTAGCAATAGTCAAACTAGAGTTAATTTGTTAGAAATTTCATAAATTGGATGAAAATATTGCATCTCATCTATTACACCATTCAAATTCAAAACAATGATTAATTTAACATAAAAATATGTATTCAAATTCAATATATTAAACAAAACCAAACAAACGTTTGTTATAGGAACACCTACTTCTAATGAAAAATCCCATTTCTCACAGGCATCCTCAATTTTTCTCATTTTTGAACCTAATCCTTTTTTGCCGAATTGGTAATTGACATCTATAGTTTTTGTAATTCCTTGTTCACTTTTCCCTAAACCAGAGCCTGTCTTGTACCCCATTTTTTGCTACCAAAAAAGAAAACATTTTTCAACAATTTTTGTATAAATATAAGTGAATAAAATATAAATACATCAGTTAAAAGTTATTCAATTTTTGTTAATTTTAAGAGCTTGGACTATTAAAGGAAAATTTGTATACTTAAATATTACCATCATTCGTAGAGCTTTATCATTAATGTGTGGATTGGTTTCATTCTGTGGGGCTCCAGTGGGTAAGTTCGAATCAAAAATGTTTAGATTTTGGCACTCCATGCTTAGGTTAACGTCACAATCTAAATAAAATAAAATGTTAGTAGCTTATAATGAATTTATTATGATCCATAATAAATTACCTTTTATATTTTCGGAAATCATTTTAAATATATATATATACAACTTTAATAAATAAATAAGTAAGGTTATAACGTGATTAAACGTCATCAGCGTTGGGTTTTTAATAGCGACACTTCGTACTAAAATTTAGTACGCAAATTGTAATAGATCGTACTAGATTCAAATGCGCATGTGTCTCATGTCAAATATCAATGCTGCAAGTAAGTGAACTGCGAAATTTCAAAAATGCAAAGTCATGCAAATAAAATTTATAAGTAAAGGATGCAATTAAATTTACTAGAAATAAAGAAAATACTGACACAATATCTATGCTATTATTTAACAGTATTAACATAATCTTATTGATAACCTAGTTCTAATTAAATATTAAATTCATAGAGTGATATTGACTGTCACCAGAGACACCTAACCTTGTCTCTGCTGTCACCGACCGTCGGTGACAGAACACCTAGTTCAGCCGATGCAGGCATAGAAATATGTGATCTGTGGCAGGAACTACTATTTACTCACATACTTAAGTATGTGTATTTACTGCACTGAATGCTGCGTGTTCGCAATGAATGCCACTGCCATGGCAAAAAACGTACTAGATTATTGAGGTTTTATCTGTTTTCGTATTAGCGTACTGAGCAAGGCGTAATAGTACTAGAAAAAGTACAATTGTACCAGCAAACCCAACGCTGAACGTCATTGAACATTGAACGAAAAATTTAGTATGGAAAAAGAAGAATTTAAGGGTTAACTTGCGATTTGATAAGATTATTTACCCACTAATATTTATTTTCTTATTGGTACTTCAAAAAAGAAAACAAAAATTAAATAAATTGACATGTACTTCAATTTAAATAATTTAATATTTTGAATGTCTATGTCCAAGCCAAAGGTAGAAAAGGTGGACGAAGAATTACAAAGTTTACAGCTCGATAGGCCTACAGCAGGAAAGGTAAAGATTTAATAAGGATAATTTAATAACCAAAAAATAATTCCATATTTTTAGTCTCCCGCACAAATGTTAAAACATTCTATTGACACTCAATATGATAATAAACCCGTTGAAAGAAGTCTCCATATTCTAACGTAAGTTTAATCTTGAATATACTATGCAAATACTGATTCAAAACATTATATAAATAATATATTTAGTTTAATTTTAAATGCATGAATTTGATTGGTGGCTATTTTTAAATTTGATGCCTATTTTGTATAAGGTCATCCAGCCACCATAGTAAAAAAGAAAATTATTACAACACAAAACAGAAGTAATATTCCCTTAAAACTCCTAATGTATATGTTTTGTTTTTTTGTATTAAAAGCTTCTTACCGGTTTTGTTAGTTTTTTCAGTTTATACCATATAATATTCTATGGTTTGCGTATTCTGTGGTTTATACACAGAGCTCTTCTAAATATCGGTCTTTGACTATATAAGCATCTGGAAGGAACGTATTATATTTATTGACACACTTACAGCTGTGCTCAATTTAAATAAATAAATTATGTCATGTATCTGATGTATGTTGTAATTTAATATTTGATTTTATTAAAAAGTAGAACAATGTATAGTAACAATGGAAACTGATGAAATCGAAGATTCAAAATGTTCATTATGGCAAAATTTATATTCGTAAATAATCTGTTTAATACATTTATTTTATATTAATTAATATGTTTTCAGGAAAGGGGATGATATTCAAAAATTGAGCGTTATTCAAGCAATTCCATCATTGTTAGAAACTGATCACAATGGGACGGTCACTAGAATATTACCAAAAATTCAACAAGAACTACCAATAAATTCATCATCAGAGTTTCAATTGGTTACCAGTAAAATGTTTAAAATTCTTATTGAAATGAAGCTAGATATGAATTTAATGCGTCCCGTTTTACAAGGTATAGATAGTAAAGACCCAGTTGTGGCAAACGCTTGGAGTAAAACCTTACTTGAAGTGATCCATTGCTTATCAGAAGAAACACTCAAAACAGACGTAAGTTATTGTATTTTTATAATTTAGTTTTAAAAATTTATATATTTTGTTTTTACAGGTATTGCCATTGGCAGTGAAATTGTCTCAATTGAATAAGACTACATTTTACAGAAAAATTTCATGTAAAATTCTGGGACAAGTTGCTATACATCCAAAAATAACAGCCTTTGAGTAAGATATATTATATCATAGATAATTGGTCAATATTGAATATACAAATAGATAATAATGGCTCAATTTATATAATTTAGTATTAATTTTAATGAATAAAATCTAAAGCATACCTATATTTAGTATTAAAAATGCAATATATCTTTATGAAACATTTCAGTGTGAAAAAAGATATTGTTCCATTAACTCAAAGCCTTTGTCAAGATTGCATGCATGAAGTTAGAACAGTCATGTGCTCTGAACTACCCAATATTGCAAAAGGTTTAGCTGATGAGGTAAATGTTGAAGTATGTCTATTGCCATGTCTAGTGGAATTGTCCAGTGATGAAAACATGCAAGTCAGAGCTGCAGCTGTAGATGCAGCAGTTCTCCTAATATTGTGCCTTAGTGCAGGTGGGTTAAATGTTAAAATATTCTTTCACTTGATTTATAAATTATTTACAATTTTGTTATTTTACAAAAATCAGAAGTGGAAATTCTCCATGTATTTTAGGTAAAGCATTTGTAGCTCTACAGTTGGTCCATTGTGCATCACTCATCCTTCCTTTTGCAAAAAGACAGGAGGCCTGAGGAGGGAAATTCTCACAGCAAGCTCTTCAGATTATTCTTTACTTTTGTATATTTAGCTTTATTGTAAACTGTTCCTGCTATCTTCCTAAGTTGTAACAGTTAGGTGCACCTAGGTTTTACTGCCAACTTGGACCAGTCTCAAGGGACAGGATTTCTTATAAATAATTAATTTTCTTTTGGATACTAGCTGTATATTTTGCCAATTCGTCATTAGTGCCAAGAGACAAGATCTTTGTGCCTTGTAGAGCATCTATGATTAATGCCAAGTTTGAGTTCCAGACATTATATAATTCAGCCAACAATGATTAGATCATAAACAATTGTTGGGCATTAAGATGTCCTCTATTAGTGCTTACCATTTTTGAATTTTATGTGATACACCAGCATAATAAATATTATTTTTAGATACTATCAAATCTACAGCAATACCATTAGTGAAACGTCTTTGTGTTCAATGTGACAATGAAGGAGATCTCACATTCCCAACTGTGGCAAAAATTTATGGAAAATTACTGGGAAATTTACAAACATACTTAACAGACGTTGACTGTTTATGGTTCCTAAACAATTTTAAAGAATTATCTAGAAGAGGCCTGTCAACACTTGAAGATGATGCAGATGACCCAGTAATGGTATATTTTACAAATGTTTTTATGGCTCAACTACTAGGAAAAATAGTATTTTTACCATTATTTGTGAATGTTAGAATTTTTTTAATTTTTCAGGCAGTAACATGCAGAGATTACTGTGCCTTAAATCTACCAGCTGTAACTCACTTTGTAATCACATATGTAAAACAGGAAATGAACAAGTGGTACAATATTTTTAGAGATTTAGCTGCAGATCCATGTTATATAGTGAGAAAAACAGTAGCTTCCTATGTTCACATAATTACAAAAATATTAGGTAATCAATATCTATATTAGCATTTTTTAAATAAAATATATACATTGTTAAAGAGTGTTGAGTAAATGTGTTACAGGTTTATAGCTGTGACTTAGTCTTAGAGTAGGTCTTGTAACTAGGTTCTGTTTAGTGTTGGTCCGGTTGGTTCATTGTTATAGTTCCCTAACTAGTTCATTGTCAAGTTGCATGGTACTCTGATTTGTGTCTTCTTATTTGGTTGAATTTTATCTCTAAAAAATAAAAAATATCTTTAAATAATGTTCAACTAAGTCGGTTTTGCACATTCCCATAGAGTTTGTAGTACCAAATGGACTTGAGTAATGGTTTGTATTAGAAGTCGAGCTGCCTTCTTTTAGTTTTGATGTATTTCTTCCAAACGAGGTCAAGGTTGGTCAAGAAGAAGCACAAGTTTCTACTGTCTTGGATATACAGATGGTCTAGGCAATCATGGTGCAAAGAAGATTTGATAGAACAGTTTACGCAGGTGAACATCTGGTGTCAAGATGAAGACCTACAACTATCAGCGCTCAAGATGATGGAAATCCCGTTAGTAAATCAGGCTAAATACCTAATCTGTATACTTTTTGACCAGAAGCAGAAACCAAAAACTCACACAGGTAGAGAAATGTGTCTAAACCCCAAAAATAAACTTTAGGAGTCCGTTTCTCATTCCAGTCTCCTTAAGCAACAAATTTACTGTCAAGTGTTTGAAAGAAGGATCGGTATTCGCATTTCGAGATTGCATGGAGCAGAAGGCTGGATGTTTGTTATTATAAATTAAGCTTTAACAGGTTTCTTAAATATATGCAAATCTATGTAGAATAGTAATTTAAGTTTGTACATTAGTTATAAGTTCTTTAATCTTTGATAATATCATAATATTTTACATAAACAACTAATATAAAAGTATAATAGTAGCTGTCAAATTCATATTACAAATTAAAATAAAAAGCCCAATTTACATTCTATTAAATCAAATTAGTATTCAAAAATTATAATAGAACTATCTTAAGAGATTTATGCACAAATTAATATCCATTTCATGTTATTTGCTCAAATTTGTACAAATTTCAGGAGTTGTAACTGCCACAATTAGCAGATTTCAAACATCAATTTTATATGGAAAAACTGATCAAAAAATAATTTAAATAACTATTTCATGAATATAAGAATGCAAATTTTCTAGAAATTATCAAAAAAACATTCAAGTATGTTAAAAATTTTTATCATTTTATGTAAAATTAGGTTAAAATTTGCAAATTGAAATAATTGATTGCTAATTTAATGTCATTAGTGTCATAATTTTGGAAAAGATATAAAAAGCCGTGAATTTTGGCTTTCGCTCTCTTATTCGCAATTGAAATTGATACCGACGTCTTGGTTGCAGTAAAATCTGATATCATAACCTCACTTTTAACAAAAAGTTGAATTTATTCATGTGATTTAGAAAAATATTAGAATCACAGTAATTAAATATAGTCAAAGTACTTACTAAATAGTGTGATCCATCAACTTCAATCTGAATTTTGGTAAGATAGATAACATTTTTTTAATCCTTGTGGGCACGTGCCTATGCTGTAACACTTGATAGCGGGTGTATGGCAGATTATCGAACTAGCAGGGAAGCAGCATCGAGATCGTTACCAACAAAAGGACAGTTATTCGCATGCTAATACATAATTTCTTATAGGTTATTAGTTCAGTGATCTAGTATGACTTCAGAACATATACTTTCCTTTTAGGTGCTGATACAAAGTTAATTTTTACTGATTTGCTCAAACTTATTCGGGACGACTCCGAGGAAGTATTAGATGCACTGGTGCCAAACATTGGTTCAATTCTCGTTGTGCTAACTACTGCAGGTATGCTGTCAAGAGAAACAGCAAACCAAGTTACACTTGATATCGGCAGAGCTTTGTTAAAATGTCAAGTTGAAGTGTATAAAAATCACAACTGGCGTAGAAGGAAGGCTTTTTTAGAACAGCTGGAAGATTTGCCGACGTGTATGCCACCAGATTTTATCCAACAACATTTCACGCCTCTAGTTATGAAATTGATGCTAGAATCGGTAATAAAAAGAAATTGTACTTTTCCTAGATTTAGATTGTGCTGGAAAATCTTTGTCTATTTTTTAGCGAGCCAGGCCTGTAAGGACGCAAGCAGCCAGAACGATTTTGGTTTTTCTTAGATACAACGTGAAAGAAAACCAAAGAAAATGGATACGAGAGAATTTGATCAATCTTTTATGCAACTCGGATAGTTGTTATACTAGACACATATTCATCAATATGTGTTATGATGCGATTCAAATTTTCAGCTGTGATTACTTTAAGGCTCATTTCTTCACGCCTCTTTTAAGTTTAGGAGGTAACGTTAACTTACTAGAGATATTTTAAATTGTTTACATCCGGTTTTATAGATGACCCGGTAACGACTGTCCGTATTTCTCTTGTCCAAATTTGTCCAATTTTAAAAAATATGCTTGTGCTACCTGCCGACCGTAATCTTCAAAATTTATTAGAAGAATTCGTTTCCAAAATAGAAACGTTGGAAAAAGACCAAGACGTTATTGCTACATTAAAACAGAAATTGAAGGAAATGAGAGTACCTCCAGTTGTTAAGCATGAAGATATTATTGAAGAAAAAAGGAAGTTGGAGGAGGAGGAGCTTATAATGCAAGGAAAATCTTTGCCAAATTCTTTGTCCAAATCACTTCAAGGAGCCTGTGAGTAAAAATTATTTAATAACCCTTTATTGCAACTAACAGCAAAAGTAAGTTTTTAACTAAAAATATGTGAAACCTCTTATAATTATTTCTATATTTAAAATCATAATCGTCTGATGAAATATGTTACATTATTTTTTTCATTATTTAAAGTGGAATTAATTAGGAACTTTGGTTTTATTTAAATTAATAGATTCCACAAACTAAGGGTCGAAACATTAAATTAAAGTAGTTGTTTACAATACGTTTATTTTAATCTGGATTGTCACAATTCCAATAAAACTAAAATGTTCTTTAAATACTTTCTTCCACAAATCACTTAAGCAGAAACCTTTAGGGAGAGAGGCTTGAATTTCAAAACGAGGTCATTTACCTAGGATTGAGATACAACTAGCGACCCGCCACGGATAGTAGAGCAAGCCTCTTTGTTGGTGAGAGTCACTGTATTGTAATCTGTATGTTCACCGGGTCGATAAGGCCCTCAGAGAATATGAATCCTAAATACCCTGTTTTTAATTGTTTAATTTTGTGGTTTTAGCACTTACTAGTACAACTAGAGTTTCTAAAGACACCGTTACTCCTAGGCGCGTCGGATCTTTCCAAACACAGTCATCGAGTGTAATCCCCAGGAGTCCACCAATAACGCCAAATACAAAGTAAGTAGTTTCATAGGTTCTGAACTTTAATTTGGATTCTGCATTTTTTATATAACTTAAATATTCAAAGCGTGCTTTCCAGGAATCTGTGTTTACTATCTTAGCTTAGTGCTTATTTTTTTTAGCGAAATGAGCTTTTTAGATCAACATTTCTACATAGATGCAGGCGTTGCACTACCAGAAACTGCATCTAACTCACCTATTCATACTCTAGACGAAAATATGTCTCTTCTTTCTGTTAATTCTTCTCAAAATCAAGAAGAAGAAATATCTACGGTTTCCGTTGAAAACACGAACATTGAAAATATGTCCGACGAAGATCTGCTTGAATTGAAGACTTCCACGACTAATATTACTGACGATGTTAAAGTTAATATTGAGAAAAAAGCTAGTAGGATGTCTACGGAATGTGTTAAGAAGAGGAATAAAAGAAATTCGTGTTTTTTCTCGAGCGATGTGCCAAAGAACAACAACGGTGCTACTTTAAGGCGCAGAAGTTTAAATATTGGTAGTGGAGAAATTAGCAGAATACCAGTAATAACCAAAAATGGATCGGAAAAATGCAGAGCCAAAATGAAAGTGGAAAAACCCTCAAAGTTGAAAAAACCGACAATAATAAAGACTGATGATAGTAATAAGTTAAACGATAACAATGCAAATGTATACAATACAGAAATTGATAATAAATTAGTTTATAAAGAAGAAAATGTGCCAATAAATAGCAGTATTAAGGAAAAAATAGTTGGAAGACAAAATAATGGTGCCAAAGTGTCTAATTTACCAGTATTAATTAAGTAAGTAGTCTTCTCGTTCCCACTCACCTATTTTTTCCTCAGATTCTCTTTATCTTGGCTTATTTCAACCCTGCACCACCAAATTATGATTTACATTTTGTTAAATATCTTCTAGCAAGTTGTTATTAACATTTAAACGTTTCTTTTGTTTTAGGCGCTTTGCTAATAATCAAAAATAAAGGAAAATTGTATTAACTAGAAAATTTAAACGACGCAAAGAAATGCTGAAAGATTTTCCTTCTAAAAGAAAACCTTGGATTTTGTTTTCTTTTATCCAAATTTTAATTTCTATGTAATTCAGTGTCTTTTACCTAAATGTTTTTTACTCGCAAGTTTTAATTATTTTATATATTTTTTATTCAAAGGAAAAGTTATGTTTAATGTAGTGTCAGTTTTTTTTCGTTACAATTCAACTTTTGTTTAGATTGTACTTAATTGTGAAATTTTGGTTCTTTTGACCTACACTGATGAGTTTATTATACAGACATTTTGACCTATTATTGTTATACGATTTGTATTCATTATAAATGAACGAACCAAATATGCTGTGGAGCTTTATAAACTATTTAAATTTTCTGAAACTATATTTATACTATACATTTATTATATATAAATATGTACTATTAATAATTTATGAAATTGATTTTATTTTTACAATATATTATGTATAAAAATTTGTTGAAAACTATATATTTATCAATAAATAAACAAAAGTTATTTTATTTGTGTTAATATATTATCTACTGCTTCAACAAAACTCGGGAAAACAGCTGTAGGTGGCGGATATATTTTGTCTTCATCTCCAGGTTTATATTTACCGGTTTTGACAAGATAACCACGCAATCCAGCGTTCATCGCACCTTGTACATCATCAAACACATCCTAAAATTAAGTTTAACACCAAGTTCAATAAATCAGTGATTAAAAAATTAAAAACAGTAATTTACGTAGAAACTCAAAAAGCAACGCGAAAAAATGAACAAAATCCGTATTAGTTGAACTCTGGTTGGCTCATTTCTCGTCCAATTTAGTCACGTGATGTCTTTTTGAATGTGTGTAACCACTTTACAGAATCTGGTTGAAAATCATTTCTTATTTGTTTCCCCAAATGGTTTGCCAGTATCCTAAAAAAAGTGCGAAAAATCCTCTCCATTTTCCGGCTTTGCACAGCTCATTCATTCACCAAAATTTCGAAGTTAAGAAATGTTTCCCACCCGAAAAATGGAAAAATCGCTAAAAAATGCGAATGCAGTCGCACTGGTTCGTGACGAGAAGTAAAATTCTTCATTTTCTGGTAAATAAAACTTTTTCTTTTTTCATGGCCATTTCTCTCCTCCTGCCTCTACAGCACGAGAAGGGAGGAAGTTACAAAGCAACCACACAACCCTTACAACTTTTAGAAATGGCAAATGGTGCTTAGTAAGCAAGCAATAAGATTTGAATAAAATAAAGGTCTGGTATTTGATCCCATCAAAGCCCAACCATACATATAACTAAAAATGTGAAATTTCAGTCTAGCACAACAATATAAATATTAAAATTAAACATTACTAAAACTAAGAACAAAAAAATAACTGGTCAGTTGATCTAAACTTCCACTATTATTATAAATGCAATTACAGCTGCATCGCTAGTTTTTAGTTTAAAAACGTATTTTGCGAATAAATAGTGGAAGTTTAGTTCAACCGTTCAGTTATTTATGGTTCTTAGTAAGATGGACTTCCACAAAGTAAAGGTTACCACAATCAAATACTAAAACTAATGGATTCTTACATCTCCTATCATTATGGCTTGTTCAGGTTTGTTCTCTCCCAATGTAGAAAGAAAAAATGAACTATTTGGTTTACCAACTACTTCAGCAGTGCATCCTGCAGAGTACTCCAAACCTTTGACAAAAAATCCTGGGCCTAATGCTAAACCATCAGGTCTCTTGTAGTATTTTCCAGCATGGATAGCAATTAACTGAGCACCTGCTTGTAAATGTCTAAAATAAAATAAATCTCTATTTTTTTTTTGTTGGTATTCATTTAAATATATTTAACCAAAAAAAATATAGAAATATAACAGGAATGATTATACTTTATTACTATTTACCTGAAAGCTTCATTTAATTTTTCATAATGAAATTCTGTTGGGGCTAGGCCGACAACTACAGCATTTGGACTATTGGTTGAAAAATTTATTCCTTCAAAGTCTTCCAGAGCTGCCGGTTCAAGCATAAGCATTGGTTTTAGATTACGTTTATCAATAAGATTTCGCGCTGCTACCAAAGAGCTGAAGATATCTTCTTTATTTACATCAAAGCCTAATGCTGTCAATCTCTCATGAAGAACCCTTTTACTTTCTTTCGTTGTATTTGTCACAAATTTTATGTACAAATCTTTTTCTCTTCTTAGCCTAAATCGAATTGTTAGTAACAATTTGTTACTGAAGATTTGTTTATAGAAAAAAAATCTGGAATATTTACCTTTTTAAAGCCTCCACGCATCCTGGTATCGCTTGGTTTTCTATGTGCAAGGTACCACTCAAATCTATAAGGACAGCTTTTATCATTTTTATTTAAAATCAATCATCTGATATTTTAAAAGGCATAAAGCAAAAACAACAAAAATCAAAAAAGTTGGGTTATATAAAACTGCCAAATGTAACTGCAACCCATCTTACACCAGCGTATAAAATTATAAAACAATTGTTTATTTGGGATATAAAATTGTGGGTTTTTAAATAAGAAGTTAATATCAGATATACATTATAATATTCTCTGCAGAGTTGGAGTGGCATTGGTGGTATCAGGAAGTCATATTACTCATAGTTAGGGTTGCCATCTCTAAATTTTGGAAAACAGGACAAAACGCGTGAAAACCCCGGATTTTAGAGTCTGAAAGCCGGACATTTCAACAAGATCTTTTAAACATATTCAATGTAAAAAAAACAGTTGAAAATGTCATAAAACACCTTTTTTCCTTTTTATCAGCAGTCATTTATATAACAAAATATATCTATTCTAGCCTAGCTGTAGCAGAATATAACCTAAATAAATGCAGTCTTCTTAAATATTAAACAACAAAACAGAACATTTTTAAAGTTTAGACCTACATCAATGTAAGTTACATTAATAAAATTTTAAATCAAAATAATCAATCCTATACTTATTTTCATCAACTTAAAGTTTTGATTAACAACCATATTTTAAATAGTTTTTACCTACTCAATGAAAACAATCATAACTTTAACTACAAAAATAAAAAGCAATTATTGCACTCACAACACGATTTGTCTATCTAGCTATTACAGCGTTTTCTTCAGCCTCTTGCCTTTTTACTTCTCAGTTTTTTTGTATTTATCATTTTTTCCGATAGCTTTTAGAATATCTTCCCTTTTTAAAAGTAATTTATAAAAATCAGTGCAACTGTATTCTTGGAAATTGAATTTAATTTTAATTATTAAAGAAATTGTTTCTACGTTTAGTAAATTTCTTTCTTTAGTCCATTGTTGTGTAATTAATGAGAATACCCTCTCCACGTTGGCATTATGCGCCGGAATGCAAAAAAAATAATGCGCAATTTTCAGCAATATAAACTCGCATTTGGCGTTTTAAAAAATGGTACCCAAAGTTGAATCGTGGTGTGCGAGCATCGATAGTGTGTGACTCGCGGGCGACACAATTTTTTTTATTTTTTTATTTAAAAAACCCGGTCTACAAATGAGACCTTCCCCGGACGCTCCCCGGATGCTCTCTAAACTAGGACAAATCCGGGGAAACCCGGACGGATGGCAACCCTACTCATAGTGTATATTAGAAATAAGGGAAATGTGGGAGATTAAGAGAGCGATAGATGAGTATCTTTTGTGAGTGCAGCGAGTCTTGTTGGGCGGAATGTAGAAGAATACTCGGACAACGAGCTCAAATTTGGGGATGATTAACATCATGGGAATTTGTGTGCAGAGTTATACTGTTCCCTTTCTGTCAGCCATATATTCTAGGGGAACACAGAAAACCTATAACCTGACAGAGCGCCGTGGAGTTAGCGGGATGTTAACAGCGGTTGCGGTAGATCAAGTACTTTTGAAGTCATCCGGTATTATGATGGAGATATTAGATCAATAGTGTTGAGCCCAGGGGTAAGATTTAGCGAGGCTGAGGTGCTGGAAGTAGGTGTAGTGGAAGGTATTTTCCTTTTCGGTATTTTCTATTGGAGAGTAGAGTGCGCTGGACATAGCGCGATGCAACTGCCTTGCTGGGGGTTAAACGATTTTAAAAATTACAGTATCGTAGTTTGGCTCTTTCAGGATTGGATTTGCAGTAAACTGTTGGGGTCGGTTCTACCTAATTTCCCTACCAATAACTTGATGAGGTTGGCTGTCCTCCGGATAGAGTTCAATATGGACTTGACATTAGCTATTCAACAGAGGGTAATTCTTCAGAAACGCCCGATTCACAAAAAATTCGACCATTTCTTTCCTGTTCATACGATTTATTACTATGCTGGAATAGTCTTAAGATTCCATATGGCTACTCTTCTTTCAATTTCATATAAGAATAGTTTGGTTCTTTTTACAGATACAGAAACTTGACAAAAAATTAGATATTGGGGATGAGAGTGGCCAACAAATTAATATATGGTGGGGAGTAGGTAAAATAAAAATTTAAACACCTATTTACGCATTTATTAGTATTATAAAATTAAATACAATAAAAAATTTAAACTAGACAAGCTTAAAACTAAAATAATGTTTAAGTAAAAATATCGATAAAAAAATATCGAGATGTGTGAATTTTCATTATATTCTCTCTAACCACTACCCATATCCAAAAACATCTATTTTTATTTTCAACATTTTGTAGGTTAAAAAAATAAGAACAGTGGTTTGAGATCATATTTAAAAAATAATAAAGAATTATAATAAAAGTATAAGAATCAATAAATTATCCTATTCTTCACATTCTTGTCTGGTTTCTGTGCAGTACCGAAATTAAAAATACAAATTTTAAAATCCCCACCAAGCAAAATATAGACATAACCTATTCTTTACTTGTAAATTAATAAAATTAAAATGTATAAAAAGAAAATAAATCCTCATATTAACAAAAACACAAGATTTTTATCATAAATAGCTTAAATTTTTATCCCATACTAGTTTTATCAATATTTCTATCAAATTTTTTAACTTGAATTTTATTCTGAACTCTTTTACCCAACAAAGAATCTATTTCATTCTTCTGGGTAGGTTTCAATGAAGCATTGAGAATTTGTTGACCTGCACTTTTCAAAACTACTTGTCCACCTAAAAAAAAAATAATCAGTCACTAAAATGTATAAAAAAAGTGGTTAAATTTCATACAATTAAAATCTACATACCTTTAACTTCTAAAATGCCCTGTTTTGCCATTGCTTTCATTTCTTCTTTGGTAAAAATAAATTTCTGGACTTTAACAACTTTCTCTCCCATCTTTAACTGTTTATCAGGTAAAGTAGTTGAATCGTATGTGGTTTCAGTAGGCAAACTGATTATTTGGGGTAATTCCATTGAAGTGTTTGAACTAAAACGGTTTATTGTACATTATTATTTATCCACTTACAACATAAAAAATATTCGTTCATAAAATTGATTACTCAACAAACTCTGTATATTTAAATATAATTGCAAAAAGTTTAGTTACCTTATATCCTGTGAATTTTTGTTTGAAACATTTTTCCTGCAATAAACTTTGGTTCCTTCTTGGCGTACAATAGGTTTAATGGGTTCAATCTCAACTTCCATTTCTTCATCAGGAGTTCCTTCTTGAATCTCATGCTCCATGTCAGCATTCTCCTTTAAAAAGTTATTAAGTTGTGGGTTTACACTTTTGAAAGTATTTTGCGTTAATTTCAAACTGTTTGTTAGATTAAGTTCTACTATTGTAAAATGTACTGACTACAAATAAATTTAATATAACAACAATGTTTTTATTTAAATGAAACAACACAAAAAAACATGCAAATGTTTAACCTTTCTATTCTATAATGTTCTAATAAAATCATTTTTTTATTATTTTGAGAGACACTTTATAAAGTATCCAAATTCTTACATCTTCCACCTCTTCCTCCTCCTGTTCCTGCTCCTCCTCCATCTCTCCTTCTTCCTCCATTACACCTTCCAGTTCGTCTTCTTCTTCTTCTTCCTCATCATTATAAGTTGCATTAAACACTTCTTTCTCAATTTGTTCTTCATATTCCATCTCGGCATGTTCCAATTCATGTTGTTCTAACTGTACCTCTGTTTCAAAACTGTATTCACATTTACCACAACTAAAAGGAAGACCAGCCAAATGTGTTGTTATATGTTCTTTGACCAATTCTGCAGTTTCAAAAGAAGATTTACATATGACACATTTGAGATTAACCATGGAGTGTATAGCACTATGGTTTATCAAAATTTCAGATGTTCGAAATGACATACTGCAAATATGGCATTTGTGTTGACCAATTGCATCATTTGAGGCGTAATGACCGCGCATATGCCTTGTTAAATGATGGCTAAGCAGGAATGTTCTACCACATAGTTTACAAGGATATGGACGCAATCCTGCATGAGAGGTGATGTGTCTGGTTAACTTTATTGCTGTTATGAAACTAGCACCACAATAATTGCATTTGTGGGGTTTGTTGTTACTATGAACTGCCTCATGGCGCTCCAGACCCTAAATAATGATTATTTTGATTAATTATACAAATACTAACACAAATTTATATATAAACTCACAATATTATACTATTACTTAAAATAAGTTTATTTTGTATGATTTTCAAAATACCCCTAAATTTGAACTTATCAGAAAATGTATATTATTAAAATTACTGTACCTGTTTAAACACAAAACTTTTGTTACAAAGTTTGCAAGTAAAGGGCTTTTTCTTATTATGCTTTTGTGTGCTTAGGTGATAATCAAAAAGTTCTTTTTTCAAAAATGTGATATTACACAGTTGGCAGTAAAATTTGGTTTCATCTTCATGGGTTTTTTCATGTTTTTTTAAAAGTGATTCCCTAAAATGCAAGCTGGTTAAACTATCTATTAAGTCACAATTATATTTACCAAACAGTAGAGTATATATATATATAGAGTGGAGAAATAATTACTACAAAGATTAAATACCTAAAAATATTACTTACCTATTAAATGTTTGATCACACATACTACATGAGAATTCTTTAGCAGGATTGTGAGTACGAATATGCTTCTGAAGATCATATTTAGTATAAAATTTAGCTTTGCAAATTGCACAGATAAAATTACGTTCTCTTTTATGCTGAGTTATATGTATATCCAAAAGTTGTTTCAATGGAAATGTTTTTTCACAACTATCACATGGAAAAATGGATGTCTCTACTTTTCTCACTTCTTCATTTGTTGACTGTATGTCACTGGTAGCTTTATTTGTATCAACATTGAAGTTTAAAGTTTCTTTTTCTGGTTCTGGATCAGTCTCTTGAAACTCTACTTCAATTTCCTAAAAAAAAAACACAAAAGTGTTTAATGCATGAGATAAATTGGGTAAATTAATAAATATTTACCTTGTTATTTTCAAATTGTTGTTGAATATTAGCAATTGATTTTTCATTTTCTTTTTCATTAACTATTGTAATAAACTTTTCTGGAGCTAGTTGAACTTTAATTTGAACAACGTTTTGCAAATTAGGCTTTGAAAGTTGTCCACTTACAAGGAAAAGTTTCAATGCATCATCTGCTTTCTTGCAATTGGTCTTGAATATATATGCTTGTGTAGTTAAATGCCAACAATTTTTACATATATATTGCGGCATTCCATCGTTTTTTATTACTTCTATAGCAATACAACCCATAATTCTCAAAGGTAGAGATGGTAAAGGGATTGTTATCTCTGGATCTTGTGGATGTTTTTCGTGGATATTTAACAATTCTGTTTCTTCATTGCAAAGACAAAAACGACAAACCTTCATTTGCCTCAATATGTTGGCTCTATCTTCCATTGTTATTTTGTTGTAAATAATAATTTTTAAATTGCATAAAGTATTTTGTTTTAAAAGTTAATATGGTAATTTAACATTGACCATTGACTAGAAGCTTAGCTTTGCTTAGGCTTAGAGCTTTGAGCTTAACATTTCCAGTTTTGTTTAATACATTTGACATGTGACGTATTATGACCAACCTAAGTGACCAACCATAGAGCATAAATAAAACCATAGATAAAAGTTTAGTTTCAAGGTTTTTATTTTTTATATTTCAATAGTGTTCATTTATGTTTATAATTTGATGATTGAACTGTCTTCATTCTACGATTCTTGAATCGCACTTAATTTTAAGATGGTTTGTTTAGCACTTTTTGAATATCTTATTCTCAAAAATTTTAAATTTATAAATCCAACTTGGAGAAATTGGAACTACTACACCTAATCATTTTGATGTCCAGTCTAAATGAGAGGCAATACATGATCTAGTTCATATAACTGTTTGCCCTTTGTTGGCTAATACCTGCCTATAGCAAGATCTTTTGCATGCAAGAAGAAATCTTACCTGGATGCGACCTTCTAAATATAGTGTGGAAAACGCTCAACTCTCTCTGAGTCTTAGTATATAAGTGTAAAACCAACTTGGAGAAATGGGGACTACTACATCTGCTGATTGTAATACCCAATTGGCCAGCTTTTCTTGAATAACACCTCCACAAAGATATTTTGGATGGAACTCAAGAATTGGAAGCAAATCTTCCATATATTCAGAGTGAAGAAGTCTCAATTGTTTGCAAGTTGGATTATTCAAGAGCAAATCCAACTTGGGTAAATGGGAACTACTACACACAATACATGATCCAGTTCATATAATTGAGTCTGACCTTTGTTGGATGTTGGATAAACCCTGCATGGATCAAGATCTTTTGCATACAACTCAAGAACTCTTACCTGAATGCAACCTTCTAAAAACAGTGTGAAGAACTCTCAATATGATCTGCTAGTCGGAGTTTAAATTTCTTATTTTCAAAAATAAAAAAAAATTAACTTTTATAGATGTCAAGAAAATTATAAAAAAATTACTTTATACCATTTATTTTAATTATTTTGCCTTTAATATACATATTATATGTAGAACAATTTAATTAATCCATTTGGTAACATTTTTCATTTAAAAATTGGGAAATTGTTCTTTATAGCTATACCATTCAACAAAAAAATACAGCTGTAATGCCAAAAGAACAATCAATGCAAAAGTATTTACCACCACCTGGATAATTAAAATTGGTATAAATGGACGGTTTAGTTCTGGTTCATTCATTGCGAAAACCAAATCTCTGCAAACATCAAAGAAATAATTAATTATTCATCATCATAAACAGCAACTGCTAGTTCTTAAATAGTATTTTCTGGACGATAATGATTTTTTACTTACCTTCTTTAAATAGGATAGGATTATTAATTTTGTCTTGGAAAAAGCCCTTTGGTAGTTTTAAAATAAAACGTTACGAATCTTTCAAACTAATTAAAAAGTTTTTAGCCAACTACCTGAAAATATACAATATATTTTTTAAGACAGGCGAGCGAATGGAGGTTTATGCCTAAGAAAAGAGCACTACTAAATTATATGTTTCTGGATAAATAATGAATATTTCTTTTCTACAATTCCATCAAATAACTTCTGTTTATATCTGTTTATATAATAATACATGCAATCACTCTTTTCAGAATGGTATATATTATATATACCGGATCGACTGTAATTGTAGCAGCAATGTGTGAAGGAGCCCTTATGGCAGTATCCTGTTTTTTTAAGTTTTTAAAATAAATGTATTGAAAATAAGTTAAAGTATACTAATTTGACTGCAGAGGAAATCAAAGGTAGATACGAATTTTACCTTAGATTAGGAAAGCATTCCTTGTCTAAGAATTTTACTACAAAACTTTTTCAAAAATATTTTTTATGTTTGACGGCAGAGGCGCAAACGACGAATTAGAAACGTCATATTTACTTATTAAAAATTTGACTTTGACATCGGCTCCAATCGGGTAATCGGCTTTTAAGAATATACGAATATATTGATTGTTCGTTCGAAAATTATTAGCTATATTCCACATTTCAAAATCAAAAGAAAATGTCTCTTTTCCCGTTGGAATCAAATCCAGATGTAAGTTAATAAAGTAATTATATTTTTATTTTAAATTACTAATATTTGTTTATTTCTTTTAGGTTATGAATAAGGTAAGTTCCGATGTTTTTTACTGTATATCCTTTTTACTTGATACATTTTTGAAATTACAGTTTATGCATGTTTTGGGAGTTCCTGAGAAATTCAAAATAGTTGATGTCTATGGTTTGGATACCGATACACTTGCATGGGTCCCTCGGCCAGTAATTGCACTTATATTGCTTTTTCCTTGCAGCGAGAAGGTAAAACCAGAATATCAATGTATTATAAATTATCCCACAAAACTTTTATAAACGTCGTCGTTTACTTAAAAATACCAAATACTGTGGCTATATCAATTTTAACAAATGTTTACCTATATGTAAGTAGTTAATATTTAGGTAAAGTTAGAATTTCATCCTTTATATTGTATGTTTTTTTTAATCAATGGTAAACTGATTGAAAATCAAATTGATTGTACTAACCCTTATTTTTTGGAAGTCCATCTTATTAAGAATAATAAAAAACTCTTCGTTTTAACAAAACTTTTTATTTAAACTATTTATTTAAAAAATTGCATTTAAGTTACATTTTGTTTGTTTGTTTGCTAATCAGCGAAACGGCCGTCATTGAGAAAAAAGCAATTTTTTAAATAAATATTGGAAGTTTTGTTAAAACGAAGAGTTTTTTATTATTCTGAATGAAAATCAAAGTAAATAAGGTACCATAAATTTTTGGTTCTGTTTTAAATGTAACAATATATTTTTTTTAAATTTCTTTAAAATCTTTACAATTTGAATTAGCATTAAAAAATCTATTGGTTAGTTACAGTTTATAAAAGGAAAGTTAATACATAAGATATTCACCATTTATTTTCAATAATACTTAAGCATAGCACTAAAATATATTTTGATTTGTAGTACTATGCTTATGCACAAAAGGAGAAGGAAGAGTTGTTAAATAAAGGACAAGAAATTAGTCCCAATATTTGGTATATGAAACAAAAAGTATCAAATGCTTGTGGAACTATTGCCTTGATTCACAGTATTGCCAATAATGATGATAGGTAAGTTTGTTGGTTTTATATGTTTAACACAACAAATCAGGTTTTATTTGTTTATGTATTTTTCTCAGAATACCACTAAGTGAAGGAGCCTTTAAGAAGTTATTGTCTGAATCAAAAGATATGACTCCAGAAGAAAGAGGTGATATATTGGTAAAGGCTGAAGATATAGCTTATAAGTTGATTAATACACATCAAGAACTAGCACTGGAGGGTCAAACAGAGGTAAAAAACTTTGAGGCAATAAAATTTGTCAAGAAGAAAAATTTTCACTGGCAATGAATAATATGATTTGTAGGTAAACCCTGATGAACAAGTAAACCATCATTTTGTAGCTCTGGTGGAAAAAGATGGTGACCTTTATGAATTAGATGGAAGAAAAGAATTTCCTATTCTTCATGGTAAAACCACATATGACACATTCTTAGAAGTAAGTGTAATCATATAATTATTTACTTTTAATTTCTAAATGTTAAGATGCATAATGTCAGTTAAACATTATTTAAATTTTAAATAGAAATATAATTTGTATTGAAATTTGTTTATCTTATAGGATGCTGCTAGAGTATGCAGAGACTTTGTGGAGAGAGATTCTGAAGACGTAAACTTTACCGTAATGGCACTAGTGGAATCTGACTAAATTTTCAGCTTAAAGCAGAATAATGCTAAATAAATAAGGGTCTGCCTATAAAGCTTAATCTAAATTTATATTGTTTTGCTAAATGTGCTGTATTCTTTTCTATGTAGCTTTTACATGTGCCTTGTTTATGATTATTTTTTCTACTAAACTAATTAAATTGTGATATGAGCATTGAAGCCAAATAAATTAATATTAATTTTTGTTTTATTAATATCATCTTAAGTTTATCTATTAGAGATATTGCAATGCCAAATAACAAGTAGTATTAAAGTGTTGTGTGAGTATTTGTAATTTTGATCGCGAGATGATAACTCCTTTATTTTTGCTTCAAGCAAAATGTAAATAATCAGAATATGTCTAGATTGTAATAATTAGAAATAGCAAAATTTTATCAAGTTAATATTCCTGATACTACTGGAAATATTTGATACAAAAAGCACTAAATTAACACACACTTTTTGCTTAAAAACAAACTTACCTTTTTTAGAGACTGATTTAAATATTTATCCAAAAATGAACTGAGTACTGGGTGGTCAAAAACAACCCCCCACTAGTTGATGCTCTATTGTTATTTTTTTATTTATGCTATCCTTTTGGATTAAGAGAAAATTAATTAAAGGATTGCCGATATCTGACGATAAGCCGCTCACTAAACTTGATAAATAAAGAAAAATACAGAAATCAAGGAATAGTTCTCCTACCAGATCAACTTAACCTAACCTAACCTAACTTCTCGTTAAATTAAAAAAAAAACTCCGACTGAGTGCTATAACTTGTTGAAAGAGGCCTATTTTGAGATTTCTCTACCTCGTGCGCGTGTTTTCGAATGGTCTAAAAGGTTTTCTGAAGGTCGAGAGAACATCGAAGATGACCAACGTCCAGGGCGACCTGTCTCTGTTTCAACTCTGCAAACAGTGACCAAAATAAATGAAATTGTGCGTGGAGATCGTCGTATGAGTGCCGATAAAGAAACTGTCAGAAAAATTTTAAATGACGAATTGAACATGAAGAAAATCTGTGCGAAGTTGGTCCCAAAACATTTGACCCCTGACCAAAAGCTCGTCTGTCAACATATCTGCTCAGATTTTCTTCAGACGTTAAATGAAGAGCCTGAATTGATGGAAAACATTATTACTTGCGATGAAACCTGGATATTCCAATACGATATGTTGAAACTAAGCGGCAATCTATGCATTGGAAAACTCCTGCATCGCCGAGAATGAAAAAAGCAAGGATTTTGAAATCAAAATTTAAAGCCATGCTAATCATTTTTTTTTCGACATCAACGGCATCGTGATGACTGAATAGGTTCGAGAGGGTCAAACTGTAAACCAAACTTACTATTTGAAAGTTTTGGCAACGATGCGAGAGCGAGTTCGTAAGAAACGGCCGGAGTTGTGGAAAAACAAATCGTGGATCTTGCACCAGGACAACGCACCTGCCCATAACTCGCTGTCTGTGAAGCGTTATTAAGCCGCTAGAATGCTCTTACTAAAGAAGACTTCCAGCATTGCTTTGACCAATGGAACAAACAATGGAGCAAACAGGTATAAAGAGTACATTATGCTATAGTCGTGGATAAAATATTAAATACTTCTTGGGAAAATTATACATTCATACTTATTCCGTTCTCAATTCTTAAGGCCAATAACTGACCCTTTTGTCCCGTATTCTCGGCCGGCGCTTAAGCCAGGTGTTACCTGCTGTAAAATTTGAACGGAACAAGGTGGAATTTACTTTTTTTATAGATGTTTGCACATTGTACATATTTTGAGACAATTTGTATCTATCTATCAATATTTCAATTGCTTCTCAATGTAAGAGTAAAAAGTCCACTCCGGCCCTGCCGGCCGGTAGGAAGATTTATTGGAGGCAATATAATCGAAGTCCTTAAGTCAGAACGGTATCAGTATGAATGTACTTTACCTACGAAATCAAGTTTCAGTATAAACGTAAGAAATTAAACAGAAGTTCTCTTTCTTTTAAGGACTTTTGTTTTTAATACTGCTTGGGGTCATTGCTGTATTATTGAAGTAGTAAAAGTTTAAAAGAATAGTAGATATACTAGGAGAGTTCTAACCTACTAGAGGAGTGGGGGTACCTCCGTATATACAGCATAGGAGTTCTGGAACGGTTCTGAACTGTGGTTCTGAATTGTGGACCAGTTGTTTATTTGGAATAGTTGTGTTATATTATGATGATTAAATAATCGGAACGAATTTTATTGGAATTATTAAAGAATTAAACGAGTTTGTGTTGTATTGCGGGTTGCCTGCTGGTTTGAAAAAAAGGGGCTGCGTGGCGGCCGCTGGTGGGATTTGAACCACGGACCGTCGTTAGAATTTTTACAATTTAAGTGCCCTTACCCACTGGGGCTGCTAACGAAGGATTATATAATGTTATGAATGGGTATTTAAACTCGCGTCGCGTATTTTGATCGTTTTCATGGAATTTGGGCTGTGATAGATATCTTGTAATCATATACAGGGTATGTCGGGATACTAAAACAACTTTTTTGTATTTAAAATATCAATTTGATGATATGGTACGGGTTAGATACGGGATATATACAGGGTTTGTCGCGAATTAGATCGTCGAAATATCGAATTATGATCATTCT
Source organism: Ophraella communa (assembly GCA_035357415.1). Classification (NCBI taxonomy): domain Eukaryota; kingdom Metazoa; phylum Arthropoda; class Insecta; order Coleoptera; family Chrysomelidae; genus Ophraella; species Ophraella communa. Next base: position 56,199,040 of record CM068980.1, on the reverse strand, counting down.
TAATACGCAAAAATGGCAAAAATGTCGGTATGGGGGTATGGTCGTTAATTAAAAATGTCAATTCGATCATTCGTATATTATGATGTGGGTAAAAGATAATTTCGAGTGTACAGGGTATATCGCGAATATCATTCGTAAGGGAGATGTCAATTTTTCATACGGGATATACAGGGTTTGTCGAAATATCGGATTATGATCATTCTTAATACGGAAACGGTTACGTGGCAAATAAAAATGTTTATATACGTGGGGGTATGACGGTTCTCCATTTTCTGATCGAACAGTAATTCTCTCTTTATACGGGAATGAATTAGGATGTAAAGTTGTGACACAACGATTGTCAAAAGGGTACCAATTATTCGATGCTATGACGTCATCACACATATTTTACAAGGGTCATGCGATCGACAACGACCAGTTACATTATGTCTTCAGAAGAGCACAGTCATGGAATTGAAGACATTGCTTTTTATGAAGATAAGAGTAAGGTTATGAAACAAACTAGGGAAGCAAGAACAACGTGGAGCAGTCTAAACTGGGATTGTCGTAAATTACCGAAAACTACTTATCCGTTAAGACGTATTCAACCATGTTTAATAGAACTGAAGAAGAAGAGAGCATAAAAAATGAAATTAATAATGTTTTTGCCATGTCATGTATAATTTTAGCATCTGTCTTTGTTTTAATTTTAAAAATTATTTTAAAAATTGTTAAACGTAAATTTGAATCTTCGTGTAATATAAAAGTTGATGAATAAACAACTTGTTTTATTTCTAAGTAGTGGTGTATAAAATAAAAACTCATTTGTGGTTAAGGTTTATTTATTTTATGGTAATACAGTATTCAAAAACCAGTGGCGGAGACGTTGTACGTTTCGTTCGGTGCACGAATATAGTCCAGAGGTGTGACAGGGGTTTGGATCCTTGGCAAAGTTTACTGTTGCACACGGTGTACCATCGAACTTGCCGACTTCGCAAATGTGAGGAAAAACGTTGAAAATGTTACATTTATTTTGCAGAAACTTGGCTTTTTGTTGACCACGAACGTAAATGTAGTCTGCAGCATACAATAGCTTGCTTTCCAATATTTCATTAACTTTAGAATATTCTACATCTCCTGAAGAGTATCGAATTCCGTGCACATTTTTTTCCAAGTAGGTTGCAGTCTTTTTGTCCTCATTACTTAATGTAGAAAACGATTGAGGTGGTAAAAACATGTAATGTGAACTTTTGAAACCAATTTCTATCGTTAGTTCTTTGACAACGAAAAATCCATCTACGACAAAGCCTTGAATGTCTACAAAAGCTATTCTCATGTTGACGTCTGCTCGAACACTAACTCTAATCAACGTCTAGTTTAAACTTTTAACAATTTCGGTGAGGGGGAAGTATTCCATTACACAATCATGAATTATGATGCAATAGACTTTGGTATTTTCGGGAAAGCCTATGTTTGCTTCAATATCAAGTTTCACATCGACTGTGGACGCTTTCATGCTTTCTTCCTGTTTGGAACAATCGATAACAAACAATGTCCGTTTCTTGAAAGAGGAATAATCCAGCAGGGGGCGCTTCTGTGTGGAGTTCGCGTAGTTGGGATAGAATTCAGTATAGTTAAAATATGCTTCATTGTAGTCAGTTTTACTAAAATCCAATTGCATTCTTTCATTGGGCCAAAATTCACCATTAAGTGACAGTCTTATACTTTGTACATCTGCATTGTCAAATAAAGTAGGATCGGCTGTGCTCACGTTACGTTTGTCAGTTTGAAAGAAAACAATAACAAAACGGGGTCTTTCAACTGAAGTGGATGTTTTAACAGCCCAAACCTCACGTCTTGCACCTTTAGTAATTGAGGGCAATTCGTGTAACTCCCACTTTCTAAATGGAATAACTATAGGCTGATCTTTTTGAATGGATTTCATGAGATTTATCTTTATATCATCATTGGGAAAGATATGTTTAACTTTTAATTCAACACTTGTAATGTTAATTTTAGCAGTTGTACTGGAGACCGTACCGGACTTGTCGGTAATATAGATGCAATCATTATCATTTCGTGCTCGAACTAATCGTATTGTTTGTCGTCCACATGTAATCATAGAATAATCGTTAAAAATGTTGAAAATATGTTTGAGAGGTATTTGAAGGTTGAAGGACTTGTCGCTGACATTTAGAATAGGATCTTTCGGGTAATTCCAGCCAGCTATAGCCATATGATTGGAATCTTCTTGGTTATAACAAGCATAGCACGTACGGCACTTACAATTCCAGGATCTCGAACTGTTTCCATTTCCCTAGCACTTTCACTGTACGTACATGAATCGAAAAGAAAGGCTCCAAAATTATTTGCTAATTTTACGTCTCCTGCTCCGTGTGTTTCGAGGGAACCTTTAATGCACAACAAAGTTTCGCTCATTGCAAAGAACGAATCAACTTGATTAATGCTAAACTCCACAATGTCACTGCAATTGAATGATTTGATAAATGGAGCATAGGTTCTGTATTCAGCCTTTCGAATGGAATCATCAAAGACCGGCTTACGGTAGATATCAAACATCGAAGGCATATTGTCATTTTGACGAAGTCGTTTTCCATACATGGTTGTCATTTCAATCTAAAACCCAGCGATTGCAGCACCAATTTGTTTGGCAACGTGAGTTGTTTCACCGGCGGCTGCTTAGCTAATGAAGTTGGAAAATGTGTAAACTGTCTTTTATGATGATGATTGATTATTAGTCCCATCTGTTTCGCGCTCTAAGCTCCAATATCAATGTACTCGATTCACCTCTAAAGTTTACAGGTTGACCGTCTTGATCTAAGGCAATGACAGTGATGTTAGTTATTTCACGTTGTGGTATAACGGGTAAGTAGATCAAATTATGAGGAATTTCGTCAATGGAATATCCTGGATCTACTTGTATGACGAATTCGTAGGTTGTATGGGCAGGTCTGTTCGCATCAAAGGCTCCAGTGGTAATGTTACAATCGAAGCGAATACTGGATACTTTAATGATTTTGACGGGGAGATCTGAAGAGTGCATTTCGTTGACGTCGAGTATTTTCGGTGAAAACCCCAATATTCTTCCAAGACTATCAGCTTGCATAAAGGAAATTTTATATTTACTGAAAATTTCACATTTCAACGTATTGTGATTAGGTTTTAGTGAAAATATATCCTTCGGTGGTGTTATTGAATTGCTTGCGTCCATTTTATCACTGATAAACACTTCAAGATCAGCAATTTCATAACATCCTGTAGGAATATTAAAACATTGAAAATTGTACGTTTTTATAACCCAACATGTCGTCTATACACTTAAATAAAAAAAATAATCAGTTGGTAAATTGTATAAGAATTCTTCATATTAAAAATGCGTATCCAGCAGCGAAGAATATGAAGACCGTACCGAATTCGCTCCCGAATTTCCAAACAAAAACAAAACCGAAGATGAAACATAAAAACGATATGATTCGCCACACTCCGCTGCCAGTTTTCATGGTTACAACTTTTATTTATTGAGGACTTTCGCACACCTAATTTTAATAATGCATCTACCTGTGTCGGTTCGATGTTAAACAAGCTTCTTTATCACGTGCATTATTTTCGATGGTTTTTTTATACGGGGTGAAGCATAAGAGAGGATAAAATATATAATATACTATTGTTCAACAATTGTAGAAATCAGAAAACATTGATGTTGGGTCAAAGTTTGAAGTAAATAATAGTCAAATATGTTAAGCCATGTTAGGCAGTTAAAATAATATTTTAGAATGATCATCTTCAGAGGAAAGAGATATGCCATCAACTTCCAGAACTACAGAGCCAGGTGCAATAGGAGAACAACAGTTATTGTCAGGGCCTTCTACTTTAAAAATAACAGGTAGAATAAATTGGAATTTTGAGTAATTTTACTTTCCTTCAATACAAACATCTTTTAAATATCAGTTTTTAAATTTTTAGATGATTTGTTTATTGAAAATGCAGCAACAGAAAATAGTCACCCATCATCAACATTGATACATCATTTGCATGGCTCAAAGAGAGATATAAATTTGGATTAAAAACAATCAGGGTCGAGCTACTTGTAAAATACAATTTTACATTTGGCTGTGCAGTACTACTTTTAAAATATGCTGATATGTTTGAAAATTTAATGAAAAAGTCTATTTTCATTTTTCTTTTAAATATTTATTTTATATCGTTAACTGTTGTGAATTCTAACAATTTGTGTTTGTAGAACCTTATTTAATTTTGTTTTTCAGAAATAAGGTTATGCTACATAACAGTTTTTCTGAATTTATCTTATTCTTTTAAGACTGTAACTCCCTTCGGAATAATTTTGTCGTTTAGAAAGTATTTTATTCTTAATCAAATTAGTTAACGATATATGATTAATCAACTAGTTTTATAGGTACATACAGTCATAGTCTTATCATTTTTACTTATAGATGTATCAGTCAGTACCTTTTGTGCAGGCGGTCGTATCGGTAATACACAAAAGTTATTCGGAAATTAGCCGGTATACATTTAATAAAAACGTATTTTTACGGATTTAAGTGCGCGTATATATACAGATTTTTCTTCTAAATAGTGTTTGTGCGGGAAAAAATTGCCGGTTATTGAAAAACTACAGTGTTAGTGTTTTTTAAAACTGAAATATGTGAATGTTGACAATGGCAGTTCAAAAAGTGATGGTTGAAAAGCAGATGATGACTGGCCAATCGGTGAGTTTATTTAATTTATTATTTTTTATTTATTTAAGAGAAAAAAGATCGTTTTATAAGCCGCTTTTTGTTTGAAATAATGTGGAGTACATTTTCCGTTAGAAATTGAAGAAATTAATTCAAATTAATTTTCTAGATTTAAGAGTTGGAAAAATTAATGATTGCATAAACTATTCTTAATTATAAGTTACTGATTTACCGGTATAAAACAATTATTTTCAAATTAATATATTTGTATGGTTAAAAACCTTATTACTTAGAATATAACCATTCTTTTTTTTTTTTATTAGAGGTAAAAATTCCATAAAATGTATTAAAAAACCTTCAATATCGACTATTGTAATTTTTATAGTTGCACATTTCATTTATTAAACTCGTTTTAAAATAAATATATTATAAATTTCTTATTTGATAAGTAACGTATATGATACGTATTGAGCAAACTATGCATCTATCGCACATAGAGGGTTATTTCCTCAGCAGGTGGACTGGTCATATTTTGTTTGTTTAAAATATAGTAACTAATCTTATATATTTTTTTCTGCAATAATTATACATAAAATTACAGTAAAATAATATAAGAGTGAGTTATCTTCGTATACAGTATGATGCAAATGTATGGAATACATTTCAGAAACAGACGACTTTTAAAAAAATCTTAAAACATGTCAATTTTAATTTTTGAATGGCCATCAGCTGCTATAGATGTGTTGGACATTACGTCATTGGTGACGGTGTAATGACGCCATGGACAGCTCATTTGAAAGGTCTCCTTATCGTCTTTGCAACAATGTAATTATTTGAATATTTATTTCTACAGGGTTAACCAAAACTGTTGGTTTATTAATACAATTAACTTAGAATAAATGTTTACTTAAATACAATTAAATTACAACAAATGTTCAAATTGCCGACTTTCAGCAATGATACAATGAGAAAGACGAGCAGTAAATTCTTTCCTAACGTTTTCGAGGACTTCAGGTGTTATTTGTGCAATTTCCGTTCGGATTCGCTCCTTCAACTCCTCTACATTATTCGGTCGATTTTGATTACTCTGCTCTTTAAATATCCCCTCAAAAAAAGTCTAACGGAGTCAATTCTGGATATCTTGGTGGCCATTCGATAGGCCCCCTTCTACCTATCCACCTTCCTGGGAAAACGTTATTAAGGTAATTTCGTCCCTCAACGCCATAGTGTGGAGGAGCTCCATCCTGTTGGTACCATAAATCATTTCTATTTGGAAATAGATGATTCAGCTGTGGCAACAGATAATTTTAAAGAAATTCTAGATAACTAGCAGCAGTTAGGTTTTCCTCAAAAAAATATGACCCTACCATTTGATTGTTTATAATGCCGGCACAAACATTCACCTTCTCCCAATATCGACATGTCTGTATGAGGATTTTCTTGAAACACCAGTACAACGTCCAGTTTTTTGGCTTAGGATATTGATATTCTACCACTTCTGGGAAGATCTTTAACATGGCCCGTTTCTCTAATTTTTTTTCAATTTTACTTACTGTTGATTGAGTAATTGGATCGCGATTGGGGTATTTAGCATTAAATAAATTACGAACTTCTGCTTGAGTCCTCACTCTATCTCCATAACCAATCATGGTTAAAATCTCGATTCGTTCTGTTTCTGTTTCATTTTTGTAAATGCTGTTATTAACGTCGGCAAAAAACTTGACAGATTCACAGATCATTGACGAATAAAGACGAGTCAATGACAATACTGATTTAAATATTTTTGTAAAAATAATTCCGAGTAGCATTGTTTTTATCAATGTAGTTTTTTTGAAACCAACAATAAACACTATTTTGTTTTATTCCCAGTGGCGGTCCTTAGTGTATTTTAGTTCAGTGAATGAATATTTATTGTAATTCCATGTTACTTAACAAAGTTCATAATTTTGTTTAACCCTGTAGAAATAAATATTTAAATGATTACATTGTGGCAAAGGCGATAAGGAGAACTTTCAAATAAGCTGTCACGTGACCTCCGTTTGTATTTAAAAAATCGTCAATGACGTCATTACGCCATCACTAATGATGTAATGTCCAACTCATCTATAGCAGTTGATGGCCATTCAAAAATTAAAATTGTCGTGTTTTAGATTTTTTTAAAAGTCGTCCGTTTCTGAAATAATGAATTTATTCCATACATTTGCATCATACTGTATAAGTAGTTAAGATTTCAAGTTTTCCCTTTTTCTTTTAAGTTACATTTTCCCAGTCAAATAAATTTCTCGCCTTAGCGACATACAGAGTGATTATTGAAAAATGTTATATTATAAAATAATTTCTTTTTGTTACAAAACAAGGTTATCTCATCAAATAAATGTAATACCAACTTGTTTATTTTAAAAATGGTACCTACACTTTTTATATTTTAAAATTTTGCTAATTTTACTTTAAATATATCTCTGTTAAAAACCTTGCAAAACATACATTCCTGATATAATTTAGGACACCTTGTATATATTGAAACAAAATTATCTATGCAAGTTTTAATTCTTAGTTCTTATTTCTTACAGGTGAGTATTGAAGAAAATTTCGTCAGATCTTCAAACGGCGTTCTTCACGATCATCAGTTGGGCTACTTTTTAATAATAAAAGGGGTAAGTGATATAAATATATATTTTATAAATTAGATACACTGTTAAAATTATAACCATCAAGTTTTTCATAGTAAAATAAATACGCTGAGGTCAAAAATAAACGAAATAATTTTCTATTTAAACAAATTACTATCGGTTTTATAATATTTTAAAAATTATTTAGTTAGAACAGATGATTTTTACATTAATTTAGATTGATTTTATTCAAATTTAAACTGATACATTTTTATTAAGTAGCCCATTCAGAACATTTCAACCCACAGTTATTAAATTAGGAAAAAATAGTAAAATTATTTCTCTTAAAGTACCTCAAAACTAATTTACAACAATTTATAATAACAGTACTTAAATCTTAACTCATATAAACTAATTATTTCTTTTTTTGTTACAGGGTAAGTCTTTAAAAACATTTACTATCTGTATCGATTTACGATGTACTTCAAGATCGCCACTAGAATTTGTTTTTCAAAAAGGTAGGAGCAATTAAATATGGGAACTCAAATGATTTAATTGACTTTCTGTAGTTATTTTTACTGCAATAATTTTGTACATTTCCATATATTAATAGTTGACAGCCTGTAAAAGACAGTTTAAAAAATGCGGTGAAAGTTTTTTGGTATACAGGACAGAATTTAATTAGAAATTTTGGATCAATTAAAAAATAAGACCTTTCGAAAAGGTTGATTGTTTACAAAGTAAATTTGTTTAAAAATAATTATTTTAAGGTAATTTATAGAGAAAATATATTGTGCGTTTTCTAAAATTATTAGTTCACTTAATATATTTTTTAAATAGAGTAAAACGTATATTTTAGAAAAAAATATAAAATTTAATCTTTATTTGACGGATTAATAAAGTTCTGTTTTATTAATGAAATATTTTATCTTTTTGGTCAATTTTTGAAGCATTTTAATAACCAATATTAAAAAAATACGTTTTATTTAATGTTCTATTTAATTTTGTGAATATAGCTAGATCAATATTAATTTATACAATTCTGATATAGTAATAGCGCTATCAAATTATTCATGAAACTTTAGTATTTAAAAACATTTTCTATCTGTATTGATTTACTTCAAGATCGTCACCAGAATTTGATTTTCCAAAGGTAAGTGAAATAAAATGGGAATTTAAATGATATAATTGACTTTCTGTGATTATTTTTATTCAAAATGTTTTTTTATTGCGCAAAAATGTTTAATCTGAGTTAATTTATGAGAAAAAATTATTTTAGGTTTTCTAAAACTATTATTTTACTTAAGATATTTTTTGATAGAGTTAAACGTATATTTTAGAAAAAATATTATGAAATTCAATTTTTACTTGGAGATTTTTCTTGAAAGTTTTTTTATATAAATGATATATTTCATATTTAAGTTCAAATTTTGAAACATTTTAATAATCTGTATAAAAAAAGGATATTTTATTTAATGTTTTATATAATTTTGTGTATATAGGTACATACATTAATATACATTTTTATATTATATATATATATATACTTTACACCTGCGTATATTTATAGTTAGAAGAATGTAAAAGACAGTTTACAAAAGCAGTAAAAATTTTTGTATACAAGGTGGAAACAATTAAAAAATAATACCTTTCAAAAGGTTGTAAATTTCATTAAAAATAAATAATTTGAGGCATTTTATAAAGAAAATCTATTATGGCTTTTTTAAAATTATTATTTATATAACGTATATTTTATAACAAAATATTATACAAACACAACATTAAAAAAACAGTTTCCTTTATTGTTTTATATAATTTTCGTGTAAATAGGTAGATTATTATAAATTTTTACATTTTTGATACAACAATAACGCTGTCAAATTATTAACAAAAATTTTTAAAATTTGGAATTTTTTTACGAATATATTAATAATAATTTTTCATATTTTTTAATGTCAAACAAATTAGTAATAATGATAATACGGAAATAAAAAAAAATTAAAATAATCTATAACAAAATTTTTTGCAAACTATCAATGTTTTGGCATTGGCAGCATAAATTCTTTTTCGTAACAGTTTCAATTTGATCATTAAATATTTTAGAATGTATACAGTGTCCTTAAAATCTAAGTAGCACTTCACCATTATCTCTTACGACAATATCACTTGGTCGAACATCATCAGTATTAATTTTGTCCTAAGAAAAACTCACCCTTTCAAACTATTTTATGCTTAAAAAACTGAAAATCTATTCTAACCTGAACTGCAGCACTATTCCCCATAATACTTATTTCTTCTGCCTCTCAAGATGAACTCAATCTGCAAGTTATCCATACTTCGCTTTTCATAAGATTCATGTCCTAATTATCAAAATCAAGTTACTCCAAGCAGTATATTTAGTCTACAAAAACCTTATGTCACCATACATCAAAATCTCTTCTCTAAAAATATCAAAACTTAACTTCATTTTATCCCACTACATCTTCCAAACAATATTCTTTTGGAAGAATCTGAACATCATTTGGAGACTTGTTTTGCAAAAGGTAATAAACAAAGACTTTTCTGGGTGATAATCTAAAGTGAAAAAATGTTTGCAGATTATGAAAGCAAGAAAGAAAATTGGAGATTCTGTTATATCCTGCGAAAAGAAAATTGGATTGGGACTAAGAAATCGAAAACAACATGAGGCAGAATCATTGAGTAATATTCCTGCTAGGTATCATAGGAGTGCTGTTGGGACAATGCTTCAGGTAATATCAAGTTAAAAATTACATTTTTTATTGATCTTATATATTAATTTGTAAAACAGCTTTCTAGAATTTTACAGGAACGTCTTTGATTGGATATATCCAGACATGTGACTCTGGTCTACTTCATCTTCTGGTGATTTCTTTAATTTTTAAAACATTGTAAGTTATTAGGTATCAAGAAATTTAGGTTTTAAAAGAAGAATGATTGTTCTATAGAAGGTAACTTTTTTTATTGTAGGTTTTTACATTTTTATATGATGATAAGACATTGCAAATAATTGTTTTGATTTATTAATTACAGGTCTATTATAAAGAACATGAAAGATATTTTTAGGTATCAAGAACATAAGTCTATATGAAAAAATCTTTATATTTCTATACAAGGTAACAAATCTAAAGGTTTCACCAAATAAAATGGAAAGATATTAAATTATTTTTGTTGTTTTTATCAGTTGCAGATATAAATATGGAAGATATTCAGATGAAACTAAGTACAAGATAAATGCAGACCATTTTTTACAAATGTACCACAGAAACCAACATTTTTGAAATTGAATACACATCGCCATTCTATAACCCAGACAACAATTTTACATTCTTTGCACATAATAAGAACATTCTTTTTGGAACAAGGATGTTCTATTAACATGCGTAAATACCGTTCAGTACATGATCAGAATGTGATAGTCACCTCAAAAGGCCGTACCAAATTACTTGATATGTATATGCAAAGAATGTTCTGAAGTATGTAAAGATCAAATTCTCAGCATTAGATGGTAATATTTTAGTCCAAACAAGAACGTTCTTAGAATATGTCTTGATACTACTCAGTGATAAAAATGTTCTGGTACTACGTAAATAGAATATTCTCCGTATTACCATATATTTTTACTGTACACAGTCTAGATTACTACTGCACGAACATACACTTTTTTACTGTCTATCGCGAGTTATATTCTTCAAATATCAAAAGTAATCTTGTAACTTGCTCATCCGTACAAAAGGAATGAACATCGCACATTATATTCACGTACCCAAAAGAATATTTCTTACATCGTTTGTGCAACATATTCTTATCATATCATCATATCACTTTCAACGGAATGATTATTGGGTATTTAAAAATTACATAATACGAACATGTTAAGAATGTACCATAAAGAACATACAAATTTACAAGAAAAGGAACGTGAAATGGAGTTTTATAGCATATACCTTTCAGAATGTTCGAAAACGTAATTCATGGGCATATTCTTAGAATGTGAATGTACCATTAGTGTTATGTGGGAAGTACTTGTTAACAAATTTATATTTATTTCAGATATAAAGGAAGTATATCTTTATAAAAAACACTTTTATCGTTTTATACAAGGTAATTTTTTTTAAACGCATGTTTTTCTGCTTTGATAAGTTTAAAAATGGTATTGTGGAGCTTGGAGTGATGCGGGAATGTTATGGTGGGTACTAATCTGGATTGGGAAAATATATAATTGAGGAAGCATGTACTTATGTAGCATTGGGATAGTATTTCTAATACTTTGTATATATATTATTTGTTGCAATATTTATGTAATCGCAATATTTTTCATTATTATAAACTTTTAAGTTATTACAGGCACTGTTAAGAAACTAATTCTTAAGACTGTTTTTCAGGAGGTAACTGCTTTACATTTTAGTATACACATATTTATATATTGTTTGCAGAAGTTTTAAATCCAAAGTATACAACTCTTTGAAGGTTACATACAGAAATTGTTTGGTTTGTTATGAAAAAATTAAACGAGAATAATTTGAAAGATTATTTCAGGTTAAACAGTTGGCAGATACTTACTAAATGATTGATAGATTTGACAAACAATTGAAAATTCGAAGAAAATAGTGAAGAAAAGACAGCCCGATATTTCTGATGTTTGTTTTTGAGGCAGATGATTTCAGTGTAGCTAAAGGGCGGTTCAAAACGGCCACTTGGTCAGTGCTTGCACTGACTAACGTCGTTTATTATCAGGGTGAGTGCAAAATTAATTTTTGTCCAATTAAAATTCCGGTTAAATGTATATTCATGAAAAATGGATATTTTTTTCAAAATCTTCATGTTCTCACCAGTATATTGACAATAAAAGAATATAAAGAAATAGGACCTTGTCCTTTCCCCCTCAACACTGTTTTCAACCCCCATATGCCGTATCTCGAGGGTTACAAGAGCTGTGATATAGGGGCCCCAAAATAGTATTTCGGAATTTTTCAGGAAAGTTGAGTTTTCTAGGTTATTATTAAACTTTTCTTAAAAATAATAATAATATTTTGGCATTTTTAGACCCGATAAATATATTATGCATAATTTTTGAGTTACTTTATTATGGTCCCAGTATTTGTAAATCTGGCTCAATTTCGTCTAAGTCTAAGGTTCCTTATGGTATAAAAGGGGCGGTCGACTTTTTCTACACAGAAATACGACAGGTACCACAATGTGGGAGAAGTACTATAACTTAAGGTGTCTGTTAGTCTGGCTTACAAACCCAGCTGTCACCCATTGAGTTGAGTACGTATAGTATTTTCTGTTTCTGGGAAATTGTCGCCTGATGGCTATTAAAGAACCGCCTGTGGCCTCTTCTTATAATCTTTATTTTATCCTCAATTTTACATATATTTTAATCACAAGTTATGGTAATAGCTACAATAATGATTTAAGATATTGTGGCCTGCACCGTTCTTCTGGTGGAACCATTCCTTGCGATTTTTTCCTGTGACCTCTTAACGTGTTGAAATTCGATTTCTGCAAGTGATGTCAATTATATGAAAGATAATCAGTAGCCTTCCGGTATGAAGTAAATTATATCTTCTTCCTATTTGATACAGAGACCTTTCAGAACTTCACGTACTATATATAATTTTATGTAAATCGAAGCACAAATAATTGTAATTAGGAGGTCTTTTGATGTAACGCTGAAAAAGCAGTCCTAGGTACAACTGGTGGAAGAGGAGGTGTTTTTAGCAGGTAGGTCACTGGAATTGAGGCCGGCGGTGCTCGATGTCTTCCCTAAAGGGGGATAACGAGTGCCGCCGGTCTTACTCTGGTGGAATCCTGCACACCTGGGATACGCTCCCAGATGTCTTACGAAGATTTTCACCTCAGGAAAAAAAAAAAAAAAAAAGGAGGCCTTTTGATATCTCTTCACTATATGCAACTAGTTATATAAATAGCAATTTTGGTTGGAAACATGGTAACCTAAAAAGGGTTTTTTAAAGCTTTATTTTGTAATTTATATATACAATTTATATTATTTTTTGTTGTAGAGAACCAAGCTGATAATAAATATATTAAATTACTTTGAATGTGTGAATAGTATAATAAATACGCAGTTTTTTAGATAAATCTCCCATTCTTTTAATGGCCCTAATTAGAGAGGATATTTTTGAAGAAACGTTACCTATTGAATATGGGTATACCAATTTAAATTGTTATCAATGAAAAGCGCTATTGACAATGCAGATGTACAAAGTATAAGACTGTCACTTAATGGTGAATTTTGGCCCAATGAAAGAATGCAATTGGATTTTAGTAAAACTGACTACAATGAAGCATATTTTAACTATACTGAATTCTATCCCAACTACGCGAACTCCACACAGAAGCGCCCCCTGCTGGATTATTCCTCTTTCAAGAAACGGACATTGTTTGTTATCGATTGTTCCAAACAGGAAGAAAGCATGAAAGCGTCCACAGTCGATGTGAAACTTGATATTGAAGCAAACATAGGCTTTCCCGAAAATACCAAAGTCTATTGCATCATAATTCATGATTGTGTAATGGAATACTTCCCCCTCACCGAAATTGTTAAAAGTTTAAACTAGACGTTGATTAGAGTTAGTGTTCGAGCAGACGTCAACATGAGAATAGCTTTTGTAGACATTCAAGGCTTTGTCGTAGATGGATTTTTCGTTGTCAAAGAACTAACGATAGAAATTGGTTTCAAAAGTTCACATTACATGTTTTTACCACCTCAATCGTTTTCTACATTAAGTAATGAGGACAAAAAGACTGCAACCTACTTGGAAAAAAATGTGCACGGAATTCGATACTCTTCAGGAGATGTAGAATATTCTAAAGTTAATGAAATATTGGAAAGCAAGCTATTGTATGCTGCAGACTACATTTACGTTCGTGGTCAACAAAAAGCCAAGTTTCTGCAAAATAAATGTAACATTTTCAACGTTTTTCCTCACATTTGCAGAAGTCGGCAAGTTCGATGGTACACCGTGTGCAACAGTAAACTTTGCCAAGGATCCAAACCCCTGTCACACCTCTGGACTATATTCGTGCACCGAACGAAACGTACAACGTCTCCGCCACTGGTTTTTGAATACTGTATTACCATAAAATAAATAAACCTTAACCACAAATGAGTTTTTATTTTATACACCACTACTTAGAAATAAAACAAGTTGTTTATTCATCAACTTTTATATTACACGAAGATTCAAATTTACGTTTAACAATTTTTAAAATAATTTTTAAAATTAAAACAAAGACAGATGCTAAAATTATACATGACATGGCAAAAACATTATTAATTTCATTTTTTATGCTCTCTTCTTCTTCAGTTCTATTAAACATGGTTGAATACGTCTTAACGGATAAGTAGTTTTCGGTAATTTACGACAATCCCAGTTTAGACTGCTCCACGTTGTTCTTGCTTCCCTAGTTTGTTTCATAACCTTACTCTTATCTTCATAAAAAGCAATGTCTTCAATTCCATGAATGTGCTCTTCTGAAGACATAATGTAACTGGTCGTTGTCGATCGCATGACCCTTGTAAAATATGTGTGATGACGTCATAGCATCGAATAATTGGTACCCTTTTGACAATCGTTGTGTCACAACTTTACATCCTAATTCATTCCCGTATAAAGAGAGAATTACTGTTCGATCAGAAAATGGAGAACCGTCATACCCCCCACGTATATAAACATTTTTATTTGCCACGTAACCGTTTCCGTATTAAGAATGATCATAATCCGATATTTCGACAAACCCTGTATATCCCGTATGAAAAATTGACATCTCCCTTACGAATGATATTCGCGATATACCCTGTACACTCGAAATTATCTTTTACCCACATCATAATATACGAATGATCGAATTGACATTTTTAATTAACGACCATACCCCCGTACCGACATTTTTACCATTTTTGCGTATTAAGAATGATCATAATTCGATATTTCGACGATCTAATTCGCGACAAACCCTGTATATATCCGGTATCTAACCCGTACCATATCATCAAATTGATATTTTAAATATGTACAAAAAAGTTGTTTAGTATCCCGACATACCCTGTATATGATTACAAGATATCTATCACAGACCAAATTCCATGAAAACGATCAAAATACGCGACGCGAGTTTAAATACCCATTCATAACATTATATAATCCTTCGTTAGCAGCCCATGCAGTGGGTAAGGGCGCTTAAATTGTAAAAATTCTAACGACGGTCCGTGGTTCAAATCCCACCAGCGGCCGCCACGCAGTCCCTTTTTTTTCAAACCAGCAGGCAACCCGCAATACAACACAAACTCGTTTAATTCTTTAATAATTCCAATAAAATTCGTTCCAGTCGCTCAATTATTTAATCATCATAATATAACACAACTATTCCAAATAAACAACTGGTCCACAATTCAGAACCACAGTTCAGAACCGTTCCAGAACTCCTATGCTGTATATACGGAGGTACCCCCACTCCTCTAGTGGGTTAGAACTCTCCTAGTATATCTACTAAGAATGTGGTTTTGCAGTTGATTATTTACTTTATGGGGGTCTTATTTAATGCAATTTGTAAATGAAGAAATATTCTTTGGTTTAAAATGTACAGATATTTTATAGGTTCCGTCCTGGAGGTTTTATCGAATAAAGGGAAATCTTTTGAGTAACTTATATTGTAAACAATAAAGTATTTTGAATCCAATTTTGTTTTATTATTTTATTTGTAGAAGGTTGTGCAGTAAAAATGCAAAGATATGTATTGAAAGCTTTATTATCTGTAATATTTCTGATACACAGGTTAAATATTCAGGTATTTCACATTGATTGAAAATAAATAATGTGAAAATCGATTACTTTCTTTCAGTTTCCTTGATTTAATCTGTCAGGCAAAACCACGAACCTGTAATAATCAATGATACATAGATAAAGAAACTGAAGGAAAGTTTTATACGAAACACATTAATCATAAAAGCTAAGTAACATTATTAAATCTAAAAAATTGTCATTCTTGCTTTCGTTCATTTTTTTTACAAACATGTAACCTTAACTTACAATAAAGCAATATACATATATATATATATATAAAAATAACAGATAACAAAACAAATAATGCAGCATAAATACTCTCAAAGTTATTGTAAGTTAGTGTTACTAACTTATCATTTTTTCTAAGTACGTAGTTATTATTTTCAAAAATCCTTCAAAATTGTTAATTTTTTAAAGCCTTGAGTTGTAAAATCCTAGCAAGCAAAAATATTTACGTTTTTCAATTCTGAAGAATTTCAGCTTATTAATAATTCATAAATAAAAATTAAAAATATACATAGCCTTTTAAAAATATATATAACATCGAATTTGAGTTAATATTAATTTTACTGTGGTAATTTTTGGAAACGGCATACTTTTCAAATAAGAAAGTGCTGTGATAATAGACCAAATGGCATATTTCCTGGAGGAAATGGTGCTTAAAATGGACCAAATAATTTATTGCACAATTAGTTTCAATGTGGAAGTTGTTGGATACGGCTTAGTTTCCAAATAAAAAATAGTGCTGTATTGGACCAAACTGCTTATTTCCCGAAAGAAATATAGCTAAAATGAACCAAATACATTACACAATTAGTTCAACGGGCAAAAATAAGCAAGCTTAAAGCAAAAGTCAAATTGCAAGAACTTTTTGTCAAATAGTAACACATAGTTGTCACATCTGGAATTTTTACGAAGATATAGGGGATATGTCAATATTATTTATTTTTCTAATTTGATTTGACTTCCTTATTGCTTAGTTTCCTTCTCGAGTTCTTTTAAGAGTTGTTTCATCTCTTCAGAGAGTTGATGCTGATCGGCTACTCTTCTGAAAAAAAAAATTAAGAAAGTTAGTTTGAAATTATAAGACCAAATTAAATATTTTTGTTTACAACTGTGACATCGTAATAAACAGTTAAACATTGGTCGTATTCAGCGGACGTAGCGCCAACTGATAGCGTTGCCATATCGGCATGTTCTTCGAATTTGTTTCCAACTAGCGCGGGAATATAACTTGCCATTGTGTTACTATTATGATTTAAATGTTGACTAAATTATTCATTTGAAAATCGTTTAGTGAGTAATTAAGAATATTTATAATTATGCTTTTAGATAAATTTTACCAATAAATTTAACCAAAGCGGCAACAGTGTTGAATATTCGCCCATAAGAATAACATTGGCCTATGCCGGCCACACTGCATAATAATTGTGACCCGGAGTATAGCGTGATTGATTATAGGTTTGTTTTATATTAAAATCATTCTAGGACGGTTCACATACAATGATTAAAGATGTCGAAAGAACCTGCCGAGCAAAGAATAAAAATCCAAAATATAAATTCTGTAGTTCTGTAATTTCCATGTTTTGTTTCGTGCATTTTGCAGTGTATAATTCTAACCTCAAATTGGATATATTATTTTGTATTACCTAAATGAAACAATTGTTATTAAAGAGTAAAAGTAAAAAAGATAAATAGTTCCTCTTTGGAGCATAGTAGGTATATAGGTAATATGGATCACGGTTACGTTTATATAGTCATAGAACTGTTAACCCATAGAACACTAATATTGTGAAGCGGTAAACGTAAAAATATCATATTTGGGGGTTTTTTAGTGGTTTTAATGTGTCCATTTTGCGACTTTTGAATATCTGCGTTGGCAACACTGCCGTAGAGTAAGTAAAGTAGTTTGTACTACCAAAATGGCGAACGATCCACAACGGTACTGCGAGCGGTCGTTTTCGCTACAGTTTGGTACCAGTTGCATCTGCTGAATAGGACCAATGATTAACATATATTTGTGTTACCTTTCGTACTCTGTTTCTTCTCTCTCCGCTCCTTCTTCTCCTTCAGCTGCAAAATAAAGAAAAACATTATTAGATATTCTGACCATACATGCTGACGTTCTACATGCTAAACGTTAAAAAAATACTAGAAAGTGCACTGCAAATGATCCAAATCTGAAAAGTAGAAATAACAAAAACTAAAACATATTTCAAGGAAATAAATTCAGAATCGTGTATGAAGAGTGTAGGTAAAAAGGAAAATATTTACGAATACACACAGTCTGCAGGGAAAAGGGATTGTTGTGTGAATAAGAATAATAAAATATAAACATTCACAACGAATTTTCCTACTTATCAAAAAATTAAATGAGTATATACAGTGATAAATATTTACAATTGTAGTATGAAGGCCACTTTTAAATTACTCTTCACACCTAAACTTGTTTTATGTTTATTATTAATTTTATTTATATAATTTGAAAGTGACATCTTACATACAGAGATGAATGAATATTGTATATTAAATTTTATTTCAATTTCTGTTAGTCTTCGCAAAGGATGATGAACTAAAATGATCATTAGGCATATCCTAGCTTTGTTTCCTTTTAAGTAAATACGATGCTTGCCTATTTGAAATGATGAACTGTTCTATGATAACATTCGACCACACCAGCTGCATTAACCAAAGAAAAATTGGACAGCATTCATTGGAACGTCCGCCGTCCGCGTTACAGTCTTGATCTATCATCGTGTGACTACCACATGTTTGAAGTTTGAGCCACTCGAAGAAGTTGGACGACGACAAAGGTATAGAAACGTTCATGTGAAATTGGTTACAGTCTTCAATGACTGAACTTCCTATGCATGAGTAAGATTGCACGCTACGACTTCAACAAGTGGGCCTTTCTTTATTTGTTTATATTGTAAATAAGTGGATGGTGACAGAAAAACTATTTTAGACTCTCTTAAAATAAATTACTTACTGTGCAGTTGTAAAGGTAAAAATAGTGGTAGACGCTAACATTTGTCTGCTTTCCTCATAAATTGTATAACGTGTGTTTAAGTACCAAAGCAATAAAAGCGTATTCATGCAAAATTGATTTTGAAAAACATATGAATCTAGTTTCTTTGTTTCAAGAATTTAAACATAATTTAATGGCCAACCTATGCGTATGAATCGAAATTGATGCATATTTTCGAGTGGCAGGGTCACATCGAGTGAAAATTTGAAATATCTTTTGAAAAAAAACTATGAGTAACTGGACCCTAGACAAATTAAATATGTCTTATTTATTTAATTTAAAATTAAATATATAATTAAATATTTGGTTAATATATAAAAAGAATTATGTCTTAAGCCCTTTTCATAGATACGCCAATGGTGTTTATTCTTTGGTGCACATTTGCTTCAAATTGCTGTTGGTTGTTACGACTCCATTATATATTTCCTTGTCTTATAAGGAATTAGGAAACAAACAAAAATGGCGGAGCAGACGTGATTTGAATTTACCCTCGTGCGAATATTTATCAAATACCTACTTATATCAAATACGTTAGTATTGCATAAATACTTCTCCAGTTGCTAATTCTTCCGCTAGGAGGCAACACTTGCCACCCAGAACAAAATCCAGTATTTTTTTTACCTTTTACCAAATACTTTATAAAAAAAAATATACAATGATCCATGCGTTAACAAAATACGATAAGATTTGTATAAAATGGCCCCAGCTGCTTGCTTTCTTCAATGTAATGATATGTTTTGATAGTTTATATTTCACATTTCACGATGTAAGAATATTTTCAGATCATTCTTATGTATTTCTAGAAAGTAAGCAGATAAGGCATAAAATTGTAAATCTTTGTACATTTTTCCATACATACAGGATTAATAAAAAATAATACTATTTTTTATGTTGAAAATACAAATTATTAAAGATTTTAAAATATTTTTGTTACCAACCTGTATTTATGGACTTTCGTTAATGGAAGTTAAAAAAAGAAATCATTCGAAAAGGAGTGTAGGTGTGTACTATCTAAGGTCTATATACAAAATGTGAAAATATGATTCGAAAAAGGCACATTTTGAACAAATTAGATATATCTGTAAGATATAGTCGAATGATGCAAAATCTGGTGAAGTGGATAAGCCATCTAGTATGTCCTCTTGCTATAATAAGATAAGCAATACTACTTATTTATTGGATGTACATTATTTATATACAATGAATATGGATAATGTACCTATCTTTTATCAACGTCCAAAACATGACTACTTACAGAAATTACATACACGATAATAAAACACTTAAAAATATTGAACACAGAACATCAGATTCACGAAATAAAAAAAGAATAAAGGGAAATTGTGTGCTGAACATAAATGTAAATATAACTTCAAACTTATTAAATATATAGTGTGATTAACTAGTGGTAAAATGCAATATTTCATAAACAATAAAGTAATCTTAAATGGTTCAAGAATGTTAGAGAATAATAACTAATACTAAATCACATTCGTTTTACCAATAGCCAATTTCGTAATATAAATAAGTAAATTTGAAGAGTGTAACAAATATATAGAACATTAGCCTATCTACCATGTTTGGGTAAATTAAAACGCCAATCGTGTTCTCTAGGATCCACCTCAGTTTGGTCTTCGACACTGATCTCATAACGCAGAGGTCTTCTACGGGTTACTTGGGCTACACCAAACAGAACCATCAAAATATACTACTTCATCCATTCAGCATCATATGATGTGAGCGAAACATTTTTAATAATTTATGCACTATACTCATTAAAAAAAAAGATTACAAAACAAAATATTGGTCTTTGAGTTTTATTTAATAAAAAAACTTAAATAACGATGGTCCATAATAGTTTTGAACCTAAAATTAATACGTTCACATCATACGCAAAATGGTACACTGAATATATACACATTTAGTATAATAAACATTTATATGTGTTACTCAACATCCTACTCCTCTATGAATTATATGGATATGATGTTTAAACAATTATTATATAGAGACCATTAACCTTGGACCATATACAAATAGAAGTCAATTTTCTGTCCATATTGTGAAGCCAAAATAACTATATTATGTTTACATACACATCCACGTTTGAATAAAACTTCTTCGGTTCTTTTGGTATATCTTCGGCAGCACTGCTACTATACTATAAACTTATTTGTGGTATTGTTTTTGTTTATTAAAGTTAAAACCTTGTGTTATTAGATAAGCCCTTGTTACCTATTAAAATACATTTGCAAAGCTGATATTTGTTATTAGTAAATAGCACCGCACACACACCTCATCCCGTAAAATTTCATGCGACAAAGAAAGATAATATTGACTTCAGTCTGTTGTTTAGAAAAATGACGTCACACCAAGTCTATTTGTATATGGTCTAGCCATTAACGAAAAAAAAACGGAAGAGTTCTAGTTGGTTTTTCGCTGCTTGCTTCAAATTTAACCTCAACTATCATGTTGTAAATTTAAAATTTTAGATTTTTATCACATGACGAAATAAAAAAATATGTACAGTAAATTTTAGTAGAAATTGGCAGAGCTTATAAATTAGTTTCAAGTCTTGCTAACAGTCTCTAAGGATTAGTATGTTATTTGATCAAAATTAGGTTAGTGAATGAATAGAAAATGGCTAAAAAGTGTAACATTATAACCACCCGGTTGAAGAATTTAAATGACAGAAATCGTGTTAAATATAAAACAAAATAAAGAATTGGGCCAATAATTATAAAAAATAAGAACCCTACCCAAGATCGTTTTAAATCAATAAAAGTTTAAAAATATCTACTTACGTCTGCTTGTTGATGGAGCTGTAGTATCTCTGGCAGAAGCGGAACTTGTAGAGGTGTCGGCACCTACAGTACAAAAAAAAATGATTAGTAATGAAAAATATGTCGTGTTTGCTGTTTTAATAAGGGATAAAGTACTCACCAAAGCATGCAGAAAGGTAAAACTCCATGCAAACTTAAAATAACTTACCAAAAATTAAAAATGATTACTATATATATTACAGGGAAACCTAAATAAACAATTGAAATAATAAGCTGAAAACAAAACATAATGTGATCTAATTCGGTTTGTAGGAATTTTAACAAACCTGTTCTTGTTAGTGTTGTTAGTTGAGGCAGATCAAATTGTTGAGTAATTGTTGTAGTAGCTTGGCCATCCGTAACAGTTTTCGTGATAACGCCTCTTCCTTCTGTTGTCCTGGTTATTACGCCTTGACCTTGGACAAGCTCAGGTTGGTTCAGTCGTTTGAAGTATTCTTCAATTTCTGAGCCCATTAGGGGTTGTTCGGAACCGTCATCTTTAACGATAAATTTCTTCTGTACTACTCTTTTCACGTGAACGTTTCCAGCTTCGTCTACTTCTTCAGTTTCGTAAACTTGTTCGCCTTCATTAAAGTTTTGGATGAATTGTCTCATTTGGTCTTCTACTTCGGAACCTGTGCCCGTAAATGTGATTTTTCTTATATCTGGTGTCAAGTCAAGTCTCCTATGTACAATGTGAGAAAAGGATTCGTCTTCTATTGGTTCAATAACTTCAGTTACATAAGGTTTAGAATCGTCCACATATTCTGTAGTTCTTCGTCCATTAACTTCTTCGTCAAACCAAACCTTCCTGACAGCTGCTGCTACGTCTACAGACTTTGGCTGTCTCGTTTGATCAATGGAGTTGGTTGAAGATACCATAGTGTTAGAACCACCACTTGTAAAACTTCCAGAATAGACAGAGTCCGTATCGTATTGATAAGTGGCATGGGTAGCTGTTGAGCTTGTTACACTTTGTACCATATCGTGTTCAATTTCATCATCTTTACCGGAGGAACTAAAATCTTTTCCAGTACTTGAACTACTATGATCTCCTAATCCCCCAATTCTAGATCCATCTTCATCTATTGAATCGCTTAAAAGAAGATTATTACCTGAACTAGTGGCAGCTGCTAGTTCTAGTGAATCACTTGAGATCATATAACTTTTATCTTCTGGTTTTATTTCTATGCTATCAGTCATAATGTCTTTGGTAGATTTTTGCACATGAAATTCTATTGAATCAGTACTAGCGGTCATTATGTCTCCTCCAGTTTTTTGATCTAAACTATCTGAGCTGTCGTGATGACTCGGTTTTTCTGGTTTCAAATCTAACGAGTCGGTGGATGTTACCATTATATCTTCTTCTTTCCACTGTACTTTTACTGTTGAGCGAGCTAAGGGAGCATCTAAATCGAGCTCTGGGACTTTGGAAACTTCTTCGATTGAATCTCCTCTCCCTAGTGATTCCGTTTTGTCGGGTTCTTTAAGATCTATAAACCTCTCAACATTTGATTGAGCTTGTTTGATAATTTCATCGATCTCAAACATTCTTTTTTCGTAATCTTCTTCATCGTCTGTATCTACTACCTTCTTTTCAGTACCTGAAATTGTTTCACAGCTTTCTGATTCAGAAGTAATACTTTCTTGACCTTCTTCAATTTGGGCTAACAAAGCTTCTTCTTCTTTAACAATAATTTCTAGCTTATGGGCTGCAATGCATGCTTTTTCTAGACCTTCGAATTCTTTTAAAGAACTTGCAGATACGTCATCGCCTTGACCGCTTTTGCTTGCTAAATATCTAGATTTAAAACTTCCATTGCTTGAAGAATCTTGTGATCCTTGGTGGAATTTGCGCATTTCCAATGACATCGCTTTTTCCAAGTTTTCAAACTCTTGAAGACTTGACATTGAAATATCATCATGATCACCAGATCGAGTGAAATATTTTTTACCAGCTAATACATCATATTCTGGAGTACTTGAAAAAGAATCTTTAAGGCTTCCTCCAGAATCCCTTTGAGATCCATAGCTAGACGCGGCTAGATCGTTTATATCTTCTTCTTTAATATCTTCTAAAGGACCTCTTTCGAATTCCATTTCATACCCATATCCCGCGGCTCTTAGAGCCGCTTGGTCACCTTGAAATTGTTGTTCTATCCATTTTCTATTAGCTTCAAGCTCTCTGTCGTATTCAGTTCCATAATCTACTGTTCCTGTTTTATTAGAAGCATTTTGTGCTTGTGGTGGGCTTTCTTCGAAATCAAAGGCTAGTTCTTCACTAGACGATGTACCATCTGGATAGTATTTAATGTCAGTCATTTTTGTCAGTGGAGTAGGGGCCGAATGTGCTAAATAATGTTCCACTTCCACATCATGTTTTTCTTTTTGAGCAATTTTACCTATTTGTACGCTTTTTCCTTCGGAATCAAATTCATGTGCCTCTTTACCCACTTCTTCAATAACCACAAAATCGTCAATTAAGTCTGGTTTTTCTAACATTTCAAAAGAATCACTACTAGGAGTATCAGTTCCTTTTTCAGATCCTTCTCTTACAGTTGCTTCAATGGCTGTGGCACCTTCACTTTTAGAGACCAATTTGCTTTCTGGTTCTTCGGATATTGAAGAAATCGTTTGATCTAAAACATATTCTCTTCCTTGATCAGTTTCTTCTGAGCTTTTGCTAGATACTGATGCAGGTGTGTCTGGTCCTGCTGGAGATTCCTCTTCTAATTTTTCTTTTGCTTCTAATTCTAATTCCGGGTAACGGAAACTCGTGTCAACTAATGGAGCCATATGCTGAGTTATTTTAATATCCGGAACAAAACCAGGACTTAAATCTTTCATCATTTTTTCTCTTCGTTCTTCTAGTTCTTTTTGAGCCTTTTCTCTTGTTTCTATTTCATGTTTCTCTGCGTCTTCGTCTTCCAAAATAGGACAAATTTGTTTGATTTTGTAAGCTGGTGAAATGTGTGCAACCATACTAAAAGCGGCTTCAGCTTCCGCTTCTTCGAAGCTTGACTTTTCACTAGAAGTACCACTGGATTTTCCGTGCGAGTCACGTTTTTCCAGCTGATCTTTTGGCGGACAAATATCTGAAATTGATTTTCTTGCTTCTAAATGTGCTTCATGGGATCTAAAAACAGCAGATGAGTATTCTTGTTCTAGTTCCTCTATGCTAGCTTGAGCTTCAGAACTAAACTCAGGAGTATCATCTTTACGTTTATCAAAAGGTCCTGGAGAAGCAGGTCTCTCTATGGGATCCGTCATTTCGGTGTCCTCTGAAGATTTGACTAGATCAGCAAGTTCGGAATCAGGCCGGCTGTCGCTATACCCGGTTGATGCTGGACGTTCAGAATCAGATTTACTGAGATGAGATTGTGGTCGTGATAAATCTAAATTGTCTTGTTCGTTGTCCGATTCAGTTTCAAAGTAACGACCTTCACGCAAATCTCTATGAAAACCTTGATCGGCTTCTGTTTCGTAACACTCCTCTTTTTCACTTTCGTCAACATCTTTCTTTTCATCGTTACTAGTTTCTTTGAAACTTAGTTTTGAAGTGTATTTGTCGCTTTCGGCTAAATCCGATTGAATTTTTCTTTCAACTTCTGCTCTCGCGCTAGCACTTATCATAGAACTGACAAAGGTACTCTCGTTTCTTCTGTGTCCTTTTTTCTTAGGTTCCTCGTGTTTTACTGTCGGTACTCGTTCATCTACTGGTGATTGAGTTTCTGATGTAACTTGAGTACTCACACTTTGAATACCATTTTCTTCTATAGTTGTTGTGGTTAATGTGACTGATTCGACCATTAAATCGTGTTGAAAAAAATTTGTGGAAGTACCTATATCCGTCTTTTGCGAGGTAGGTGTAACAGTCAAACTTTCTCTACTGCCTCTGGTTATGTTTTCGACATCGTCTAAACTGAGATGCTCAGAAGTACCTGAAACCGTTAGACTACCTCTTTCAGAATCTGCTCTAGAAAGCTCAATGACCGTTCTTTGCGCCCCCGTACTTGAAGTACTAGACACACTTACGCTGAGCAAACTACCTTCATCGATGCTAGTACTAAGTTTATCTTCGTTTTCACCTTGAGGCGACTCTGGTACAAGTATTCTTGGTTCAGGCTGGAAAGTCATTTCCTGAGATCGTTTCATTTTTGACAGTGTATCGGAAACATGTACCTCTTCTTCTTCCGATATATCTACTGATTCTCCTACGCCTGTATAGGAAAGAACTTCTGAATCGCTAACCTCAGTACTTTGTCGTGCAGGAGGGTGAGATGTCCAAGCAGAACTTTGTTCAACTTCATCAAGTAGTTGTTGATCTACTGAGTCAAGAATGTCATCTAAGTCACTTGTAGATGGTACTAAGGTTTCTGAGTGTTCTGAAGCTTCGACGCTTGCTAGATTTCCAGAGCTTTCACTATCTAAACTCTTCATGCTTTCTTTCGAACTCATACTGCTGACAGCAGTTTGATATTCTGTAGAAGTTATGTGTGATCTCGCTGAGTAATCTTGAGAGGTAAAAGCACTTTCATATTCAGAGGAACCTGCGGCAACTAACCCTTCAACGTCTGAAGAACATGGCCTACTTTTACTGCTATCAATTTCAAAACTATGGTAATGACTTTCTCCTGAACTGGAGTAGGTTTCAAACTCAATTCCAGACTTTCTGTCTGGTTTTAAATTAGAGCTACTACTACTTGTGTCTGGTTCAGAAATCCCTTTCCTCATTACTACAGAAGGTGATTTGCAAGAGTCTGCCTCATCTTTTTTTATACTAAAAGTCTCACTTGGCGATTTGATATCAGTGCTTGATTTAGATTCACTACTTGACGTTCTCTTTACTGTTTCATGAGATGTATATTCAGAAGCGGTTAAAACATTGTCTAATTCTTCAGGAGATTTAATAGTTGTGGTTGAAACTGTTATCTCTCTATGTGTTTGATCTTTTTGAGTAATTGTACTAGTTTTCACCAGGTGAGTTTTATCAATTTCAACGCTAGATTCTGTTTCCTCAATGTCATCTTTATGTTTTACTTCAATTTTTTCGGAACTACTGATTTCTTCTTCTAAAGATATTTCGTCAGATTCAGTCGTGACTTTAACAGATGTTTTTGTTACGGACGTATCGGTTTTTTCAATAGATTCTAAATCGGTTTCGAATTTTGCAGATATAAGTAATGCATCTTTTTTAGATCCTTCAGAAATGAGCGATTCCGAAGTGGTTTTGTCGGTGGACAGAACTTCTTTTCTAGTTATTTTATTAGAGTCATGCTCTATCAATGCATCAATCTTTTGAACTTCTTTTTCTAGAAATTCCTTTTCGTCGGATATCAAACATGTTGTTTCTTCCACTTCGACATCGGCATGAGTCTTGACGGCTTCTTTTTCTTTGGTTATCATATCAGCTAAAATTTTATCGGGGGAGACAAATACATCAGTAACTTCAGATATTGATTTTTCAACTGTTACTTTTTCGCTAGACACAGCAGAAATATCTTGTTTAATTGTTTTTGTTCTGGAGTCTTCGTTGCTCTTAAAGTCATGGGATGACTTAAATTCCTCGGTGTGTGTTTCGTCAATTTTGTTAACGTATCCAGATCGATCATGAAATCGTTTAGTTTGTTCATCGAAAGTAGTATATTCCAATTCTAAATTACCAATTTTTTCAGCTTCCAACTGATTCATCTGCTCTAAGATATGCGAGTAATCTGTTTCAGCTCCACTATATTTTAAATCTTCATCAGTAATTTCCATACTAGAGGCTTGCGTATCACCTCTGGTTAATTTTCTTAATCCTCTTTGTCTTCTGGCTAGTACAGATTCTACAAGTTCAATTTCTCTTTCATCTAATCCCTTAGTCTCAGCTAAATGCTTTAAAAAGTCAGCAACTTGTCCTTTTTCTGATGATTGTATAGATTTTTGAATCATTTCTTGAGGAGAAGAATCTCGCTTTTGCATTTCAGCTTCAATTTCTTCTACCAAAGCACTAGCGATTTTCTTCGCTTCGTCTGGATTGACATTTTGCTGATATAAACTGTCAAGAATAATTTTTTCAATATCTGTTTGCGCTTCATATTTTATCTTGTCTGATTCATAAGAATCCGAATGATCTTGGTGGATTTCAGATACCAACTCTGATTCATCTTTAACACTACCACTAAAATCATCTTTATCAGCGATTATCTTTAAACTATCGTCAGCATGCTCTGTTGTATGTTGTTGTAATAATTTGGCTTCGAGTAAATTTGATAAATCTTCTTGTTGATCTATCATTTCTCGCAAATCTTTAGATTCTTCAATCATTTCTTGTCTAATGTCTTCAGCTATTTCTTGTCTCTTTTCTTCAGCTATTTCTTGCAAATCATCTTCCTCATCTTTTGCAATCTTTTTAGCTATTCTGATTTCCTCTGAAATAAATTTCTGTGTAATATCAGCCGATAAATCATCTTCCGATAACTGTTTATCAAGAATCGAACGCATTTCCGTAATTTTATCTTCTTTTTCATTTATAAATGTTTCTATTGCTTGAGTGGGAGACTTTTCCGGAATCTCTTTTACACTTTCAGTAAATTCAATACCAGCTTGTGATTGAATTGAAACTTCCCAAACTGTATCTTGAATATTTTCTTGTGGTACTTTTATGGGGGATTCTGCTTCGGGTTTTTCTTTTATAGGTGTATGTATATCAACGTGTTCCACTTTTGGTTCGTATTCATCACTTTCTTCACTTATCCTTCTTTGTTTGCCTGATAAAGTTACTGTTATTTCTGGAATACTTTCATCTTCGTTTGTTTGCTTTGGTGAATATTCCTGTTCCAGTGATTCAAAGGATTTTGCTTCTAAATCTGGGTCTAAGTCGGAAGTTTTCTCGGTATCTTCAATTTCACTTTTATCGACGAGAACTTCCATAGAATCTATTTTCGTAGAGTAGCTCCCATCTAGTAGATCTGTACTCTTATCTGAAGAAACACTCTGTTGTGTTTCAAAAGCAATCGGATATTGATCATCAGCTTCATTATCTTTGTGCGTTTTGGATAAAATTGGGGGTGATAGTGAGGGCTGACCATCAACTAGTTGCTGTTCTTTGTGCGTTTCGTGACTTGTTAATGTGGGATCAGTAACTTCAATAAAATCGACAATATCGTGAGGACTTGTTGATTTTTGATTGTCATCTTTTTGTGTGTCTGTTATAGATTCTTTTAAAAATTCAATTCTTTGACCTGCGATTACGTTACCTAATTGTTTTTCATAGCCTTTGGCTAGTTCTTTTACTGACATTTTTACTGGCTCTTTATCTTCATGTTCACTGAATTCTGAATCTTGCGCTGTAGATTCACTTTCCTCGATGGATTCTTTTAAAACTCTGACAGTAGATTTCTTTTCATCAAATGATTTATCTAATGACGTGGATAATTCAAACATTTGGGTTAATTTGCTAACGTTCTTGGTAGGTTCATCAGCAAGTTCTTCAGTATCATCGCCGATAGATCGAGCGTCTGCGTCTGTATGTTCTTCATCCATGGAGCTTAAGAGATTTTTTCTTTCTGGAGACGGTTCTTCCTCAATTTCACTAGTAAGTTGTTCTTCTATCATTTCCTTTCTAATTTGTTCTTCATAATATTCTTTACGAGCTTTGATAGCTCTAGCAGATACTTCATAAAGATCTTCAGTAGGCAATGAAGCAGAACGTTCATATACCGTTTTTCTGGTAGTTGATACTGATGGAACAAAAACACTCATTAATCGATCTCTAATTTGAGGAACTCTGTCTTCTATCTCGGAATCAGATATATAATGTTCTACATCTTCGCTATCTGAGATATACCCAGTATTGTCTATTAGGCTACTACCTTTTTGAGCTTTATCTGAATCTACACTTTCAGTTTTGTGTAATTCAGTTTTATTTTCGCTTGTTTTAGGACTGATTTTTCTTTCAGAAGGTGCTTGGTATGAAGCCTGATATTCAGACATTATTCTCTCTTCATGGAAAGATGTGTCGCTCTCAGATATCCTTGTTAGATCAGTCTGGACTTGACCGCTACTTTCACTTGTAGAAGATTCGAAGGAAACTGTCCGGTCTTTAACAGAGACCTGTTTAAATTCTTCTGTATCTTTGGGAATTTCATGTGAAGGTTGGAATGGGTCTGTGTCTTTTGGAATATCAAGCGCGCCTAAAATTATATCTGAGTCTGATTCTATTAGACTTTTAGATGTTTGGAGGACGGTTCTTGGTTTCGGAACAGGCGGTGTTCCGAATTCATGGATGGAGACTCTTTTTTTACTAATCATTGTTCTATCAGGTACGACGATTTCTTGTGTATTGG
This sequence comes from Ophraella communa, assembly GCA_035357415.1. Classification (NCBI taxonomy): domain Eukaryota; kingdom Metazoa; phylum Arthropoda; class Insecta; order Coleoptera; family Chrysomelidae; genus Ophraella; species Ophraella communa. Next base: position 56,168,729 of record CM068980.1, on the reverse strand, counting down.
TACGTTTCTGAGATTCCTGAGTAACCGTTTCCCAGAATTTCTTTTTATCAGAATACGTTTCTAGTGTATCGTCGGTATCCAATAGATCATCTCGTACGGGAGATTTGGGTTTGTCTTGTTCTGTATTAACTTCAGTTGGTTCTGGTGGCGCATCCGGTGATTTGGTCGTAGATCGTGGTTTAGGTTTTGGTATTTTAGTTTCAGCTGATGTTAGTGGGGAAGCTGTTTCGGTTAGTAGGTCGCAGCTGGTTTCTAAAAATGCGGTTAAATGTTAGGGGAATACTAGCAGTACAATAAAAATTTTAGTAAATTTTTCCTTATAAGCCAATTCTTACATACAGGCATATATTCGTTTTACAAGGGGTAGGTAACAACTTCCTATCACCACACTTACCGTAGATAAAATAAAGTACACATCAATATAATAGAGCTACTTAACTGAAAAATAAACATGAAGGACAAAAAAATTGAAAATAAATTAAATTAAAAAACGATTAATAAAGCCAAAGTTTGCTTGTGCTCACTTTGTTGTTTCTGATGAAAAGTTTGTGTAAAAAATCATGCAAGTAAATAATCAAACATATCGGGCCCCGTCACACTGTCGGGTCTAATTTCTAATTTATTTAAACACTTTTTTACCTTTAACTTTTAAACGATCCCTACTATTATTACCTTGTTCTAAACCGTCTTCAAAATATATATTAATTTCTGGTATTACACAATCAGATTTTGATACAGATCTTTCGTCAGTAGATTCTAGTTCATCGTCCATTAAAGAAGAAAAACTCGTCTCCATTGGATCCAACATGCTTGTCACGCTACGCTTGTCGAGATTTTCAATCGAACTGAAAGGGCTTGATTCTTCCAACCAGTTAACAACAGCTTTCATTATAGTTCCTTTAGGAAACCGTTCTGTACTTTCAAGTGATCTTATTCCACTCTCGCCGCTTATTAACGACTGCGTACTCAAAAATCTTTGTGGGTCCAACTGCATCACTATATTAACTAGGGAACCTTTTAAAGATGACGATTTTAAATCCGGCAAGCTTCCACATTCATCGGTTTGTAATCTATCGCTTTTATAGTAACCCATCGCAGATTTTGAACGTGGCGTTGGCCTTTTCTTTCTCGGCTTAGGGGATGGACAGGGACTTCGCATAATCGGTATTACGTCTACTTCAACACCGGCTTTGTTTATCGAATGATCTTTATTTAATTTGACAGGGCCCATGTAAACTATTTCACCTACGGGAATATTAATTATCGGCGAGACATTTTTAAAGCTTCAGCTGTACTATGAACGATTGGTCCAAACGTGGCGAACGTTTTAGGATTAAGTCACTTCATTCAGTTAACCTGATTTTACTTCGATATATTACTAAGGCAGTAGCTTTCTTCACATAATAAATAAGTTTTTAGTGTTGAATTGGATTTCTAGTAAAACATAAAAATATATTAGTGATGTTATTTGTGACAGTAGTTCTGGAATCTGCAGATCTGGTACTACTACATTTGATCCATCGAAAGAAAGTTCCATAAGATGGAAACAGATGATAAAGCCACGAATCAAAATAGTAGTTGTGAATGTTCTGTTAACAGCCTGACATCATCTCGTCTTATCTGGGACCAAAATAAACAGTTTATTTTCACAGTTCCCCTGGTGTACGTATACAACAACACAATGCACTTTTTGAAAGACATTTTCGAGGGGAAACTCAAACAAAAATTGAAATTATTGCTAAAATGCCAAAAAAACCTCAGCACCCCGAATAAGCACCTTAACTATGATGTACGTCTGGGAATCACAGGGGCATTACAACCCCACAGCATCCTTAGAGGTGTTGCTAGGTCTACCTCCGCTGCAAATTGCATTAAGAGGGAGGCTGCAGCTGGTGCCTTACAAGTGCAACGGACAAAAAACTTAAAACCTGGTGATTTGTTTGGTCATGTAAGGAAAAAATATATGCTATAGATATTAGTGGCAAGGAGTGTCTCCGCAGAGCAAACATCTATATTCTTACAGACAGTAAGGCAGCTTTAAAGGCTCTGATTTCTTTTACTTATGAGTCAAAGCTAGTCTGGTAATGCAAACAATCCCTTAAGAAACTGGCAAGAAACAACAAGGTTAACTTGATGTGGGATAGTAGGTAATGAGGAAGCTGATAGACTCGCAAAAGAAGGGGCTGATACCAATTTCCTTGGTCCAGAGCCCTTCTGTGGTCGTACAAAAAGCTACATCAAAAATAAACTCGGTTAATGGGAAGAGGATCGACTACAATCTCACTGGAGGAATGCACCAGGAATAAGACAAGCTAAAAGGTTTGACAAAGCAAAATGCCAAGTGGAGTAAAAAAGGAGTTGGATCCTGAAATGGGCTGACAGAAAAATCTAAGAATAACAGTAACAGTAACTGGTGTAACACCTTTGTAAAGTCCTCTTAGTTCCTTTAGACTTCGATTTGTTGAAATCATTTGTGTTTTTCATCAAAAAAAAGTTAGAAATGCCTTAACTATGAAAAACTGAAGTTTTGTAACTTAATCCTAAAACAAAAGTGTGTCCCGATATGTTTGCAGCTCTATATTTCGTGGGGGTTAGACAGCATGCTTTGTTTCTTAAACATTGGAGTAAGGGCCTAAGATTAGTGTTAGTAAGTATCTACTCAGGCGTGAAAAATGGTTTTGTGAGAAGAAAGACTCTTTAAAGCAACATCTAACATCTACCTTGTGGAAGCTCTTGCGCGTCTGCTTGGCTGTCCGGTGTTTTTGATTCCCGGTCACTGCTTTTTGAGAATGTTTGTTCGTCCCACAAGTGGCTGTATTCTTTTTGAAAGTCACTGATTTCTTCGATGCTTAGCTGTGATATTAATGATTGGTAGTCACTTTCGCGTTTGACTTCTATTTCCGGACTGGTCATTTGTACTTTTTTGGCGTCATTTGTTTCGGTATCCAAAACTTCGGATGCCATTCTCTCGAATTTACGCTCTACTCGTCGTAGTTTTTTCTCCGTTTTCGCATCCCCTTTATCTGCGATTGTTTTCTCTATTTCTACTTGTTCTAATGAATCTAAAGCTCTATCTAAGTCACGCAATTTTTTTTCTATCATGTCTACATCTGCTTGAGATTCTTTTTTATGTTCTTCTAACCGCTCTTCTTCTTTTTTTAATTCGATATCTATAGGTTTAGTTGAATCGTCAAGCTTTTTATTTAAGTCGCTAAGTAAACTTTCTATTTTACTTTCAGTTAATGTTTCCAATATATTGGAGTTTGTACTGCCTCTGGATTTAGAAGAACCTTCTGATTCCATTCGAAAAAGAGGTGTTTTTCTTGGGTCCTCATCATCCGGTTCAGTCACTATATATGAATTGTCACTACTACTATCTAAAGAGGAATCATAGGTTATTTCTATTGCTCGAGGTTTTCCTCCTCTAGTTATTTTTTCAGACATAAAACGCCTGGTTAAAGTTGGCGATGTTACATATGAACTAACGACTTCCTCTTGTTCTTGTGATAAATTGGAAAGGTCAATATTAGCTTCTGAAATGTTTCTAGTATTGTCTTCTGCACCAGTTTTTAATTGAGAACCGTAATCAGACACTGCTCGACTCATGTTGGGGTCGTTAAATTTTTCATACTCAAGAAATGCTAGTGTTTTTTGTTGGATATCTGACGTCGAAGGTGTAATTTGTTCGAAGTATCCCATATATTTATCTTCACTTTGAAATTTGTCTTTTTCGGCGTCAGTAATTTCTCGAATATCTTTCTCTATTTTTGGACTAAAATCTTTAGTACTTGTTTCTATAGTATCTTTCACTCTAGTAGTTTTAGTTTTTAAGTCATCATCTACTTTTCTAACAGTTTCCTTAGCATCGGTTTTTACCTCCTGTAAATTTTCTAGTTCTTTACGGATGCTATCAACTGATAAATCTATTTGTTGTGTGATTTGCTTAGAAGAAGATTGTTCTGAAGATTTTGAAATTTTTGCAGCATCTTCTACGTTTTGAACAGTAGAAGCTACGCCTATTTCAATATCTCCCACCTTCTTGCTTATTTTTTTTCCTTTATCTTTTGCCATTTCACCTAACTTACTTTTATCTATTCTAATAGCTTTTTGAACATAAATAATGTCACCGCTAAGCTGTTCTTTAACTTCTTTACTTTTTTGATTAATATCATCTTCTAACAGACTAACATCAGCTTCAATTTGTTTCCTCTGAGTTTCTAGTATATTATGCAAAACTGCAGTTGGTTTCTTTGCAGATTCTTTGGGCTTTTTGACAAGTTCCTCGGACAATTTCATAGTTTCACTAAATTTTTCATCAATTTTCTTTTCGAAGGAGTCGGCGGAATATTTTACTTTCTTTTCTGTGGTTGGTGTTGTTGCTTTGGCTGTTCCATTTTGGTTTTGGGACATTTCTGACAAGCCCTTCTTTATATTTTCGGTTCTTATTTCGAATTCTTTTATTCCGGACTCTTTCAAAGTATCTCGTTTTTCCTTTACGTGCTCAAGTTTTTCATCGAAACTTTTGAGTAAATCATGTGTGAATGTTTCTGATTCGGATTTTACTATTTCTTGGGTAGTGTTGATATCATCACCTAGTTTGTTGTCAATTTCGGTGGAAGTGTGTGGCTCATTTATAACAATTGCTTCTGGGTATTCAAAGGAGACTTCTTTACTCTTCCCCCCTAATTTAGATAAAATACCACCAGATTTTTTACCTCTTTTGTCTTTTTTGGGATCTATTTTCCTTTCACTTTCCTCAGTTTTTCCTGTTATTTTGCCGAAAAAACCAGTAACTTTTTTACCAGTTTTTTCAACAGTTACTTCCCCTTCTTTAATTATGTCTTTAGCTTTATCTTCCGTGTGTTGAACAGTGGTTAATATGTCACTTTTACGTTGTTTAATATCTTCACTAATTGCCTTTTCTTTTTCTTTAACAGATTCTTTTAAAGTTCTGTTAATGTCAGTCACTGTTTGCTCTGATTTTTTAATGTTTTCTTTGGCAGATTCATGTAAGTGTTTGGTTTGAGATGAGATAACTTCTGCACCATCTTTTATTTGTTTTGTAATCAAAGATTTGTTTTTATCGTGCTCTTTTTCTAGAGTTTCTTTGTCATATTGAATTATATTAGAAATATTAGAAGATGTGGATTCTAAAGTGTCTTCTGTCTTTCTTAATATTTCACTTGTTGTATCTGTCGTACTTTTTGATGCTTCCTCGAGATCATATTTTGCTCCAGTTAATTTTCGTCCTATTTTATCTAAGATACCTACTTTTTCACTTTCTTCTGTTGACTTTTCTTTACCTTTCTTTAGTTTTCTCTTAGAGACCTTAGGACTTTCGATTTTCTTGCTAAATATTCCGAATAGTCCTGAAGATTTAATTTTGGGGTCTTCATCAAGATCGGTGACCATCTCTTGTTTTCCATTATCATAATTTTCCAGTTCAGTGAGAAGAAAACTGTGACTCTCTTGCATTTGTTTTAAAGTTTCCTCGTTCAATTTTTTATCTCCAATAGGAGATTCGTCGAATGATAGTTCGGTGATTTTTCCTGGAAGAGGACTGTCTGGTATTTCTGATGCCGATTTTTTGATAAATAATTCTTGATTATCAGGAATAACTTTTTGGTCTTTAATAGTTACTTCTGGTGATATCTCAGCACCACTTATATAGTCAGAAGTTTGCTTAGTTATGTCTTCAGTAGAATCAGTTTGTTGTCGGAGTTCGACCAGTTTGGTGTTTATTTCTTTTTCAAGTTTTTCAATATCGTCTAATATTTCCGGAGATAATTTAATAGTACCAGTTATTACTTCAGTTTTTACTTTAACTGTTCTTTCTCCTCTAGGTATTGCTTCTTTTGTTACAGTTGAAGTAACTGTCCGTTTTGGAATTTTATCTTTCATGGTTTCATCGAACTTTTCACCACCAACAGTTGAAGTAGTATAGATTTCAGCAGTTTTTTGATATTCTTCTTGTCTAGTATGGCATTCAGGTTTTAGTGGAGCGTCATGTTTAGTTGTTTCTGTTGTTAAAGTAAATGCAGCATCTTGTATATTGATAGGTGATAGCGTGGCGGGTTGAAAATTATCGTCTAGTTCTGGGCGTACGTCGTGGAACAATTGGATTTCTGTTTGGAGGAAGCTGGAACTGTCTTTGATGTGTTGAAGGACTTCAGGAGACAGCTGTGGCGGTACTTTTTGTTCTACTTTCATATCTTGTTCTTGAGGTTTAGTTTTCTTTGAAAACAGACCAAAGAAACTACTCTCTTCTTTTGGTTTTTTACCCTCCTGATAGCGGTCGGTTTCTGTCTTAGAGAAATCTTTGCTTTCAGGTTTAGCTGTATCATCCTTTTCCTTCTTTAGCTTCTTTTTACTTTTTGTTTTTGGTTGTTCTCCTTCGCTTGGTTTTGCTTCAGGTTCTTTATCATTCGTCTTCTTTTTAGAAAACAATCCACCAAACAATTTGGGTTTTTCCTTTGTAGTTTGCTCCTCTTTTTTAACAACTACTTTTACATCATGATAATTAGCTATCTCTCCTCGTAAGAAGTTGTTTGAAGATATCATGTCTGCGATTACTTCTGTAGACAGTGGTGGCTGAACATCAGAGTCTGTTTTTTTGTTGGACTTTTCAGTTTTACTAGAATTATCCTCATATTTGTCAAGTTCAGTGTTGAGGAAATTTGAAGTTTGATGTAGGTTTTTATTGACTTTTTCTACTTCTACAACAGAATAACTTTTCTTTTCTGTCGTTTCTTTGTTAAATACCTCACTTAAATAACCTCCTTCCTTAACAAAGTGTTTTTCTGTTATTACTATATGTTTTGTGGTATCAGAATCTGGTTTGGTTATTTTTGAAGGACTAGCCTTAACATCGTGCTCCACAGTTTTATAAACTATATCGATGTCTTTTTCTTCAGGTGCACTTGGTACCCTTTCAACTGGACGAACGTCGTGATATTTTTCAATTTCACTTCTTAAGAAATTATCTGAATCATTCATTAATTTAACAGTTTCTGTTGATATTTTTGGCGGTTTTTCTACTTTTGGTTTTACTTCTCGTTCTTCAGATCCTTTTTTGTTAAAAAATCTAAATAAACTTTTACTTTCTTTAGTTGTAGATTCCTTAGGGAGATTTTCTTGTGCTGCAGGTCGGACATCATGGAACTTTTCAACTTCCTGTTTCAAAAACTGGTCACTATCTTTAATGGCGACAGTTATACTTTCTCGGAAAGTTAAATTTTCTTTTGGAATTGTAGTATCGATTTGTAAGTGATCCGTGTCTTCTCTTAGCAAAGGACTTACTTCATCTTTTATTAATAGTTTACTGTTTTCATCGTTTTTGAGTGCAATTTCTTCTTCGAAAGTCTTTGGCTGTATTTCTGTTGTGTATTTTTCATGAATTATATGAGACGTTTTGATTAATTTTGGTTCTGGAACCTGTCCAATACTTGACGGAGGTATTTCCGAAGTAAGAGGTTCTTTAAATTTTACCTTGACGTCTTCTGGTTTTTGAACAGTTGGTCGAACGTCGTGATACCGATCAATTTCAGTGTTTAAAAACGATTGAGAATCTATAATTTCTTGAACAGTTGTCTCATTTGATGTTTTTACAGAAGTTTTTTGGTCAGAATCTTTTTTCTTGAAGATGCCAAAAATACCAGACTTTTTGTCTTTCTTTTCCTTGTGTATCTTTGTTGACTTACCCTCGTCTTCGGAAGAAGTTGTGATTGATTTTTCTTCTAAAGATTTAATTGCGTCAGGACTTATTACCTTTTGTACTTCTAATTTATTTCCTTTTGCTTCTTCTATATCGCTAATAGTTGAGCGAACATCGTGGTATCTATCAATTTCCTCTTTTAAGAATGTATCGGTGTTTTTCATATTGTTCACAGTTTCTTCCGATAACGACTTTGGTGTCGCTTCATCAACATTCTTCTTTTTAAATATTCCAAAAAGACCAGCTTTTTCTTTTTTCTCTTTTTTAGGGGACACTTCTTGGGTGGAAGCTGTTTCTGTGGGAAATGTTATTACTGTAGGTGATTCTTTTTTCACAGAACTTGCTACAACTGTTTCTTGTGGTAAAACCTTGGAGTGTATTGATTTTTCTATTTGATCATATCCTTTATAAATAACTGGTGTACTGATATCTCTTACATCATGATATTTATCAATCTCTGTTTGTAAAAAGTTTTTACTGTCATGAATTGTTTCCTCTTTCTGTAACTTTTCTGTCGTAACTGGAGACTGGAAGGATTTCTTATTAATGTCTTTTTCAACAGCACTGGTTTCTTTTCTTAACAATTCAAGTTTTGTATTAATTTCTTCTTCTAATTTTTCTATATCGGTTAATGTATCGGAAGGCAATTGGATGGTGCCTGTTAAATGTTCAGTTGTTACAGTAGTTGTTCTTTGACCGTGAGGAATTTCTTGTGTTGTAATAGTGGTGGTAATTGTTCTTTTTGGACTTTCATCTCTTAATTGATCAAATAATTTTTCAGTGGTAGGATCACTTTGAATCATTACAAGTTCCTTTTTTTTGTCTTCTGGTACTGTTACTTCAGCAGACACTACAGTATCATTTTGTATTGAGGCGATTGGTTTTGCATCATGATAATTATCGACTTCAGTTTTTAAGAACGTATCACTATGAGCTAATTCAACGATCTCTGTTGGTAAAGGTGAAGGCGTTGTTTCATGTTTTGTCCTAATGTCAACTTCTTTGGTTTCTTCAGCTATTTCTTTTGGTATACCTTTAATTTCTCTTTCTAAGGATCCTGCTTTTTTCTTAAAAATACCAAATAACCCTCCTTTTTTACCCTCTTTTTGTTTTTTAACCGCCGCTTCAGCTTGTTGATCAGATAGTGATTTGTCTATGCTTCCAGTTTCAACAATGGGTCGTACATCATGGTATTTATCTATTTCTGTTTGTAAAAAGTTATTACTGTTGCGGATATCGTGGACTGTTTGTTCCGATAATACAGGTTTTTCTTTCTTAATACCAAAAATAGGACCGATTTTTTCAGATTTTTCTTTCGGCAAGCCTTTTATGTCTCGTTCAAGAGATCCAGTTTTTTTCTTGAAAATACTGAAAACGCCACCTTTACTTTCTTCTGTTACTTTTTCCACTTCTTTTTTTGTAGACGGCGTTTCAGTTGGTTCAATTATAATGGCAGCTGTGGCTTCTTTTTCTTCAGCTACTTTTATAACTGGTCGTACATCATGATATTTATCAACTTCTGTTTGTAAAAAATTTGTACTGTCATCCATTTGTTTGATAGTAGTTTCACTCATCTCTCCTCCCTTCTGTTTTTCTGCTATAAATTCCTTTACATCGTCAGTTACCTCTTTAGAAATTCCTTTTACATCTCTCTCTAATGATCCTGCTTTCTTCTTAAATATTCCAAAAATCCCACTTTTTTCTTTTAGCGTATCTTTATCCCCTATTTTGTTTTTAGATTTGTCATCTTGTTTACTGCTTATTTCTAATGGTCTTTCTTGTTCAATAGTTATAGGGGATTGTAATGGTTTAACTGATGTCTCAACTATTTCAACGGGTTTTTGAGTTTCTTTCTCACTAGATTCTGATCTTTTCTTAAATATACCAAATAAACCACTTTTGCGGTCTGTTACTTTGTCATCCTTTACAGCTTTCTCCTCAGGTAGAGGTGAAGTTACAGTTGTTGGTTCCTTAATTTCTTTTGAGATAATTGGTTTTGCGTCGTGATATTTTTCTACTTCTGTTTCTAAGAAAGCACTGCTGTTTTTCAGGTCTTCACATACAGATTCAGGGTAAGGTTTTTCTTGTTCTTGTTTGAATGAGTTGTCTATGTGGGGTTGAATTGGAAATTCCGCTTTTTCAATGATTTGTATAGATTCATTTTCTACGTCGTCTCCAGCAATACTAGATTCTTTTCTTAACAACTCAAGTTTTGTATTAATTTCTTCTTCTAATTTTTCGATGTCGGTTAATACATCTGACGGTAATTGGATGGTGCCTGTTAAATGTTCGGTTGTTACAGTGGTTGTTCTTTGACCATGAGGAATTTCTTGTTTTGTTATAGTGGTGGTAATTGTTCTTTTTGGACTTTCATCTCTTAATTGATCAAATAATTTTTCAGTGGTGGGATCACTTTGAATCATTCCAAGTTCTTCTTTTTTGTCTTCTGGTACTGTTACTTCAGCAGACACTAGAGTATTATTTTGTATTGGGGCGATTAGTTTTGCATCATGATATTTATCGACTTCTGTTTTTAAGAACGAATCACTATCAAAGATAGATGTTGGCAAAGTAGAAGACGTTGCTTCATAATCTGCATTTATGTCAACTGTAGGTGTAATTTGTTCAATAACTTCTTTGGTTTCTTCAGCTATCTCTTTTGGTACGCCTTTAATATCTCTTTCTAATGATCCTGTTTTTTTCTTAAAAATACCAAATAAACCTCCTTTTTTAGTATCTTTTTGTTTTTTAATAATATCTCCCTTTGTTTCTGTAAGATCTAAAGGACTTTCACTATGATCAACTTCATGTTCAGCAGTCATTTGAGTGGGTACAATATTTGATTTAATTTCTTGTTCTACGATTTCACTATCTTTTGGAGATTTTTTCATAAATACGCTAAAAATGCCACTTTTCTCATCTTTGGATTTTGTCTTAGGTTTCTCGTGTTGTATGGATTCCTTTATTTCTTTCGATTCAATTGAAGGTCGAACATCATGGAACTCACTAATTTCTGTTTGTAAAAACTGCGTGCTGTCCTGAATTTCTTGAAGTGTTGGTGTAGACATATCTCTGTTATCCTGTGCAAGTTCTTTTATTTCACTGACAATAGTTTTTTGTGTTGAAGGAATTTGTTCTGTCACGAATTCTTTATCTTCTTTAATAATGTGTGTTTTATTATCAGCTCCAGTACTTGTTTGTCTTCTTAAAGTTTCCAATTGTTCATCAATTTCTTTTTCTAATTTTTCTACATCACCCAAAATGTTAGATTGTAACTGTATAGTACCAGTTATTACTTCTGTCTTAATTTTTGTTACTCTTTCTCCATTAGGTATTTCTTGCTTAGTTACAGTTGTAGTAATTGATCGTGCAGGAGTTTCATCTTTGAAAATCTCTTGGTCTAAATTGCTAGTTTTATTGCCCTCTTCTTCTAATTTAATATTTTCTGGTTTTGAACTGCTGGTATGTTTTTGTTCCACAGTTGTTAGGAAAGAAGAACTATCGTTTAAGTTTGAAATTATTTCTGGTGTATTGTCTTTGGGAGTTACACTTATTTGTACATCTGGTTTTTGTTTTTCTGGTATGATTTCTGTAGTAGCAATTTCCACGCTTAAATCTGATTTTTGTGGATATTTAGTATCGTCTTTGTTGTCTTTTTCTAGAGAGCCTGTTTTTTTCTTAAATATACTAAAAATACCACCTTTTTCTGCTTCAATATCCTTCGGTTTTTTAGTTGTTTTCTCTATCAGTGTAACAATTTGTGATTCTGTGTTTTCAATGATCGGTCTTGCATCATGATACTTTTCGATTTCTGTTTCTAGAAAACTGCTACTATCAGAAATATTTTTAAGAGTATCTTCGGACAAGACAATTTTTTGCTTTTTAATACCAAATATGGGACTCATTTTTTCTGGTTTTTTGATTTTATCATGTGTGATTTCTTCATCCTTAGGTACTCCTTTTAAATCTCGTTCCAGTGAACCTGTCTTCTTTTTGAAAATACCAAATAATCCTCCCTTTTCTCCTTGATGTTCTGTATCTTTTCGTTTTTTGGAAATCTCTGAAATAGGTGCTTGCTCAACTAATTCTTCTTCTTCGGATTTTCCAAAAATCTTTTTAACTTCTCTTTCTATAGAACCTTCCCTTTTCTTAAAAACTTCAAATAGACCAGTTTTCTGTCCCTCGGAATGTTTTTGCTTGGGTTTCGTTGACGTTATTTGATTTTCTTCAGATGTTTCAATTTCTTTTGCAATTGGACGAACATCATGATATTTTTCTACTTCGTCTTTTAAAAACCTATCACTTTCCTGCATGTGTTGTATAACAATCTGTGACAATGGTGGTGGACTAGTAACTTTTTTCTCGTCTTGTGGTTTTCTTTTGAAAATTCCGAAGAGGCTTCCATCTTTTTTGGTCTTTTTAGATACATCACTTGGAAGTTTTGGTTCTTCTTTTTGTTGTTCAATGTGTTTTGTTACTTCCTGTTGACTGTCGTCAATATTTTGAATAGTCGCATCAGATAATTTAGGAACTACTTCTAGTTCTGCACTGGTCATGGACTGTACAGAAGGAATGTTTTGACTAATCTCAGTAGTATCGATGTTTAAATCCTTTGGTTCTATAGTTACACTTATCGAATCGTGTATGATAGGTTTGGTCATTTGGGTAATTTCTTTAACAGGACGTACATCATGATAATTGTCAACTTCATCTTTTAAGAACGTATCAGATTGCTTCACATAATCCACCGTTTCGTCTGATAAAACGTGCTTCTTTCCTTTGGATGTGTCTTCCTTTTGTTTCTTTTTGAACATTGCAAACAAGCCTGCTTTGTCTTCGCTTTCTTTATTCTTTTTCTGAGCAATACTATCAGGTTCTTTCATTGTAGTAACTTTTATTTCAGGTTCAGCTAAATCGAATGAAGCTGATTTTTTAGGCAAAGTAGCGTCAGATTTGATTTCTTTTATTATAACATCGGACTTTGGATTAATTTGTCGAACATCATGGTACTTCTCGATTTCGGTGGACAAAAATCTTTCAGTTTCCGGTACTTGTTGATTAACAGTAGTTTTAAATTCAGGTTTTCCTTCCAAATCAAATACTTCTATTGTAATTTCTCTTTCAATTGTTACAAGTTTTCTCTCAGGTTCTAAGGTAACATGCTTAACAAAATCGGGTTCAGTAGTTTGGTGTTCAGCTTTTTCCAAAACATGACGTACTTCATAATATTTATCACCAGTATTTTCAGAAATATCTTCTTCGATTTTTTCAGAAAAATCTTTGGTAGTATCTACATCTACATCAACTACTGGAGTTTTTGTGATGTTAGCTGCTAGGGACTGCTCATACTCACCATTTACCCCTTTGGATACCGATATTCTAGGAATTTGTCTGGCATCTATCTTAAAATATTCTTCTTCAACTGGCTTCTTTATAAAAGGTCTTACATCATGATACCTATCAATTTCGTCTTTTAAAAATGTATCTGTATCATTAATATCTTTTATAGTGGTAGCTGTAAGGGTTGGTCCTGATTGTGAAATTACTGTTTTTGTTGTAATGTCTCTTTCAAGTGAATCACCCTTTCTTCTAAATATACCAAATATTCCCTTTCCTTCTTTTTTATTTTTCTTGGATATTTTCTGTGAAAATTCTGGTATTTGTTCAGCTGCTACTGTGGGTTTTTCTTTCATAATAATTTGTTCTGTTACAACAGGTTGTTGGACAATTGGTCTTACATCATGGTATTTGTCAATTTCATCCTTCAAGAAAGTGTCAGTATCTTTCATATCTTTAATAACAGTGACAGAAAGTGCTGGTTCTCCTTGTAATTTTACTACCTCTGCTTTTACATCTCGTTCTAAGGAATCTCCCTTCTTTTTGAATAAACCGAATACACCCTTTCCTTCTTTTTCTGATTTATCTTTTGATTTTTTAGGTGACTTCTCTAATGGTTGTTTGGTTGTGGCTGTGTCCACAATAATTTGTTCTGTTACAACAGGTTGTTGGACAATTGGTCTTACATCATGGTATTTGTCAATTTCATCCTTTAAGAAAGTATCAGTATCTTTCATATCTTTAATAACAGTGACGGAAAGTGCTGGTTCTCCTTGTAATTTTACTACCTCTGCTTTTACATCTCGTTCTAAGGAATCTCCCTTCTTTTGAATAAACCGAATACACCCTTTCCTTCTTTTTCTGATTTATCTTTTGATTTTTTAGGTGACTTCTCTAATGGTTGTTTGGTTGTGGCTGTGTCCACAATAATTTGTTCTGTTGCAACAGGTTGTTGGACGATTGGTCTAACATCATGGTATTTGTCAATTTCATCCTTCAAGAAAGTATCAGTATCTTTCATATCTTTAATAACAGTTACAGAAAGTGCTGGTTCTCCTTGTAATTTTACTACCTCTGCTTTTACATCTCGTTCTAAGGAATCTCCCTTCTTTTTGAATAAACCGAATACACCCTTTCCTTCTTTTTCTGATTTATCTTTTGATTTTTTAGGTGACTTCTCTAATGGTTGTTTGGTTGTGGCTGTGTCCACAATAATTTGTTCTGTTGCAACAGGTTGTTGGACGATTGGTCTAACATCATGGTATTTGTCAATTTCATCCTTCAAGAAAGTATCAGTATCTTTCATATCTTTAATAACAGTTACAGAAAGTGCTGGTTCTCCTTGTAATTTTACTACCTCTGCTTTTACATCTCGTTCTAAGGAATCTCCCTTCTTTTTGAATAAACCGAATACACCCTTTCCTTCTTTTTCTGATTTATCTTTTGATTTTTTAGGTGACTTCTCTAATGGTTGTTTGGTTGTGGCTGTGTCCACAATAATTTGTTCTGTTACAACAGGTTGTTGGACAATTGGTCTTACATCATGGTATTTGTCAATTTCATCCTTTAAGAAAGTATCAGTATCTTTCATATCTTTAATAACAGTGACGGAAAGTGCTGGTTCTCCTTGTAATTTTACTACCTCTGCTTTTACATCTCGTTCTAAGGAATCTCCCTTCTTTTTGAATAAACCGAATACACCCTTTCCTTCTTTTTCTGATTTATCTTTTGATTTTTTAGGTGACTTCTCTAATGGTTGTTTGGTTGTGGCTGTGTCCACAATAATTTGTTCTGTTGCAACAGGTTGTTGGACGATTGGTCTAACATCATGGTATTTGTCAATTTCATCCTTCAAGAAAGTATCAGTATCTTTCATATCTTTAATAACAGTTACAGAAAGTGCTGGTTCTCCTTGTAATTTTACTACCTCTGCTTTTACATCTCGTTCTAAGGAATCTCCCTTCTTTTTGAATAAACCGAATACACCCTTTCCTTCTTTTTCTGATTTATCTTTTGATTTTTTAGTTGACTTCTCTAATGGTTGTTTGGTTGTGGCTGTGTCCACAATAATTTGTTCTGTTACAACAGGTTGTTGGACAATTGGTCTTACATCATGGTATTTGTCAATTTCATCCTTCAAGAAAGTATCAGTATCTTTCATATCTTTAATAACAGTTACAGAAAGTGCTGGTTCTCCTTGTAATTTTACTACCTCTGCTTTTACATCTCGTTCTAAGGAATCTCCCTTCTTTTTGAATAAACCGAATACACCCTTTCCTTCTTTTTCTGATTTATCTTTTGATTTTTTAGGTGACTTCTCTAATGGTTGTTTGGTTGTGGCTGTGTCCACAATAATTTGTTCTGTTACAACAGGTTGTTGGACAATTGGTCTTACATCATGGTATTTGTCAATTTCATCCTTCAAGAAAGTATCAGTATCTTTCATATCTTTAATAACAATGACGGAAAGTGCTGGTTCTCCTTGTAATTTTACTACCTCTGCTTTTACATCTCGTTCTAAGGAATCTCCCTTCTTTTTGAATAAACCGAATACACTCTTTCCTTCTTTTTCTGATTTATCTTTTGATTTTTTAGGTGACTTCTCTAATGGTTGTTTGGTTGTGGCTGTGTCCACAATAATTTGTTCTGTTACAACAGGTTGTTGGACAATTGGTCTTACATCATGGTATTTGTCAATTTCATCCTTCAAGAAAGTATCAGTATCTTTCATATCTTTAATAACAGTGACAGAAAGTGCTGGTTCTCCTTGTAATTTTACTACCTCTGCTTTTACATCTCGTTCTAAGGAATCTCCCTTCTTTTTAAAAAAACCGAATACTCCCTTTCCTTCTTTTTCTGATTTATCTTTTGATTTTTTAGGTGACTTCTCTAATGGTTGTTTGGTTGTGGCTGTGTCCACAATAATTTGTTCTGTTACAACAGGTTGTTGGACAATTGGTCTAACATCATGGTATTTGTCAATTTCATCCTTCAAGAAAGTATCAGTATCTTTCATATCTTTAATAACAGTGACGGAAAGTGCTGGTTCTCCTTGTAATTTTACTACCTCTGCTTTTACATCTCGTTCTAAGGAATCTCCCTTCTTTTTGAATAAACCGAATACACTCTTTCCTTCTTTTTCTGATTTATCTTTTGATTTTTTAGGTGACTTCTCTAATGGTTGTTTGGTTGTGGCTGTGTCCACAATAATTTGTTCTGTTACAACAGGTTGTTGGACAATTGGTCTTACATCATGGTATTTGTCAATTTCATCCTTCAAGAAAGTATCAGTATCTTTCATATCTTTAATAACAGTTACAGAAAGTGCTGGTTCTCCTTGTAATTTTACTACCTCTGCTTTTACATCTCGTTCTAAGGAATCTCCCTTCTTTTTGAATAAACCGAATACTCCCTTTCCTTCTTTTTCTGATTTATCTTTTGATTTTTTAGGTGACTTCTCTAATGGTTGTTTGGTTGTGGCTGTGTCCACAATAATTTGTTCTGTTACAACAGGTTGTTGGACAATTGGTCTTACATCATGGTATTTGTCAATTTCATCCTTCAAGAAAGTATCAGTATCTTTCATATCTTTAATAACAGTGACGGAAAGTGCTGGTTCTCCTTGTAATTTTACTACCTCTGCTTTTACATCTCGTTCTAAGGAATCTCCCTTCTTTTTGAATAAACCGAATACACCCTTTCCTTCTTTTTCTGATTTATCTTTTGATTTTTAGGTGACTTCTCTAATGGTTGTTTGGTTGTGGCTGTGTCCACAATAATTTGTTCTGTTACAACAGGTTGTTGGACAATTGGTCTTACATCATGGTATTTGTCAATTTCATCCTTCAAGAAAGTATCAGTATCTTTCATATCTTTAATAACAGTTACAGAAAGTGCTGGTTCTCCTTGTAATTTTACTACCTCTGCTTTTACATCTCGTTCTAAGGAATCTCCCTTCTTTTTGAATAAACCGAATACACCCTTTCCTTCTTTTTCTGATTTATCTTTTGATTTTTTAGGTGACTTCTCTAATGGTTGTTTGGTTGTGGCTGTGTCCACAATAATTTGTTCTGTTACAACAGGTTGTTGGACAATTGGTCTTACATCATGGTATTTGTCAATTTCATCCTTCAAGAAAGTATCAGTATCTTTCATATCTTTAATAACAGTGACGGAAAGTGCTGGTTCTCCTTGTAATTTTACTACCTCTGCTTTTTCATCTCGTTCTAAGGAATCTCCCTTCTTTTTGAATAAACCGAATACACCCTTTCCTTCTTTTTCTGATTTATCTTTTGATTTTTTAGGTGACTTCTCTAATGGTTGTTTGGTTGTGGCTGTGTCCACAATAATTTGTTCTGTTACAACAGGTTGTTGGACAATTGGTCTTACATCATGGTATTTGTCAATTTTATCCTTTAAGAAAGTATCAGTATCTTTCATATCTTTAATAACAGTGACGGAAAGTGCTGGTTCTCCTTGTAATTTTACTACCTCTGCTTTTACATCTCGTTCTAAGGAATCTCCCTTCTTTTTGAATAAACCGAATACACCCTTTCCTTCTTTTTCTGATTTATCTTTTGATTTTTTAGGTGACTTCTCTAATGGTTGTTTGGTTGTGGCTGTGTCCACAATAATTTGTTCTGTTACAACAGGTTGTTGGACAATTGGTCTTACATCATGGTATTTGTCAATTTCATCCTTTAAGAAAGTATCAGTATCTTTCATATCTTTAATAACAGTGACAGAAAGTGCTGGTTCTCCTTGTAATTTTGCTACCTCTGCTTTTACATCTCGTTCTAAGGAATCTCCCTTCTTTTTGAATAAACCGAATACACTCTTTCCTTCTTTTTCTGATTTATCTTTTGATTTTTTAGGTGACTTCTCTAATGGTTGTTTGGTTGTGGCTGTGTCCACAATAATTTGTTCTGTTACAACAGGTTGTTGGACAATTGGTCTAACATCATGGTATTTGTCAATTTCATCCTTCAAGAAAGTATCAGTATCTTTCATATCTTTAATAACAGTGACAGAAAGTGCTGGTTCTCCTTGTAATTTTACTACCTCTGCTTTTACATCTCGTTCTAAGGAATCTCCCTTCTTTTTGAATAAACCGAATACACCCTTTCCTTCTTTTTCTGATTTATCTTTTGATTTTTTAGGTGACTTCTCTAATGGTTGTTTGGTTGTGGCTGTGTCCACAATAATTTGTTCTGTTACAACAGGTTGTTGGACAATTGGTCTAACATCATGGTATTTGTCAATTTCATCCTTCAAGAAAGTATCAGTATCTTTCATATCTTTAATAACAGTGACAGAAAGTGCTGGTTCTCCTTGTAATTTTACTACCTCTGCTTTTACATCTCGTTCTAAGGAATCTCCCTTCTTTTTTAATAAACCGAATACACCCTTTCCTTCTTTTTCTGATTTATCTTTTGATTTTTTAGGTGACTTCTCTAATGGTTGTTTGGTTGTGGCTGTGTCCACAATAATTTGTTCTGTTACAACAGGTTGTTGGACAATTGGTCTAACATCATGGTATTTGTCAATTTCATCCTTCAAGAAAGTATCAGTATCTTTCATATCTTTAATAACAGTGACGGAAAGTGCTGGTTCTCCTTGTAATTTTACTACCTCTGCTTTTACATCTCGTTCTAAGGAATCTCCCTTCTTTTTGAATAAACCGAATACACCCTTTCCTTCTTTTTCTGATTTATCTTTTGATTTTTTAGGTGACTTCTCTAATGGTTGTTTGGTTGTGGCTGTGTCCACAATAATTTGTTCTGTTACAACCGGTTGTTGGACAATTGGTCTAACATCATGGTATTTGTCAATTTCATCCTTCAAGAAAGTATCAGTATCTTTCATATCTTTAATAACAGTGACGGAAAGTGCTGGTTCTCCTTGTAATTTTACTACCTCTGCTTTTACATCTCGTTCTAAGGAATCTCCCTTCTTTTTGAATAAACCGAATACACCCTTTCCTTCTTTTTCTGATTTATCTTTTGATTTTTTAGGTGACTTCTCTAATGGTTGTTTGGTTGTGGCTGTGTCCACAATAATTTGTTCTGTTACAACAGGTTGTTGGACAATTGGTCTAACATCATGGTATTTGTCAATTTCATCCTTCAAGAAAGTATCAGTATCTTTCATATCTTTAATAACAGTGACGGAAAGTGCTGGTTCTCCTTGTAATTTTACTACCTCTGCTTTTACATCTCGTTCTAAGGAATCTCCCTTCTTTTTGAATAAACCGAATACACCCTTTCCTTCTTTTTCTGATTTATCTTTTGATTTTTTAGGTGACTTCTCTAATGGTTGTTTGGTTGTGGCTGTGTCCACAATAATTTGTTCTGTTACAACAGGTTGTTGGACAATTGGTCTAACATCATGGTATTTGTCAATTTCATCCTTCAAGAAAGTATCAGTATCTTTCATATCTTTAATAACAGTGACGGAAAGTGCTGGTTCTCCTTGTAATTTTACTACCTCTGCTTTTACATCTCGTTCTAAGGAATCTCCCTTCTTTTTGAATAAACCGAATACACCCTTTCCTTCTTTTTCTGATTTATCTTTTGATTTTTTAGGTGACTTCTCTAATGGTTGTTTGGTTGTGGCTGTGTCCACAATAATTTGTTCTGTTACAACAGGTTGTTGGACAATTGGTCTAACATCATGGTATTTGTCAATTTCATCCTTCAAGAAAGTATCAGCATCTTTCATATTTTTAATAACAGTGACAGAAAGTGCTGGTTCTCCTTGTAATTTTGCTACCTCTGCTTTTACATCTCGTTCTAAGGAATCTCCCTTCTTTTTGAATAAACCGAGTACACCCTTTCCCTCTTTTTCTGATTTATCTTTTGATTTTTTAGGTGACTTCTCTAATGGTTGTTTGGTTGTGGCTGTGTCCACAATAATTTGTTCTGTTACAACAGGTTGTTGGACAATTGGTCTTACATCATGGTATTTGTCAATTTCATCCTTCAAGAAAGTATCAGTATCTTTCATATCTTTAATAACAGTGACGGAAAGTGCTGGTTCTCCTTGTAATTTTACTACCTCTGCTTTTACATCTCGTTCTAAGGAATCTCCCTTCTTTTTGAATAAACCGAATACACCCTTTCCTTCTTTTT
Source organism: Ophraella communa (assembly GCA_035357415.1). Lineage (NCBI taxonomy): Eukaryota > Metazoa > Arthropoda > Insecta > Coleoptera > Chrysomelidae > Ophraella > Ophraella communa. The sequence goes on along the minus strand of CM068980.1, from coordinate 56,148,548 downwards.
CTGATTTATCTTTTGATTTTTTAGGTGACTTCTCTAATGGTTGTTTGGTTGTGGCTGTGTCCACAATAATTTGTTCTGTTACAACAGGTTGTTGGACAATTGGTCTAACATCATGGTATTTGTCAATTTCATCCTTCAAGAAAGTATCAGTATCTTTCATATCTTTAATAACAGTAACAGAAAGTGCTGGTTCTCCTTGTAATTTTACTACCTCTGCTTTTACATCTCGTTCTAAGGAATCTCCCTTCTTTTTGAATAAACCGAATACACCCTTTCCTTCTTTTTCTGATTTATCTTTTGATTTTTTAGGTGACTTCTCTAATGGTTGTTTGGTTGTGGCTGTGTCCACAATAATTTGTTCTGTTACAACAGGTTGTTGGACAATTGGTCTAACATCATGGTATTTGTCAATTTCATCCTTCAAGAAAGTATCAGTATCTTTCATATTTTTAATAACAGTGACAGAAAGTGCTGGTTCTCCTTGTAATTTTGCTACCTCTGCTTTTACATCTCGTTCTAAGGAATCTCCCTTCTTTTTGAATAAACCGAGTACACCCTTTCCCTCTTTTTCTGATTTATCTTTTGATTTTTTAGGTGACTTCTCTAATGGTTGTTTGGTTGTGGCTGTGTCCACAATAATTTGTTCTGTTACAACAGGTTGTTGGACAATTGGTCTTACATCATGGTATTTGTCAATTTCATCCTTTAAGAAAGTATCAGTATCTTTCATATCTTTAATAACAGTGACGGAAAGTGCTGGTTCTCCTTGTAATTTTACTACCTCTGCTTTTACATCTCGTTCTAAGGAATCTCCCTTCTTTTTGAATAAACCGAATACACCCTTTCCTTCTTTTTCTGATTTATCTTTTGATTTTTTAGGTGACTTCTCTAATGGTTGTTTGGTTGTGGCTGTGTTCACAATAATTTGTTCTGTTACAACAGGTTGTTGGACAATTGGTCTTACATCATGGTATTTGTCAATTTCATTCTTTAAGAAAGTATCAGTATCTTTCATATCTTTAATAACAGTGACGGAAAGTGCTGGTTCTCCTTGTAATTTTACTACCTCTGCTTTTACATCTCGTTCTAAGGAATCTCCCTTCTTTTTGAATAAACCGAATACACCCTTTCCTTGTTTTTCTGATTTATCTTTTGATTTTTTAGGTGACTTCTCTAATGGTTGTTTGGTTGTGGCTGTGTCCACAATAATTTGTTCTGTTACAACAGGTTGTTGGACAATTGGTCTTACATCATGGTATTTGTCAATTTCATCCTTTAAGAAAGTATCAGTATCTTTCATATCTTTAATAACAGTGACGGAAAGTGCTGGTTCTCCTTGTAATTTTACTACATCTGCTTTTACATCTAGTTCTAAGGAATCTCCCTTCTTTTTGAATAAACCGAATACACCCTTTCCTTCTTTTTCTGATTTATCTTTTGATTTTTTAGGTGACTTCTCTAATGGTTGTTTGGTTGTGGCTGTGTCCACAATAATTTGTTCTGTTACAACAGGTTGTTGGACAATTGGTCTTACATCATGGTATTTGTCAATTTCATCCTTTAAGAAAGTATCAGTATCTTTCATATCTTTAATAACAGTGACGGAAAGTGCTGGTTCTCCTTGTAATTTTACTACCTCTGCTTTTACATCTCGTTCTAAGGAATCTCCCTTCTTTTTGAATAAACCGAATACACCCTTTCCTTCTTTTTCTGATTTATCTTTTGATTTTTTAGGTGACTTCTCTAATGGTTGTTTGGTTGTGGCTGTGTCCACAATAATTTGTTCTGTTACAACAGGTTGTTGGACAATTGGTCTTACATCATGGTATTTTTCAATTTCATCCTTTAAGAAAGTATCAGTATCTTTCATATCTTTAATAACAGTGACGGAAAGTGCTGGTTCTCCTTGTAATTTTACTACCTCTGCTTTTACATCTCGTTCTAAGGAATCTCCCTTCTTTTTGAATAAACCGAATACACCCTTTCCTTCTTTATCTGATTTATCTTTTGATTTTTTAGGTGACTTCTCTAATGGTTGTTTGGTTGTGGCTGTGTCCACAATAATTTGTTCTGTTACAACAGGTTGTTGGACAATTGGTCTTACATCATGGTATTTGTCAATTTCATCCTTTAAGAAAGTATCAGTATCTTTCATATCTTTAATAACAGTGACAGAAAGTGCTGGTTCTCCTTGTAATTTTGCTACCTCTGCTTTTACATCTCGTTCTAAGGAATCTCCCTTCTTTTTGAATAAACCGAATACACTCTTTCCTTCTTTTTCTGATTTATCTTTTGATTTTTTAGGTGACTTCTCTAATGGTTGTTTGGTTGTGGCTGTGTCCACAATAATTTGTTCTGTTGCAACAGGTTGTTGGACAATTGGTTTTACATCATGGTATTTGTCAATTTCATCCTTCAAGAAAGTATCAGTATCTTTCATATCTTTAATAACAGTTACAGAAAGTGCTGGTTCTCCTTGTAATTTTACTACCTCTGCTTTTACATCTCGTTCTAAGGAATCTCCCTTCTTTTTGAATAAACCGAATACACCCTTTCCTTGTTTTTCTGATTTATCTTTTGATTTTTCAGGTGACTTTTCTGGCGTTTGTTTTGTTTTTGTTGTGTCTTTATCTTCCATAGTAATTGGTTCTGATTCTATATATTTGTCATTTTTTATATCTTTACTTACATTTTCCTTTTTCTTAAATATGCCAAAGAAACTACCACCTTCTTTCTCACTTTTAGCTTTGGATTTTTCATTAGATTCTTTTAAAGTTTTGGGTTCAATAGTAGTTTTTGTAATTTCTATTTTTTCCACAATTATTGGTTGATCGGAAATTAAATTTGTAATGGGTCTAACATCATGATAGTTTTCAATTTCATTTTCTAAGAAACTTTTGCTGTGATCATCTTTTGTTATAGCGGTTGGTACAGACTCAACTACTGGTTTTATTTGTTTCTCAATGATAGTTTTATGTAAAGTTTCATCGCTTTCTGTTTTTGTTGGATAATTAGTGGGAACAATATCAGTATGATGATTATTTTTGGTTTTAATTGTAACATTTATTGATTCTGTAAATTTATTTTCAACAGGATCCCGTTGTACAACTGTTTTTTCAAACTTCTCGGTTGAGGTTAATTTTGTTTCCGGTATAATTGGTTCAATTCTTATTTCGGTTTTTTTGATAACTTTTTTTGTTTCCTCAATTGTTGTAACTTTCTTCGTGGGACTATTTTCTTTCCTTCGTTCATTAATTGTTCCACTATCCTTAGTAGCGTTAGCACTAAGTATAATGGTTGGTTTACCCTTTTTAACATGTCCTATCTGTTCAATAAAATGTTCTTTATTAAAAACTGCATCATTTTCAGTAGGTACTATTTGTTCTGATGTAATTGTAATAGTTTCTGTTTTCTTCTCTACAGGTAATAAAGGTCTAACATCGTGATATTTATCAACTTCTTCTTTAAGGAAAGCAGTTGACTCAATCATGTCTTTAATAGCGGTATCTGAAAATGTAGGTTTTCTCTCATCAGCTTTACTTATTTTAAATAGTCCAAGGAATTTTTTGTCGTCCTTATCTTTAGTTTTGGATTTCTTTACTTTGTTGGAAGTTAAGTCTTCTTTTACTGTTTCTTGGTTTGAGATAATTTCTTTAGATGTTTCTTTGTCTTGCTTTTCAATAACTTCTTTTCTGCTACTGTCATCATCAGAATCTATATCTTTGGATGTTTTTCCGAATAGGCCAAAGAGTTTACTACCATGTTTTCGTTTCAATTTTTGACTGTCGGTTATTTTACCTTCTGGCTCTTTAATTTCTATTTCTGTGGGTTGTACTGTGAGAGGTTTAAATATGTTGTGTTTATCATCAGCCCATCCAGAGAAACTCATTTCGTTTTGGATTAGATCATGAGTAATTTTTTTAATTTCGTTAGAATCAAATGGTTTATCGGGATATAAACATAATGGACTTTCTAGAATATCCTCATACACATGACTTCGTATAGGTCTGGTGGGTTCTTCTTGTATATGTACAAATGGTTTGATTAAACTCTCTTCGGGTAAGATTGGGGATTTTTCCATAATTTCTTTTTCGATTTGAGCATCGGTTTCGTCTATGTTCAATGTAAATATTTCCCTAGTTTTCTTTGGCGAATCCTTCTTTGTAGGATCTATAGTAACGGTAAACTTTTCTCCTTCAATGGTTAAGGGAGCAAAAGTTTTGGTTACTCTTTCTTCAATAACAACGGTTTTCTGCTTTTTGGGTGATTTAGATCGCTTAGCTCTGGCAGTACGTTCTCCGTCTGCTAGTACTGCTTGAACAACCTCTTTGGCTTTGTGTGTTATGTTATGGGGTACTTCTGTATCTAAATCATCTAAATCTGTAACTGGTGCGAGAGGAGGAGCTTTGTAAGCTCTAGTAATTTTGACTGTGCGTTCAGTTGTTTCTGTAGGCGATGCTTCGAAATATGGAATATCATCATATTTTGGATCTAACGGCGGGGTTGGAAGTTTAGGTTTTCTTGGAGGTGCTACTGGAATTTGAGGGGAAAGATCGGTCGATTTTTTGTTTTTATCTTTCTTCTTTTTCTCTTTTTTCGGTGAAGATTTTTCGGAGTCGGAATCGGAATCGATGGATTTCGCGACGAAATTTTTGAGGGTACCAAAAATACCTCTTTTTCGTTTTTTGTCATCTTTAGGAGGCGTAGAATCCTCATCGGTAAGCGGTTTTTCTAGGTCGTGTTTTTCGAGCTTGTAATATTTTTCTGTGTGGGTATGATAAGGTTCAGCGCGTGACTCAGACTGAATTAGAGCATTAGTTAAATCGTAAAGCGATTTTTTATTAACGAATGGTCGATCTTCGGTACGAGATATAGTCGGTTTTCCTGTAAGAACATGCAATTTCCAACAAGCTTTTCTAAACTACCAAAATTATAACCGTAAATATAGTTTTCATTATAGATTCTTATCATTATAAAATAATCTTACCTTGGCTAATGCACGATATGTTTTGTAATATTAGTTAACAAACCAAATAACTACAAATCAAACCCATGCGTATGAGTCAGCACGAGTTAAATTCAGCAATTCTAAATAATCAACGTTACCTATATGGGCATCCACTTTTGTATGTAGCCAATCGCAGTATGCTTCAGGAATATTGGGAGTTTCGGTAAATGGATTTGACACGAATTGAGTTTCAGATTTTGGTCTGTTGATGTATTGTTCGTAACATGGATAGAAAGGAATATTGGCGAAAAGATCAACTTTAGGATTGTCATGGTCACTAACACACACGCTTGGATCGTAATCCAATGGAAATTTTTTGTTTGAAGTGGCAAGAAGTTCTGTTTTGCTGCGCGACATTTCCTTGGAAAGCAACAAATTAGACTGTTTATCTTGATCAGGGTTTTTAACAAACAGATTTGGCAAGATATATGAAGGCTTCGTTGTTGATACGTCGTTAGTTTCCACTCTACTGGTATCCATTAGGAGTGAATACGAGCTCGATTTCTTTTTGTCAATTAACCCAGAAAATTTTTGAGTTAAGCTGCTAAATTTTTCACTTAGTTTGCTGGGTAAAGTTTGACTTTTTACTTTGAGAAGTTTGCTAGGTTGTTTAAGCAATTGATCGTTAGACTTTTGTACTGGATCATCTAAAAATTCTCGAACTGAGCGAATTTCAATAGCTTCTTTTCCTTTGTCCAAAGTCTTAACCAATAGTTTAACTTCAGCCTTAACCACTTTATTCGATATGTCGTAAGTTCCTTCTTCCGAACTAGAAGAAACGACTGAAGAACTTTCATCACTGCTTAGTAACGGCGATCTTTCAAAAACAGTTGTTTCAATTAAAGGTGAATATGTTTTAGTGTATGATTTATTAGAATAACAACTGCCTAGTAAACTTTGGTTTTCTTCATCCTCCTCAGGAACAATACTAAGATTACGGTAGGTTCCTTCCCACCAAATATCGTTCCCAGTTCTACTGTCTCTCGCATGCATTGGTTGCATAGTATTTTCAATATATTCGTAATCTTCATCAGCAGATGATTCTTTTTGTTCATTTTTATCGTTTAAGCTATCCTGATAGTGATCACTTAACGATTCACTGGAAGCAGTATTCGCCATTTGAAAGTCTATTTTATATGTGTACGGCTTTTCTAAGTATTCATCTTCGGGATGATTAGTTAGTAGTTTATGTTCTTCTTCTTCCACAGACGTTACTAACTTGTTTATATTTTTCGATATTTCTTCTAAATCTGTTATATTTTCTTGAAATACCACATCGTCATACTCATGAACTGATTCAACTTTTGGATTTCCAGTAAATGATATCAAGTCATATGGATATTCATCTTGGTTAACAATAATTTCCTGAGTTGTTTCATATATCTTTGGTTTCCGTATCATTTTCTTAATAGGTACTTCTATAATTGCATCTGTACTGGGTACAAGTTCTAATGTATTCATACACTGTGGTTCAGGTGGTTCTAATACGTCCAAATCTAAGCCAAATAGCTTTTCTTGTTTTTGCACTTCAAACAACATATTTTCAAGCATTGCGTCTATCTGTGTGTAAGAGGTGGTTCTATGTAATAGAGGAGGATCTAAAGGAACTGAAGACATACAGCTATTAGGCAAAAGCACGCTTTCGTATGTAACGAACTGGGTGCCAGGTAGAGGAATATCTAATAAAAAAATAGAGCTTTAATGTGGCTCTAATTATTTGTGGATATATCAGAAGTTTCAACCGTCATATCCAAATGTCAAAATAAACTGTTCGTGACATGAACACCCCAGAGGGTAACAAAACCAAAAAAACGAGATTTTTCCTGTTTTATCTTTTACGTTTTTAGGAGGCACTGGAAAGTTTATTTCTAAATTTTTTTGTTCCTTTAAGTTAATTTAAAAATGGATTAATCTATTTTGGGAACAGAATTTTGGCTGGAATGAGTATTGACCAAATATTTATTTCTTCATACAATTCTTTCAAAAAGGGTTATGTTAAGCTTTCCTTAAAATAAATAGGTAAATATGCTCTGTTCATAAGCAACTGAAATTTCACATTTAACTAGTTATACATCAACATAAAATGGGTTTTTTGTGATGACTGCTCAAGAATACTGTTTTTCGAAGTAGGAGAGATTTTCAAGTGAGATGAGAAAATCTCACTAGAGAGAATTCATCTCATCTCACCAGTTTTCGGGAATTGAGGGCCAGATTGGAATAATAATCTTTTGCCAAATTATGGTGTGAAATTTTCTTACCGAATACCACGCAAGCCTAAATTATTTCTGGAAATTTTCATTCGGGGATGAATATTTTAAGAACATCTCCTGAAATAATTTAAGCTCTTGTGATATTACAAGTGAAAGTTTCAGAAAAGAATTGGTATTCTAATTTGACATCTGTCACAAAGTTTAATCGTCTGTACCATAGAGAAACATAATATATTTTATTTGTCTATGGTCTGTGCGTTCACGTTTCAGCGTTCTCTATGGTTTCAGCTGTCAACATTTTTCTAAAAAATCGGGGTCGAAAGAAAATTTTCTCGAATAATTTAAGCTCGAGCGGTTTTCGAAAAGAAAATTTCACACTATAATTTGGTAAAAAATGATTAATCCAATCTGACATCTGTCACAAATATATTTTTATTTGTCTATGGCCTGTACACGTTGAAGTTTAAGCGTTTTCTATGGTTTCAGCTGTCAAAAAATGTCCACTTAAAGGCACCACGAAAAAATTTCTGGAATTTTTTTAGTTACCATGGTAACTAGACAAAATTAAGGCATCTTATTGGTTTAAAAGTAAAGGTGTGAAATTTTCTGTAGTAATATCACAAGAGAGTGAGAATAAATTGAAAATAATTCGACAGATTTTAGAAAACTTGTTGCCAGGCAATAGACACGAGAGCCCGAAGGGATCGAGTGGCTATTGCCAAATGGCAACAAGTTTGAGAAAATGCCTGGAGAATTATTATCTAATTTATCGAACTCTCGTGTGGTATTCGTTAGATTATTTTTTGACGTTACAATCAAAATCACTTTCAGAAAATAATTTGACAGATTTTGTTCAAACCTGTTGCCAAAGAATTGGAATTGTTTCCAAATCGACGCGCTGCTTATCATGGTATTCTTACATGCACTTTCAATGATTAAATTATTTATTTCATAGACTGATGATTCACTGAAACGTTTGGGATTCATTTTACGAATTTCTTGAAAATTTATGACAAACGCGTCAGATCAAGAAAATACGTTGTCATTTGGTTGTCATTCAATAAAAACAATGTACATTGAATTATTCTCGCTGGAATAATGTAAGTAGATTATTCCCACTATACTAATGTTTTGATTTGCTAGAACGTATATGAATTACTAAAATAGAAACTGTCTATTGGTTTCGAGAAACGTCAAAAAATAATCATCAAAATATTTTGAAGCATTAAGTCGAAGAAATACTGAGAAAACTACATGAGAACCGAAAAACATTATATGGATACAAAATAATAGGAGCTTCTATTTTTCAAATGATTATTTAATATTTATTGGAGGAAGCCAATAGCCACAAACGTTTAGTATTTAGTTTTGTGACAATATATTTTCACATTGACATTTAGACAAGACGGTATCTGGTGTCTAAGTAATAGTTCATAATATCTTTGCATTAACCAAAGTGTTTGTATAACCTTTTTCGTCTTTGTTAGTAATTGTTGTTAATTTGGTATGTTATAATTGCCAATGAGAGGTGAATGATCTGTGAGTTTAAATAGTGATTTTTGAAATCGCCGGAGTTGCTAAAGCAGTGCAAGTATTGCACAATTTAAGTTGAACATTTGAAAACATTGGCATGCGCATGCTGTTGTGCTAAATCTTTTCTTACTTACGCCCATCACGCTTATTAAATGTACCCAAAAGACAAATGAAAGAATAGAAAATCTGTAAAATTTCTTGAAATGATTTAGTTTATTGTATAATTACACATTTAAATTAGATAATTCATGGTAAGTGCACGATTAAAGAAAATTTGATTGAGATTTAGTTGTTCGTGAATTTGTTAATAATTTATTACACAAATAAAAACAATAGAAGAGCCCTAATATGCTCAAATTACAATAGTAATTGATCTAAACGTAGTTTGAGACTATTTTCACTAAAAAGTTTTACAAAATTATGAAGGCAATACTAGTGGAATGCAGATATGACCATAATGGTACAGTTAATGCTGAAAACCTTTGTTTATAAGTATTTTAATTGGCGGGTTTATACTTTTGGAGTACACAACTCGAGTGATGTTTGTACTTAAAAAAGTATGTGGACGATCATAAGACAAAAATACTTACTCGTAGTAAAACTAAATTTGAAAACTTTTAAAAAACAACAATCTACGATATATTTTTTAAATTCCACGTTAAGAAAACTAACTACAATCGTAAATTTTTCCTTTAATGACACAACGAGAATTTTAGTTTTAACTAAGCACAACTGGAGTTAAATTAGTTGCTTTTTAATATCCATTCGGAAATTTATTTGTCGCTTTTTACCTACTAAAGTTTACCCAGTTTATTTTTAAAACAAAATATTTTAAGATTAAAAAAGGAGTGAATGTTTCAGTTTTTCTGAATAACTAAAGTATATACCTACTTAATACTTAATGGAAGTTTTAAAGTTTGGGGAAACATATTTTAGATTTCTTCAAGCGGCGCACAAACTGCGCATAACACTTTTTGAAACATGCGCAGTGAGTAAACGTTTTCAATATTTATTTTTTTTTTGATACCAAATTTAAATTCTAATAACTTTACTTTGTTGAAATTCCGAAAGGGTATTAAGAAACAATTTAAGCTGTAAGCTGATGAACAGGACCGGATCGTTATATTTTTAAAAAAGGATTTGTTTTTCATTTACTTAAAATCCTTTGTCGTGTAAACGAGCCGTTCCTAGCAATGATAAAGAATTACTTGCCTGACGTAAGCTGAAAAGCTCTTTTTAATATTTTATTGAAATGGCAGTAGATAATTTGTAGGTGGCATTAATAAAAAAAAGTCGTTTCACTATGCTGAAAAATTAACTTAAGCAGTGTGTTTGTATCGTGTTAATAATGCACAAAGAGCATCCTTCGGCTTGTAAATAATAAAAGAAATATTAAAACAAAAGATAAAAAGAATATAATAAATGATAGATGAAGATGAAAATAGCGATTGATGGTGGTGCTCCTAGTGTGAGATGAAAGAGTTACAAAATACCTGCATGTTAATAAGAATAAATTCATTAATTTAAAAAGTATCTTATAGTTAGTATTCGATACTTTTATATATTTAGTAGGTACCAAAAAAAATTCTTGCATATGCTTTGTTAGTTTACAAGTTTTTACTATTCTATTGTCAATTATTATCAAATAATTAACCACAAGATACTAAAAAACTTTTAAATCGTTACATTGGTATTTTTCTCTATACATAATTCACTCATGTACCAAACATAAGAAAAGATAAGTAGTATTATACTGGTAATATTAGTAATAATGGAATGTACGTTTTTATATCATTTATCCGGAAAAAGAAGAAGAGCCGGGTGTTACAGAAAAGTGCCACCGTGGTTAACCGGCGATGTTCTTGGTATGGAGCAGATTTTATGGTAACAAATATTTAAAAGTAAATTATTAAGTAAACACTAGTTTTTGTTATAAAAATAATAAAGAAAATCGAAAATTATGAAAAAATATTGAGAAAATCATAATTCAGAAAGACGCTTTTTTCGGTTTTTCCAATTTTGAGCAGTTTAACAATAAATAAACCACCAACTTACATAGGCCATTTTAAATCAGACATTTTAAAGATTAAAATGACCACTTATAAACCTTCGAAATACAAAAAAACATCAAGACAATTGTTCATGGAAGATAATGGTGTTTTTTTCGAAAAATGTGCATAACTCTGAAAATAGGAGTCTTCTGAACTGCAAAAAAATCATGCTTATTCAATATTAAAAAAGATATACTTTTACAAATTTCCATGCAAATTCAATATTTTTTACGCGAGAAAAAAAATGCTGAAAAATCGGTTTTTCGCCATTTTGACGGTTAATTTGAGGTTAACGTGTATGGTGCAAAAATCTTAGATTTTTTATCACCTACAACTTTTGTGTGGAACAATTTCCGCTAAGACGTCACGTTTTGTCGTAAATCGCAGAAAACCGCTTTCAACCCCTAAATCGCCTTCCCATTCCACCATTTTGAATGTTTTCGTTTTAAATATTTTTTCCCTTAAAGTTGGAACATCAACAACATTTTTTTACCTAGTCCTTGCATGTTTTATTTTCTTTTTTATCTTTAAAAATTGATTTTGCACCAGTCACTCTCTGTGACATAGTACATGGCTCTCTTCAACAAAAAAAAAACCTGTAGAAGGCTAGAGACTTTCAAATCTAAAGAGCTCTTAAACAAAAATATAGTCAAAATATTCCTGGAAATGCCCAGAAACAACTCATACTAGTGAAAGGAATTCTACTTATTATAAAGGGTTATTTTCTACTTTCTTTTCTTTTGTTTGAATCGGTATTGTTAAGTGAAATTGTGTATTGATTAAAACACCACATATTATTTCATAAAAAGAGAATTCTTAAAGAAGCCTTACCTTGCTGTGCTGGGTCCTTGATTAATGATGGAGCTGTTGGCTCCAAGTTAAGCGGCTGTCTTGCGGTTTCCCATCCTATAAAAACGTAATTATAGATATTAGTAAACATCTACTAGAGTGTCATTTTTTTTAACATTAAAATGTGTATAAAAACATTGTAACAGCTGAAAAGATCATATACGTTTTTCAAAATAATTCATTCAATAAGTATGATGCAATAATGCGGAATATGCACACATTGGAAATGTCTAGAGACTTTTTTACAAGTACACTACTGAGCCTTGATGTAAATAGCTAAACAAATAACTGTAGGTACTTGTGCCTTCTGTGATTCTTTTTATACTGAAATAAATTTTTTATATTTGATATTTCCAAAGAATCCAATGTTGATATTTTCGAATGACCGCCATTTTATTGGTGCACAACATTGTTTTTGATACTCGTTCGATTTTGTGCAATTATTAAGAGAATTTAAACTATTTTGTATGTAAATACTGTATAATCCTGGTAATCTGCTCATCTTACAGTTCTAGTTGACCAAACATAGTTATTTTGTTAATATTATGTATGCAAATGTATAGATTTTCAATTCAGTGGTATGTAACCTATGGTTAAAGAAGATTTCAGTGCCTAATTTGTAAATTGTCATTCATAGTTTTAAAATGGATTTCAGATTAACCTTGAAATTTATATTTTTTGAAATAGGCAGGGTCACATCGAGTGAAAATTTGTATTATCTTGAAAAAAACTATAATATGAGTAACTGCGTTGTGTACCCTAGACAAATTAAATATATCTTATTTATTTCATTTAAAATTAAATATTTAATTATATATTTGGTTACGCCACTGGTGTTTATTGTTTGTTGCACATTCGCTTCAAATTGTTGTCGGTTTTTACAAGTCCATATTATCTTTCCTTGTCTAAGGATTGAACTGGTGTTGATTCAAATAAGATTTTATTTTATTATTGACATTCAATGAATATAATTAATGTTAAAACTTAAAACTACGCTATTAAACTTTTTTATGTATCTCTTAATTACTAATAAACAGAACGCGTACTCGTAACTAGGTAGAGATAGAAAAAGAAAAGAAATAACAAAGAAAAAAATATTTCTATCAACAAAAATGCTACCCTCCATGACTTTTCCCTAAAACCTTCGGGCAAGTTCGTGTATAGAGAAATGTGTACTATTGAATCTGAAAACATTTCGACTGTTAACTCTATCTACCGTTAGTTTTAACATCCTAAATGTCAATATTGTCGTTTTAAGCTGTTATTACTTATTTTGTTTTTGCGTTGTTTGTTGTTTTTTGTGCTTTTTTATTAATTGAGTGGAATGGATTTGGTATTAACGAATTTTATAGAAGAGACAGAAGAAGAAAATCGAAGAGAAATGCAGAGGAGACATCAAAGAGAGACGACAAATGTCTTAGAACTTCCTGAGAGTTCAGACAATGTTAGGTAGGTAGTTGTGGTCAAATCAAAATAAACGTTAATAAGCCCAAAGATAGACTTTTATTGACAAGAACATAACAAACTAAAATACTTTCTCAATTTTAATTAAAAATAGTCTTATTAGCCTTATTGTTTTTTGTTCTTTAAAAATATCCCTAAACTTTTCCGATCTGTGTAATTTGAATTATTTTGTATCTACATTTGTAAGATATTGATCAACGAAACAAATGTGGTAGGTATATGAATTTTTCTACATTGCACTGGTAGAACTTACCATTTTTTTAAAGATTTTTTTGCGCCAATTGTTACTGCCAATTAGGTAAACTACATTTTGAGTTACTGCATGCTTTGTTAGTAACCAATTTAGGAAATCAATTTTGTTAGGTACTTACGGATTTTTTGCATCAATTATATTTATAAAAGAGTAGTATGTTGATATTTTCAATGTTTTTAAATATTTTATTTGCCAATATGGCAAATAAATACAAACAATAACAATAAATCTCATTTATTGAGATACTTTTAATAAGAAAAATGTACAGCATGTGTAATAAGCAAGAAAAAAGAGAAAAACACCATCATACTTGTTGCAATGAGTATGATTCTTTTTTAAACATTTGTTAAAATGTCCACATTCAACAACATCTAGTTTAAAAGATAACAATCAAGTAAGTGTTCGCTTGTGCAAATGTAAAAATTTTAGTTGTTACCTTTTTGGAGCCTAAACGACACTTGTCCATCGCGAAAGTTGAACGAAATTTTGGCACCACAATCATTCAAAAGCGGTTGTGAAGAGTTGTTAAAACTTATTTCATCAGCAGACATATATTCGATGTCAGAAAGTGGTTCAGTGTAGCCACCCCCTTTTAGATACATGCATCCTTCAGAAGCCAGTTTTAATTTTGATTCGGTTACAACTTTTGTGTCAGTTTCCTGTTTTAATTCAAAATGAATCTGATTGGGTGTAGCAGTTTCAGCTCTGGAATAAGATGCTGTTTCATCAGCTGAGCTATGGAAGTCTTCAGTATCAGTATGCACGGGACTAACTATAAAATTAGAAGTTATTTTGACTGGTTTATTTATATCCAAATGATCTTGTAATGAAAAAGGACCTGAGCCTTCTTTAAACATAATCGTCTCCCCCCCTAGTTCCCTTAGTTGTTGAGGAGTGCATGATAGTGCTCTGAAATCAGGCTCATCGTCAGAAGAATCTCCCATAACTTCTACATCAGTAAAACCATCCGGAGCTGGTAAGTTAGGTATATTCAGTAAAGGAGATAAACTGTGGAATTCAGAATTATCATCGCTCAAATAAACATCTTCTGTATCAGTTAAGCCTCTTGGCTCTGGTGTTTTAACACTAAGTCTATTTTTTTCCGCTAAAAATCGTTCATGAAGATACTTGAATTTAGGCGCCCTGCGTTTTTTTGGTGTGTTCAACACCAACTCTTCAGTATCCGTTAAATCTTCTTCATTTTTAAGGGGAACATGCAATTTCTTTGATTTGTTTTGTGTATTTTCAGTTTCTGTGATTACCCCACAATCTGGTAGATTAAAATCAGACACTGATATTGATGTAACGAGTTCCATAGCTTCTTCGGCTTCAGAAAAACTTTCTTCGTCTGTTTTAGCTGTTAGCGACAGCTCTTGGGGAGATTCCACTGAAATATCTTCTAGAGGAACTATTTGGATAGTTGGTAAAGAACCATTGTCTTTAAGAATGACTAGATTTCGTACAGACGGTGGTAAATTTATTTCAGGAATGCTATCTATTTCATCTGAATCATCGACAAATTCTTCTTCATCAGTAAGAATTCTTAACTGGCGAGCAAGTGCTATTGGTATGATTTTGGACAGTTCCTCCTCATCAGAGCTATTTACATTTTCACAATCCGTAAGAGGTTCTTCTGTATGAATGGGTACTACCAGGGCATTTGTTTGTTTTTTCTTTGGAACTGTAGGAACAGTACCAGCAAATTTAATATCATAGCCAGTACTATCTCCGTTTTTGTCTGAATCATGATTTTCTGATTGATAATGGTCACTATCAGTACTGTTAGTTTCGCCAGATGTATTATTGTTCTTAAATGAATACATCCCTCGAATCTGTTGAGTTTTAATGGAAGTATGTGATTCATCGACATTGCTATAACACTCTGCCATCGCTTCCAGCCTTTTTTCAAATTCTTCTTCATAAGCTTCTTCAACTGGACTTACTATACTTTCCGTTCCGCCCTCAAAATCTTCAGTATCTGTAGGAAAATTGGTATCAAATTCTGGTATGTTGAGTACATTTTGTTTCTTCGCAGCTATTTTTTTGCAGATTGGGAAAGGTAAATTAGCGTTGTCTTCATTATCAGAATCGTAAGCTAATGAATAACTTTTCTTGATAGCTCTGTGTTTTTTAGTTCTTTTATTGGGATTACAATTATAAGATTGAATTATTTTGTCATTGTCTGACATTTGTAGATCTTCTACGTCTGTTAGAGACTGGCGCCTACTGTTTTTCTGTCTCCTTCTTCTGTGTTTCTTCTTCATTGTTTTTTCATCATCAGAATCAGACATTAATTCTTCTAAATCAGTCAATTCGGATAAATAAGGGGAAGCCGACAAAAAGTGATTAGGAGATAATGATGACATCTTTATATCGTTTTTATTCAAGTTATCAGCAACATTTAAATTTTCTAAATTATATCTATTGAGATCGACAATAGTTTCAGGAATGACGTCTTCTTGTATTTCATTTTCGGTGTCAAACATTTCTTCGTCAGTATAATTATCAAATATTGCATAATCGACTTCTTCAACGTTTTTCTGAGTAGTCGAACACTGCGTTTTTAATTTTCTGATCCCTTTTCGAGTGGTCATATCAGTTTTATAAGATTCTTCAAAAACTCCTCCTTCCAGATCCAAATCTTCAAGAGATATGGGATGCGAATGTTTCACAATTTTATTATCTTCTTCTTCACTCGAAGCTTCAAAGTCTTCGAGATCAGTCAAAGCTTCGTCGTGAGTTAGCTTTATCCTTAATTTAGATTTCCTAACTGGCTTCGGTAATTTAACAATTTCTTCTTCGTCGCCATCGTACAGATCCTCAACGTCTGTCAGTGCTTCAGCTAATGAAAAATAGTTAGTACCGTTATCTACATCGTAATCATGATCTTCCTCTTGAGTAATCGATATTTGTGGTACTGTCGTAGACATCTTGGTTTTAGCTTATTCCTGCAGTCAAAAACGAATAATTCAGAGATAGTTAGATTATGCCACTACGTATCCCCTAATTCTCGGTTAAATTTTATCTAAACTGTCGATTTCTGTTGGATTAGATACAAAATGGTGTACATAACAAGAATATTTTGACTTTATATATTTTATAAACCATTTTAACAACAATGTGGTTCGTCTAGGTTGGATCAAAGGTCATGAAAACTCAAAAGGCAACCGCATAACTGACTCGTTAGCTAAGAAAGCTGCCTCCCAAGAAGTGTTGGTACCTGCCACTCTCATCAGCTTACCAGCATCAGCGGTGGTCGACCTAGTAAAGGAACGCTCCCTTGACAATTTCAAGAGTAGATGGGACGAAGGAAAAGGTTACAAACTATCCAAGGAACTTCTGAAGTAACAGCCAGGAAATACGTGACCATGACCAGAAAGGACCTGCGTATGACCACAAGCATCCTTATTGCCTCTTTTCACCACGACAACATCTGAACAGGTTGGGGTTATCTGACACTCCACAATGTAGGTAGGGGATGTGAAAAAGAAGAAGAACATGAGACAGTTGAACACCTCCTCTGTGAATGTCTCTAATAAGATTTTCTGTTTTGCGCGAGAACTGCCACAGATAACACAAGCCAAGTGGAGGGAACTGCCTACTGGTGAAGTTAGATAGTCAAGCAGCTATTAAAGAGCTAAGCTCACATACAATCAGTTCAAAGATGGTTTGGGAATACCTAGCCAAGCTAAATGGACTAAGCCAGAAGAACACTGTCACCCTCCTATGGGTCCCAGGACATATAAGCTGGCATAAAAAGCAGCCGAAACCCCATATCTGAGATCATAACCATTTTGTGGGACCAGCAGTAGCGCAATCTTAGAAAAACTTAGAAATGGAGAGGGAAAAAACCAAGTACTGGAATCAGCTGGAAGGACTGAGACAAGCTACGACCAGAAGAGATCTTTTAGCTGCCATAACCTTAGCAAAAAAGGCTCCTACTTTTAATGAGAATATTAACCGGGCATTAAACTAGGGTTAGTAGATGAAGCAAAGTGCAGATTCTGTGAGATAGAGGACGAAACCTCTCGGAATACCCTGCCTTGCAGAAGTCCAGGGATTCACCTGATTTAGTCAGACGATGTTCTAAACTTGCTTAGGAAAATAGGACTAGTAGAAGTCTGAGAAAACATCAGACCTTTGGCAATAGGAGGGGACACATTAATAAACAAGCAGTTATAAATTTTTAATAATGAGTAGGTCCAAGGTTCCTTGTTCAAAAGAATGTGAAAGATTGGAAAGAAAAGGGAACAACGTTATTGAAATTTCTTTGCTTGATTAGAGGATAACAAATATATTAGTATTTTAATTTCGTTATGTACAAGATTTTGTTTCAGATCCACATAAAATTTATGTTTCCGGTTTGTTAAACGAGTAAGATTGGACG
Organism: Ophraella communa; assembly: GCA_035357415.1. Classification (NCBI taxonomy): domain Eukaryota; kingdom Metazoa; phylum Arthropoda; class Insecta; order Coleoptera; family Chrysomelidae; genus Ophraella; species Ophraella communa. Next base: position 56,130,793 of record CM068980.1, on the reverse strand, counting down.
TACTTACCTGATTAGTACGGGTGCTTAATTCTGGAATAAACTTAACACCATAATGAATGAAATACAAAGGGCGCTTCAGTTTTGATTAAATAAAAGGCAATTTTTTTCAGATTAATTTTGCTGTAAAGTGCCCCGTAAATTGCATTATTTTGGTGTCGGTTTACCTATTTATAATTCTTAATTCTAGCAAGCGGCGAAACTAGTTTGGGCAAGATCTTGAAGAATAACATTTTAAACGAATCTACAAATTCAGTTCACTCATATGTTATTTATAATGTTGTTTTACATCAAGAAATGAAAAGAATCTGAATTTATGATTCGAAATTAATTAAAATCTAATTATCTAAAAAAGCGACATCTACTCGATTTAGGGATAATACCTCTTTACTTGTGTCTATTCGAGAAGCCATGCTGTAGGATGACATCGCAATAGATTCGGGTAGCGCTGAGGAAGTGTTACCTTTTGAAGAACTTCCTTCTACATATTGGTATTGATACTTCCTTCGAGGTGGAGATATGACTTTTCCATGAGCCATCTTTTCAGAAGTTTCGGACTGAGTGATCTCTTGGTATTGAGACATAACCAGTTTTCTTGGTAGTTCTGTTTCTTGTATCATGATATCTTCTTGTATGTTTGCGCAGGTAATTAGATCTGAGACTCTATGAGAGGATTCGTGAATAGATTCAAGAGATTTTCGTGTTTTTGGCGATGTCGGTGATAGTGATTTAAATCGGCCGTTTGCATCAGAACTTACTTCGTGATCTGATGGGGAACTTGGAAGTGCAACAGATTCAGACAAGCTGGAATCGGTGGTATCAACCAATGACATTTCAGTTTCGTTTCTTAAAGTTGAGGCTACTCTTCGAATGTTTTCATACGGCTGTCGATAAATGACTTCAATGGATCCAGTGTAATTTTGTGTTCTGGTGAAAACTTCTGAAGTAATTAATTTAGTGTTACCGTTTGCTGATCGCACTCTGATAGGACTACCTGGAAGTGACGTGGGACTAGTACTTTTACGCCCTTCCTCGACAAGCTCATGATACGTGGTCGGAATGACACTTTGACTTCGAGTGCGATCCGCAAATTGGACGGTTTTATCATAGGACGGTTTATCGGTGAATTTCTTGATATGTTCACTTACAATCGTACGACGAAGTTTTGTTGGGGATGGACTTGGTTTAGGACTTTCTATTCTTGTTAACACCTCTCCTTTATATATTTTTATTTCCTCTTTAGATTCACTTTCAGTTATTTTATTGGAATCGATAATGCTGCACCTAATTTTTTTCTTGGGAGTTGTTGGCGTAGTATAGGTTGTCACTTTCTTTTTTAAAAATTTTTCATCTATTATATGTTTTTGTGGCTCCTTTAGTTTCACTTGTTTTACAGGTGTGGATTTCCGTTCCACAGAGAGTGTAGTACCAGTATACGAAACATCTTTACTTTTATCTTCCATTTTTTGTTTACTTCTCAATTTTTCGTTAGAATTATCGATATCTCGTTTGTCTTTTGTTATTGTTTTGTCTTTTCTTCCTATTTTCATGTCTCTGGAAACGGTAGACATCATATATCTGTGGACGGTATTATCATATTTTTTTATGTAAGTTTGGGGTGAAGGAACTTCATGAGGAACTATTTTTCGTTTGTGGTCAGTTTTTTTAGCGGATTTCACGGATGTTATACTGTCACTGCTTGATATACTTGTTATTGATGTTTTGGTGTTGGAAACTTGTTTAGTAATTCTTTCTGGTTTTATTTTTGGTGATTCTTTTGAGGAATTTTCATAACTTGTCAATCTAGTCATAGAACGTTTACTATAAGGACTGGAATAAGTAGTCGTTTTCATTTTTGAAGCCTTTTCTATTTCTTTAGCATATTCAGATTTTGTTAATGTATGATCCGACATTTTGACCGTGTGAGAAATTTGAGTGTATTTAGAAGTTCTTTCTGATTTTCTTTTAGAAGATGCAGCCTCAGTACTTGTAGGTTTGTATTCCGCTGGTATTCTTAATCGAACTTCAGACGCATCTGGTTTTCGTTTGATTTTTTCTTTTCTTGTATGTTCAATTTCTATATTCGATGATTCATTTTTTATTTTTGTACTTTTCTTAGTAGATTTTGATTTAATAATTTGTTTAGTCTGAAGTACTTTTTCTTCATCAGAGCTTAATTCAAGATCAGTTTTAAATTTTCCTGGTTTGGATTTAGGACTTTGCCTAGAATATACCTTCCTTTTGCTTTGTTCCTCATCTGTTCTCTTGCTAGACGCTGGTAGCTGTCTCTTTTTCAAATGAACTTTGTTGTCTTTGTAGTCAGTAACAGTGACTTCAAGCATGTCATCAGTCATAACGATGTCTGACGATAAAACGTCATATTGCTGGGCGCACTTTTGTATTAAATCTATCGTTGAAATTTGGGATTGCTCCGAAATTGATAATGGATCCATTTTATGACAGGATTCAGTTTCGGATGATAAGGGTTCAACATCAGTTTCTGAAAACTTTCTGGATTCGATAATCTTATCACCTGTTTCTTCTATAAGATCATCTTTTATAACCAAAAGTTTATGCTGCTGATCTTTATTAAACTCAATTGATCTCGTAGATCTAATAGAATCATGACCAAAATTATGTGCATTAATAGAAACTTCAGTTTCAACTAAATCATTTTTGGTAGAGATTCGGTCATTAAGGTCCGATTTATCTGTATGATTAACAGCTGTATCTACACTATGAGAAGAATCCTGAGATTCAGTTATAACCTTGCAAAAAACAGAACCGTTTGCCAATTTACTTTCAGATTTTGAACCAGATGTGTCAAATTTACTTATTTTATTCTCTTTAATAATTTCAGCAGATTTATTACTGTAGCATTTCTTATCGATATCAATCGTATCTACAAACAAAGAATTAACCGGTAATAATGACACGACAAATTCTTTTTCGATAGATATCTTACTATTAGATGTTTTCGATGGAGACTTTGATGCTTTGTCATCCTTTTTGTCAGAAAGTTTGTCATGTTTTGTGTCTATTGTTTTTAATTCATGTGGTTTCACTGGAGATTTTGTGACATCACTGACAGGCGAGTGTACTTCATCCATTATATCCACACTGGCAGGATGAGGATCAGTAGGAGAGGTTGTTATAGGTGACTTTTTAATATCAATAGGAGATTTGGGTTCTTTATGTTCTTTTGTAATTAAATCGGGTTTGTCACCTTCTTTAACCTTTACCTTGTCTGTAGTATCTAAAACTGCAGTTTTATGAGGAAATAAGGATGCATCAGAAACCTTTTCTATTGGAGATTTGTCTTTGGACAATTTGGCTGGTGACTTTATTGATTGCTCATCCTTTTTAACAGGTTTGTCATATATTGTGTCTATAATTTTTAAATCATGTGGTTTCACTGGAGATTTTTTGTCCTCAATAACAGGCGAGTGTTCTTCAGGCATTTTATCCAAACTGGTAGGATGAGCTTCAGAAGGAACGGATGTTATGGGTGACTTTTTAAGATCAATAGGAGATTTGGGTTCTATATGTTCTTTTGTAATTAAATCGGGTTTGTCGCCTTCTTTGTCCTTTACCTTGTCTGCAGTATCTAAAACTGCAGTTTTAACAGGGGATAAGGAAGCATCAGAAACTTTTTCTATTGGAGATTTGTCTTTGGACAATTTTACCGGTGACTTTGTTGATTGCTCTTCCTTTTTGTCAGGTTTGTCATGTTTTGTGTCCATAATTATTAAATCATGTGGTTTCACTGGAGATTTTTTGTCCTCAATAACAGGCGAGTGTTCTTCAGGCATTTTATCCAAACTGGTAGGATGAGCTTCAGAAGGAACGGATGTTATGGGTGATTTTTTAAGATCAATAGGAGATTTGGGTTCTATATGTTCTTTTGTAATTAAATCGAGTTTGTCGCCTTCTTTATCCTTTACCTTGTCTGTAGTATCTAAAACTGCCGTCTTAACAGGAGATAAGGGAGCATCAGAAACTTTTTCTATTGGAGATTTGTCTTTGGACAATTTTACCGGTGACTTTGTTGATTGCTCCTCCTTTTTGTCAGGCTTGTCATGTTTTGTGTCCATAATTTTTAAATCATGTGGTTTCACTGGAGATTTTTTGTCCTCAATAACAGGCGAGTGTACCTCAGGCATTTTATCCAAACTGGTAGGATGAGCTTCAGAAGGAACAGATGTTATGGGTGACTTTTTAAGATCAATAGGAGATTTGGGTTCTATATGTTCTTTTGTAATTAAATCGGGTTTGTCGCCTTCTTTATCCTTTACCTTGTCTGTAGTATCTAAAACTGCAGTTTTAACAGGGGATAAGGGAGCAACAGAAACTTTTTCTTTTGGAGATTTGTCTCTGGACAATTTTACTGGTGACTTTGGTGATTGCTCTTCCTTTTTGTCAGGTTTGTCATGTTTTGTGTCCATAATTTTTAAATCATGTGGTTTCACTGGAGATTTTTTGTCCTCAATAACAGGCGAGTGTACCTCAGGCATTTTATCCAAACTGGTAGGATGAGCTTCAGAAGGAACGGATGTTATGGGTGACTTTTTAAGATCAATAGGAGATTTGGGTTCTATATGTTCTTTTGTAATTAAATCGGGTTTGTCGCCTTCTTTATCCTTTACCTTGTCTGTAGTATCTAAAACTGCAGTTTTAACAGGGGATAAGGGAGCATCAGAAACTTTTTCTATTGGGGATTTGTCTTTGGACAATTTTACTGGAGACCTTGGTGATTGCTCTTCCTTTTTGTCAGGCTTGTCATGTTTTGTGTCCATCATTTTTAAATCATGTGGTTTTACTGGAGATTTTTTGTCCTCAATAACAGGCGAGTGTACCTCAGGCATTTTATCCAAACTGGTAGGATGAGCTTCGAAAGGAACGGATGTTATGGGTGACTTTTTAAGATCAATAGGAGATTTGGGTTCTATATGTTTTTTTGTAATTAAATCGGGTTTGTCGCCTTCTTTATCCTTTACCTTGTCTGTAGTATCTAAAACGGCAGTTTTAACAGGGGATAAGGGAGCATCAGAAACTTTTTCTATTGGAGATTTGTCTTTGGACAATTTTACTGAAGACTTTGGTGATTTCTCCTCCTTTTTGTCAGGCTTGTCATGTTTTGTGTCCATAATTTTTAAATCATGTGGTTTCACTGGAGATTTTTTGTCCTCAATAACAGGCGAGTGTTCTTCAGGCGTTTTATCCAAACTGGTAGGATGAGCTTCAGAAGGAACGGATGTTATGGGTGACTTTTTAAGATCAATAGGAGATTTGGGTTCTATATGTTCTTTTGTAGTTAAATCGGGTTTGTCGCCTTCTTTATCCTTTACCTTGTCTGTAGTATCTAAAACTGCCGTCTTAACAGGAGATAAGGGAGCATCAGAAACTTTTTCTATTGGAGATTTGTCTTTGGACAATTTTACTGGTGACTTTGGTGACTGCTCTTCCTTTTTGTCAAGCTTGTCATGTTTTGTGTCCATTATTTTTAAATCATGTGGCTTTACTAAAGATTTTTTGTCCTCAATAACAGGCGAGTGTACCTCAGGCATTTTATCCAAACTGGTAGGATGAGCTTCAGAAGGAACAGATGTTATGGGTGACTTTTTAAGATCAATAGGAGATTTGGGTTCTATATGTTCTTTTGTAATTAAATCGGGTTTGTCGCCTTCTTTATCCTTTACCTTGTCTGTAGTATCTAAAACTGCAGTTTTAACAGGGGATAAGGGAGCAACAGAAACTTTTTCCTTTGGAGATTTGTCTCTGGACAATTTTACTGGTGACTTTGGTGATTGCTCTTCCTTTTTGTCAGGTTTGTCATGTTTTGTGTCCATAATTATTAAATCATGTGGTTTCACTGGAGATTTTTTGTCCTCAATAACAGGCGAGTGTTCTTCAGGCATTTTATCCAAACTGGTAGGATGAGCTTCAGAAGGAACGGATGTTATGGGTGATTTTTTAAGATCAATAGGAGATTTGGGTTCTATATGTTCTTTTGTAATTAAATCGAGTTTGTCGCCTTCTTTATCCTTTACCTTGTCTGTAGTATCTAAAACTGCCGTCTTAACAGGAAATAAGGGAGCATCAGAAACTTTTTCTTTTGGAGATTTGTCTCTGGACAATTTTACTGGTGACTTTGGTGATTGCTCTTCCTTTTTGTCAGGTTTGTCATGTTTTGTGTCCATAATTTCTAAATCATGTGGTTTCACTGGAGATTTTTTGTCCTCAATAACAGGCGAGTGTTCTTCAGGCATTTTATCCAAACTGGTAGGACGAGCTTCAGAAGGAACGGATGTTATGGGTGACTTTTTAAGATCAATAGGAGATTTGGGTTCTATATGTTCTTTTGTAATTAAATCGGGTTTGTCGCCTTCTTTATCCTTTACCTTGTCTGTAGTATCTAAAACTGCAGTTTTAACAGGGGATAAGGTAGCAACAGAAACTTTTTCTTTTGGAGATTTGTCACTGGACAATTTTACTGGTGACTTTGGTGATTGCTCTTCCTTTTTGTCAGGTTTGTCATGTTTTGTGTCCATAATTTTTAAATCATGTGGTTTCACTGGAGATTTTTTGTCCTCAATAACAGGCGAGTGTACTTCAGGCATTTTATCCAAACTGGTAGGATGAGCTTCAGAAGGAACGGATGTTATGGGTGACTTTTTAAGATCAATAGAAGATTTGGGTTCTATATGTTCTTTTGTAATTAAATCGGGTTTGTCGCCTTCTTTATTCTTTACCTTGTCTGTAGTATCTAAAACTGCAGTTTTAACAGGGGATAAGGGAGCATCGGAAACTTTTTCTATTAAAGATTTGTCTTTGAACAATTTTACTGGTGACTTTGGTGATTGCTCCTCCTTTTTGTCAGGCTTGTCATGTTTTGCTTCCATAATTTTTAAATCATGTGGTTTCACTGGAGATTTTTTGTCCTCAATAACAGGCGAGTGTTCTTCAGGCATTTTATCCAAACTGGTAGGATGAGCTTCAGAAAGAACGGATGTTATGGGTGACTTTTTAAGATCAATAGGAGATTTGGGTTCTATATGTTCTTTTGTAATTAAATCGGGTTTGTCGCCTTCTTTATCCTTTACCTTGTCTGTAGTATCTAAAACTGCAGTTTTAACAGGGGATAAGGGAGCATCAGAAACTTTTTCTAGTGGAGATTTGTCTTTCGACAATTTTACTGGTGACTTTGGTGACTGCTCTTCCTTTTTGTCAGCCTTGTCATGTTTTGTGTCCATAATTTTTAAATCATGTGGTTTCACTGGAGATTTTTTGTCCTCAATAACAGGCGAGTGTTCTTCAGGCATTATATCCAAACTGGTAGGATGAGCTTCAGAAGAAACGGATGTTATGGGTGACTTTTTAAGATCAATAGGAGATTTGGGTTCTATATGTTCTTTTGTAATTGAATCGGGTTTGTCGCCTTTGTCCTTTACCTTGTCTGTAGTATCTAAAACTGCAGTTTTAACAGGGGATACGGGAGCATCAGAAACTTTTTCTAATGGAGATTTGTCTTTCGACAATTTTACTGGTGACTTTGGTGACTGCTCTTCCTTTTTGTCGGCCTTGTCATGTTTTGTGTCCATAATTTTTAAATCATGTGGTTTCACTGGAGATTTTTTGTCCTCAATAACAGGCGAGTGTTCTTCAGGCATTATATCCAAACTGGTAGGATGAGCTTCAGAAGGAACGGATGTTATTGGTGACTTTTTAAGATCAATAGGAGATTTGGGTTCTATATGTTCTTTTGTAATTAAATCGGGTTTGTCGCCTTCTTTATCCTTTACCTTGTCTGTAGTATCTAAAACTGCCGTTTTAACAGGAGATAAGGAGGCATCAGAAACTTTTTCTATTGGAGATTTTTTTTTGGACAATTTTACTGGAGACTTTGGTGATTGCTCCTCCTTTTTGTCAGGCTTGTCATGTTTTGTGTCCATAATTTTTAAATCATGTGGTTTCACTGGAGATTTTTTGTCCTCAATAACAGGCGAGTGTACTTCAGGCATTTTATCCAAACTGGTAGGATAAGCTTCAGAAGGAACGGATGTTATGGGTGACTTTTTAAGATCAATAGGAGATTTGGGTTCTATATGTTCTTTTGTAATTAAATCGGGTTTGTCGCCTTCTTTATCCTTTACCTTGTCTGTAGTATCTAAAACTGCCGTTTTAATAGGAGATAAGGGAGCATCAGAAACTTTTTCTATTGGAGATTTGTCTTTGGACAATTTTACTTGAGACTTTGGTGATTGCTCCTCCTTTTTGTCAGGCTTGTCATATTTTGTGTCCATAATTTTTAAATCAGGTGGTTTCACTGGAGATTTTTTGTCCTCAATAACAGGCGAGTGTTCTTCAGGCATTTTATCCAAAATGGTAGGATGAGCTTCAGAAGGAACGGACGTTATGGGTGACTTTTTAAGATCAATAGGAGATTTGGGTTCTATATGTTCTTTTGTAATTAAATCGGGTTTGTCGCCTTCTTTATCCTTTACCTTGTCTATAGTATCTAAAACTACCGTTTTAAAAGGAGATAAGGGAGCATCAGAAACTTTTTCTATTGGAGATTTGTCTTTGGACAATTTTACTGGAGACTTTGGTGATTGCTCCTCCTTTTTGTCAGGCTTGTCATGTTTTGTGTCCATAATTTTTAAATCATGTGGTTTCACTGGAGATTTTTTGTCCTCAATAACAGGCGAGTGTTCTTCAGGCATTTTATCCAAACTGGTAGGATGAGCTTCAGAAGGAACGGACGTTATGGGTGACTTTTTAAGATCAATAGGAGATTTGGGTTCTATATGTTCTTTTGTAATTAAATCGGGTTTGTCGCCTTCTTTGTCCTTTACCTTGTCTGTAGTATCTAAAACTGCAGTTTTAACAGGGGATAAGGGAGCATCAGAAACTTTTTCTAATGGAGATTTGTCTTTCGACAATTTTACTGGAGACTTTGGTGATTGCTCCTCCTTTTTGTCAGGCTTGTCATATTTTGTGTCCATAATTTTTAAATCATGTGGTTTCACTGGAGATTTTTTGTCCTCAATAACAGGCGAGTGTTCTTCAGGCATTTTATCCAAAATGGTAGGATGAGCTTCAGAAGGAACGGACGTTATGGGTGACTTTTTAAGATCAATAGGAGATTTGGGTTCTATATGTTCTTTTGTAATTAAATCGGGATTGTCGCCTTCTTTATCCTTTACCTTGTCTGTAGTATCTAAAACTGCCGTTTTAAAAGGAGATAAGGGAGCATCAGAAACTTTTTCTATTGGAGATTTGTCTTTGGACAATTTTACTGGAGACTTTGGTGATTGCTCCTCCTTTTTGTCAGGCTTGTCATGTTTTGTGTCCATAATTTTTAAATCATGTGGTTTCACTGGAGATTTTTTGTCCTCAATAACAGGCGAGTGTTCTTCAGGCATTTTATCCAAACTGGTAGGATGAGCTTCAGAAGGAACGGACGTTATGGGTGACTTTTTAAGATCAATAGGAGATTTGGGTTCTATATGTTCTTTTGTAATTAAATCGGGTTTGTCGCCTTCTTTATCCTTTACCTTGTCTGTAGTATCTAAAACTGCCGTTTTAACAGGAGATAAGGGAGCATCAGAAACTTTTTCTATTGGAGATTTGTCTTTGGACAATTTTACTGGAGACTTTGGTGATTGCTCCTCCTTTTTGTCAGGCTTGTCATATTTTGTGTCCATAATTTTTAAATCATGTGGATTCACTGGAGATTTTTTGTCCTCAATAACAGGCGAGTGTTCTTCAGGCATTTTATCCAAAATGGTAGGATGAGCTTCAGAAGGAACGGACGTTATGGGTGACTTTTTAAGATCAATAGGAGATTTGGGTTCTATATGTTCTTTTGTAATTAAATCGGGTTTGTCGCCTTCTTTATCCTTTACCTTGTCTATAGTATCTAAAACTACCGTTTTAAAAGGAGATAAGGGAGCATCAGAAACTTTTTCTATTGGAGATTTGTCTTTGGACAATTTTACTGGAGACTTTGGTGATTGCTCCTCCTTTTTGTCAGGCTTGTCATGTTTTGTGTCCATAATTTTTAAATCATGTGGTTTCACTGGAGATTTTTTGTCCTCAATAACAGGCGAGTGTTCTTCAGGCATTTTATCCAAACTGGTAGGATGAGCTTCAGAAGGAACGGACGTTATGGGTGACTTTTTAAGATCAATAGGAGATTTGGGTTCTATATGTTCTTTTGTAATTAAATCGGGTTTGTCGCCTTCTTTGTCCTTTACCTTGTCTGTAGTATCTAAAACTGCAGTTTTAACAGGGGATAAGGGAGCATCAGAAACTTTTTCTAATGGAGATTTGTCTTTCGACAATTTTACTGGAGACTTTGGTGATTGCTCCTCCTTTTTGTCAGGCTTGTCATATTTTGTGTCCATAATTTTTAAATCATGTGGTTTCACTGGAGATTTTTTGTCCTCAATAACAGGCGAGTGTTCTTCAGGCATTTTATCCAAAATGGTAGGATGAGCTTCAGAAGGAACGGACGTTATGGGTGACTTTTTAAGATCAATAGGAGATTTGGGTTCTATATGTTCTTTTGTAATTAAATCGGGATTGTCGCCTTCTTTATCCTTTACCTTGTCTGTAGTATCTAAAACTGCCGTTTTAAAAGGAGATAAGGGAGCATCAGAAACTTTTTCTATTGGAGATTTGTCTTTGGACAATTTTACTGGAGACTTTGGTGATTGCTCCTCCTTTTTGTCAGGCTTGTCATGTTTTGTGTCCACAATTTTTAAATCATGTGGTTTCACTGGAGATTTTTTGTCCTCAATAACAGGCGAGTGATCTTCAGGCATTTTATCCAAAATGGTAGGATGAGCTTCAGAAGGAACGGACGTTATGGGTGACTTTTTAAGATCAATAGGAGATTTGGGTTCTATATGTTCTTTTGTAATTAAATCGGGTTTGTCGCCTTCTTTATCCTTTACCTTGTCTGTAGTATCTAAAACTGCCGTTTTAACAGGAGATAAAGGAGCATCAGAAACTTTTTCTATTGGAGATTTGTCTTTGGACAATTTTACTGGAGACTTTGGTGATTGCTCCTCCTTTTTGTCAGGCTTGTCATATTTTGTGTCCATAATTTTTAAATCATGTGGATTCACTGGAGATTTTTTGTCCTCAATAACAGGCGAGTGTTCTTCAGGCATTTTATCCAAAATGGTAGGATGAGCTTCAGAAGGAACGGACGTTATGGGTGACTTTTTAAGATCAATAGGAGATTTGGGTTCTATATGTTCTTTTGTAATTAAATCGGGTTTGTCGCCTTCTTTATCCTTTACCTTGTCTGTAGTATCTAAAACTGCCGTTTTAACAGGAGATAAAGGAGCATCAGAAACTTTTTCTATTGGAGATTTGTCTTTGGACAATTTTACTGGAGACTTTGGTGATTGCTCCTCCTTTTTGTCAGGCTTGTCATATTTTGTGTCCATAATTTTTAAATCATGTCCTTACACAGACCCATATTTGGCCTCAATAACAGGCGAGTGTTCTTCAGGCATTTTATGCGATCTGGTAGGATGAGCTTCAGAAGGAACGGACGTAGTGCGTGACTTTTAAGATCAATAGGAGATTTGGGTTCTATATGTTCTTTTGTAATTAAATCGGGTTTGTCGCCTTCTTTGTCCTTTACCTTGTCTGTAGTATCTAAAACTGCAGTTTTAACAGGAGATAAGGGAGCATCAGAAACTTTTTCTAATGGAGATTTGTCTTTTGACAATTTTACTGGAGACTTTGGTGATTGCTCCTCCTTTTTGTCAGGCTTGTCATGTTTTGTGTCCATAATTTTTAAATCATGTGGTTTCACTGGAGATTTTTTGTCCTCAATAACAGGCGAGTGTTCTTCAGGCATTTTATCCAAACTGGTAGGATGAGCTTCAGAAGGAACGGACGTTATGGGTGACTTTTTAAGATCAATAGGAGATTTGGGTTCTATATGTTCTTTTGTAATTAAATCGGGTTTGTCGCCTTCTTTATCCTTTACCTTGTCTGTAGTATCTAAAACTGCCGTTTTAACAGGAGATAAGGGAGCATCAGAAACTTTTTCTATTGGAGATTTGTCTTTGGACAATTTTACTGGAGACTTTGGTGATTGCTCCTCCTTTTTGTCAGGCTTGTCATGTTTTGTGTCCATAATTTTTAAATCATGTGGTTTCACTGGAGATTTTTTGTCCTCAATAACAGGCGAGTGTTCTTCAGGCATTTTATCCAAACTGGTAGGATGAGCTTCAGAAGGAACGGACGTTATGGGTGACTTTTTAAGATCAATAGGAGATTTGGGTTCTATATGTTCTTTTGTAATTAAATCGGGTTTGTCGCCTTCTTTATCCTTTACCTTGTCTGTAGTATCTAAAACTGCCGTTTTAACAGGAGATAAAGGAGCATCAGAAACTTTTTCTATTGGAGATTTGTCTTTGGACAATTTTACTGGAGACTTTGGTGATTGCTCCTCCTTTTTGTCAGGTTTGTCATGTTTTGTGTCCATAATTTTTAAATCATGTGGTTTCACTGGAGATTTTTGTCCTCAATAACAGGCGAGTGTTCTTCAGGCATTTTATCCAAACTGGTAGGATGAGCTTCAGAAGGAACGGACGTTATGGGTGACTTTTTAAGATCAATAGGAGATTTGGGTTCTATATGTTCTTTTGTAATTAAATCGGGTTTGTCGCCTTCTTTATCCTTTACCTTGTCTGTAGTATCTAAAACTGCCGTTTTAACAGGAGATAAAGGAGCATCAGAAACTTTTTCTATTGGAGATTTGTCTTTGGACAATTTTACTGGAGACTTTGGTAATTGCTCCTCCTTTTTGTCAGGCTTGTCATGTTTTGTGTCCATAATTTTTAAATCATGTGGTTTCACTGGAGATTTTTTGTCCTCAATAACAGGCGAGTGTTCTTCAGGCATTTTATCCAAACTGGTAGGATGAGCTTCAGAAGGAACGGACGTTATGGGTGACTTTTTAAGATCAATAGGAGATTTGGGTTCTATATGTTCTTTTGTAATTAAATCGGGTTTGTCGCCTTCTTTATCCTTTACCTTGTCTGTAGTATCTAAAACTGCCGTTTTAACAGGAGATAAAGGAGCATCAGAAACTTTTTCTATTGGAGATTTGTCTTTGGACAATTTTACTGGAGACTTTGGTAATTGCTCCTCCTTTTTGTCAGGCTTGTCATGTTTTGTGTCCATAATTTCTAAATCATGTGGTTTCACTGGAGATTTTTTGTCCTCAATAACAGGCGAGTGTTCTTCAGGCATTTTATCCAAACTGGTAGGATGAGCTTCAGAAGGAACGGACGTTATGGGTGACTTTTTAAGATCAATAGGAGATTTGGGTTCTAAATGTTCTTTTGTAATTAAATCGGGTTTGTCGCCTTCTTTATGCTTTACCTTGTCTGTAGTATCTAAAACTGCCGTTTTAACAGGAGATAAGGGAGCATCAGAAACTTTTTCTATTGGAGATTTGTCTTTGGACAATTTTACTGGAGACTTTGGTGATTGCTCCTCCTTTTTGTCAGGCTTGTCATGTTTTGTGTCCATAATTTTTAAATCATGTGGTTTCACTGGAGATTTTTTGTCCTCAATAACAGGCGAGTGTTCTTCAGGCATTTTATCCAAACTGGTAGGATGAGCTTCAGAAGGAACGGACGTTATGGGTGACTTTTTAAGATCAATAGGAGATTTGGGTTCTATATGTTCTTTTGTAATTAAATCGGGTTTGTCGGCTTCTTTGTCCTTTACCTTGTCTGTAGTATCTAAAACTGCAGTTTTAACAGGGGATAAGGGAGCATCAGAAACTTTTTCTAATGGAGATTTGTCTTTCGACAATTTTACTGGTGACTTTGGTGATTGCTCCTCCTTTTTGTCAGGCTTGTCATGTTTTGTGTCCATAATTTTTAAATCATGTGGTTTCACTGGAGATTTTTTGTCCTCAATAACAGGCGAGTGTACTTCAGGCATTATATCCAAACTGGTAGGATGAGCTTCAGAAGGAACGGATGTTATGGGTGACTTTTTAAGATCAATAGGAGATTTGGGTTCTATATGTTCTTTTGTAATTAAATCGGGTTTGTCGCCTTCTTTATCCTTTACCTTGTCTGTAGTATCTAAAACTGCCGTTTTAACAGGAGATAAGGGAGCATCAGAAACTTTTTCTATTGGAGATTTGTCTTTGGACAATTTTACTGGAGACTTTGGTGATTGCTCCTCCTTTTTGTCAGGCTTGTCATGTTTTGTGTCCATAATTTTTAAATCATGTGGTTTCACTGGAGATTTTTTGTCCTCAATAACAGGCGAGTGTTCTTCAGGCATTTTATCCAAACTGGTAAGATGAGCTTCAGAAGAAACGGACGTTATGGGTGACTTTTTAAGATTAATAGGAGATTTGGGTTCTATATGTTCTTTTGTAATTAAATCGGGTTTGTCGCCTTTTTTATCCTTTACCTTGTCTGTAGTATCTAAAACTGCCGTTTTAACAGGAGATAAGGGAGCATCAGAAACTTTTTCTATTGGAGATTTGTCTTTGGACAATTTTACTGGAGACTTTGGTGATTGCTCCTCCTTTTTGTCAGGCTTGTCATGTTTTGTGTCCATAATTTTTAAATCATGTGGTTTCACTGGAGATTTTTTGTCCTCAATAACAGGCGAGTGTTCTTCAGGCATTTTATCCAAACTGGTAGGATGAGCTTCAGAAGGAACGGATGTTATGGGTGACTTTTTAAGATCAATAGGAGATTTGGGTTCTATATGTTCTTTTGTAATTAAATCGGGTTTGTCGCCTTCTTTATCCTTTACCTTGTCTGTAGTATCTAAAACTGCCGTTTTAACAGGAGATAAGGGAGCATCAGAAACTTTTTCTATTGGAGATTTGTCTTTGGACAATTTTACTGGAGACTTTGGTGATTGCTCCTCCTTTTTGTCAGGCTTGTCATGTTTTGTGTCCATAATTTTTAAATCATGTGGTTTCACTGGAGATTTTTTGTCCTCAATAACAGGCGAGTGTTCTTCAGGCATTTTATCCAAACTGGTAGGATGAGCTTCAGAAGGAACGGATGTTATGGGTGACTTTTAAGATCAATAGGAGATTTGGGTTCTATATGTTCTTTTGTAATTAAATCGGGTTTGTCGCCTTCTTTATCCTTTACCTTGTCTGTAGTATCTAAAACTGCCGTTTTAACAGGAGATAAGGGAGCATCAGAAACTTTTTCTATTGGAGATTTGTCTTTGGACAATTTTACTGGAGACTTTGGTAATTGCTCCTCCTTTTTGTCAGGCTTGTCATGTTTTGTGTCCATAATTTTTAAATCATGTGGTTTCACTGGAGATTTTTTGTCCTCAATAACAGGCGAGTGTTCTTCAGGCATTTTATCCAAACTGGTAGGATGAGCTTCAGAAGGAACGGATGTTATGGGTGACTTTTTAAGATCAATAGGAGATTTGGGTTCTATATGTTCTTTTGTAATTAAATCGGGTTTGTCGCCTTCTTTATCCTTTACCTTGTCTGTAGTGTCTAAAACTGCAGTTTTAACAGGGGATAAGGGAGCATCAGAAACTTTTTCTAATGGAGATTTGTCTTTTGACAATTTTACTGGTGACTTTGGTGATCGCTCCTCCTTTTTGTCAGGCTTGTCATGTTTTGTGTCCAGAATTTTTAAATCATGTGGTTTCACTGGAGATTTTTTGTCCTCAATAACAGGCGAGTGTACTTCAGGCATTATATCCAAACTGGTTGGATGAGCTTCAGAAGGAACGGATGTTATGGGTGACTTTTTAAGATCAATAGGAGATTTGGGTTCTATATGTTCTTTTGTAATTAAATCGGGTTTGTCGCCTTCTTTATCCTTTACCTTGTCTGTAGTATCTAAAACTGCCGTTTTAACATTAGATAAGTGAGCATCAGAAACTTTTTCTATTGGAGATTTGTCTTTGGACAATTTTACTGGAGACTTTGGTGATTGCTCCTCCTTTTTGTCAGGCTTGTCATGTTTTGTGTCCATAGTTTTTAAATCATGTGGTTTACCTGGAGATTTTTTGTCCTCAATAACAGGCGAGTGTTCTTTAGGCATTTTATCCAAACTGGTAAGATGAGCTTCAGAAGGAACGGACGTTATGGGTGACTTTTTAAGATCAATAGGAGATTTGGGTTCTATATGTTCTTTTGTAATTAAATCGGGTTTGTCGCCTTCTTTATCCTTTACCTTGTCTGTAGTATCTAAAACTGCCGTTTTAACAGGAGATAAGGGAGCATCAGAAACTTTTTCTATTGGAGATTTGTCTTTGGACAATTTTACTGGAGACTTTGGTGATTGCTCCTCCTTTTTGTCAGGCTTGTCATGTTTTGTGTCCATAATTTTTAAATCATGTGGTTTCACTGGAGATTTTTTGTCCTCAATAACAGGCGAGTGTTCTTCAGGCATTTTATCCAAACTGGTAGGATGAGCTTCAGAAGGAACGGACGTTATGGGTGACTTTTTAAGATCAATAGGAGATTTGGGTTCTATATGTTCTTTTGTAATTAAATCGAGTTTGTCGCCTTCTTTATCCTTTACCTTGTCTGTAGTATCTAAAACTGCCGTTTTAACAGGAGATAAGGAAGCATCAGAAACTTTTTCTATTGGAGATTTGTCTTTGGACAATTTTACTGGAGACTTTGGTAATTGCTCCTCCTTTTTGTCAGGCTTGTCATGTTTTGTGTCCATAATTTTTAAATCATGTGGTTTCACTGGAGATTTTTTGTCCTCAATAACAGGCGAGTGTTCTTCAGGCATTTTATCCAAACTGGTAGGATGAGCTTCAGAAGGAACGGACGTTATGGGTGACTTTTTAAGATCAATAGGAGATTTGGGTTCTATATGTTCTTTTGTAATTAAATCGGGTTTGTCGCCTTCTTTATCCTTTACCTTGTCTGTAGTATCTAAAACTGCCGTTTTAACAGGAGATAAGGGAGCATCAGAAACTTTTTCTATTGGAGATTTGTCTTTGGACAATTTTACTGGAGACTTTGGTAATTGCTCCTCCTTTTTGTCAGGCTTGTCATGTTTTGTGTCCATAATTTTTAAATCATGTGGTTTCACTGGAGATTTTTTGTCCTCAATAACAGGCGAGTGTTCTTCAGGCATTTTATCCAAACTGGTAGGATGAGCTTCAGAAGGAACGGATGTTATGGGTGACTTTTTAAGATCAATAGGAGATTTGGGTTCTATATGTTCTTTTGTAATTAAATCGGGTTTGTCGCCTTCTTTATCCTTTACCTTGTCTGTAGTGTCTAAAACTGCAGTTTTAACAGGGGATAAGGGAGCATCAGAAACTTTTTCTAATGGAGATTTGTCTTTTGACAATTTTACTGGTGACTTTAATGATTGCTCCTCCTTTTTGTCAGGCTTGTCATGTTTTGTGTCCATAATTTTTAAATCATGTGGTTTCACTGGAGATTTTTTGTCCTCAATAACAGGCGAGTGTACTTCAGGCATTATATCCAAACTGGTTGGATGAGCTTCAGAAGGAACGGATGTTATGGGTGACTTTTTAAGATCAATAGGAGATTTGGGTTCTATATGTTCTTTTGTAATTAAATCGGGTTTGTCGCCTTCTTTATCCTTTACCTTGTCTGTAGTGTCTAAAACTGCAGTTTTAACAGGGGATAAGGGAGCATCAGAAACTTTTTCTAATGGAGATTTGTCTTTTGACAATTTTACTGGTGACTTTGGTGATTGCTCCTCCTTTTTGTCAGGCTTGTCATGTTTTGTGTCCATAATTTTTAAATCATGTGGTTTCACTGGAGATTTTTTGTCCTCAATAACAGGCGAGTGTTCGTCAGGCATTTTATCCAAACTGGTAGGATGAGCTTTAGAAGGAACGGACGTTATGGGTGACTTTTTAAGATCAATAGGAGATTTGGGTTCTATATGTTCTTTTGTAATTAAATCGGGTTTGTCGCCTTCTTTATCCTTTACCTTGTCTGTAGTATCTAAAACTGCCGTTTTAACAGGAGATAAGGGAGCATCAGAAACTTTTTCTATTGGAGATTTGTCTTTGGACAATTTTACTGGAGACTTTGGTGATTGCTCCTCCTTTTTGTCAGGCTTGTCATGTTTTGTGTCCATAATTTTTAAATCATGTGGTTTCACTGGAGATTTTTTGTCCTCAATAACAGGCGAGTGTTCTTCAGGCATTTTATCCAAACTGGTAGGATGAGCTTCAGAAGGAACGGACGTTATGGGTGACTTTTTAAGATCAATAGGAGATTTGGGTTCTATATGTTCTTTTGTAATTAAATCGGGTTTGTCGCCTTCTTTATCCTTTACCTTGTCTGTAGTATCTAAAACTGCCGTTTTAACAGGAGATAAGGGAGCATCAGAAACTTTTTCTATTGGAGATTTGTCTTTGGACAATTTTACTGGAGACTTTGGTGATTGCTCCTCCTTTTTGTCAGGCTTGTCATGTTTTGTGTCCATAATTTTTAAATCATGTGGTTTCACTGGAGATTTTTTGTCCTCAATAACAGGCGAGTGTTCTTCAGGCATTTTATCCAAACTGGTAGGATGAGCTTCAGAAGGAACGGACGTTATGGGTGACTTTTTAAGATCAATAGGAGATTTGGGTTCTATATGTTCTTTTGTAATTAAATCGGGTTTGTCGCCTTCTTTGTCCTTTACCTTGTCTGTAGTATCTAAAACTGCAGTTTTAACAGGGGATAAGGGAGCATCAGAAACTTTTTCTATTGGAGATTTGTCTTTGGACAATTTTACTGGAGACTTTGGTGATTGCTCCTCCTTTTTGTCAGGCTTGTCATGTTTTGTGTCCATAATTTTTAAATCATGTGGTTTCACTGGAGATTTTTTGTCCTCAATAACAGGCGAGTGTTCTTCAGGCATTTTATCCAAACTGGTAGGATGAGCTTCAGAAGGAACGGACGTTATGGGTGACTTTTTAAGATCAATAGGAGATTTGGGTTCTATATGTTCTTTTGTAATTAAATCGGGTTTGTCGCCTTCTTTATCCTTTACCTTGTCTGTAGTATCTAAAACTGCCGTTTTAACAGGAGATAAGGGAGCATCAGAAACTTTTTCTATTGGAGATTTGTCTTTGGACAATTTTACTGGAGACTTTGGTGATTGCTCCTCCTTTTTGTCAGGCTTGTCATGTTTTGTGTCCATAATTTTTAAATCATGTGGTTTCACTGGAGATTTTTTGTCCTCAATAACAGGCGAGTGTTCTTCAGGCATTTTATCCAAACTGGTAGGATGAGCTTCAGAAGGAACGGACGTTATGGGTGACTTTTTAAGATCAATAGGAGATTTGGGTTCTATATGTTCTTTTGTAATTAAATCGGGTTTGTCGCCTTCTTTGTCCTTTACCTTGTCTGTAGTATCTAAAACTGCAGTTTTAACAGGAGATAAGGGAGCATCAGAAACTTTTTCTATTGGAGATTTGTCTTTGGACAATTTTACTGGTGACTTTGGTGATTGCTCCTCCTTTTTGTCAGGCTTGTCATGTTTTGTGTCCATAATTTTTAAATCATGTGGTTTCACTGGAGATTTTTTGTCCTCAATAACAGGCGAGTGTTCTTCAGGCATTTTATCCAAACTGGTAGGATGAGCTTCAGAAGGAACGGACGTTATGGGTGACTTTTTAAGATCAATAGGAGATTTGGGTTCTATATGTTCTTTTGTAATTAAATCGGGTTTGTCGCTTTCTTTATCCTTTACCTTGTCTGTAGTGTCTAAAACTGCAGTTTTAACAGGGGATAAGGGAGCATCAGAAACTTTTTCTAATGGAGATTTGTCTTTCGACAATTTTACTGGTGACTTTGGTGATTGCTCCTCCTTTTTGTCAGGCTTGTCATGTTTTGTGTCCATAATTTTTAAATCATGTGGTTTCACTGGAGATTTTTTGTCCTCAATAACAGGCGAGTGTTCTTCAGGCATTTTATCCAAACTGGTAGGATGAGCTTCAGAAGGAACGGACGTTATGGGTGACTTTTTAAGATCAATAGGAGATTTGGGTTCTATATGTTCTTTTGTAATTAAATCGGGTTTGTCGCCTTCTTTATCCTTTACCTTGTCTGTAGTATCTAAAACTGCCGTTTTAACATTAGATAAGTGAGCATCAGAAACTTTTTCTAATGAAGATTTGTCTTTTGACAATTTTACTGGAGACTTTGGTAATTGCTCCTCCTTTTTGTCAGGCTTGTCATGTTTTGTGTCCATAATTTTTAAATCATGTGGTTTCACTGGAGATTTTTTGTCCTCAATAACAGGCGAGTGTTCTTCAGGCATTTTATCCAAACTGGTAGGATGAGCTTCAGAAGGAACGGACGTTATGGGTGACTTTTTAAGATCAATAGGAGATTTGGGTTCTATATGTTCTTTTGTAATTAAATCGGGTTTGTCGCCTTCTTTATCCTTTACCTTGTCTGTAGTATCTAAAACTGCCGTCTTAACAGGAGATAAGGGAGCATCAGAAACTTTTTCTTTTGGAGATTTGTCTTTGGACAATTTTACTGGTGACTTTGGTGATAGCTCTTTCTTTTTGTCAGGCTTGTCATGTTTTGTGTCCATAATTTTTAAATCATGTGGTTTCACTGGAGATTTTTTGTCCTCAATAACAGGCGAGTGTTCTTCAGGCATTTTATCCAAACTGGTAGGATGAGCTTCAGAAGGAACGGACGTTATGGGTGACTTTTTAAGATCAATAGGAGATTTGGGTTCTATATGTTCTTTTGTAATTAAATCGGGTTTGTCGCCTTCTTTATCCTTTACCTTGTCTGTAGTATCTAAAACTGCAGTTTTAACAGGGGATAAGGGAGCAACAGAAACTTTTTCTATTGGAGATTTGTCTTTGGACAATTTTACTGGTGACTTTGGTGATTGCTCCTCCTTTTTGTCAGGCTTGTCATGTTTTGTGTCCATAATTTTTAAATCATGTGGTTTCACTGGAGATTTTTTGTCCTCAATAACAGGCGAGTGTTCTTCAGGCATTTTATCCAAACTGGTAGGATGAGCTTCAGAAGGAACGGACGTTATGGGTGACTTTTTAAGATCAATAGGAGATTTGGGTTCTATATGTTCTTTTGTAATTAAATCGGGTTTGTCGCCTTCTTTATCCTTTACCTTGTCTGTAGTATCTAAAACGGCAGTTTTAACAGGGGATAAGGGAGCAACAGAAACTTTTTCTTTTGGAGATTTGTCTTTGGACAATTTTACTGGTGACTTTGGTGATAGCTCTTCCTTTTTGTCAGGCTTGTCATGTTTTGTGTCCATAATTTTTAAATCATGTGGTTTCACTGGAGATTTTTTGTCCTCAATAACAGGCGAGTGTTCTTCAGGCATTTTATCCAAACTGGTAGGATGAGCTTCAGAAGGAACGGACGTTATGGGTGACTTTTTAAGATCAATAGGAGATTTGGGTTCTATATGTTCTTTTGTAATTAAATCGGGTTTGTCGCCTTCTTTATCCTTTACCTTGTCTGTAGTATCTAAAACGGCAGTTTTAACAGGGGATAAGGGAGCAACAGAAACTTTTTCTTTTGGAGATTTGTCTTTGGACAATTTTACTGGTGACTTTGGTGATAGCTCTTCCTTTTTGTCAGGCTTGTCATGTTTTGTGTCCATAATTTTTAAATCATGTGGTTTCACTGGAGATTTTTTGTCCTCAATAACAGGCGAGTGTTCTTCAGGCATTTTATCCAAACTGGTAGGATGAGCTTCAGAAGGAACGGACGTTATGGGTGACTTTTTAAGATCAATAGGAGATTTGGGTTCTATATGTTCTTTTGTAATTAAATCGGGTTTGTTGCCTTCTTTGTCTTTTACCTTGTCTGTTGTATCTAAAACTGCAGTTTTAACAGGGAATAAGGGAGCATCAGAAACTTTTTCTAATGTAGATTTGTCTTTCGACAATTTTACTGGTGACTTTGGTGATAGCTCTTCCTTTTTGTCAGGTTTGTCATGTTTTGTGTCCATAATTTTTAAATCATGTGGTTTCACTGAAGATTTTTTGTCCTCAATAACAGGCGAGTGTACTTCAGGCATTTTATCCAAACTGGTAGGATGAGCTTCAGAAGGAACGGACGTTATGGGTGACTGTTTAAGATCAATAGGAGATTTGGGTTCTTTATGTTTTTTTGTAATTAAATCGGGTTTGTCGCCTTCTTTATCCTTTACCTTGTCTGTAGTATCTAAAACTGCATAATTAACATAAGATATGGGAGCAACAGAAACTTTTTCTAATGTAGATTTGTCTTTGGACAATTTTACTGGTGACTTTGGTGATAGCTCTTCCTTTTTGTCAGGCTTGTCATGTTTTGTGTCCATAATTTTTAAATCATGTGGTTTCACTGGAGATTTTTTGTCCTCAATAACAGGCGAGTGTTCTTCAGGCATTTTATCCAAACTGGTAGGATGAGCTTCAGAAGGAACGGACGTTATGGGTGACTTTTTAAGATCAATAGGAGATTTGGGTTCTATATGTTCTTTTGTAATTAAATCGGGTTTGTCGCCTTCTTTATCCTTTACCTTGTCTGTAGTATCTAAAACGGCAGTTTTAACAGGGGATAAGGGAGCATCAGAAACTTTTTCTAATGTAGATTTGTCTTTCGACAATTTTACTGGTGACTTTGGTGATAGCTCTTCCTTTTTGTCAGGTTTGTCATGTTTTGTGTCCATAATTTTTAAATCATGTGGTTTCACTGAAGATTTTTTGTCCTCAATAACAGGCGAGTGTACTTCAGGCATTTTATCCAAACTGGTAGGATGAGCTTCAGAAGGAACGGACGTTATGGGTGACTTTTTAAGATCAATAGGAGATTTGGGTTCTATATGTTTTTTTGTAATTAAATCGGGTTTGTCGCCTTCTTTATCCTTTACCTTGTCTGTAGTATCTAAAACGGCAGTTTTAACAGGGGATAAGGAAGCAACAGAAACTTTTTCTTTTGGAGATTTGTCTTTGGACAATTTTACTGGTGACTTTGGTGATAGCTCTTTCTTTTTGTCAGGCTTGTCATGTTTTGTGTCCATAATTTTTAAATCATGTGGTTTCACTGGAGATTTTTTGTCCTCAATAACAGGCGAGTGTTCTTCAGGCATTTTATCCAAACTGGTAGGATGAGCTTCAGAAGGAACGGACGTTATGGGTGACTTTTTAAGATCAATAGGAGATTTGGGTTCTATATGTTCTTTTGTAATTAAATCGGGTTTGTCGCCTTCTTTATCCTTTACCTTGTCTGTAGTATCTAAAACGGCAGTTTTAACAGGGGATAAGGGAGCAACAGAAACTTTTTCTTTTGGAGATTTGTCTTTGGACAATTTTACTGGTGACTTTGGTGATAGCTCTTCCTTTTTGTCAGGCTTGTCATGTTTTGTGTCCATAATTTTTAAATCATGTGGTTTCACTGGAGATTTTTTGTCCTCAATAACAGGCGAGTGTTCTTCAGGCATTTTATCCAAACTGGTAGGATGAGCTTCAGAAGGAACGGACGTTATGGGTGACTTTTTAAGATCAATAGGAGATTTGGGTTCTATATGTTCTTTTGTAATTAAATCGGGTTTGTCGCCTTCTTTATCCTTTACCTTGTCTGTAGTATCTAAAACGGCAGTTTTAACAGGGGATAAGGGAGCAACAGAAACTTTTTCTTTTGGAGATTTGTCTTTGGACAATTTTACTGGTGACTTTGGTGATAGCTCTTCCTTTTTGTCAGGTTTGTCATGTTTTGTGTCCATAATTTTTAAATCATGAGGTTTCACTGGAGATTTTTGTCCTCAATAACAGGCGAGTGTTCTTCAGGCATTTTATCCAAACTGGTAGGATGAGCTTCAGAAGGAACGGACGTTATGGGTGACTTTTTAAGATCAATAGGAGATTTGGGTTCTATATGTTCTTTTGTAATTAAATCGGGTTTGTCGCCTTCTTTATCCTTTACCTTGTCTGTAGTATCTAAAACGGCAGTTTTAACAGGGGATAAGGGAGCAACAGAAACTTTTTCTTTTGGAGATTTGTCTTTGGACAATTTTACTGGTGACTTTGGTGATAGCTCTTCCTTTTTGTCAGGCTTGTCATGTTTTGTGTCCATAATTTTTAAATCATGTGGTTTCACTGGAGATATTATGTCCACAATAACAGGCGAGTGTTCTTCAGGCATTTTATCCAAACTGGTAGGATGAGCTTCAGAAGGAACGGACGTTATGGGTGACTTTTTAAGATCAATAGGAGATTTGGGTTCTATATGTTCTTTTGTAATTAAATCGGGTTTGTCGCCTTCTTTATCCTTTACCTTGTCTGTAGTATCTAAAACGGCAGTTTTAACAGGGGATAAAGGAGCAACAGAAACTTTTTCTTTTGGAGATTTGTCTTTGGACAATTTTACTGGTGACTTTGGTGATAGCTCTTCCTTTTTGTCAGGCTTGTCATGTTTTGTGTCCATAATTTTTAAATCATGTGGTTTCACTGGAGATTTTTTGTCCTCAATAACAGGCGAGTGTTCTTCAGGCATTTTATCCAAACTGGTAGGATGAGCTTCAGAAGGAACGGACGTTATGGGTGACTTTTTAAGATCAATAGGAGATTTGGGTTCTATATGTTCTTTTGTAATTAAATCGGGTTTGTCGCCTTCTTTATCCTTTACCTTGTCTGTAGTATCTAAAACGGCAGTTTTAACAGGGGATAAGGGAGCAACAGAAACTTTTTCTTTTGGAGATTTGTCTTTGGACAATTTTACTGGTGACTTTGGTGATAGCTCTTCCTTTTTGTCAGGCTTGTCATGTTTTGTGTCCATAATTTTTAAATCATGTGGTTTCACTGGAGATTTTTTGTCCTCAATAACAGGCGAGTGTTCTTCAGGCATTTTATCCAAACTGGTAGGATGAGCTTCAGAAGGAACGGACGTTATGGGTGACTTTTTAAGATCAATAGGAGATTTGGGTTCTATATGTTCTTTTGTAATTAAATCGGGTTTGTCGCCTTCTTTATCCTTTACCTTGTCTGTAGTATCTAAAACGGCAGTTTTAACAGGGGATAAGGGAGCAACAGAAACTTTTTCTTTTGGAGATTTGTCTTTGGACAATTTTACTGGTGACTTTGGTGATAGCTCTTCCTTTTGTCAGGTTTGTCATGTTTTGTGTCCATAATTTTTAAATCATGTGGTTTCACTGGAGATTTTTTGTCCTCAATAACAGGCGAGTGTTCTTCAGGCATTTTATCCAAACTGGTAGGATGAGCTTCAGAAGGAACGGACGTTATGGGTGACTTTTTAAGATCAATAGGAGATTTGGGTTCTATATGTTCTTTTGTAAATTAAATCGGGTTTGTCGCTCTTTATCCTTTACCTTGTCTGTAGTATCTAAAACGGCAGTTTTAACAGGGGATAAAGGAGCAACAGAAACTTTTTCTTTTGGAGATTTGTCTTTGGACAATTTTACTGGTGACTTTGGTGATAGCTCTTCCTTTTTGTCAGGCTTGTCATGTTTTGTGTCCATAATTTTTAAATCATGTGGTTTCACTGGAGATTTTTGTCCTCAATAACAGGCGAGTGTTCTTCAGGCATTTTATCCAAACTGGTAGGATGAGCTTCAGAAGGAACGGACGTTATGGGTGACTTTTTAAGATCAATAGGAGATTTGGGTTCTATATGTTCTTTTGTAATTAAATCGGGTTTGTCGCCTTCTTTATCCTTTACCTTGTCTGTAGTATCTAAAACGGCAGTTTTAACAGGGGATAAGGGAGCAACAGAAACTTTTTCTTTTGGAGATTTGTCTTTGGACAATTTTACTGGTGACTTTGGTGATAGCTCTTCCTTTTTGTCAGGTTTGTCATGTTTTGTGTCCATAATTTTTTAAATCATGTGGTTTCACTGGAGATTTTTTGTCCTCAATAACAGGCGAGTGTTCTTCAGGCATTTTATCCAAACTGGTAGGATGAGCTTCAGAAGGAACGGACGTTATGGGTGACTTTTTAAGATCAATAGGAGATTTGGGTTCTATATGTTCTTTTGTAATTAAATCGGGTTTGTCGCCTTCTTTATCCTTTACCTTGTCTGTAGTATCTAAAACGGCAGTTTTAACAGGGGATAAAGGGAGCAACAGAAACTTTTTCTTTTGGAGATTTGTCTTTGGACAATTTTACTGGTGACTTTGGTGATAGCTCTTCCTTTTTGTCAGGTTTGTCATGTTTTGTGTCCATAATTTTTAAATCATGTGGTTTCACTGGAGATTTTTTGTCCTCAATAACAGGCGAGTGTTCTTCAGGCATTTTATCCAAACTGGTAGGATGAGCTTCAGAAGGAACGGACGTTATGGGTGACTTTTTAAGATCAATAGGAGATTTGGGTTCTATATGTTCTTTTGTAATTAAATCGGGTTTGTCGCCTTCTTTATCCTTTACCTTGTCTGTAGTATCTAAAACGGCAGTTTTAACAGGGGATAAGGGAGCAACAGAAACTTTTTCTTTTGGAGATTTGTCTTTGGACAATTTTACTGGTGACTTTGGTGATAGCTCTTCCTTTTTGTCAGGCTTGTCATGTTTTGTGTCCATAATTTTTTAAATCTTGTGGTCTAACAGTAGATATTTTGACCTCAATAACAGGCGAGTGTTCTTCATGCATTTTATCCAAACTGGTAGAATGAGCTTCAGAAGGAACGGACGTTATGGGTGACTTTTTAAGATCAATAGGAGATTTGGGTTCTATATGTTCTTTTGTAATTAAATCGGGTTTGTCGCCTTTCTTTATCCTTTACCTTGTCTGTAGTATCTAAAACTGCAGTTTTAACAGGGGATAAGGGAGCAACAGAAACTTTTTCTTTGGAGATTTGTCTTTGGACAATTTTACTGGTGACTTTGGTGATAGCTCTTCCTTTTTGTCAGGCTTGTCATGTTTTGTGTCCATAATTTTTAAATCATGTGGTTTCACTGGAGATTTTTTGTCCTCAATAACAGGCGGGTGTTCTTCAGGCATTTTATCCAAACTGGTAGGATGAGCTTCAGAAGGAACGGACGTTATGGGTGACTTTTTAAGATCAATAGGAGATTTGGGTTCTATATGTTCTTTTGTAATTAAATCGGGTTTGTCGCCTTCTTTATCCTTTACCTTGTCTGTAGTATCTAAAACAGCAGTTTTAACAGGGGATAAGGGAGCAACAGAAACTTTTTCTTTTGGAGATTTGTCTTTGGACAATTTTACTGGTGACTTTGGTGATAGCTCTTCCTTTTTGTCAGGTTTGTCATGTTTTGTGTCCATAATTTTTAAATCATGTGGTTTCACTGGAGATTTTTTGTCCTCAATAACAGGCGAGTGTTCTTCAGGCATTTTATCCAAACTGGTAGGATGAGCTTCAGAAGGAACGGACGTTATGGGTGACTTTTTAAGATCAATAGGAGATTTGGGTTCTATATGTTCTTTTGTAATTAAATCGGGTTTGTCGCCTTCTTTATCCTTTACCTTGTCTGTAGTATGTAAAACGGCAGTTTTAACAGGGGATAAGGGAGCAACAGAAACTTTTTCTTCTGGAGATTTGTCTTTGGACAATTTTACCGGTGACTTTGGTGATAGCTCTTCCTTTTTGTCAGGTTTGTCATGTTTTGTGTCCATAATTTTTAAATCATGTGGTTTCACTGGAGATTTTTTGTCCTCAATAACAGGCGAGTGTACTTCAGGCATTTTATCCAAACTGGTAGGATGAGCTTCTGAAGGAACGGATGTTATGGGTGACTTTTTAAGATCAATAGGAGATTTGGGTTCTATATGTTCTTTTGTAATTAAATCGGGTTTGTCGCTTTCTTTATCCTTTACCTTGTCTGTAGTATCTAAAACGGCAGTTTTAACAGGGGATAAGGGAGCAACAGAAACTTTTTCTTTTGAAGATTTGTCTTTGGACAATTTTACTGGTGACTTTGGTGATAGCTCTTCCTTTTCGTCAGGCTTGCCATGTTTTGTGTCCATAATTTTTAAATCATGTGGTTTCACTGGAGATTTTTTGTCCTCAATAACAGGCGAGTGTTCTTCAGGCATTTTATCCAAACTGGTAGGATGAGCTTCAGAAGGAACGGACGTTATGGGTGACTTTTTAAGATCAATAGGAGATTTGGGTTCTATATGTTCTTTTGTAATTAAATCGGGTTTGTCGCCTTCTTTATCCTTTACCTTGTCTGTAGTATCTAAAACGGCAGTTTTAACAGGGGATAAGGGAGCAACAGAAACTTTTTCTTTTGGAGATTTGTCTTTGGACAATTTTACTGGTGACTTTGGTGATAGCTCTTCCTTTTTGTCAGGTTTGTCATGTTTTGTGTCCATAATTTTTAAATCATGTGGTTTCACTGGAGATTTTTTGTCCTCAATAACAGGCGAGTGTACTTCAGGCATTTTATCCAAACTGGTAGGATGAGCTTCTGAAGGAACGGATGTTATGGGTGACTTTTTAAGATCAATAGGAGATTTGGGTTCTATATGTTCTTTTGTAATTAAATCGGGTTTGTCGCCTTCTTTATCCTTTACCTTGTCTGTAGTATCTAAAACGGCAGTTTTAACAGGGGATAAGGGAGCAACAGAAACTTTTTCTTTTGGAGATTTGTCTTTGGACAATTTTACTGGTGACTTTGGTGATAGCTCTTCCTTTTTGTCAGGTTTGTCATGTTTTGTGTCCATAATTTTTAAATCATGTGGTTTCACTGGAGATTTTTTGTCCTCAATAACAGGCGAGTGTTCTTCAGGCATTTTATCCAAACTGGTAGGATGAGCTTCAGAAGGAACGGACGTTATGGGTGACATTTTAAGATCAATAGGAGATTTGGGTTCTATATGTTCTTTTGTAATTAAATCGGGTTTGTCGCCTTCTTTGTCCTTTACCTTGTCTGTAGTATCTAAAACTGCAGTTTTAACAGGGGATAAGGGAGCATCAGAAACTTTTTCTAATGTAGATTTGTCTTTCGACAATTTTACTGGTGACTTTGGTGATTGCTCCTCCTTTTTGTCAGGCTTGTCATGTTTTGTGTCCATAATTTTTAAATCATGTGGTTTCACTGGAGATTTTTTGTCCTCAATAACAGGCGAGTGTTCTTCAGGCATTTTATCCAAACTGGTAGGATGAGCTTCAGAAGGAACGGACGTTATGGGTGACTTTTTAAGATCAATAGGAGATTTGGGTTCTATATGTTCTTTTGTAATTAAATCGGGTTTGTCGCCTTCTTTATCCTTTACCTTGTCTGTAGTATCTAAAACGGCAGTTTTAACAGGGGATAAGGGAGCAACAGAAACTTTTTCTTTTGGAGATTTGTCTTTGGACAATTTTACTGGTGACTTTGGTGATAGCTCTTCCTTTTTGTCAGGTTTGTCATGTTTTGTGTCCATAATTTTTAAATCATGTGGTTTCACTGGAGATTTTTTGTCCTCAATAACAGGCGAGTGTTCTTCAGGCATTTTATCCAAACTGGTAGGATGAGCTTCAGAAGGAACGGACGTTATGGGTGACTTTTTAAGATCAATAGGAGATTTGGGTTCTATATGTTCTTTTGTAATTAAATCGGGTTTGTCGCCTTCTTTATCCTTTACCTTGTCTGTAGTATCTAAAACGTCAGTTTTAACAGGGGATAAGGGAGCTACAGAAACTTTTTCTTTTGGAGATTTGTCTTTGGACAATTTTACTGGTGACTTTGGTGATAGCTCTTCCTTTTTGTCAGGTTTGTCATGTTTTGTGTCCATAATTTTTTAAATCATGTGGTTTCACTGGAGATTTTTTGTCCTCAATAACAGGCGAGTGTTCTTCAGGCATTTTATCCAAACTGGTAGGATGAGCTTCAGAAGGAACGGACGTTATGGGTGACTTTTTAAGATCAATAGGAGATTTGGGTTCTATATGTTCTTTTGTAATTAAATCGGGTTTGTCGCCTTCTTTATCCTTTACCTTGTCTGTAGTATCTAAAACGGCAGTTTTAACAGGGGATAAGGGAGCAACAGAAACTTTTTCTTTTGGAGATTTGTCTTTGGACAATTTTACTGGTGACTTTGGTGATAGCTCTTCCTTTTTGTCAGGTTTGTCATGTTTTGTGTCCATAATTTTTAAATCATGTGGTTTCACTGGAGATTTTTTGTCCTCAATAACAGGCGAGTGTTCTTCAGGCATTTTATCCAAACTGGTAGGATGAGCTTCAGAAGGAACGGACGTTATGGGTGACTTTTTAAGATCAATAGGAGATTTGGGTTCTATATGTTCTTTTGTAATTAAATCGGGTTTGTCGCCTTCTTTATCCTTTACCTTGTCTGTAGTATCTAAAACGTCAGTTTTAACAGGGGATAAAGGGAGCAACAGAAACTTTTTCTTTTGGAGATTTGTCTTTGGACAATTTTACTGGTGACTTTGGTGATAGCTCTTCCTTTTTGTCAGGTTTGTCATGTTTTGTGTCCATAATTTTTAAATCATGTGGTTTCACTGGAGATTTTTTGTCCTCAATAACAGGCGAGTGTTCTTCAGGCATTTTATCCAAACTGGTAGGATGAGCTTCAGAAGAAACGGACGTTATGGGTGACTTTTTAAGATCAATAGGAGATTTGGGTTCTATATGTTCTTTTGTAATTAAATCGGGTTTGTCGCCTTCTTTATCCTTTACCTTGTCTGTAGTATCTAAAACGTCAGTTTTAACAGGGGATAAGGGAGCAACAGAAACTTTTTCTTTTGGAGATTTGTCTTTGGACAATTTTACTGGTGACTTTGGTGATAGCTCTTCCTTTTTGTCAGGTTTGTCATGTTTTGTGTCCATAATTTTTAAATCATGTGGTTTCACTGGAGATTTTTTGTCCTCAATAACAGGCGAGTGTTCTTCAGGCATTTTATCCAAACTGGTAGGATGAGCTTCAGAAGGAACGGACGTTATGGGTGACTTTTTAAGATCAATAGGAGATTTGGGTTCTATATGTTCTTTTGTAATTAAATCGGGTTTGTCGCCTTCTTTATCCTTTACCTTGTCTGTAGTATCTAAAACGTCAGTTTTAACAGGGGATAAGGGAGCAACAGAAACTTTTTCTTTTGGAGATTTGTCTTTGGACAATTTTACTGGTGACTTTGGTGATAGCTCTTCCTTTTTGTCAGGTTTGTCATGTTTTGTGTCCATAATTTTTAAATCATGTGGTTTCACTGGAGATTTTTTGTCCTCAATAACAGGCGAATGTTCGTCAGGCATTTTATCCAAACTGGTAGGATGAGCTTCAGAAGGAACGGACGTTATGGGTGACTTTTTAAGATCAATAGGAGATTTGGGTTCTATATGTTCTTTTGTAATTAAATCGGGTTTGTCGCCTTCTTTATCCTTTACCTTGTCTGTAGTATCTAAAACGTCAGTTTTAACAGGGGATAAGGGAGCAACAGAAACTTTTTCTTTTGGAGATTTGTCTTTGGACAATTTTACTGGTGACTTTGGTGATAGCTCTTCCTTTTTGTCAGGTTTGTCATGTTTTGTGTCCATAATTTTTAAATCATGTGGTTTCACTGGAGATTTTTTGTCCTCAATAACAGGCGAGTGTTCTTCAGGCATTTTATCCAAACTGGTAGGATGAGCTTCAGAAGGAACGGACGTTATGGGTGACTTTTTAAGATCAATAGGAGATTTGGGTTCTATATGTTCTTTTGTAATTAAATCGGGTTTGTCGCCTTCTTTGTCCTTTACCTTGTCTGTAGTATCTAAAACTGCAGTTTTAACAGGGGATAAGGAAGCATCAGAAACTTTTTCTAATGTAGATTTGTCTTTCGACAATTTTACTGGAGACTTTGGTGATTGCTCCTCCTTTTTGTCAGGCTTGTCATGTTTTGTGTCCATAATTTTTAAATCATGTGGTTTCACTGGAGATTTTTTGTCCTCAATAACAGGCGAGTGTTCTTCAGGCATTTTATCCAAACTGGTAGGATGAGCTTCAGAAGGAACGGACGTTATGGGTGACTTTTTAAGATCAATAGGAGATTTGGGTTCTATATGTTCTTTTGTAATTAAATCGGGTTTGTCGCCTTCTTTATCCTTTACCTTGTCTGTAGTATCTAAAACGGCAGTTTTAACAGGGGATAAGGGAGCAACAGAAACTTTTTCTTTTGGAGATTTGTCTTTGGACAATTTTACTGGTGACTTTGGTGATAGCTCTTCCTTTTTGTCAGGTTTGTCATGTTTTGTGTCCATAATTTTTAAATCATGTGGTTTCACTGGAGATTTTTTGTCCTTAATAACAGGCGAGTGTTCTTCAGGCATTTTATCCAAACTGGTAGGATGAGCTTCTGAAGGAACGGATGTTATGGGTGACTTTTTAAGATCAATAGGAGATTTGGGTTCTATATGTTCTTTTGTAATTAAATCGGGTTTGTCGCCTTCTTTATCCTTTACCTTGTCTGTAGTATCTAAAACGTCAGTTTTAACAGGGGATAAGGGAGCAACAGAAACTTTTTCTTTTGGAGATTTGTCTTTGGACAATTTTACTGGTGACTTTGGTGATAGCTCTTCCTTTTTGTCAGGTTTGTCATGTTTTGTGTCCATAATTTTTAAATCATGTGGTTTCACTGGAGATTTTTTGTCCTCAATAACAGGCGAGTGTTCTTCAGGCATTTTATCCAAACTGGTAGGATGAGCTTCAGAAGGAACGGACGTTATGGGTGACTTTTTAAGATCAATAGGAGATTTGGGTTCTATATGTTCTTTTGTAATTAAATCGGGTTTGTCGCCTTCTTTATCCTTTACCTTGTCTGTAGTATCTAAAACGTCAGTTTTAACAGGGGATAAGGGAGCAACAGAAACTTTTTCTTTTGGAGATTTGTCTTTGGACAATTTTACTGGTGACTTTGGTGATAGCTCTTCCTTTTTGTCAGGCTTGTCATGTTTTGTGTCCATAATTTTTAAATCATGTGGTTTCACTGGAGATTTTTTGTCCTCAATAACAGGCGAGTGTTCTTCAGGCATTTTATCCAAACTGGTAGGATGAGCTTCAGAAGGAACGGACGTTATGGGTGACTTTTTAAGATCAATAGGAGATTTGGGTTCTATATGTTCTTTTGTAATTAAATCGGGTTTGTCGCCTTCTTTGTCCTTTACCTTGTCTGTAGTATCTAAAACTGCAGTTTTAACAGGGGATAAGGGAGCATCAGAAACTTTTTCTAATGGAGATTTGTCTTTCGACAATTTTACTGGAGACTTTGGTGATTGCTCCTCCTTTTTGTCAGGCTTGTCATGTTTTGTGTCCATAATTTTTAAATCATGTGGTTTCACTGGAGATTTTTTGTCCTCAATAACAGGCGAGTGTTCTTCAGGCATTTTATCCAAACTGGTAGGATGAGCTTCAGAAGGAACGGACGTTATGGGTGACTTTTTAAGATCAATAGGAGATTTGGGTTCTATATGTTCTTTTGTAATTAAATCGGGTTTGTCGCCTTCTTTGTCCTTTACCTTGTCTGTAGTATCTAAAACTGCAGTTTTAACAGGGGATAAGGGAGCAACAGAAACTTTTTCTTTTGGAGATTTGTCTTTGGACAATTTTACTGGTGACTTTGGTGATAGCTCTTCCTTTTTGTCAGGTTTGTCATGTTTTGTGTCCATAATTTTTAAATCATGTGGTTTCACTGGAGATTTTTTGTCCTCAATAACAGGCGAGTGTTCTTCAGGCATTTTATCCAAACTGGTAGGATGAGCTTCAGAAGGAACGGACGTTATGGGTGACTTTTTAAGATCAATAGGAGATTTGGGTTCTATATGTTCTTTTGTAATTAAATCGGGTTTGTCGCCTTCTTTGTCCTTTACCTTGTCTGTAGTATCTAAAACTGCAGTTTTAACAGGGGATAAGGGAGCATCAGAAACTTTTTCTAATGTAGATTTGTCTTTCGACAATTTTACTGGTGACTTTGGTGATTGCTCCTCCTTTTTGTCAGGCTTGTCATGTTTTGTGTCCATAATTTTTAAATCATGTGGTTTCACTGGAGATTTTTTGTCCTCAATAACAGGCGAGTGTTCTTCAGGCATTTTATCCAAACTGGTAGGATGAGCTTCAGAAGGAACGGACGTTATGGGTGACTTTTTAAGATCAATAGGAGATTTGGGTTCTATATGTTCTTTTGTAATTAAATCGGGTTTGTCGCCTTCTTTGTCCTTTACCTTGTCTGTAGTATCTAAAACTGCAGTTTTAACAGGGGATAAGGGAGCATCAGAAACTTTTTCTTTTGGAGATTTGTCTTTGGACAATTTTACTGGTGACTTTGGTGATTGCTCTTCCTTTTTGTCAGGTTTGTCATGTTTTGTGTCCATAATTTTTAAATCATGTGGTTTCACTGGAGATTTTTTGTCCTCAATAACAGGCGAGTGTTCGTCAGGCATTTTATCCAAACTGGTAGGATGAGCTTCAGAAGGAACGGACGTTATGGGTGACTTTTTAAGATCAATAGGAGATTTGGGTTCTATATGTTCTTTTGTAATTAAATCGGGTTTGTCGCCTTCTTTGTCCTTTACCTTGTCTGTAGTATCTAAAACTGCAGTTTTAACAGGGGATAAGGGAGCAACAGAAACTTTTTCTTTTGGAGATTTGTCTTTCGACAATTTTACTGGTGACTTTGGTGATTGCTCCTCCTTTTTGTCAGGCTTGTCATGTTTTGTGTCCATAATTTTTAAATCATGTGGTTTCACTGGAGATTTTTTGTCCTCAATAACAGGCGAGTGTTCTTCAGGCATTTTATCCAAACTGGTAGGATGAGCTTCAGAAGGAACGGACGTTATGGGTGACTTTTTAAGATCAATAGGAGATTTGGGTTCTATATGTTCTTTTGTAATTAAATCGGGTTTGTCGCCTTCTTTGTCCTTTACCTTGTCTGTAGTATCTAAAACTGCAGTTTTAACAGGAGATAAGGGAGCATCAGAAACTTTTTCTAATGGAGATTTGTCTTTCGACAATTTTACTGGAGACTTTGGTGATTGCTCCTCCTTTTTGTCAGGTTTGTCATGTTTTGTGTCCATAATTTTTAAATCATGTGGTTTCACTGGAGATTTTTTGTCCTCAATAACAGGCGAGTGTTCTTCAGGCATTTTATCCAAACTGGTAGGATAAGCTTTAGAAGGAACGGACGTTATGGGTGACTTTTTAAGATCAATAGGAGATTTGGGTTCTATATGTTCTTTTGTAATTAAATCGGGTTTGTCGCCTTCTTTATCCTTTACCTTGTCTGTAGTATCTAAAACGGCAGTTTTAACAGGGGATAAGGGAGCAACAGAAATTTTTTCTTTTGGAGATTTGTCTTTGGACAATTTTACTGGTGACTTTGGTGATTGCTCTACCTTTTTGTCAGGTTTGTCATGTTTTGTGTCCATAATTTTTAAATCATGTGGTTTCACTGGAGATTTTTTGTCCTCAATAACAGGCGAGTGTTTTTCAGGCATTTTATCCAAACTGGTAGGATGAGCTTCAGAAGGAACGGATGTTATGGGTGACTTTTTAAAATCAATAGGAGATTTGGGTTCTATATGTTCTTTTGTAATTAAATCGGGTTTGTCGCCTTCTTTGTCCTTCACCTTGTCTGTAGTATCTAAATCAATAGGAGATTTGGGTTCTATATGTTCTTTTGTAATTAAATCGGGTTTGTCGCCTTCTTTGTCCTTCACCTTGTCTGTAGTATCTAAAACTGCAGTTTTAACAGGGGATAAGGGAGCATCAGAAACTTTTTCTAATGGAGATTTGTCTTTTGACAATTTTACTGGTGACTTTGGTGATTGCTCCTCCTTTTTTTCAGGCTTTTCATTTATTGTGTCTATAATATTTAAATCATGTGGTTTCACTGGAGATTTTATGTCCTCAATAACAGGCGAGTGTACTTCAGGCATTTTATCCAAACTGGTAGGCTGAGGAACGGTTTTTATAGAAGATTTTTTATCATCAACAATAGTTTTGAGATTATTATAGTCATCCTTATCTTTGTTTGTTGTATACATTACAGGTGTTTGTAACTGAGCTAACGATGTAGCGGAAGCTGTTTCGATAGTACATTTATCTTCTGTAGATTTTGCTGATAACTTTGATACTTTTTCAGTTTTTTGTGTAAGTTCTTGTTTTAATTTAGTTTCTTTAGTTTTAAGATTATACTGCGTTAAATGTGATATATCCCTGCTGTTTATTTGAGATTTGTGTTTCTCATCTGAAATGTTTTCTTTATTATGTAATTGTTTATTTTCTTTGTCATTAGTGATGTTAGGTGAATCAGATGTAACCTCTGGTATGTTTAGATCATGTGGCTTGATAGTAGACTTTGGTGGAATTTGCTTAGTGATATAGCCAGTTTTAATAGATTTTGATTTATTGTCTTGTTCGATATAATTAATATTTTTTATACTTTGAGAAGTAGTTGACCCAGTTGGATGCTCTTTATCAATCATTAATATTTCTTCTAATTGCTTTTTTTTATCTGGAATTGTTTTATTGGTGGTTTGATCGCTTAAAATGCTTTCGTCCGTAGTTTTATTTTTTTCTCTATGGACTGTTATAATTTTTTCGGTAATTACTTCTGTTGATTTTATTTTTTTTGTATCCCTATATTCTCTTATTTGAACCTTGCTTTCAATAAGAATATCTGGCGATTCTTCAGTAAAAATTTTCTTGTCCTCTGGAACTTTTTGGTTTTCTATTAAATGTTTCGTTTCTTTTTCTATAGAGCTTTTAGTTGACCATCGAATATTTTCGAGATCTTTTTCTGCCTTTGTTAAGCTTATTGTTTCCGATTCTGGTAGCATCGTAATTAGTTGGCCTTCAGGCGTTGGTGTTAAATCCGGTTTTAATTCTTTGATTTCTTGACGAATTTGTTTAGACACTTCTAATGCTTCTGACATCATTTTTCGTATTTCTTGTTCAGTGCTCAAAATATTTTGATCGAAATCTTTAAAATCCAGTGACTTTGGACTTTTTTCATGATCTTGTTCAATGTTTATTACTGACGTATCTTGAATTATTTGATCTTCGATTAATTGTAGATCTTCTTTTGCTTGTGTTGTTTCATTTTGATTTGTGTTTTCAATATCTAATTGACATACTTTAGTTTTTATGCTAGGTTCTGTTTCTATTTTATCTTGGGAAATATCAGTTGATTTATTTGATACTATATCTTCGTTTATAATTGTTTCTTCCTGGGATTGAGTGCTTAATTGGGAAACTACAGCTTTAGAGCACGGTTCTTCGCAAACAGCTAAGCTTGAACCACTGATACTTTCAATTATTTTCATTTGGTTGTCGAACATTTTGCTTAATCCACTTGGTACAAAATTATCAGCATGTGTTTCAGGTTTAACTAAAGCTTCCTCTGGGATTTGTTCAGTTTCTCCAACGTAATGAGGTTTATGCTTTAATTTTACGCATATTGGTTCGATACACTGTTCATCAGACTTTTTATGTCTTTCTTCAATAGAGTTTATAATTGCTCGAATGTTATTTCTCTGTTTTTCAGCTATAATTTGTTCTTCTAAATTTGATAAACATTCTTTCAATTCATCTTCAGTATATTCTTTTTTGTGTACGTCACAAACTGTTTTCTTTTCTGGGAGTGGAGCTTCAGTTGTATATGATTTTGTAGATTTTTCCGCTGGTTTTTTAGGCTCGCCTATTTCATGACGAATTTTTTTCGTGGAAGTAGCTTCTTGTGATTTAGAAATCAATTCTTCAAACATAGACTTTTTGTCTTTGACAGATTTCTTGGAAACTTCATCTAAATCATCAGATACCAGCTGATACTCACTTATGTTTTTAATTGGACTTGTTTCTATAATGGCACTTGGTTCTTGGTTGAGATTTTCTTGTAAAGTTGGTGTTTCATCTTTTGGCCTGGATTTAACCTTAATTGGAGATTTATAAGAATCATCATCAAAACTGGTTTCAGTTTCACTTGAAAATATTTTTTGTAGCTCTGCAATTTTTTTGCCGACGTGTTTGGTGTGAGTTGGTGTTAGAGTCTTTGCTTTGGTATCTTTTATGGATACAGATTTTTCTTCTATTTTTTCTTTAACGTTTTGTTCGGTAATAGTTTCCATTTTGTATTCATCATCATCGAATTGAGCCAAGGTTTCGGTGGAACCTCGACAAGTTTCTTCTTCCTTCATGCTAGACATTTCGTCTTCAGAATCAACAATCTCACGTTTTCTTTTTATATATTCTTTTTGAGGAGATCTATTAACTTGTTCTTCTAAAAATTTAATTTTTGCCTTTACATCACCAGAACCCCTTCTTCTTGCCAGTATTTCTTCGTCTTTCATTTTTTCGGCAGCGGATATAGGTAAGGTTTCTTCTGGATGGATTGGACTGCAAGTTGAGTCTTTCATATCTACATGATCTGTGATAGTTCCTGCTTCAGAAGTATCTACTTGAGAAATAGCAATAGATGCTGATTCAGGAAATTCGATGGGACTTGTACCTATATCTGTAAATTGGTTGACATCGTCTTCAAAATCTTGGGGTGGGAGTTCGTCAGGTTGAATAGGACTCAAACCAGCATCAGTACATTCAAATTCTTCTTCTACTGGCATATCTGATATAAAACCTGTAGTTTGTATTAAAGTACCTTGCAGTTGTTCAGCTGGACTAGACATAGTGGTACCTCTGGTTATAGATATTCCTGTGTCTGTTACGTGGTGGGAGATACTGTCACTCAAAGGTGACTGTGCTTGAGACACAGGATGTTCTGCATCATGATAAGTATATATTTGTTTTTTTCCACTGAAGTTAACAGATTCCTCTCGCTTTTTCTGAGTGGGTTCAGTAACAGGTGGTATGATATAAGATTCGTGTTTATCAATAAAAGCTGTGTGAATTTCTTTTTCAGTTCCTGCTGTTGTGCACATTCCAACATCGAATTTCTGAGATGTTTCGTTTCCAGTATTGTCTCGTTTTGTTGTTGTTACAGAAATATGAGACTGAGATTTAATAGAAATCTCGACATCTTTAGTTCCATATAAAGTAAGTCTACTTTCTGCTGTCGCCAAAGCTTCCTTTGTTCTAACTTCTTTGCGACCGATTATAAGTTCAAGGGTTGGTTTAGTGCCATCCGTAATAGTAGGAAGGGAAGTGTCTAAAGTAGGTGATAATTCTTTCTTGGATAAAGGAGAGGTACTACGGTGTATTTGAGTAGGTTTTTCTTTTTCTTCGGTGGTATTAAATCCCCTAACTTCCTGGTGCGTGGAAGTTTTTGAAAATGTTTGTTCTGAATAATTGCTAGCCTCACTTGTTTTAATAACTGCGCAATCAATATCTTTCTGTGAAATTTTTTTTACAGAATCAATTTCGTCTGAATATGTCACACTGACTTTTTTTTCAGGAGTAGTCTTAAGTGTTAATTTCTCTTTGGAGGGTGGTATTTTGTCTTTTCCTCCCCCACCGTGCAGTCTTTCTACTGTTTTTCTTTCCTTACGTTCCCAATCTTCTGGCCGTTTCGAATCTTTGGAGCCTTTTTCTTCAGGCGAACTATAAGTTTTAATTTTTTCGAATTGAATTTGCTCAGATTCCATTAGCTTGTATTTATCTAAATCTATATTTGCAATTCCCGGTGGCTCACTATTAGTTATATTGGAAGGCAATAAATTAGAGGTAGAATCTATCACATCTGTGTCTAGATCTTCCGTGGAAGCTAGACGTTTACGTTGCCCATTGAAGAGCTTAGCTTGGTGCTGATAATACTGGTAAATATTATCGTAAGCTGTTACATCTTGGTTATCTATATCTTTGGTAATATAGGAAGAGTATTCTTGACGAGAATTTGGTTCTTCTCCAGGGGTCGGGGTTTCTAGCAAGAACTGATCTTCTCGGAAGCCGTCGGTGTCCAGCGAATCATCATCATCTTGCGGTGATGCACTTGCTGTCGCAGGGAAAAACAATAGAGGGTGGTGATAGGACTAACTTTAGTGTATTTATTGTGATTAAGGTGTTTTTACGCTGGGTGGGGTAGTATGTGCAACGAAAATCTTTTTAAATATTCAGAAAATAAATCATTATTTGGAGCTGGTAATGCCCCGTTCAATCTTAGCACATTCAAAATAATAAAACATGAAAATGTATGAACGTCTTAACAGTGTAGTGTGGGTATGGGAGCAGGAGGTGAAGGAATACGACAGCGATTTATGTATATTTATAAAAAAAGCCTTCTATAGGCATTCCACATCTCCATAAGCTTCTACTATTTATTGCATAAAACCCGAAAGCCAAAACGTCTTAATTTTGTTTATGATGCCCAAACTAGTAGCATTTTAAATCTTTTAAGTAAAACTGGGCAAAATAAATTAAAAAAAATACCTTTGAGAATATAATATAGAGAAACATTTAATTTATTTTTCCCAATTATTAAGCAATCTAAAATTTTTCACTGACCTTGTGTAGCCTTAGCTACGTGAAGCCCGAGGCCTAGATTTTTGACCGAGTTCACACTCTCATCCCTCTCACAATTTAGTTCCTTTTTTTATATGTTTAAATATTCTTTGTCAGAAACTTAATAGTGAATGGGATGTGAATCCATGCATACACAGTTATCCACATTTAATATTTGGTACCTTGTTTCTTTTTCAAATTTATGGAGTTTGCAATAACGGTTCACTAAGCGCATATCTGAAGCTAAGTGATCAAAGAACGGGAAAATGAGGAAATTTGTATGTATTAACCATCAATTGGAAAGTTTTTTACTTATTCCAAGTAATAGCTATTAACGAACATAGTTTTGGAAGTGTAGATGAGATGGATTGGTGTTAGTAAGGCATAGGCGAAATGGAAAATACACAAAGATGTGTCGTGAGAAAAAAATCAGTAAATGAAGATGGCGTAAACATATATTTTTATGTTGGTATTGTTTTAATCAAATAACTTTAGCAATATATATTTATATTTAACAACAATCGTTTACTTCTTAGTCGTTATAGTTTACCATCTTAAATTATAAAAATGTTTTTGAATTACTTTATATTTTATATTTTCTTTAAGACGAAAAGGAAAATAATACAATTGGGGCACTTATTTAACTTAATATGAAGTGAATCACTAAATGTTTCAGTATTTTAACTATATTTTGGAGTTTTCCTTATTAGGAGTACATAGTAGTTACTCTTTATTGTGTGTGTTGTAACTTTTTTTAGTAAATCTATAGAACATAGTGTTTAGAATTAAATTTATTATACTAACCCTTACTTTTTGGAAGTCCATCTTATTAAGAATAATAAAAAACTATTCGTTATAACGTAACTTCCAAGTTTATTTGAAAAAAATAGGTTTTTAATTACAGTGACGGCCGTTTCGCTAAGATTAGCATCGTCAGATTGACATATTTAAGTTACATTTTGTTTGTTTGTAGCTAGGTAAGTACCTGATGTTATTTAGGTAGTATTAAGCCTTATTTTATTATTCTTAATAATGTTTAGAAGGAAATAAAATATGAAAAAGTAAACAATTGTTGAAAATAATGAGTAACAATTTCACTAAATACCATATTCATTTAAGTCGCTTAATAAAGTTGCAGCCAATACACAAACAAATATAGCATGGTACCTTTATTTAAGTTAATAGTTCTGAAAATTGAATACAATACTACCACTTTTAAAATGGTTACTACTTCAAAATGGTGTTAAATAGACATCCGGAATTATGTCTAGATCATTGTGACAAAAATGTAAAAATTAGTCCATTAAAAATTCCAAAAGTTATAAACAATGGGGTGTTAAACTTAACAAAAATATAATGTTTTCTCAATGTTAATAGTTAGGGATGTACAAAATCATACTAGTAAATCAATTAACTTTATTGTATTTATTCTCACACGGTTTTTATGTCGATTTGAAAATTCAACTATTGGATGATTTAAATAGTCCGCCATTCGAGTTGTGACGTAGATAACTCAAAAGTA
Organism: Ophraella communa; assembly: GCA_035357415.1. Classification (NCBI taxonomy): domain Eukaryota; kingdom Metazoa; phylum Arthropoda; class Insecta; order Coleoptera; family Chrysomelidae; genus Ophraella; species Ophraella communa. The sequence goes on along the minus strand of CM068980.1, from coordinate 56,088,923 downwards.
AAGTTAGCTACATAAGGGTCGACATAGAACCGCAATTCTGTCGTCTTCTTTTTTAAAATTTTGATCCTCAAACCACAATTTTACTGCAGGTAAAAAAATTTTAACACAATGCTTATATTTTATTGAAACTTCAAGCTCCTATAAACTGTAGACAAATGTAAGATACAGAACACTCATATATTTTGAAAGTTTTTCAAACTTCAAATTAGATTGGCCTTTTTGTAACTGGCTATTAGCTATAAGTTCATAAAACGTCTAAATCAGAAAGTGGCTTACTTCATATATGAGTTAGTGACGTTTCTGTTGTGAAAGTTGCAAACATTTAGGAATTCTCAATTTCCAATTTTCTTCCAAAATATTTGATTCAAAAAATGTTTAAATATATTTTTGCAAAGTAGTGCTAATATACTTTAATAAAGTACCAGAAACCGGATATCGGTTTAACACTCCATTAGTGTTGTTTTTTTGCTAATAGTTTATAAACTAGGAACATTTTTAAATTTTTGAAAAAATATTCTCAAACCAGAAAAAATTTGTATATCCATTATTTTTTTTTGTTTACTTTTAACGATTATTTTAAGCAATGTTTTAAAAAACAAAAAAAAAGATTATTCAGAAAATTTTGTTAATTAACAATCGTTTAATTAATGGATGGCTATTAATTAAAATTATAAATAATGGAGATACAGTTTCGGAAACCAAAATATTTTTATTAAAATTCCTTCTCTTTGAGGATCTAGTTTCAAAAATATTTATAGTTATATGAACTATAAGCAAAGAACCAAAAACTCTTCTTCTTTAATTGTTTATAACTTTTGGAAATTTTTATACGCTAATTTATTTATTTGTCACAGTGATCTAGGCATCATTCGGTATCGAATTCTTTTACATAAAGTTTTTATTTTCTGGCAGCTTTTAAAATAAATAAATTTCTTAAAACCCGCTGTAAACACCGTATCGATGTCGATACGACATGAATAGTTCGATGTTTAACCACCGCGGCGCCCAAATACATTACCAATTTTAATTACTAGTGGGGGATACGCTGAACTTTGCGTTACGTCTCTTCTTATATTTATCATTTATCACTAAACGCTCCAAGCTCTATGTTAGTGTTTAGCTACCAAGAGTCCCTTTCATGAGACTCATTAGGGCTGAAAAGACGACTGTAACTTATAAAGGACCCATCCTTAACTACTGTTAGGTACAGTAGGGATATTTTGGATATCTTAGCCAATAAGTTGGTGATCTTTGCAGCCAGATTTAATTAGGCATTCATATATGATAATTAATAGAAACAAATTAGTTTCAATTTGATATATAATTAATAAATTTACGTTATGAACCTGATAATTTTCCAGCTGGATCATAGACTGTATGTGCCATCTGTAACTGTAATTTATATTGAAATAAAGAACAACAATCAAGTGTCTTATATTCTGAGTTTACTTTTTTCATTCCTAGTACGGAATACTAGGTAGTATTTTTCCAAAACCGAACATTAAAATATTGAAATGTATAGATATATCTAAGTATAACTAAATCTGTTTGTGTATTATAAATATTACCTATTTTACTAGTAATTAACAAAAATATTATGTTAAATATGTTAGTGATGAAATGAAAAAAACACAAAATATATCAAACCACACCACATTCACAACATTAAAAATTTTGCGCATACATAAAAGTGTTGCATGAAAGTTGAATAAAAAAAATAACAGAAAAAATAATCATGCAAAAAACAATGTTGAGTGTCCCATGGATGTTGGGATTGCTAAATATATAAGATGTGTAATTTACTCTTTGTTATAAACAGGGTGTCCTATTAAAAAGTGCTTATAAAATTGGCTTTATTAAATATACCATGGGACACCCTTCTGCAGAAAAGTATGTTTCTTGAAAGCTTGACAAAAACCGGTGTATATTATATCACAAGGTGTCAGCTCATAAAATAATTTTTAATGAATACCATGTATTTATTATGCGGGCACGACGAAGTTGAATAAAAAAATATATAGGTACAACTTTAATATTTTACTGTGAAATGTTTAAATCCAAATTAAAAATTTTACTAGAAAAACTACTAATAAGTACTGATTATCCCTATTAATTGGTTTTATTGACACATACAAAAACATTTAATAAATATTTTAATTTTGTTGAAAACTGTAATAATTAGTTTCTCAATAATGTGTTTATTCAAATTAAAATGTTTAATCTATTGTAGTTTTGTATTGTAGTAAAATATTTAAGTAGTATTTATCGTCTTTCTTACTTATAGTCTAGGAAATATAGACCTACAATAAATAAATTGCCCTTTTTCTTGAAAAATATTTATACAAGATGATGATGATGTTTCCGAAATGTGAAATTAATTCTCACGTTTAAAATTTTTGACAATATCTTATGCTTATATTGTTACTCTTCCTGTTTTTAAAAAAAAAACAAGTATCACAATGCCTTAGTGGCTAGCTGGATATTTGGAAAATGGGTCATTTAAACGATTTTCAAGCCCAACTTGTTCAACATCTAAAAATTAGTTTTTTTAATTGACTTATTAATATTGTGTAACATTTGTACCACCTGTGAATCAAAATCCAGATATTTGAAAGTAAGTAGTATCCATGACTATATTTCCTGGACTAAATAATGAAACTTCTTTTACCATAGAAGCTCGTGCTTTAAATTTGTCTGTAGACATACTGTTATCAGTCTACTGATAAGTTATTATAATTAAATAGGTCAGCCTTTTTTTAAAGTTTATTTAAATGATTTTTCTAGGGGTAATAATTTTTATGGGATGTATTAGAAGTTAAAATGATATTCCAATTTATTGAAATCTCATTTTTGCTTAAACAAACTGGAATGTCGATGTTTCTATTGGATTTATTTTATAACCTGACAAAACCATTACATTGTAAAGCTATATACAAAAAGCTGTGGACAACAGAAGCTGATAATTAAAAGCTGTGGGTAGACTATATACTGTTAACTGTTAGTTAGCCCTCAAAATGATTTATTTTCTGGTTAATTGTTTTAGCAATGAATTAGTTCGATATTAGTAGGGCCGAGGGGAAAATTTTGTTGAATTTTGTTGTTAATTTTTTTATAGCTGAAGCCAATTTTGCACCAAAAGCATGTTGCACATTTAATATTGTGTTAATTTGTTAGTGTTCTGGATAAGTATAAAATGTTCCAAAAAATGACAACAATATTATATTTATTTAAAAAAATATATGCGTTGTTATTGTCATTTTAAGGAGAGGTACAAGAAATTATTCAATGGAGGAAAAAGGATTTAAACACAAATTTTAAAAATAAGGTCAAAAATATCTACTCGGCGTTTGCGATATTCGTTTCTCAACAAACGCTTATAACTAAACAAAATCTAACTGGTATAACCGACTTGCAAACTCCATTTTAATGTGGCATATCACGGTAGGGGATACATAGTGTTCAATAGTTTTCAATATTCTTTAAGCCAGTTCCCAAAAACAAAGTTCATTGCACTTAACCTAAAAACTGCTACAGTTTGAAAAGTTATTCAAAATTCTCGCTTAGTACCTAATGTTTCTTGGTAAATGGTTAAATTAGTAGGGTAATCATAAAGATATTTATTTTGACATTTGACAGTTTTAAGTTAAAAGTAATTTCATTATTTCTGTGATGATTAAAAAAAATAAATGTTCTACTTATGTGCTTTTTGTCATCTCGAGTTATTGCGATAAAAGACCTTTAAGTATTGGTTGAAAAATATCTTCAAAACAAAATAAAACCATTTGTAATTATTAAACTTATAGTAGATGGTTTTTCTCAATGTTTCGTCGTGAAGAAATAAACTTTTTAAGTGGAACTGACTTAAGCTCAAAGAACCAAACACATTTACTTACCAAAACTCCAGAAGTACAAACAAATCTAAAAAATTGTCCAACTTTTTCGTAAACCCGCTTATAAGTCGTTCGAAGGAACCGCACGCAAGAAAATCTTTCGCAAACTGAATTTCAAAGTATTGGCTTGGATAATGAAGCTTAATCCAATTTGGCACAAGGGAGGCCATACGATACGTCTATAATTAAGTCATGCATAAGTATGTCTGTGATATAAGGTTAAAGGAAGAAATCAATAGATTTTTTTATTTACGATATTTACGCTGACACACTGTAGTTACCTGGTCAGATTGAAAAACTAACCGAAAGTACTAAGACAAGTTTGATTCCGTTGACCAGGACAGTTAATGAATAAAAAAAAATATTAATTGGATCATTACGGCTTACAACTTTATAACTTCAAGGTCAGATACACCATAGAATAGGAAACTGACAGGAAATTAAAAAAATAAGCGGATTACACTTTAAAACACAAGAGAACAGAGGTGAATACTTTATCTTAAGAGAAAAATATTTCGAATTGAAGAAGTTGCTATTATATTCAAATGTAAAGATTCAGGCCATTACGTCATGACTCGTGTTGTCTCGCGGGTCTACACAGTTTCATATTATTTCTTTTAACGACAGATAAACATACTCAAAAACTCAATTAAATACTATTTTGCATTTCATTCTTTAAATTGAATGTTTTTATTTTTTGTAAATACCCTACAATAATAGTAATCTTTGAGTAAAAAAGTTAGGATCACAGACAGCTTGCAAGGTCATTTTTGTTAATTTTGAATCATCGTTATAGATGTTCAGACATACTTATGCAGCTAAATGACTAAGTAGACACATTAGAATGTTGCTTTCGATTAATTTTATAAGTAAAAATCAATTTTCCTGTTTTTAAATATACCGAGCACTTGTATGTTTTCCCCTACGAATCCTTAAATGGAAAATTCCGGCATTTTAATCGAATTAAACTAAATATTCAAACTATTTTTTCTCTCTTCTTGTTACATTTTTTACTTGACCTCATTTTCCACAAAACGTTCTTATAAATGGAGTGATAATTGCTAAAATTGATTTGATTTGAAAAATGTTTAGCTAGTCTTTTATATAACTATTTAAATAAAAGTAGCAAGTATGGTGTAATTTGCAACTAGAATTTGGTCAAAAGGAATATTAGATACTTATCTAGTACCTACACTAAACGTATTGGTACTTTTAAAACAAGTTTTTCTGTAGTAAGAATTGTAACAAGAAGAGAAACATTCAATAATTTTGTTAGTAAATTTGGGGTTGATATGCCACATTTAGTGTAAAAAATACTCATATAAACATTGAAGCCTGAAAATTTTTTGAATGATGTGTTTGCAAATGAGTATTCAATACACAGAAACTACTAAAAAAGCACTAAGTTAAAAATCCAAGCATAATTGAATTTTTGAAACTCACCTTGGACTGAGGCAACTTGTTCTTTTGTTATAAAATCGGCTGGGCTCGGAGGTGGAGTCTTCGAGAACTTCGGTGATTTGGGATCTGAAATTAAATCGACATTTAAATTTAATAATCTACTTTATGTTAATATAAATATCATATTATAAAATAGTTTTACATCAAAAACAGAGCTAGAAACCACACCGCCAAGTTGATTTTTCACTAGTTTGATCGCCATCTATTGTTTGGAGTCTCGAACAAATAACAAATTAAGTATTAAGGATAATAAAAAACTCTTCGTTTTAACAAAACTTCCAATATTTATTTCAAAATTGCTTTTTTAAAGGCTCAATGACAGCTGTTTCGCTATGAAGCATCGTCAGATTGACATTTAAGTTACATTTTGTTTGTTTGTAGCTAGGTACCTGATGTTTAGGTAGTATTAAGGCTAGACCAAGTATGGAAGTAATAAGACATAACAATATTAAAGCCTAGATGTTATTAGCCCTAAGGGATTATCCTGGATGTATTTCCCTCTAAGATCAGTATAACTGTGCAATGATATAGAAAAACCAGGAAAAAACTATATCATGCTGATCTTTACAATAACAGATGTAACCATACCATATAATTCAAATCATCCTATAACACATAAATTAGCAGCTTATAATTCTATGATACATAGGGCATTTTCAATTCCAATGGACAAAATTAACTTTGATAAAGAAATTTATATCATAAAACAAATAGCTACATCTAATGGCTACCCAATTCATTTGATAAATACATTAATTAATAAAAAAGAACAGAAAGTGGCACTACAACTAATATTTCCTAAACAAACTAAAGAAATTAAAAGTTATAAAAATATTACATATTGTGGAAGTATTTCCAATAAAATATCAAAAATAATATCTTCGGCAACATCAGCAATAATATCATTTAAAACACAAAATAATGTTGGTACAAAATTGTTAAATGTAAAAACAAAATTACCTAAATTAAAAAAATCTGGTGTTTACAAAATTAATTGTCCAAAGTGTAATGCTGTATATATAGGTCAAACACAAAGAAATTTTTAAGTAAGATTTAACGAACATTTAAGAGCATATAGATTAAAACAACCAGATAAGTCAAATTATGCAAAACACCTACTTGAACATCCAACCTCACTCTTTCACACCAATGACATCCAAATACTACACATTTGTAATAAAAAACAAAATTTAGATTTCCTTGAAGAACTTGAAATAAAAAGACATCTAGCAGATCCACAATTTAAAGTTGTTAATGAACAAATAAATCTGGGAAGTTCTCCACTTTTAAAGTGTTTGCTTTGATTGAGTCTTCATTTTATACATAGATAAGACGTAATTGTAACACAAATATATTAAGTTATTGTAAAGATCAGCATGATATAGTTTTTTCCTGGTTTTTCTATATCATTGCACAGTTATACTGATCTTAGAGGGAAATACATCCAGGATAATCCCTTAGGGCTAATAACATCTAGGCTTTAATATTGTTATGTCTTATTACTTCCATACTTGGTCTAGCCTTAATACTACCTAAACATCAGGTACCTAGCTACAAACAAACAAAATGTAACTTAAATGTCAATCTGACGATGCTTCATAGCGAAACAGCTGTCATTGAGCCTTTAAAAAAGCAATTTTGAAATAAATATTGGAAGTTTTGTTAAAACGAAGAGTTTTTTATTATCCTTAATAAGATGGACTTCCAAAAAGTAAGGGTTAGTACAATCAATTTAACAAATTAAGTGACAATAGTGTGGACAGTTCACCAAATATTAATAGTAACCATTTAATAGTGGTATCAGCTGTATATAAGGAGGGATATTGTGAATATGAGGTAAGATTTTAGGTAACTGGATATCAACATATCTAAATTGCGAGAATACCCAAAACAATTAAGTTTTTTGGGTAGAATACCACGTGGAAGCTGAGAACTAGTTTATAGTTTGAAAAATAACTAACCTTCATCAGCGATCAACTTCGGTATTGGTTTCTTCTTCTCGAAGCTCTGTGTAACCTTTTCCAGTAGTTCAGCGTCTTCGGACAGTTTGTGCGGTTCTTCGAGTTGGATTGTGCGTGTTTCCGTAATAACAGTGGATTTAATAACGTCAGTCTCCTTCGGAGACAAAGCGGGTTCCGAAACTTTTGATTCAGATGGTAGTGTGGTTTTTACTTCAATTGTTTTGGAAACCGGCTTAGACTCCGGCGTAACTGATGTTTTCGTTAATATCGTTTTAGTGGTTATTTCATCTGTGGTCTTTTCTCGTTCTAACACCTCCGCGATTTTATCTTCGACGAGGCTTTGTTGTTTAATTGTCGTTATTTCTTGAACTATTTCGCGTCGTTGTGACGACGCAGGTATCGCCCTCTCAGCCGAGAGACGTTTCTCTATTTTTTCTCTTCGTTCAGCCACTGGTTTATCGAACTGCTCTTCTTCTTCGTCTTCGTCTGATTTGACGACTATTTTTTCTTCCGCAGAATATTTATCTTTTATTCCATACCGCTTAGCTAAAACAACACAGTCATTACGAACTAACAAGATAATCAACGTTTGCGTTCAAATCGTAAATGTAGAAAAAAGAGAATGCGCACAGATCTGCGTGGAATGACTAATATACTAAGGTCGCCATTTTGAAGGCTCATTTAAACCATATTCTGCTTATTAGTAAGATGTGTTTGAGTTAGATAGATTAAATCAACTGAATAGTAAGACATTTGCGCGTTTGCAGAAATTAGGATTAGCAGCAGTTAGCCTATTCTCTCTTTTCCATAAATATCGCTCACATAAAATAAAAGAAATCTATATTTTTTTAATTTGTGTTTAAGAGCTTACCTTCTTGCGTATCAGCTATTGCTCTTGGGGCAACATCATCTTTCACAGCACCTTTTTCTTTACCTATACTATCTATATCTTTTTTCAGTCTATATTTTCCTATCTCCTCATGTTTTATCCTAGTGATTGTTTGACCTTGGTCAACATTTAGGCACTGGGGTATTATGTCCTCTCGTCCTATCCTCTTAAGGGCGTTTTCTAATGTATTCGCCTGCGCTTTGTTGCCGGTTTGCGATAACCACATTCTGAAATAAATATACGTGATAAATGAACGGGTTTTGGACGATTATAGGTCTTCAAAGTTGTTTATTTTTGCTGGATGATAATGGATAAAAGATATGTATATTTTTTAGTTTAAAAATTGTTTGATAGATAAAAAATATTTATCTATCGTAAATCTGAATTTTTTAAGTTGTATCTGGAAAGTTGTACGTTACAAAGGCCTCGATAGACACAGAAGACCCTACGCGCTGTCAAGATATTTTGTTTATATCCTACATCTATGACTTGAACAACAAAAATTTGACTGGATCAAAATTTTCTTGATTAACTCTATTGAACGACAAGTTCTCACTACAGTTTTCATTCAACTTTTCTCTTATTCCCAAATACACAAAAAGCTTTGTGTTTGACAATTACCGGTTGCGTAGGCAACCAAACATTTAAAATCAAGTGAATTGAATGGAGATTACACTTTGTTAAAAAACTATTAATAGTTACCAGAATACGGCAATTTTGACCTGATGCTGCAACAGCAGTAAATGAGTAGATCGTGGATAGATATTAACCATTAGTTTTTTTTGTTTTCTTGGTCATAAACATCCATATTTTAATTGAAAATGTATAATTTTAGTAGTAGAGTATTGAGAAGATTATTTTAATGGTTTAGATAATTACCTCAACATGCTTTGTGCCTGTTTGGCCACGCTATCGGGATACTCGGATTTGATTACGTTAATTTCGGATGTGGTAAGTCCTAGTTGGTTGGCTAGAGGTACCCAGTCTTCGCCTAATAAATTGCTCATGTCTGCCAGTCTGGGGTCGGGTCTGTAGTAATCGAAGTTTTCAGAGAGGAACCTGTAATGTTTGACGGAGTCGCTATCAGTAAGAGATATAGTATCTGTTACTATATCTTCTGGTAGGACTATGTTGAGAATGCATATTGGTTGTTGAGGTGGTTCACCTTTCGGTACCTAAAATAGATAATGTATAAAAATATTACAATTAAAAATACTTTTTTCATTTTACTTACCTTCGGTTCTTTCATAAACAAACATCTACTAACAGCTTCTGCGTGCTGATCTTTCACCCTAACAGAGAACGGAAGCCTATTTTCTTTAAACGCTCTAAAGGAAAAGGATAATTGTTCACCACTCTTCGTGATAGGCACCAAGTTACCAGCAAATTCAACGTATTGTTGTTTTCCTTCCAGTACTTCCACGTCTCTACTCTTGGCGACTTCCGTGAAATGTTCTTGGTGCTCCAAAGTCTTATCTTCTTTGTCGTCGGTCATACAGAACACCCTCAATCTAGCTTCTAGGGGGTCGATTCTTTTCGCGAACACCACGAACTTTGCCATAAATGGCACGTGGATAGCTTCCCTGTAAGATAAATAGTTGTATAATTAGGAGTGACCATCGGTAAAACAGAGAAAGAAAGAGCTGCAGAAAGAATCTTAAGAGGTAACCGAGGAATAATCCACTTCGACTAGAAATTGGATTCCAAAAATGCTTCCTGGAGCGTTTTCGCCATAATTCCTTAGAATTGTTAGGCGCTGATGATGATGATGATAATTAGGAAAGTATTAAAGTCTTTTATTAAAATCATAAACTTATATAAGTACGATAGGCGACGCTAAAATCACTAAAATAAAATTGGATCGACTACAAGTTAGCTTGGAAATGCCTTCAGGATCTAATATATCTAGGGAAAACAACACAGTAATCTTACTTTGGGCACTTGGGCTTACTGGTAATAGTGACCTAGTGGTAGAAGAGAACTCACTCGTGTGGCATACAGAGGTGTCCAAGATAGATGAAAAGGTTGGATTGGAAGTGAAGGTAGCGAATTTTCAAATGTCCAAATCCCTTGGTAACGTCCCAACTTTCTTTCAGCAGGAGATACACGCTATAGATATAGAATGCTATAGAATAGCATGTTCACCAACAAAAATGTTGCTATGAGAAAAGCAGAAATAGCAGAATGAAATCTTGTAACAAAACTACAAGATCAAATCTGGCAGTTTCAGATTTGGTTAGAAAAATGTGTAGAAATGTTCAAAATAGAGGATAGAGCAGTCCAGTACTGTTTTCACCAAAATATAGAGTGGTTCATGTAGAGATAATATGTTCTATTACTTCCGGAAAGCCAATGCGGATCACTAGTGAGTTACAAACTTACTTATATAATTCAGTGGCCATTTTAGTAGCATCGCCTATATTCCTACAGTCCATGAGCCAAAATCTAGCGGAAACAGTTGTAGTAAAGGATACGCAATCGTTGACGAATGTTAGAGGTGTGGATCCAGTGACGTCTTCCCATTGCGCTCTTGTTGTTCCACCTGAAGATAATGAAAAAACACGCTTTCATTTTATTCCAAAGGTAGATTGAAATACGTGAATCATTCCACAAAAATATGTAAATTCTTAAAGATCAAATATAAATGCTTATTTTTTGTCGGTATTATTTTCCGTAAAACTGGATAAAAAGAATATTTCAGAGAAGTAAAATATTTTCTTCAGTGGGTCTCATCAGCAGGTCTTGTTTTAAAAAGTTTATTTTCAATATTTAAAGTGAACCAATGGGGAACCTTTGTTTCAGTGCGTCATTAATTTTCTGGATTTTAAGAATGTCGCGAGCATATATTTAATACTCCTATCTGGACAGTTGATACGGCAAATAACATCACTACACTACGGTGCCAACAATATTTCTTTCTCTCTTGTGTTCGTAGATTTTATCCATACTGCGCATGCTAAAACACATTTAGATGCGCAGAACTGACTAAGTCTGCATGAAAACTGTCCATATCTTGGCACAAAAAGAAACAGGAAGGAGTCTGTCATATATTAACTTTAAGAAAAATTTGCGACGAAAGTCAGCCATCTTGAAGCTCCTTGTATGACGGATATTTTATGTTACAGTATGCTGTCAGAGCAATTTTTGCTTGATTGGTTGAATTTTATTAATGGACGGTACGTCCATGGAACCGGAAAATAAAATTGACAATTAGCCGCCATATGCAAGTTTCTTTCTGGACTCAAAGTCATTTTGCATATACTCCTTCCTGTTTCTTTTTGTTCTAAGGTCCATATAGAAATATTAAATATACCATGTCCAGTATAAATATAGGTGCACGTCACAGCTGTCAAATCGGGACTATGTTGCCAAGCATTTAAAATAGTATTAGAATCTAGTAAATGTGAAACGAAGTTTCTCTAATATACGTCTTTTTATTTGACTGCAATACTACGTCTTGTTTGAATGTGGCAACAAAGCGCAATTTTGCCAACATGTAAAATATTTAAGCATGAGTTATGTTCATTTGAAGTTGTATTTGATGTAAAATTAATTACGAAACTTTTCTTAAAGCATTTATTTATTTTTTGTAATAACAAATTGCAATATTTACCAAATTTACAGTGAAAAAAAGATACTGATTGACAGTAGCAAACTAACGAAGGAAGTCAAACGAACAGAGCGATTTGTTCACTTTGATGACGTGCACCTATATTTATACTGGATAAGGTATATATGGTCGCGACTCATTACATGACATTTTAGTTGAATCTGACAGTTGCCAGAATCGTAATCAGCCAAAAATGAATAGATTATTGCATTTTAAAATTTTTATTGTGATTTTGCATTAAAATAATCAATATTTTTTAATAATAATAATTTGAGTGTAAGTTTTTATTCTTTTTCTGCATATCTTGGCATATTTAAAATATTTTAATGAAATAATAAATAAATATAAAATAAATTAATGTCAATAAAATTTTACCGAATGACATTGCGAAAATAGGTACTGCTGTTACAATTTATTGGTTATATAGATTTAGAGTATTCTAAACATTAACCAACATTGACGCACTAGAATAAGGGTTAAGTTTGAACTTTATTTATTATTGATATTTAAATGGCAATAATGCCTTTGATTATTATTTTATCTGAATCATCTCTTACAATGATGATTGACTGTTAAAATGTTTTTTTACATTGAAAAAAAAAACACATTTAGGTAGAATGATTCTTGTATGCTTACTAAATTTTTATCATGCGGTTGTATTTGTATTTAACAGTGAAGACATTGTTTAACACTAGAAGCGCAGATGATTAGTACCCCCCTTGAATTATAATAATTATTGGATTATACTTTATTATTAAACTAATTCGTAAAATATTCCACACACATTTAATAATCAACTTAAAACACATTCTTATTGCTTCACAAACAGTAAGAAAAAAATGAGATAAAAGCCTTTTTGGTTAGTAAATAAAATAGTGACACCTTACTGTATAATTCTTATAAAATTTTAATTCTTCTATGCTGGTAAAATGGTTAATATTCTTATAACAACAAGAAATCAATAATTAATATTCTTTTAAACTGTATTTATTGCAAATAGATTGTTTTGCACATGCTGCACATTCACATCCGACATATTTACAGGAATTGTAGTTTTACAAAAGTAAATTAACATATAACATACATTCAAACTTGCGTATGGGATAAAAATGGCACAGTGGGGCTTCTAGTGTTAAGACCACAGGTCATTATATATTTTTGGTGTCGATGATTTTGATGGCATAGCACAAGACACTAATTTGTGTTTTAAATGCCTTGATCGTTTGATTTGTGTTTCTTCTACGTTCTTGGGTTTGAATTAATGCAAAAATTACTAGTAATTATTAATCAATAAATTGTTTAAAATAAGTATAGGTACGGGTTTTGCTCCAAAAAAAAATAGTTTTTATTGTTTATTTCTGCAAAACATTTCATACTAATAGTTTTCAAGATGCAACAAGAATTGTGCGCCTACAAGATTTGCTTAACTATTCAAAAACTATGTAGAGTAAACGCAAAACAAAAATCGTTGTACGTCATAACTGTGATGTTGCCATATTTTAAAATTAATAAGATAAGTCTGGATTTATCAAGTTTAATAATCATGCAGGCAACTCATATTGCACCAAACATTCAAACTATTTAGCTGATGTCAGTGATGATGACATACTTATTTGTTTTCTTGTGTCATTTCAAAGTTTAGAGATACTACTTTGTTCTCATAAGAACATATTTTTTAATCGTATTAACACCACAGTGTATTAACACCAGTATATGTTTGGCTACAACGCTATAATTGAGGGTTTCAGACGTCTCCATATTGCAGTGGATCGATTTTGGTGCGATCTAGCAGAACATATTAAAAGTAGGTACGACAGAAAAACTAGTAAGTCGGAAACTGTAATTTTAATGTCACTATTACCACAAATATTTTTGTTCCCGACGTTCGTGTCAAAATTTAAATATATTATTTGTGATATTGATAAAAGTGGAGAAATTATGTCACCAACGTCACGAACATTGAAATATCTATGGCAACATTGAGACTAAAATTACAGTTTTCTATCTCGTACCTATTGGTAACATATTCCGCTAGATCGCACCATAATCGATCCACCGCAATATAGAGTCGTTTGAAACCATCAATTGTATTTTTAGAAGCAATATTAAAAAATAAAATTTTGGTTATGTTCATTTTCCTGTTTACAGGCCTAGTCCGGGAATATGAAAACGACCCCTGGTAACTACATAATTTTTTTTATAAAATAAGTTCCAAATATATTTTGAGGAAACATTATTTCTTAAGCACAAAAGGTTAAATAATACATACAGACTAATTTTACCTTGGATTCAATCATAAATACAAGCTTTTTAAAACAACATTTATCATCTGTGTACCCGAAAAACTATTATCTGAAATTGTTTTATTCTTTTAGTTCAAAAAGTAATGAAGAGAGGGTGGAATTGTATTTTCTTGTACGCGTTATGTTGGTTTTTGGGTATGAAATGAATAAGAACCTTTAAAATAACACAAATCAAACATTTGATGAATAATTTTGATCCGAATACAATTTTTCTTGTTTAAATATATTGTTATTTTATCTTTATTGCTGTTATGCAAAAAATTAACTGATTATATGAGTTAAGTTTTATGGTATTGTTTTAAAAGCGTACCTATAAAGAACGGGTGTTATGTTGAAAAATTCAGTTTTTGTGGTTTAGATTTGAACGTATATGGTTTAAGTTTAACTTGTAGTTTTGATTGAATCGTAGGGAGAAAAGAGACCATAGTAACGTGGCCTAAAAAGCTATAAGCATTTTTAAAACATTCACTAAGGCAATCCACAGTTTTTCTTCGACTAAGTGAAGCAATGCAGTGGTCAAAAGCAGCATAAGCAAAGCATTCAGTTAAATTGTTTCAGAAAAGACCAGTCGAATGGCAACTAACTTAGGATTTAACAAAAGTGTCACTTTAAATTCAATCTTTTCGATGTTAGTTAAAGTATTTTTTAAAATTTTAAACGACTGATCTAACGAAGAAGGGTCAACAAAAATTTTTAAAAATAAAAAAGATTGTAACGAACAAATGCAGCAAATCTATAAGGTGAATATTGCAATTTGTGTTTTCGTGATTTTTATCATCTGTTTGTAAAATAACATAAAAGTAACGACTAAAGGCAAAATAAAATATATGAATTCATAGATTCAAAATATCGAAGTGAAGATACACAGTTTTGGGAAATATTTACAGTGTTTAATCCGTGACTACTTCAAGTAATGTATCGATCGCCTCTACGAAAAAGCGAATTTTATATTTTATAACAAAATTTCCCGGACTAGAGGAAATATTTTCAGTACTTGATTAGTCAGGCTAGTAAATGTCTTAAGAAAATTTCGATCATGATCATGCTTAAATTAAAAAACATACTTCTAGGACAAATACCGTTTAGATCTGAACTCAAGCAAATGTTAATACCAATTATTATTTGATATATTCAGTAACTGCGTACATTCATTTCTCAAAAATACCTAACAAATAAAATGATTAAAGATAAGACATTCTAAAAGGGGGCAGCCCACAAAACTTTCAGTTAGTTACCTTTGAGAGATCTTTTCCGAAACACCCCTGGGTACGCACGTGAAAATTTTCAACAATTGCGCATTAGTTTTTACCAGAAAAGTGACATCATGACGTCATTATGAAAATGTTACTAACCGTTTTATTTTCAATTCTGAACCTAGCGACTTCCATACAAAATTCTAAATGGCAACAAATCACGTGTGAGGCTCATAGAATCAATTAATAATCTCCGGACGTAAAATGGTATTAAAACGAAAGAAAACTTTTTAAATTCTAAGTAAACAGATTGTATGTTTTTTTATTTTTTCCCTAAACTACAGGCCAAAATGTATTATTAAGGTGAAGATAATAGCATAAAGTTAACACCAAAACGAAAAAATAGCCGGCCAATTAAATAAGTTTCGGCCATTTTGTCGAATCTGACTTTAGCGCATGTTTAATCTAAGTAATGGAATTAGCAACTGGAGAAGACGTGAACGACATAAATCAGCTATTAATAATCTGTTTAAAACGTGAATATAAAGCTGTACATAATTTCTGATGTTAATTTTTTTTATTGAAATATTTATTACAAAATTATAGAACGTAAATCGAGGTGTTCAGAACCTACCTCAGTGCCTACCAAAGTGCCAGGAAATATATTAGTATACATAAATTTCCCAAAATACCAATGGGCTTTATACTATAAATACCCATCACGTCTTCTCCGCCATTTTTGATGACGTCGAAGCGCCCCCTACGGCAAATGGAATTTCCTAATTAACCGGAATGACTGTCTAGCATTTTGCACAAAACTTTGAAGATTAAGCGTATTTATTGGAATAAAGTCTTTGACCCTAGTCAATATGGAAGATACCCCCAAAACAATATATTGATTAAATCATATTATATCAATTATATATACAATTACTAATGTACAATCGTTAACAATGGCTCGTAATTGTCTGGTTGCTATAACCTTTCTTTTAGTTTGTTTAAATAAAATGCTATGACCTATCTAAAGCAATGACGACAGTGTCGTCGCAATAATGTGGCTTACTATTCAATCTGGCAAAGCGGCACACCAACAATTTATATTTTTAACAAATTAAGTATTATTTTGAATCATGTAATAGAATTTTCACTGGTCCAATGCCGAGAATTTTGGTATAATCCTATTCCATTTATCATACAAAGAATAGGACATGTAACAATAAGCTAGAGAAGAAGATTGATGGGTAACCAAAATGCTGCCATTTTGGCAGTTTATATATTTAATTTAATTGAATAAATGTTAGCAGTGTCTTTACTGTAATTGCATACAAAATATATGAATAAAATTGGTTTACTAATCAATATACAAAGCTGGAATTAATGTTGTTGCTTACTTTACAATTCTGTATGGAGTATATTAAATGTTTTGATAAGTTTAACGCTATTCCTCACTGATTTTTTAAAATGAACCGCTATTTTATTTATTTTACTTATAATAAAATCTTATTGTATTGCCTGAAGTCATTTTTGATTGTGACGTCACAATGACGTCATTCGTTTGATTGAAAACACAAAGCACGAGGCTGGCAAACTCTGTCCCTGATTTTGAATTTATTGTTCCCCGCAAATATTCTGCAGATTATTGTGATTTTTGCCAAAATCTGTACAAGGAATAGCTGACTATAAAAGTATATTTTTTTTATCTACACTTATATTTACTCAAATGGTTTAACTAGATTTTTAAGCATATTTACATGCTTGCAGGTTGGTTCTGTAAATCAATTATCACAACTGAAGGTAGGTTTGTTTGTTGTTAAATGTTTGTTGGAAAAAAAGAGCTTTGGTTCATGAAGATGAACCAAAAAATAAAGCCTTAATCAGAGAGGGAGGTGGAGTTTATTATTTGAACACTGCCAAAGTAACATTTTATGACTAAGAACAATTCAATTATTAAATTAAAACAAATCTACAGTCATCTTAACAGTTTACAGAACAGACCTGGTAGGTTCACTATACTATAAAAATGTCTATTCTAAAAAGTACTTATTAAAAAAAAACTACAAATCTATCCTACATTTTTACTTATCTACCGCTTGTAACAAAAGCTTGCCAACCCCTTAACGACAAAAAACAATTTACAAAAAAAAATACAGGGCACAACACAACATCAAGACAATAATTTGTTTGATGGTAATGAAAATTTAAAAAATAAATAAATAAAAAAATTTAAAAATAACCATTTGGGGATTTGTAACACTGTTATGAGTTTACAGGCAACAAGAATATTTTATTGTTTTTTGTATTTTATTTAAATTATTAAGTCATACTTTGGGTTAAGTAAACAGTACATTAATTAAGTGAAGCAGACTTTTTAGCATATTTAGACAAGTAATATTTTAAACGTTCAACCAACCTAGTTGGACTAAATACATTTGAGAAAATGCAAAGTTCTAAGATCTAAGTTCTTAGAAACAGAAAGGTTGTCTGCTTCCTTGTTAACAGGATTAACAGAAACACAATTGGTTGGCAGCAATAGCAATAGATGAGAATCACATCAATCAATCTATTAAGAATAAAAAGCTGGAAGAATGAATCCAATAAGTAGCTTAACAGGTACGAAAGAATAATTACTTTAAAATTAAATAAGTTTTAATTATCTATTGAAGTAAAATTTAAGTCACGATTAAATAAACCGTTCTTGGTGAAGAACGTCAAGAACTTCAGCAATCCTAATTGATGTTTTTAAAGATCCAAATTTACAATTGTAACAACTAATTTACTATATTATCCAAATCTTTTATTTACTCAAATTATTTTTACTACTTGTTCCATAGCATAGATTTCAATAAAAAGTAATATCCTTGTTGACATTGACTCTTATATTTTACATTTAAACATTTTGTAATCCCTAAAAGTGACTGAGATAGATAATGGATAAAATAGTTCTAAAAACATTTCCATACTACCTCTATTTATATGTTTTGAAATCTATTTATTTAAAACTAATGACATTCCTTTGTGGTAAAAAATATGTGGTAAATATTGTACAAAGTTTTTTTAATGCCAAAACTGTAGTACAAATAACAAAATGGAACACAACTAACTAAACAAAGGAAAAATAATATTTATTCATTATCCATCCACACATGAATCAAATCCCTCACTTTTTATTTAGTTGTATGAAAATGATAAAAATATCCCCCAAATTATACATACCGGTAATTGAACAAAGCAGCCTTAATGTGGGAGCAGATCCAGAGTATTGGTTTATCATCCCTTGAGAATGAGCACGAGGAGCAGGCATGCTAAGTGTGATGGCTTTATGGAATTTTCTTCTTCTTGGTTCGACTGTTACTACAGGAGATACGGCTACGCCATGTCCGAGAAGTTTTGCCGTTAGTTCTGGATCTATCGGTTGGGCCTGAAGATAAATGGGGCGTATGCAATAAGCAGCATTTTTTATAGATTTAAGACGAAATAATATGTCCAAATTAAAATAGAAAAATTAATCTATAGGTATATAAATTTTTACTACATTATTTTTAAGTGGAACAAGAACGGCGATTATAACGTCCTCCGGATAGTTTCTTTGTTGTCAAAAAAGAATTTGTTCAATATAATCTTGTAATTTGTTAAGAGCGCAAGCTGTATACTATTTTAAGTACTGATAAGTCTTTAAACTTTATAAGTTAATTTAATTTAAAAAAAAATTGTAAATCCACTAAAGTTAAAAATATGGTATTGCAAGGGAATGGTAACTTTTATCTGATACTGAAGCACCATTTGCAATCTGTACAATCTCTTAAAGAACTTTATTATTTTATTGATGTTGCAATGGTATGGTAACTTTAATCTAATGCTGCAGTACCACCTGAAATGTAAAATGTGTAATAATTTCTTGTGATAATCACAAAATTAGATTTATTATTTCATCCCGTTTAATTTGTAAGATGTAGCAACAGAAGACTATCCAAAACAATATTGCTGCAAAGTTTAGTCATTAAATTTTGCAAGACTAGAACAGAATGACCACAATGAATGGAGAATGTATCTGACAAAGGACAGTAGACACATTTACCACCTGTTGTAGTTTTCCTAAAGTACCATTTGTGGCAGGACATAAAATATTTTTTGGTGTAATGTCCTTCTCTATTCTCACTGCTACGTAGGAACAGGACCTTCGAATTATGATAGGACTACTGACTGAACATAGTCGCCTTAATGGGCATATGAAAACAATTGGACTGGCAGAGAGTGCAGACTGCAGATGAGCTTCCATCCATCAGAGGTATAGGACTGATAGGACGACTATAAGCTAGGAGTGAGCCACAATAGATCTTTCAGATCACAGGAGGAGCAGGACTCACATAGAATCTAACCTAACTTGCACAGTGATTCTCTTCCGTACCTTGTAACCAAGAGCATTTCTTCTCAGTGTCATAAATATGTATTGGGAAACCTTCACATACAGATAGAATGTTTATAGAGGTTACCTCTACTTCCTAAAAAGATATTATTCAGAGCATCTTGTGTATATTTTGTGCCTAAATAGATACTCTGTTACTTTTGATGTCAGATCTGTTATTAATTCCTTCCTGTTTCAATCCTGTTGATCTTTTTCAGAATTCTTGAAACGTATTGCAAATTTATTCATATACAACTTTCAAGCCATAGAAGGGTTCTGGTTTATAAAAGAGTTTCGCTGCGCCCACTTCCAAGCAGCCTTATGACTGCTTGACTGCCTGAGGATATGGCGATGATCCTTCCTTATACTTATCTGTAGCTGTAGCTATATACATCAATGTAGCAGAGACAAGTAAGTTTACCAGAGGAATTTTATATCTAAGAACTCTGTACACGTTGAGTTCCTTGGATGCTGACAATAGAGCAGTCGTGTGTTCGCCAGGTTTCAGCATTGGTGATCAAAAAAGTTATGTTGTAATGGGTGCCATGCACATTAACATTTCCTATCCAAATTTGACAACCAGCGGTTACCATCTACTTCTAAAATTAAAAGAATATCTTCCTGGAATTCGCTTAGCCGATAATAAGAAAGTTATAAATAAATCTATTAAATATGAAAAAATAAAGACATAAGTAGTTAAAATCGCTATCAGCGTCTTTTATGTGAACACAAAGTATGTTTAAGTTTATTAGTTCAGGAAAGAAACAGTTTTCTCTGTTCACGGTGGGAGATATTTTTTTCAGATAGTGTACACGGCAAGACTCATCATAAAGTATGTTAACGGGAGTAGACAAAAGTGTAGGAGAAGAAGTTTGTTATCAAGTGGAAGTGTTTCAAAATTAAAAAATAAGAGGTAAGGGTGTCATAGAAGAAATTTTGGTCTGAGTGTGGTTTTCCGAGATCACAACTCACCAACCATTTAATTTAGAGCGCTTAGGTTTTACACATATTAGTTGTGAGAGTGGATGACTGAAGGGGCGTTATCTAAAGACAGCTGCATTGATAATAGTCTAATAACAGACCTCTAACTTGTACGTTTTCGAATGATGAACATTTTTCCGACTTATCGAAATCACAATGATTAAGGATGTACATTTTTTACACTACCTGAAAAATATCTTTCTCCGTGTAGTACAGAATGTTCCCATTCCTACTTTTCTTTGACTGCATTTAGGTTTAAATGAGTAGTGACCATGACAATAATATGTGATGCTGATAGACACCAGAACAGCAAAAGCGTATACTCACCTTAAAAGAGAAAAACAGCAAGACAGGAAGAAAGGATAAGGAAGAAGGGTGTGACACAAAGCAAGGTTCGACAGCGAACATAAAAAACAATAGCTGTGTAGCGTGCAAAATAAAAACAAAACAAATAAATGAAATGAAGAGATGATGTTATGATATAAATAGAATTTTTTTTGAGCATGGAGCCCAATAAAATAGTTAAAGATCTGTTTGAGTTTATGCGCCAATATCTGCGAACCGTGCTTTGTTTTTGTCAACTTTTGGCTACGACATTTTGTTAAGTTAACCACAGTAAACGGCCGGCTACAGATTTTTTCACATACAAAATTTTCTTGTTGCAAAATTTTTATTTGTTACTTTTGTTTTCTAACCGGATACATTATATTTGGTAAAACTACACAAATCGGAAAAAGTCTAGAAATATTTTTGTAATAAAAGAAACTTAATAAAAATAACATCTAGCGCACGGTTAAATTCAATTATAATGGTAAAATTTTATCATTTGTTTTTGAGGAAGATACAGAAAACCATTAAAAATTTATAATATTTTGTTTTCGATTTCATTTATCTATAGGCCTTCTCCAAGTTATCATGCAACAAATTGATGTAGCTGAGCGCATAGGAGTATCCCAGAAACTATTTTGACGGCGTTTTCGTGAACCTTAACAACATCCGGTGCATGGATGCATCGCACCTACAGCTCAGGACTGTATTTTTATGTAACTATAAGACAACAATCTACAGTCACATCTCCTGAATTGGTTATAGACGTAGAAATCGTCTCCATCAAGCCAAGACCACTTAGGTCCATCCAATTGCGCTGCAAGATTGAAATCGTACTAAGAATTTCCAAACTTTAATTAACATTATTGGGCTACAGGTTTATATATAGGTACCAATTAATAATTATTTGAATAAGATTATGAAGGTAATCTAGAAATGTGAAACGTCTAAGACATATCCAGGAAGATGACAAGTTCAGTGTGGTATGGAATGGAATAAAGATCAGTGGAAGAAGATACATTATTTTTCCAGAACGCTTCCTTCCATTTCCGTTCATCTCATGCATAATAATGCACTCCCAGTCAGAGGGAATCGACATATTTCCATGGTCAGCACAATCCCCAGACCTATATGGGAACATATATTATGTTCCCATACATGAAATTGCTCCACGCCATATTGGCAACAAGCACACTCCCTTTCACTTTCAAGAGCGTCTGATTGCCGAATGGACAAACAAACCCCAACAAAACATCGACAATCTTATATTGAGTATAGCCATAATAATTCAATGTGGTGGTCATACTTTTAATAACAATTATTTTTGTTAAATTAAAAAAGTTTCTGGTACCGGTAAAAAATTCTCCTTGCAGACAATCATTAAACTTTGTCCAATATTAAAAAATATCCGTAAACTTTTCCGATGTGTGAATTAATTAAGATTAAACTATATTGATTTACTGATAACACGAATCAAGTTCTTCGAGCGTATATACGAGTACTAAGAGACAGCAAACAATAGTTATTGTTTTGTATCACAGGGGAAACCGTCAGACACTACAGCCAATGTCGAATCGTTTTTAGGTGGTTTGAAATTAATACCTTTAAAATACATTTTGAAACATGTAACAAAAAAATTTTTTAGACTTGAATTTAAGTAGTAATAGCAAATATTTATGCATTTTCTTATTTTTAAACAAATGTAAGAGACGCTAATGCATATTTACTTGTAAAACGACCTTGATTAATTTTTATAATTATATTTACAAATTACACAAACTTTCACCATATAATATATACTCAAATTGATTTAAAAAATGGCTTTAAAAAGCAATATCCAAACACTATTAAATTGTTAAAATAACTACATCCAAAACAAATTGACAATAATGGCAAATATGATAATTCGACTTGACGTGCATTGCTGGACACTATATGACATTTATTTCCCCCCCGTGATACAAAACAAAGCTCATTTGGACGCTGTATCTAGGTCAGTATATGTGCTTAAAGCCTTGAAAAATAGTTATCTCGAAATACCTAGATCACGATACTTAAATTGATAAGTATTAGCTTTATTCCAGTTTTAAAAAGGGTGTTATTTGAATAAAAGCAAGTAACTAACGATGGTTTAGAGAGCTTAAAAAATGTTGTAGCCAAACATAAAATATTGGTGATTATCTTGATAAAAATGAAACGTTAGTTTATTAGTATAACTGAAATTTTATTGGGCACTCATACTGTATACATCGAAGAATTAGTGTTAGAAAAACCAGTGATGAACTTACTATTATGTATTCTAATTAATATTATGTAATGTAATTAATCGCCATGTTTTTCTGCTTTAACTAAATGCTGTTAAAACTTGTCAATAACGACAACAGTCTAATATGATACCATCACAACTTTGAACTAAAGTCAGAGAAATTAACAAGAATGTATGAATTGTGTAGAATACTGTGCAACCAATTATTTGTAAATAGCTTTTCAAAATTGTTAAAGTCGATTACGTAATTAATTCAGTGATTTTGGCACATTTTCAATATCATTAAACAGAATTTTTTTAATAAATTCAGAGGCGTAAAATATCTACACCTTTTATGTGTATATTATGTATTATAATAGGTAATACTACTCCGATAATGTTGCAGTTAATTAGAAAGATATTGTGTCTCTATTATTAACTGTATTTGCCATATTCTACAATTTCCATACATAACGTTAATGGCTAAGTGAAAATTATATAGATACATGAAAAGTAACTTCAGTGCGATGGAAAATAAAGTACGTTGTAGATTCTATCAGTTAACTTTAACACACGATTCTTCCAGAATTCTTAATTGTCTTATCAAAAATTAGAAACTGGAACTAAATTAACATTAAAATGAAATGGTAACGAAAAAAGTAGAAATTATATTCATATTCATTACCAAGTATTCGATGAAGAAAGGACATGGCCTTAGTAGAAGATATGTATTTGCTGAATCAAAACACTGGCATCACTTTGACAATTTGACACTGAAATATTCCTAAATCTTTTCTAAATCTTACTGCTTTTGAGTAATTGAGAAGTAATAAACATTTATTTATTATTACTAAAAGTATTGTTTGAATTAATAGGTGAACACAAATAATGAACACGAGGGCTATTCAGAAACTAGGGAACGTATCCGTCTGACGCCACTAGGCGCGCGGCGATCACGTATGTTTTGGTGTGCGCGTGCTCGGAAAAACCGATAGAAATTCATCCGCAACTGAGAGAAGTGTATGGCAACGACGCAATGAATTAAAGTTCAGTGCGAAAATGGGTCCATGCAGAATATGGTATGAGAATAATAATATAGCTAGTAGTAAGCCTGCTGACTGAAACTGAAAGAAGGAAACTTAAAATATAGGCTCTGGAACAGGGAACCAGAAAGAGCCATATAGTCTGTCTATGGACAATCCAGAGTTCAACCAGATGAGTACTATACCTATCTGACAAAGAACCGTTACAAAATTGTACCGAGAAGCAATATACACACAATGTGCACAATAAATCCATGGCAGTGACAAGAGACCCGAAGAAAGTTACCAACATATTCAAGGCATGAGATTGGACACAAGCCGTAACGCTGAATTTTGTTGGAAAACCACTTGACCCTAGACTTTAAACTTTTTTACCTCAGCTTCCATTCTGTTCTAGCAAGTATTTGCATTTTAAAAAATTCCTTATGAACATCTTTTCTTTCTCCTTTAATATAGTGAGTCATGAAGACCAACCCTAGCTTGGTCTACATTTTGCTGAAGTCCTTGGCTTGTTTTTCTATCTTTCAATTTACGTTTACTGATGAGAAAAGCTTAATATTTTTATTTCCACATTTTTCTTTTTATCTTTACCTTCATCCTGAAGAAAAAGCCATCGTTAAAACTGTAGCAAATATTTAAAGCATATATTAATTTTTGCTTTAATAAATATGTTCCGCCGTTTCATCCTCATCCTGACAGAATCTGCTGTCCGCACTCTCAGTCCAATTGTTTCCATATGCCCATTAAGGCGATCTGTTGACATCTATTTTTAGAAAGACCTCTTACAAATGCCTTTGTCTACAAATGCCAAAAGCCTACGCTATCCTAGAAATGCTTCAAGGCCTATAAATATTTCTTCTGCATCTTTCCTGGCTATAAGGTCCGCTTTTTCGTTCCCTTCAATGCCAGTATGTCCAGGTGCCCAAAGTAAGGTGACTGTTATTTTCCCCTAGATCCTAAAGGCATTTCCAAACTAACTTGATTTGTTTCCAGTGATTTCTAGCTGTCGAAAATGATCTCTATAGTTTTCCTATTCTAGTCATTCTTGAGCAGCTCCTGCAGACATACCTCTGCTTGGACAATAGGCGATTGGACTAATATTGGATTTTGAACTACATCATCGTATTGTATTAATTTTTGTATTCCTTCAAAACCATTATAAATGCGATTTATGAGCCTATTCGTGGTTCGAAATCATGAAATTTCATAACCTATTTTAAACAATCCATGACAGGACGCCAATTTGTATTCATGATGACGTCACTTGTTAGGGGGTGTCTTTATTGATCTGTTGATGTTCCATTTACACTTGACATCCGATTTTGCCAAATCACCTATTAAAAACAAGTTAACCGGAAATTTGTCTTCATAAATTCGTCAGAAATTTGGCAAAATCTTATGTTATTCTCTTTCTTTCTTGGTTGAGAAGTGTGCTGCCATGTTGTCACGTTAATAAAGCTAAATGTCCTCAAGTATGAATTACCACCTAATGCTTAATAATTAATGTTCAAAACATCAATATTTGAGAATCAATTGTGATTATTTTCTGAAACTTAAAGAAATTTGCTGATTTATTTTGACAAGTGGCAACAGTGTTGTTCTCTTCTCCTTCTAATTAAATCTTGACGTCACTTGCTGTGTGCGTTTGACTATTATTTTGACTTCATTGGTGATTTAGAGTTCGTATGATCAATAAAAAAATATTAAATAGCCTAATATTCATGTATATTATTTAAATATAGATTTAAAAAAAATAGTCCTCTCGCCTATTAGGGATAGGTTAGCCAAGGTACCAACTGTAAAAACGAATGTAGTTGTTGTGCTCGCAATAATTCAAACAATACTGTATTTGGCAGTTTTGGGAATAATTTTCTCATGGAAAAATATGTTATAAGTTGCTTGGAAACTATTTAACTAGTTTGTCCCAATCAGACCACTTAAAGTTCTACTAACGTAAATATAAAACAGTTATTTTTGTCCTTCGGTGTTTAAAAATTCAACTGCAATCTCCACAACGTTACTTTAATTGAGCATTACATGATTTGATTTACAAGTTAAGTTAATATTTGTCCTATTTATGTGTATGGTTAACGTGAATTCGCTAATGAAGTTGTTTATTGTCGTGGTTTTTAAAATAAGATTATTTTAAACCTTGCTCGTTTAACATACTCCACCGAAATCGGTTTTGTGTAAATTTAAGTCAATTAAGTTTAAATGGAATATTTAGCGCAAGGCATAACACAATCTTAAGATCCAAACACGGTCGAAATGTGGAAGCGGAATTCGAACAAACAGAAAATCTACGATTTGCTTTTAAAAATCTACTAAAATATTTTGTACTATGCCAATTTACATATATTAATAACTGGTTACAACACGATGCAGCGGTTACTTAAATTATTACGACAATTTTATTAAATATTTAATATGTAGGCGTCACTATTATGTAATTATAATCAAAAGGGATATAATATATTCTCGGGAGGTAAGTCAGCTGTTCATTTATGTCGTGTTGTACATGTAATAACTAAAATAAATTGGAATGCCGCTAAACAATCGTGTCAACTTGTTGATGAAATGATAAACTTGATTACAATGTGCATTACTGCATCAATTACACTACCGGTAAAATAACATTAAAAAAATCAAAGAATATATCGCAAATTACATAACCTATACCGACGATGCTTTTTACCATTGTTACTGATACTATTAATTGCTAAAATTTTTTAAACAAGTCTGATTATTAGTTGTAGGGTATGGTGAACTATAATTCGCAGGATGTTTTAAATAAAGCTCAATCTGCACCAATGTTCAGAAAACTTTAAAGATGAGACTCATATAATTGTTTATCAAAGACGATAAATTGTCTATTATAGTTTGTAAATTGAGCTGCCGAGACCGTCAATTTTCGCCCAGGTGTGTATTACATTTTTTCATTTAAACAAAATGTATTCTGATTTGAAATGTAAAAATTCTTTATTTTAATTATAATACAAAATTATTAATATTAATTTCGGCCGTCGAAGATGCCAGAGACTAGTTTTGAGTTTGGGTGTAGTTTCAGATGCAGATGCACCAGCAACAATCTTTCTGAAAATTTCCTCTTGGAACGCTGTAACTCTTACATAATAGTCAACCCTTACCTCGGCAACTGTTGAGGATTTCACCCTCCGTGCTGTATTAATGACAGAATATGGCCGGCATTGACCAAAAGTATTATAGATTGCCGATAACAATCGCGTTTCTAATAGACTTCCTGGAAAGGGATAAAATATCTTTGGTTCGTCCCAGATCAAGCTCTGGCCATACCTGTCAGGACGAGGTGCAGGAAATCTCCTCCCGCCATCTAAGGTTGGTGTGGCGGAGTGCTTCTTTCCCTGTGACCCTTATTTAAGGTTTTGCAGCATTGTATAGTCACCTTTGAGGTCAGGTAGACTGGGTTAAAAGATTTGATGACACCTTAGCTGTTACTTAGAATGGATAAAACATTGGACACAAGCCAAGTTTAATGTACCCAATTGGCTGTTTCATTTAGAGCTACCATTTTAACTTGGAAAACATTGCAATGGTCCAGAAAACGAAATTATTGAGAGGTGACAAGCCCCAGCAATTTCAGTAATTAAACAGAATAATACCAATAATACACCAAAATCATGGAGGGATGACGAAGAAATTTGTTTATTTCATCTTGACCAAATATTCTACATTTTTGCGCTTTGTACCGAAACGGATTTTTTTTTCAAAAATACAATAATTTGCATAATTTTTATACGCAGCTTTACTAATAGAAAAATAGACCAGAAGAACATTTTCTGGGAGATTCTCGACATTCCTAACGAATTTTCATATAAAATTGTTGATTTCTGGAAGAATAAATCCAACGTGGCCTTGAATGAATTAATGAATGGCGGGGTGGCTGACGCCACGCAAGTAGGCCCTTCGGGCCCTTTTTGCCATATCCCAGGTTCAGAGTTGAGGTTTTTGCTCTGCTTAGCTCGGGTCTGTAGCAGGATTTGTTGGCTCTCTGCCTGGCAAGTTCATTTGCCCGCTCGTTGCCCACTACACCACTATGTCCCGGTACCCATAATAGGGTTACACCCCGTCTTGAGGCCAGTCTGTCTAGGGTATTTGCGCATTCCTGGACTAGTGCTGTGCTGGTCCTGCAGCTACAAATCGCCTTTAGAGCGGCCTGGCTATCTGAGCAAATGCTGACGGGGCTTCTTGAGTTGTCCCGTTCTTCTATTAGTTCTGCTGCTTTAAGGATGGCAAATATTTCTGACTGGAAGACCGTGGAGTATTTACCAAGAGCGTAGCTCTTTCGAACCCCTACGTCCTCTATCAGAACACCTGCTCCTGACCTCTCTTCCATGCGAGAGCCATCTGTATAACATACTATGCTCCCTGGGGAAATTCTACTTGTTCGTCACCCCACTGCCCCATTGGTGGGATTAAGACCTTGTACTTGTTTTCCATTCTTACTTTATCTGCTCTTGGGACAGCTTTGTGAGCAATTTTTTGTAAAGTTCGACGAACAAAGTATGGACATAAACATTATTCAGTTTCAAATGGATTAATTTTGGTATACATGATAGTGTACAAAAACGATGTATGATGATGATTCTGACATATCAAACATGGAAAGGTTCTGCGAAATTCTGTAATAATTTAAGTAACTGCACGCTGCTAGGTCGATAAAAAAATTAACATGAGTATAATTTTTCAGAAAAATGACTAGAACACTCACGACTAGCTTGTTTTTAAAAAAATACGTTGTACTTTTTCAGTTAAAATATGAAATATAAAATTTCTAAACGTGTTCAAAATCTTTTTTAATTGCTTTCAAAAAATACTAACAAATTGTATTTACAAATTGTATTTGACCTGTGTAAAAATTAAAAAATAACACTTTGTTTTCATGATTGATACACTTTTTTCATTAAAATATCTACACATTTAGAGTGTATTTTGTAAAATTTACATTTGGCTGGTTAACATTTCCGATTTTTTCCTTCCTCAGGACAATTTCTAAATAGATTCTGGTCCAACATAAAATTTTAGGTTGCTCATGTCTTTACTGGTATTAAAAATATATTTTGTATATTTTAGAAAAAATCATATACCAGTAAGTATTCGAGATTATTTCATGCATCTGCCAACCACTTCTACCCTAATAATGATACCTAGTCTCTTCTATCGTTATATTTAAACATAACCTTAAAAATGTATCAAACATCGATTTAAAACATTCACCAAACCAAGGACCATCGTTTCTTTTTCGGTATGTGGTTAACAGTAATTTTTCTCAATTTTTCCAAAGGTACCCCTTTCCGAGGTTTGAATAAATTTACCTGAAGGCCGACTTTGATTTTTTTCGTTAGCGCCCCTTCCGGGAAGACTGCTTGAACTTGAGGCACCACCGTACTGGACACCATCCCGCCCTCGGGACCTATCGCATGCACTTCTTGGCGTACTCTTGAGACCACCGCGAAATATTGGGGGAAATCTTGGGTCACTATTCTTGTTATTCTTCCCGAAGACACGTCTTCCAGTTGACTCAGATCTGAAACAAAAAAAAATTTTCAAAATGTATAGAAGATCATATTAAAATAACAAGGTTATCCCTTGATCCGAAGACCTTTTGTGGTCAGCACAAAATATCTTACAAGTGATCTGGTATAGCCAAATGTTAAAAAGAATATCATGTTTAAATAAAAAACTTACCGTCTGCTTCAAAACTATCATGCAAGACTTGATTTAGGATTTCTTCACTAGCATCTACAGAATGTTCTTTCCATGATTCGCCATTATCAGACCGAAGTATCACAATTTCACGTTCTTTGCCCCGCAGAGCAGCAAAATGAGGCACTTCTATTATTACTGGCCTGGAAATAAAAATCAAATCAAAACAAAAAGCTAAAAACATCAAAAACAACAAAGTAGTTACACCACGAAGACTTAAGTGCATTTCAGTTGGTACTCCATGATTTAGTACTGATGTTCTTAGTTAGAGATATCAATGTTAGAATCAGATTTTAAATTAAATGCAGCATGAGCTGTTCATAATCCAAATTCATCAAGTCAGAAGACCAAATTATAAAAATAAGTTGTCAATTTTTGTAAAACCACGAAAGTACTGTAGGAGAGGTTGCTCAGTGCAGGGCCCACAATAGACCTTTCAAAACATCAAAGACTGTATATATTGGATGAAGAACGTGAGGAGTTGGGTCAGTAGGAAGCATAATTCATCTAATCAGGTCTAAGTGTAGAACCTTCTGAACCTACAAATACAGAACAACGAAACTAGTTGAAAGTGTCATTCAATTTAGCTACTGATGGTTACTTAACTTACAAAAAGTCTTAATTCTTTATGTTATTGGAACTAAAACTTATAATTATTATGTCAACTTTTACAGTAATGCATGTTTTGTTGGTTAATTATTTCCTAATAATAGATGCCAAACCAATGTGTTAACATATTAAAATATGGAAATTGTATACTAATTCTTTTAACTGTGTCAATTCACACATGTGTATGGTTTATTACAAAAGCGAAAGCTAGTGTTACTCCAATATAACTGAAAGAAAACCTTGATTCCCGAGTTTTTGGCAAGATTCCAAAGGGAGCAATATGAAAGAAACTCTTCCGAACAAAAGCCGAGGATATAGTGACCTGAGACCTGTCATTAATGGGACAGAAGGGCGAAGAGATTCCTGCTTCTCCATATGAATGCAAGGGAAGAACTGTTTTCGATAACAAAAAAGGTAAACAGCAGATCTTTAGGAGAAGAGGTCATACCTATGATAGTTGAGGTCACGGTCAAAAGAAAGAATGTAAAACGAATTGCACCTAACATAACCTAATCATTGTATCAGGATTTTGTGGAAATCAATAAACCGCAGCAAGTAAAACAGATCAGGGTTCAGTGAAATAGCGGAACATCCTCCTATTACAAGAAGAAGAAAAATTGAATAAAAAAAGTATAAAGAAGAGTGTGTAAATAACAGTATGACAAATATTACTAAATATTATACATAAATTAACTTCAAATTTATTAATATATTCTTAGTATATCTTTTTCAATTTTGCAAAACAAATAATACGACTTACCCTAAAAATCTGGCGCCCACAGGCCCCAATTCCAAGACCCTGCTGGCTAGTGCTTCTCCTTCCATCAGCGGCGGCGGATGGGGCGTTCTTTGAGGCCTCACATATCGGCAGGTGATTCTTGTGGGGCTTGGGGCGCACCTCGGTGGCACTATCACTCTCACACCCGAATGTCGGCAACCACGCATCGCACCTCCACGAGCATCAACAAGGAACGAAACGAGAAAACTGAAAAGAAGATACCGCAAGTTTTAGTTTACCTCATAATAAATAAAACACAGATGTTAAAATTGAATAAAACATTTTTGTTTGTTCCTAGTTGACAATTGAAAACGTAAGTGGATAAAGGTGTCATAAAATAGATAATTTTTGACCATTTTATTTCATTTAACATAAGATTGAAAAAAAATAACGGATTTTGAACAAAATTTTATTGTAATGCAAAAGGAACATTAATTGAAACAATGAAGAAAATTTACTAATACGTTCTTTTGTTTAATCTTAAATAAGCATCAGTATGCCAAACAGCAATATATTAATGTGTTTATTATCTCTTTTGGATTTTCAGCATTTTGTTCTAATATCTCGACCATCTATAGTCGGGGTTAACAAAGTTCAGCTGCAGATTTTTTTTTCCTTGAATAGTGAGACGTTTCTGCAAGAAAATGATTAATATGGCTCACAATGCAGTTGATAACTTCATAACTTATCTTATGCAGCCGATTTTTGTGAATGTCAAATATAACATAAATACCTTTATCCACTAAAAATATACGCTGTATTTGTGGCATGACGCCTTTGTCATCAAAAAATGTCTCTAAAATATTTCAAATAATTGCTATCCAATTGCATATTTTTAATTAAAGTTCTAGAATGCGGAAAAATTAGTTGGTTTGTTTTGAATTAAAACTGTTTTAAAAAGTTTTTTCTATACTTTCGATTCAGTTTCATTTAATAAAAGAGAATATATTTGATTGCTTAAAACTTTCTAAAAAATTAATAAAACCAAACCACAAAATTTTTATTAAATATACAAAGTATAACGCTACTATTTTTGGCCATTATCAAGCTAGAAGGGAATTACATTACAAACATACACAATTACAAGTTAAAAAATTTTTTTAGCCTGATTTTGGTTCCTAAATACACCGACAATAGTAACGTTATACTACCATGTTTATATCTAATAAAAACTTGACATTGACATTGGTTTTTTCCTTCCTTCATTTACCAAGAGTAATATTTGTTTAATTTTTTAAAAAATATATTCAATTAAGCAACCTTAACAAAAAACCAACACACGTTTTTACAGTGAACTTGTCATGCAAATATTTTTGTTCGCTTTTTTTCTGGTTTGTTTATTTTTTACATCTGCTACCGATTATCATTTCATCTACTGGAATAACCTTGTTAAAGAACAAAATAATAGTCGCATTTGTTGAAAGTGTACGTAAATATATAAATTAAGAGATGATATCATGACTGGCTGCACAACAAGGAGAGAATGAAAACGATTTATAAATTCTGAAAGTCCAAAAAAATGTGTACATGCGGTATGTTAAAGAGATACTTAGCTGGCTTTTATTTTAAGCTAAAACAGTTAGTATTAGGATTAACTTAACCATTTTTATCAACAAACGTTACACTTTTATTACGTTTTGCTAACAAATGTCGGATAAACCGGCAAATATATTATTATGTTGGGTACACGTCGAATTATAACCCAATATAATGTTCCCTATCCTTGGATAGTTTGCTTAGTTCAAGAAATGAATGGATATGGACATTGTTCGCTTTGACGAACTTAATTTTAGGTAAAATTTCTTTTATACTATTTGTAAATTTGGGGGGTATGCAATATTTTAAACCCTTATCTAAAAATTTATTATTTGAATCCATCAGACACCAACTAAATAATATAATTTAAAAATAAGCAAAATTTACCGCGATATTCAAAGAGACAATACGACGTAAACGGCGGACTGACCAGAATGAATCAGTAAGGGCTACAATTATTAGTATAGTTAATAGGACAATTTTCAAACACAAATTTGTGTACTGCGCCGGTTGACGTCACAGGTCTACTCAGAATCCACGGCCTCTACTTCATTTTAGGCAAGATTCACGACTAAAGCAATAAAAGAGTGTATGATGAATCTATCTGTTACAACCTCTTCCATTTCTTAGGATGGACTGGGAGTGATGGAAACTTATTTTTGGATATCTCACTCGAAGATTCACGCTAGAGATATTAGTGAGTTGAAGAGAGTCTTCGTATAGGCACTCAGACATACATGTATACTCATACAGACAGCCAGATAACCTTAAATCCTAGTTCTTTTACTTATGAATCAAAGCTAGTCTAGCGATGTAAATAATATCTTAAGACATTGGCAATAAACAACAAAGTTACCTTGAGGAATAATAGGTAATGAGAAATCTGATAGACAAATAGCCACACTATATAAAGGAACAGTTTCAGGCATGCACAAAAGATCTTGGTAAGTCAAAGTACAGAGAAATCTAACTGGCTTATACATTGTACATTGTCGATTTGAGAGGAAACTTGACGTCAAAACAAAAAATGTCCGAGAGAAAAGTTGTAGGCAATAAAAGAATCTACAATTTGCGAGGAAATGGTAAAAAACGTTTTTTTTTTCTCAATGTTTTTGTTTTTCGGAAAGAAAACATCAATTTTGTTAAAACTTGGTGAAACGATACTTTTTTCTGCCTCTTCGAATCGACATTTTAAAATTTTTTCCGGAATATAATTTTTTTCGAAAACATCATTTTTTCTTCTATTAAAAATTGTCCATCAAAAAATCGACTTAGAGGATTCATTAAGCTCTTTCGTTTTTTGTTGTACTACAAAATTTATACTTATCACTATTTTATGTGCTATTTTTTCAAAAATCTTACCTTTTTCTTTATATATTATTAATTTTAAACTATAAGATTAAAAAAGTAAATATTAAATTAATTAGGTAGTGATAGGTTGCTATACAAATACAAAAATAATTGGATTAAATAAAATGATGGATTTATAATTATACCAAATAAAACATTCGGGTTTAAAGTGATATAGTAGATATATCGCTTCAGAAAATTCTAAGAATAGTAAAAAAAAACCTGTATGTTGAAACCTGTAAATTATGAAACCAAAGATGGCAAATTTATTCCCATTTTTTAATAAAATTATTCCTAGTTCTCAAAGCTATTTCAGAATCTGTGGCTAAAATTTCTTTTATGAGTAAATTTGGCTAGTATGCAATATTTTACACCTTTATCTAAAAATTTATTTTCATTATTTGAAAAAATGGTGTCTTATAGATTTGCAAACCGAGGAGCAAATTGTATTGGTACGTCAGTATTTACTATTCCCATTTTAATTAAATTTATTGTACTAACCCTTACTTTTTGGAAGTCCATCTTACTAAGAATAATAAAAAACTCTTCATTTTAACTCAACTTTCAAGTTTAATTGAAAAAATTAGGTTTAAAATCACAATTACAGCTGTTACCTAATTTTTTCAATTAAACTTGAGTTCAGTTGAGTTAATATGAAGAGTTTTTTATTATTCTTAGTATTCCAATTTTAATTTATAATTATTCCTTTTATTCTATGTTTTTTTTTAGTCAAAATATTGGGACACTTTCATATCATTTTGTTGTTTAACTTAAAAATTTGGATGTAAATTGTCCCTGTTTTATCAGTTTTACTTACACTTTTTTTATCAAGCTTGACCAAAATTGTCTTAAATATTAACCACTTTATTGTTTTATCCTATTGCCACTATTATCACACTTTGAGGAAAGTACGCACTAAAACTTAAATATCAACTTCGCCCGTGCGCGATCGATTACAAGAGAAGCAGTCATGAAAACTGAAGAAAAAAGTATAGTTGTATTAGCAATGATGCTATTGTTGAATCAGTGTTATTAATAACGTTATTAGCATAGTAATGGGAAATGGTCGATGTTTAGAGGTTGTGTATGAATGTAACTAATTTGTTTTGATTGGATATATTAAAGCTGATTATTCGATGTGTCTATATTTTGCGTCCCAGCATATCATAATAATTTAACAATACAACTATTGTATTTAATTCTTTTAAGGTAATGAAAAAAATCTTTCCATATCTTTTTTAACAATTAGAAAATCTTGATCATTTTTTGAGATATTCAAAAAATCTAAACTTCTACTTTGTTTAGGTACTTTATTGTTTTTCGCTGCTCTTATTTTGTACGATGTTGTCATAAGGTAATAGACGATGCAAGATATCGAAATTTATGAACTATGAATTTAAAAAACTAAATAGAAAAATGATTCAGTATGCGAGGGTATTACTAAGGATTGTGGCATTCTTTGACTTTTAATTCACATCCTTTTCAGCCTAAAGTTTAGCAAGCAAATCATTTTTTATTAGTAGCAGCTATCTATGGTATATCTAGTTTGCATTAAGAGATAGTTAAACAACCAAGATGCGATTTGAGCCTTTTTTTTTATTTAAAATAACTGGAGGAGTTTTTGAAAACCAAAAAGGTGTAAATTATCAAATTAAGAAAAATCGAAAAATCGACTTGAGATTTTTCTCAATGGTACATAATAAATCTTATTCAATACATACAAAACGCACTGTATAACACACATATAATATACGTTACATATCTTCACTAAAAAGCTACTATATTTAAACAAAAAAAGCTTGTATTTTGTAATAAAATCTGGTAAGAAAAAGCCCCATTTTATTATGACCTCATTATTGTATCTGTGCTATATCTGATTTTATTACAAAAAGCTTTCTTGTCAACAAAATGAAGGACTTACTTTTTCCAGTGAAGTTTCCTGGAGCGTTAGAAAAAAAAACAAAACGAATATTATTATTTTCACACCAGAAAAACAAAAGGGATGCATCATTAAGAAAAAGGAGTTTTCATTTATTTGCATATCTGCTGATTAAAATGTAGGTTTCATCCAGTTAGAATTATTTACAGACGTAATCCTATAATTGAGTTATATCAACGAGATCATCACCGGGGTTTCTGTTTAATAGGCCCGTCTTTGATGTATTACCTTACCACGAACAATAGTATTGTCTACAGCGGTTAAAGAAGTAATTAATTTGTTAGGAAATTTATATACAACCTTCTTTTTCTACTTCTTCAAACTTTAAGGAAAATTATTTAAAATAAAGAACACGAAAGAAACAGCTTAATAGAGAAAATTCCACTATTTTATTGAATAATGTAATTTTTTAAAACAACTAAAACTGAGAATGTACAACATAACAACATTTAGTTTCCTTTTTGAGTGTATATATATATATATGGGAATGTAAAGAATTTTTCATAATAGCACCACCAAAATTCCTTTTTCTTAAATAAATTAAATAAAGCTGTTAGAGTTGAACTAACTTACCCTATATTTATGGGATGCCTGTTAATATCCACATTATCTGGGGCATATTTTTTCATATACTCCACGTAATTCTGGGTAATATGTTCAGGGCTAACCGTATCTTCTATAATTAGAGGCGGCATCGAGTCTGAGCTGGAAACCATCCTGTTTGAGTCTATCCTTTCGTCCCTTGTCACATCTATCGGTAAGGAATCATCTCCTAGTGATTTCATTTCATCTGCAGTGAGATATCTGTATGTGTGGTCACCTAGTACGGTGTCCTCACCTAAAATAAATAAACAAAAACTTTAGTTATGTATAAACAACAACATTTTCTCGTAATACAGGCAATTTGTTTCGTGTCAATTTAAAGTGGCTGTTTTGCTTACATAATATACTATAAACAGAAGTTTTAATAAAACGCTTACATTTTATGTTTTATTTACTCATTCGAAAATGATTTATTGTTTCAATTGATTTAAGAGTTAGAAGAAATTGTATCTATTGGATCATACACACTTTTTACATGAAACAAACTTGTTACAATACATTAAAAGCGTGTTGGCTAGCAAAATAATAATAAACAATATATAAGTATGTTTATTTGTTAAAACTAGATGCCAGATATTAGGGCGTACCAACTGCAAGTTTTGTTTAAAATATATATTACTGTTTTGGTTAGGAACAAGCATTAGAAACATATTTTAGAGATTTAATTGTACTGCCTTTTGGAAACCTAACAGCTGGCATTACGGATGTCATACAGATCCCGTCATAAATATGAATCTTTTTAATAAATATACTTCACTTGTTTATCAGGAATCAATACTTCTTACCAAATTCATAATTTTTAATGATCAACTTTTAATGGAAATATGGAAATAGTTATTTGTTTAACTAGGCAGCAAAGTAGTAGCTGAATGTCTAGCCTCGGCAGTCAATCTACTTTGCTGCGGAGTTGAACACATACTTTTTTCTCCGATTGTTCATATCTCTTTATTTTCATATCTCTTTATTTTTCCTGGAGTGTTCAATTAAAATAAAATTTGATAGAAAACGCAGTTGTTGGAATGGTTGGTTGCTATGGAAATGTCCATAATAATAATTATAGTTTGATAATTCATGAAATTTCTAACAGTTGTACCAAAAAATATCGGTATATTTAAGTTATTATATAATGGAATGAAATATATAATGGAATGAAATATGAAGGAAATTATAAACGATTTATGGATTATTGCCTAGGCAGTAAAGTAACCACT
Organism: Ophraella communa; assembly: GCA_035357415.1. Lineage (NCBI taxonomy): Eukaryota > Metazoa > Arthropoda > Insecta > Coleoptera > Chrysomelidae > Ophraella > Ophraella communa. The sequence goes on along the minus strand of CM068980.1, from coordinate 56,050,850 downwards.
TTGCTGTCTAGAAGGAAAAGTAATACTTTGCTGATTGATATGTGTCAGCAAAACTAATATTTGCTGCCAATCGGAGAAAAAAGTATTTTTAAGAACTCCTAGGAAATAAGGATCAAGAAGAAAAAAACAAAGTACTACAAAAAACATTAGAGTTAGAGAATGAGCAACATATATCTTAAAAAGCTACGACAAGATTATAGTACAAATGTTTAAAAATATGGGTGCAAAAGGAACAACATTGCTGTTAAATATCTTTAGGGAAATATGGAAAAAAGAGAAAGTTCCCTATGATTGGCAAATGTTATTGATAGTTCCAGTTCATAAGAAAGGAGACAAAAACGATTGTAATAACTACAGAGGCAAAACACTACTAGGTACTGCTATGAAAGTTCTAGAAGAGACAACAAAATCCACAGAGTGGATTTGGAAAAGGAAAATGTGCACTCAAACAGATAATAGAAAAAAGCATATAATAACAAAAGAAAACGTACTTTGCATTTATAGACCGGAAAAAAGCCTTTGATAAAGTTTCACTAAAGAAGACCATGGTGAATAACCGAGGAGTTACTCATAAAACGATTAGAACCATAACAGAATATCTACAACTATAAATAGAATCTACCCTAGAATGTATTGAAAAAAGACAGCTGAGAGAATGGAGCAAAGTAGACCGGTGAAAAATATGTGGGAAGCAAGAATTCAAACAAAACGTAAGAGAGGTAGACCAAGGTTAAAATGGGATGGAGTTATAGACCTATTTGACAGAAAGAATTCAGAAAGCAGAAGCTAAAAGTAATGACCAAAAACAAAACAGTGTATAAATTATAAGGGAAATACTTTATGATCAATTACAAATTTACAAATTTCTGTTTTTTCCTTATTTGGCTGACAATATAAACCTGTGCTCTTCCACATACCAATATAAGATGTAAGATTAAAATTGTCGACCTGTACAAACAACTACAGGAAATATTATTTACCATACGAGCTTATTTATGTTAGAAACTTTGTTTAAACAAACTTGAAACGTGTTATATCATTACCCAGACTATCGCTACTGAATGAGACATTCAGCAAAAATCAAAGCAAGTAACTTAATTGTTGTACACCTTCAGTAGATTTATTGATTATATATTATAGATTTATAAAACTCAACCAATTTCTGTTATTAATATTATAAGTGTGTATATGACGGAATCTGTAGGTAATTTCATACAATTATAACTGGTTCATTAAATCATTTACATTTAAACACAATATTTTTAAATGTTCAAACTAATGACTTCGTTTTCTGAATAACTAACAACAAATTAGCTAAAAGCAACAAATCTACGTGTTCGTCAGTATTTTTTTATGTCATGGACTTATTTACGAGGTGCATTTATAGTGCAGTAAAATTAGGCATCGATAGCGAAACGGCTGTCATTGCATTTAAAGTATTTAAAGAATAAATAGTGAAAGTTAATTCAACCTTTTAGTTGTACCATAAAAAAAAGTTGTTCTATCCCAACCCTTTTCAGAAGGTGAATTTTACGAATTTCTTAGTTTGAACTCTCCAAGAACTTGATATCATCATGAACCAGTCACAACATTTAAGTAAATATGAATATTTTTGTGGATGTGGAGGTAGTCAATATTATTTATTGTATTTTTAGGTTGTAGGTGTGTTGGTAGGGTAGTTTCTGTTTTGTATCACTTACGATTTAAAATTGTTGTGCCGCAGAAATACGGCAGATAGACGTGACGTTCGTGTGGCGCAGAACTACCGAATATCTCCAAAATATCATCCCCTAATATCGATAATTAATATTTTAGTTTAAAAACAACCCAATTTGGTCAATCGATCGAGATAGTAATTTAAATAGTTTAATCAAAATTCAACCCAGGTTTGCTGAATAAGAAAGTTTTCTTTAAAAACGGTAGGTTTTCTTTAATCAGGAGGATCACTTCACAAACTAAAACCCTACTAATAGTACTACTAAATGTATTACCAAAACCTTAACTCTGCATATTACTTATATTTTCTGCCAAAAAGTATCGCATTACTCATAAAACTACAAAAATGTCTCATGCAATTGGTTTATTTCATTTTGTTTTACTCTTCAATAATATCAAGTCTACAATAAAGCCAAAAGAGGGCGTCACAAATAGAAAATCTTTTTTCTGAGCAATCGTGTTCTGTCATAATCCCAAAACATTAAAGAAATCTACAAAATGGTTTTGGCTGATCGTAAACTGAAATTGGTACCATTTATTATAATGTATAAGAAAGTATGCCTCATTTCTTCTTGGATTCTTTCTTGGATTTAAAAATAACAAAGAATTCATGTTTCAGAATGTTTGAAGCTTTTTAATTCATTCATGATACATACTGACAATGAAGGAAATGAATAAGCAGACCTTCTAGTAGATTTATAGATCTAGAACTGTTTCTAGACACAGTCGCTTTGATACGCCTACAGAAAGTGCAGATCTTTCAGGCTGAAAAAGAAACGGCGCAGCTAGAACTAGGCTTGACAGCATTAGGATCCAGAATTAGGATTCAAATTCCTGTTTTATCACAGAAATTTGAAAGAAGAAAAAAAGTAGATACATTGGAGAGAAAGCAAGATGCCAAAGCAGAAAACACACCACTACCATATTTATGTATAAAGAAAAACAATTTTTGAAAATATCGTCTTGAAAAAGTACTGTAATCAATGGCACGATAAAGGTGGACAAACAAATCGAAAATACTAAAAGATATTGAATATTAGAGACGTATAAATGAAAGCAAGTTGAGGGTATTACAATCTAACCTAAGCTAATAACAACTCTATTGCACAAAATTAACAATTTTCTGCCTCTATTACAAGTTAGAGTTTTGGGAAATACACAAGAGTTCTTTGAATGCACCATTTTAGATTATCATAGTCTTAGTACTTGAACCGTAACATGAACTGCGCCAGGTTAAAATAAAACTTCTTGGGTCAAGGTCTTGTTCAAAAAGTTTGAAATGTCTGAGAAGTGACATAGTTTTAATCAGCAGTATGAAAGAAGAATTGTTGGCAGACTTAAAGAGAGAGTCAGAACATCGATGAAATCAAACTGATGACTTCAGATCCCGGCTACGTACACATAGAAGGACAACAAATAGAGAAAGTCAAAGAATACGTATATCTAACACACCCCATAATACTGGGTAAAGAAAATCAACCAGCCGAAGTAACAAGGCGTATTCGACTAACCTAACCTAAAAAAGAAGGTTTTCAACACATTTATTTTGGCAATCTTGACTTATGGGATCGAAACAATGACTCTCAGAGTTAAAAAAACAGACTAAGAACAACACAAGGAGCAATAGAAAGAACTATGTTAGGGGTCATATTTATACAAAACGAGGAAACTAGAAAACGAACAAGACAATGACAGATGGAGAAGATACATAGTACAGTGTAGCCCAAAGAACTGCTGGTCGTCCACGGAAACGATGGGTCGACGATGTAAGAGAGATCCAAATGGATTCAGCAAGGGTAGACTTATGTCCATAAGTGGATGCAAAAGGGTTGTTAAGAGAGAAAAGAGAATGTTTGAATCTAGTCGATGTAATGAATCGACGATGAAGATGTCCAGACCATTTGTTTTGGATTCCAAAATTCGTTGTGCAGTTTTAAATAAATAAAGAGAACAGTAAAAAATTAACTTCTTAGATTAGGTACTAAAGAGAGAAATCTAAAGTGTATCCTATTATGAACATTAAACAAAGAACTTGAAGGTTCATCATCAGGTTGACATATATGATATTATATCGAAACATCTGTAATTGATTAAGTTAAAATGTTAAATGTTTTTAACTAAATCGCGAAAGTTGTAGTTGTAGCTTAATATTAGTTTTATAGGTTATGTGATACTTGTTTTGTTAACCTAATTAGGTCTCTATGTAATAAAAAACCTTCAGTTTTTAAATCATGCATAAGAAAGTATTTTAACTGTAGTTCATAACCCTATTTTTCTTTAATGTATGTATATGATTGTGATTATTTCGGCTTAAAAGGAAATCGTACGTGTCCAGTATCCTTAAGCAAAAATACAGATGTATACGATTTCAGTTTAAACAATATTATTTTATGTCGAGGGGTTAACATCAAGCACAATAAGCGACAAGCAAAAGACGATTTTGGGATAACTAACTTATGTAGATCTAGTTAAACTCTAGAAACTAATTCTAAAGTTATGAAAACTAATGTATGGTATAAAACAACAAATACCTACCGGTAGGTAGTTTTGTTGATTCGTCGTATCATAAACCAAATTTAATCTAAATTTCACAACTTTTATATTTAACATTTACCTTGCGTAAGTTATATACAGTTGGCATCATCATGATTTCGATATTCGAGTACGAAAAATAATAATTGAATAGTTTTTTAATTAGTTTTTCGTAAGTTTTAGTTTTACGAGCAGTGCCACTGAACCATTTATTATCACTATCCTGCTAAAACTACATTTCACATTAAACTGCGTCAGTTTTATTATTTAAACCTAACATTTTCAGGGATATTTACATTAAAAGCAAATATCTTCACTGTGATGTCATGTTTTTGCAATAATTAGTTATAAACAGCATTAGAATTTGATGGTTGTACAAATATTGAATTTGTAATGATATTTATATTATTTTAGTTAGACGCCATAAAAATCCAAGATCTTAGTTCATGGTTTTCAAGAAAAATGTTTGACTGCAGTCCAGCTACCTGATTTAATACCAGTGTGTAGGAAAGAGCTTGTCAATAAACATGGATAGTATAAAGGGACGGATTTCAGATATTTATTTATTAAATTAATGTAATTTAGTATGATTTTATGTAAAACAGGTGCTAACCTGTGCTGATAGAGCGAAATAGCAACGTATTAGGTATTAAATACAACTGAAGACTTCGTGAGAAATGAAAACTGACGAATTTGACCAAAAAAGTTTACAATTTTACCTGCTATGCCTATTAAAAAAAACAACATTTTTCTGTAGCTTTAGGAATATATTCCTAAAAATAACCTTAGGATATGTTATTTGGAGTATACTGATGATATTTAAAGTACTGTACAATGCAGAATTTAAAGAAAAAGTAATTGAATGATGCTTATCCTGACAAAAGATGGTTATTTTGTCAGGGTAATCCCCCCAAAGTACCCAATATTAAGTAGAAATGTTTAAAATCAGACCAAAATATATGTGTATATATTATTTTACAGCTGTCAGTTTATTAGTATGTGAGAAATAGCATTTTGAGTAAAGCAGCTTTGGTTAATTTAAAAAAAAAGGACAAAAAGAAATTTCATATTCACTATTTCACTATATTTTCCAGCCATGCGATTCAACCATCATCAGTAACTATCATAAAGCGTTGCTGGAGCATCTGCAGGATGAAATCGCTGAGAATGGTTGGATTTAAAGAAGAAAAAAGCGTTGTTTCGTCAAAACAATACACAAATCGATTAAAACGATCGAGAAATTGCCTCCCCATGCAACGTTATCTGACCCTTAGTGTTTCCCTGTTTCCTCTCTTTAGACTTTTCCGTAGGCGAGAAATTTTACGCAGATCTGGCCTATTTTAAAGCAAAACACAACTTCGATGAATAAAAAAATCGAATTTTGCAAAAAATGTATTCTTTTTATCTTTTTAAGGCGATAAGAACTTTTCAGCCAATTTGAAATAAATATAAACGTTATCTGTCGACACAATAACCTCTTTTCTGAAACGATACCATAAACATCTGTTTACAGAAAATAAATACTAAAATCTCAATGTTGTTAGTAGTACTGAATTCACAGAAAAATTAAATGGGAAATATAACATGCTCTAATTCTTCAATACATTCATAAATTTATCTAAATATGGAAAATTTTGTAATAATTTTGTAATTGTAAAATAAGTTATCCACTAAATTTTTGTAGCAAAAACTGAGATAGTTAATAAAAAACATTCTGCAGCTCTGTAGTTGATATCAATTTAATAATTTAAACTTTTTGCCTTTTTTTCAGTTTTTATCAGATTTTTTCAGGAAACGTGAGTTGCTAATTACTTGATAAGTATTAAATTTACCGGGAAAATAAATATGAGTCAAATTAAAAATAAAACGAACAAAAGATTTATTTAATCATTAACAACAGATAATTAATTGCAATTGTCAGGAGACAAAGGAATGACATCTGTTTGTTTGTAAAAATGTAGTTGTGTAATTTATTACATTCGTTAATTTTTTTATGATATTTTTTTCCTATTAAATGGAAGATCATAATTGTGCTTAAAACAAGTTACTAAGTAAAATTTAAAATGTTAATACAATACAATATAAATAAGTAAACTATAAAGTAATTCGTACTTACAAATTTAAATTGAATTAAACATTGTTTTAAAGTAGGGTTATGTTTACACCTACCCCTTTCCGATGAACCCTGTTGTTTAGGATGATCCATTTGTTAAAGATAAAACCAAATTATTCTTATGTCGATTTACTTTAACACCGGTTTAAATCTTAACCAACTTTTTATAATTTTATATCACTTTTGAATAATACTTTTGGAATAATTATGTTATCCACATAAAAATTGTTTCAAGGAAGTCAGGCATTGCACTTTTGGATAAGACCGATTAAGAAACTGAATTTAATTTTAATCTGGTTAATAATTATCAAACTTCGAGATACGAGGGTTAATCAATAAGACGATATTGCTAATTAGCACATAAACTTTTTCCCGTGTTTTGCGAAGACATGCAGGGAAAAAAAATTAAAGAATGCGCTCGGAATGAACTAATTACTGTCTTGGTATTTTTTAAAGAAAAAACTGCGTTATACAATATGCCATAGATGAGGCGCAGATTAGATTCATACAGAAACTAGTTTAAATGTCCCTCAGTTTACGATAATACATGCGTACAATTAAAAAAATCATAATGTATAAAAGTCGTACTATAAATATATACTTTTTTCACAAACCATATCTTTGGTAACCAAGAGCAATAACGGTGACGGCTTGGCTTAAAGGACTCGTCAAAATGATATTTGACTAATCAATTGTGATTAAGTATAAAATATTAGTGGTATAGTGTATTGCTCGAGAAGAGACAAATAAATTTTATTTTGAATAAAAAATAAAGTTCTTTTTTTATTTTACTTTTTTTAAAATTGTCAAATTCTTGAAAAAACTAGAAATTGTTATTGTCCCCGAGTCAACATTAAAATGTTGTTAAAAATTCTGATAATATTTCAAATTGGCAACATAGCGGCCATACCTAGTTAAAGGTCCAAGGTCATTGACGAAGGATTTTAAATCCAGACATTCTTATCTGTTCTAATCATTAATGTGTTGATGAGGTATCGAAGCATGGCCGTATCTAGTGAGTGGCAAAGGGGGTCATAGACAAAAATCGTTCTGTCAGTTGTTTCCTTGGTCGGAAGAATAACAGGTTGATAAATCAGTGCAGTAAAGCTTTATTGACGTTTTATCTTTGTCTTATTACAACTTTCTTCAACATCCTAATCAATCAACTATGTGCATACCTATTACACAATTCTCGCAAATTTGGCGCCCACCGTGGAGAAAATGTAGTATTTAGCTGCATATATATATAACTGAAAATTTAAGCTATAAAATATATTTTTGTAATTTTGCCTTGCAAATTGTTTAAGTAGTACCTATTTTGAAGATATCTACAAAAATGTAACTGTTATTTTTATTATCTTTTATGTAAAAGAGAGGAATCAGCAGTGACCCAGATGTAACATTTGCGTAATAACATTTATACGGCAATAGTAAATAGAATCAAAATACTCTTTTAGGAATTAACTGGTTGATTTAAGGTCAGAAAGTATTTATCTTCTTACAATAATAACGCAGTATTACAAAATAAATTAGGGTAATTATTTAACATATCTACGTTTTCAATTATTATTTTCAAATCGTAAATATTGACTTAACTGACTTACTCAAAACTCTTCTAATATGTATCTGTTTCGCTGCTTTCTTTACCATCTTCCTTTTCTTTATATTTCACCAAGGAAAATAAACACTCCAAATCCACACTAATTTTGAAAAGTGACAAAAATATAAAACTATAAAGTAACCACAAAAGTTTCGTAAATAAATTCGAAAAAGCAAACCGTTGCCGGTTAAAAAATAAAAGTTATTCAAAATAGAAAAAATGCGCACAATCCCATTCGAAACCGCTTCAGATTCTCCTTGACGAAATCGCGAAACTAAAATCTCACGCGAGCACAAACAAATTGTTTATAATTTCGTTCTAAGGTAATGGTTAAAGTGTTTAATTATGGCGATGATTCATACTGACTAGTGAACGTTGTGTGTCTATTAAAAAACGATTCCTCTAGAGAAAAAGCCAGTTCTGCATAAGCTTGCCATTGTATGCCTACATCTAGTAATCGTGCCATTCAAACATGCATGCTGGGCAATAAGGAGGAATCAATCTTAAGGTTTGGCGGCCACATGTTATGTATCCGATAAAGGCGCAGTCAAAAGTTGTGCTCAGATATCGTCTGGGATTAATTATTTATAGTTTTTGGTATATAAAACTTTGAATAATAAAATATCTACACTATTTTCATACAATAATACAGGAAAATTATATAAATTTTAACAGTAAACATGAACTTTCATTATGAAACTATTTTAAAATGTATGAAAAGGTTCATACCTGTTTGAAAATAATTCTCCATTATCACTTATAATATCACAAGAGCTTAAATTATCTCCGGAAATTTTTTTGAGGGCACGAATATTCGTGTCAAAAGAAAATTTCCAGGTATTCGGTAAGAAAATTTCACACCATAATGTGACATCTGTCACCAAGCTTAATAATTGAAGATGTAAGTGAATTTTTTGATTTTAAAGAGTAATAACTCATAAAATAAATTATTTTTTCTACGATCGTGCACTAGTGCAAAAAGTAAATTGACCTATACTTACAAATTGAATTTAAATATTCCAGAAATTCTCATAATTAAAAGCAGGTGGGACTATATTTTGCTTTTTATCAAGATACCTATGTACGTCGCGTGCGGCTTTTGACAGGTTATTAATACAAAGTTATCAGTTTACAAATACAACACCCGATATTACGGAAACAGCAAATAGAGCCATTACAGAATTTTTACCCAATAAATCTAAAAAAGTATATGAAACTTGTATGAGCGATTTAACAACTGGTGTGAAACGAAGTTCATAAAGAACATTACTGAAAACTTTCTCCTAGCATATTTACAAGAAAAATCAGAGAAGCTCCAGCCATCGACACTTTTAATCAATAAGAATTTGGATATTCAACATTTCACAAAGCTAATTCCATTCTCAAAGGAAAAGAATGTAGGATTCCTTCCCAAAAAATCAAAAGTTTTTACCCGACAGGAGTTTGATAGATTTTTAACTGAAGTTCCAGATAATAAATATCTAATGATGAAGGTGAGATACAAATTTTAATAAAAAATTTCTAACAATGTAACTGCAAATATTTCGTAGACTTTGGTAACTGTTACCCGACAGGAGTTTGATAGATTTTTAACTGAAGTTCCAGATAATAAATATCTAATGATGAAGGTGAGATACAAATTTTAATAAAAAATTTCTAACAATGTAACTGCAAATATTTCGTAGACTTTGGTAACTGTTTTGTTACAGATAATTGCAGTATTTGGCATTGCGGGTGCATGTCGCAGAGACGAGTTACAGAAACTAACATTAGATGACATTAATGACATGGATTCCGTCATTACTGTGAAAATACCTGATAGCCAGAGATATAGCCAGAGAAAATGTTCAGTACAACCTGTTGATATAAATACTTTTAGTAAAATTCCAAGTGATATTGCAAAATATTTAAATCTGGAAAACCCAATGCAATCAATACACAGGACACTGTTTTCGCAGATCTTCTGCAACCTTACTTGTAGAATCGGGGACAGACATACTAATATTAAAATGCCATGGAGGATGGAAATCTTTAACAGTGGCCAAAGGCTACATTGAGGAATCTATTTCTAAAAAGTTGAGATAGCGAGTCAAATTCTGGAAGGTGAAACAAGTACCAGTACGACAAACTTGACTACTCGAAAAAGAGTTATCAGTGAAGAAGACCAAACCGGATATGAAAATAAAATTCAAAAAATAACTGAAAACGAAGATTGTCCATCAATTACTATAGCAAACTGCTCAAACTGCGATATCGAAATTGAAATTACCTCAAAAAAGTAGATAACTAGTTTTATTTATAACATTAGTTGGTTTTCCAACGTTTATAATCAAATAATTTGTTTATTGTAATATAAATTACAAAATAATCTTCAATAAAATTTTAAACAAAAAAAATTATTCGATCGTAGAAAAAATGTTGTGTGCAACATGTGCAATAAGCATCTTCGTTGCACTCATTGCATCGTGCAACAAAAATGCACTTTTTGCACAAATAACTATTAGACCATTTTGAACAAAATGAAGGCAATTTATTGGTGATAAAGTAGAGGTGTGAAATTTTCGTTTAAAATTTTCTTTTTCTATTAATTTCTATCATAATGATAGATTTTATTTTAACTTTAAATTTAAAACGATTGAAAAAATCTTGTTTTAATGGATTTTATATATTGACATAATGCACACCCTAACCTCATTGTTTGAATATTATGTTTAAAGTGTTGAAATTGCTCGGCGTTGTTAATAAAGAAAAACACAAGTATTACAACAAATCGACAGAGCATTACTTTTGATTGCGACTGTTAACACATACAAAATAATGAGAGAATTCTATATAGTCATTATGTAATAAACTTACCAAATACTTTTAGGTGAACGTGAAATTTTTAATGCAGATAATAATATAGAAGAAATATATAAGTTAAGATGGGATTGGCTAATTAATAATCAATGCTTTTACATTTGAAAGTTTAACATTTTGGATATGAGAGTGGTTATAAATTATGAAATAAGGTTAAAAAATTCCCGAAAGAGGCAGATTTTTGCTATGAGCCACAATAGACCTCACCTGGTCGGTGGCCCACTCACATTATATCTAGATCTAGACCCTTCCACATTTCCAGATATTCCCCACATTCTTGTTCGACGAGAGTCTGGGTGAAATCCAAACCCAGATTTGTCACTGAATAAAACTGCAGCCCAATCTTGAGTAGCCCAATTATGAAATTCTTGACACCATTTCACTCTTGAAGCTCAGCAACTTGAATTTGCCGCTTGTCGCTTTTTTAAAGGACCATGTATATTTATCATTAGAAATTAAACTAAGACATATCAATTTAATCAATACAGAAACTAAATTTATCTAATTAATTATGTGTGTATTTTTTTGTGTAAGTTATGAAATGCAAGTTGTTTTAGGAATTTTTTTAAAGTAGTTTTTGTACAAAAACTTCCTTAATTTTTAATCAAGTTTATTTTGGGAATAAACGACTACTAATTTTTTGATAGATATAATTTGTATTTTCTTTATTTTGAACCGCCCATTGCAGACAACTTTAATGGATGTCGTAGGTCGACTTGCATTCTACAACGGTAAAAGATGACAAATACTTTGTTTATCGAATAGACCACCCCCACAAAGTAAATAAACAACTATCTCTGTGAAACTGAATATACAACAAACATTTTTCACAGAAAATAAAAACAACTAGAAAGTAGGTCACTGTAAACATTTTAAATTTTATTGAAATCTAAACTAAAAGTCCAAATTATTGTTTATACTAATATATTGATTTATAATTTAATTGAAGTCAAAGCTAAAACTTATGAGATCATTGCTATTAAAAAATTGTAAAATCATTCACGACTATAAAGTACATTAACACTCATTTCTATTTTAAAATAATACCTTGTAGTATTTTATTGGTATCTACTAATTTAACAAATTCATTACGTAAAATTATACTGTACAATCAGTGGTGAGACTTGTTTTTACTTTTAAAACTAAGCTTTTTTGGGGATGAAATATCTCGGAAATTATTCTAAGCTAATATTCTGTTTTCAGCAATTGAGTATGATTATTTTTCTGTTATTACAAAGCCTAAAGAAAACCTAACCTAACAAAATTATTAAAGAATTAATTCAATTGAATAAAAACCAGTGTAGATAACTAACATTTTCTGTTAGTTCTATTCTTTCCATTTCTTTATTGATACCTTCTCACCAACTTTTTCTGTGTCTTCCCCCTTTTCTTCTTCCTTTTGGACACCATTCCAGGATCTGTTTTGGTAGATCATTCCTTAGAAGTGACCATACCATATTAACCGTTTAGTTTTAAAATCGTCTACTAATGAGTGTTTTACAACCATTATCTATCTAATTCTTTGGTTAGTAACTCTTTCTACTATCGATCTTCCAGCAAAAGTATTTTATTTTAGCACAGAGACATGCCATGTCTGCCCTACGGGTTTCTTTTATGGCTTCGTCTCCACCTTTGGTTATCTTTAGATCTAGGTACCTATATTCAGAGAACATTTAATTTCTCTTCCATCTTGCAACAGTATATTTTTGTTCTCTCCTCCTATATTTATTTTTCTCTTTCCTATTTTTACATCTGGACTTTCTATTAATTTTCTGGTCATACTTTCCAGGGATTTTTCTTCCAAGTTTTAAAGGATTCTTCCAAGTATGCACGAAGTACTGCGAAGCAAGAATATTGTAGCCTTTTTTTCAACCAAATAGTTTGGTCATGTGGCTACTGTTCCAATTGGGTAGCGTAAAACGGTCAATTCTGAATGGTATACGATAATTTGTTCGTGAGTTCTCATATATATTGTTATGCTAATAATAAACTAATGATCTATCACGAAAACATTGTCCAGTATAATAAGATGACAAAATTATAAAGTTGTTTAAGTTTACGACTATTTATATTAAATCTAGTTCAGTCATATTTAATTATAAAGTATCCTTGATACGCCACTGACTGATAGAAAACAGACATTCATTGAATGATATCATTTTTTACTCACCCGTTTCTTGGTAATCTACTGATCCTATTAATGAATATCACTCTAATAAAATATTTTTCCTGTTTCAACATTTTTATAAATAACAACATAAGATACGAGTGGTTTGTATCCTTCAGGCGTTGAGATCAAGTGGATTTGGTAGATTAAGATAACAGAATAATGTAAATGTGGGTCGTTGGAAAATCGCATAGTTAATTTTTCTAATAAAGATCGACGCATGGGCGCTAATTTCAACCGAAAAGTGGGCAGAATTGAAAATTGGATGTGCCACTTAACTCTTTTTAAAATGATCAAGATTGCATAAAGTAGAGGCAGAACTAAACATTCAACGGCACTATAAAATTATAATTTATGATCTACTGTTAGTAAAAGTTAATTGATAAAACTGATAAATGCTGAATTTGTCTTCTTTTCATAAGTATTCGAATGTAATCCCTGGTTTAGTTTAACTATAACTTTAAAAGAATGTTTATATTACCAGTTAATTAATAAAAAAAGAGGTAATTATTCCAACACGCTAAATCCAGCAGAACAAAACAAAATTCTTTACGAGTGAATGAGTTCAATGAGGTTTTATTTATTTACTGTCAAGGATAATGAATGATTAAAATATGTACAATAGAGATCCTCAAGGTCGTCTGTTTCGCCTACATTTTTCAGCGTTATGCAATGTATATATTACGATTTGTGTGTGAAAAATTTTATTTTGTTATAACTTATTAAATATTTTGTCTGATTAAGAATTCTCTCATTATTAAAACATTAGCACACATTACTTTAATATAATCTAAAATCTTACCACCTTCTTCTTCTGAATCCGACATAAACGTCTCGTGCATCAGTTCAGGTGCTTGTACTTTGTATTTTTCTTCAATATTCGTGGTTGTAGTTGTTGTAATGTTGGTCACCGTTGTTACGACCTTTAGGGTTTCGATCACAGTAATGTAACCTAATTTTTGGGCGATGTTCAAAGGTGTTTGCCCGTTCTGTAAAAGAAAAATCAAAATTACCAAAGAGGCACAGATTCTGCCTAAAAAGATTGCAAACCGCTTAAAGACAGGTTAACCCTGAATAACCGATCACCCTTCCAAACGTGATGCTTGTTCCAATTAATTCAACTGTTAAAAAAACGTCCAAGAAATGGAAAAGCCCTCATTAGAGGAGTTAAAAGCCACGAAATTTACCTTCAAATTCAGGCGTCAAAAGAAATATTAATGATTCAACACCAAGTCAGAGGCAAATTAAACGTACCCAAAAGAAATAGTCAGTTGCTAAAGAAGAAGCAAACAAACGCAGGTTGGTATCCTGGAGTTCTTCAGATTCTAACGCTGAACCGGAGTACGAAGATTCAGATGACCAGCAGGTAGAAAAGTTTGAAGAAGATATAGTTTGTATTTGGTGTGAAAATCCGTACTTTGGAGATTTCAAATGCCAAGAATTGGGTATGTGTCAAAGTAGTTTCAAATTAGCTCATGAAACATGAAATAAACAACCCCATATTAGAAGGCTTTCCTCTAACTACAGATCTGTGTGAAGACGTCAGAAGCAAAGAATGGGGTATGTGTCAAAGTTGTTTCAAATTAGCTTATGAAATATGGAAAAAACAACCCCATATGAGGAGGCTTCCTTCTAACTACAGGTCTGTTTGAAGATGTCAGAAGCAAAGAATGGGGTATGTGTCATATTTGTTTCAAATTAGCTCATAAAATATGGAAAAAACTACCCCATATTAGGAGAATTCCCTCCAAAAGTAGATGCGTTTACGCGTGAAAATGTATATTGTCAGTTTGTCACCGATATTTTTGACAATAAATACTTAAATTTGTTAATATATTCGTGGTCTGCATAATGGACAAATTAACAATTTAATTGGATTATATAAAGAAACTTCACTTACCGTTGTAACTGCGTTAGGATCAGCATTATTTTCTAAGAGGATATTAACTATAGTCGCATGACCTTGTTGAGCTGCTTGATGGAGTGGAGTGTAGTTGAGAGACGTAACTGATTCAATGTCAGCACCATTTTTAAGGAGAAACCGAACCATGTTAACTTGGCCATAGTGGCTGGCAATGTGAAGTGGGGTATAGCCACCTTTCGTAGCGCTATTTACATTGGCTCCATTTTTAACTAGCACTTCTGCTACAGGTACTCTATCTTCTTGAGCACAAAGGTGAAGAGGTGTCAAACCGTTCTGAAATAATCAAAAATAAAGATGATTTTCAGTTTTATTAAAAAAATTCGATGTTGACTTACCTTGGCTTCGTAGTTCGCATCCCCTTTATGTTCCAGAAGTAACGCTGACATATCAGCATGACCTTCCTGAGCACTGAGATGTAGTGGTGTAAATCCTGCTTTACTTTCTGCGTTTGGTTTAGCTCCATATTCTAACAGCGTGTTTGCAATGTCCATCTGGTTTTTTCGCGCTGCTATATGTAATGGCGTATGACCATTTTTAGCAGCAGCATGTGGAGACGCACCCTAGAAGATTACAACGTTAATTCTTTCATTTAAAAGTTTGTATAAACGTGGATTACCTTGTCTAAAAGCAGTAAAGCAACATTTTGGTGGTCGTAATGAGAGGCTACATGAAGAGGTGTTACTCCATTTTTACCCTGAGCGTCTACGGGAGCTTCCTTTTGAAGCAAAAGTTTTGCAACTTTAAGGTGACCATATTTGGCAGCTAAATGTAGCGGAGAAAATCCTTTCTTTGTAGTTGCGTCCAAAGAAGCACCGTTTTCGAGTAGGACTCCAGCAACCTGCAATTATATTTAATAAATTAATAGTAATCTAAGTAATGTTTATATGAGACATACTTCGTCTTGTCCTTCTTTGGCTGCTATGTGAAGCGACGTATACATATCTTTGGTAGTATTATCAACTTTGGCTCCATGTTGAAGAAGTAACATTACGATATCAACATTTCCTAATCGAGAAGCTATATGAAGAGGCGTTTGTTGTTCTCTAGCTCTAGCATCAACTTGTGAACCATTGCGGAGTAGAATCCTTATGATGTCAGTCTGTAAGCAAAACGAGAATTATAGAATTTAGTTTATTTAATTGAGATAAATTATTGTGTGTAGAAAGATTCACGGAGGTATAGGACGGAGATAGGAGTGCCTCAGGGCCTCAGGGACCGACGCTCTGGAAACGCGTGTGGGATAAAATGTGAAGATGAATGCGAGATTATGGTTTATGAAAAAATACTAACTTGATTTGCTCTAGCTGCTAAATGTAGTGGTGTTTCGCCTCTGACGGTTGGAACATCAGGGTTAGCATCATGTTGAAGTAAATATATAACAATGTTCATACATCCCATAAAACTAGCTACGTGTAGTGGTGTTAGACCACTTTCTGTGGTGGCGCCAATACCTTTAAGACAAAAAAATAAATTACTTATAAACCAAAAATATATCTACTGGGTTATTTAATATTTAGAAACAAGGTAAGTTAGTTAATTTTCCAAATATTTTTTAGGAGTTTTAAATGTTAATAATAAAAAACTCTCACATATTCATGGTAACACTAAAGGTAGCAAATTTTGATTAAAGTAACATGGTAGATTTGTTGGTTATTAATGACAGTGTTTAAGACAGAGTTTAGAACTTTCTATAAACATTGATACCCTTAAAAAAATTATTCTAAAAAATAATACTTGATGAAAACCGGGTAACTATCGCCCTCTATGAGATATAAAAACAAACTCATAGGATGTATCCGCTTCCAAAACATTTTCCTATAAAATTGCATAACAATGTTGCCAGTAGTTTTAGCAAAATTGTAAGAAATGTGTACATTTTTTTCTTCAACGCTTTACGTTGAAATAGATGGCGCTACAAATTTTTTTATTAATAATTATTTTGTAGTTTTTGATCTATCCAAGAGACGAGGTTACTTTTCTTCGAAACATCCTGTTTATACACAATATGTTTCTCTAGGCCCCTTATGTAATGATTGTTATATAGCAATCTATATTGATATTGATCAATGTTTTGGATTTATCTTCTTTCATCGCGGCTTTTAATGTCCCAGTTAATTTTCCAAATGGCGATAATATATATTTTTAAAGCTTTAAACCATAAAATATGTCCTCTAAATAATGTTTAAATTCCAACACGCGTAACTCTGCTATTCGTTGTTATGCTAATTTCTTGAATTATAAATATGTTTGTAATTATCTAAATTAGTGTGTGAGAATGTGGAGTGTAAATCATTAAAATGAGTCAAAAATTGTATTTTAGTTTCATTAGGTTAAGCTAATTTTATGAAATTACACTTTAATTCGAATAAATACCTTTCATGCAAACACAAGTTCAATTAAGAATAATAAAAAACTCTTCGTTTTAACAAAACTTCTACTATTTATTTAAAAAACTGCTTTTTTAAATCTGACGATGCTAGTTGTCTTGCGAAACGGCTGTCATTGAGTTTAAAAAAGCAGTTTTTTAAATAAATAGTGGAAGTTTTGTTAAAACGAAGAGTTTTTTATTATTCTTAATAAGATGGACTTCCAAAAAGTAAGGGTTAGTACAATCAATTTACAAGTTCAATGTCTGTTGAAGTGGGACATATTAATGCAATCTAAAATATATAAACAGACGATCAGCCCTCACTAATCGTTTTCAATGCGTAAATGTTGACAGATATGCGCTAAAACCTTTATTATTATTATTAAGTAATTATTTCTTATTGAAAATTATATGTTGGCTCCTTACTCTATTTGGATAAACACTTGTGTTCTAAGTGACGAAAAAGTTAGGTTAGAAAGTAGAATGTTCCAGAAAAATAGTTTACCACCTTTATTTAACGATTTACAAGAGTAAACCATGGAGTAAAGATCAACGATACCTACTTAGTTTATGATTAATGGAGTTACTTTGAGATTAGTGTTGGGACCTTTGCTGTTCCTTGATTATACTTTTGAGCGTTTGGAGTTTATCAAAAAATGTTGTTGGTCATCTACTGGGTTGGTAAAAGCTATGTCTACCACTCACTCCACTGCCATCGATGCCACTGCCATCTTCCTTCGCTTCACATCTGGTTGGAAAGCCACGCACCTTCCTATTTCCAGGAAGGGGCGAATGGGAGACGAATAAATAGAATCCCATACTGACTGGCCAGTGTTGGTACATAGGGATCTAGAGCGGTGTTGTAGCTGGGATCTATGGAGGGAAACTAAGAATAAATCTGAACCAGAACTTGGGTAACCTATCCAATTTTCCAATCAGAGATTTTTGCAATGGAGATGTGTCTGCAGGAACAAAACTATAAAAATAATTTCCTACAGCCAGGTGCTGTTTAAGCCACTCCAAGTTAGTTTGGAAATGCCTTCAGGATCTAATAGGTCTATGGGAAAATAAAAAAAAGTACCTCACTTTAGGCACCTTTATATACCACCACTGAAGGGAACGAAAAAGTGGAAAAAGTTCGATCCAGAAAAGGTGCTGAAGGAATCGTTATAGGTTTGGAACCATTCCTGGGCATAGCCAATAACTTAGCTACAGGAACAATATCAAACTGGGTAGATCAGATGCGACATTCTTACTGGTTCGAGGATCAATAAATTCGGTCTGCATCATCTCGAGGCCACGGACTTCATGGAAGTGTAGCCAACCACCCTGATGATGAGCCAACCTAACCTAGCAGGGTTAGTACACCTGGGACGACATGGAACTGGTCATTTATTGTAACCTCCAGTTTTTCTTAACCGTTTTAATAAAAGGAAACCAGCGTGGTGCTGATCTTTAAGCTCTGGTATCATGATGGTGGTGAATATTTATCATCCTTACTGATAAATTCTGATTGTGCCTGGTGGGAACACTTTCTTAGGTTGAGGACTTCTTTATCGTGTAAATACTCTAGGTTAAGAAGTCCTCTTTCACCTAATTATCGTCGAAGGTATGTGGTGGCAATGGTGTGGTGAATTATGTGTTTTGTCAACAATTTTCTAGTTAATTTTTTTTCTGCGTTGGACTACAACAAACAGGGTCCAGTTTTTTTTTAGAAAAGGTTTATTTATTTTCAAATAACTTTGTGAGGTGAAAAATCTTTCTCTCGTAGGAATTATCCGAGAATACGGACCCAGTAGAGTTTTAAGTGTTGTAGAGCTCATGTTGACTAAACAACTTTACACATTAGTACGGGAAGTACTTTGTATTTAGATTAACATAGAAAAGCTTTTACTTCATTTTTTCGATCCTTTATTAGAAATAAATATCAGGAACTGTTTAGTAGACAATAATACTTATGAGTTGGATATTTTTATTAAAACTCTCGTCAAAATGAACTTGTCAAATAAAGAAGAATATCAAGTTGCATTTCGATCGATTGCTGTTTACAGAAATTCTTTTTAATATGCTTTAAAGTTAGTTTTAGTAAAATTAAACCAGTATGAGTTCGTGGTCTCAATCTACCTACTCCACTAATCGTACCGTACTCATTTGATATAAATAAGAGATTAACACTTACTTGCACCATGTTTTAGTAGCAGTTCCACTACTTTTATTCGATTTTTCTTACAAGCTATATGTAACGGCGTAAAACCATTGAGCGCACGGGCATTTGCATCTGCCTGTCTATCCAAAAGCAGCTTAGCTACGCGTACGTGGCCGCAATGGGCTGCCACGTGAAGGGCAGTGAGATAATCAACTGTTACTTCGTCTACTGGTGCTCGATGATACAAAAGAATCCGTGCAGCATCGACATGGTCACCCTGAGCTGACATATGAAGTGGTGCCAAACCATTCTGGAACAAACAAAAATCGTATTAAAAAAAAACAGTTAAAATAAAGGAAACTTAAAGGACTTACTTTAGTTTTTGAACTGATAGGTGCCCCTCTCTCCAATAACATATCGACGACTTGTTCGTGTCCACTTCTCGCAGCACAATGTAGAGGTGTTAAGCCATCTCTTGTTTTTGCATCAATTGTAGCTGCGTGTTCTAACAGTAAGGCCACCATATTGCTTTTCCCCCATTTGGCAGCAACGTGTAGGGGAGTTATATTATGTTTGGCGGCATAATTGACGTCAGCGCCCTTTTGTATTAGAAGATTGGCTATTTGTTGATTTCCATAATGTGAAGCTATGTGAAGAGGCGTAAAACCGGATTTCGATGTTACGTCCGGGTTGTGTTCGTTCTGAAAGTACCAAAAATTAACAAAATAAATCACAGGGTCCATTTTTTTATTTTAGTAATAAATAAAATCATAAGAACAAGCTTTATCTATGGTTGAAGGAAAGTTTTATCGAGTTATTACCTCTAAGAGTAGTTTCGCTGCTTTAACGTCATCTTTTTTAGCTGCTATATGTAACGCTGGAAGCCTTATTTTACCCCTTGTGTCGTTTTCTAACAGAACTGTCACAACTTTATCATGTCCTTGCTGCATAGCCACTGCCAATGGAGTAAATCCATCCTGAAATATAAAAAAAAAATATTATTACTTCTGATTATTTTGTCAAAGCCAATAATACCGTTTGGCAAATTTCACGAGACAGATTTCAATAATAGATTCTGATAGTTTCTGAGGTTGTAAAGTTATCACACTTTTCTTCATGAAATTTACAGCAAAATTGAGCTTCTTGAGTTTAGAGACGTTTTCTTTCATTATTTTTGTCAATGAGTAATAATTTTTGTAGTGTAAATGTAAACAAACTACTTTTTGTGCGGAGCCATCTTGAATTTGTAAAAAGTCAGATGGTTGGGATTGCCTTATAAAACTACGAAAAAAATAAAAAAGCCAAGCGGCAATATTCCAAAAAAGAAGCCAAACACCAGACATACGTGTGATACGAACAGGAACGCTCCCTGGTATATAAGAAACGAAGATATACAGAGATGAGGTACTAGAGATAATGGACGCAATAGCAAGAACGCTATTTGAAGAGGACTCATCCGAACACAGAGCTCAGAGACTTGAAGGATTATAGAGCCGAAGACTACAGAAGATATAGAAGATCAAGACAACAAATAGGAGAAGAGTAAGAACGCAAATCAGACTACCCGGGCACGCGCATGGCGTGGCCACAGGATCAACAAAAATATACAAAAAAAGGGGTCGGACATGAAAGAAGACTGCGAAGAGGAACCCCCGACAGAGAGCTCCATCCGATCCAAATTTGGAAAAGCAGGAAGCCTTATGAAAAGTTTTTTTTACCAAAGGCGGTAGGATCGGTTTTTCATGAGGGCTGCTAAAAAAACACACACACACTTGCCGACAAACATTCAACCGCGAAAGATAAGGAAATAAAACCAGAAGAGCTACCCCTTCGAAACGATGAAAGACACTCCTGGAGCGCAGAATTAAAGAGGGAAAAGGAGAAGCGCGCTCGACGAGAAATAGCGATGAGGTCCTGTCGGAATGACAGGGGTGGTGAAATGTCCTACTTCGCATAGACTCCCGGACTTCTTCTTTTTTAAGAGAAGATCTGGGAGTATATGGTTAGTGTGGCCAGCCAGCTACTATACTTTGAGCTAGACAACCCTGGATTGAATTGCACTTGACGAACAACCTCAGAAGTTAACCTGAGGCAGGTAACCTGTCCAGTTACCTCGCAATTGATAAACAGGCCCGTAGTCAAATACATTTAAACCAACAGGAAAGAGTTTAATTAATAGCAACTTTTAAACTGAGAGGAGAAACTAATCGAAATAACAACTTACCTCTGTAGATAAACTTTGATTCGCTCCATTGGCCAACAAGTATTTAACCACGTTGTCGTGGTTTTCCTGGGCTGCCATGTATAACGGCGTGAAACCATTTTGACTTTGTACATTAACGGAGGCGCCATGCTGAACAAGTAATTTAACAACTTCTTCTTGACCAGCCAAGGAAGCTATGTGTAAAGCGGTGTTACCCTTTTTTGTAGCGGCATCGACAACAGCACCACGCTTGAGGAGTTCCTCGACTATGGTTACGTGACCGTCTTTGGAGGCTAGATGGAGAGCGTTCAAGCCGTTCTAAGGATGCAAAAAATACATATTTAAGAAAAATCAACATTTTTATAGAAATTGCTGCTTATAGTTATAATAAAACTTACCGAATTACTGGTATTAATGTCTATATTGGATTTCAGGTGTTCTAGGACCTTATCGAGTTGGCCATTTCGGGCTGCACGCAAGAAAGACGTATTTCCGTCAGACTGTAATAAAAAAATATCATGTCAGCACAAAATATTTTGCGTAACACTGGTCAGTGCAAGTTAATGTGTTATTGATCTTTTAATTCGGCATATATCATTTGAAAGTACAAGAAAAAACGTTACTATATTAAAAATTATCCATTAATTAGGATTACGTAAGATGTTTTCGATATTTTAAATCACATTTAAGAAAAATTAAGAAAGAAAATCAACTTTGATGTTAAACTCCTAAATATATTAATTTGCTATTGCGTTTGCCAAAGTATGTATGAAAACTATCTTCTAAAAATTAATTGCGACCAATTTTTATACGTCTAAATGCAAGCCATGGATCCCAGGCACATAGGAATAGAAGGGAGCAAAACAGCAGATAAACTGACAAAAATGCAGCTCAAACCTCACATTCGAGACCAGGAGCATCAATAGCGCAATCTTAGAAAACCTAAGGAATGAAATGGAGAGGGAAAATTCAGGTACTGGAATCAGCAGGAAGGAAAAGGACTGAGAGAAGCTAAGATACTTCTGGGAAACTACGACCAGAAGAGATAGATCTCTTAGCTGCTTCGATCTTCGTAAAAAAATGCTTCGGATTTTAACTTAAATATTAACTGGGTATTGCCGGTTAGGAATTCACATGAAGAAACTATTGTTAATAAATGAAGCAAAGTGCAGATTCTGTAAGGAAGAGGAAACCTTAATGCACACCCTTTCGGAATGCCCTGCCTTGCAGAATTCTAGGGCCAGATACTCAGAAGTCTCCGCATGTCGCTAAAAATGAATTTGAGAGCGAAACATCTACTCGAAGAATGTTTAAGAAGATTGGTAGTTTTTCCTATAAAATACAGATTGGGCAACACTTGACAAGACAAGACATGAAATCAATAGTTGTTTATTAAGCTTCAGTCTTGGCAATGGTTTATGAACAACCCCTATATGTTTTTTTCTAATGTGTGGTTTACAGACGAATGTCACATCCATCTGAATTTTCTTGATGCTTACGTTTGGGGTATGCTGAAACAAGCCATTTTTACAGAAAACCCACCGGCAACTATTGATGAACTCCGTGAAAAAAAGTTGACCTTTTTCAGAAGAATGCAGCAGCCTATTTTTAATAACATGTTAAGCAATCTTGTTAAGCGTTATGAGTACTGCTTGGAACGCAAAGGCGAGCACTTTAAACACATTTTGTATAGAAGCAAAACTTAAAATTCGCATTATTTGAAATATTATTTAATCATTCATGTTTAATAGTTTTTAGTTTAATAGTTTTTCAGGCTCATACTGTACTCTCGATGTGCTTTAGAGGTATGCAAATATTAGAAACTTGTCAAAAAATCATTGAAAAAACTTTTATAGGAGAGCCGATGATAAAATATTTAAACTAACTTTACTTGTGAAAATTAGTTTCCATTATCGGACGTCTCTTAAATGGCCAGTAGATTTACTACGTTGTGTGCTAATTAAATTTTTATGGATGGAATGTTCACAGTTGAAAAACGGAAACGGCAACTGGTAATAATCATAAAAAAACATATTTGCATACGCATTAACCGCAATATACAGACTATATAAATCAACAATAAGGTTTATTGTGCCAGGAAGCGGTAGTCGATCGATCTGGCGTGAGGTTTGAACTCTGACATTATAAAACGCAACACTGTGCTCATCCACCGCTCCAGACTGATTTTATTCACCACATCTATTTTTAGAATCAATTTCCACCTGCGATTAAATAAGACATTTTCACTTTTACTGTGAAAATCAATATACCTATCTGTAATACTAGGAATTTTAAATCGGATTGTTTAAAAAAGATTGTTTAGAGTGATACCCATAATATTAATTTTAATCGCTCTGTATAACTATCAATGAGTAATCATTATCACGCGTTCATAACGTGAGTAGTATAGTTTTAATGATTTTTCAGATTTCCCACCCCCTAAAATGCTTTGATAGAAGTCACCCTTCGTAAAATTTAGACAGTGTTTGTACAGAGTAAGGTGACGCTGATTCCCCTTGGTTGGATACTTTTCACCCTAAGCAGTTGAATCGAACAAGTGCACTAGAGTCGTCGGTCACGTGATTCCCATATACAATTTTTCATGAAATTCTAATAAGAACATTTATACCAAACAGATATTGGGTAATATTTCAAAATAAATAAATAATGGAAGCTAGTCGTGATATATAGCTTAAAAATATAACTGAGGACTGTTATCAATATTTTAGACCTTAAAGTTTAAGGCATTCTATATCTATAGAGAATAATATTAAACATGGATTTATGAAATCGTATGAAGGATTTTGAGGTTATGTAAATTTAATTTTTGATTTTTATCGTACTAACCATTACTATGTGAAAGCTCATTTTATTAAGAACAATAAACAACTTTAATATTGTTATGTCTTATTACTTCCATACTTGGTCTAGCCTTAACTACCTAATCAAACAAAATGTAACTTCAATATGTCAATCTGAGGATGCTACTTCTAGCGAAACAGCTGTAATTGAATTTAAAAACCTATTTTTCGAATAAATAGTGGAAGTTTCGTTCAACCGTTTAGTTGTTTACTGTTCTTGATCAATTTTGAATAAAATACGTTAAAAATAGTGAAATTTTTATTGAAACTAGACACAGACACCTACAAAACAATGCCAACCCAAGCCCAATTCCATTATATCAGCAAATCCAACACTTAGCAATTAAATAAACAAAATCGATAGTTGATCAACTTGATAAAACCATACACTAATCTTCTAATAGATTTATAATTAATTCTGATGGTAATGAACTCGCTTTCGTGCAATAGACAATTATTCTCAGACAAGCCATTACTTATTTATAGACACCTATTTCCTAATGACGTTTTGGCAACAGTTAGGTATGGATAATTTTTTATTTAAATGATTTTAATTAAAAATTTATTGTTTTATTTGAACCAGGACATAATTAAATACATTTTTTAATAGATTACACTGTGTACAGAATGTGAAAATATACGTAATTTGTAATCTATTTCCGGAAGGACAAATGATTATTAATAATTAATTTGTGTAGCATGATTACAGTATTTTATGTTTAAACTTGACTCTCTTCTTAAAATATAGCTTTCTCTCATCCGTTGTAAACTTGATTAAGGCTTTACTTGGTATAAGCCAGCTTAAATCTTCTGATACCGTTCAAAAGACAAGCATCATTTCATGTCATTCCCACTGACGGGCTCCATGTTAAAGTCAAGGGCAAGCGCAACATTCAATTTAAATATCTCTATTATACCTTTACAGTTCAAATATGACAATAACAGTTGGAACTCTAGTTAACATCCAAATCAACTATAGTACAAATCCAGCCCTGCTTATTTTTCTAAGGGATTTCTTCAGACATGATTCTTTTAATTTGTTTGTTATTTGTTTTAATTAAAAAAAATGTAACTTCTGTCAACCTGATAAAAACTACAAAGTTGCTGTAAATAATATAAGATACTTCAATTTATTCATTAACTAAAGTGGAGTTTTTATTTCTCTTTTGTAAGTTTATTTAAGTTTTCTAAATTATAGGTAAAGAGATGAAATAGCTAAATAAAGAATTTATAGAAAGGATTGTTGAGAAATTAATTTTAAATTTTAAAACTAACGCCAATGTCTAAAATTATATATTAGGGGCAATTTATTGTACTGTCTGTTCTATTTGTGTTTGGTGATATAAACAAATAACGCTAACATCATGTACTGTCAAAATCAAAGTGACTTATAATGTTATGGAAAGCGTGAAATAAAGTTAACTTTTTTAAGTATATTGCCCCCGCCACTGTATTAAAACCATGTGTCACATAATAAATTAAGCCTAATTGGCACGATAATTAATTAACACCATTCTAATTGGTACCTGTTTCTGTTTTGCGTGGGATATATAATACCGAAGTTGATACGTAAATAGTAGGCTCATCTAGTGGTTTTTTGGGGTGTGCACCGGCACCCCTATTGGTTTATTTTTAGGGTATACTTTATAAATGCATCTCGTTTACACACACGTCAAATAATTTTAAGTTTATAGGTGTGAGATTGCTATTAGTAACAAAATGGTTAAGTGGGTTAAATGATTTATGGTTAAAAATGACGAATTAGGCTACTATCAATACTTTACTTTGTTTGCTCCTGGGCTATAAATGAATTACGAAAGAAAAGAACCGATAAAATATTAACTATAACGTGACTTTAAACGTGTATTTCAATTAAAGTTATTTATATTTGGGTTTATAGATGTTTTGGTTGGCATTATTAGAAAGCTACAAGTAATTTAAATTTTGACTCTTAAGTTATTTTTGTAACGTTCTATGACGCTAATCTTTATAGTAATTGATGTGTTGTATGCATACAACTGATGTCGAAAATATATAAAATTCGACAAATCCCACACTACTCTCATTGTACTATTTGTTTTCTTTAGAAAAACAAAAACATATTCCGAGTAAATGTATCTGTTTATTTGTTTCCTTAGTTTTAATTCATATTATTTATGGAACAAATCACGAATATCTAAATTTAAAACTGCATTCCATATTTCTATAAATAGCCAAGGGACAAAAATTTCTCATTATTCTGAAAAGATGAGTGCAAAAAAATGAGAAACAATAAGAAACGTAGAAAAAGAAAAACATAATTATACTGAAATCAGCAAGATTGTAAATTTAAAAATAAAACTCGAAAAGAAAACATTGGAGAATCTTCAAAGAAAATAAATTTATTTCCTTCATGTTGTATTTTTCCAAGCGGGATTGATTTAAAAACAAAACAGAAAGCTTCATTATTATGCTTCTGTAGGCAAACAAATTGTGAATGATTGTTTCTCATTTTTGTTTGCATTATTGTAAAACATATTTTAGCAAGAAATGAATTTGGAATTATGTAAAACAGTAGTTTTGTTATAATTACATTACAAAAACACAAAAATAAAAAATTACACGAAAATTTCAATATTTTAGTATCTGGATCAATAAAAACTCGCATTCTCCGTGTAAGACTTTTTATCACATACCTACCTTATGCACTCTAAATCTAAATCTAAAATTTGCGGTCATTTACAAGGTTAGTGTTTTACTGTTTCTCTATTTCAGTATCTGGCATTGCCAAATCTAAATCTTCTCTTATAACAACATAAACTTTTTCCACATGATGTTTAGCACGTAAAAGTAAATAATATTTCTTTAAGCTGGTCAAATTCAACCATTACCACAGTAGGTTCTCTACTTCACAAACTTAATACTGAAATAATAATCTTAAAAAACCCATAGTTTAAATATGACTAAATATAGCATAGATGCTTCATAGCAATTCAATATTGTTTATGAAGTATATTAACCAAAGTAACATGCTTCCTCTTTATTTTGAATACTGGACAATTGAGCGTAGTTGAAGCCAATAATAGTGGCGTTGGAAAACTCTTTTTGACTTTCCAAAGTTATAGAAAAAAGTATAATTATAAAATATACCTGACTATAGCAATGTTTAGATATTTCAAACTGAATGAATTGTTGATATCCAATCCTACAAAATAAATGTATATTGAGCAAAATAAAATGATGCTTCTTGATTACAAGGACAATAGATTATAAATTTTCTTCTTTATATAGCAGCATAATTCCATCAGCAAAACAAAGTGTCAAAGAGAACAAATTGAAGATGATTACATCCTTTATAAATTAGTCTTTCAATAGAGGGCTTAATGATCCCAGTTTGCAAAATATTAATTTCATGTCCGAAATTGTATTCACAATATATATTTTGTTGAAATATTGATTTAAATACGATCAAAATTTATTTAAAAAAACGTACTCACCATTCGTAGAAATTTCAAACACAAAGACATCATATAAAACACCTCATTCTATAATAATATGCTGGTCCAGCATCTCAATTGTAAAAAACTTCAACAGGTACGCAAACCCGCACCGCTATAATCTACTAATTGCTATAAATATTATTTAAAAAACTTTGGTTTATCTAAAATCGTATGAAAATAGTGATAAAATTCAGCTCATCGTAATCACAGTCGTATGAATTTAACAGGAATTGTTATATATCTGGATATACTTGATGCACCCCAGCCGAAGAAGTCCATGCGTTGGTTGCCGACGCCTTCTTACGTCATCGGTCAATACTTGCGTTGCGGCGGCGCGTCTGTCGTTTCTTTACCACCCCCGATGATAGTGCAACCCTCCAATAATATTTTATTCGCTATTCGGTGCCTCTCTGACATACATTAAGAGAATTGGGACCAAATCTGGATGCAACAAACTTCAAATGGCAACAGAAATGCAAAACTGTCTCTTGCTAAAAGTAGAAATAATGTTTTAGCTCTTTCAAACTAACGGACTTTTACAGGTGGTTCCATTAATATTTTCTTGATTTCAATGAGAATAAACTATATTTATCGCACTTATTTTGACCATTTTATAAAACTTCTTTAAATATTTGGCAAATGGGTAATGCGCAATATTAACCTCAAACAAAAATTTGCACTTTTGAGGTTAGGCATAAAGATTATAGCTCAGCTGGATTCTTCTCACGATGATTGATTTATCTGAAGCTTTCTTTATGTCGTTATACTCCAGTATTTTAAAACTTAACGTACTTAGTGTATGTCTCAGACAGATCTTAAAATGCCACAGTACTATCTGCGCAGTCTAATTAAAATACGAAGATCTCTTCTTCAATATATGCGATAAGCTCACACCATCTGGAGTGTTTTACATTCTCCCTTTTCCAAAATAAGTTAATCGACTTCTATAATTCAGAGAAGAACTACTCTCAAAGAAGGTATCTCCCCTTGGTCCAGGCTAACTACAAGTTAGGCTCTGTCATCTCTGCTATAGCACCCTTAAGGGCCACGCATGCGAATTTCTGAAGTCCATAGAGCTTAGCCGATACAGAGGACTAGAGTTCTTTTTTCCACCAAGCTAGCGCATCATATAAATAACCTGTTTGATAAATCCGCAGAGTAGATGCGATGTTCCAGTAGGATGTTCCAGCATTTATAGTTCCTTGCAGATGGGAGTGTAATTTTTAGCATAATCTCCTATTTTACCTCCCCTACAAAAGGAATATGCATTCCTTTACAAATTGGTTGGCGTAGTTTATTCATTTTCCTGCGGATTGACTGCTGTCATCAATGGTAGACGACATTCAGAGCTGTCTGAAAACTTACTGACCTCAAAAAATGAATTGTATTTATATTTTTTCATTGAATTAGTACATTTTATGTAATATGTATTTAAAACCCTTGAGTTTACATCTCACTTGGAACGTTGCCAACATTCTTTTGGCGTGATTACTTGCCAATTAAAAATCGAGGATTATATTTATAGATTTTTGTTATTACAGGTTATTGACGATTTAATGATTAATAAAAGGTTATGCGAATCTTCGATTTGGTGATTTACAGATGTTTCGAACAGTAATTAGTTTCAATTTCAACTGAAAATAATAAATTGTATGAAGGTTATCGCACAACCTTATATCTCCCCAATAAAAGTAGAACAAAAAGTGTGCTGGTTTCATCACCGGATGTGTATTCGTTCTCAATTGTATCTCAATTGCATCAACTTCAATAATACTAATTTTTGGCATTTGATTCAAGTGTTATTTTAACCAAAGCTGCGCCTAAGGCGGCTTCACTTTAAATATTTTCCTATTAATTAGCTATTTATTAATTATCATTTCAACGACATTTTAAATTTCTACTTTATCGCATCTGGACTTTAATAAAGAGAATCTTTAATAAAGTAGCCCTTAAATTTAGTCGTCTAACCAAAAAAAAAATTAGTATGCCATTTAAAATAGTGAAGTTGCTGTCAATTTCCGGTATAACCGAAAGTTTTGAAAATATTTTAGTTAAGTTCAGAAGTATCGAGAAGCCCTGTATATCAAATTTCATTTATCTAGTATTAACCGTTCCCCATAAACTTCTAGGTGAAGGTCGATATGGAACAGTATGTATAAATATATAAATTGGTAAATTTATATAGGATTTACAAATCTACTTTTAATGGATTTACTTAATTCAATTATAAATCAAACATCGATACATAATTAAAATGAATCAGATTACTTCGTTCTGGCTTCGTTCTACTTTTGACAAAGCAGCTAAAATTGATGATTTTAGATAATTATAAAATCAATATACCGTGTGTATCCCAGAATAACCTTGCCAGCCGATTGTTGCTCAGCACTATGATTTGTATTTGCTCTGTGAAAGATAGCTTTGTTCGTAGAACGATCAGCAACCGTTTCCAACTGCAAATCGCATACGCATTAATTATTTGCCGTTCGAAAATAGTTAATGCGCATGCGATTTACAGTTACAAACCGTTGCTGATCTTTCTACCAACAAAGCTAATTATTATAATCAAGTGATCCATTGGCAAGTTTTTGAGTCATTCATTGGATGGTGGTTACACGCGTCTTCACAGTTCAATTTTACAGTACCTGGCTACTATGCAATAAATTATGCGAAGAATCGTGCAAACTGGGGGGAAATAAAAATAGATTTGAATTCCACACCAAATCTTATGTACCTATAAAATTCTCCAAGATTGCACTTTTCTACCGTACCTCATATAGCATTATTTTCACTACTGTTATTCTATTTTTTGTTAAATATTAGTTTTTAAAACTGCTAAAAATTTTGGATGGGTCACCATGAGCCATTAATCACTGCCGAGATTAATGGCTCATTAATCACGGCTTCCTTGATTTAGCTTTAATATTATATTGTTTAGCTACAAACCATCTGTTTTAAAATTTTATCGTGTAAACAATTACAATATTTTCAATTAGGTTCTGTACAAAAGAATAAAAAAGTCCTGGTCCTCCAAGCGATTCGAACCGGGGCCCCGCGGTTGAGCTACGAGCATATACACTAGGCCATCATCACCTTTCCACGTTAGTCTGAAATATTTTACAAACCGAAGTTTATAAACCAATCAAATGTAACAAACTTGTCAACGTTATTGTTCGTGTGCGTGGATTTATCAGTGTTTTAATATTCTTTGCTAAATTTTGTTAAAAAACAAATAATGTAAACCATACGAATCAGTGTACATGTACACATAATTCAAATACAGTCATAAAAACATTAGTTTTGATGTGAATTCCACACCAATTGTTCTAATATTACAATTATTAATAAGTACCATTAAATAGTATCATCCTGTGATATTTTTTGGTCTAAATAAATATATTTTTTGTTTTGATTATAGTATTTTTTTACTACTACTCTGCATAAATGAAGAATAACGTATTGTATCAAATATTTGTTACAATAAAATAATAGTGTTCCTAAAAATATGTATGTAAAGTAACCAAAATTTTTAAAATAAAACTTCAACAAAAATATTTAGTAGTTGTGGACAAAGTATAGTATTCTACTCGCGTATAATGTCTATTATTCGCTAGGCGATTTAGGCCGGCGATTGAGATTTAGTTCTAATCAATTAGTACCTGAATTTTTCTACCTTTGTTAATCATGAACAACTTTACTACTTCAATAAAAGTCAATAAAGTTAGGTATAGAGGCTAGTAGTGATAAAGCATTTGCCGGGTCAGCTAGTAATTGTAACTGCAGCCATAACTATAAAAGCAATACGGAAACAATAAGAGTTGATTCATTTCTTTTACTTAAAAAATATGTGCACTACCTAACAGCTGTTTCAAATAAAAACTTATAAGAAATTAACGAACTGTTTGTTATGTACTCCATAAAACCAATATGGCGTCGTATGGCAAACATTTATTGTTTATGTGTCGTGAAAGCATTGTATCATATATTTTTCCCTGTTATTCCCATTTGTTATTTATAAGATTTAAAATAATCTAAAATAGCTAAAGTATAAATAAAGCGTGGGACTCCCATGCTATAATTTTTTGTCTCCAAATTGTGACTGTCAAAGGTATATAGTTCGTTTTATCTCATATAGGTACACAGATTAAAAATAGAATTAACAAGTGTGATATGTTAACAAGCATTTTATTAAACTCCCAACAATGAAAAAAAGTAAGAATGTTTGATTGCTCTTAAAATATCTACAATTAGAAGAGCACAAACCTTATGCCATCTAGTGAGTTAATAGATATTTTTTATGGTATATTTTCAGTAGTACAACCTAACCTGACCAGAACTGACATTTACGCCTCAATAAAAGACTGGCATACTAAAATTTTAACTGACTTGTAAATTGTAAAATTTCCGGTATGCCAAACACGAATTTCGGTAACAAAGCGCACTAGTAATAAAACTAGTTGTAAACTTAAAGAAAATCTAATTTTAGGTTTAGCGAATTTATAAGAAGTTCAATAATTGTGTCCAGGTTATGGTGCTATATAATTTTTTAAGACAGATTTTACAGTTTGCAGCCAACATATAAGCAAAAGATTTTAAGTTCTAAAGTGTGTTTACTATCACTTTCAATCAGAAATAGCCATAAAACTAATTTCATTTGTGTACTACTTTTATTTATCAGTTGATGAAAATCGTCTTTTAAAAATGCATATAATCACGCATAGAGCGCTAGATACAAACATGATGTCATACATAATTCGTCAATACTTTTATGCACCCTTTGTAAATTTACTTACATGCAACTAAAAGTAGTCGGGTCATTTTGTCTGCGTATAATCAATAGTTCCAAAACACCGAAAGGATATAAAGCAAGTGTTACCATGACAAATAAAATTTCGTATGACTTCGACATGAATAAACATAACCACACTTTTCTCTTAATATACCTTAGAACAAAAAGAAACAGGAAGGAGTCTGTCATATATTAACTTTAAGGAAAATTTGCGACGGAAGTCGGCCATCTTGAAGCTCCTTTTATGACTCATTGTTTATGTTTACAGTGTACTGTCAAAGCAATATTTGCATATAAATGTCAAAAATGAGCGCATAGGCGTATCATTGGGTTCTTATAAATACTAAATTATTTCGAACACTAAAGGTACTCGTACATTTAAGCCTTTTGCTCGCAATTCTATTGCTAGCTTTTTTTGTGAAACAACTGCGCATGCGTTTCAGACTTTTGACTGCAACAAAAAGGCGCACAAAAGTATATAAAGGTACTCGTACATTTCAGCCTTTTGCTCGCAATTCTATTGCTAGCCTTTTTTGTGAAACAACTGCGCATGCGTTTCAGACTTTTGACTGCAACAAAAAGGCGCACAAAAGTATAGAACCATTTCTATTTATTCAAGGTCAAATCCGCGCAATCTCGCCTGTTTTTAGGGAATTTAGATCGAACAACCCAAAATCTATGTTGGCAGAAATGTCAGTTTACGTCAGCTGATTCTTTCTTGTTGTCCTATAAGCATAATAAACATTGAAGTATTTTATGATAATATATATATGTTTTTCCGAAGTTCGTGTGAACTTACAGTTTGTATTTGTATGAAAATCCATGTGTTAAATTAACGGTAACGTAACCTCAAATATTCAGAAACTGACAACACTTGTCAAATGTCGAATAAAAATCTCAAAAGTTGCGGCAATGTACGAAGGCATGGTCAAAATTTGCTAGCAATTCAAAATAGACTTGCAGGAAAAAGGCTGAAATGTACGAGTACCTTAACCATTTATATTTATTCAAGGTCAAATCCGCGCAATCTCGTCTGTTTTTAGGGAATTTTGATGGAACAACCCAAAATCTATGTTGGCAGAAATGTCAGTTTACTTCAGCTGATTCTATCCTGTCATCCTATAAGCATAATAATATTTGAAGTATTTTATTATAATAATTATATGTTTATTCCAAAGTTCTTGTGTACTTACAGTTTGTATTTGTATCAAAATCCATGTTTTAAATTAAAGGTAACGTAACCTAAAATATTTAGAAATTGACAACACTTGTCAAATGACGAAAAAAATCTCTCAAAAGTTGCGGCAATGTACGAAGGCATGGTAAAAAGCTACGAATAAATAATAAAAAGGAAGGAGTATAATACGATTTGACGATGTCCGCAATGGTTCTTGCATATGGCTGACTTGAAGTTTCCGGTTACCAGTGGTGTCACACAAAGGGGATTATAAAATTATGTCTCGTATTAATTATTAAAAATAATAACTGTTTTCCGCTTGTAATTATCTGTACAGTAATATACATTGTCATAAAGTTGTAGGAATATAAATTTAGATTAAAATCTTCTAAGCAGGTAATTATAAATAGTTGACTTAGTTGGTTTATATAAAAAATAAAGGAACGTCTATGATAACAATGTGGTTGTCATTAAAATATTTTGTTAATTTTTAATAATTTAGATAAATAGAACCCTGCAGATGAAAAGTAATTCCCATTCAAGAGTTGGGTTAACTACTTAAATCAGAAAATAATATATAAAACAGCATGAAAAAACTATTTATGTCAAATGTCACGATTCGAATGAGTCATATTTGGTTCTTCAATATGGCCGACTTCCGTCGCAATTATTTGCTAGATTAAAATATGACAACAGTCCTTCCTTTCTATTCTTTATTCGTAGGTAAAAAGTTGCTAGCAATTCAAAATAGACTTGCAGGAAAAAGGCTGAAAGGTACGAGTACCTTAACTGTATTCACACACTTGATTGGTTGAAATATAAAAGTACGAAATCTTCCGGCTGCTGGTGTATGTCATTTTTGAAACAACCAGAGACGAATACTTCTATAATGAAATTATATAGAGGATGTATAACTAAATTTTTGTTTATATATTAGAAACTATATGATATTGTTCTCATGATTTTCAGAAACTGAATACCTATTATGTTTATGTTAAAATTATTTTAAAAACAAGTGGTGTCTAGCAAACCGATCTAACGGTTTTGAATGAATAATTGTGGTTAATAATTGTTCCGTAATCACGGATCCTTTGATGAAAAAATAAATATTAACAGGGTATATAATTAAATACGGCGTTATGTTAAGCTGTTTCGGTCTAATTTTAGACCCAAGGAATTTTCTAATAGCACTAGAAGTTGATATTCTGTGAGAGAAAAAATCTGGGTTTGTTTGTTTATTATACCGAGAAATAAAAACATTTTAGTAACATAGTTTATTAGTCGTATATCAATTATCTTAACTAATTATGTAGGATATCCAATATACAGGGTTTAAATTTACATGCTACAATATAAAAATGTCTGATTGTAATTTTTAAAGCGTACTAATTTATAATAAAAAAAGTAAAAAAAAATCTTGGGTTACTTTCTAACTTATTTTCCGAATTTTGAACGTTTTTCTATTATGGAAGAGGTTATGTTATTTAGCATTGAAGATTTAAAATATTGCTCAATACAAACCTACATTCCCTGCAACTTATTATTATTATTTTTATTAAAACAAAAAGCGTTTCTTTATTAATGTGTTTTGATGTGGTGATTATTTTGTAAAAAAAATCATTTAATG
Organism: Ophraella communa; assembly: GCA_035357415.1. Classification (NCBI taxonomy): domain Eukaryota; kingdom Metazoa; phylum Arthropoda; class Insecta; order Coleoptera; family Chrysomelidae; genus Ophraella; species Ophraella communa. The sequence continues at coordinate 56,015,289 of CM068980.1, read as the reverse complement.
TTATGTAATAAAAAAAACTAACAAAACACTTTTAAATTACAAGCTGGAACTAGAAGCACTCTTTGAAATATAATCGAAGATTTTATTTTTAGTAAATTCAAAACAGAATTCTTGGTAAAAATAGCCTATTAAATGTAAATATTTAAAAACCGAGTTAATGTGAATAAATTTCTAAAATTTTAATTTCTATCAGAAGAAAAAAACAGGAAAATTAATGAGGAAAAGAAATATTAATATATAGATTAAATTAAAGTAAAATCAGGATAACCTTCAGTAGCAAAGAACCTTTGTCAATTTCACACCGGTTTAAACATCACCGGTTTGAAAATCATACTGCAAATGACCGCAGGAACCCTCAAAAAGAAGCCATACTTCCTCTTCAACAAACTTCCAACATATGAGCAACAAGCAGCAGCGACCTCTACAGGATTATTTAACCCTGCAGATTCAATGCGGATACACATTTACTGACTAATGCATAATACGGTATTTCGCACTATACAAATAAACCAAAAATTAAAATTGTTTTTAAAAATATTACTACTACAAAATTCTTTGTGTATAAGATTGAAACAGATTACTAAAAGTATAAAACTCCTCTTAGTTAAACAAGAATTTAATAATATAAACATTTTCAGAGGAAATTTGGCAGACTATATGTCTGCGACCGGGCAAATTTTGAAGGTCAATGTTTAAAGGAAACGTATCTCACCTGTCCATTTTCGGTAACCATATCTGGTACCTCGAACCCGACCCGCTACTGACAGACAGTCAGTCAAACACTCTATAAATTAGAGGAGAATTTGAGCAAATCTCAGGAACAGTCACTGACATAAACCGGCATTATTAATCGCGTGACCAACTTCTCGGACTAACTCTTCGCCACTGGAAAGAACAGCAAATGGAAAATGGAAATAAGGGTGGAAGGGATGTGAGCCAATGGCTGTTAGCAACCCTTGGTATCGACCGGAAAGTAGGTTTGATAACTCAAGGAAATATTTTCCGAGCGAGATACGTTTTCGCACGATGCAGGATCGGCGCAGGCTAACTACAGAACAAATTCCTTTCAGCTGATTGCTTTTTCTATACATAGAAATTTATTTAGGTAATAATTTCATTGATTGACAATGTCGTTAATAACATTATACAGGTAATTAAATGCCCAAACATAGAGATATCTGTCCCATTAGTGGGTTAATGAATTAATCATATATACCTACAAAAATTATGGGTTTGTTATAGATATCAATAATACACCTCTTTTTATCCATTACATCATCGTATCTCATTATAATTTATTTTATTATCTAATAAATCATAATTTTTTTCACTATCATTTGTAAAAACATTCCCGGAATTTTAATTGGGCTTGGAATAAAAAAAAAACAAATTTATCAAATGTATTTTTAGTACCTTAATGTCCCTTTTTTTCGAACAGTACCCGTTAAAAAATGTTAGCTTAATAACATGTTACAAATATAATAATCTCTTTCTGTTTCTTTTTTGTTTGGAGTGGAAAAGTCCGTCCCTGTCAGTTTCTGAAGGTCGAGTTTGTTTCACTGAGAAAATAGAGGACCTAAAGAACACAGGAGCTAAAGCGATTGGATAACTTTGGAGAGAAACGTGACCTTAAACCCCCAAAAAAGTTTTGTTCGATAATAGAGGTTTCCAATAGATAAAAAAAATTTAAATTATCCTCGAATAAACTTTATACCAGAGAAAACGTTTTTTAAGTACACTGGACGTAATAATGGCCTAGTGTCAGAGATATCACCCCCGATACTTTTCCACCCAGGTCTAACACTGTTCTACACATACTATCGAACAACTGATTGCATCAGTCAATTCAGCGTTTTAGAAAACCTTATTTTCCATATTTTCCAGCATTTTTAGGCAAAAACAAATTTTTTACTAAAGAAAATGGCAGAGAAAACACCTTTCAATTTGATGTCTTCTAAGTTGTGTTATTTTTGATAAAAATAGTGTAAAACCACTAAATGGACCACGTAGAATCTTAAAATGCCATCAAAATTTCAAAATTCTTAATAATTTCCATCGAAATTGACTCCATTTGCGTTTTGCTGCACTACTTCACCTCCGATACATTTCCACCCAGATCTAACAGTGTTCTACACATCCTATAGAACAACTGATTTCACCAGTGGATTCAGCGTCTTAAAAACCCTTTTTTCATATTTTCAAGCATTTTTAGCAAAAAAACAACATTTTAACAAGGCGTCCCCAAGTAACGCTGTATTGCTAGCGCTTGCAAGAAAGTTTCATCGCACTTGTAGTGTATTATGTCAACGTAAAGGCTCTTCAGGTCGTCGAAGAACAGTTTGTACCAATGCTAATGAAGGGCGCGTGTAACCAAATTATCCAATCTCCACAAAGAAATTTTGTACGAACAGCACGTAACCTGAATATATCCGAACACTACATAAATTTGCTCCGTGAACATTTTGGTAATAGAATAATTTCTCGTCGTACAGAGTATCCACCTCATTAACCGGATTTAACACTACCTGATGCCTACACCAAGATGTAGCTAGACACTGTAGAAGAACTACGACAAAGAATTATAACTTATTTTCAATATTTTCAGCAAAATATTTTCTTAACATGTTAAATGATCTTTTAAAACTTTAAAAATGATCCCACTGTGATATCAAACAATTATTAAGCCTATGGTTACATAATATATGCTATGTATAATGTAGATATAATATGTATTTTTATAAATGAAAAGGCAGCTTTAACGTATCTGAGTTCTTTAACAAAAACCAACAGATCCTCTTAACAGAGAAGGCTAGCCCTTCCTTTATTGTGCTTAAAAACGTTGACACTTTTAGTGTTTAGCATTAACGTGCTATTGATCAATCCTCCTAGTCTGCTCAACCAAAGGTTTTTCCTTAGTTGCTAAGAATTACCCTCGTGAAATCGTCTTTCCAGAACTGACTCCCAATAAAATAAACAAAGGAGTGAAAAAAGGAGACGTATTGTCCACAAAGTGGTTGGTTTTTGTGTCAAGAATTTCAAAGAATGGTCAGTGAAGGACTATAACGACTGATGCATAAGTCCTTTCGATATATTTCGGCCTGGAAAATATCCCAAGACAGGATATCCAAGAAGCTCAACTTTACAAAAACTGTGCTGTAAAGTTGAATAAGAAAAACCAAGATAGAAAATAACTCTATCTTATGGGATACCGATTGGTCAAAAACAGAAAAGGACACAAGCACAGGGATTTATGGACTCTGGTTCATACCCTAACATTTTTCAAGCAGAACTATTTGCCGTTGGGAAAATGCACAATTGCAAAAGCTGTATACTTTTATTATAAAAAATAGAATAAGCTAATTCACATCCTGACTTTGATAAAGGATATAGGATATATACTGTTATAGCCATGAAGAACACATGCATGGTCTAAGCAAAAAAGGGGACACAATAGATCTCATAGGTGGGTGTGGTAAAACCCCTATATATTACAATAAAGAGAGATATTTTAAAAGGTACATAGTGGGAATGAAAATGGGACTCCCATATCTGTATCTGTAATTCTTGAAAGGTGGATCACCCCACTGTTTAGATGTTTTAGTAGGTGACAGTGGCCATTAAGGATGCCTATGGTCCTTTCTGTTCATGTCCAGGTATTTCTTTGCTGCGTTGCTATTCGGATAGTTCAGAACTTCCTTGGATAGTCTACGACCTTTTTCTTCGTCCCATCTGCCCTTGAATTTGTCAACGGAGCAATCCCTTACTAGGTGAACCACCGCTGAAGCTGGTAAGCTAATGGGACTGCCAGGTCCCAAAATCCTTTGAAAGGCAGCTTTCCTATTGACTCAGCTATACGGTTGTCTTTTGAAATTCCTTTGAATGACCTTTGATCCAGCCTAGAGTTACCACGTTGTTGAAGATGGGATTAAAAATTAATGGGAATGAAAAAAAATAATGGGATTTAGAAACGCAATTGTATTAACCCTTACTTTGTATCAATCATATTAAGAATACAAAATAATCAACAAGTTCTTCCACTATTTTATTGAAAAAATTGACTTTAAATCTTTTTGGTTAATAATTACATAAAACTTAATAAAAAAATTTCTTAACCACAGTTTATGATTATACTAGGTCTAAAGAAGGAAATAAGCCTCTCCTCCTTTAACAAAAAAATACACCAAGTCTTTGATAAATAAATTGAAATAGTAACATTGCGTTTAAATGTCAATTTATACCACGATTATATGCAGTTTAAAGTAAGAAAAACAGCTGGTTTTTCTCACGTAGCAGGTACATAATTGTTATTTTCCCATCCAGCTAGAGTTTTAATTATACAGAAGGGGGAGCTGAACGTAAATTTACCCAAATTTCGTGTTTAACTAGTGCAGTCTATTTTTACGACTATTTTCGTAGGGGTTCTACCAAGTAAAACAGTTTTATTTACATGATATTCGGTGTGTTTGTATCCAACTTGAATAATTAGTAGTTTTATTTTATGAGCAGGTAGAAAAGAGTCAAATAACACTGCTACGTATTTCATACTACATTAAATAATGTTACATCTTCATAGTTTATACGTTAAAATAAAAGACTTATTATATTCCACCTGACGAAGATTGATTCCAACGTACCTTATTATAGGCGAGATTCTTCGTGTATTTCTCTAACCATTTTTAGTCCACAAAATATACAGTGTGGAAAAGCCAAATGGAATAAATTAATTATTTCTACTGAAGGTTATCCTGATTTTATGTTAATGTTTTTAAATTTATTGCAAAAATTAACGTAACATTTTTGGATAGACAATGAAGAGACCTTTCAAACGATAAAGTACAAGCCCATACTTCCCGTTTAAAAATTGGGGGTTGTAACTATCACTCAAAGGGGGTTGAAGGTAGGGATCAAATTTTCACTTCAAAGAATTTATAATTTAAAATGGACGTGTTTCGGGATTTTTTATAAATATTGGCTTTTCCACACTGTATATTCATAACATAATTAAATCCATTCAACCTTAATGCTTTCGACCCAGTATAGACAAGGCGACTGAAAGATTTACAAGCAAACTTTTTTATTTCTGTTATTCTATAACTCCGTTCAAAAACAACATTTCCATGAGGAACACATTTGTGTCTTTCTTAATTAACCAAGAAGAATTTTAAATTGCTCCATCGCTAATTTATTTCGTTATCAGAAGTGCTAAGATTCAATTTTTCTGTTGCACTCTCGAGTGATAAACTTTTGTTTTCTTTTTCTTTTTTTAAATCATTCCTTTCTAAAACCTCTCTGTGAAAGAAATACTTTACTATTAAGTTTACAAAATACTGCAGATGGTTTGGCCCAATTCTTTACGGTAAAACTCAAGGAAATATCTAATTATTAAACAGCTCTGATGATGTTAATATAGATGACAGAATGTTTGGATGAATGTTGGAATGGTGCCAATTGTTTATTTAGTATTTTTTTATGTTTTAGTACCTAATTACATCAGCCTGTTTAGTTTTTAGTTTTGTTTTGTCTTTTTATTATGCAAAATGATTTTCTATATTGTTCCGTTAGATAATATTACAATAGACTTATAAATGGGTGTCACAGACGTGACTAAATTCTAACTATAAATATTTAACATTGATACTAATTAATGCATAAGGAAGTTGTGTCGAAAAAAATGCAATACTTGTCAACAATAAATAAGATTCGTTCGTTTTTTAAAAATAGGTAAGTAAATGGTTTGTATATAACCTTTAGCGGAAAATGCCACTTTAAAATTTGATACTTTTTAGTGTCAAAATTAATTTCGATAATACCTTTGAAATAATTAGTAGAGATATAAAAATGAATTAAAAATCAATTTGTAGGAAATAAATCAAACTAAACACGGGAATAATTCATAAATTACTGTCCCTAACAGAAAAGCAAATACATGAGAAGGCAAACTAATTTATTTTTCAACATTTCGATTCTTTTTTATCGACATTTAAGTGTTTCAAATCCTTTTTAATCTAAATTTAGATTAAATAGGTCAAAATACATCCTGAAAACTTGGGTGTTTCAGAGAAAATCCACTTGGTCCATAGTCTAAATTTTTTTTGCCAAGTTCCAAATTATTTAATTTTGTGCTTTATTGATTATTTAGTTTTAACTTTGTTGTAACAAAAGCCAAAGGAACCAATGAGTAAACTTCATTTTTACGGCAACCGTTGCCTTCCGTGTAAATAGTTTAAATCTTTTCTTGAAAATAAAAGGCAGCTTGTACGCGCCAATGGAAAATACTCCAATCTCCCTATAAATAGTGGTGTACTACAAGGTTCAGTTTCAGGTCCAATCATTGTTCTTTTTTTGATCAACGATAAATGATCTGAGCACATCGATACCTTTATCTAATAGATTGTCTTCTGCATGTTTTGCGATTAAAACTATTTAGAAGGAACTTACACCTTCAAGGGCATTATTAGCTTATTCCTCTTTATTTGAATCTCATCTTCGCTTTGGTCTGTGTTTTTGGGGTTCCTGTACTTTGCATCATTTTTAAACTGCAAAATATCCATGGAAAATCTGTGGAAAACACAACTGATAGACCAATTCATAGATATCCTACAAGGAATATGGATTTGGATGTCTACCTCATCTTACCTACTTAAATCCTCATTCATCTACAATGGTAGGAAATTGTGAAAAACCACTTCCAGCTGATTTAAAATAAATTCTACAATTTGTTTGAGATGATACTGGGTAGATTTAACTAAAGTCTTCCACAGACTCCCAAAATGTGCAATTATAAATCATCATTAGTAAAGAAACACCGTGCATGGTTTGAGTATTCTTGCGAGAAGAAGTAATGACAGCTGAATTTGGCAAGAAAATTGATTCTCTAATGAAGATATAACAACCTATGTGCTTGATACCAACTGATGGTATTGATTCTGCCAACTGAACAAAAAGAACTGGTAACTTTAAAACCGCTGAACCCTAACCAACTGATCGATTCTAATCTAGTGTAGAAATCCATCGAATCCTTGGATCAAGCTGCAGAAAAAGACTATCTTTAAATGAGTTAAGAGGAAAACTCAGCAGTGGAAATATAACTCTAGGCTAGCTCACCTTATCGCAGATTCTGAAATGGAATAGAAGAGATCTTCGTACGCTAATATAACCTCTACAGTTAGACCCAATAGGCATTGGGTAGCTGCAGTATAAGGGCAGGATAGCGCTATTGAACCTAACATAACCTAACTTAAGTTAATTTTGAGTTAATTGTTTTTGCAACAGCTCTTTTATGAAGAATTCAATGTTAAGAATATATAATTACCAGTAAAAAAGTGTAGTTAACTCTTCTTGATTTTGATTAATTCGCTGTTTCCAGTTTTACCTTCATATTTTCTTTTTTTAAATACAAAATCTGCTGTTTTTGAATAAACACATGGACCCAGAAAACATACATATTTTTATTATCGACTCTTGGCAAAATTCCCAGTAATTTAAAATTTAGTAATAACAAAAATTTTAATACAGGGAATTAAGTTATATTATTATACTGTTACTGTTTCTTAAATAATTTGATAATGTTTCTTGTATTAACTTAATACTGGGTGGAGCTAGTGATCCGTTATCGTTCACCCCTGACAACTATGAATAACAGTTTTCTCCAGTTTTTACATACAATATAGAAACAGATTTACTGGATATTCCTTCCAATCAACCAACCAGTCTAATAATCAGTCTCACGTAGAGCGAGCCGTAATAATTACTAACCTTTAGGGTTTGAAATTTTAAAATTACTGTAATCATTTTTCAATACTAAATTTGATCCCCTTTTTACCCATAATGGAGATGAAATTCCACAAATGCTAAAACAGTTATCAACAATAACAGCATAATAAATAACAGACTATCATAAACCCCTTTTCTACCCCCTTCAGAGTCGAAAAAAAAATTTTTTAGTGGCTGTTTACGTTACAAAAGGAATCTACAGTCTAAATTTTATGTTTCTAGCTCCAGTAGTTTAGGTTCTACTTTAGTAAGATAGGGCTATTTTAAAATACAAACTTAATAACAGATTCAGTGCAAAAAAATTGTAAAAATTGTAAGATCTCTTACCTCAACATCAATACTGGTGATGGATGGGAACCTTTTTTTCATGAGTTGTGACATTTCAATTAATATTTAACACACTTTAGTGACAGATAAAAAAATAAATAATGTTCTAACTACCTAAATATTAAACTATCTGCGAAAAACAAAATTTTCGTTATAATTAGTAACATGACTTTTATTATTATTATAAAAATTTGAGTTAAAACCATTTTATATGCAAAATAATATAGGTACATTAAAAAGTCACTTCTTTGAAAGCTTTGATAATTTCTGTTACTGTTTAGCAGGAAAGTTTCTGTACACCTTGTATTTTATTAACCAGTCATTGATACATTTGTAGATTATGTACTTTTTAGCTAATGTAGCTAAAGATAAATTATTTATACATTTATTTGTGATTCTTTTAAGACAGAAAATTGATTAATAAAACTGTTAACATCTCTGCATTTGATAAATTCTTTAGTTTTACACATTTTACACATTCAACTCCATTAATTATGTTCAAACTACCAGTAAATTTTAAAAGAATTATGTGTAAGATTTATTTTTGAAGCAAAGACATTGTTAGCACGAAAATTTATTTATTAAATTTCCAAAATATTACAATAAAATAAAAATATAAAAACATTTCAATAAAAATGTACAAAAATGTTTCAATAAACGTATACAAAATATTTCAATAAAAATATAAAATAAATATTCATACAAATGTCAATGTTACACAGAAAATTTTGATGAAGTAAATGATTCAAGCACGTCCTTCTGCTGCTTGTGCGTCTTCGCGTCTTTTAAGGAAACTGTGCAAGGAACGTTCATCCTCATCGTCAAGGACAAATCTGTATACAATAGCGCCAATGGATGTTCCGCAGATGGGAGCTACTTCATAGAGCCAGTGATTTTTCCAGAAGTTGTAAAAAATCGCAGGTGGAAGGGATCTTGCGGGGTTAAGGCCTGCTCCAGTCAATGGTTCCAAAGCAAAAATAATTCCGCATACACCGAAGGAAATTCTAAGGGGCAGAGAATCTCTCAAGGTAGCATTTTTGGCATCAACAGCTCCAAGTACAATCCAGATCAGCACCAGGCAGCCTATCATTTCAATAAAGAATCCTTGGAGGGGAGATAGGTTCCACTTGACCTGTAGCAAACAAATTTTGTCGATTTCTTGAGGTGAAACAAGGTAGAGTGCTCCATATCCCAGGCAGCAGCCAACGTATTGTGCTACGACGTACACAATAAATCTCTTCCATGACATTTTTTGGACAATCAAAAATGCTATCGAGACTGCTGGATTCAAGTGAACAGGTCCATCGGCGTGGAGGATCTGCAGAGCGGCTAATATAGCGAAAGCAAAAGCAAATGATGGAATTACCGGTCCGATGCCGAACTGGAACAAGCATCCCATACATCCTATGAACATCATTAAAAATGTTCCGATGATTTCCGTTATTAATCCAATTAATAGCGGAGAGGGGAACTCTATTTTATCATCTACGCACATTATAAAAGACTTTAAAACACTAAACGGTCTTGAAAAATGTTAGCAGCAAAAAGCACACAAATAAAACTGTCAACAATATTAATTAATGTTTGACATTGCAATCACCTACCTACTATGACTTGAATTTATTTTTTTAATATCTATATTTATAGATGAGATTTCTTGTTAATTTTAATTTTAGTGCAATATTTTATCAAACAAATTCTTCCTACAAATTTTTGGAACAATAAAAATTACTTAAAAACTTCTTTATGTTTTGGCAATGTTTAATTATTTAGGGTGGCTTGAAATATAAAGTCTCCTTAGTTGAAAAACTAACCTAACTTTTATGAGTAATATTTAATAATTCATCACATATTTATTGGTATTGAACATTTGCGAGTTATATTTAATAACACTAAATTGTGGGTTATATTTTATTAAATTTTAAAGTAGATGTTAAGATTATTTATTTGAAATAATTTAATTTAGTTCTTTTACAAAACATTTTAAAATAATTATATTTAAACTGTCAAAATATTATTCAGTGGCTACAGGCAACACGGACGGTATTTATATGTCAAAATAGTACTTAGTAGAATTTGTTCTATATTTCTTTAAAATGTTATTGTTATCTTCTGAATTTTTAGTCAGTGTAAGTTAGTCTGGGACTTTTGGAATGATATTTAGACTTTTCATTCTTTATAATGTTCATTACTAAATTATGGTATTTTGTATTCACTTGAAGTTCTTTTTATCACACCGAGTATTTTAACCTCAAATTGAACAACAAAGTTATGTTTCATGTCCTGTGAAGGAATCCAAAGTAGAAAGGTAAATTATTTTACAATTTTTACGAAGTTATGTATACTTATAGATAAGTAATGTAGCTTTTAAAAAGTTAATTAGTATTTTATATTCATTTTAGGGTTGTTTTAATGATGGTTGAGATTGGTAGAGATTTTTAAATTTTAATGGAATGTGTGTCAAATTTGTCAGATTTATAAAACGCTGAAATCTACAAACGTACCCTTAGAAAGGTAAATATAAAGTAACCGAGTCTTTATTCGTAGATGACGGTTATGTAAAAATATATCTGAATTAAAAAAATATTTAAAATTGGTAAATACTAAACTCAAACCTTTATATAACAAAATATAGAAGCATGTATAAAAACGGTAAAAAATTATAAACGAAAATTTTAAATTTTCCACAGATTCACACTATCTCGATCGGAGTTCGATTTCCACGCACTTTTCCGAATGTTAAAAAATATAAAAAAAAAACACTTTTTAACCGACCGCTATAGTGTTAGGCCGCAGTAAGAAGGAAACTGGCGAAAAACTCGTCCAGTATTTTTAGCGGTGCTTCACTAGATCTATTTCCATATCGCGGGCCGCGAATAGCGGACTGGTAATCATTGACAACAGCTTCATGTCGACTGCAGAACTTAATTCGTCTAACGTTGAAAAAAAAATGTTTATTAGGCTTATAGGCCAGTCCGGAAAACACTGATCTATTGTTTATCTTTGAAAAAACGAAGAAATTTCCATAATACATGCGAATAATTTACCAAACTAAATATTTCTTAACCAAATGTTTAAAACTGGAATGTTAAAGATGTTTATAAGTAGCTGAAGACAGTTAAACAAATACCTCTGTTTTATATTAATAATCACCATATCTTTTTATAAAGGTTAATAAAAACTATCACGACCACAAAGGCCTTTTGCATAAGCAAATAGTAAAGTGCAGTGACGAATGTACAATAATTAGATCAAATTTTAATGCCGATTTTACAGTTTAATCGGCTCTTTTATTTCCTGGCATACCTTTATAAACTAGAAAGTAGAAAATAGGCTGGACCGTTTCTTCTTCTTTGTTCGGCTAAACTCCAATCACTAGCCTAGTGGTTTCTAAATAGTCTTTTCGCTGTATTCTAGTTTCACCAGTTACGTTCCAGAATCTGCTACATTTCGAAGTAATGATACTTTTCTTCCTTGACATCCAAGTAACAAGAGGGGAAAGGAAAACAAGTTTAAGAAAACGAGAGCAAGAAATTCTCATCTTAACGAGTTTTTTATAGTATTTTTTGTACGACCTCAACATTTTGAATATTTATAACTTTTGGACATCTTATGATTGCTAGAAGACTTCCATTGAAAATGAGGAAACTGTTTGCTAAATGTTATGTTTGGTGTGTAATGAAAACGAATCTAGCTGGGTCATATAATGAAAAAGGACATTCTGCAAAGAAGATTTACTTATATAAGGAATGGTTGGACAAACCCATAGGTATTATATAACTGGTTGCATAAGATAATGGAAACGATAGATTACTTGTAACAATCTTGAAATAGTAGTTTACCTAACCTGTCAATTTCTTTTTTTGTTTGCGCATGTCTAAAAGCTCGATGTGTTTAATGGACTGGGAAAGTAGTGACGTAAGTGTCAAACCAAATGATTCCAAACAACTTTTGTTGACGGTGTGTTTTATATGTGTTATTGACAATTTTGTTGTATTTTCATGATTTTTGGGAGTTAATTACTGTTTTTTCATTGGTAAGTGATCATTCATATGTTTTACATATCACTAAAGTAGATATAAATAACGGTACATTTAAATATTTGTATTTAGTTATTATACTTGTGTAATGTATAAATATAATAAAACAACTCAAACAAAAGTTACTTCTGGAGATTTTTAATGTTGCCGTTTGAAATCATTTAGTTGAAATTTCACAGTTCGACAGCATAGAACACCAATTTTGACGTCACCGTTCCTGTCCATAAGAAAGTTATTTGTCAGTACCTACTGTCATGATAACAGAACACAAAATAAAGAGCGAAATCAATTTTGCCTTAAAAATTTCATTATTGATCGTAGAAAATTGAATAAGTATATCAGGTTTCACAATTGTTTAATAAAATAAATAAAGTATTTACAATAAATGTAATCGTGCAATCTTTCTTGCAAAAGTAAAAATCTTATTGCAAATGATTAATATTTATTTTATGAAATAACGTCCAACAACAAAATAAAAAGATAACTAAGAAATGATTGTGAATATGGCGGTGCGCAGAACGAGACGAGAATTCGTACTTATTCAAGATCATACATTGTTTCTGAACGAACATCAAAGGATTTTCGCCGGCTTTCGTTTCTTTTTAGGTTGGGTATTCTCTGATAGAAGATCTAGAAATAACAAAGAAGAGAATCTAATGAAAATAACAAAGGCGTTAAGAAAGTAACCGATTTTACAGCAATAAAGGTACCCACACCAAGATAATGCCAAAAACATTAAAATACAGTAACAATTAATATTCAATAAGAAATTAAAAAAATATATATTTTGAATCATTCTTCAATAAATGACTGCAGGCGCCAGTAACACAAAAACTATTAGTTCGTCTTATAACCGGTCTAACGATGTACGTGAATTTATTTTAAGCAGTGTGGGTGAGGTAAATTGTCCACTCCAATGTTATTATTAAACAATAATGTTTTTATAATTTTATGCCTGGTGTATGTAAATTGGTGTAATTGGTTTCGCGTGTACAGGTCAAAAGCACTTTGCTTTATCCGATTTTTTTAATTGTATTTTTTATTGATCTTATCTATTACACATTTCTGAAATAATTTCGAAACAGTTTTATTTATATGTTTGTCCATCGTTTTTACGTTTTGCTTTTGTATAGTTCGCAATAAAATTTAAAATATACGAGTTTATAAGTTTTACTACTAACTTTCGATTTATTGACCAGCCACTGTATATAAATAGACATTTACAGTTCCACACATCCGAAAAATTGTTATGCAATAACCTGGCTTGTTAATTTATCCGAATACGTGATCCCAGTACGGTGGTGTGTGTGACTTTCATTATAAAATGATTTGTAGCATGGTCGTTACTCTATTACTGAAGAGAATTAATTAAATTATGGCATAACATCATTTCACGTCCGCTATAAAAAGTAAAATTTGATATAAAAATAAATGTTCACGGTCACTTAAGAGCGAACAATACCGCGTCATCACTTCTCATTTGAAAGTTGGTAAAAATCATTTAGGACATCGTATATGTATATGTGAAAACGAGGAACATCGCCTAATTTCAGAACTATTGGGTAGTGGAAGGAGGGATTTAATTCGGTGCCAGGTGGTATGACCGACCACCGTAATATTTTCGTGTATTATTTTGAATTGTTATCACTAATAATAGGTAAATGTATAGGTTCTTATTTTTATGAATCAATGTTGGTCAAAAAATATATTTTTTTCTTAAATATTACTCAGTTAAAGCGTTTTTTGACATATTAAACAGTCTGTAAGATAAATGGTTGGACATACAATATTATGTTCTCAGTGGCCACACATAAAAATTGGCAGTTTGCACTTTATTTTGCACAAATATAACAAATAACTACAATATCCCTTTTGAACTGTTAGTCAGACTCACAGGTACGATTTTTCATAAATATTTTGAATTTTCACCGAAAACTACGACCAAGGTGTCATTTGATCCAGAATATTATGTAGATCATTTAAAGAGTACTAAACGAGAAGAATTGGCCAAACAGATGAGTACTCACAGATGGCCTAGCAGATGAGTACTCAATAACCCAATAGAACAGTACTCAACGACTCAACAGAATAATACATAGAGAAGAGATGTCCAAATAGATAAGTACTCAACGAGAAGAGTTGGCCCAACAGATGAGTACTCATCGAGAAGAGATGCCTCAATAGATGAGTACTCAACAAGAAGAGTTGTCCCATCTGATGAGTACTCACCGAGAACAGATGGCCCAATAGATTAGCAGTCCATAAGAAGGGATGGCTCAACAGATGAGTATTCAACCAGAATAGATGGTCCAGTAGATGAGTATTCATCGAGAAGAGATCGTCCAGCAGATGAATACTCAATGACCCAACAGAATAGTACTCAACGACGAGAAGATATCTCCCATCAGAGTAGTACTTAACGTAAAAAAGAGATGGCTTTACGCTGAAATTCGAAGGCAGCCCGAGAACCCATCATGGAGAAGGAGATGCTGGGAAATCCAGAGATATGAAAACTACTAACATTTGATGGAAAAACCTTTTGATCGAATTATTTAAAACAATGATAATAGCTAGTGCTAATGAATGGACTGCTCGAGCGATATTCCTTAATGTATCTCTTCAAGAAGAAGCCTTATTGGATGTGTTGAAATCTCTACATTGGAACGAAGCGGAAGATTTCGAGCTGTTCGTGAAAAGACTAGAAATGCTTTATGGCTATGCCCATCTTGAGTCGGTGCATATTGCTAAAATGGTAAAATGTGATCCATCGGCATCCGAAGAGGTTCTAGAGAATCTCCAAGCTTTCGTAAATTTAGCTAACAGTCTGGTTGGCTTGCTTTAAAAAGTTCTGAATATAGAAGCGTTGGTGGAGAAAGAGGAAGAGACACTCCCATAAGATTTCTGAAGCTGCGGCGAACATGCGACATACTGCACATGCCTTAGAAAGGCTCCTAACAGGAAAACTCAAAATGGTCGTCTCCAGGAGGGCGATATCGATCCTAAATCATAGTAAAGAGCCTCCTCCAGAAATCAAATGGATAGCTTATAGAAAGAAATTTTCAATACTAATAGATACTGGGGCCACAAAAATCATCGTACTCCCAACCGAAGACCGAAGAAGGTTAAAGATGGCTTCTGGGGAAACAGCCAAAGTTTATTAAGTAATCACAGCTACAATGCAGTTTGTTTTCACCTCCCTTACACACTCGAACTTTCACCAAACTGAGAATTTTTACAAGGTTTCAGGGAGGAAGTGCGAGGGTGCAGATATCCCTAGATTAGTAACAATTAATTAAATAAAATAACTTTACAGAATTGACAATATGTGACCCGCATGTACAAGGCTGGACTCGATCTTCCTGTTATTCAGGTAAAGTTTGATTATTAAAACTGTGCTGGATTTTATATATACTCTAATTTTTTATTCGTTATATTTTAAAAAAGTTCTATTAAGTAGTAATAGGACGCAAAAAAACATTTTTTGTTAAATTTCTTGTTAGAAACTATAAAATTTTCCAAATATTCCTCGTATTTCATTGTCCTCCAGTTTTTATTTCTGAATGAATTGTTAAAAATTGCAGATGAGATCAACTGTATAAAAAAATGATGTAATAACGCATACAAATAGTAGTCCTTGGTTATCAGATTATTAGTGGGTATCAAGCTCTTTAATGTATGTAATTTTAGAATTTCATGCTTGAATTTATTTAATACAAATGTTCCTGCACAGAGATCAACCCACAGCAACTTTTTAGACGTATTTTAATCAATTATGGCAAAAAGATCATTTACTGTTATTAAAAGTATAAAAGTATCTCGATTGTGGCGAGTGTCAACTTTCATAAAAAATGTTTATCAAAATATTTATAAAAAATACTTCTTGACGTTTGGCATAAAATTATGAGGTATTTGTACGAGAAGTACTATTTTAATTGAATTACAATGATTTGATGTAAATTTCAAACACCTATTGCTTTGTGGTTTTTCTATAACTTGATGTTTGTCTAACTTTATTGCTTTATCAGAACCAAACTAGGCATTGTTCAATATCCATTTTCCTATTGGTGTCTCTTCTCCATAATTACTACAATCTTTCTGCTCTCCTTTTTTGAACACTGGTACTATTTATAATGTCTGCTATTGTCCTGGCAGTTGTTGATTTTTTCATATTTGGTTAAATACATCCTGTAAAATTTTTGACCAATTTTATTTGATCGCACAGCTTCAAATTCAGTTTCTTGCAAATCCTTAAAGATAAATTGAACAGTTTTTTATTTAATATTAGCAATGAGAAGTAACTCAAAAATTCCATGTCCAAATACGTTTTCTATTTTAAATCTAAGTTCGTTTTTAATAACCTCAAATGTTAATACGTCCTTTACTTTCCTTGTTACTTAAATATCTTTTGTTTAATAATGAAATTAATTCGTTCTTTGCAATCATCACGTTATAAAGCTGAATGGTTACAGATGAAACCCAAGTGTATTAACTTCTTTTATCATTACTATTAAACCAGTTGAAACATCATTTAACATAAAAACGGCAAAGTTATATAAGTACAGACAATTCAAAATGCGACTATAAACCCAAAAATGAATTATAAATTCTTATATTCGCCAAAACTCGTGCAGTATTTATCTAGGAATTTACTGCACATAAAATGTTGGGTATCTGCTTTAAACGAACCGTATGTCTGTGTATCTTGTGCGATCATCAGTCATGTTAAAATTTGAGTAATGATGGCAATAAGCCTAAATCCGTTATTATTATATCTGTTGAATGCGGACATGTAAATTGCATCTTTACCACGCAACATAACATCTAGAATATGCGTGAATCATACGTTTAGCTCCGGGGCTTGAATTATGCAGTTGCAAATTGTTTAAAACTTCTTTGTTTTCATCGGAACCTGCGTTTTAAAAATTTAATACAATTAGTAATTGTATATGCTACTCATCAGCTGGAGATGTTTCAGTAACTTTAAAATAGTTTTTTAAATAGGCCTTCAAATCCTGAAACCATTTGGTAAAACCACTGATCGAACTGTGTTAATATTTTTTAATTGTTTTCTAGTAATTTGTCAGTTAAGTTTACTTAATTAATGTTTTATCAGTGTCCCATCATTATTTTTGCAACAGCATTAATCAAAATTTAAAATTTAACGGTATTAATTATTAGGTCATAACCCATTTCATAATTCTTCACTTCCTTCTATCAAAACTTTTATCCTTAAATTTTCTGTTGTCTTTTCTATTAGAGAGATTCTATTATTCACGGCCTTCCGCCTTCCTCTTGGTCTGTCCCTTTTCCTTTCACAATCTGGTATTTTTCACGCTATTCTCTTTACCTTTCTACTGTATGCCATTCTAGCCAAACCACTGTAAGGGGAAAATAGGGGAAAAAGCGTTTACAGACAATCGAAACATAAATTTATGCTGATCTGGAAAGGGCATTTGACCAAATAAACCTAGAAGACATATGGACAATACTAGAAAAGAGAGGAACGTCAAAGACAGGTATACAAGGTCTGTACAAAAAGACTCAAAACTATGTGAGAACAAAACAAGAAAGATCGAGTACATTTGTGACAAGTTAGACATGCAGGGGTGTATCCTTAGCTAGCAACTATATGCGGTAATTTTGGATGAAGCGATTAAGAAAGCAAAGGGAACGGTAAAAAAATACTTAGTAGGAGAAGGAAAGAACTGCAGCATAAAGTAGAAAGCAATAATAAAGAGTTGCAACAAGTGCAAAGATTTAAGTACCTGAAGCCACAATATCAGGGATCAAGCACTCATTCTTTGGAAAGAAGGATATAAAAGTGCAGGTATTCGAGTATTCGAGAAGGTAGTTACACTATCAATACTTATACATGGAGCGGAGACATGGCCACTAACAGGGAAAGAAAGAAGAAGAAAGTAAGACAAGAATCGATAGAACAACGAATGCCACACAGACAGAGACTAGGGGTAAAATCAATAGAAAACAAGATAGAGGAAAGTCAGTTGTGATGGTTTGGACATATAAATACAAAAGAATGAGAGAGACTATTCAGAGGGGTTTTAGAAGCAAGAGCAATTGGAAAAGCAGGATGAGGACGGCGAAGGAAAACGTGGTTAGAAGATATGACAGGTTCAGTGGTGAAAACAGGTATGAATGATTGTGCAACAAGCTACACAGGACAAAAATGAATGGAAGAAGATGCGGAAAACCGAAACCAGGAAAACTCAACTCCCACAACCGCCAAGGCTTAAGGATTAAGTAAGTAAGTAGTTTTTTATTTTTCTTTTGCTCGTTCTTTAGCTCCACGTACTTCGTTTTGCCTAAGTTTGTCTACAATCTCATATTTCTAGCAGTTTTGTGGGTTTTCTTTTCCAATTATTTTCGACTTCTAGCCAAAAGTACATCGTCAGCATATGCAAGACACTGGTAGCTTTTGTAAATTATTATTCCTGTTCTATTTGCATTATCTAGAATATTAAAAGTAAACTTAAAAGTGGATTTGGGAAAATAATGTATACGTAAATAAAAAAATGGAAATCCTCACTGTATTTGGAACTATGAGCATTCTATAGAAAAGTATAAAATTTGAACATTTTTTATTATACTTGTAGTAAAAGCATTATTTTACATTTTCCACCGTTCAATATTTTAAAGAATATGCAATCAATACATAATATTAATTAAACTTGTATAACATACAATAAAGTGTAATTTTCTGCATAAAATATTGATTTTTCAATATTATTTTATTTAACGAGCACAAGCTGTGGTCGGTGAACCAGCAGAGTTATCCAACTTTTATAAATTCAAATACATAACATTTTATTCAATCAACACTTGTACTTTTTGTGTTTGATATGGATGTTGTTTATATAATTAGCCTATAAAAATTGAAAAAAAATGTTTATAGGTGCACTATATACTTTTTTACATTATTTTATGTGTTGTGGCAGAAACAAATATTGTATTTGTTTATATTTGAAATATAAACAAACATAATGCGTTCGTTTATAAAGATAACAAGTTGAAGTGTACTTTTGTAATAGTTCCGTGTATATAACTATAGAAAGCAGTAGAAGTGTTAATAGCTTTATATTTTCATTTTCATCTTTACTATTACTACTAAAAATATACCGGAGTTATTATGATGCAATATGTCTGTTGACTCATCTCTCATAATATATCAAAAAGCCAAAAAATATTTTTTGTTGCTTAACACTTTAGCCAGTTGGGAAGTCTGGAAAAGTTCAAAGATACTTCAGCCAGTAACTATAAATAATTTTGAGATTGTTTAGTTTTTGATTTGTGAATGTGCGTTTCGGAATATACTGTGAGAATAAAAGTCAAATGCACTTTTAGTAGGTAGCAGGCTGGAACTTAGTGTGTCAAAAGATATATTTCAAGCTGAATTAAGCGTTAGATATATAAAAACAAAGATATTAATATTTACATAAGTATAAACTCCAATAGCAGCTTACAGCGACCAGTAGATTATGGATTAAATCATATTTTTGACTATATCACTCATCTCGAAAATTTCAGATAATCTGACCAACTATACAAGCTAAAGACAGCTGGTATCATTTGTAGTAATACCACTAGTGTTAAGTGATGGGTCAATACAGCTACAATAATTTTGTTGACAGAAGTCAAGCTTAGCGAAAGACTATTCAGAATTGAAAGACAGCTGATATTATCGCGAAAATTAGATCACTATTGATAATATAGTTAATGTGGTATGTGATGTTCAATAAACATTAGCGATGGCCAAAGGAAATCAACCCTTTCAATTCAATGATAACTTAAAAATATTAAGGATAAAAATCTAAGAATTATAGCAAACTTGTATTGGAATCAGAAGATGGTGATAATATAAAGAGGAAATCCAAATTCAGGGAGGAGCACGGCAAGCACGCATTTTGTCCCCATTAATCTGTCACCGAAGTGACACAAATTGTTGGTTTATAATAATTAGATAACAAATAGATAACATTCAATATGCGGATGATACTGTACTGATAGTGATAGTGAACTGGAATCACTATTTGATTTTGTAATATATCAAAATTACCAAAAATATGGTTATAAACAAAAACAATCTCATTGGCGTGGAAAGTTACGTCAATGGTGCAGAATTACAGCAAGTAGATTACCTAGGAATCAGAAACTGACAGTTGGTACCACTCTTACACTAGAGTGCCTTGCACTTGCATTGAGACATCAGGAAAAGGGTACTATTCTGCACTTAGTTTATGGAAGCAAAAATAAAAGACAAGAGAAGACGAAAAAGAAGATATTGGCTAAGAAACCTGGGGCATTCAAGACCACTGGTTTTGCTAGTACAATGGAGCAAAGTTATAAAAACTGTATTTGTATTTTTTCACGTTTTTTATTTTAATCTATTAATTAAACCTAATATGTGAAGTATGTGCTATTAATTATATATACATACAAACTAGCGTGCTATAAAAACTCGTATTTTATAAGGTTTTTATAATCCTGTTAAAGTATTATAGTCCTTTGGTCCTTTCGTGATAACAGGCGCTCAGGCGCTAAAAAAATTCGTATTTTTATAAGGTTTTTACAATCCTGTTAATGTATCATAGTCCTTTGGTCCTTTCGTGATAACAGGCGCTCAGATTTTGAGAGATTTTAAACAAAAATATTTTCAAAAGTTTTATAGAAGTTCTTTGTTATAACTATATAAACTTTTGCACACAATGATTCCAAAATTTAATAAGTTGTTTAGTGCACCAAGCAGGAAGTTTTAGGGATGCTGTCTAGCCTAAGTTCAACCTTTCAATCCTGTTAACCCACTATAAACGTAGCCAGAAGTTATTATTCATATATTTTAATTGAAAATATTTTAGTACACTACTTCCAACAAAAAAAAAAGATTAAAAAAAGTATTTGGTTATTGTATACAACCAATAAAATATTAAATATTTAATAGGATTAAGAGCAAATCAATTTCGAATAAACACCTGTGTGGGTTATATACCGTAAATTATTAGTTATAACATTAAGAGCATTAAAAAATTAAACTTTTTAACGAAACTTCCACTTTTATTTAAAAAACTGCTTTTTAAAAACTCAATGACAACTGTGTTGCTACTACCAGGCTCTGTTCTCAAAACTTTCATAAACTTTATTCAAGAAATTATATATTCTAATATTCGATTCATACAAAATTGGTTTCCTTTAAATTAAAACTATACATTTACCTACAATTATTACGTTATTTTTTTATTATATAAAAGTATTTATAAGAAAAATTTTTACTTACAGCTTCAAATTGAATACTATCACTCATTTTTTCCGACTGTATTTCATCTTATAAAGTCTTATAAATCTTTTCTCGATATGCTTAAAATGTCTCCAGGATATTGAGAATTGATAAGGCTACAGAACTTCACAGTGCTGGAGTGGTGTGTTAACTAACTCTCAAAATCCAATCGTCCTAACCTAGAAAATCCACGCTACATCATTTACCGGTACGGATGCAATGCGTCTGAACTTAACCCAACTGCAGTAATTAATCAATTTTGGCACAGTATAACGTAACGCGTTCCAAGGAAAACTTCGTAAACTTAAGTTAGACTGTGACCTGTGTCCAGTAGAGCTGCTGAAAATATGTTCATGAGGTTTCCGAATATTGTTTCCAGTTGCCGGGTTTCTCCAACGCATTTGCTTTTATTGGCCGTTCCTTCTTCCAAACCACGCCTTTTTACGGTAATCAAGGGCACTAGAGTGAAGGAATAATCAATGTCTTAGAAAATTCAACAGCTGTTTTTCAAGGATTTGTGCTCAAAAGGCTGAAATTTCATACGAAGGTTTCATCTCCGGAATAGTTAGTCGCCGACTCAATTTTTTATATTGATGGATGATAATGGACACCCACGCGAGCTATAGAAAATATACATATAAAAAGAAACCCCAAACCGCTTATACAGAGTGTTTTCCAGAAAGCTAATTTGTGGATTAATTTTCCAAAATGTGAAATTCGACTTTAAATCAGAACAAACTATAGACTTAATTTCTCTTATTTTAGATAGTAGAAGAAGGCCATATCTGGACTATAATGCGGATGGACTAATTCTGCGACAAGGAATTCAGCAATCTCATCTATTTAAACTCTTGAATCTTGTATTGGTGATTTGTCTTAGAACAAACAAACTTTTGGCGCATTTCGTCGCTTTTTCGTATTGATTAACTACTAAATTTAAATTTGTGACTGTCCCAAAAAGTTTTGACCTGTAGTGTTTTCATTAATCAAAAGAATAAGAGGCCCTGGTTTCATCTTCAGACAATTCGCTATGCTTAGGAATGCCTCGGGGTATAAATATTCCTTCAGCAACTTTCTTGGCTAGAAGGACCGCTTTTTCGTTCCCCTCCATGCCAGGTGCCCAAAATATGCCTAGGCATAGAAGTATCTATAGCGTGGCAAAGGTAGCAGTGGCCACGGGTGCAAGGCGCAGATGAAGAACATCAAGAGAATATGGCTCATTTAATACGTTACGTGCATATTTTTTCTTTCCTTCTTGTTATAGACAAGTCATTCTGCAAGTTGTTTCCTTGATCAGAATAACACTCTAGTCAATGATGTAAGTCTTGTGCTTAAGGGGCTAATATGGGTGAAATGTACAAGTCGTATCCTAACGACTTACACAAATATGTGACCCAGTCTTGCTTACTGTCACAGGCGCAATAATACCTAGATACGGCTCTGTGACTAGGAATGGCTTCTTTAGCAACTTTCGTGGCAAGAAGGTCCGTTTCTTCGTTCTCCTCAATGCCAGGTGCCCAAAGTAAGATTACTTTGATATCCTGAAAGCGTTTCCAAACTAACTTGGAGTAGATCCAATTTGATTCCAGTAATTTTAGCGCCTCCTACAGACACATCTCTATTGGAAAAACTTCTGCTTGGAAAATTGTGGACAACATCAGTCATTGCCTACCTTTTAGTGGAGGAAGATCCATCAAAACCTCAACGGCAGCGGTGGGAGTGGGAGACACCCGTGGTTATTAAGCATGCCTACCGTCTCTCTAGTAGTCTTCTGCTGAGATTTAGCCCACCAGACCGGAGCACCGGCCAATATATTTGTTTGGGTTTCATTCCCCATGACAGTCTACGACATTTTGCTTTGTTAAAAATGTTCTCCAAATGATCGTTTCGAAGGTTGAACTTTAAACTCTGGTAACGGAAAATGTGCATGTTTTTTTTGCATTGATGACATATTACTAGATAGTTCAAAATAGTGATACAAAGTTTCGTCAGCAGCAGGTCATTACCATTTTGCCTGCATTTCTGAAATGTTGCAAAGATTATTCCATTCAATTTTTACAATGGAGTAAAATCAACAACAAATTGATTACTCAAAGAACTAATTGGTAGTGTTTACTAACAATAGATGACATGGATTCATCACTCCGAAGTCAAATCGATCAAAAAATGTCAATCCATGGAAAAGAAAAAATAATCTTTTAAGACAATGGATTATGTCAAAAATCGATGAAGAAAATGGCAAAATTAAACGAAATAGGGTAGGGTCTCAAGAAAAATGTAATACCAAAATATGTAAATATAAAATGTAAGGACGATGCTATTTCTATAGCGAAACGGCCGTCATTACATTTAAAGTATTTAACGAATAAATAGAGAAAGTTAATTCAACCTTTTAGTTGTTTATTGTTTTGAATAGGAATTTTATCAAAAACATTTACATAATGTTAATCCTGCAAGGATAGCATCGTCTTCATTCCAAGAATGGTCTAATTATAAATTAGTTGGCTCGTAGGTAGGTACCTTTCCATTGATTCCAAAAAGAATCATGGATTATAAATATGTATACCCTGTTTATAATTGATTTGGCCTTACGAAATGTTGGAACAGACTTATATTAATGACCTACACTGTAGAATTTACTGTCTTTACGTTTATTCCACCTATAAGATCTTGAATATTTTTTTTTCAATAACAGATAAATCATTTTTGGCACAATATAAATCAAAATCGATATTATGATATTCGCATTTTCTTTGAGAGTAATGTTTAAAAATATTATTTTTGTATTAACCAGATACCTCCCGGTGTTCAATTAATTGAAAATTACAAGATTATCCTAAAAGGATTATCTTATAATCGTACAGTGACACAAATAAAGTTCATGTACATTCAGCAACACATATTTTATGGTAATTTATAAATGCTGTCGTCCTTCCACCCATATTTACCAAAGGTAATTATTAAATTACCAGCCACCACCCCTAAAAAAAGCCATTGTAAGAATTGCAAATGTAAAAAAATAACTATATAAATATTATTCAGACCTATATTTTTGTTGCGAGGTAGGAATTTCTCGACAAAATAACCCAAGTATCTCAATTAACCTTGTGACCTGTTCGCATACCTTCCATTTGACTGAATTCTTCACTAATTAAGCTCTGGATAACGCTATAGGTGTTGCGTCGCCGGGTAGAACAGTTGGTTGTAAAAATAGGTCATGAGTTAATGATGATTTATTAAAAATAATTAGTATGCTCCTATTATTTATGTCACCTTTATTTTCAGATTATAGTGAAACGGTATCATTGTTATTTTTAATGCTGCAATCACGAAGATTTGCACTATCGTCGACGCTTAGGTATACAGCACGTTAAAAAAGAAACAAAACTATTTCAAGTTCAAACATTTGAATAAGACACTAAGACATTGTTGGGGGTAAGGTGGGCCTAAGATTTATTGTAGCCCCTTTTTTCGAGGTCTATCCAACACACCTGCATAAGATTTACGTTCTCGGAAATTATAATTCTTTTAGCAATCATCAATATATATATAGACTTCGTATCCGTAAATTGAGGAAAGTTAACTCATAGAAATTTCTTCTAAGGTCTAGAAGTTGAAAGAAACTCACCCTAGGTTGCACAACAAGATAGGTTGGTATTCTACCATCCTTTTAGATGTTTGTTCCAATAAATAATTATTTTGTTTATATTTAATTTAAAATGTCGTATAGATTTTTGTTAACGAATATTTTTCTTTAGCATGTTGTATACAATAACGGCAAAAATTCTGCAGCATGATGTTTTCAAATTGTTTGGAAAGTTGCCTAATGTATCGAATTTAGAACGCGAATAATAAAAAGAACTGGAAACAGTCGGTAACGCTAAAAAAAACTAGGAGGCGTATTTGGATCAATCCCTTTTGTGAAAATGCTATTTTGGCAAACCGCCTACATCAGATTCGTAGGAAATTCTTAAAAAAAACAACTATATATGAATTTTTGATTCCTCTTCTGTCAGTTCTCCTACAAGAGAAATAGTATCATAAGAAACAGTTAAATGGACTGTAAAACCATTTATGAGTATTCTTTTTATAGAATATCGGTTCGATTAAAATTCAATGTCGTGACTAACTGTCACAATTTTTATTCTCCATCTAAATCACATTACAAGCCGTCTTTTTGCCCGACTTTTCGTCTTTCGAAGCAATAAATTTTGCTAAAATATGTGCATCGCATTTAAATTTTATTACACCGGCATTTTGCTATATCTAGCCAATAAGGCTCCTTCGATAAATTTTATTAGCCAGATTCACGTAAATTAGATATCGATTACATCCTTTTATGTGGTGAAAATAACAGTATCGCCATCTGTTACTCTGAAGTCATACTATAAGAAAGTCGATAAAAGGGTTCACTTAAAATATTCAAATAGTGTATCTGTGATGCGCTAGATAGCACCACTTTTGGGAATTTAAATCCCTTTCCAAGAGAGGTCAACGTACCGTACCAATGATTTATAATTAATATAATAAGAATTGTGTATAAAAGATAAAAATGTAATATTATTTTTAAGATAAAAAGTGGTATATAACAGTCTAAATATAATTTTTGTTGTAGTAAGATGCAGTTGATTATTACAGAGGATATTTTATTTAATTATTGTTTTCTATCAGTGTTTCTATCAAACTATTTTACATTAAAACAATTAAATTTTCTTATCATGAATGATAAAGATAACTTAATTTTAGCACACTTTATACCCATAAGCACTCAAGATTTATCAGTTATAATTATAGTCAATTTTTTTGTATAATTGAAGAAGCACTGTATAAAATATTCGATTTGTTTTTCCTATTTAAAAAAAAAATTGGACCGTTTGTAAAAACCTATAGCGTAAAAGAATATCCCAATAAACCATCAAAGCCACTTGGACAGTCTGACGCCATCCATTATGCTGTAACATTCTCAAAAAGGTCATTCATTGTTTTACAAGCGACCGACTGGCGGCGCTTTATTTTCCTGCTTATCTTTCTAATCTAGTCTAGAGGAATTGTTTTTCTCATCTCCCCTATAACTCATTTTCTATGTATTTGAATTACATGTACCAAAAGATATTAGGAGACACAATTTTTAGATATTAAAGTATAAAATGATTAATCCCTTTTCTCGAACTTGTAATTGAAGTAGTACCAGCTTTTCTATAAAGTGATTTATAAGTATGGAACACGTCAATTTTCTCGGAAACAACGATTTTTATATATTTTAATGAGCAAACAGAGACAACGTGCAAGGGTCTTGTGATGCTTCCGATATGGTGGTATTCACATTGTTGTATTATTCTATTTATTTATATATCCAGAACCCCGCCCAAATTTTTACTAATGTCGCCATAATTTGGGGATAATTTGGTAAAATAGGAAAACAGAATTGTTTTGTTAATAATGGAAGTTTTATGTTTTTTTTAATGATGGATCCATGAAATAATTATCGCGAATTTCTAATGACACTGTATTTCTCAGGTGGGACCACCTTCTGCTTAAATGGTGCAGTAAATAGGCAAAATTGTAGGTGCTGGCACCAGAAAAACCTCACTGGCACAGACAATTAAGGTATGGACAGGAATGGCTGACAAATATTTGAATCTACTGCAACATCACATCGTTCCCGCACTTGCAACGTCGCATTACGCATGAACTGTACCTTGACAATATGTTTTTCCAATAGGTGGAGTGTAGAGTGGCCAGCTAGATCTCCCTAACTAACCCCACTAGATTTTTTGTGGGGATACCTTAATTAAAAAAAAATAGAATCGACCTGTCTGAGCTTTTTCCATAATAGCAATCAATATCACCAAGCCGTTTCCAAGATAATTGAGGCATCCCTTGTTTAACATAAAAAATTGCCAGGATAAATAAAAAATCAATATTGTATTTATCGCATTCATTTGATCTTGGCCTTATCAAGAATTGTCTCGGCTTTATTGCCAATAAATTGCGTAGCTCGAAAACAACCATTTTGTTATCGAGGCCAGTTACAAAATCTCCATTATCCAGGCGCTTATCCTAATACATGTCAGCCATAGTTATATCCTGAAAATGTTCCGCTTAATAGCTCGTTCGATTTAGATGTCCTTGTGTCGCAGTCTATACAACACTATATTTAACTGCTTTTTATTATCTTTTCACGGAATTATGAAGGTCGACATTGGTGGTTTATTTGCATTTCTTGTAGATGACGTACTTTGACACGGACGATGCGATATTGGAAAATATTATTTAAACTGATATAAGCTTAGGTTTGGAAATCATCTGATTAATTGAAGTGGTTGTTTTGCTGTGTTGTTCTCTATAAATATGGCTGCACGTCACAGCTGTCAGAAAAGGACTATGTTGCCAAGCATTTAAAATAGTATTAAGATCTAGTAAATGTCAAACGAATACTCTAATACCCTTCTTTTTATTTGACTACAATGTTACGCTTAGTTACACAGATAAAAACCACAGATGATTAAAAAATGGTTATAAGTTATAGCCCAAACAAAACTTATTTTAGTGTGATTTGAGTTAAAGTTAACCCACTCACGAGTTGTATTTCATATAAAATTAATAAGGAAACCTTTCTTAAAACATTTATTTATTTTTTGTAATAACTTGAGGCATACATATTTCAATATTTACTAAGTTTACAGTGAAAAAAGATACCTACTGTTCACTTTGATGACGTGCAACCACATTTATACCGAACCAGGTATATATATTTCACACTTATTGAGTCGCAAAGATCAATTAATATACTGAAAAGTTGTGAATACAACGTTGCCCAAAGCTGCAATCAATTCTTGCTGTTTTAAGGTCGTCAAATAGAAATAATGGAACCAGCATTAATTGCCGATGAAGAGGTTATCCTGATTTAATAGAAAATCATTTTTAGTAGAAATTTAATAAAAAATTTTAGATTATCTGCTAACAAATATAACACGTTCATAATGAGTTTGCAAAATAACCGAGTACAGGTCCTTACCAGCAGTAACAGTAACAGAGTACATTTCCGAAGAACAGAGCCTGGATCTCACTCATGTAACAACGCATTTAGTTATGGGTTCAGCAGAATGGTGGAGAAAGCCGACGTTTAATTTCAAAATAATTATAAATTTACTACTGTTTCTGGTTCTACAGTATTTTTAAGTATCCAGACAGACTGAATGCTGAATATTATTTATATTACGTGTTGCCAAGTGCTATTATGATGTAAAAATTAATGAAATCACTGTGACAAAAGTATAAGTTTGATTTAAATAAACTTGTAGAAAAAAGATCTTACCTGTAACTTATTCTCCAAATGAACTGGCTGTATGTTGATGAACTGAGGGGGCGTAGGTCTACCAGCCTCTTCTCTATAAGGCGATTTATCGTTCCTTTTGTGATGCTTCTCAATAACATGATGATCTTCATCAATACCATGCCCATGATAATCTCTATGAATACCTTGAGAATCGATAAAATGCAGTTCAAATTCGTGAGGGATTCCATGAGAGTCTACATAGTGACCAGAATCTCTTTTACTGGAACCACTACTGGCACTATGATCGAAATGCTCGGAGTCCTTCTTACTTCCTCCGTTATGATGATGATCGTCATGAATATGATCACTAGGAACAAGTGGAAGCACTGGAAATTCTCTGTAATGGCTTGGCATGTGATGTTCATGCGAATGGTGCTCTGGTTTATGAGGACTCTTTGTTAGAAGATGATGCTCCTTATCCTTTCCATGATCCTTTCCATGTTCCTTGCCATGAGAATGATGATCTTTGTGGTGTTCTTTATGGTGCTCTTTATGATGCTCTTTATGGTGATGAACATGTGGAATGTGGTGATGGGACGATTCCACTAACGTTGGTTGGATGTGGGTGACGAATTGTGCCATTTTTATATTTGATTATATATACATATCTCTATTCTAAAAGAAAACATACAGTGGATATTTTGCTAGACGGATAACTTTCTCCTCTAAAAGTAGTTCTAATTACCATTTACTTAGTTTTAGTTAGTATTTATTATATTTATATTTTTTATAGATAGACAAGACACTACATATCAGGAGGCAATAACACAAGATGCTCCAAGGAAGATATGGGTAACACAAGTCATCTAGGGACCGTTCAAACCGCAAGAAATCGACAGGAACCTTGGGTATCATCACAGACAAGCAATGCTAAAAGCACTAGATTCGGTAGCGGCCAATTTTAGTCTATAGCATAGGATTTTGTGCTAGCTCTGAATACTGCAGAAGACCGTGGCGTGGAGTCAAGGTCATGAGGGTTATAGCGACAATGAAAAGGCAGATGAAATGGCCAAATAGGCTCATCAATACACAATACAGTCACCTGGGTGAAATAGACATCACTGAAATGACGTGAAAAAGCAGAAAACGGTCAAAATTATAGCAAGTCAACAAACAGGGCATTGTCAGCTGAACAAGCATCATATTCAGACAAAAAATTTAAAGCTTTAACTAATGAGCCCATGATGACGTTTATTTATTCATATAGAAAATGAGTATCACAAAAACAGCTTGACAGCCAAAACAAAAAGCACAATAACAAGATTTTCTCGTTGAGTTTACAATAAACAATTAAAATAATAAAGTGTCATTAAAATGCATTAATTTTTTTTAGTAAAGTATTCTATTTTGTTTGACTCGATTAAACAGTTACTTTTTTGATACGTGATTATTCTAAAATAATAAAAGTGGTAATTTGTATCACAATTTGTAGAAATAAAAACATACGTTGTTTATCACCACAACCAAATTACCATACGTACATTGAAAGTTGGTACAGGATGCAGCAATACTTTAATATTTATTAAAGATGATTCACAGATAGGACTAATCCCTATCTTAACGCTTGATA
Organism: Ophraella communa; assembly: GCA_035357415.1. NCBI lineage: Eukaryota > Metazoa > Arthropoda > Insecta > Coleoptera > Chrysomelidae > Ophraella > Ophraella communa. The sequence continues at coordinate 55,984,951 of CM068980.1, read as the reverse complement.
GATTTATTATTAAATTACAATGTTTAACATTTATGTAGATATAATTAAAATGTACACAATCAGTAATTTATTCTCCAGATGTTACCTGACGTAGGTATTCATTTTTTTTTTCTAGATATTTTAAGTAAAATGGAGTAAAACACAAAAGAACAGTTTAAATAGTGGTTAAAAAGTACTGCCGTATTTCATTGATGAACAACTCCACCACTACAATAGTTATAATCAAGCAAGCAAGAAAAATTAATAATGATGTAAGATGGAAAAAAAAACAGATTTGTTTGTAGGTAGGTGTGTTTCAATGATTGATAGATCTAGTTTAAATATACTTTTATAAAAATAATTTGCCTTATAGATATGTTAATCTTAAAAATAGTAATATTGAATTTAATTAGTGTATTTTTTGCAATGTATTTAAACTTAGCAAATACAATTAATATTTACCAAAAAAATATATGAAAATCTTTAAACATTTTATAAATATATAAAAAGCAGATGCAAATGAACAAAACAAATTTAGTTTAGAAAACAATTAACTTTGTAACATTATTAATCAGTTCTAAAACAAATTTCATGATTTTCTATTGAATGGTTGTAAATAAATTTATAATCAATGTGCCTTTGTTTGGCACTCTCATATCAACGTTATAATCATTTCATAGAACTACTTTTAACAATACAAATTCAAAACCGTTACCCAATAAATTCTCCACAAAATATCCACCGCGTTTCACCACAAAACAATTTCCTAAATTGAACCTACATTAACTAGTCCATTGTTCACTAAATATATATTGTAACTACGTAAATTTAATTATTGTCCTTAGTTTATTTAGATACCGGTAGTGCTTTCTTTACAGAAGACCGAGAACAGATGAGAATCAGTCTCTCAAGAACGGAGTTTTTCTGTCTCCGGAGCTTTCCCGGAACAAAATATAGGGATTTTCCCGCCTATCCCTGCAATCAATACGAACTTAACTAGGGGCGGTGCAAGAAGGGATGTACAAGGGCGTTTTACTTATACAAGAAAGCTATTGTTTTCCCAACCATTTTAGTTATCTGTCTAGAGCCTTTTGTAGATTTTAATGCTATTTAGCTGGTGCAAATTGTACAAATCGCATCACCGTCTCAAGTTGAAGCATAGATTCTTCAGCTCGAACCAGCACGAATGTTTCGTCCCCTATTTGCGATGCCAAGACACTTTCCTGTATATAAATTCCACTTTTCACTCGTTCCCTTCAGTGCCAGTATGTTCAGACACTAAAAGTAGTTTTTTTTAACCATATTAGGTCCTAAATTCATTTCCATATATTCTTTGCATCAATCCGATTTGAATCTATTTATTTGAGCACCGCCTTGATTTTTATAATATTGTCTGGACAATCTTGTTTTCGCAACTCCTGTAGACATCCTCCATAGCTGTTCTCGGTCTCTGCATGAGCCGCCGGTGCGCCAACACTGGTACTGCCTATCTATATCCAGCAGCAGATCTCTTTTCTTAATGTGTTAGAACCTCCGGCTCTTAAAAGTAAGAATTTCTTTCCCGACCCATTCAGAAAGATATTTTTTGGGCTCTTCAGCCCCTTTCCAGGTTAAAAAATCCACTTTTTTGCTTCCTTCAAAGCCAACATTTCCGAAGTAGGCTAACATTATTGATGTTTGAAATGTAATAAGTTAACCTTGTTTATTGAATGGTAGTGTCAGTGTGTCTACTTCAGATATACTTTTTTAAAAACTTTTTGAAATCTTCTGGCATCCCATTTGTTTAATGGATAAAAATTATGAGTTTCACACTCATGATTCCTCTAATTATTTTTAGTGGAATATTTTTCTGGTTGGAAGTTCCTTCTAAGAAATTCCATCCACATAGGAATGATGGGTTTCTACCCTTGGAGACTCAGTTGTCCCCAAAAATTTCCACTTTAAATTATGCTTCATGCACTCCTCTTTTAAGTTTCCCTTCAAAACTTCTTCAAAAATTTAATTCTACAACAATTAAAACGTATAAGCTGCTCTCATTTTTGGGATTTGCTATTACTCCACAATTTATCTCTTCAAGTTTTACCTTTTCTGATATTTTGCATTATATCCCCTATTTTTCCTATTGGGGTTTAAATTTAAAAGGAACATTACATTATTCCTACTATTTCCATATCGGTCTCTACATTTTGTTTTAATAAGTATACTATTATCTCCTAAAAATTTTTTATCTACTGTGTTTTCTTTTGTCTCACGACTTTTACGCCTGATGATGGTCCTATAGGACCGAAACTAGTTGCAACAATTAATAAAACAGTTGTGGGATAGACTTTGAGTTTCCTTTGAACCTTTTTTGTTTCAACCCACATTTGAGATATGGATATCTTACAAGATTTAACTTTATTGTTATTCTCTAACCACTAGGTCCTGAAGGCATTTACACAATATATCCACTTTTTTCTGTCATTTTGATGTAGCATATCAGGAATGGATGCTATAACTTGGGAAGTAGCAACGGTGACTAGAACTTGGCAGCAGTTTTTCTAAATTATGACCATGATCTCCTGCCAAAAATTGAGTAATCAACGGCATGTGCTAAGTTGCAAAAAGTGCAACGGCTGGCTTGTCTGGGAATTACAGGAACAATGACAATGTGCCCCACAGCAGTTTTAGAGGTGTTGCTAGGTCTATTCCGCTGCAATTTTGCATTATGAGGGGAGGCTGCAGCTGGTGCCTTGCGACTGGAACAGACCAAAAACTTAAAACCTGGTGATTTTGTTGGTCATACACACCATGCCAGTTAAGTTTGACTTTGAAACACCATTTGAAGTGGTTAAAGGGACCGCCATATGGTTAAAGAAGTCGAACCAGAGCTGGAAGAGAGCTCACTGGCGTGGTACACAGATGGATCCAAGATATATGATAGTATTGGAATCTGCTAGGTCGCAGAGGGATATTAGGTAATGAAGAAGCTGATTGATTTGCAAAAGAAGGGGCTAATTCCTTTTTCCTTGGTCCGAAGCCCTTCTGTGATCTTACAAAGCCACATAAAAGAGAAACTCCGTTCCTGGGAAGAAAATCGACTACGATCTCACTGGAGGAATACGCCAGGACCTGAAAAATCAAACTGCCTTCTCTAAATCAACAAAAAAGATATCAAATTGACAGCAGGTCACTGGACACTGCCCTTTGAGGTATCACATATCGGAAAGTGAAAACTGTCGTTGCAGAGGCTTATACGACCTAAGACAAACAAATTGAATCTAAATCAAAATCGTATCTTGTAAATCCTACTTGACCAATAAGTTTTTTTTTCTATAGCCAATTGCCTCCTAAAATAAGGCCAGTTACGCCACTACCCTCCACAACTGAAAAGAACACAGTTTTGTGCAATGCTCTGAATAGAATCAATTACAACTTTGCCTCTTGGCTCTATATTTTCTTCTACATCTCTGTTTGTGGTATGTCCGGGTTGTAACTTGCGCATTAGAATGTCTGGTAATGAGTCTTGAACTGGCATCAAAAATAATTATTCACTTACTTCTGCAATTTTCTTACTTTCTTCTCTATAGATTTTACGAGACTTTAAAATGAAACGTTACCCATTTTTATGCGCGTTTGGCGCCTAGACGCGACTCTCTGACGCGACGGGACCTCGTGCTGAAGGGCATGTTAATAAAATCAGACACAGTCTGCTAGGATAATTTAACAACTTTCTATCTCCGACACCATATTATTGTCCTTGAAAATACTTTACTAGGTTTATTGAATAAGGAATTAATTCCAACTCCGGAGATATAATTACTTTTAATAATTTAGACTTTAGAAGTGTTCGATATTCCCTCTTAGTTCTACTTTCTTCGCCTAGAGAACTAAGATTTCGTAATTTGGAGAATTCTTCCTTTATTTTTATTCTCGATTTCTTTCATTAATAGTTTCAGAATACTATTAATTGATTAATGCTATTAGATGAAATATATGTCATTTTAACCAATGTAATGATTGTCCACTGCGACCTCTGAGACCTATTGTGCCCCCCCTTACTTGCTTAGACGGTTTTCCCTATTTAAAGCACCGCCTCTAATCATATCTTCTTTAAGAAGGTTGGGATGTCGATCGGCATCAATTTAGGTAAATCATCCTCTTATATTTCGTGTGCTCCAAGTTGTAGAGCTCTTGTATTTCCTAGGGAAGGACATGCTGTGAGTATGTGTATTGAGTTTTTCTCCTCCATTTCACAATACGTGCATTCTGCCTTTTCCTCAATCCTCAGTCTATGTAGGTGTCCTCTTAGTTTACAGTGTCCCGTTAAGATACCTTTAAGAATTCTTAGGTTATTTTTGCTCAGCCCAAGACATTGTATGGACTTTTTGGGATTGTAACTACCTAGCAAGGCTTTTGCCTGCCTTATCCCTGGTAGGTTCTCCCAATGTTCGATCTTTTCCATAATCTCTAATTTGGATGTTATAACGCTGGAGTTGAGTGCTTTAATTGCTGCTTGACTGTCAGACATAATAGTTATGTTCTGTTTGCAGTATTTCTTTTCAATGTTGAATTGCGCAAATTTTCTAATGGCGTATATTTCTGCTTGGAAAATGGTAGGATTTGAGCCTAAACTCTGGAGGTGCTTTTTTTAGGTCCGTAAATCCCTATCCCTGTGCCTCTTTCAGTTTTGGACCCATCAGTATACCATAAGATTGTGTTCTTGCCTATCTGTGATATTACTGTAGGATCCCATTGACTTTTTTTGCTTAGCTTTACCGTGAAATTTCTTGTAAAGTTAAGTTTTTTTGACATTCTGTCCTGGGGTAGTTCCCAGTTTGGATTATGTTGAAGTGATTTAGGCATATGCCTTACATTTCCTTCACTGACCATCCTTTGGAATGTCCTTCTTCTTACATTTCCTACATGAAGATGTATAGGTGTAAGGTGTAGTATTGCTTCCAGTGCTGTCGTTGGACATGTTCTCATTGCTCCTGTGATATACATGCTAAACTTTGAAGTTTTGAAAGGTTTTCTCTCGTTGTCCTCTGACTAGCTCTAAGATTAAACAATTGCCAATGTTCTACAGAACAGAACAGTAAAAAACTAAAAAAATGTAATCAACTAAAATCTGGAAGAATTGTGTATATCACAGGTATGGAAGATAAGGAAGAAACGAAGACAAGAGGAAAATGAACGTCTCGTGGTCTAGGAAACATGCAGAGTAGAAAGACAGCTGAAGGGTGTGGGATAAGGATCAGGAGAATGAAAACTGTGCACATGAAGTTTGAAGATGAGTGGGGTGGTAGAATAACCTTTGAAGAAGAAAAGGTGACTATTGTACAGAAGTTTAAACACCTTCGATCAATTATGGATAAAGATGGAAACTTGTTATTGAGATCAATCATCGTATGGATACAGAAGAGATTAACTAAAATGATCAGCAAATTATTGAATGCACTAAGATCTAAAACTGTGGAAAGAAAATTAAGGGGTGTGGGATAAGGATCAGTAGAAAGAAGACTGTCCAGATGTAGTTTGAGGATTTTTTTATAAATAAAAGGAGGGCCGGCTTTCACATTTGCGTCCGGGATTGTCACGAAGCTGATAAGCTTATTGTGCATCCTCATTCCCAGGGCGTTATATTCTCCATCAAAGCCCAGGTCCTAACTAAACCATGAGATCTTCTTGATGATACTTATCCGCTGGTCCTCTGGTCATTTTTCCACAATTGCAAAGCATCTAAATACTACATGGTGTGCGGTTTATTCATATTAATCACATTTCCTGCATAAAACACTCAGGACTGGTATTCCTATGTTATTCTGATGAATTCTGAATTGCTCTTTTTCCACCAATTGCTGAACATCTCTTCCTGCAAGGCAGTGTCAGTTCTGGGCATATGAGAGGACTTTCAGCTTCTTTGTTGCCCCCTCTCTTTACCAGCATCCCCTGGAACCCAGAAAACACTGATACTCTGTCAGATTTATAAGATTGATGACAGTTCCATATACTGCCTTTGAGGTGAAGTCCCAAATATTTCTGCACCAGTTCCCGTTAAAAGATGATATAACCACAGTAACTGGACGACCAGTACAGCTTTTGCGTTGAGTTACAGCGCTTCGTGTTAATCGAAATTTTGCAACGACTCTTAACAAGTCCTTATTAATCGGTGCAGGCTCTTTCCGAAATAGATTGGCAACCATTAACAAGCTAGGTCCATTTGATCGTCCATTTCCGTATGAGCGGAAATAATACTCAATAAAAAATATTTTTTCTAGCGTTATAAGTACCATTTCGAATCTTTTTGACAGTTTGTTAACATTGTGAACAATGTTTAAAAATACCATGAGTACTAGTTTCATATGATATTTCACAGGCTTCCTGAATTCAGTGTAAGTAAAAAGTGATTTTTATTATTACTCATTAATTCGAATAAAAACATGAATAATATGATAAAAGAATATTTTCATAGTTATTTGATGCTTACAATAATTTTTACCTATTCCATATAATCTTGTTATATACTAGAATTAAATGTGTTTTTCTTAGTAATCTTTGAGTATTATCAAAAACTTTATTTTATTTACATTATGAGTACCTAATTAAATTGTTTTATATTATTTAAGAATCCATTTACCTTTGCAAATTAATGTTTCTTCTGACATTCTCAACAAGTATATAAAATAATTTAAAATAAATGTTTATTTTCACAGAACACTGCGCCTTCCATAAATAAAATCTAATAATGTGAATAACTGATATTTTAGTTAAGTTCGAGGTATTTTTGTTTTATGAGGTGGTATTTTATTATGTTTAACCATGACTTCTGTCCTATTTCTGTTTAAAATTAGATCTTAGTTGAGCGTAAAAGATCAAGATAACTTTTTCCTGATAATTTTTTATCAGAATTTTTTTGGAAAGGAATATCTCTAAGATGTGTTTAAGGAAATGCATTTTTATTAACGACAAATTCCATTATTGATGAAATACAATCATAATTCCTTGACCACAACTAGAAAACTACAAATGTTCCGGGCAGTTTTAAATATTCATCTACCATAACTGATCAATAAAATAATCTAATCAACAAGTTCAAAAACGTTTTACCTTTAGTTGATATTGAACTTTTATTGAAAATGGTTGTTCCAGCTTATCTTATCACCTACACCACACTACGGTAAGATTGATTTTAATTTAAAAGGCGAGCAGCAGGTGTTATTTTTTATCTAATTATATTAAGTTTGCCTTGATGTTTACAGTTACTGTGATGAATATGGGATAAAGAGATCTCATTAGTTAGTTTTTTAATGAAATTTAGATTTTTGGTAAGTCTAATGATAAATAATTTTTTTTAATGTTTCGACAATACATAAGGACGCCATAAAATGTTTTTTTTTTCCATAGCTAATGTTAAAGTGTTGCTTTAACACTGTTTTGAGTAGATAAAGTATCACTTTAACCGCAAGGGTAGATAAAGTGACACTTTAACTTTTTTTTATTCAATAAAATTTACAAATTCAAACACATTAAGGATTAAAAACAACTAAAATTTTACAATTAACATTATTAGAAATATCTATTTTTGGAGCATCACAACTTGTACTCGTTTGCTTAAACACTTGATTCGAGGTACTGGATTGATTTTCAGGTCCGCCAAGTATACACTTGGATACAGCAATCTTATTGCTTCAATGTAAGATTCTGCAACGGATGACTATTTACATCCACCTAAACGTTTAAGTTTTACTAGATCAGCTCCAGAATTTGCGAATATAGTAGTTGAATAACGACGGAAACAATGCCCCGTGTACATTTCTGAATTTGCAAGTTTCAAAAAATCTGCAATCTTCTTGGGGATATTATATATAGTGTTAATCTCCACCGGTTGAATAGTGTACTTTTGCTGTGAGTAATTCACAAAAAACTTACTGTGAGGTACGTTTTTGGGGCGCAAGGCAATATACTTTCTCACAATTTCCAAGAAACTCACTCCACTTTTCTTGTCAGTAATACAAAACGACCTATCGTGCTTGGTATTAGTATCAGATAATGAAACGATTATAACCGATTTTTCTGTCGCCCACATTAAACACTTCTAATTTGTACAATTCATCGTACACACTAAAAATAGCAATAACCTTCATCAACAAATAGAAGGTATCAGGAGCTTCTGTCAGAAATTTAATAATTTCATCTGACTCCAGGATTTTGGACTTTTTAGGTTAACTTGCTGAATTTAGAAATGCCACAATTTTCATTCACCAACAACGTACGCTTCAGCATCGAATAATACGACCATAATGACGATGGCATCGCTTTCTTCGACTTTTCAGAAAAATTCACCGGGAGTATTTTTCCACTCACGCCATTGATATTCTTAATGCTTTTCCACTTTTTAAAAGACTGGTATTCTTTCCCAAACATCATCCTAGATTTTTGTGGCAACAATAAACTTTCTGCTTCCAACACTCCATTTTCTACATCTGATGGCAGGCTTTCCTTTTCTCGTCTCAATCCTGATAATCTGGTCCATCATTCTTGAAACTTTATTATAGCTCGTTTAATTTTATTACGCCACTGGCGTTCTAATCCGCTAAAAGGTTTCACTGCGCCTTCTTGAACTAGAAGGTCCCCTCTTCGTTCCCATTGTACTCACTGACAGAGTACCCACGAAATTGTGAGCTTGTTTATTTGGCCCACGTCTACCAAAGCTTCTATTCAGTCGCAGACCATCTTTAAATTGATTTCCGTTACGTGTGCTCTTATGGCAGATTGGCTTTCTTAAAATATAGCAATGACCCTTCCTTGTACCTTCTGTCTGTTGATTTCAAGAGATGTGCAGTGAGTAGCAGCTATCTCCGCCTGGAACAATGTGGCTTACTGCCTCTTGAAGTGACAGTCCATTTTTGCAACTCCTTCTGTAGCTTGAGATACTTGGTTCCATCCTTAATAAGGATTCTAGAGCTGCCTGGAGCCTGCAAGAAATCAGGTATGATTCCCTTTATATGCTGTTGGATAAGAGAAGTTTGGAAAGAGGGAGGACTGGCGGGCTAGTGGACAATGGCTTCATTTGAGGGAATTGGGCTTGGTTTTCTTTTTGGAACCTTAGAAGGAACTCCGGGTCCTACGGATGAGGTGTATGTCCTTTTGGTTGATTGCGAAGGTTGTGGGTAGTAGTATAATTTGAGTAAGTTGGAGTTGGAATGATTGCTTAGCACTTGTAGGAAAATGATAAGAATTCATCTGAAATAATTTAGCTCCCCCTAATTTTGTTAAAAAAAAAGAGTGAATCGATGATGAATTTCTTTTTAAAACTAAATTCCTTTATATTTTTCTTATTTATAATGCCAGATATTTGATCAATAAAAACCGAGCTATAATTTTCGATAAACCGATTTAGATAAAAAAATCAATAACAATGAGATGTTTAATAATATAAAAAATAAGTTTTTCCACCAGATGAGACATAAATATTTGTCATTAAATCGGTTTTAAGATGAAAAGATGTTTCAGAAAATAAAAATTGAATGTCGGTAACAATTAAATTGCTTTTTGATAGTTTTTCTTTTTACAGATATTCAATGGTTTGCTATACGGAGAAAAGTTTCAAATTAAAACAATGCCAGTAGAAACTGAAAATGTAAATGTTACTCCAATCACCAACCAACCAATGCAACACCGTCATAGTTTGCAGCACAAACGTTTTGAACTGCCGCAAAGTAGCTTGCGACACACTCAATCACATCGATATGACAAAGAAGGAAAGAAAAAGAATAAAAAAGCAATATTTCTATCACCAGCTATATTAGAAGGTTCGGAAAACGAAAACGAGGAAAAATCATCTGAGAAAAATCCTGCGCCCAAAAAGAAGATTGATCAGTTTACAGTGGAAAACGAAAAAAGAAGTAGTAAATTGTCAAAAAAAAGTGACAAGTCTGTTTTTGCATTTGATAATGGTGCTTACGATGGAAATTTGGATAAGAGGAGCATTTCTAGTAGAGTAGGTTCCTCTAGACAACCCAGTGTTCAAAGTTTAGAGTAAGTTTACTTTATTTAGTTTACTTTCTTTTAGCAATGGTTTTCGCCTTTTTCTTTGTTATATTATTGGCTATCTATTGCATTTCTTTTGTCTTGCTGTTCTTCTTTTCACATTGTTCTTCTATTTCTCTCTTGTCTTATTTATTTTCCTTTTTAGTTCATTAATTATTATCTTCTACTCTTATTTTCCCATTTCTATTTTATAATTTTTCCAATTTTGTCTTCCATTCCTTTTTAACACCATCCTGAGGAACCATACTTTTCAATTTTGTCTCATTCTCACCTTCTTCCTAATTCATGTTCTAGTTCTGGAGTATGGAGTATCAATGATGTTTGTGGTATGATACAAAACCAAACCTAAACCTGTCAAAGAGTTATTGTATTTTTCTTTCTAGGGTTGTTCGTGAACAGTACTGCTGCTGTGCCAAAAGGACACGATGTGAGAAAAAGTTGTTAGTTATAGTGATTGTATTAATTCTAGTGATAATAGTATTAGTTGTAGTTTTAGCTATAGTAGCTGGTGATAGAAAGCATATGGACTTTAAACAATTGTTAAACAAATTAGCAGCATAAGTTTTGTTGAATTGTCAACGTTGTTCAAGAAACTAATAAATCTTAAGAATAACATTACTTTGTAATATACTTTGTAAATTATGAGTAGTGAACAAATTGTTTTTTTTTGTATAAAAAAATATTGTTGAGGTAAAATAATAATGGATTTAGAAAGAGAGTATAGACTTAAATATAATAAAACTTGGGAAAACCTTTAATCATGGGTTGAACCTAGCAAATTAAGGCCTTACTTATTTATTTTGTAATAGCTGCAGTAAATATCTGATTAAAGGAAGCACGACACCTCCTCAGTGCACAAAAAAAAGTAAAACAATTAAAACGCAAAATGTTTTAGACAGTTTTGTGGGATGTGTCTATAAACGCCTAATTTTAATAATATCAAAGTTATAAGTAGTTACAAACAAAAAAAATCTTTCAGCAAAATTTTATTTGTTTGTGGCATATAATATGGAAACAAATTAAATATGGTGAATTCTGGTGATTTTTTACAAAAAAATTTGGTGATTTCAAATTGAAAGCTTGGCAACACTGCCAGCGCTATGACCATATTTTTTCTTTTTGTCATTACGTAATAAGGCCCCTGACGAACCGCCATAGTGTAACAAATGACCCAATATTTTGTGACGGCATCTCCCGGTCTATTAGCAGTCGACGTCCCAAATAGAAAACCAAATTTAGAATAATGTAAATATACTTCATGGATTCCCTCGTATAGTTTTGTATGATTAAAGTGTTCTTATTTTGATCTTCTATCGATGGTTGATGGCGGTATTATTAGAATTTGGTACCGTATGATGTTCTAAAGCCTGTTTGACCACTTTTTCAATTATGTCAACCGCTACATTAAGTCCTTTTATGTCAATGAAATAAACAAATAGTTTTATTTAGAAAAATCGCCAGACAGACATTGAAATAGTTTTGGATCTTAATAAAATTCAAATGAACAAAAAAATTATTTATTGATTTGTTTTTTATTTCAATATAAACCTGATATTTTTAAAACTAAAAAAAACTTGCTTATAATAGAATTAACAAAATATTATTTTAATTTTATTGCATGTAAATAAAAATGTTTGAAGATGTTCTATAGGAGTTGTTTGTGTAAAAATAAATATTTAGAAAGATATGTTTTGAAATAAATCATAGGTCAAGTCTTATCATAATATGACATGTATGTTAAAATAATCCAGACCAGATATTTTGTATTCATTCATCAATGACAAGCGTTGGGACATGATTTTTATTTTGTACCCCTTACAAAAAGTTTCCATTATAAATAAGAACTTGCGCATTCTGAGCAATGTTCAAATAAAGGTCTGCTATCGCTTCTATTTTTCTATTAATTTAACACATTCACACAAAACAAAGAAATGGAATTGCAGAGTGGTGAGAGAAAATATTTTCTCCACCATCATTACAGAACTTGCCAATTCTGAAATCAAATTTGAGCCCGGGGACTCAAATCCTGGAATGCATTGCTCCTTGAGGAACGGGGCAGGTTTGGAAACAGTGCGTTTAATACGCGATGACTTAGAAACCGAATAATATTTAATGGTGAATTTAACACTGTAAAAAATCGATGTCCGACAATACCTTAACCAAATATTTCCAAATGAGTAGACAGCTGCATTCATACAGTAATTTTTTATTAATTATATATTTATTTGCTCATATCAGTAAAATAAATTTCCCAACAATATAGTTAAAATAAATTAAATAAATAGCTCGTAAATTAAAACATAAGACTGTTATTTGAACTTATTACCCTGCAAACTAATCTAGATATCTTTTAAGGAACATCCTGTAGAATAAATGCTGACAGTGGAATACTACTCGGACAACAGTTAAATAAATGTTATCAATCTTGCTGAAGTAGCAAACAAGCTCTCGTCAATTTAGTATCTTTACAGTGTCTGAATACACAAAGTATTTGATAAGAGTCAGTGGTCAGTAAAATTAACGTTTTTAACAATTAAGTTTTAAAATTGAAGTAGGTAGGTACTGCTTGTGATATTTTTTTATTGAAAAGTTTTTTATCGAAATTTGTTTAACGATTATAACAATTAGTTCTACCGGCACACTTGTGTTGTGTGCGTTATATTTGTTTGACTTAAAGCTTTAAATTATACAGGACTGACCATTCAAAAGTTTTCACCATGATTTTTTGTAATTTTCATTAGATTTTGTAAAAATGTTATAACTGGTCAATTTTTATTCCAAAAGGGACACTTTTAACGATACAGATATCTATAATTTGACCTCATATAAAATCAGTACCACTATCACTTAATAAATTTCAAATTGACACTGGAAAAACGTCCCATTTCGAATTAAAATCTAGGTAGGTACTTATTTTAGCATTATTACAAATTAGTTATACATATACAATAAATAATATATTATTGCATAATATAGTGAATCTAGTAAATACATGTAATTTAAATTCGTATATTGATTAGGTATTTAGTGTGATGCGCGTTGAGCGGCAAAATAAAATCAATAATGTATGTTAGTTTCTTTCTCTAACCCCAAAAATGTAATCAAAATTTAAAAATAAACTTATTTCAAGCTGGTATTGAAGATTTAAAGCGTTTTTTATTCGTAATTTATACCTCGTAAGTTACATTAAGGCTCATTAAAATATTCCTGCCATATAAGTACCTAAAAACTATTTACCTCTACTGTGTTCTTCTGTAGATGCAGCGTGTTTAATGTAAAACAATACTTCTTAACTTTTACTATTTTTATATTCATTTACATTATTCTTTTGCATAATTTCGGTTCTGCAAATATTTTTCATAAGCAACGTGCAAGATTGGTTAAATTTATAGACAAGGTTATAAGATCTCAATATGATTTTCTATAAATAGAATTAGATTGATTTACTAGCATAACTTTTTATATTCCAGATGTAATCTGAATCTGCATTTAAATTACTGATAAATTATGAACTTAAGTATATTGTTGGCAATACTCTTAAGTCTAAGTCTAACAATTGATGCTGTAGACCCAGAACCAGTGACACCGACACCGACACAATCCTTTAACTGCGGTTATGATGTAAGTTAAAAAGATTAAGCTTATTCTTCAAAATAAAAATTCAAGTAGGTATTCAATACTGAGCAAAGATAAAAGGATGGAATCATATTAAATAAATAAAGGAAATACTAAGTAAAAATGATCGATTATCAGTGTAGTGAGTGACACGTGACAGATGACATAATGGCAATGAATAATAAATATTTAATTTCATTTCATAGACCTACTAAACAGTAAAGTAGGTCTATAAGCTAATAGGTCTAGTTGGTGTTGGTAGGTCTAAGATAACACAAGTTATTATTTTATGACAATATTTATTTTTGTTGAGAACTTGAGTGTTGAGAATCTGTTGTCTCTGGTTTTAGTATTAAATAAAACATCAATTAACGAAGATGATTTACAACAATATAATCTATTTTCCAAAATTTATAAACTTGATTAGTTGTTTCAAAGCTGTTTAAAACTTTAGAAAAACTATTTGTTGCCACTTTACTGAATCCTGGTCCAGTTTTAATAGTTTTTAATGTCTATTACGTTTACTTTTAAATGTAGTTACCCTTTTTTAGTCATGTCATCCTATAAAAGACGGAGACTTCATCAATGTTCATATCGTTCCTCACACACATGATGATGTTGGTTGGTTGAAGACAGTAGATCAGTACTATTATGGCAGTAAGTTATGGCAATATTATTTAAAATATTAAGTAATGTGTTGATTTTCTCAGGTAAAACGTTCATTCAAAATGCAGGGGTTCAATACATTTTGGATTCGGTTATGGATTCTTTGCGAAAAGATAAAAATAGAAGGTAAACATTAAATTTATTAACTGTATTCAAAATAGTATTACTGTACCTACCAGATAGGTATGTATAATGTAGTTAAAGTTGTTTCTATTATTTATAAAAGCTTATTGCAATAAAATATTCAGCACCAGTTAATATTTGTCTAATAACTCTTATTTTAGATTTATTTATGTTGAAACTGCATTTTTTTGGAAGTGGTGGATAAAACAACATGATATTGTTAAAGCCCATGTTAGGCAGTTTGTAAATAATGGACAATTAGAGTTTATAAGTGGAGGATGGAGTATGAATGATGAAGCTACTACACATTATCAGTCAATTATTGATCAAATGACTTGGGGATTAAGGTAGAATATTAAATCCTTTACTTATTTTTGTTTTTAGATTTTCACAGTAGCATAATAAATGATCTTTTCATTAAAAATTGTGCTTACTTATTTGTTGGAATTTTCAATGTTATCATCGATTACAGAAAATTAAATGATTCGTTTGGAGAATGTGGAAGACCAAAAATGGGTTGGCAAATTGATCCCTTTGGTCATAGCAGAGAAATGGCTTCCATTTTTGCCCAATTAGGGTTTGATGGTTTGTTGTTTGGAAGAATGGATTATCAAGAGAAAAGCCAAAGATTGAAATCAAAGACACCTGAGATGGTATGGAGAGCAAGTCAAAGTTTAGGTAATTATACACTCTGTGTTTATATAAATTGTTGTAGTAGTACATTTAATTTGAGTACAGTATAATTTTCTTGATAAATATTTTAATAATTTAAGGGTCAAAAGCTGATCTGTTTACTGGAGTTATGTTTAATGTCTACTCACCACCAAGTGGATTTTGCTTTGATTTGTTATGTTCAGATGAACCTATCATTGATGATAAGAAAAGCCCAGATTACAATGTCGATAAAAGAGTAAGTAAAAGAAATAAGTTTGCCTTTTAAAATTATTATTTAACAAATGTACATACCATACCACTTTAAATAAATAGATAAACCTTTTTTCTCTTCATGGCTCTATAAACTAATGGAGCTCTAAATTGTTAAGAATAAAAATCATTTGTAGTTTAAAAATTTATTAGGTTGACGAATTTCTTGCCTACATTACCAGACAACACTTATACTATGACTCAAATAATTTAATAGTTACTATGGGTGGAGATTTCAATTACCAAGATGCTGAAATATGGTTCAATAATGTTGACAAATTAATAAGGTGTGTATTTGTATATTTTTCTTCCTTTAGGTAGACGAATTTTTTGAGGTGATTGCTAATGTGTCCAAAGTGTATGATACTAACAATATTATTATAACAATGGGTGAAGACTTTAACTATCAAGATGCACATACTTGGTTCAAAAATATTGATAAATTGATTGCGTAAGTAGGGAATTTAGAGCATTTTTGCACTTTGTTTTACCTGTTGCTTGTAGCTTTAGATGTACCTATACTTGCATTATTAACAGACAATTTATTGTAAATAGTAGAAATTGCTTTGCCAATGAAAGTTAAAGACCAACTACTGATAGTTAAAATTACTTTTACTATATAAATCCATGTTTTATGTATATTTAATATATTTGTTTAACTTTTTAAAGTATTCACACTTAAATATATAATTTTAGTTATGCTAATGCTAGACAAGCTAGTGGTTCAAAATACAATTTACTTTATTCCACACCTTCATGCTATGTAAAAGCAATTTATGATCAAACACATGGAAAAAATTGGTTCCAAAAACAAGACGACTTCTTTCCTTACGCTTCAGATCCTCACGCTTTTTGGACTGGTTATTTTACTTCAAGGCCAACGATCAAAAGGTTTGAACGTGAAGGAAATAACTTCTTACAGGTAAATTTCCTATTCAGCCTTAAAATAGTTTGACAAATTTGAAAACAGTTTCGTTTTATGACATGAGTTTTATAGCAAAAATTTCTTCTAGTGTCTTGTATTATTTTAGGTATGCAAACAACTTTATGCATTAGCTGACTTGGATCCAATTGACAGAGTAGATCTTAATGTCCTTCGTGAAGCAATGGGGGTAATGCAACATCATGATGCCATAACAGGTACTGAAAAGCAACATGTTGCCAATGATTATGCAAGGATATTATCAAATGGAATTAAAGAGTGCGAACTGATCACCACTTCTGCTTTAAGGTATTACTATTAACTAAGTAAGAATTTTCACCTTTGTATCTCTCTTAAATATCTCAGAATTTAGACCATTTTGACTATTGCTTATCTTATTGAGGCGCTCAAATTATGTATAGTATGTTTTGTCACTCATCTCTCCCAGGTTTTCAGGAGAAAAGTCAGACTTGGTTTAAAGGTAAAGAATTTTTAAGATAAAGTATTAGAGCTAGAATAATAGCCAATTAAAATGCATTTGAATAGTCTTTTTTGTTAAATAATATTGATTCAAATATATATTTATTTTAAGTAAAATAATTGCTCCAACAAGAAATTTAAATGAACCAGTTAGGCATGGTGATGAACGAGTACCTGCTATTCCCTTTGCAACATGCCCAATGGCCAACATAAGTCAATGTACATTTACCGAAACAAATGATGATTTTGTAGTAACAATATACAATCCATTAAGCAGACCTGTTACTAAATTTATTCGAGTACCAGTCACAGGAAACAAGTATTCTATTAAGGATCCATCAGGTAATTTTAACAAAACATTTATATTAAAAATTAGCAATTTTACCTTACGGGTTTGTTCCAACCCTACCGAAAACCAAACAACAATCATTCAATTAATCTATTATTGATTGTTATTAATAAGATTAAACAACTGGTTAAATGGAAACGACCGATTTGTGAATACAACAATATTAAAAGATAAACAACTATTTTCCGGGATACCCCGCCGAACATACCATATTTTAAATTAAATAATGCTATGTATTAGGCTTTTGGCTTCCACATGGAAGTGAAGGGGCCATTCTTGCTACACACCTTTACAACTAGTAATTTATATAGGTACGTTGGGTAAGACTTTGGTGATACAATAACGTCGCAACTGGTCTGCAGGTGATAGGAGTTCCCTTTGGTTTATGAAACAAAATATTTTTTATCGACAGTCATCACGTTTTCTATTGAGATGTAATTTTATGTTTGGCGGGGCGTAAGCTCGGAAAGTAGTTGTTTTCACTTTAAAAGTCCAGTCAACAAAATTGGAAATTTAATTTTCATTTTAGTGAGAGGAATTTGGTAAACATTTCAGTATTCGCCAACTTTTTAAATACAAAATGGAAACATTGTAGAATTCCTACGTTATACGACTATTTTTTGTAGGTGTAGAATTAGATAGTCAGATCATTCCAATTTCCCAGGCAATCTTCAATATACCAGGAAGAAAAAGTTTAGCTACAAATGAATTAATATTCCAAGCTGCAGATATACCGCCTCTTGGCTTTAAGTCATATTTTGTTCAAAAAATTGAAGGCAACGAAATACCAAAAATCCGTCCATTTAAGAGCGTTAAAACAGGAGTAAGTAATTCCTACTAATCTAATATTTTACCAAACGTAAAAGCTCTTTATTTTCCGCAAATACAGACCAACAAACATTCAGAAAGTAGAAGAATAATTTATCCGAAGAGCTAAAGAGATTGGAAAGTCTCTCCTCTTTCCATAATTGGCCGAAAATGCCAAGATTTCATTAATTGGGGCTTTGGAAAAAAGAGTGATTATCTGCATACAGCTGGATGTGATTATAAGTGTTTTGAGTCTTGGGTAGGTCGTAGATATAAATGAGGTACAAGAGAGGGAATACAATGGATCACCGGACTTGGGATCGAATAGTACCACCCAGTGTCTTAATGTCTCCTCCTTAAAGAAGTTGAGCCTTCCACCCACAGATGCAGTCAAGGTTCTGAGAAGCTGCAGAAGAGTATTATCATCTGCATACAGTAGAGGAACTATGATGGATCACTGAAGGATACCAGCTTTGGGAATATAACGTTTAAATGTGCTTGGCTCTTTTCTTTGCAGACGTTGAGCCTTTCTCCCAAAGATCCAGACAAGTTTCCAGGAAGCAGTAGTTATAAATAAGGAGAGAGGCTAGAATGGATCCTTGAAAGACATCGAATTAGGGAGTATAAGGTGGAGATGAGGATCAGTCCGATTTTAATACTGTTGGAGAGATAAAAAAGGTTGCCTAGTTTTCCGCTCAGTACCTTAATGATGATGGCTTTTCCTCCTTACAGAGTTTGAGCCTTTCCCCAAAGACCCAGACAAGTTTCTGAGAAGCAGCGGAAGTTGTATCAGTGTATTAGAGGTAAGGTAGGGAGAGAAAAGTTTGAGATAGGGTAAGTTCAATTTTGAGATACCTGAAATGTTGAAGTAGATAAATTCAACTATTTGAAGGGTGCGTCAGATGCTCGTTAATAGAATCTCCAGAATATTAGAACTGAACAAAAGTGCTACTAACTGTTTTATCTTCATTAAACCCTTGAAATTAGTATCCGCTATCACTACTTATTGAGCATCTTTTTGCTTAATGGTTTTTGCTCTTCATGGATTGTCTTACTTTAAACTTATTGAACCAACCTTCTAAAACCTGAAGTTCTCCAAAAGCAGATTCCTGAATAAATATTATTAACCAGCAATCCGGAGTAAAGAGCTTTTACTGTAATTATTGATAAGTGAAATTGTTCAGTTTGGTCTTTTTGCAGGGAGCAGAGTTCGATATTGATCCTCAAACGGGCTTAATAACACAAATAACCATTAATGATCAAACTATAGATTTTGCACAGGAGTTCCTCTACTACAAAGGATTTGTTGGAAACAATTCGAAGTTTTCTAATAGATCTTCAGGGGCTTATATATTTAGACCTTATGGAGACGTTTTCAAGGTTGCTACCAGAGCAAAGTTTAAAGTATACAAAGGACCAATTGTGTCCGAGGTTCATCAAACATTTAATGACTGGCTCAGTCAGATTATTAGGGTTTACGAAGGAGAAAATCTTATTGAATTTAATTGGCTTGTTGGACCTATACCTATTGAGTAAGTATTTTTTTTAATATAAGGCTTAGTTGGTTACATACTGATTTTAATTTTGATGATTGCAGTGATGAACATGGCAAAGAAATAATTACCAGATACAAAACTTCAATAAAGTCAAACTCTACTTTCTATACGGATTCTAATGGGCGTGAGACAATCATGAGAATTAGAAACTTCAGACCAACTTGGAATTTAAAACTAAAAGAGAATGTGTCAGGAAATTATTATCCAGTAACCACAAAGATATCCATTAGAGATGAAAATCGTCAAGTAGCTATATTGACAGACAGGGCAGAAGGAGGTAGTAGTTTAAAAGATGGCGAAATTGAACTTATGGTAAGCATAGGATGTTTTGCATTGGTCTTTTATAAAAAGAAAACCATGTTAGAATAACCCGTTATATTGACTCCAGTTGTGAACGCTGGCACACATGATTTATTTTATTTCAGATCCACAGAAACTGTTTACATGATGATGCTTTTGGCGTTGGTGAAGCTTTAAATGAGACCGCGTATGGCAAAGGTTTAGTCGTCAGAGGAAGTCACTACGTTACTTTGGGAAATATTGGTGTAAACCCAGATGGTAAGTTTTGTTCTACTAGTTTCTGGCCATTACAAGTTTTATTTTTTATTTTAAGGAAAAACAGCCGCTGCCCAAGAGAAACAAATAATACAAGAAAAGTTGTTATCCTCCTGGACTTTTGTTTCTAGTACAGAAAATTTGTCTTTTGAACAGTATAAATCCCAATATATCATGCAGGTAAACAGAAAAATTATAACTCAACAACAACATTCTGCTCTAATCTTCAAATAAAAGAAAATTTGCTTAGTAGCTAATAAACTAACAGTTACATTTTTACATTGTCTAAATACTTCTTCATTTCTTGTTCATTGTCAAGTATTCTAAATAATCTCAATAGGGAGTCTAAAATCCAGAAGATAACTTATCTTGTCAACAAGCACTACCACCTAATGTGAATTTTAACTCCTTTACGCTACGTGGTCCTTTTAAGCATTTTCATAGTTCGCAGGTTTGCCAGCAGCTGGTGCATCCATTTAAGTGGTTATTTTTCCATGTGGCGTACACTGTGGCTGTCATTAATTTCCTCAGCATTATTCCTTCTTCCATTCTCCGTTTCTTTGTCTAATAGTAGCGATTGTCCCACTGTCCTATTTCTCTCAATAATGAAGTCCTCCTTTCTTCTGAATCAGACATTTTAATGTAATTTTGTCTATATTTACATTCAACCTAAGGTAATTTTAATAATTTGTATCCATACTACATCAACAGATTTCTTTCGTGATTCTTTTAAGCCAACTAGACTTGTATAGGAGGACAAATCCACTCTAAAAGCTGTTGTTCCGGTGGTGAAGGATGTAGGAGGATATCTTAAGGAGGTAAAACACATAAATATAACTTGTGCAGCCTCAGCAAGGCCTTCAACTGCGTCTCTTGCTATCAATTAGCGAAAACGTTTTTTTTATAGAACTAGAGATCATGTGTCGGACTAGCTTCTTCATATTTATCAGAGACATTGACAGTATGTAGAGAGGTGTGCCCCAGGGCATGGTTTTGAGTGTGTTCATCTTTATAATCCATATGAACGATATTCATAGACTTTTTTAACATCAAAACATTTGCTGCTAGATCTATAGATATAATTGTAACTATTTAAAATCCATAAAATTGTTTTTAGTATGCTGGATTGAAACGTGGTCTACCAGATAACGTGCAAATTTTAACCCTTGAACCTTGGAAAGCAGATACATTTTTATTAAGACTGGAGCATGTGGTTGAAATGAACGAAGATCCTAAATTATCCGCACCAGTAACAGTTGATCTGAAAGTAAATATATCTGTACAATGATGAGTATGAACTGTTCCTTTATCCTTTTTTTGATTTTAGGACTTATTCACACCATTCGAAATATCTAACCTGCACGAAACAACTCTGGGTGCCAACCAATGGCTTTCTGAAAATCATCGACTACAATTTAATGTTGGTTCGAATCTGGAAGACCTGTGGAAAAACGAGCATGTTTCAGAATATCAAAAATGGGCCCAAAATAAATGGAAAGCAAATTTAAAGGAGCATAATTTTGACCAACAAACTAATCTGGTGGATGATGTGGATAATTTAAAAGTGCTACTGAATCCCATGCAGATACGAACATTTGTTTTAAATATTAAAAAATAATCTGAATAAATAAAGTTTATACCAAATATTGTGTTTAATTTAAACTCATTCAATCCAGTTACTTTTAGTCGCAGGGTTGTCTTGGACAATCTCTGAACTAAACGCCCTAAGAATAAACTTAGCACACTGTAGCCTTCCCTTTATTAAGGTTTTCACTTTCACTGTACGTAATGGCAAGTGTACAGCTATGTTCTCGACATTTGAGAGAAGATAATCAATGAAATTCGATTCTCCACTGATCAATTTTAGCGCACCTCCAAGAGAAAATTGGCATGTTTTGTCCTTCCCTTTATGGAGGTTTTCACTAAAACTGTACCAAATTGTGAGGATACAGCTCGAAGATTCAGATAGAGCAATCAATGAAACCCAAGTCTCCACTCAGAATTGAGCGCGTCCACTACGTATCTCTCTGTACCCAACTCATCTCGCAGACTTCTTCTATTGCTTCCATTTGTGTTCCACACCCAAGAAAGTCAAATCTCCTTTTCACACGCCACTTTTTTGGTTAAAGCAAAGAAAGAATGTTTGTTCTTCTCTTATGAGAAGTCAATTATACCATGTTTAGCATAAACAACTTTCAGAGCTGTACGGAAACTCATTTACCTATCTATACAGGAACTAGTCAACCTAGCTATAGGTGTTTGCTATATAGTGAACTAGACGAATGAAAATTGTGGTAGATCGATTATGGTGTGATCTAGCGGCACATGTCAAAAGTAGGTACAAGGTAGAAAACTAGGAATATGGAGTCCTTTAAAACCTTACTTTAAAACCATCAATACTCTTAAGCTGGATTTTTAAACTTGGCATTCAAATTCCGTTAACCAATAAACACCGATTAAATTTATTGTTATAGATTCTGAAATAGTGACGGTGACCAATAGCAATATTTAATTGGGGTTTAAACAATCTTTTAAAGAGACAAAGAGCAAAATTCTTATCTTGCACTACATATTTGATAAAGTATGTTATGTGAGTTATGTCTTGTTTTAAAAAATGCAAGTTTTCTGTGTATGTGTATATGTATAAGAATAATTTTCTTTACTATTTTCCAAATAAATTACTACGCTTGCGTAACATACGTCAGAGATGTCAACATGTAGAATGACATCAGCTGTTAAAAGATAATTAAATTTTAGGGGTATTTAAACATTTTTCTACAGAATATTAAAAAATGGAAGGAAATAAAGATGAGGCGTTACATTGTATCGAATTAGCTGAACAATACATCAAAGAGAAACATAAAGAAAAGGCTGAAAAATATCTATTGAAAGCTGAAAAATTATTTCCTACCAAAAAAGCCAAAGGTATTTATTGTTGTTAATATTTTCGTGAAGGTTAAGCACGGTTATCTTTGAATTAACACATTTTTATTGTATCTAGGTAACGTAGCTTCTAGCTTTTATTTCAATAAATTTGACACATTAATATGATGAACGTATTAGTCAATGAATATATATAACAAATTTTTAAGTAACTTAGGTCGAGTTAAACATTCTTTTGGCCTTTTAGATTTGTTAATACAAATAAATCTGATGGCCCCAAACAATACCGATTCATCTCAACCAAGAAAAAGAGCAACAGCCCAGAAGGTCGAACCAGAAAGCAAAACCCCTGACTACACCCCAGAACAAGAAGAAGCAGTTAAAAGAATTAAAAAATGCAAAGATTATTATGAAATTTTAGGAGTTAGCAAAGATGCCACTGATCCAGAAATAAAAAAAGCTTATAAAAAGATGGCCTTGTTAATGCACCCTGATAAAAACAAGTGTCCTGGAGCATCTGAAGCTTTCAAAGCAGTTGGTAAGTAATATATTTTGTGATTTTCTGCAATATTCTGAATATAACTTTAAAAGCTATGTGACAATATTTTTTTACATACTTTAGTTATTTTATACTATATTTTCTGTATCTGTAAGTGATTTAAAATAGTCAACAATGTCCTTGGAGGGTTCCTGTTAACTAGAGTTGGGTAGTATTTATTAAGGTATCTTCTTCTTGTTCATATCCTCTGCATAGTGGAATCCTCTCTGAAGAATAAACCCTAGTATGACAATCAGGTCAAGGTGTTAGACCTTTGGATTTAGATACAAACACCATTGCTTAAACAGTCTCTATAGACAGGAAGTCAGCAATTTAGTTACTTGGGCTAACCTGGAACTTTGTACAACTTACTGCAGTTTTTTGTCCACTGTGGTTTTAACTAGAGCTGGGTAACATTCTAGCAGAGCTTTTGATGTTATTTTAAAAACTTTTTATGGGTAGTAGTGCATGTTTATTGTCTATAAGAAGAAGAAAAGTGCTTTAAAGAGGAGCTTACGATGCATATTTAGAAGTAATAACAAAGTTTGACATTTTAAGAGTCCTAGTTTAGGATTTTGAAAATGTGTTGCCATTATTGCTTTGTGATTGTGGGAATGTTTGTTTGGAAAGTTGATGATTGTGCTGTTGAAATTTACTTTTGAGTTTGTGATGTGGCCATGGAGAAGACAATTTTGTTTAAGGAATACCCTTATGAGCTTGTATTATTTCTATTGACCTTGTTAGTGTGGTTTTAAGGATTGTATTATATTAAGACAAGGCACTTTTTTGGAATTAGAATCAATTTTTTAAAGCTGTTATCTGATTTGCTCTCTGAACACCAGTTGTTAGTATGTTTTGTTTTAATTTCATAGGCAATGCAGTTGCTGTTCTAACTGATTATGAGAAGAGGAAACAATATGATCTATATGGGGCAGATGATGAGCGAGTATCTTCACACTCCCACCATCACACTTATACAAGAGGATTTGAATCAGAAGCATCAGCTGAAGAATTGTTCAATATGTTCTTTGGTCGGGGTTTCAGCAATTCAAATGTTTATGTTCGCAGAGGAGGAAGATGGCAAAGGCAAACCAGTTCTAGTCAGTCACACCAAGAACATCATGCCCATCATAGAGAGGTAATGAACCTGAAAAATATAAATGGTACCTATAATGAATTGGTTTTACTTTTTTAGCAACAAAGTAGTTACACTGCTTTTATTCAGTTATTGCCCATTTTATTGGCAATATTATTATCAATGGCTTCAAGCTTATTTATTTCTGATCCAGCTTATAGTTTACAAGCCAGCTCGTGAGTATTTTTTAAATATGAAAAATTAGTCTAAAATATTGTTGAAACTACGTCTTACCTTTATAAATTATTTCTATTTTTCAGAAAATATCCAATTCTAAGAAAAACATATAATCTGAACATACCTTATTATGTAAAAGATAATTTCCATCTAGAATATCAAGGTTCTGTGAAGCGTTTGGAGATGTCAGTGGAGGAAGATTACATACAAACTCTGAAACATGCCTGCTACAGGGAAAAAAGCTATAGTAAATGCATTTTATATTCCATTTATTTAATATTATCTCAAACGATGCATATTATTCAGATAATTTTATATATGATCAGAGCTGTTGTACTATTTTTCATATTCTGCGCATAACTGTGAAATTTTGACAATATATTTGAAGCAACCAACTAACTTCTTTTATTGAGTTTTGTACAAGTATTCAGGGTATTTCTAGGAGCACTTACTCTGATACTGCCACTGCAGGGGGTAAATTCTTAGTATAACCATGGTTTTCAACGTTTTTATTCTTTTTTCTATGCTCTGTTTCTCGCTTATATGTTTTTTTCTTTAAAAGTAGTTAATTCCAAAATGGTGGTTTATTCCTTTCGTACATCGTTACCGTCAAATTTTCTGTATTTTTTTTCTTTATTATGTCTTATCTAATATGTCTTTGTATTATTTTATTGTGAAATGTAAGGGGGATTCTATTGTATGGAAAGCACAAGGTATTGAAGGAATAACTGAAATGTTGATTACCAAACTTTCTTGTTTTTATTGAATGTATAACTATTCAATGTACTTTTGGGATTCTTCTTAGTGGATCTTACTATTTTATGTTCTCACTTCTCAAATTTTAGTCATTGAAATTTCATAAATTGATATTTTCTTTAAAATTACAGATGTAAAATATTCCATTTTTATTTCAAATATTCAATTTTGCTGGTCTGTACAGTTAAAGTTTCTGCAGTGTATTTTCTTTTCATTACAATTTTCTTTTATAATGACTAAATATACTATACTTTTGTTTTCTTTGTTTTTTATGTGAAATGTAAGCGCATTTTTTTTACAGGGGAATCTATGATATGGAAGGCACGAAATTTCGGAGACCAAGAGTTGTACCACAACGCACAAAATATGAAAACGCCTTCATGTGAACAATTACAAAATTTAAGAAATAGATAATTCTAAATTTTAACGCTAATTTAAATATTTATACAGTTTTACCGAATTAAGAGGTTGTTTATATATACATTTAATTTTTATTTATTTTTGAAAGTAATAAGTCGAAATTAAAAGTTTTTTAAATAGAATGGACATACATAGTTTTAGATATAATTAAAAATTGTAAATTTCTTTTTAAATATCTTTCTAGTTTGCTAACAAACATAGGAAAGTGTTTAAAACACAAAGAATTCAAAAAACAATCCATAGAAAAGAAATACACTCTTCGTTAGGGAACAATAACAATAAACATGTTACTTTTTATCAATATCGGAATAATTGGTGCGAGCCTGTTTTAGAATACTGTTTAGGCTGTTCTTATCTCAACAGGTGATTTTTTAATGAAGAATTCAGTGTTATTTTTTTAAATTACAATATGCAAGTGATAGAAATATTTCCAACGATAGCGATAATAAATACCAATGTCGTTCAAATAGCTGTTGTTAATTAAACATCGTATTGATTGTTACATAATATTGATTATTTGTTGTAGATTTATGTTTACAAATATATAATTTTTGTTGTAGAATTATTTATACTTTCTATAATTATTTGTTCATAGTTGTAGTCAAATACGAATTTAAAAAATCCTAAATATCAGTGTAAAATATGGTTTAGCGAATAAAATTAGCATTTTGAAGAAGAGAAAAGATGTTAAATCCTTGGTACACCCTTTAATTTTCATTTTTTTAAATATATTCTTATCAGTTTGAATATTTTACTTTGGCCAAGAAGCAATTCATCTTGAAGAAGAGAAACAAATTTGCGATATATTTATTGAAAATTATGTAATTTAATATGGATTTTTTAAAAAGTTATATTTATGCAATTACATAATTATGTATATTAATAAACTGTGTGGAATACGTGTTTTTGTTCCTTTTTGTTCAAAACAAGTTACTGAAAAGCTGAGCAATGTTACTGAACTTCAACATTCTGGATTGGTTTGACGACAGTTTGTATCTGTAAGTTTGAGAATTTATAAAATACAATATTTGACACCCTGCACATAATTTGAATCCTCTACATCCTATTGACAACATTGGAAAATGGGAAAGGAACCCCGACCTGCAGTTGCTGCAGGTTAAGTTTTGGAGGGGCTGGTGATTCTCATCAACTAAATAGTTTTGTCTACATCCATTCGTTTTAGTGCTTGGCTTTAGCTGGAGTGGTCTTGGCATTGCGCTTAAGAGCTACTAAAATTATGTTGTTTATTTCGGTTAACGAATTCGGAATTTTTCCAATGTTATTGAGGTTCATTGGTTGAGATGATTTGGAGGTATCTGTTGGTGGTCCTGTTTAAGTGTAAGCATTATGTCTTGGCTCTTTTTGGAGAGGTGAGGGAGGACCATGGTAATCCAATCAGGAATTGGAGCTTTTCTCAAGCTTATTTAGAGTGTTCCCTTGTAGAGAGAAGTTATCTCTGGAATGGCAGTCTTCTACCTCCTGCAGGTTTTGATGTGGATGAGAAACTAGACTAATTTGTCTCCATTTTTCTGGAAATTGTTTGAAATGCATAAAATTTATAGAGCAAACATATTTTTGTAAGGTGAGGGGTTTATCTTTTTATGTCATATAGATAGAAGTATTGTAGGGGTTTATGCAGATAGTGGAATGGAATTATTTGTGTGTAGCCTTTCTGGTTAGTGGGTGTAATATATGTTTTTGTTTCGTTTTGCTGAACAGGAAATGTAAGTATTTGGTAAAAGGTAAGTTTAGGATAAAAAAACTTGAGTACAACATTAAATATATATATATATTTTATCCTCATATAAAATTTTTATGTAGGTACAAGTCAAAATTAAAATAACATTCTCGAAATGAATAAAATACATATTCTAAAACAATAGAAAAATAATACGATTAGCTAAAAATTAATCTGAAATTAGGTACTACAAAAATACTTTCTTTCGCTGATATGCGAGTTTTTCGACATAATAATTTTTTAGTTATCATTTTCTTGAACGGAAGATTGGCTGCCCCCAGTACTATCTTCCTCGCCGCCTTCTTCAGTTGTTACGTTTTCCTCTTGGTTTTGGCGATATGCTGTATGTAAATCATCTAATTTATTACAAATTTCTACACTTCTATTGGCTGTATTTGTTGTTTTAGTTACCAAACTTTCGGCCTGAGTTTCTAACCGCTTAAGTCGTTCTTCTCTTTTAGCTAACCTTTCCTCGAAAGTTCTCCTAGATTCTTCTAATCTAGAAGTCGACGTACTGGGGATTTCCATATAATTCGAAGAAAGGTCTGTATCAGAAGCGATTGTGTTTTCCTCATCTACTTGTTTGTTTTGTGTTGTTTCACAAAGTACTTCCAGATTTAAATATTTCTCATCAATATCTTCCGTGTCATGTGGTATATTACTAACTTTAGCTTCAAACTCTGATTCTGGATTTGGTGTTATTACATCTTCACTTAGGTCTTCCATATCTTGATTTTCAGTATCTTCCCCAGTTTTTTGGGCACATTCTGATACATCAGTCTCATATCCTGGCTCCTCATCACTTAAACCTTCTCTATCGTCACTATAACCACTCTCTGCGCTATTACTGACATCTTCAGTGGTAGTATTTCTTCTGTTAGCGAATTCATTTCTCAATTGTCTCCACTGCTCTTCAGTGCTAGTGTTTTTTTCTCTAGCCTGGGCCCATTTCTCTCTGCTATATTCCAGTTCTTCTTTGAGTTCGTTTAAAAGTTTTCGTTTCTGAGCTAGCTCGTAGCGCAGAATTTTTTCTTGCGTGTGGAGCATTTGATGTTGTTTTTGGAGTTTACCAACCTAAAAACATTCTTATAGTTATTTATATTATAACAGAGCTATTAAAAATACTTACCACAAGCCACGTTTTTGACAGTTCACTCTGCACTAATTCTAACCTCTTCTCTTGATCTTGGAGCCTATTCTCCAAGTGACAGTTAAGATGTTTGAGATGCGCAGTTTCTTTCTCCAAAGATTTTTTCTCTAAAATAAGATCCTTAAGTCTTATGAATGTTTGACTGACACTTAATACAACGCTAGGTCCTTTGGGAGTTTCTACGGTCTTGTAACAGGGACTCTCATCATTTTGATCGTTTGTTAGAGTATTTGTTGGAACGATTTGATGACTGAGAAGTTCTATTAAAACTTTCCAAACTTTCGGCAAATTTTCTACTATTTCTTCTGCGCTACTCATACAATGACGGGTAGATGTACTAACACCTTCTGCCAATAAAAGACATACTAATTAACGTTATAACCAAAAGAAAAATCAATTACATTTATGATAAAGAAGACTTGTCTCTTACCTTGATCATTTTCAATGGATACGGGGTTATCCAAAAGATTGTCTTCACTTGTTCGTTCTTCATTTTCATGTAATTGGTTTATTAATTCTAAAAGAACCTTGGGAAGAGCGTACGATACTTCTGATGAAACTTCGTTAATCACAATATCTTTTAATAGCCCGTGATGTTCTTCCAAGTGTTTTTGAAGCTTATCCAAGTCAATTTCTTGAGAAGTATTATATCTCAATAAAGTTTCAGAAAAAAGTTGGTTGATTACAGCAAGTTCTTCTTGATATTGGCGATTTTCTGCTTTTGAAAGTCCAAGATTTGATTCTAATGTCTTTATTTCATCGTATTTTTTGGAATTGTCCAATTCTAATTCAGAGATTCTCTCATTCAATTCACTAAAATAGTTAAGATAATTATAATAATTCGTTTATTGGCACAATCAAAATGGAAGTAGAATTAAAAAGCAAAGAAACTACAAAAAAAATGAATTCAAAATGCAGCTCAGTTCCTAATATGCAAGACAATTTTAGAATCCTCTTCGTCCATATTCAATGTGAATGTATACTTTATCCAATACATGAGCTTAATTAGAATAATACAAATATAGAAGATAATATTATATTAAGTTTCGCGTGGGCTTAATTGGCCTTAGCCTCGAGGTGCTTACTATATTTTTTCTATGACTGACAGTCATGATTTTTATATCGATGTTATATATCTCATTATTTTAAAAAAAATGTACAGGAAGTTTCTGCCATTAATGCCATTCTTCTATCAAATACGTAATGATTAGTTTAAAATGCTTGGTAAAAAGAGATCTGAAGAGCTGCTGGATATGGACAGGCAGAAGCTACGAATTCTTATAGAGCTACTATACTGACTGTAGATAGTCGACTTAACGATGATATGAAAACAATTGGATTAGCAGTTTCTGCCCGGCTGAAGACGAAACTGTAACTAATAGAAGCAGTATAATATATGTAAAGATGCTTACCTATTCTTCTTTTGTTCAAGTTCCAAGTCTTTCTTCGTGTCTGCTAACTGTGATGCTATTTCTTCTTTTTCTCTTCTTTCGGCTCGTTGTCTTTCTTCATATAGTAACCTTAGATTTCTCATATTTTCAATCTGTTGTTCGTACTCTTTTCTTAGATCTTCAGATAAAATAGCTGCTTCTCTGGAAGCTAGATTCTTTTCAATGCTTTCCACTTTCTCCTTCAGCTAAAACAATATATCGGCAATTTTATCACTTATAGGTAGAATTTTGACAAAAATTACAATTGTCCTAAAGATTTGTGTACTAATAATTTTAACAGATATTAAAAATACGTTTTGTGCTGTTCATTTTAATCAGTTCCACAATTTCATAGGGTATAACCGATGTGGACGATTTGGAAATAATTTAAATATTAATACTTACTTCTTTCAGTTGTGATTCTCTTATTTGCAACATATGTTTTGATACGGAAATAACGTCTTTGAGAGCTACCACATGAACTCTGTAATCTTCTCTTTCTTTTTCAAAATTTAATATTTCGGAATTAAGTCTTTGAAGTTCTTCTTGTAATTCAGTAATGCTAATTCTTAGCTCTCTATTTTTTCCTATAATCTTTTCACTTTCTTCTAACAATGTGGATTTCTCTTGAATAATTTCTTTTAATTCCATATTTTCTCTGCGTAAACGATGTACCTCGTCTTTATCTATTGAAAACCGATGGAGTTCCTCTTGTATTTGTACTAAATTGGCATCGGGAGGATCCAGCCGAGAGATTTTTAATGTTTCATTTTCTTTTTTTAATCTTTCCACTTCGGCTCGTAATTCCTCCATCTCCTTTCTTTTTTCGGCTATTACTTCTCTTCTTTTTTCGTGTTTTCTAGCCAGCTCCAGTTTAAATTCGCTGAGCTTTTCTTTGTTTGCTTCAGAAATTTCTTTAGAAACTGCAATCATAGAATTTAATCTTAATAGAATTTAATTTTTTTCACTACTACTACTTTTTTTATTAACATGTTTTTTTCTTTAATTAAATATTCTTAAAAATACTTAAATAAATAAAACTGCAGTGAAAATAAATTATTTTTTTTATATAATATATTAAATTTTTATTCCATATCCCTTCAGAGTAGAAAAATGTAACATTTGATCTTCAAACAATTTTTTTAAATTTCCTGCTAATTATTTGTTCAAAAGTTTACTAAATTGAATACTTTTATTCACAATAATAACTACAGTGATTGGGTGAGATTAAAAATATCATTGCTTATTTACAAAATAAAAAAATGTTATATTTTTGTTTACTAGGTACAGATTAACACGTAAATATTGCACTAACCTTCGGCTGTATTTGTAAAATTGTTAAGAAATAACCACAACCAATATTTTAACAAGATTATTAAACATTTTATTATCTGCTTCATAAATAATATGAAAATGCGAATAAGTATATATAGATATATGGCCTCTGCGAATACCTTTTGTAAACTAATCGTCTTTGTCAGAATTGAAATTTTTCTGTTTTTAATGAAAAAGGGTCGTTAACAAAGTGATAAGGATGAAAAACTAACTTTTTAACTACTATAGAATCTATATTAAGTTTTAGGGACCTTATTTTTTAACAATAATTGTTAAAAAACTTGATTAAATTGGGAACGGGTAGTAGTGCTAATAAGATTTGTTGGTTAATAGTTTTACAAGTTGTCCGAATTCGATGTATTGCTATACAGAATGGAATTAAGTAAAAATTTTCATCAATAAAAATTCATCTCAAAAAATATAATATTTTTACATGTTGTTCATATTTTAGAAAGATAGACAAAAAGCAGACGCCAGCTATGTTTATAGAATGACGTTTCATTTGAAATGAAGAGTGAATCGTAAGTAATAAAATTTTCGTGAAAAAATGTACGTTATTGTTTTTTGAGAAATTCCAAGTCATTGAAATTAAAACAAAAAAATAATTACTCACCAGCTTTGTCTTGATTTAAGTTTGTTTTCGTACTGACTGAATTTTGGCTCGTGGAACTTTTAACGTCAGTTTTCGATTTAGATGCGTCGTTGGACCAAAAAGGGTCTTCGATTTTTTCTTCGAAATACGTACTAGATACATTTCCCATGTTTATAAGTTAACAATTCTGAAAAAGAAAAATGTCGAGATGAAAAGTTGCCAGTATGTACCTACGAGAAAAACAGAAGGGGAATATCTGCGATTGTGAGCGCTAAAAATAACCTAAAAATAACCGGTTAAATTCGTGGAGTATTGGCTTTTTGGCAGTGGCGTCTGTTGTGGTATTAATGATACACATCGAAAAATAATAAAAAAAATTAGTTCAATCAGATCCAACAACAACTTACAATACAAAAACTGTATTTTAAAAGTGTATGTAAGATTGTAACTGTCTGACTTTATAGCAAACGATTTCCTTTATCCCATATCATTATTATAGTTTTTCCTTATCTCCATTTCTAATCAATTTTCTTAACTTTTATCCTTACGGATGTCCTTATATAGATCAAATGTTCCCTTGGTATAACTTTAATAAAAGTTTTCAAGTAATGCTAGGTGCCAAAAAAGAGGACTGGGACCGTATGAGGCGCAAACTCATTTTGTTACACGGATGGCGCTCTGGTAGTGAAACTGTAGGGCCAGTCAGTTCGATACAGGTCAATAGAAAGTTGTGTGTGTGTGTGGTGTCCACCAGATAGAAAGCTACATAATAGGTTAAACCTGGTGTAGGGAATCAGGGGCAATGAGAAGGCTGATAATTTGGCCAGGAGAAGTGCAAACACCGCATTGATAGAACCTGAACATGTCCTTGGAATCACAACTACACTTAAAATAGCAGCCATCAGAGAATGGGTGCAAAGAGAGTATCTTGAATGGTAGTGGCACACCAGAGACAGGCTAAGTTCATACGGCAAACTTCTCTCCAGACCTACTCTCACATGAACGAAAGTCAGATGGATAGTAGGGCTGCAGGCTCAATAGACGTATGAGTCTTACGTCAGGCAAAAATAGACCTACGAAAGTTCTGTCGGGAAGATGAGGAATCAGCAATTCATTCCTTATCTTACTGTGAAGGCCTGACAAGACTGCCGTGTCCAGAACTTGAGGAGGAACAATCGGAAGCAGTAATCTATACGAAATGGCCACTATCAAGACGGAGGACCTTCATCAGAAGGCTGTCAAGCAATATGTAATCTGTATTACTTATTCTTTTGAAAAAGAAAATCATCTAGAAATGTCCCCTTTTCATTTGATTCCCTTACTACTAACACTTGGTTCCACTATTATTTCCGTTGCCTACTTAGTTTATAAAAAATATGGATTTCTATTGGTTAATTTTTTTCAGTGCCTTCAGATGCCCGTCATAGCATATGGCGCAGACCTAAAGACATATTGGAATCACATTTGCTTCCATTCCTTAAAACCGCATTGGAGGATAATGCCCGACCTCTTGTGGCAAGGCCAACTTTGGACTATTTAAAAAACGCCGAAATAAATTTACTTTCATGGCCACCTCGGTCTCCGGATTTGTTCCCAATTGAACATGTATAAGCTAATTACAACTTGTTATTTTTAGTTCAGTGTCACAATGAGTTCAGGTGAAATAAAGTTTTTTTACACTCGCATTATTCCGATATTATTTGATAGTGATATTTACATCTAAAAATATTATTTGATGTGACTCACTTAATAGTGTAGGCGCAAAATTTTAACAGCCAGAGTTGAGATATCTACCCCATCCCAATTTTTAAATGCTCTACGGCATATAACTACAGGTTTGTTTTAAATTCTAAGATAATAATAATAAATTAAAATAATAAATAGTCTTTTCAGGATTTGAAAAAAAAAACGATTTCATTTTCTATTTTAAAGGTTTTATCCACAAGTAGGTTTACAATGTTATATTTTATTAAAAAGAAACTTCATTGATTTGAATTATATCCTAATAAAGTTTTGTCGATAAAAATGTTATAGCATGTTAGAGTACGTAATTGGTACACCAAGATATTCATAATTTAGAAAATGATGAAAGAAGAATTTCTAAGCATTGCATTTAGAGGTCAACTTTTATTTAAAAATCTATACGAAACGATATAGAAAAACTGTTAATTTGTGAACCAGTTAAATATATATGTATTGCCTATGGCAACCTAAACTGGGGCTTTTTTCATAACGTAACAACAGATAATGACATGTTGGACACTTACGTCATGCAGATACTCTGAGAAAAGTTTTTAATTTTGTAAAATATCACGTTATCGTAAAATATCGAACTTTTTATTAAATCTACTGATACGCACAATGTTTTTGGTTTAAATTTACATATTTAAAAGGGTGTTTTTATGTGTATAAAAAACAACAAAGAATATGATCACAAAGTTAAGGTTGATAAACTACTAAGGCACTATATTTATATTAGTAGATAGTAAACCTGCTCAGGGTGCCTAGTAGAAAAGAATTCTAGAGCTATGATAAAAATATACCTGATCCTAATTTATTGGACCATAAGCTCTTTGGTTTTGAAATAAGCATTGCCACGAAATGATATGAATGTAAAACTCCTTAGTTTGTGCTCATATATAGTGGTCCAGCACTAGCAACAAATAGGCTGCGTAAGCTTCACCTAAATTAACCATCGACTGTGAAAAAAAGTGGGCCCGTGCCCATCTCACCTATCATTTAAAAAATACGCTTATGATTATAAGACGGTTTATTTGTAAATTTCGTGCACTACAATTATTATAAAATAAAAAATATGTATATATTCAGATCATTATTCATCTTTTTCTGAATTGTTTCTGCTTTGAAGAAAAGATTTAAAAGTCTCGTAAGTAAACCAGCAAATGGCAGTTGACGGTATAGTGTAGACCATCCGTGCTTGAAGCCCAGCAAGAAAACCAGTAGCTCCTTTAGTTTTGAATACAGTTTCTGCAGCTTGTTTAAACGTCTCCACGCTTTTGGATCCTTCCTGCGTATTCAGCAACGTTTTACATACATCCAGGGGATTAGTAATTGCTGAAGCTAGTCCACCAGCTATTCCTCCACTTAAGACATGCGTTCCTGGGTTGTAGGTTCTTTCTTTATTAAGAATCTTTTGACACATCTCATAAGTCATGAAGTGTACGCTTTGAAACGGTATGTTCATTATCAACGTGGTGGAAAATGATCTATAGAAAGCTCTTATTCCTTCCTTTTGGTAAACTTCTACTGCACATCTAAAAGTGTTTTTGAAAACGGAATTTTTCATTTGCATTCTTTGCTTCACTACCTCAGATGGATTCATTATGAAGTCGTGGAATAAAGTAGCAACACATCCGGCAACACCATGACATAGGGAATCATACTCATGATTGGAGACCCTTCTTGTTAAATTTGCTTTGACGAATTCGTAGCTGGCGAAGTATAATCCATGAGCTGGACCGGCTGCTACAGCTATTGCTGATATTCCGCGGATTGGACTGAAGGCACCTTCTTGTTTCACCATTTTTATTAATACTTGCAGCACTCTTTCGTTCCCTTTAAATGATATTGACTGCATTCTAGTTTTCACCGTATCGATTGGGAACATTATGCAGAATTCCATTATACCTGCTGAGGCTCCTGCTAGTAAATGGTTGGTAAAGGTACCATTGTGGAGACTGTCAACCATTTTGGTTTACGGAGAAATTGTAAAAAATTTAAAAAATATTTTGTGTATAGTGTTACAAAAAAAAACGTCATTTATTTGACATCATGATAAAACGACAATTCATTTTTATAGATCAGTTACATCACTGTCACTTTCACTCAGTGAAGATTCAAATACGGCACATTATTAGAAACGTCATGGTCGCCATTGTTAGAGATAGGTCAAAACATTTTATCCAAACAAACTTTTGCCTTACAGTAGTTAGTTTGCATTGAAGATTTTTATATGATATATTTTCTAAATAGACACATTATTATCGTTAATGAATATTCCGAGTCGTATTTAAAAAAGTTTTATTTTATTTTATATGAAAAAGTTTGCTTTTGAGGTTAAGTAATATTATTTTAATTTTTTCTCATCTTAGAACACGATAAAACGTCTTTAAATATAACTCAAACTATTCCTTAATGATAAAAATGTGTTTATATAGCACTACAATGTCAAAAACTCCACAAAAAAACAAGAAAATGCACAATACAAAAAACTTCAATACAGACTAACTACCATAAGGCCACAGTTTGTTTGGATAAAATGCTATGACTTATATCAAGTGACGTAACAATAATGTGGCGTATTTAATAACTTTACCGTACTGCTGATAAAGCAGATTTGACTGTTTTTCAACACTCTTCAAAACTCTTCTTCTAAATCCTACTGTGGTTGATTCCCTTTTACTGGAAATTTTAATAGATTCACCATAATTGGTTCTTCATACGACCAATCACCAATCACCAATCATTTATTGCAGATCAAAGAAGACTGCACTTTATATTTTAAATTTTAATAGTTTTTTTTATTCTGTTGCTAAGAGAAAAATATAGTCGCCTTTGGCTATAACAACTTTCAACTTTCAAACAGTGAACGCCATTATTGTGCAATACCTTTTTATTGTCACAAAGTTTAAATTTATATTCGATTTGGTTAATTAGTTGCCTGGTCAAGTTACGCAACTATACTTGCAGCTCCATGGGCTTGTTCGGGACTCCAGGATGCATGAGGTTAGTCAAAAACATTATATTTATATTTTTTTTGTGTCTTTTTGAACTAGTGCTCCACTGGTTAAAATAAATATTTATAGTATAAAGCACCAAACGTACGGTCTGGTAGAAATTAACAAAGAAAATTCTATTTTGGCATATCAAAACGTAAATACTTATTATTAAATTCTATTTTTGGCAGCTTGTTATTTTAATGTCGTATATTGAGAAATTGCAGAAAATACTGATAGGAAAATAATAATAGAAATACTTTATAAAATTTATAACATCAAACCTAATGGATTTCATATCTAGAATATTAAGAAATTCTTTACGATGTCTTTGCTGTCTTTGTCTTGTCATTAAATAAGTATTTTTGTTAATTTTTTTATAAATTTAATACTTTGTAGAGGGTATACATTTATATAATTCAGTAAGCCCCTTTACTTTTTTAATTTTTACTCTTGTTGTTTTTTATTATACATGGTAGGTATTTAAAAATTTATTAGCCAATGCTCTGTATAGGTAATTGAACAGCAAAAGCAAAGATATGATTATAGTTTTATTTTTATTTTTGTTAAGGTATATAAAAATTATTAATTTTGCTAATTTGCTAATTTAGCTCAGTATTTTTCAATGTTTTACCACCACTATCATTTAAAATATTATTATATTTACACTTAGTTTATTTTAATTACTTTGTAAATTGTATTGATTTTGTGGAACTAATTCAACGTCTGATACCAACTGAATGACTATTTGTGTAATTGAACTTCTTTTTTGACTCCTAAAAGGCAAGGTTTTTCCTGGTGCTTGTAAGTGCCTCTGGAGATCTAATCTGTCATACTTCTTCTGGATCAGTGTTCTTAGTGGTTAAACTCGTTACCTACTTCAGAATACTCTTCTGGAAAAGTAAATAGATTTTGTATTTTCTTCATGATGATGTCGAATCTTGCTTTTCCTGTCTTAGTTCTTCTGGATTAGTGTTCTTGGTGGTGAAACTCGCCTACTTCAAAATACTCCTCTGGAAAAGTAAACAGGTTTTGTATTTTCTTCGTGATGATGTCGAATCTTGCTTTTCCAGTCTTTTCATAAGCTTCTTCTGGAATCCGAATAAGTTTTCTTGGTGGTGAAACTCTTTCAAGTCGTTCCATAAGCTTCCATGGTCCTTAAAATGATGGTCTGGTATTCTGCATGTTCCACTCCCAAACCATCAGGCTCTGTAATACTTCCCAGTCTTCCTAGAAAGTGACTTACTTATTTTAGGTATTCTTTGTAGCTAGATAGAAAGTTAAACGTGGCCCATCGTTATGTTTTAAGACTTTTCCTGGTGCTTGTAACTGGCCCATGAGGATCTTCAAATCTGCCGTACTTCTTCTGGAATCCGGATCAGTTTTCTTGGTAGTGAAACACTTTACACTCTTTCCATAAGCTTCCATAGTCTTCAAAATTATGGTCTGGTATTCTGCAGGTTCCACTCCCAAACCATCAGGCTCTGTAATACTTCCCAGTCTTCCTAGAAAGTGACTTACTTATTTTAGGTATTCTTTGTAGGTAGATAGAATGTTAAACGTGGCCCATCGTTATGTTTTAAGATTTTTCCTGGTGTTTGTAACTGGCCCATGAGGATCTTCAAATCTGCCGTACTTCTTCTGGAATCTGGATCAGTTTTCTTGGTAGTGAAACACTTTACACTCTTTCCATAAGCTTCCATAGTCTTCAAAATTATGGTCTGGTATTCTGCAGGTTCCACTCCAAAACCATCAGGTTCTGTAATGCTTTCCAAACTACCTAGAAAGTGGCTTACTCATTTTAGGTATTCTTTATAGCTAGATATAACGTAAAATGTAACTCATCCTTAAATTTCAAGACTTTTCTTGGTGCTTGTAGCTTTCCCATGAGGATCTTCTAATCTGCCATACTTATTCTGGAATCTGGATTAGTTTTCTTGGTGGTGAAATTCTTTCTAGTCTTTCCATAAGCTTCCATAGTCTTCAAAATTATGGTCTGGTATTCTGCAGGTTCC
Organism: Ophraella communa; assembly: GCA_035357415.1. Lineage (NCBI taxonomy): Eukaryota > Metazoa > Arthropoda > Insecta > Coleoptera > Chrysomelidae > Ophraella > Ophraella communa. The sequence goes on along the minus strand of CM068980.1, from coordinate 55,946,038 downwards.
ACTCCAAAACCATCAGGCTCTGTAATCCTTCCCAGTCTTCCTAGAAAGTGACTTACTTATTTTAGGTATTCTTTGTAGGTAGATAGAATGTTAAACGTGGCCCATCGTTATGTTTTAAGATTTTTCCTGGTGCTTGTAACTGGCCCATGAGGATCTTCAAATCTGCCGTACTTCTTCTGGAATCTGGATCAGTTTTGTTGGTAGTGAAACACTTTACACTCTTTCCATAAGCTTCCATAGTCTTCAAAATTATGGTCTGGTATTCTGCAGCTTCCACTCCAAAACCATCAGGTTCTGTAATGCTTTCCAAACTACCTAGAAAGTGGCTTACTCATTTTAGGTATTCTTTATAACTAGATATAACGTAAAATGTAACACATCCTTAAATTTCAAGACTTTTCTTGGTGCTTGTAGCTTTCCCATGAGGATCTTCTAATCTGCTATACTTGTTCTGAAATCTGGATCAGTTGTCTTGGTGGTGAAATTTTTTCTAGTCTTTCCATAAGCTTCAACAGTCTTCAAATTTATGGGCTGGCAATCTGCACGTTCCACTCCAAAACCATCAGGCTCTGTAATGCTTCCTGGACTACCTAGAAAGTGGCTTACTCGTTTTAGGTGTTATTTGTAGCTATAAAATAGAACGTGGTCTATTGTTAAGTTTAAAGACTTTTCCGGGTGCTTGCAACTGGCCCATGAGGATATTATAATCTTCTTCTGGTGGTGAAGTTCTTTCCAGTCTTTCGATAAGCTTCCATAGTCTTCAAATTTATGGTTTGGCATTCTTGTAGTAGACCTCTTGGAAAAGATGGTTTTCAAAATGGCTCTTGATTTGGGATGACAAAAGCTTCTACACATTTGGTGAAGATTATTGGAGATATTTTCAGTTGTAGTGAATAAAGGAATATTTAATGAACCAAATTTATTTGTAATTGTAATATTTAAAAATATCTAAAAGAAACTAATAGGTCTATTCCAACCAAGCAAAGAACCGTTCTAAAACAGTAATTTTTGTGCGCAGTGCACTAATTTGGTCTTGTGAGTGGTAATATTACCGTTCTAGAACGGTTCTTTGCTTGGTTGGAACAAACCTATTAATTAAGTAAAGACAATAAATAAAATATTGTAATTTTTGTTGTGGAAGGTGTTTGAAATGAGCTTCTATAACGCCAATGCATTTCTACTTCTGACTTACATATCATGAATTGTTGAGTACATCAGATTATTTATATATACAGCTCCAATCTGGTGATTTGGCTGGTCAATTAATCGGTCCTTCTTTTTCTCATAATTTGTTATGAAAATGCTTTTTCAATATTCATTGGATAAGGGACAAATTTATCATACTGCTGATAAATTAGTTTTGACGTTTCTTAACAGTAAAAAATCTACTTCTAAATCCTACTTTGCACTGCGTCTTTTTCTGAAATCTTGATTGAAAAGTGAAATTTATGTGACCAATCATCTAGCACCTCCTACTCGTGTAGTCGTTCAATGATTTTTACGCTCAGCTGTCAAAATGTGAACGACCAATCACCAATTTTCATGTTGTAATTGATGCAGATCTAAAGAGACTGCAAATTATAGTTTAAATTTTAATTGTTTGTATTATTCCGTTGCTAAGGGAAAAATATAGTCGCCTTTGACTATAACTACTTTCAACTTTCAAACAGTGACCGCCATTATTGTACAATAATTTTTTTATTGTAACAAACTTTGTATTCTGTTAGTTGTTTGCGTGTTCAAGTAACGTAACTTCATTCGCAGCTTTATGGGTTTATTCGGGACGTCAGGACCGACAAGGTAATAAGAAATATTATAATTATTCTTTCCAACTATTCCTGATATTATATACATCGGAATTTTTATAATGTACGCTACATTTGCTAACAAACGTTAGTGTGTCTTTTATAGTAGTTATAGGAGCTTATTTCGAACATTTCTGTGGTAATAATAACAACTTATTTATTTATTTTACTTTTTTGTGAGTTGGATATTCGTAAATACTTTGAAAATGAACATAAACTTCGTTAATGAAATACTAATTTTTCCATTAGATACAATTTTAAATATCTAACTATTGTGTTGATTTAATGTAATACAAATTAAACTGTACCTATTGAATTTGACGTTTATGATGATAATATAAAATACAAAATGTAATGCATTTAAAAATAATGCATTAGTACTTTGTCTTGTATTAAGTTGAAAAGGTTTTAGAAATATTAATCATTTTTATACATTTTGATATTCAAAAGCTACAGCTATAACAAATCGTTGATTTTGTACCTATTTTTATTTTACTTTTTAAGTTTTTAGTTGAAATTTATTTTATTTTAATATTCTGTACAACAAAAAAACATTTTGTATTATTGTAATGAGGAAGTAGGTAAAGAGGATTTTGGATTTAAAATGAAAAACAGGATTTTTAATTTAAAAAATTTCTTTGATGTGGTATAGTGTTGTAGATATATTTGTAAATCATTTTAAACTGTAAAGCTCTATCTGGTACCTCCAGGTCTATTCCAACACAACAGAAAACCGTACATGTATCGGTAATTTCCATTCGTTCAATTGTTTAGTAATTTTAACGTAGCACAGCAGTTAGAATTAAACAACTGGTCGAATGGAATGCCGTATTTACCGTTCTCTGTTGTGTTGGAACAAACCTTCCTATTTTTGGGCTTCAGGTGTTCTAGTGTTTCCTCTTTTCCGCATTATTTGCAGCAGACGTCTTTAGAAATTTGTCATTTTAGATGATTCCTTCTACCAGACATTTGCCTTGATGACTCCGTGGCTATTACACACTTATTCATCTTCATTAGTATTTCTCTTTGTCTATCTCAGATGCTTGGATGATATCTATCTTGCCATGTCTTTCACTTGGAACCCAGCAGAGGACCACTTTGCAGCCAAGTCTCCAGGAGAGTACCATTTTGCTGCTCATCACCATCTTTGTTTTTTACACTCTATGTTTCTTAATGCAGTTAGACTATTATAGAAGGTTTGACGTTTTTCTTCAAGACTTTTCCTGTCTGTAAGATACTGCAACAATTTTTTAATGGATTCCTATGCCAAATTCTTTGATTGTTGGAAAGAGGACCTCAATTTTCTATTTGAATTCTGATTTGGTGGTAGAGTATCCGTTAGTTGTTCTAGGGGCCTTGGATTCCTGCCAGTGATTATCTTTTTCATTAAAGCTACACTGTTAAAAAGTGCCCTCACACTTGGTAATCCTTTAGTCTTAGAGCTTCTTTTGCTGCATCCGAAATGATAATATTATTATGTCAGGAGGGGAAAATATGAGTTTGGAAAATAGGTAAGACAGTTTAGGAAGAAAAACTGATACCAGGAAAATGGGAAAATAATTTGGTAATCCCTACACAAGAAATAAGAAGAAACACAATGTGAAAAGTATATTTCGAAGAGAGCAACAACATATGAGTATCCAGGTAGCAAGACATTGGACATTTGGAACAAACAGGAAACAAAGATTGATGCATTAAAGATCAAATACTTAAGAAAAATGGCTGGGAGGACAAAGTGAGATAGAATAAAGAATGAAGACATAAGAAAAAAGATAAATAATAATTAAAATAGTACCTATGGTATGGTACATCTCCAGGAAAGTATGGGCTTATTAAAAAAGAAGAAGACCTGACAGAAAATGGATTTATAAACTAAAAGAAATAGGAAGAGAACTTGATGGCTAGAGTTATAGAAGAATGGAACAAAAGGATAAAGATTCCTAACAAGGCTGATCTATACATTAAAATGGACAACTTTTAAATTAGAACTAATAAGGGCAACAAATATCACGATGATAAGAATAACACTAAGGAACAAATAAACTTGCCCTTCTTCTATATAAGTTTATTTCTTTTTATTTGCAGCAGCAAATAACTATAAATATAAAAAAGATATTTTGATTTAAATAGAACAATATTTCTCTATACACAACATATTACTTACAGCATTAAAACAATCTCCTGATGAAAACTTGCACTCGAATAAATATTGAAATTGAAAAAAAAAATAAACTAAAATACGGTACGTCAAACGAGTTCAACGTTTTAATGTTAATCGAAAGTCGCACTAATACAAAAAATGTAACATTTACTTATTGAAGTTTGAACAAGGGTTATTTTTAGCGTCGATTCACTCAGTTTTCAAAATGCTCGTACGTCAGGAAGTAGCAATGGCGGATGGGAGGATAGGATAATAGGATCAAAACGAATAGGTGTTTTTTTAAATGTTTATTTATATAATTAATTGGCTCGGCTTTGCCAAGAAGATGCATTGTGCAATATCGAAAATCATGCTTACAGCTTAACAGGGCTGCCATCTTAAGATTTGTGATCGCATGCCAATTAACCTTGTTTTTTTTATAACTTGGACTAAATTTATGATAAAAGAGACCTTTCTACACACTTATAAAATTTGTTCGATATGATATCTCATAGAACAAGACAAATTCTCGGTTTTCTTTTTCGCCTTCTAAACAGCACTTTTTCGAAGACCTTCCAGAGGAGGAATATTACAGAGTTTCTTAAATGCACCAACATTCAAAATGACTGGTAGACTTCTCTGCCACCCCATCCCCTCAGTCACGGTTTATTCCTATTGTATCTTTTTTGCTTCAACACTACATAAACTCATTTTTAAGAATTTTATCACCTGGTAATATTTTCTTCCATTCTTGAGATTTTCGTGTTGCCCATTTATTCATCTGCAAGTTCACTGTTGTTTTCGGCTACAGAAGGGTTCTGGTTTAGTTCGACCTTCTCGAACTATAGTATATCCACCTCTTCGTTCCCTTTACAACCGCAGTTTTCAGTATGTGTTTAAATTTCATTTCTATAGGCCTCCCTATTATGCTAACATCGTCCAAACATTTACAGAATAAAATCCTCTTGTAAAAA